>JAPTHN010000004.1:15318909-16695575 GCA_026936325.1 Platynereis dumerilii
CTAACAAGACAACCCCACATGATACTCCGGGTTAGCAAGGTTATGTGTATCGACACAGGCAAATTCCGAGTTATTGATTTCCTTAACTTTCTGACAATGCCATTGGCACAAATGCCAAGTGTTTGGGTTGGGGGGTATCCGCAAGGGTACTTTCCAGGTCTTCTTCAATCAGAAGGAGAACTGGGACTACATAGGGCCAATGCCGCATCCCTACTGCGACAGAGTAAATTCCATGAAGCCTCGGGCCCGGAAGGACTTCATGGAATGGTAAGCAGCAGAAGGGAGCTGTGTTTGATTTCCGTAAGGAAATCTCTCAGTACTGTAAGGATGATGTGAACATCCTGCAAGAGTGCTGCAATGCCTTCCGAGCATGGCTCCTTGGAGTCACCTCTAGGGAGGAAGTGTTGGACGTAGGGGAGGGAGGGGAAAGAAAGACACGCACCGCGGAGTGGATCCTTTCCAGTACAACACACTAGAGGGGGTGTGTATGGCCGTGTACAGGCACTGTTTCTCCCTGAGGAGTTTGAGGTGAAGACCGAGGAGGGCGGTACACTTAGTGAGGTCAGCACATATGACAGAACAAAGTTCTACGATTGCGATGGCCATGAGGTGGACGCCTCTTCTGTTGAAATAAAGGAACGCACTTTCAAGTCCCACCCCATTCGCACACATGCCAGCAACGGGGTTTGGTGGTCAGGATAATCACAGCATGCTCTCCATTCTGTGGGTTAGAGTACGAGGCCCGACGTCACGGTGTGGACATCAGGCACGCTCGTGCAGGCGGCGAGCATAGGGTACCCACTAGAGCATCGGGAGGCTGGCTGAAACTAGACGGCTACCACCGCGATGAGACCACAGGCAAGGAGACAGCGTGGGAGTTCATGGGGTGCGTATTCCACGGCTGCCCAAAGTGCTATCCATCGAATCCCTTTGGCACTAGCCCCCGCCACCCTCACACTCAAGAGCCCCTGGACGTGCTGTACAAGCGAACCCTGAGCCGACTGGAGTACCTGAGGAAAGAACTACATCTGGAAGTACATGTCATTTGGGAGTGCGAGTTCAGGGCTCTTAGAGCGAGCGACCCTAGCATTGAAGAGTTGGCTGAGAAATACGATCTCATGCCCGCTTGGACCCCGCGAGGCCTTCTTTGGAGGGAGAACAAATGCGGTGAAACTCTACAGAGAGGCAAAGGATGGTAAAAAGATTGGATACATAGATATTTGCTCCCTGTATCCCATGGTGCTGAAAAATGACATTTACCCTTATGGTATTCCAGAAGTCATTGTTTCACCTGACACAACAGATATATCTCAATATTTTGGTTTGATCCAGTGCCGGGTTAGAGCTCCGCGAGCTCTCTACCATCCCTGTCTCCCAGTGCGCAGTAACAATAAGCTCCTGTTTCCTCTCTGTCGCACGTGTGCCACAAATCTCAGCCAGAAGAGCTGCACGTGTAGTGATGACAAGAGGGACCTCATTGGCACTTTCACAACGGTCGATCTGGAGGATGCCTTGTCAGTTGGCTACGTGATTATAAAGGTTTATGAGGTGTATCACTTCAAGAGGAAAGCCAAATACGACAGAGCAGAGGAGGGCTCTGGGGCTTTTGCCGAGTATGTGAACATGTTCTTGAAGGGCAAGCAGGAGGCCTCGGGTTGGCCACGACCTGACATGACGAGCGAGGAAAAGGCAGAGTACTGCAGGGAATACGAAAGAGTTGAGGGGTTGTGCTTGACCCTAATAATATAGCATACAATTCTGGGAAAAGGGCAACGAACAAGTTATTGCTCAACAGTTTTGGGAAAGTTTGGCGAAAGTAATAATCATCGCATTCACAAACTGGTGAAGACAGCTCCGGAACTGCTTAGGGTAACAACCGATTCCTCAATCAAATTGAAAGATGTCAACGTGTTCGCCAGAGATAAATGCCTACTGCAGTATGCCATGCCGAGGGATTTCTACCCGAGATGTCTCACGTGAATGTCTTTGTGGCGGCGCATTCACCACCTCCAACGCGAGACGACGGCTTTATAAAAACCTTCTAGCCTTGGGGGAAAGAGTTCTCTATTTCGACACCGACAGTGTCGTATATGAGTATGATGAGGGTGATGAGCACGAGTACAAACCCCTTCTGGGCGACCATCTAGGTCAATGGACGAACGAGTTGGGTGAAGGCGAGCACATCACCCGCTTCGTCAGCAGTGGACCAAAGTCATACGCGTACTTGACAAACAAGGGGGTGGTGATAGTCAAATTAAAAGGGCAGACATTAAACCACGAAAATTCGCAAAAGTTGAACATGGATGCTATATGTCAACTCGTGTTATTCTGGGCTGACCCTGACACCTACCCCCTACCCGAGGGAGTAGAGGCTTACATAGAGCGCGATATGACAAAATCAGGCGCTGCAAAAAACGCTTTGTCCTCCACAGTAGAGAGGAGCTCAAAAGATTTAGAGTGACCTACTGTAAAAGGAAACTAGTAGAGGGTACTTTTGACACTCTGCCCTATGGTTACTAAAGTTCTGTTTTTTTGTTTTTTTTTAAAAGTACACGTACGTAGTTCAGTTTTGTATTTATTTTAATCAAGCTCCTATACTATTTAGAACATTGGTTTACTATTGCGACTTATCATTTCAGGCCCCTGGAAAAATAAATAAAAATGCCACCCATTAGATGATGATGAGGAGAGAAAACTATATTTTAGTTCTGAATGTTAGCCAGGCGAAAAAAAAAAAAAAACGGCTATTGTTATTGTGTAGAGTTGTAATATATATATATAATATATATATATATATGTGTATTTTGTGTTATTCATCTGTACATTTTCATTGTTAACGTAACAAGGATTTTTTAATGTAAATAAACGTACTCTTCATTTCACAAACTACGTATTCGTTTTTCATATTTCCATGAGCAAAGATGTGTAACAAACAACATAGTCAATATTTTCAGTTGAAATTATAATCTTTAATTCACAGCAAACAACTACAAAAGTTCCACAACATAGTCAAATATTTTCAGTTGAGAGTATAATCTTTAATTCACAGCAAACAACTACAAAAGTTCTACAACATAGGCAATATTTTCAGTTGAGAGTATAATCTTTAATTCACAGCAAACAACTACAAAAGTTCTACAACATAGTCAATATTTTCACAGCAAACATTACAAAAGTGCTTCAGTACGGATATTAGAAAATAAAAGTGAACATTCAATTCATAGCGCAGATATTACAAAATAAAAGTGAACATTCAATTCATTTCATCACAAGCGACATCATAACAATAGTGCAGGAGTCTGGTGTACATTTTACCAGAAACGGATACATGATGAGCAATAAGATTGTTCCTGACTTTTTCCAGGCCACCGAAATACAAGAACATATTCACAAATTCGGTACAGAGGTAGACGCTCTTATACGAAAGTTTCATCAGCACTTTCTTCACCAGCACTGTGAAGGGTATGTGCTCGAATTTGAACAGAACTAGTTCGATATCCTCGGGATGAGGAGGACCATCGTCGGGCAAGGACTTTATATTCTTCAGTTCCTGACAGGCTTTAAGGTATGCAAATGTTCAATCACTTCGTATTTGTTTGGCCTGTCGACTGTCACTTTTTCGTAGTCGTAGGATAGCTTATAGTCGCACTCCATGGGCTGCGCCTGCATATCGTGAAGGTTAAAATTGTGAACGCTGGAATCATCCTCGCATTGGCTTAGAGTCAGAAACACCTTTGCAGAGCGAGTGCCACTGCTCCTGTGGGTCCACCTGTAGCCCTCAATGGTAATCGACTCCTCATTCTCACCTCGGGGAGTGGTGATTTTGAGATTAACGACGACAGAGAGTTTTTCGTAAACACTCACGAGTTTCAGGAATTCGGCTTCGGACAAGTTGATGGTCTTGAAGTGACTGATCGGGTCGGTTGGTTCCAATGACTCCTTTTCGTGTACCGGATGCATGAAGCCGACGTAATACAGAGTCTCCTTATCATCACGAGCGAACTTTGAAGTGAGCATGTGCTGCTTCTTGGTCAGCATTAGTTGAAAATCGGACTTGCCTTTCAAAGCTTTCTGGAAGTCCTCTAGATGCTGACCCAGTTTTCGAAAGACCTCTTGGACAGATGCACATTACGTCCTCGTGATTTCGCCGCGTGCGCTATCCCGTCCTGCTGGAGGTTTCCTGGTAATAGTAAGGTAACCACTCTTCCACTTATCACCCGGGTGTGCGGTTGCAGTAATTTTTTCACTCAACTGGTAGCACACGGGGCCCGAAGGAGGCTCAGGGTCTTCGGCAGAAGTACTCGGCAGAGTCATGTTAGTCGCGGGAACCTCAGGCGGAGGCATAGCAGCGGAGTCGTCGGTCGAGGCCTTTGCCTGGGTGAGTTGTGCTGAAGCCATGGTAATGCGTATCTTTTCCTTTCCAAAGAGAGAATGGTTTATGTCTGCTCAGTCCCTGCTTTATATACTCCTTGGCCATTTCGCGCCACCACCTGTTCGTGTCTAATTACAACAAAGCAATCTAGCATACACGCTACGTTATAATTAAGCAGATGTCCTCTTTGACAGGTGAATTATATGTACCCCTCTCATGTGACAGCTTGCATGTCAACTTTGACAGGTTAATTAACTACACTTGATTGATTACCCTACTTCAAAGGTATCGAATTACCTCATTAGCTTAATTTATTCATACCCTCAGGGTATGAATAGCTTCCCTTATAGGCCAGCCCTCTTGCTTCTACGCCATCCAAGATGGCCGCCACAAGATGGCCGCCATATTGGGATGGTGTAAGTTATATATTGTAGTCCTATTAATGTCTACTAGCATAGTACCCGTGATAATGGGTATGGGTCAAAATTTGAAAACTTGAAATTTCAGCTGAAAAAATTTTGAAATTTTTTTTAGTCCAGAAATGCCGTTTTAAGTTGGCATTGGGTAGGTCAAACAATCAGCTATCACTGCACTGTCATGTCCAAGGGTCCCAAATGCTCTGCTGATCTGTAATGAGGTGATATTTACAGCTGTGATGTTTTTTGACTGTCATTAAAATCACACATATAACTGAAAAATCCTGACCACTTAGGGTTAAATAATCTATTACCAATGATTAGGCAGGTAGCTTGCACATTTTAGGCCAAGTTCCAGGTCTCTAGCACCAATTTTTTTTGAGATAATGCATTTTGGTCAATTAAATTTCGAATATATGTGTCATTAGCATCATGCCTATAACTTGAAATCCGCACCACTTAGAGCTGAAGAATGTATTACCAACGTATGGGAAAGTGGCTATTCTGCAAACATTGAGCTATATTTCAGGTCTCTATGACCAATACTTATTAAGATAGAAGATTTTCTTGAACTAGAAATTTACAAACAGAAACAAAAATACTCTTTTCACCAATAGTTTGGATCTGAATAACAAAGATGATCTCCACTAACCCTCCAGTGCCCAATGTCTTTGCTGAACCATATTTCAGGTGCTAGACAATGGTAAAATCTCACTGACACCCCATATTTGATTAGTAATCTCAGAGAACGTCAAATTCATACTAGGCATGTCAGATGCAATGAAAATGCAAAAATTCTGTGTAATATTTTGTTAAACATTAATTGATAATATGTATTGAACACAATTTCAACTCCTGTCACCTGCAACAGAATTTTAGTGAGGTAAAGGAAAGAAGCCATTTTTTGTTGTGATGCTAATGACAGCGTGATGCTAATGATAATTAAGATAAAAATCTTTGTAGGGACCAGTGCAAAACTGGCAATCTGGCAATTTGTGCATGAAAATGATCTTATGAACACCAGAAGCATGTTCGTATTGATTCTGGTCCAGAAATATGCAGTCAAAATAGAGCAGCAAGGCGTTTGCTAATGACAAATTAAGATAGGACAACCGACATACCAACAGAAATACTCAAATATTTTGGTTTATATAAATGATACAGAGCTACAGATAGCGCAGTTATTTTCTTTGGTTCTCAGACAATGTTAGACACAAGGTTTTCTCACAAAATGTGCGTCCCTTTCATTTTTATTAAGAAACCAAACTGGTGCGATGCTAATGACGCAATATTGGAGACATGGACACAACAACCTCCTGCTCTTATACAGGATATTATTTCAGAAATTTGAAACTATATTTTAGAAGAGTGATAGTCAAGTCTCCATATATGGAAAAGTTTAATTGAATCAGGATCCCGTACAATTTTTTGTGATGCAATCTTTCAAAGAAAATGTTGGTGGAGACAGGCCATTTTCAGGGGGTTGCCCACTTCAATGCTATTTTTGGATGGGATAAAAATAACCTTCCTCATATTTTTTGTGTCAGAAGTTTTGCTAATATCCTTGTCTATGACAAATGACATCAAGAGGTCCTGCATGTGCCTTTCTGTCATCATGAATTTACTGTTAAACACCGGAGACAAGAATTTCAGACTTACCAAATTTTGACCCGTATAATGAGAGTAAGAATGGCACAGAGAGAGGGAATTGTAGGCCCAGGTATAGGCTTATCCTTGTGTCCAGTGGGATGGGACTGCCATCTGCAGGCAAAGAAATGTCAACTCCACAGCAGTTGGAAGAGAGTGAAGGGTGGGATTTGGTGGAAAGGGGTAGAGTGGAAATGATGAAGAGAGGGTTGAGAGGAGACATAGATATGGTTGTTGTAGATCAGCTTGATAAGTTGTGTGCAAGTTTTTGAGAGTGTGGCTTGCATAGTTTTGGAGGAGTAGCGTAAAGCATCCATGAATTTATAGTACTAGCATAGTACCCGTGATAATGGGTATAATGACAGTAGGAGTCCAGGGAAAACAGAACAACCACTACTAAAACATTAGAGAAGATTGATAGGCATGCATACGTTGTAAATTATTAATAACTGTACTGGTATAATCTGAAGAGTTTGAGAAACGACAACCACTTATGGTTTATGTAAGACGTGAAATAATGTTGCTTTGAAAGTTTTAGGTGTGGGCATTGAGTAGTTTCTGAGGAGTAGCGTAAAGCATCCATGAATCAAAGGTAAGCATAGTACCCGCGAGAATGCGCATGGTGAGAGAACTGTAGTGTCTTTGCTCCCTCCCTCCATTGGAGCCCAGGGAAAACTGAACAAATACTATTACATTAGAGAACATTGGTAGTTGTGCATAAATGACTAATAAGTGCACTGGCGTAATAATGTGAACAGTTTGAGAAACCAGACCCACTTATGGTTGTTGTAAGACATGAAATAATGTTGGTTGCAAATTTGTAGTTGTGGGCATTGAGTAGTTTGGGAGGAGTAGCGTAAAGCATCCATGAATTAAAGGTATGATGATGATGATTTATAGTATGATGATTTACAGTATGATGATTTATAGTATGATCCATGAATTTATATTCGCGCAGCGAAACGGCCGAAGGCCGTTGAGCGAAGCGAATTGAGTGCAAGAGAAGACTCAAAAATCTGCGCAGTGATGGTCTCAACATCAACAGTCCACAGTTTGGAATTTGGTCAAGTGGGTCCAGCTTCTTATCAATGATTTAGTTTCGTATTTAACAAAACATACACATTCATCTTCAAAAGTGTCTTAAAAATTCAATTTTCTCTAGTAATATATAATTTTTATGGAATAGTTAATTATTAGCATTGACAAGCTAAATCAAGTTATTAACATGTGATTCATTTAATTTCAATCAGACAACAAGAAAAATAACAAAATTTAAGTTACATAATCTTATAAATGATGATTATGTAACAGTGAACAGACAATCTACATGCAATGTTATTGTTTTTGTATTACTATATATTTATACTATTATGTAATATCAACAATCTAACATAGACTTGACTTTGGCAGCTTTCAGTGCTGTCTGCCTTTTTACCATTTAGCTAATTATCTATCTATCTTATTTATCTATTGAATATATTATGTATCAACAATATATCTATCTATCTGTCAGTCATTATATCTATCTATCTATCTATCTATCTATTTTATCTCTCTTTTATCGTTATATTTATCTATTTATCTATTATATTTTTTGTGTAGTTTATCTTGCTATTCTACATTTTTCTCTGTCTTTCCATGTATCTGTCTTTATATTCGCGCAGCGAAACGGCCAAAGGCCGTTTCGCGAAGCGAAACTTAGCACAAGAAAGGTTTCAAAAATCTGTGCAGGGATGGTCTCAACATCAATGGTCGACAGCAGGAAATTAGGTCAAGTGGGAACAGCTTCTTATCAATGATTTAGTTTTGAATTTAACAAACGCGACATATTCATATTAAAAAGTGTCTTAAAAATTCAATTTTCTCCATTAATATTCCCTGTATCTATTATTCTATCGAATAGTTAATTATAAGCTTTGACAAGCTAAATTAAATTTTTAACATGTGATTCATTTCATTTCAAAACAGACAACAAGAAAACATAACAAAATTAAGGTTACATAATCTTTGTCAACTGATGATTATGTAACAGTGAGCAATTAATATACATGCAGATCATGTTATTGTTTTTGTTATCACTATTATGTAATATCAACAATCTAGCATAGACTTAAATTTTGCAGCTTTCAGTGTTGTCTTCTTTTTAGTAAGTTTTTATTATTTAGCTGATTAACTATCAATTCTATTTATTCTTAATCCTATTTATTTGCTATCCTATCTATCTATCTATCTATCTATCTATTATATCTATCTATTATATCTATCTATCTATATATATATTGTATTTTTGATCTATTTTATCTTTCTAATAGTTTCTAGTCTAAATTTCTCTCTGTTTTTCTATATATATCCGTCTTTCAATTTTTTTGAAACAGTAACATAACTGCCTTTTGAATATGAAATAAATGTAATGAAAGTTATGGTAAAACCATAAGTCCTAAAAAACTTTTTAAGAGCTGCGCGAATTTCATGGCTGTGCCATTTACATATTAGTATGATTTACAGTATGATGATTTACAGTATGATCCACGAATTTATAGTATGATTTACAGTATGATTCTCTGGAATATGACAGGGCCTTGTTAATGGTCGTGGGGTCACAAATTGTCTTTCGCCATGCTGAAATGGTCTCAGAAGATGATACGGGACCTTTCGATACTCACAGAATGTTCAGCATTGAATGAGGAGCCCACTGTCGACTGAGTTGGGCCCAGTGATTTTCAATAGATAGGACAACTTTGGTCTTTGTCATCCCATTTTGGAGAAAAATGGAATTAAAGCGGGTATCCAAAGGGGACTTGTAATTTTGTCCTTATCTGTATAGATATCAGGGATTCGTGAGAATTTAAGGTAACGTATTATGTTTAAAATGGAACCTAGTTTGTATAATTTACACTAATGTAGGCCTACACTGTGCTGTGAACGGAATATTGAAATAAAATGCCAGGTATAAAAACTAAATTATCCGTTGAAGTCATGTCATTGGAAGTGCAAAGCATACTTTGTTATTTTACATTATAAATTCCTCTGTACAAAGTCAAAAATTTGTAAATATTTGCTTAGACTTATGAAACGAAGCCATTCTAGGACAATATTGAACCCTATTTTTCCAGGACTGTGTCAGGATTTCGTTCTTACAAGAATCTGAACCGTTGAAATCTGGCTGAATAGTCAACATGCAGGTGACGTCAGTGAGCTGCCAAAAGTCAACATAATGGAATCATGAAGCAAGCGATTTTCCATCGCAGTTTTTGTACTTTATTTTGTTTGGGGAATACAGGCCTCCAAGCAGCTTCGGCAAAAAAATATAGTGATTTCACAAGAATTTTTCTATAAAATTTATAGGGTTTTATACTGGTTCAGGAGTCAAAATATTGGGAAAATAAAGGGCCTTTCGCCTTCAAATGAAGGGTAAAGTAATATAAAATTTTGTTAAGTGACTAGTCGAGTGCTCGATCGGCGACTTGTCATATCCATGGAATGTTCTGAATCGAACTTGAAAATTGTTGAGACAAGATAGATTGACATGATCGTTGAAAATATACTCAACAGTAATCACTGATTATCACGCATTTTTATTTTACATGAAAAGATGGTAATTGCTAATTTAATTCAGGGTTTTGGAGTCGGGTGATATCTCCGTCTCCTTTGGTTTTCTGAAAAGCAACTCCAACTCTGACTCCGACTCTGACTCAGACTCCTTGGGTCACCTGAATTACGACTCTGACTCCATTTATCGGCATTATTGCACATAAATATTATATGGTTAACAGAAAAGAAAAAGTCATTCTACAAAGTCTTTACAAAGTCTTCATAGGATTTTTCGTACATGAATACTTGTTTTTGAAGTTTTATGTAAAATTTGGGATTCATTTCACATTTTTGAAACTGTGTTTCTGTAAATTATATTAATTTTTTTTAGGAGTTAGGAGTCACCACTTTAATTTTCGACTCCAACTGCACCTGACAATCACAGTTCGACTCCGACTCCACCAAAAAACTTCCGACTCCACGACTCCGACTGCAAAGCTGGGCTATTCCGTAAAGTCTGTTTTACAGATTTGACATTTTAGCAGCTTGTTTAGCCTTACCATTATAGCTTAGCTATTTCATTGTTATCCAGCCATGAGGGCAGGTAATAGGGGTATCAGACAAGCCATCAACGAAAGCTTCAAGTGTAACAGGAGTCCGGCTATGGCAAAATATGGTGTCGGACGTACACCGTGTGATGTACGTCCGACACCATGATATTTGCTTTGTAGCTCACCTCCTGTTACACTTGGAGCTTTGGTTGGTGGCTTGTCTGATACCCCTGTTACCTGGCCTCATCCCTGTTTAACAATGAAATAGCTGAGGTGTAATGGTAAGGCTACACCAGCTGCTAAAGTGTCAAATCTGTGAATCAGACTTTACGGAATTGCCCAGCCTGATTTAATGTCTTACAAAGAAATTTCTCCTTGTGTCTGTTTCACGGAGTAACAACTATGGTTAACACACCAAGCTTATCTTCTTTCCATGCCTGTTTCCTTCACTGAAGACAAACTTTCATATCAAATAGACAAACCCATGCCGGTTTCGTACAGTAAAGACCAATTTTTTTACAGTTAATAGGCCAAGCTTATCTTTTCCTTTTCAGTTTTTTTTTTTTCACATTTCCTTGAGTAAAGACAAACTTTCATGTCAAATAGACTAAGTGATTATGTCTTCTTCTTGGGCCTGTTTCAGTATTTTCTTTTTGCACCTGCAGCTGCTTTAGAGACAGTCATGCGTGCAGTGGCAGCACGTTGTGAGTTGCTTTTCGGAATGAGACATTTCAAGTGGGGTAGTCCGAACACCAAGAAAACGAAGAACCCCTGTAGAACGTTAAAGATGACAAAAGGATACCACAACATCACAGAGTTGATGATGTTTGGTAGAACACCTAGCAGCCAGGTCATCCCGGAGAATACAAATAATCCACAATAACTCCGGAAAATCCGGTGTTTAATGTGGAAAGTGTCGTTGACCAATTTGAATGACATGTGCAGCGCAATGGCTGCGCGAGTGAAGAAAATTATATTGATGAGAACAAGTCCAATAACAGCACCTACAAACGCGTATAGCAAGACGTACTTGTGCGTCACAGTAATCCAACAATTATTATCATTCCCGTATTGAAATAGTGTCGCATCATTTAAGTCGCAGACGAAGCAAGGTACAATCACCACCAGGGGAGATAACCAAGCGTAGGCCATGTACCGATAGAGGTCCGTGTGCTTTTGTAAGTGGTAGAATTGTATATCAGTGAAAGAAAGGTGCATTCTGTATGATATAGCGTTCAACCAAGTGAACGTTGATAACCACAGGTAGTGCAGCGTCACTGCAACAGCTTTGCAAATTTTTGGGTAATTAATGAAGTTATCATTACTTTGGAGCAGAACTTGGGCCAGAGCTAGAGCAGTTATGTAATTCATTAGCATCTTCCCTGGAACTGTCCAGAGAAACCTCTTTGATATATAGATGGAAAATGTTAACACGAGTGAAGCCACAGAGACGGCTGTTCCGCTCACTGTCAATATATTTATGATTGTCAGCGGTCTGTTCATTGTCGTTCCACAAATGATTGCACTGCCATCCTTCAGGATTGTGTGCTTTGAGTAGTCAACAGTTTCTCCTGTTCTTTCGATGTACAGACTATCACTGAGTAGTTGGTATTCTGTCGCATTTAACATGAATTTATTGTCGCAGATCTGCGCCCCCTGGTAGCAAGCAAAGAACATCCCTGTTGCATCATATCTGCTAAAAGTTAATCTCCAATTGACTTTATGTGTTTGCCAGAGATATCCATTTTTACTATCAGTGAAGTAAACCAATTTATGATTCTTGAGATGGGTCAAATGATCGATATGAACCTCAACGACACGTCCTCCAAGATCAGAGCATGCGCCGTCTAAAGTCTCTGGAGCGATCATTATTACTTCCACGTGTACGTCGAAAGTAATCCTGTCCTTTGTCTGTAGAAAAGCCTGGAGTAGACCCTGTTGAGAAAGTGGCAGTTGGCTGGAAGAATTGAAGAAACATTCAACTACGATCTCTGAGGCATTCGTTAGATTCAGCATGTCACAACGCCACTTTGGAAATTTTAATAAAAATGCGAAGATGTCAGTTGACATGCTGAGGGTCTGGTTTTCATTTTGAATATCAAGACCTCTAACTATCAGTTTGATAGTGTTACGCAGAAGATACTCTCCTGACAGTGTGTTGTTTTTAATGTCTTGACAGACTGATCCCAATCTGATTTGGTCATACTTGCAGATAGTCAAAGTGGCCGGTTCTAGCAGACAACTGAGGTCTTTGTCACACTTATGTAGGGAGGCATGTAAATCGGATTCCGCGATGATGTCCGTTCGCTTTCCGTCAATATCCATCGACATGTTATATACAGTAAACATGGTAGTTTCACTCTTTTTTAAATCCGGACAGAACTTCACTTCATGAGGGACATCTAATTGTTTCATTAGACAGAAATCGTTCATGAAAAGACGTCCCGCGTGTATTATTGACATAGAATAGGTGTTACACATTGCCTCCATGATGAAACTGAGCGCCGGTGACCTTTGTATGTTTGCTAGTTCTTTAGCAGACATTTTTCTAATGCAGAAGTTCTCCCTTATTGTTTGCTTTAAAACCGTCTCGTCCAGAAAATAATAGCTCAAACAAAGTTTGTCAATCATCGCCACGAAGGATTCTTCCCCGTTCATGAAGCGTGTGCTCTCGAACTCACCCTGCAAGTGTTTTGGACAATTGTACTGTTTATGGAAGGGCTTGACATTCTCTCTGTCCTCTCCGTAACATAAAGCGCAGTTGAGGTTTTTGAAGATTTTGCTGTTCTGTCTGCTAGCAACAATGACAAATGATTCATGACCGTTTATGCAGGCGTCCGTATCGGTTTCATTCTCTGTGGTGTTACTGTGAATACAGTTTGTGTACACTTTCACATGGACATCCATATTCAGCCGCAAGCATTCCTGGTTTGCTTTCATCTTGTATGTCCCCTGCAGGTGAGAGGTGAGAATTGCGAATTGAACTATCCAGTCAGGTACGTTTAGACGGACTGGCTTCATTAATTGCAACGCAGACGATATGCTTCTGTTGGGAAGTTTGAAATATTCTCTAGGAAAATGATGACGACAGTAAATGAAGACGTCATAGCAACAGTCGCCGTACTTGAGACAGTTTTTATCACAAGCACAATCATCATCCTGGCTATCACACATCCCTTTGCAAGACTTGTAAGGACAAAAAGACCAAGTAACGTTGAACCGGGGGGAGGTTCTAGATGCTGGTTTGAAGGGTTTTTCTGCAATTATCGTTCTCCGTCTAAATCTATGATGTTGCAGAAAAACTGAAAGCAAATGGTAAATTTAGAGGCCCACTGGTACACTCTTACAGTATAATATATAGTTGACAAATGACGAGTACTTACATTCAGCTGCTAGTGGCAATCAGTGACCTCACTAAAGCTCCTATCAAATACATTGATATGAAGTGCTAATTTGTCGTTAGGCAACGTGTGACCTCATTGACAAGTGGTATGAATTGGTCAGTGACTCTGATTAGTAAATTAGAATTATAGGATATGACTCATTGGCTGGTTACACGTCATAGAGTTTAACATGGCATGGATAGGGCTATGACACTGCAAGGAACATTTCAGTCCAATTCTGTAAGCACTCGTTTTTCGTCTACTGTAACAAAAGGGTTTGATATGGAACCTTTAAAGATTCTATAAGTTGGTTATATAGATCAGGAACCCTAAAAGATTAATTGCTCAACTTTTAAAAAAGGTTCCAATAGCAAACAAAAACAACATTTAGATAATCCAGCTGCACTGAACTCCCTCAATGGAATCCCTTTCTCTCAAGTTGGGAGCATAGGGTCCTATCATAGGACCCAGTTGAACCCTTAAAAATGAACAACCTTTTTCAGCTGTGGGTTCGTCATATAACATTAAAACCTTTTGTGTTAAGAGTGTAGGGCGTGCGAGGTACCCCACATTAGAGAATCACTCACTTCAACATGAAACATGGTTCCTTTGAATTAAATCATTCACATAATCACTCACTTCAACATGAAACATGGTTGCTTTGAGTTCAATAATTCACGTAATCACTCACTTCAACATGAAACATGGTTGCTTTGAATTAAATCATTCACGTAATAACTCACTTCAACATGAAACATGGTTGCTTTGAGTTCAATCATTCACGTAATCACTCACTTCAACATGAAACACGGTTGCTTTGAGTTCAATCATTCACGTAATCACTCACTTCAACATGAAACACGGTTGCTTTGAGTTAAATCTTTCACGTAATCACTCACTTCAACATGAAACATGGTTGCTTTGAGTTCAATCATTCACGTAATCACTCACTTCAACATGAAACATGGTTGCTTTGAGTTCAATCATTCACGTAATCACTCACTTCAACATGAAACATGGTTGCTTTGAGTTCAATCATTCACGTAATCACTCACTTCAACATGAAACATGGTTGCTTTGAGTTCAATCATTCACGTAATCACTCACTTCAACATGAAACATGGTTGCTTTGAGTTCAATAATTCACGTAATCACTCACTTCAACATGAAACATGGTTGCTTTGAGTTCAATCATTCACGTAATCACTCACTTCAACATGAAACATGGTTGCTTTGAGTTCAATCATTCACGTAATCACTCACTTCAACATGAAACATGGTTGCTTTGAGTTCAATAATTCACGTAATCACTCACTTCAACATGAAACATGGTTCCTTGAGTTAAATCGTTCACGTAATCACCCATTCATGTATAATAACTCGGTCCTTCAATCACTTCCCCGGCTGCCCGTTGATAAGAGGATAGCCTACAAAATTTTCTTGTTTGTTTTCAAGTGTGTACCTACATCATCTTGTTCCAACATATCTTCAGGAACTGATTTGCCCAAATATTCAATCTCGTGGGCTTCGTTCAAGTAAAGTGACCAGCATCAGCTTCAAGCGCCATACACCTTGTTAGCGTTGATCCAATCAGGAGTATTCAGTGTGGCTGGTCCACATCTTTGGAACTCTCTACCATATGAATTACGAATTGTCCCATGCATTGAACTTTTAAAGCTAAACTTACGACCAATTTATTTATGTAACATCTCAAGTCTTTTTAAACTTCAATTTACATATATATATTTCAACATAATGTCTTTTCGCCTATTTAATTGATCTTATGTTTCTTACATTTTTATATTTTACAGTTATTTTGATCCCATAACTATCTAAAATATCTCACCTGGAATATTGAATGACTGTATGATTAACAGAACTCTCACAAGAAAACAACTTGTAAAGAGCTTCATCCTTAGTACTGCCTAAGTACTGTGTTAATCATCAAGTGACTGACTGCACTGAAGAACATAATGTATGCAAATTTATTCAAATGCATTCAAATGCATTGCAGTCAGTTTCATAAGCAGGGACTAATTACCATTAAAGGCACTTAAGTAATGGCACTGCTTTTATAATGTGAGGTTTTTAAAAAATCTTTGTCATATCAAATAAGATTAAAATTCAAAAGAGGGTTTTTCACTTTGGCTTCAGAACAAAACAGACACTCCTATACCTGACTCCCTAATAACAATGGAACATGAATTCAATACATTTAATGAAATGGTTCATATAGGTTTATTTGGAACAGGAACTCTTTGACAAATATGCCCGGATAGCTTATAAGTGAAAGATCTTTAATTTAATAATTTTAATTGCCTCCTTTTGACTCATGTGTAATGGCGATGTTGTGTCAAACAATGTGTCACAAAAAGCCCTTACAGTATCTGAATTAAATTTCTTCACAACACGTTTTGTCTGATTGACGTTTCACACACACTTTATACATATACACACTCTAAAAAATTTCAGACAAAATTGGTTTTTTAGATTCAAAATGGTTTTTTGAAAAACCAAATTTCAATGCAAAAAACCAAAATGGATTTTTTTTAAATCCATTTTGGTTTTGCATTGAAATTTGGTTTTTCAAAAAACCATTTTGAATCTAAAAAACCAATTTTGTCCCGACATTTTTTAGAGTGCACTGTGAACCATTTGCTCTATGCGAAGTGGCCTATTTGATCACAAAATCTCACATTTTGAACCAGAAACCAAATCAATGGCAGTATAAGATAACCAGTATGCTGTATAATAGCCTGTATTTATGCATTAGACATCCTGATGTGAAATTATGAGCACAGCAATCAAAAGATTAGGCGATTCTAGTTTAAAAAAATTTACTAAGATTTACTAAAACTGCCGGATATCCCAGAAAAGTTAACTGATTGAGTTCATTTTTAGCCTGGCTCGCCAGGCTTATTCAGAAGTAACTGTCTGAAGATATTGTCTCTCATCGCGATTGTTCAAAAAATATAGGTTCAATATGTCTTTTTTTTTGTTTTATTGGTTTGTTTGGGATGCTAGATGTTTGGAAAGTAATTTAAATTGGCAATTTAAAAAAAAAAATTCCAAAATGTTTTTTCCAAGATTTGAAAAAAAATAATAATAATAATTTTTTTCATTTGCACTAATTTCTTGTTTTTTCAAAAAGAGGAGATCAGGCAACTTCTGTTTTTCAAATTTAAAAATTTTTTGTTTCAAGATTTAAAATTTTTTCCTAAATTAAAAAAAAAAAGTAGACTTTAAAAACTATTTCACCAGCATTGCTACATATTTCGCCATCATCACTGCAACTTGAGCCAGGCTTTGAATCCGCGGATTCTTGTTTTGATGTGTATTACTTCTTCTTCTTCTACTTGAACGATAAGACAGCTTGCTGGCTGTTTGCCAAAGTTTGTTGTTTGATCTGTATATGAGAACTAGCTAAATGTAAACAAGAAAAATCCTGAATTGGGTCACTTGGTGAGAACTCAGTCGTGGTTACAAAGCAGGGTGCTGCAATCGCCATTTTTCGAAGTGGCTGTTCTAGTCAGCTTAGTCACGTTTTAATAAAAGTGACTCCATATTTAATTTCAATAAGAACTCTGACAAAAGCCCCCTCCTTTCCCACTGATGCAGTGTACACTGTTGAGTGGTCCCTGCGTTGTAAGACCACCCCTTCTGCAGTCAAGAAGCGGTCTCTCGTGGGTGAGGTTTCTTGTCGGGTACAAAAGGCACAAAATTAACTACTTAGTGCAGGTGAGGCGGTCACAAAATGCAAGTCAGTCTTACAACGGGGGGAGTCGTCAACATAATACATATTTACCCCAAGTGAGGGATCTTGCACAACAAAGACTCTGATACAAGGGGTTGCCAATTTAAAATGACACCCAGTTTGGATTTTGCTCATGAAGGTCCACTGAAAATTTCAGGTTTACTGCCCAAAGTTCGAACCCATGCTGGCGAAAACCTTCAGTGGAACAGGCATTGTCAGGAAGGGGGAAAGGCGAAAATATATGTAATATTTCCTGCACCCCTCAAAGATAATCTACCAAACCAATGTTGCCTGTAAATAGCCCACATGGTTAGTGATCGGGAGTAAAACACGAACTCAATCACTTCCTGCACCGCTAAAAATTATTTTTGTAGTTCGCTATTAGACTGACTTATAAACGGCGCATGATCAGACAGACATTTATGAAAACATTAGTCCTACCGTCATCAGTTCCATCCTACGGTGGGACTATAGTAAAGGGAGGTAGTACATGGTGCATGAAGCTCATAGATCTCCAAACACTATTTCCAAAAAAATCCCGTATTTATGAGCAAGAGAACTATAAAACTGTAGAACTGTAACA
The DNA here is from genome assembly GCA_026936325.1 of Platynereis dumerilii. NCBI lineage: Eukaryota > Metazoa > Annelida > Polychaeta > Phyllodocida > Nereididae > Platynereis > Platynereis dumerilii. The sequence goes on from JAPTHN010000004.1 coordinate 15,337,147, forward strand.
AATATCAGCTTACTTGTTTGGCGAGTAATGTCAAGGTGTCCTGTGTTTGAGAACTTGTGTGTTGAAGAAAACAAAGCAAAAGAAGCAGCAGACTCTGAAAAAAAAGCAACAATTTAATGAATGATCACACAGGCAAGGGATGGATGAATGGGGCTTTACGATCTGTAAATATGCACTCAGTAGGCTAATTAGGACAGGAGGAGGACACAGCAATGAGGTTAAGGATGATTGAAACAGCCGTCCAACAAGGCTCAGGTGACCCGGCAAGAGTTGGATTCGAACCCTGGACCCAGCCGAAAAAAGGTTCTGCATTTTTTTAATGGTTCAACTGAATTGAAAAGGTTCAATAATTGGTCGGGAGGCCCTATGATAGGACCCTATGCTCCCAACTTGAGAGAAAGAGGTTCCATTGTGGGAGTTCAGTGCAGCTGGATTACCTAAATGTTGTTTTAGTTTGCTGTTGGAACCTTTTTAAAAGTTTAATAATGAACCTTTAGGGTTCCTTATCCATACCAGCTTATAGAACCTTTAAAGGTTGAGTATAAAACCTTTTATATTTGTTAAGGGAGTATTTTGCATCAGTTTAGATCTTATATTTCTGTAGTTATACCTAAACATCAGGAACTTTTGTGTAGATAATGTATTGTTATAATCTCCACATCTATAGACCACATCAGCCAATCAGGTGACATGAAATTAATGTGATTTGTCAGAAAAGTGTTTTGGTATCTAAAAAGTGTTATTGGTTTCATAATGCAATATTATATATATATTGGATTCTCTTTATGGAGTCTGAATTATAAAATATGAGATAAGCTATTGTTTTTTATTTTAGATTTTCCCATTTCCCATGCTCCCGCTCCCTTCCAATTTTTCAAATCGCTTCCAGACTTTGACGCGATCTGATTTTAGGCCTGCCTATATTTCGAAGAGCCTCCAAACATTGCGATAAAAAGTACTTAAATAATGCAAATTTTCCAAAATTTTAGTAACTGTTTACCCGGAAGAACATGAACATAAATTCAGGTGCCAACTCTTCTATATTTCCTATATTTTTTAGGGCTCCTGTAATTTCCTACATTTTTCAAGTTTCAAGATATTTTGCCCATATGTGCACGTTTTTGTCGGCAATACGAAGTTTTAGCATCTTTTTCCCACGAATATTGAAGTCTTCTTCAGGATGTTGTTGGCGACATGAAATTTTCGGCGTATGATAGAAGCGATTCTTTGATTTGCCGAAGGTTTCGCTGTCAAATAATTGCAATATTGTCCTATTTAACGTTGTTTAAGCACGTAAAATCCTATATTTTACGGTAAAAAATTCCTATATTCCTATAATATTTTATGTGATGTTCATTGGGTACCCTGCCAAATGCGACAGGCTGCCAGAATCTTAGAAAAACTGCCTCTTAAAAATATTCTGCACTGTAAAATCGGAGGCACTGATTCAGCTCAATTGATTGAGTGAGATGGATGCACAAGTTGATTGAGCTGACATAGATTAATGTTTTAAGCTGAGATAACTCAAAATACCGAGCTGAGATAGCTCAAAATACTAAGCTATGTTGACTAAGGTATTCAAGTTGAGAAAACTCAAAACAATGAGCTGTGTTGACTTACAGCTCAAAATATTGAGTTTTGTTGACTGATTGATCCAAGCTGACACAACTCAAAATTTTGAGCTGTGTTGACTTATTTTTAGTTTCTTTTGATTTATATTTGAGTAACCTGTCCTATAAAGTTATTTATGAATATGGGCTGTAATCCAAAAATATTGTTTGGTCTGTCAAGGGGATCCACCTGATCCAGTATGCTTCATTTTAGCACACCATGGACAGGCCCAAGATGCATTCAACACAGACCATTGCATCACAAGATTTAAAAATTAATTTCTTGTGAATAAATCCCAATGGCCTGTGGCTCATCTCAGTTGGTATACAGTGCTAGAAGCCTATATTTGAACACACTCTGACTTGGAAATGTTGGTTGACGTGTGAAAGCATGCATCTAATTACTCCCACAAATTAATTTAAGAGACATAAAAATAAAAGAGTAACCAGCTAAAGTGGTGTGCTACTAATTTTTTCTCTGGGATAGTGTAATATAAATGTTCTTTTTTCTTGTAAGTAAATAATTATTTAAAACTAAATGCAGTCTTATGAGAAGTGCTTGTTATAGATGGCGCTATATATGTTGCTTGACTGAGATGTCAAGCTATCTGCAACAACTGAAGCTTTCATGTTTTCACAGCTTAATGTTATGATTCCTTTGGACAACTTACAGCATTGAGCTATCATACCTTGACAACTTATAGGATTGAGCTATCATAGCTTGAAAATTATTATATAGCTTGAAAATTATTAACATTCTCAGACCGCTCAAATTATTGCTTCAATACAGTTTCAAATTTTACAGTGTGACATTGTGTTACAGGAGCATTTACTTCAGTAAAATGCCTTCTAAACCCCAGCTTGAGGAAAAGAGGAAATTTGAGAAACAGGACCTGGTTGATCTTGATAAACAGCAAATATTATATTTTGACAAAACCACCTGCTGGGCAATTATGGCAATTATGATGAGATACTGTTGTGTGTGTTACTTATGAAAGTAAACATTTTCAATAATTTATTGTATTATGAGTTATATGCGACATGGTATGTTCGGTTTGATCTATTTTGACATTACAAAGCATGGATAAGACTTACGAACTAAATTCTGAAGAAGACCTGCCTTCGTAAAAAAACAGAAATTGCACAAATTGAGTATGATATGTATGTCTCATTATTAAGCATTGAGATAATGGTTCTGGCTTTGTTGCGTTTAAAAAAAAACTAATTGGACATGCGAGGGCTCAATTAGCACAGGAAAGGTGGGTGGAGTGTGCGATGGGACTAGTTGTCCTGTATTTTTGCACCGACAAGCCAAAAATTAATAGCTTCAATCATACTTGATTTTTAACCGCTCGGCTTTACTGATGCAATAGAGTTTCTGTCTACAGAAATTTAGCTATCCTACAATGTATATTGAATCGATATAAAAAAATTGAGAGTACACCCTTCCCTATGTTTTAACATTGGGCCTGTGTTTCACTTACTTATCAAAGACTTTGACCCATACCTAACTCCAACTACAGCAAAGAAAATTGGCTGCTATTTTTATCCCACATGCCTCATATATCGGCCTTTATGACCCAAAATGTTTTCCTCTCATCGGATGAGATTTCGTCCTTCCAGAAGCATTTTGGTTAAGGATGTTTAACATTGATGCAATGGCACAATATCATGCGTTTCACTTACTTACAGGCGGCACTGAATGAGATAGAAATGGCTGCCAATTTCCATTGCTCTACAAACAGTTACGTACGGGTCAAAACCTTTGATAAGTAAGTGAAACCCAGTCCCCACTGTAATTGCATTGGCTTTGTGTTTCACTTACTTATCTACGACTTTGACCAATACTCTTCAGTGCTTGAAAAAAAGGCAGTCATTTATTTGTGTCCCAGTGACTGTCCCACATACCCCAAATATCATCGCTTTTGATCCAATATGTTTTCGGCTCATCGGATAAGAATCTCTGCATCCACAAGCAGTTTGGTTGGGGATATATTTAGCGTTTACCAGATGGCAAAACAACAAACACTGCCTGTTTCACTCCCCAGCAAGCACTGACATTCATAAACCGTTGAGCTGATGTCATAAAAACATTTAAAAACCAAAGTAACGTTTTGAAGAGATTTTTTTAAATGTTAGAGTGCCTGCTAAGTTACTGCCATGACTTTTTATAGAGGAGCATAGATACATGTATCCTCGCTACGTCTATAGTGCGAATAAGGCAGCGCCTCAAAGATCTTCATAAAAAGGAAGGTCAAGGTTGATAAAAAGGAAGATCAAGGTTTGAAGGATCATAACTTTTTTGAAACAGGAAAAATGTTAAGAGGAAATTAAATGAGCAGAGAGCTGTCCTTCAATTAACGAGTGTTTATTTATTTATCCTTTTTTTTCAGGTTAATTTCTTTTCAGGTAAAAACCAAGACAGCTAAATTGCTTTTTGAATGGAAAAGTATTTTTGTCAAATTGATGCATGTTTTTCCTCTTCAAACTGAACAAAAATGGTTTGTATATCAAAGAAAGTCTATAGATATGTTATTAATCTTTTCAATGGCTTAATTACCCAGTATATATATATATTCGCGGATCTGAAGTCCTTTTTTTGTGATTTGAAATATGTGTTGCTCAAGTAATGTTTGTGGTGAATTTTTAAAATATCAGTTATTTTCCACAAAAACCTACTACACTCATGACGATGCAGTTTTATTATACATGGCCAATTGTGCAGCATGCGTAAAACATACATAGCTCTTTCTTGTGAATTTCGTATGTAAATTGGTTGTTTTCGCGTATGAAATACGTACGAAAATTTACGTGCGTATAACATACGTACATTTTCGTATTTATTTCATACGTGTTTTAAAAGTTTGTTCTTGGGCTTTATCTTGACTTATTTGCTGATTTTTTTTAGATAGGTCAATGCAAGGTCTAAAGTTAAACCATTTGTGATAAAATGCCCAAAGTATCTGAAAAGTACCTACAGGTGTGAAATTTGAATGAATTCGTATGAATTTCGTTCGAAAAAATAAATGTATGTCTTGCGGATCGGCTCTTTTTTGTGAGTTTTGTGTGTAGAACTTGCGTACGTAATTCATATGCTGCACAATTGCTAGTGTATGGTGTTTTAACAAACCTAAATCTGAGAAACATGGAGGACAAGCAAAAAAAAAAAACAATTAGGCTTTTGGTAAATTCTGTTTTTTTTGTGTGTTGAGTAGCTCTCTAAATGTGTGTACATGCCAGGCTATGCCTGTTACAGTTGTCTACACTTGCATGTATTCACCTCCAACACAGTACTTATTTTTCACCGATTGTTGTTGTATACATGTATTTACTATGTGTTTGGAAAAATAAATAATCTAATCTAATCTAATCTAATCTACTACCTCATGTTGGATTTAATCTTACCAAATTAAAAATGCTTTGGATTATAGACCTGCTGGACTTTTAGAAATATGTTTTAATAAAGTAATTTTTATGTAGTTTTTAAAGGATATATAATTCATGCAATATGATTTTTGTGTGTGCGTTTTCTACTTCTTCTTCTTCTTGAGTCGTGCAACATCCTGGGTCGCCGGGTTAGCTCTATACCTGTTTCCAGGGAGCAGCACATTACGTGTTTTATTGCGTATTTTTCAATGTATTTTCAAGGCAGCTTCTTAACATAATACAATGCTGCCTGTAAGTAAGTGAAACGCATGATTGCATCAGTGCTAAACATCCTCAACCAAACTTGATGTAAAGGCATGAACTCTCATCCGATGTAGCCCTGGACCCCTGTGGGACAGGGGTCATGAATCATCCCATTGGAAAATCATGAGATTTGAAGGACATGGTCTAGGAGAATGAAATTTAACCTTTATCGCTTTGTTTTGTATTAAATTGCTGGTAGAGTAGCTCGGGGCATGCAGACCCCCTTAACTTCGAGGTGCGATTTGACCTTCTTTTTGTGGTCGATTATTTGAATGCTCATGCTGTCAGAAGGGATCACTTGACTCTACTTATAACTAGTGAATCAAATGTCTACCAATTTTAATAAAGGAGTTACGGCCCTTTTTGTAAAAAATTTTAAATGGCCTTTTACCCCACCCATCGGGCAAGAAGCCCCCTATTATAATCCTATGGGAATTTTTTTTGTGAGCGCATTCAGCTTGAAAGTTATTGCTTGGGGTTATTCTACCATTTTTAATGCATCCTATTAACTTTTTCTGAATTTCATAATTTTTCTGTTCATACTTTTATTTTTTAATATTTTTTGCCCTATTTCAATTTCGGCCAAAATTTTTTTCATTTCAATTAGCTATTCGATCAAGATTTAAGGTAAAGTACACATTATTAAATGGTTCCTGAAGCAGCTTCGAGGCCTCAGTGAAGGGGGCCTCATGCCCCATACCATGTGGGGCCTCTCGCCCCAAACCCACATATTTTAATTTGACCCCTACTATATTTTGAGCTAAAATGCAAAAAACATGATCCAAATCGTATTTATCTGATCGTCATAAAGTAAAGCAATGCAGATATCTATTATAGGCCTATTGTTAAAAATTTCCAAAGTTATTTCTGTCAACCACTTTCAAAGAATTAATCAAAGTTACATAAACCATGCACCTTTTTTTGTTTATTTAATTACTACTATGGTTTGATGCTGTTTGCCCTGAAAATTGGTGACATTACCTAAAAAGCCTCTGGCTTCAATCCTATCAATAAGAAAAAGCACCAAAAATGTAAGTTTAGACATAACCCTGGGGGGGCCTCTCACCTAACCCGGGCTTTTTGCCCAACTCATTCTATATTAAAAAATGTCACCTTTTTTGCTACTGTCTGCACCTATTTTGATCTCCTTCAGTCAATGGAATAGATGTTCAATATCCCCTTGAACATGAAGAAATGGTTTTTATCCTTATACATTGGGAAAATGGCATCTTCTGATTGGTCCAAAGATGGTGATGTCATAAGAAACATCTATGACATCATAGATAGTCTAAGTGACATCACAATGGTGACATCACAATTCAAAGTGAGGCTGATGGCTAACTCCCATAGTTTTTGATCATATCACTCATTTAAAAGTGATTTTAACAATACTAATCTTTGTGGAATAGCTTTGAAAAGTGGTGCCGTCAGCAGGGTTATATGTGGGCTACCCAAGGCCAAAATTTCATCAAATTTAGATAAAAATTGACTGCTTTAGAGCAAATCTCCTGACTCCATGTCAATGGAATGACTCATGCTCACGCATGGGTCCCAGGGCTACATCCGATGAGACAAAAACATATTTGGTCATAAAGGCCAATATGTGAGGCATGTGGGATAACAATGGCAGCCAATTTTCTCTGCTGTAGTCGGAATTAGGTATGGGTCAAAGTCTTTGATAAGTAAGGGAACCACCCTTCCCTATTACATGACATAGGGCCTGCGTTTCACTTACTTCTCAAAGACTTTGACCCATACCTATGTAGTATGTAACTCTAACTACAGCAAAGAAAATTGGCTGCCATTGTTATTCCACATGCCTCACATATTGGCCTTTATGACCCAATATGTTTTCATCTCATCAGATGAGAATTCATGCTTCCACAAGAAGTTTAGCTGAGGATGTCTGGCATTGGTGCAATGGCACCATTCATGCGTTTCACTTACTTACAGGTCGCACTGTATATTATATAGAATTAGATTATCATAACTTGAGATGATGAATTTTTGTTTTGAAAAAGTTGTTTACGGTACCAAATAGTTCTCATGTGTAATAAAATCCTCAGTTGCATAGAAAAACTGGTTTATTTTGCTGTGGAGATTTTTATTTCAACTTCTTCATGAAACCAAATTATCATAGGTCTGATCTTTTGGAGTTTGTTTTTTTATAAAACATTTTGAAAGCTGAAATTATCTCATTTCAGACTTATTCTTATCCAATTTCATGAATTGGTGACTTCTGTTATTGTTACCAAGGGGAATGTGTTTTCATGTGTGTCTGTCTGTAGGTCCAACCAGCTGTATGTTGGTAACAAACATAGAGAAGAAACTGCAATATTATTTGTAATGAAATTTGGTTGCATTTTCATAGCTTGGCTGAAGAACACGTTTGTGAAATTTGGTGAAGATTCATAAAACAGAAACGACTAATTGGCAGATACAACTTACTTTCTGGGTGATTTTATTATGATGAAGTTTTGCATTTGCACCACTACATTTCAGTGACTTATTAATATTGTTGCATAATGCATAGTGTATTATTGGTTATTCACAAAGGGATTTAAGCGATATGTGATTTAACCCGAGCTGCGTAAAAACGTTGTCAATCCCTCTGTGAATAATCGATATGTGATTTAACCCAAGATGTTTAAAAAATATTACCAATTCAAATAAATAACCGAATTATGCCATGCGATAAACGTGCAAACATTTACCATGAAAAAGTATACATTTTAAAAGTGGCTACTGAAGAATGAGTTTGATTTATTGCAGTAAAATACTGGCATGTGATTGGCTCATGGGTGTCACATGGTATAATAATGAAAATCATATTATGCGCAACGCTTGCTTTGTAGGACTATGCCCTCTAATAAGGCAAGACTTAGGCCCTATTTAATTTTTAGCTTCGCGGATCGACCGGCCCATCTGCCTATGGAAAAATTAATTTGGGCTTAAGCACAATTTTCATTAAATTGACATAATAAAATTTTGAGATCACAGCTTTTTTTAGTGTCCTACTTACAAACCTAATAAAAAGTGCTTCAAGAATATCCAAGAAACTAGAAATTATGTATGTCTGGCCTTAAGACTGTTACCTTCTTTAAAGACCATTGCCTTTCTGCATGTAGGTTCTTATGTTATTACAAATCACCTTGAATTGTAAAAATATTATAATGCAGCTAGTGCATTTCCTTAAGAACCTATACCATGAGTTTTTAGAAGAAGTTACTGATTTCCTCAGTTATAAATCACTCAAGTGAATGATTTATTCCCCTTTTAGTTTTTTCGTACTCAGGCAATAAATCAGTCTCATGTACCCATAGCTGATATGTTTTTGCCAATTATGGTATAATGCAATAGATAACTCACTGCCTCATGCAGGTATTCCAAACTGCTGTGGTTGACCTACATTTTTTTAAGCAATACTTTTATTTATTTACTTTTATTACAATCCAGCTACTGAGGAAATGAGGTGATTGCCTGAATGTTTTCGTAATGAGTTACATCAAGTTGATATTTGGTCATCTCCAAAATATTTGCATTTGCATTTAATCAAATGGTTGTTTTTGCATTTGTACCCAACTCTCATATCAACCCAAGATATTACTTGTATAGGACAATAGCGACTTGTTATATTTGCTTGCTTGCTTGCAACGCCATCTCTATTGTGGGAGGAAGGCTCTGAAACTTAGGACAACTGCCTTGGTCATGCTGTTTCATCTCTGTTATTAAAACTTTGCATACAATTGAATTTGATCTTGGGTTGATCAACTTCTGGTGTCTTTCTGAGATGAAGAAATTAATAAAGAAAACAAACAGGCTGAGTTTCTGCAGGTCAAAGGTCAATCGCCAAAAGTAGGTCATAGGCCAGATACCCTCCAGCAGGTCTTAGTGACAAATTTATACCCTTGTGCAGGTCTCACATGCCATATACCCTTGTTCAGGTGACAGGCAAAAGGGTATAGATACTGTCATGGGCAGCCGCGAGCATCTCTTAAAGTGCTTGCACGTTATTTTTTTATGTTTTGTGTACTACTGTCAAACTTAAAGGAATCGGTGGATTAATGACTTGACAGTCACTGCTTTAACCAATAGTCTTCAATTGAGGCCAAAAGTACTGATCCTCAAATAGTCTTCAAAAGTTCACAAGAAAAATTTGGAAAGTTCATTGTACTTTCGGAACAGTTGAAGTTAGCTATTTGAAAAAAAAATTAAGTGAACTATTTAAGATGATCACTGTCTTTGTCTTTGTTGACCATATCCTTGACACAAATTCAAAACATGTGGCTCTCCCTATAATCAAACTCAATAGAGAAAGTTGGGGGAGGGAATTCATGGAAAAATGTTCGTGGACAATTTTTTTTTTCACAGAAAACCTAGTTTTGAAAAAGAATGTTGATAAAAAAATGTTGCAGGAAAAACTTTTCAGAAAAATAATTTAGGTAAACATTTTAGGCGAAAGAAGTATTTTATGACAAAGAACCCAGATAGATAAATGATCTGGCTTTAGTTTGCATGGTGAACTGTTTGGGCTCAAAATGGACGACAGGCCCAAAACATTGCTGGCCCTTTTCGTAGACAGTCCTGGACAATTTGTAGCAGTGTTTGGGTGACAAAAACAGTCACATTGCAGACGTTTTCGAATTCAATGACTTTGCACCAGACTTAATAAAATTGGGTCAAGACTATTGGAAATTGCTGATGAGCGACCTCGGTAGATCAAGACTATAGGGAAGGACAGGGAAACTATTAAACAAGACTTTTGGCCCAGAGAATGCCTTCAGGCATCAGTGACAAGGGATGCCCAGTCACTTGATTGGGAAAGCAAGCCTCTTGGCCTAGAGCAAGCCTTTGGGCCTTTATAGGTAAATTATGCCTGGATTGGGAAAGCAAGCCTTTAGGATCTCGGCAAAGGACTCTTGGTAAAGCCCTTCAGGTGTAATAGTTGTCTCTCAAAATTTTGCATAAAACCATGATTAATGATATACTAGCATTAGACCCGTGAAAACATGTGAGAGGAGGGGCCATATATTAAGAAAGCATCACTTGAACTTCCATGGCTGCAATTTGGATGTGAAACATAGCTAAGGACATTTTAGGGTGTTGTAGGAAGACTGTTACAAGTTTTCATAACTGGGCAATCAGTAGTTTGGCATGGAGTAGCGTAAGGGGTCCGTATAGTTGAAATGATTGCGTTTTACAAAATGCGATTTGCTCATTTTGTATTATTATAACAGCGTACCGAAAAGCGAAAAACATTAATCATCACACTTTTAAAGTGTTATTATTGTATGACGATTTTAAGGAGGGTTATGATAGTTTCACAGGCCTATTAATATCACATAACTAAATACACTGTATACCAAATTTGTAAAGGTTATTCACCCAGGGAGAAGTAATAATATGATTGTAGGTCATTCAAAGATGGAAAGGCGATGATATGTGATTTGGAGGAAGAAAAGCTAGCCTGATAATGCACTCTAAAACAATTCAGACAAAATTGGTTTTTTAGATTCAAAATGGTTTTTTAAAAAAAATCCATGTTGGTTTTTTGCATTGAAATTTGGTTTTTCAAAAAACCATTTTGAATCTAAAAAACCAATTTTGTCCCGACATTTTTTAGAGTGTGGCTGGTAAAGGTGTCATTGGAAGAACTGAATATTTTTAATACCGATAGAACTACGCAAATGATGATTATTTTATTGAATTTTTCTTTCATTTTTAAAATGCCCACCAACTTTAACGACGCAGAAGAAATTTATGCTCCTGGTAACATAATTCGATATAGACCCAAAAATTGTATTATCATTGATTGATGGAAAAGTGCTTAGTTTTTGAAAAACGGAAAAATCTTTAATAATATGAAAAAAGACTTGGACCCATTTCAAATAAAAGAAAACATGATAATCTCAGATGTAAGGAAATAAACTTAATGAAAAATCGGAACTTTAAAAGTGAATTTTCTGGAATATTTCGTTAATTATGCATACACTTTTGAATTGATAATAGTTGTACCAAAGAACACTCAATGCATGCTACCTGCTATCTAAATGTCACAATGCATGCAATAATGATAATTAGTATATTAAAGGAAAATGACATACCTTTGGTAATGACATCATTGTGGCTCTACCTTGATTGACCCCCACCAAATGACTGTGTTACATAGGATAGGAGACAGGCGATCCAGGGAGCTTATAAATGCTGCTCCTATATGGTTGAATGAACTCAGAAATTGCCCCCCCCCCACTCCAGAATGCTGATTCATAGAGACTGTCACGCATTTTGTTTTGAATAAAAACAGTTTTTTATGTATAGTATTGTTTCCTTCCTTGTCCATATATCGTGGTTGTAGTTCAACAAAAAAAAATTTTTTTAAAAAAGATAATGACTAAAAACTCTGTTGCTCGAAACTACATGAATTGACATTTCTTTTGTTAGCGGGTACTTCTGGCAAAAGTCCTTTTTATTAAGTGAATGTAAAATGGTTAACTTGTATAGTGTAGAACTATATATAAACTGCTTATTTAATACATTTATATATCCTTTTAAGATGATAGTTTTGGAATGAAAAGCCTGGATTAATTTGCTATCATGTTTTTTACCTTGAGAAAAAAAAAGTGCTGTGTACACTGGTAAATAGAGACCTCTAAAATCGCTCTTGGTCCTCACAGGGTTGGTCAATGAGTTGGGAGTAACTTTAGAGTCTGAGATTTTGGGTGCAACAGAAGCCAGCGTTGAACTTAGGTTATGAGCTTGAGTTGGTAGTCAAAAAATAATCCTGACTCCTAAATATTATTTAAATAGTTGCGAAAGAGCAATGAAATGTATCAAAATTTTAAAGACCAATCGCATGATATTCCTGAAACAACTATTGTAGCTTTTTGCAGATTAGCAGTAATAGTTCTTTTACTTTTTATTTTTATTTATTTTGGTAACACTTTTCAAATTGGCTTAATATCTTTCCATGAATTGAAAATACTTGTACACTCTAAAAAATGTCGGGACAAAATTGTTTTTTTAGATTCAAAATGGTTTTTTGAAAAACCAAATTTCAATGCAAAACCAACATGGATTTTTAAAAAAATCCACGTTGGTTTTTTGCATTGAAATTTGGTTTTTCAAAAAACCATTTTGAATCTAAAAAACCAATTTTGTCTGAAATTGTTTAGAGTGTAGAACGGTTAAACATAAGTAATTGACTATCATTGCATTATTGTACACTCCTTTCACTCTTCAGATGTAGTTACTATCCCTCTTTTGTCGATATTTATTTCCTGGTATTATTTATTTTATATTGATTTATGACACATGTCTATGTGATATTCTGCTGTCAAATGATAGTCAATATATATTTCAAAGGCAAATTTAACTTGTAGGTAAGCTTGCAGGAAGTCCCAGAGGGTCTGGATATTTATTTTAAGGGCACAATTTAATCCTCAAAGAAGACTTTAGTGAGCAGGAAATATATTTTAAACATAAAACTACTAAAATAGAATGCAACAGTGCTGCTGTATAATTATGCAGGGACTTCACTTAAAGCAAGCCTTATCCAACACTAACAGTTTAGGCTGTCTTTGTCTTTCGAGCTCATTATTGTTTCAATTAGGGCCACAGAAACGCCTTGCCCTTTAGAAATGCTACTTTTAGACCTACCCTTAACTTAGAAACCCTCAAATTGACACAATAGTTTGTAATTGCATTGTTAGAGATTTTTAAGTTTACTGTATTGTAAAGCCTATTGTCTGCGTTTAGCTTGGTCTCAGGAGCAGTCACTGTTGTAAGATAATTTCTGCAGATATGCACCAATGAACAGTATAGACAATTGGATGAGCGGTTATTTATTATTAAGAACTTCCCGTAGGGAAGTTCTTATTGATATTGTACGTATTCTTATTATTATTCTTTATTATTATTCTTATTCTGCCAACTTTTTGACTTTTTTAAATGTTGAATAACTTCTTTACCAGAATATATATGTCAATTAGCATCCATACATCATTAAGACACTATAAAATTCCTTCTATGCTGGGAATTACACATCGGAATTCCGTTTGACATAGGAATTACAGGCAATCTTCACAAAAAATTTCCGGTTTTGGGAAATCTGTCAGTCAGAATGTCATGAAATTTTTTCCTCTTAATCTCTAATGGAATACGCAGTGCAGAAAGGAGCCTAGTGGCTATAGGTAGAATAGCTTTAGAGAAAAAAAAGTTCAAAATCGGAGCAAAGAGAAATTTCGGGGGGTGATGTCATGAAAAACCATGATTAAAATGTCAGATTTTTATGTCCTTACAGGAATTGTTGCTACTAATAGGGTGTAGTGTCAGTGCAAAAGTATGGCATCCCAGGTCCTATACTTTTTGTGCCACAGGGCCTCAAAAGTCGAACATTTGATGGGCTGTATCTCTCTTAATATTGATCCTAGAAAGAAAAAATGGCCATTTTTGGAAACCTCAGAATGTCAGCTTTTCATTGATATATAACATTATGCTGTACGACGTACGGTATAGAATCGCGTCAGACATTGAAAATTTTATGTCACTTTTTGGGTCTCCCGACACCTATTTTGCCCAAAAAAATATGAAGCACTTCATGGATGTTCATGTTAATTTTTTTAGTGATACCCATTATGGCCCTGCATAATGTGTCCAAAGGACATTTTTCTACTTCAAAAACTTTTCCCTTGAGAATTTTTTTCCTTTCAAAATTCTAATGTAGATTGCTCAGCTTCTACTCATTCAAATGTCATGAAATTAACACCAAAAAATGCGTAAAATTATGCACTTTTATGACCTCCAAGGGCATATACCTCTCACTAATAGCCAATTTTACATATCACATTTTACATATTCAATTATAACTCATTAAATATTAATTAAAATCAATTAAAACTAATTTGACATATTGCTAATTTTTTGCTCTATTTTTGCATGTAAGCACATGTTCCTAACACGAATTTTTTTATCCTATTTAAACTCTTCCAATAATGCTTCAAATCACTTAAAATTGATATGATATGTTGCTCATTTGTTGCCCTATTGTTTGCAATAACCTCATATTTTTTCCATTAAATTTATAATTAAATTATAACTTGTGAAATACTGCTGCAAATCACTTAAAACTAATTTGACATGTTGCTGTCTGCTTGCCCTCTGTGTGTATGTAAGCACATCTTCCCAGCTCTTATGGTTTGTCCATAACAAATCATTAGGGTTTCATCAAAGTATTGCTTTCAGGATGGTACCATCGCCCACCAAAGGCCTGGCTCCATGCCAAGCGATATATGAGTATGTGTGCCTGTTTGTGCAGTTCCATGGACTATTGCAGGCAAGGTCAAAGCAGCATTGATGTTTCGCTCCAGGATAATATAAACAAACTCTTAAGCAATGGAAAGGAAAGGAATGCAAGGAACTAGAATAGCAGGACAGGGAAGGGATTGGAAGGAAGGGAAGGGATAGGAAGGGAAGGGAAGTTCTTCCTTTAAATTGCTGTGCAATTTAGTATACTAGTTATTATTTTTTTTTATTCACCCCCCATATTTGGGGAAAACTTAAGAGTATAACATACAAAAAAGGTACAACCATGAAAATAAAATCAGAATAACAAAACATAAAATGTAAAAGGGTAAAAATAGAACTAGGCCATGGTAATATAGTGAGAGTATAGTCTAAAGTGAACTTGTAATTAAATTTGTTAAAATGTGTTCATCTGACCGCGGTTTAATATCTAGTTGTCATGAAACAATAAATGGCGCAAGGAATCAACCACACCTGCATTCTCATGACAGTCATAGGAAATCCTGCACTTAAATGCGGTATCACAAGCAATAGACATAGGGGAAAATCCCATAGATATAGGGCAGCCATTTCAGGCTGAAAATGATGTATCAATATATCTGAATGCTTTTAATAAAATTGTCAGTTAAGTTTTTTTTAAGTGAGAATTTGTGGGAACCTGAAATCTGAGAGTTTGTCTTAATTGACACTTTATGAAACATTTTACCCGTATATTGGATAGGTATAAATATGGAATACTGAAGGCAAATGGTCAAGCATAAGTTTAGTTAAGAGTCTCAGGAAAGGGAGCATGGATAAATGTATCCCTGAAAATGCATGGATAGCCTGTAGAACAGTGGGGAATGTAACTATCTGTATAAATTTTATCTCAGTAGAGTTCATGTTCAAGTTCAAAATTTTATTTATTCTCGGATATATACAAAATAAAGAACATTAGCTTTTGAGCTATTTTCCGAGGAGTCCAATCAAACTCAAATGATAAAAGTATATAAAATTAGTAAAAGTAACAAAGATAGGGTAAAATTCGCGAAACGCGAACTTAGCGCAACAAGTGCCTGAAATGTTGTTGTTGACTGTTTCACTGACCTGATTTGGTCAAGCGCCTGGACCTGCGATGCGAGTAATTCGTCAGCTTCAGATTTAGTTTAGTAGGAACTGATAACTTCAGTTTATCATTCCAATATATCTGAATATTTTGAATATGTGTAATTATTACTCCTGTGTGCGTAAAGGCTTTAATTTGAGAGGAAAAAGCCTTAGTTTCTTCAAAAACATTCAGTGACGGTTTTCGTAGTTTTCCACCAGATGGCATCAGGTGTTATGCAGGCTGCAGTGGCGATCCTGTTTTTTAATTTATTAACTGGATCACTTGATTGTAAAGTGAGTTCTGATAACACACATACATTTTTGATATTGTTTTAAAGCTCTTGAAGAGATCTGATAGATGCAGGAAGGCCTACTACATAAAATCGTGCTTACGCGAATCTTTGGCTGTGCCAATTACATATTAAATAGGCAAGTAGCACATTTTTGAAATGCTGCAGAGTCTCTTTCTCTTTAGTCTCTTTTTTTAACTCGTTCCATATTTGAGGTCCTTTATACCTCAGCGAGTGTAGTCCATACCGTGTGGCCCGTGTTCTCGGTATCTTGAAGGTCGGGCCTCTCCTCGAGCTTTGTTTGTTAATTTCAAACAGTTCTTTGAGTTAAGCCTACTAGAAGGCTGTTGTTGGCCCCAGTCTCATTACATATCTGTATAGAGGGAGCATCATTTGGGTGAGATGGTGAGGCTGAAACAGTGGTGCTCAACAAGTGATTGCAGGGATCAGTGCATACACTTTAAAGTAGGCCTACTGGCAAGTTTGTTAGTTTATGAATCTTCGAATCTGTGAATCTTATGTTAATGAATCTTTTGTGTTTTTGAATAATTTAAGTGTGTGAATTTTTTAAGTTGTCAAATCTTTAAGTAATGGAACTTTCAGTCTGTGAATCTTTAAGTATAGAAGCTATACATGAAGAGGCTTTTATTTTGCAGATAGCTGAAAAACTACTAAATAGGATTTCATGACTTTTTAGTGAGTTACTCTATATTTTTTTGCCGAATTTGTATTTTTGTTAAACGGTTTATACCTACAATGTATACTACGACCCGAGGGTGTGTTATATAGTATTAATAAGTGGGAGTGATTTATATGTGTGTCTCGCAGCTAGATATATTTACATTGTTTTTTTATTAAATGTTTGTGTAGATACTATTCATAAGTAAAGACTTACATTGTACATAATACGATTGGTAGATTAATTCAGAAGTTTACAAATGGTGAATGATGTGATTATTTGTTCAAATGGATGGATGGATGTTTTGGGCTTTATGTTCTGTATTTATGCACTTGGTAGGTTAATTAGGACAGGAGGAGGACACAGCAATGAGGCAAAGGATGATTGAAACAGCTGTCCAACTTAGGCTCAGGTGACCCGGCCAGAGCTGGATTCGAACCCTGGACCCAGCGATTGGCAGTCCAGCACGCTACCACTAGACCAACCCTCCACCTAGTTGTTCAAATGAGAACTGTGTTAAAACAATTTAAGGTGATGCGGTTCGGCTTAAAAGTAACTTAAACAGGTGAAGTTCTGCTTTAGGGTTAATGCTAAACATCCCTTGCTTGTGAGAGCATTGATTGATCTATTGTAAGTGTAATGAAAACCAAAAAGTGAATTCGCAAAATGTAGTCTTTATTTCTCTTGCAGGCGCCAACATCTGGAATGAAAATTACCAAATGAAATAAAGGAAAATTAGTAATATTGATGTTATTAAATGAAACTTGAAAAAGAATGTAAACACTTTTTCCATTTTCTTTATTCTACAAGCAGTTACGTATGGGTCAAAATCTTTGATAATTAAATTAACCCTCTTCCCATAGAAATAAGATTGGCCTAATCTTTTGCTAACTTAACAAAGACTTTGACTCATGCCTAATAACTCTTTGAGTACAACGAAGAAAATTGACAACCATTTGTACACATGCCGCAAATATCATCCTTTTTGACCCAGTATGTTTTCCCATCAGATGAGAATGCACTTTCAAAGTCCATTAATTCCACTGATCATCATAATGTTATAGTAAATCATAAAAGTCTATCCGAACAAATTCATGACTTTGTTACAACATTTCGGCTTTATTTAGCCATCCTCAGGTATGAAATGACAATGTTATGGGAAGTGGAGAGTTACATGAAAAACAACAAACAACAGCATGAAAACTGTGGGAAACATAGGCAATGAAAAAGTTGAATAAAACAAACTCTTTTGATGCTTTAAGGCAATGATTGAGGGTAGGGGTTTGCCTTCTAATGATGCTTCTTTAAAAATTCTTGTATTGGCAAAAATTAACTGTATAGACTAACAGGTTGTTCATTATAGAGATGATCAGGGAGGCTCTCCACTTCCTATAACATTGTCATTTCATACCTGAGGATGGCTGAATAAAGCCGAAATAGTGTCGGCTTCTACACAATCGAGTGTACAAAACATTTTTGTCCATTGTTACAAAGTCATTACGCCAAGACTAATTGCACGAAACCCCTGCTATTATATGCATTCGATAGGTAATTTAGTTGTGAAAAATCTGCTCCAAAGACTTTGAAAATTGATTAATATTTGAGGTAGATATGGTCTTAAATGTCTAGCAACGTCTGATTTTTCCCATTGACATTTGTTGTTACGAAATTTCACTTTAAAATATCCTTTTTTTTGTCGGCATACCATGCAAAATGTAATGCTCAAAAGCAATTTTTGGCATTGCAGAATCACTACCTACATCGTTTGCAACAATTAAGCAAGCAGTGGAAGCATTGTTAATCTGATTTCTGAAGATTACAAGCCAAATGGAAAATGTTGTGATTGTTACGCAGTTGCAAAAATAAGGGTAGTGGCATCAATGAAGGGCTACGAAACTGTGTAAAACACTTTCGAATAACTTTTTTTCACTTGTTTGGCCAATGGAACTGGTCAGACTAATGGGCTGAATAGTTTGTAGAATTCCAAAGCTTTCCTTTTTGGTTCTATGAGGTCTTAAAGTTGAACTTTTCATTTTCCAGAAAAATGCGTAGTGTCCGTACCCCCCCAAAACACATGGCACATCTAGCTACTCACTAGCGTACCACATTAAAACAATAAGCATGTTGATATATATATTGGTTGTTGAGCTACATCAGCTTTTGTCTCTTCGAAGTGTCCATACCCCCCTTGTAGTGGCCTTACCCCGCCCTAGAGCTTTTGGCTTTGTGCCCATGATTGCTTTAAGTTAGGGATATCATGGGCGCCAGGATTACTCAACTAATTGATCCGCAAGATTTTTTTGACCCCGATGACCTTGACCCACTTTTCAAGGTCAATGGGCTCTAGCACCCAAAAAACTTGTCTGTGATATAATTTTTGATTGCTTTAGGTTAGGAATGGAGTGTTTGCAGTAATTATTCAACAAATTGACCCAAAAAATATATATATGACTTTGCTTAAACTCTACTCTTTGTCTCAAAGGGTTTTTTTAATTTGTGAAAATTTCATCTTTTGACTACCCTTTTGAAGTTTTTCAGCATAAATTAGCCATAAAAGGAAATGAGCTATTTACAGTAATTTAAGAATAATTGTTGCCCCAATACCCTTGAATAATGTCACATAATTTGGAGATCCCCTGACCCACCATAACCGCGCAGTGAAGGTCAAATTGTCAAGGATGACTCCCTAAATTTACTGCTATGTAAAAAAATTCACAATATTTTAAAACGTTTTTTCAACTGACCATTTCTCCGGTCCTAATTAAGTTACAGAAAGCATAAAAATATGTCTGGAGAGCGTAGATTCTGCCCTATCTAATGGATATCACATATTAAATTACAAGAGAAAAAAATGTAACAAATTGTCTGGTGAATTACAAAGTGTTGAGATCCCAGAACATATAATACATTCTCGTCAGATTAATACCACTAAAGTTCGCCCAGTCCTGAAATATTCATAATTTGGGTCATGAATGATATTAGGAAAAGGAAAAAAAAAAACCGTTTTTGCAAAAATATTTTAGGGGATAATATCTATGATATGTATGCACACATTGATGTTGTTCCTGATGAGATCCAATGATGTTCATTTTTGGACCGAAGTGACAACCAAATTGTACACTCGATTGTGTAGAAGCGGTGTAAAAAAACTATGAATTTGTTCGGATTGACTTTTATTATTTACTATATAATTCACTTCCACAGGCAGTTTGGTTGAGAATGTTTGGCATTGACCCTATGACAAAACATTATAGGTGATTTTATTAGTACGCGGTTCTTAGGTTCTAGATCCACCAAATACATGCCATTTTTAGTCAATCTGATTGGCTTAGAAAGAACAGAACGTCACACCTTTGATTTATCAAACGTAGTAATTGGTGGTTTAGCATTGATTCCTCACAGCCAAGTGTGAATGACAAGAATCGCATGGAAATGAAATCGCCTGTAAGTGTTGCACTTACTTATGCTTGGGTCTCACGGCACTTTACAGAGGACTTTTGGCGTCAATGGGCTGGGTTTCCTTGGAATTTGGATTATTTTTTGATAATTTGTGACATCCCGCCGACAATTTTTGGAAAATAGGCGGAACAATTTGATAGATGGCGATCCTAGAAATGGAGGGAACTCTGCCAAGGAAGTAAAAAAAGATTCAGCTTGTTGAAACTTTTTTTTCAAGCTGCTGAGGAGGAGCCAGAGTTTTTCTCAATTTTTGGATGTCCAGTGTGCATTTTTCAAGTGAAAAACATGATCGGCAGGATATAGGGCCATCTGTAACCTCCCTGACGGGTTTTGCAGCCTCGCTGACGTTGTTTGCAGCCTTGCAGGTGGATATGATCTTTCCCCACAGACTTATAAATGATCTTGCCCCGCAAACAAATGATCTTGCCCCTCAAACGTATTACGATCTTGCCCCAGCTGATTTATGATCTAGCCCTGCCGTTTTATGCCTCTAATCCCTTTTAAATTAATTATAATCACTTCATTTCGCCGAGTCAAAGCCCATTCTCACGGCGAGAACCAGAGAACTTTTACCCCTGAGGGATAGCTTGAGATGATTTCTAGGAAAAATATGGCTAAGACAAAATCACCCAAATTTCCAGGAAATACCACCCCGCTGACGCCAAAAGTGCTCCTTAACATGCCGTGAGACCCAAGCATCAGTCCAGTTTTCCCTAGAATTCATCTAAGGCTGACCCACAGACGTAAAAAGTTCTCCGGTTCTCGCCCAGAGAATGGGCCATTACAGGCAGCCCTGTATGCTCAGTCACATTTGAGCCTAATATACTAATGAAACAAAGATGGTTACATATTTTAAAGAATAAGTACACTGTTCTCAGAATTTCATTCCAATGCACATAGATCTACGTTCTTTTTGTGTTTTTATTGCAACTTTTAAGTCTCTCATAATTCTTTTAAGAGTGGCCTTGATATAATATGTTTTTATCTGTGATGATATAATTATGTAGGGTGAGACTTTAATAAAATATTTTGACTTTGACTTTGACTATAACATTTTACATCTGCATAATAACAACAGAAGTGATAATAATATAGGTTTGTGTTGCGCCAATTCCAAACATGGTTTGCTCACTGAGTTTGTTCAATGAATTTGTTCACCGAGTTTGTTCACCGAGTTTTTTCACCGAATTTGTTCACCGAGTTTGTTCACCGAGTTTGTTAACCAAGTTTTTTCACCAAATTTGTTCACAGACAATTTGGTCAATAATATATACGTTTATGGACTTTGGTTGAGGTCAATATCAGGTTTCTGGACCTGACCGGTGATAGACAGGTGGCGCTACTGACTGTGAACACTGTTTAACATCAGCAGTGGATATTTTCATCTTTTAGAGAAGCTCTGGGTATATTTAACTGCTGTTCTTGTGTGTGATTGTCGGTAAAGTGTTTCTTACCTGTTATTTGCCATTTTTGAACCATTTCCAGGTGATTTTAGTGCAATAACTTGCAATTTAATTACCTCCTTTCTTCAACATCGTTTTCTGGCTCCAATCCACATTGTTTTGACCTCCATTTTCGCTCATTTTACCTTCGTTTTTGCACCTCAAAACCTACCTAATTGTCATAATTTCTTTCTTCAGCACTCATACATTATTCCAGATACTTTCCACAACACTTGACAGCATTCATTATCGAGAATTGATGTTCTGAAGACTCCATACACTGCCAATACACATCCAAGAACTCAGTCCAGCAGCCAACCAGGAATCATAGCCTACCAGACAGCAAACCCTCAACAGCAACAATTACAATTTTTGTGTATTACAAGCCTGTTCTCTGTCAACTCATTGCTATTTTTACTATCAATACATTAAATTATTAGAAAATCATTTATATTTTATTCATTTTATAATTTGTCCTGTTAAAACTTCATTGCCTTCAATTACTTTTAAGGCATATAGCCAACTTATTTGATTGTGTTACCTTTACATAACACATCCTAATACACATAACTGCCTAACAAACTAACCTGCTTGTGTTGCCAATAAGTAGCACTTGCAAACCAGACAACTTGCCAAACAGACTAACTTGAACCAGCCAACTTGCCTAACAAACTAACAAGCTTGTGTTGCCAATAAGTAGCACTTGCAAACCAGCCAACTTGCCAAACAGACTAACTTGAACCAGCCAACTTGCCTAACAAACTAACCTGCTTGTGCTGCCCATACGTAGCACTTGCAAACCAGCCAACTTGCCAAACAGACTAACTTGAACCAGCCAACTTGCCTAACAAACTAACCTGCTTGTGTTGCCAATAAGTAGCACTTGCAAACCAGCCAACTTGCCAAACAGACTAACCTGAACCAGCCAACTTGCTTAACAAACTAACAAGCTTGTGTTGCCAATAAGTAGCACTTGCAAACCAGCCAACTTGCCAAACAGACTAACTTGAACCAGCCAACTTGCCTAACAAACTAACCTGCTTGTGTTGCCCATACGTAGCACTTGCAAACCAGCCAACTTGCCAAACAGACTAACTTGAACCAGCCAACTTGCCTAACAAACTAACCTGCTTGTGTTGCCAATAAGTAGCACTTGCGAACCAGCCAACTTGCCAAACAGACTAACTTGAACCAGCCAACTTGCCTAACAAACTAACAAGCTTGTGTTGCCAATAAGTAGCACTTGCAAACCAGCCAACTTGCCAAACAGACTAACTTGAACCAGCCAACTTGCCTAACAAATTAAGTTGCTTGTGTTGCCAATACATAGCACTTCCAAACCAGCCAACTTGCCAAACAGACTAACCCTAACCAGCCAACTTGCCTAACAGATTAAGCTGCTTGTGTTGCCAATAAGTAGCACTTGCAAACCAGCCAACTTGCCAAACAGACTAACCTGAATCAGCCAACTTGCTTGACAAACTAACCTGCTTGTGTTGCCTATAAGTGACACTTGCAAACCAGCCAAATTTCCAAACAGACTAACTTGAACCAGCCAACTTGCCTAACAAACTTGCCTGCTTGTGTTGCCCATACGTAGAACTTGCAAACCAGCCAACTTGCCAAACAGACTTCCTTCAATACTGCCGCGCACATCTGTGCATCTCATTCAATACTCATTCAATACTCCAGCCGCCTTCCTGCAATCCTGTCACAAATTGCTTGATCCTCGAATCTCTTACTTTAAACAAATAGTAACAATGCACAAATCCAGAAAGCTTTACTCCGATGTTTTGCGGACGGGTCTAAACAGATATGTCAATACACTGCCAACCTCAACTCCCTTATCTCAACCAAATAACAGCCTGGGCTCAATTAAACTCTCAAACAGGTTTCAGATTTTAGCCCAATCAGACTTCACTTCAGCTTGTACAAAAAATGCTAGAAATCATCCCTCCAAGTCTAATCTCAAACATAACACTCTAAGAACCTGTGTGTGGAACGCTCAAAGTTTGAGACAAAAAAACGCTAACAGTTAATGACTACATCGACGAGCATGATCTAGATATCTTCCTTTTCACTGAGACATGACTTAAAGATGACGATGCAGTTGAAATTGGCGAGTTGGAGCAAAATGGTGCATATTTTTTCCTCAGTTCGCCCCGGTTAGGAAGACCAGGTGGTGGAGTAGGTTGCCTTGTCAGATCTGGCATTCAAGCAACTAAAAAAGATCGCATGAAGACCAAGACTTTTGAACACATGGAGATCCAAGTCCAACTAGATGGAAAAATTGTTACAATTCTTCTAGTTTACCGCCCAGAGCCATCCAACAAAAACAAATACAGTCTGGCAGAATTCTTTACAGAATTCACAAAATTTCTGGGACAATATCAAACTTTAAACAATGAAATCATAATTACTGGTGATTTCAACTTCCATGTGAACAAACCAGGTGACAACAAGGTCGTTCAATTTAACAACATCCTTGAAATTTTTGATCTTGTACAACATGTATCGGCGCCAACACACAAAGATGGCAATACACTTGACCTTGTCATCACAAGAGCAAAATCAATATTGAACAACTGTATGGTCAGTGACCTGCTCTCTGATCATAATTGCATTCTGTTTGACATTCCAATAAAGAAAGCTAAAAAACCCAAGAAGAAAATCAGTTTCAGAAAAACTAGTAAAATTATTGTCCAAGATTTTAAAAAAGACATTGGGAGACATCTGTCTGTAGATGCGCTGGAACAGAAAGATCTCAATGAACTCGTTCGACTCTACAATTCCACCAAAGTGGTTCTGGACAAACACGCTCCCATTAAAACTCGAGAAGTGACCCTACGCACACCCAATCCGTTCAGCAATGCTGATATTAAGATCCTAAAATCGTCAAAGAGGAAAGCAGAGAGATTGTGGAGGAGAACCAGACGTGAAAATGACTGGGAGTCATTCAAAGAAAAAAGAAATGCATTGAATTTGCGGCTGAATCACCTCAAATCAGAAGATCTTCGAGTGAAGATTAAAGATTCTAATGGTGATGCAAAGAAGTTGTTCAAGTTACTGAACTCAAGTCTGAACAGAAAACAGGAACTACCCCTCCCACGGCATACAAATGAAATTGACCTGGCAGATGATTTTAATAAATTCTTTGACGAAAAGATTAAAACACTTAGGTCTAAGTTGGACGCTACACAAAATGAGACTGTTAATGATACTGAAACTGCCCCCAACACACTGCGACACTTTCGGAGTTTGTCTCAAAGGGAAATTAATAAATTGATCAGGGAAATGCCTGTTAAACACTGCCAACTTGATCCTATTCCCACTTGGCTTTTGCTCGAATGCATCGATGAATACCTCCCAATTATAACCAAGATTGTCAATGAGTCACTCTCACTGGGAGAAATGCCTCTTGAGTTGAAACATGCCTTAGTAAAACCTCTGCTAAAAAAAGGTGGATTGGATCTTATCTATAAGAATTATAGACCAGTATCAAATCTGCCTTTCCTGGGCAAACTAATTGAAAGTGCTATTATTAAACAATATACAGACCACCTTACTACAAACAACCTGGATGATGAGAAACAATCAGCTTACAGAAAATTCCACAGCACTGAGACCCTCCTTACGAAGATCCATGATGATATCATGTTGAATATGAGCAAAGGTGAAGTAACAATGCTCGTACTACTGGACCTTTCAGCCGCATTTGATACGATTGATCATAAGATTCTACTGAATCGTTTGGAAAGCAGATATGGTATCCATGATTCTGCACTATGCTGGTTTAAGTCTTACATTTCTGAAAGATCACAGTCAGTGATAATTAATGACAAAGCATCAACCAAACTACCACTGAAATTTGGGGTTCCTCAAGGTTCAAAATTGGGACCAATACTTTCTTAGATGAGAGAAATGCGGTATTTAAGATGGAAAAGTGCATAGCGGAAATCAGGAAATTTCTTCATGAAAACAAGCTTTGCAACAATGGAGAAAAAACTGAATTACTGCTCATTGGCAGTCCACAACAACTTAACAAACTCCGGGTATCATCAATCCATGTTGACAATGTCAAAATTAATGCAGCAGATCATGTTAGAAATCTAGGTATAATCTTTGACAAAAATATGACCATGGAAAATCAAGTCAACAAAATGTGCAGGAATGCCTATTTCAATATAAGAAATATTTCAAAAGTTAGGAAGTCCCTAGACAAGGAAACTTGTAAAACAGTAGTCAATGCGCTTGTCACTCCTCACCTAGACTATGGAAATGGTCTTCTGTATGGAACATTCAGTCGCTTAATAAATAAACTTCAAGTAGCCCAAAACTCGGCAGTTCGACTCATTGAAAAATTGAAAAAGCATGACAGTGTAAGTCAGCATAGGAAGCAACTACATTGGCTACCAATCCCGGCCAGAATACAATTCAAACTCATGTTAACTACTTGGAAAGCATTAAACGGACAAGCTCCCTTGTATATTCAAAATATGATTCAGCTAAGATCCGAAAGAAATTGTAATCTGAGAAGCAATAACAAAATACTCTTAAATGAACCAACTTCCTACAACAAAAACAAATACGAAGACAGAGCCTTTTCACATGCCGCTCCAAAACTGTGGAACCAACTCCCTGAGAATGTCAAGGCCTCCAGGACACTTGACGGTTTCAAAAGAAATCTTAAAACTCATCTGTTTAAGAGTTTCTACAAATAGATCCATCATGCACAAGCGCTAGTGAGCAGTTTACTGGAATTAGCGCTATACAAATGCCTATTATTATTATTATTATTACTCACCGAGGCCATTCCATGACGAAGTTTTTTTTGGAAAGATTTTTTTTTTTGGAATTTTTTTCTTACTTAGGATTTTCTTTTTGGCTTTTTTTTTTGGGGGGGGGGATTTTTTTTGGAAATTTTTGTTTTTAGGAATTTTGTTGTTTTTGGGAATTTTTTTTTGGAATTTTTTTTAGGATTTTTTTTTTTTTCGGAAAAAGGTCAATAACACATGTGATTTTCACTGATCGGTCAATAACGGTTTGCATATTGACCTGCCTGTCACACATAGGTGAACATCACAATATGCAGCGGGCTTGTTGGCCAATCAGGAGGCTTGTTACACTGGCCTGAGTGGCATCGTGGTCAAATATGACAGTATCATATTATCATGCAATGTCAGAAATGTTTAAGACTATGTTACAAATAATCAGAAAATCTAAAAATAATTTAAGATTCTCTCGATTTGATTTTCAATGTTTACAGATTTTTATGTGGCTATCTTAAAAATTTTTCAATATAATCCTTGAAAAGGGTATGATTTTTCAAAGAAATTTTCTGCTATTTCATCAAAACTGTGCTCAGTGTGCTGTATAGTTCCTCTTTTTTTAGATTCTATAGCAAACTTATGATATACGCTCCTAACACAAAAGGTTCTTGACAGTATATATATAAAGAACCCACAGTCGAAGAAGAAGTTCTACATTTTTTAAGGGTTCAACTGAATTGAAAAGGTTCAATACTTTGTGGGAACCTTTTTGAAAATGGAATAATGAACCTTTTGGGGTTCCTTATCCATACCAGCTTTAGAACCCTTTTAAAAAGGTTCCATAAGATATATATAGAAGAGTGTAGTCCTATAAATATCTTCTTTTCCCTGATACTCTTACAAATTTCTGACCACTAGGCCTATTCTATTTGAAATTTCTCAGAGTATGCAATTTTTGGATTTTGGGCCTTAATGAGCTTCACGGAGTTCCCTTCAATAACTGAAGGCCAACACGTGTAATGGTTAAAAATAAAATATAGGACGCTTTAGAACATGTTCTAACTCTTGTACTGATTTAATCCAAGAACGAGTTGAGGAAAAGGACACATGTGGATTCCATAATGAAGATAGGAATGAAGCTCTGCACTCTTTAAAAAGGTTCTATATGGAACCTTTAGGATATCCATAAGTTGGTATAGAAAAGGAACCCCAAAAGGTTCAGTATTAAACTTTTAAAATGGATCCAGTAGCAAACAAATACAACAGTTAATCCAACTGCACTGAAGTCCCACAATGGAACCCTTTTCTGAGCCCTATGCTTCAAACTTGTATTGAAGGAAAACTTCTCTCTCGATACAAGTTGGAAGCATAGGGCTCCTTCATAGGGCTTTCCCACCAGTATTGGACCTTTTCAATTCAATCAACCCCTTTACAATTTTTTCTTGGTTGTGGGTTCTTTTTATGCCATCAACACATTGTACCGTTTGCTCTATGAGAAGCGACCTAGTTAATCACAAAAACTAAAATTTTAGACAAGAAACCAATTCAATTATAACATAACATAGCCAGTATGCTGTATTTATGTATTAGGCATCTTGATGTGAAATTACAAGCATTCAATATTCAACAATCAAAAGATTTGGGGATTCAAAGTAAAAAATTTACTATAATTTACTTAAACTGCCTAATCTCCCAGAAAACTAAACTGATTGAGTCCAATTTTTTATGTGTATTACTGGTACTATAAGACAGCATACTGGCTACAATGCAAAGTTTGTTGTTTGCTCTATACATGAGAACTAGCAAAATATAAACAAAAAATCCTTAATTAGGTCACTTGATTAGTACACAGTTCAATAACCGTTTCTGTCAAAAGTGTATTGGTACAATATCAGGAGGAAATTGATTAAGGAGTCAATTTAAGCCAGGCTTACTTCCACAGGAGAATGAAATTGACCGTATAACTTTTCAGATGATGATTTAATATTTGGAAAATGTCAAAGCCACTCACAAAATTACAGAAGTCTGGACGTTCAAGAAAAATTTTAGATCTTCATGTCAGAAAATGTCATCGCTGAAACTGCTAAATTTATTTCTATTTGCATGGAAAAGGATTTAGTTTTCTCTTTAGCCAAACCTTTGTCCTTAAAGATGCTGCAATCTCTCTTCTTTCAAATTTGTCATTGCATTATCCGTGTATGTTTACTAGTGGTGTGATGTATCTAGAGAGCTATGGACTGGCGGATGGGGAGGGGGGGGGCGTTTGTGACCCAACATATCTTCCTCTCATCGTATGAGAAATCATGCTTCCAAAAACAGTTTTGCTGAGGATGTTTCGCATTTCATGCATTTCACTTACTTACAGGCGGCACTGTATATGTATAGGTTACTCACCACGGGAGAGGGAATATGTGATTTATCACCCGAGGGCTTTAGCCCGAGGTGTGATAAACACATATTCCTGATATCATGGTGAATACCGGCTTGTACCATGAGACAAACACTCAAACAGTCAAACATGAGAGGATAACTGGACAACAAAGAATATGGGAATTATTTCCCTGCAATACTGGCACATGCTTGGCTGGCAGAGGTGTCGAATGGTATAAATATACATATATATATATATATGCTGACATATGGGCAAGGCTTCGGTGTCATGACATTTTTGGTTACATCATCAGACATCATGTTTTTGCTGATTTTAAGGGGTTTCTAATGTAACAACTTCCATGGTGTCAACTAACATGCAATGTTTGCCCTCCATTTTATAATTTCATTGTGTTTTTAAGTGCATAGTATGTATGTGTACTGGGAAAATTGCAGTGAAAGTGTTCAGGTAGGTGGACATTTGTGGTGTCTTACTGCTACTTTTGGGTATTATTATTTTTATGCCAGCTGTAAAATAGGTCCTATAGTGCAGTTCTGGCAGGTTTTAGTTACTGAACAATCATGAGATGATAATGAATGACTTTCCGCAGCCCATTGGTGGTGATGTTGGTAATCAGAACGAAATGAATTTTTAGCCACTTTTCGTGTCTTTTCCGTTACATCATCAGTCACTGTCAATTGCTCCCAGATACCTTGGCACAATCTAAGCATGAAAAAGTTCAGTGTTAGCGTAATTAGCATGGAAATTAAGTGGAGTGACTTAAATGGGACATACTCCCTTCAATAATCAAAATAACCCTTTCATATAGTTGATGTTGTAACTAAGCCAAAATGTTACATCATAAGACGGATATCAATTTTTTATATAATTTCATTCTCCAACATTTTACAAATAAATTTGAAGAAGTTTTGGGACATTTGATCATAATTGCTGACTTTTGATTTAGAATGGCTGTATTTGGCTAGACGAGTAAGAGCCAGTGAATCAAAACTGTTACTGCCCAAGTGGCTCTTTTCTTTGGTTACATCATAAGATACTCTCATACTTGACTGTTTACAGTAGGTTTTTCTCAGTGCACACTATCAGACCCAGTTCATTGTGTGCAAGAATCAATGAAGAAAGGACAAATTTACCTGATTTATCTACTTTTGTTGGAAAATGTTAAATGTGGATATTATAAAAACGCATTGAACGTTCAGTCTGTAACAATACTTTGGTGTCATGTTACATCATCAGATTAATATTCCTGTTTGTCTGTTATGGTATGTTCCAATGTCGTTCCGCATGAGGCACAAGTTTAACAGAAATGAAAACAAGTATAGTGTATATCTGCTTTATCATTCATAAGTTAAATAACTTCCTTGATTTCTTGATATTCTTTCTTGTTATGTAACATGGACACAATTCCATGATTGTCTGTTTTGTGTCATGGTGACATCATAAGGAAATATTACCGTTTTCCTGGGAAGACTACACTTCCGGGAAGTAGTTAATTTTTCTAAGAGACGAGTTATGAGATTGATATCTGGCATAGCTTTTTCATAAAGCTCCTGGAGGCAGATTCAGCTGAAATGTCTTTTATAAATTTTCTTAGGAGGTAACAAAGACACCACAAACCAGGTTATGATCTACAGATTCTTCTTTGAGCATCATTGCCACAGCTGAATTATGATATAAGTTTTAAAATCAAAGCTCATCACAAAGCGGTACATGTCTTTTATTATCTGGACAGAATTCAGGCAGTTTCTATGGATTGTTTCTTTAAAAAACTAAATTTGCGTTATACTTTCTGTTCTGATGATGTAACTTAGACACAAAAATTTTAAAATTGAAAATTAACCATGATGCTATGACAATAAAAGGTCTGTTTCAAAATAGAAAATATCTGCAGGTGCTACTTTAATCAAAAACAGCAGTAGCAAGTCATATTCAGTCCTAGATAAAGACACAGAAGCAAAATAAAATGGGTTTCGTGTCCTCGTTACGCTTTGCAACTTCTAACCTTCTTATACAGAAGGATAATACGATTTTAATCAAACTTGCATGTTGCTTTCGTAAAAACTCCCATACTCTATTAATTCAGACGCTGATTTGTAATATTAAAATGGTATTTATACTAAAAAAGATGGCTTTAAGTTGAAATTTGTGTCCTCTTTACATCATAAAAAATATTGCTAAATTTTCATTTTACTTCTCTTCCAGTACATGTTCAGCCAAAGTGACGATGTGAAAAAATGCCCAATTCTATAATTATTGGCATCATGCAAAAAAAAAATTTATGTTTGCTACTTTAAATTGCAAAAATGTTGAATTTTGAGGTCTTATGATGTAACCAAAAATGTCATGACACCGAAGCCTTGCCCATATTTTAAAGTTTTTTTAGTGCAATTATCGCAATATCTCGAGCTATCCCTATGGAACTATGATATTATATTTCTCATAATACTGAGTATTCTTCAGTTTTGGTGAGTCAAGTTAAGGCGCTTATAAGCAAAGTTCTGAGCACGACCAAATGTCATGCTGTTATCATTTGAATCATCACCTTTTGAATAAATCTCAATTTTCTCACTTAGATTTGGATTTTTAAAAAGCATACTTTTTTCGTCAAAGTAAAATGCTGATTTTGTGACAGAAATTCTTCTTCCGCTTCATTGACATCATGGTACAGACAATTATGACTGAAGTAGTTGGCTGTGATGTCCATTGCAGTCAATTTGTTTTTTTTTTTAATTGTCACCGTTTGGAATAATCATACATTAGTCTCATAATTATAGACATGCTTTAAGATTAGTGTGATTTTGTGAGTCAAGACTCTTACTTTGTGATAGAAATTATAGAACATGTCATTTTTCTCAAACTGTGTTGTGATTAATGTCCTGACACGAGTATGACTTAGCACTTTTTGGTCTCAGTTCATCCAGTGCACATGGGGTGCATATTCAGTTGCATAAAAAATGTTATTAATGTTCTTTTGAACGTTTCCTGCTTTGATAAAAGGAAGGGTGTTTTCTTTCTGCCTACACACATTGAGGTGATGTGAAAAGGGAGGGGGGGGGGGTGGTAAAAGCGTGATCGCTTGTGACTTTTCTTCAATGTCATTTCTTTTAAGAAGTCATCGTGAATTTGAACTATTTTTATTTTATCTTGAATTTGTTCTGATTTGTCTTCCCCCTTGGTCGTTCGAGGGAAGCTTGAATTCTCCTTTTCCTCGCTGTTGTGTTCTCTTCCTGCACTAATTATATCTCACAGAGTGCATCAATATATATAGGTTACTCACCGCGGGAGAGGGAATATGTGATTTATCACCCGAGGGCTTTAGCCCGAGGTGTGATAAACACATATTCCTGATCCCATGGTGAATAACTGGCTTATACCACGAGACAAACACTCAAACAGTAAAACAGAGGATAACTGGAGAGCAAAGAATATGGGAATTATTTCCCTGAAATAGTGGCATGCGATTGGTTGACAGAGGTGTTGAATGGTATAAGTACATGATGTCAAGCCACAATCATTCACTTTTCTGTATAACAAAAGTGCGCCCAGTACTTCCATGAAGTATATGGATTCCTGCTGAGAAAAACTCCAAGCCTCTTTCAATATCTTATTGTCGCCCCTTTTCTGCTCATCGGAATCCAAGCGAAGATGTAAATTTGTATTGTGCAACATAATCAGACAAAGAAATATCAGAAAATCTATAATCAGACAAGGAAAGATCAGACAATCAATAATCAGACTATGAAAGATCAGACAGTCGATTATCAGACTACCAAAGATCAGACAATAATCACACAAGAAAATATCAGAAAATCAATAATCAGACAAAGAAAGATTGGACAATCAATAATCAGACTACGAAAGATCAGACAATCAATAATCAGACTACGAAAGATCAGACAAGCTATAATCAGACAAGGAAATATAAGACAATCAATAATCAGACAAGGAAAGATCAGACAGTGACAGACAAGGAAAAATCAGACAATAAATAATCAGACAAGGAAAGATTGTGTTTTACGCCTCTGCAGCACCTTAGTGGGCTATATCGACCCAGACAAGGAAAAATCAGATGATCTATAATCAGACAAGAAAAGTTCAGACAATCTATAATCAGACAAGGAAGATCAGACAAGACAAACTAATCAGACAAGGAATGACCAGATAACTTTACATAGCACTATATGTTGTTTATTTTAATCCACTTATATCTTGTTTAAAATGTTAAGGTTGATATTAAAATCCTGGATTAAGAACTTAAATAAGTCATCTTTTTTTTCTTTTTTTTACTTTGAAAAAATTTGTATTTTGCATACCCTATTGTTTGCATTAAGCGCCTGGTGAT
This sequence comes from Platynereis dumerilii, assembly GCA_026936325.1. NCBI lineage: Eukaryota > Metazoa > Annelida > Polychaeta > Phyllodocida > Nereididae > Platynereis > Platynereis dumerilii. The sequence goes on from JAPTHN010000004.1 coordinate 15,370,206, forward strand.
GATGATGTGGGAGACTATTAGTTTTTTAATTAAAAACTTTGGATAAAGTCAGATTTTGATGGAATTTTTATTAAAATTAAATTTTTTTTTAAATTAAAACTTTGGATAAAGTCATATTTTGATAGAATTTTGATTAAAATGTGTTTATTAAGGAGAGGGTGGGCCTTTATTATGCTTTTAATACAGAAAATACGGTAGATAAAGCCAGTTTGAAAATTAAAATTTGAAGAACCCACCAAGAGAAGCAAAATAACCTTATAAATTAGTATGTTTTGAACGAAATTTAATAGTATATCTAATATATCAGAATGACTTGAAACAATGGATAAAATAGATACTATAGAGCCCTCTAAACTCAGTTCTTGGTGCTCCCAAGGGTTGATTAATGAGACGGGTGCAGGTCTTTGGAGTCGGAATCATGGAGTCGGAGATTTTTTGTGGAGCCCGAGTCGGAGTAAAACTTTGAAAATCAATAATCAGAAAAGAAAATACCGGACAAGCAATAGCCAGACAACGAAAGGTCACACAAGCAATAATCAGACAAGGAAAGATCAGACAAAAGTCAGACAAGCTAATCGGGCAAGCAATAACAATATAAAACAGAGAGAGAAAGACAAGCAATAATCAGACAAGGAAAGGTCAGACAAGTAAAATCAGACGAGAAAAGATCAGATGATAAAATAAGAAACACGTATTAATTAGACTAAAAATATCAGACAAGATGTAATCAGACAAGAGAAGATCGAACAAGCAAAATCATACTAGAACGGTTAGAGAGAAATAATCAGCCATTGGCTCAACAAATGTTGATTTCAGGAGATAAATGCTGCCTGTTGTTGTTCAATGTGCAAAAGGTATAAATACTTTTTTAAAAATGATATAACACCAAGTAACACACATATAATAGGAAAAATACAATATATATTATGACACCCAACGATTATTCAATTCACACTTATTTGTTGCTAGTGTCTGTAAACAAGAAATGTCATGCCATGTCAATACTGACATTGCAAAAATACAATTTATTTCAAAATTCTAGGATTCAGTGAAGTTGTTAAACAAATATTTGTGAGATCAACGGTTCAACACAAACAAATACATAGAGAAAGAAGGTCGCGGGGTAAGAAGCTCTGGTTGGTCGAAAGGCTGCCAAACAAACACATTTCTGCAGCTTTTTCTTGTGGATAAGATGGAAATTAGAGGCTAGCTTTGGACACAATGTCAAAAAAGTTTGAATAAACGAACTATATAAATAGTGAAAAGGCCCCTTGGATTGGAATATGAAAAAAGGAGGCAAAAAAAAGAGAGAACGCTCAACAGAAAAAGTCTCTGCTTCAGAAAAAAGTCAAAATGCTTTCTAAATGATAAACAAGCAAATTATTAACACGACAAAATGTCATGCACTTGTCAGTTGAATCATCATCTTTTGAATAAATCTCAATTTCCTAACATGCCATAAGTTTTTTTAAAGAGCAATTTTATGAGTCAACTGTAAAATTCTGATTTTGTGACAGAATTCATAAAACATATCATATTCAACTTTTGTTGATATTAATCACCATAACAACACATTTCATGAGTCGATAACAAAATGCTATCTGTAGAGTAGGTCGGGGCAAGAAGCCCGGGTTAGGTGAGAGGCCCCCCCAGGTTTATATCTAAACTTACATTTTTGGTGCGTTTTCTTATTGCTAGGCTTGAAGCTAGAGGCTTTTTAGGAAACGTCACAAATTTTCAAGGGGAACAGCACCAGACCATAGTAGAAATTAAAGAAACAAGAAAATGTGCATGGTTTTTGTAACTTTGAAAAATGATAGAAGAGCCCCAAGAAATAACTTTCAAGCTTAATGCACTCACAAAAAAAATTGCCATACGATTATAATGGGGGGGCTTCTTGCCCGATAGCTGGGGTAAGAAGGCCATTTTCAATTTTTTACAAAAGTGGCTGTAACTCCTTTATTAAAATTGGTAGACATTTGTTTCACTAGTTATAATAGAGTCAAGTGATCACTTCCTGACAGCATAAGCATTCAAAGAATCGACCATAAAAAGTAGGTCAAATCGCTCCTCGAAGTTAAGGGGGGCTGCATGCTCCGACCTACTCTATATCAATTGGTCAAATTACTATAAATTTTTCTTTGCCTTGTTTGTTGTGATGGCCATATACCAGTGATGAGTATGACTCAAATGGGTACCTGTAACAATCATGGAATCTATTTTTTACATCAATCAGTGCCTCTTGCAATAATGACACTCTGGTCACAAAGATTTGCTTTGAAATAAGTACATATTTATATAAATGAGTCAACAATAAAATGCTTATTCTGTGACAGAATTTCTAAAAATAAATTTATGTGATTAATTGCCATACCAAGAAAATGACTTGGCAATTTTTGCTCTCAGTTCATCCAGTTCAGACTGAACAGCAGTGATGTTATTAATGTTTTTCATAACAACATTTCCTGCTTTGGGAAAATGAAGGGGGTTTTCTTTTTCTGCTTTCACACTTCAGGGTGGGGTTGTTGTTGTTTTTTTTTTGGGGGGGGGGGAGTCAAAGTCACTTATGATCTACTGTAATTATTTTATTTTACGTGGCATCTTTTAAAAGCCTCAGAAGCCCAGTGGCGTAACTGGGGGGTCTCGAGCGAGGGGGGGGGGGGTCTCGAGCGAGGGGAGGGGGGCACCTGGGGGGCACGCAATTCTCTGGGGGGCACCCACTATACTACTATTAGCATGTTTTAGCCAGAGTTGGAAAGTTAATATTGGGGGGCACCTGGGGACGCCACTGCTAAAGTCTCTCACCCAAAATTCCCCCCCCCCAAACAAACTCAAAATGAAGTAAAACTGCATTGTGATGATTTATGCGGATCTGTCAAAACTGAATGCTTGTTTAGCGAAAGGTGAGAACAAGAAACATTTTAAATTTCTTGTGAATTTTGTAGTAAATTTGGGTTATCTCATATCGGAGAACTTCCGTAACTAGTTTTTGGCAATGTGGTATATTCACTGGTGAATACTGAATGGTGAAAACCAATTGGGCCTTAAACTTTCCAAAACTAAAAAAAAAAAAAATGGACAGTATTGTAGTATAAATAAACAGTTTAACAAAATAAGTCCCCCTTTGGATAAACTTGAATATCTCTATGATTCCATCGCTGATTTTTAATGACAGTTGGCTGAATTATAGCCTCGCATGATATCGACCTTGCGTGTATGTATTTATAGCTCAGGGGCATTATTCCTGGCTGAGCCAGCAGCCCTCAAGCGAACCTACCCCTGGATATGAACAATTTCATCATGTGAGGGAGCCACCTGCTGGATAAACTTCATCATGTGTCTGGAGAAAATTTGTTTCTCAATTGTATTTGGAAGACAACTAAGGACTTCTTTTGTACAGCTATTTTACAGTTTACCCTGTCATGCCTCGGCGGTCCAACGTCGGCCCAGCGTCAGTCCGATGTCTGCAGCAACGGACCAGCTTCGGGCCGACGTTGGACCGCCGAGGCATGCTGATAGGGTAGGTTCCTTGGATGCAGCAACAAATAAATTGACTGGAGTTTAATCACCTTTCAGTTAAGTCTTTTTGGAAAAACCAAAACTTAATATTTTTTAAAATAGGGGTATGTGCACTTCGCAATAAAGCTGCAAATATACACGCACTGTCAATATGCATGCATACTTTCAAAATGGCCAACTTTCACAGAAATCGGAGAAGAAGTCTTTGAGATATTCACATTTTTGTAGAGGGAGTCTTATTTTTGTTGAACTGTTTAATAATATTCGCGCGAAGCGAAATTTAGCACAAGAAAGGTTTCAAAAATCTGTGCAGTGATGGTCTCAACATCAATGGTCGACAGCAGGAAATTAGGTCAAGTAGGACCAGCTTCTTATCAATGATTAAGTTTCGAATTTAACAAAACATGACATATTCATGTTCAAAAGTGTCTTAAAAATTCAATTTTCTCCATTGATATTCCCTGTTTCTATAATTTTTATGGAATAGTTCATTATAAGCCTTGACAAGCTAAATTAAATTATTAACATGTGATTCATTTCATTTCAAAACAGAAAACAAGAAAACATAACAAAATTAAGGTTGCATAATCTTTGTCAACTGATGATTATGTAACAGTGAGCAATTAATCTACATGCAGATCATGTTATTGTTTTTGTTATCACTATTACATGATTATGTAATATCAACAATCTAGCATAGACTTTAATTTGGCAGCTTTCAGTGTAGTCTTCCTTTTTACTATTTAGCTGATAATCTATCAATTCTATTCATTCTTAATCCTATCTATCTATCTATCTATCTATCTATCTATCTATCTATCTATCTATCTATCTATCTATCTATCTATCTATCTATCTATCTATTCAATTTTGATCTATTTTATTTTTTTTATAGTTTCTAGTTTAAATTTCTCTCTATTTTTCATTATATCCGTTTTTCAATTTCTTTGAAACAGTAACAGAACTGCCTTTCATACATTGAATATGAAATAAATTTAATGAAAGTTGTGGTAAAACCATAAGTCCTAAAAAAACTTTTTAAGAGCTGCGCGAACCTCATGGCTGTGCCATTTACATATTATGATATATTATACAGTACTGATAACAGTTAAAACCACATTATGTTATATGCTTATGTGTAAGTACTACATTATATACAATCCACACTAGCTTTCCTTGAGTTTGTAAAGAAGAAATATCACACCCAGTCAATACTGACAATGCAAAAATAATATTTTCAAAATTCTAGGATTTCACAAAGTTACTAAACAAATATTTGTAAGTATCAACAGTGCAAAACTATATGTTGATCCTTCTCGCTAACTTCGTGTATATTGTGTATATATATGTATTCATCATACAGACACTTTATCGGATTTTACATATCTTTAATTTGCAGTTACTCTCTTAGTTATTCATATTTATAAGCCCCCATTTTCAGGTAGCTTCTGTTTTTGGGCACCATCACCACACATGTATTTTGGAGACAAAAAACTACACAAACTGACTTGGGTATCGAAAACACCCAAGTACTGATTGTATGTGTTATCTCCATGGGAATAGTATTGTTTTTCCAACATTTTTCAAATGCATGCTCCCCAAAAATGACTCCAATCATTTTTAAAAAGCTTTTGACCATTAACATGTGTCAGCTCCAACCAGCATGCCAGATGGTGAGGGATGACAGCATGGATCGTGAAACACTGCAGGTACTGTGCGAAACATGGTTAAAACATCATTTTCAGTCCTCAGATGTCCTTTTGTTTACTTTTTTTAATGGAGTTGTTTCTGACTCTTATCAATTAGGTATGAAAGGTCCATATACAGGCGAATTTTTTTTTTCAAGAACATCAAGTTTTGCAGCCTCTCATGGACAATATAGGTGGTGCTGAAACCAAAATCTTGAGAAACAGTAACATTTTATGCATTTTACTGCCACCTGTTGGAAATGATCTTTTGCAAATGCTGCCATATGGCAGGCAAACTATCCTGACTCTTTTGATTGTGAACTCTTTGTGAGCTTTTGTTTTATGTCAACGTCACAAGTGATCTGGAAGACTGGAAGCCTTATTTCACCATGAATGTGTTTACACCAAAATTATGCATAATAATCATGTACAAGACTTAGTGTGGTGATTATCACTTGGATTTTTAAATATCTTAAATAGTTGTTGTTTATTATTTACTCTTTAAAGATTGCCTTCTGAGAATGGTTCATATAGGCCAAAATTCATAGGTTGTCAAATGTCCGGATTAAAAAAACAGAAGCGGGTATCTCTTGTCGATTTTTAAGTAATATAGAAACTTTTGACTGGATAATAGTGCAGGTGGGACTGCTAAAAATGTCAATGCTTGTGATACCATTTGATTCCATTTGATTCCATGTGATACAGAATGATGAAAAAGGAATTAATAATGCAACAAGAGAAAAAAAAACAATCAGAGTTATTTTTAAATCTCAATGAACACTTTATTTAATTTAAAGTCCAGACACTTCGTTGATCCAGTCTCTGTAGAAGCTGACCCTCGAATAGACTGAAGGGAAGTTGGTGTTGCAGGTTGCTTCACCCCAGGATGTTGCTCCTGCTACGACGTAGTTACCTCCAACCAAACACACCAGGGGGCCACCGCTGTCACCCTAGCGGAAATAAAAAGTGCCTTTATTAATTGGTACTAATACACGGTTCTACGGTTCCGGCGCCATGTTGACCTCGTTCTGAATTTTCGGGTAAACAAACGCACGTGGCCTGCAGCATAAGCTGTGGAGACACAGTGCAGCACGACTTTTTCAGGTTTGGGGGCTAGAATCAGTGGCGTAGCCAGGATTTTTTCCAGGGGGGGCAAACCATCAAGACATTTCCCCAAAATTTTCATCGCTACCAACAGCTTTTCACGTGTCCAAATTGTAACGCAAGGTTAAAAAATTCCTTCAGAATCTCATTCCTTTTGTGGTTGTCCCTAAATTGCTGAAAAATTAGGAAATGTTTAAAATAGCTAAGGAAATTACTTTCTTTGAAGGCAATTCAGAGAAAGTTACAGAAGATATAAGTGAAAAAAATTAAGCATTTCTTTGTGAAAATAGGAAAATCTAGGATCTAAAATTCAGTGAAATAGATGCTGCAAGGAAATTGTGAAATGTCTAAAAAAAAGAAGCAGAGGAAGTTAATGTGTTCCCTTTCTGGTAATTGGTAGCTTAAGACACATAACTGCAAAAATTATGGAGAAAATTTCGTTTCAGAGAACCTTTTTGTTGTGGTTTAACTTTAAATTTGGGGAAATTGGAAATAACATTTTAGTTTTTTTTTAATTGGTAAATTTAAGGAAAAATAATGTGCAAATTAGCAAAGATTCAAATTATAAGATCGAAAAACCGTGCAAATTTTGTTTGATACATATTTTGATAAAAATATTTCAAAATACCTTAGGCCAGCACAATTTCCGATGAACACAAATTTAAAAACTGTCCCATATACGTTGGTTACATTTTTAAAAATGTATGTGGAATTTTTTGCGTATGCATATCATTCGGGCCAGGTACAAAAAGGATATTGTGAAGAAAAAATGGGGATATTGTGAACAAAAAGTGGGGAAATTGTGAACAAAAAATGGGGAAATTGTGAAGAAAAAATTGGGAAATCTGATAAAACTCTTCTTATAAATCGCCATTTCATTTTTGTTAATTTTCCCTATTATTCTCTACCATTTCTCCCAATTTCTGGTCATTTCCCCATTTTGCTTACCATTTCCCCAATTTGCTCATCATTTCCCCATTTTGCTCATCATTTCCCCATTTTTCTTGCAATTTCCCCATTTTTAACCCTAATTTTGGCAATATATCTGCAAAAATTTCCCCAAAATCTTTTCAGGGGGGGCAACTTGCCCCCCCTGCCCCCCCGCTGGCTACGCTACTGGCTAGAATCGTCGTAAATTAACGTTTTTGAACCCGGAAAAAAATACCTGGGTGAGGAATGAGGGCAGGATGGTCCGTCAGCACTGTGTTTGATGTGATTCCCACCAAACAGCTAACATTTCCGTAACATCACCAGTTTCTGAGCAGGGTGTTACAAGGTAATATGACACTGATAACATTCTTATAATGTTATATTAACCTGACCAGGATCTTAAGGAAGTGTTAGAAATAAGATGATTTGTCCAATATTCTGGTAATATTAACATAACATTATCAGTGCTAAGTGACGATAATATTAGTGGCTAATCATTAGTATAACCTTTTCCAGGAAACTTCTTGCTATATTTCACAATGCTACCATATAACATAACATCATAATGAGGAGGTAAGATTAGGATAATGTTATAACATAACATTAGCAGATAATGTTAGCATAACGTTTCTGCGGAAACTTCCCATTTCCTTGTCAGAATATTAGCATATTAATGTTACTGTATAATTAAGAGGTGAGGTTGAGATACACTGTAAAATTGGAGGCACTGATTCAGCTCAATTGATTGAGAGAGATGGTTGCACAAGTTGATTGAGCTAACATAGATTAATGTTTTGAGTTGAGATAACTGAAAATATTGAGCTGTTTTGATTTATTTTAAGTCGCTTTTAGTTTTTATTTGTGATATCCTTCTTATAAAGTTACTATGAATGTGGGTAATAATCCCAAAATATTGCTGTGATCTTTTAAGGGGATCCACCTGATCCAGTGTGCTTCATTTTAGCACATCCCAGACAGGCCCAAGATGCATTCGAATGAAGAGTGAAGTCGCAGATCTTTTGAGATCCACGGACGATCAACAACCAGGCGGCTTTTCCACATCCTTACATTCAACACAGGCCATTGCATCACAAGGAAAATTTAGAAATTAATTTCTTGTGAAGAAATCCCAATAGCCTGAGGCTCATCTGTAACAGCTGAAACTTTCGTGTTTTCACAGCTTAATGTTATGACTCGTTTGGACAACTTATAGCAGTGAGCCATCGCAGCCGGAAAATTGTGAGCATTCTGAGACAGCTCAAAATATTGCTGCAACAAAGTTTTCAAATTTCACAGTGTACCAGTTGATATGGAGTCGTCATTGTCTTACAGTGTCAATTTATAGATGGAGCCACATGGCCTGCGCTCAGCACTTGCTCCATGCTCAGACCAAATGTTTACCACAATCGAGTGTAAAATGTATGATTAGTTAAAATATAGCAAATTTACTGAATTTTTTATTGTATCATTGCCGACGGACTGGTAAATATGTCAATTGATATTGATGTCAATTGCTTGAAGTGTGTAATAAAGCATGTATGGCAGCCTGAAGCTAAGAGAGACATGTTCTACCTTGAACCACAAAGATTGATCCTGGAAATGCACGACACCCTCCAAGGTGAGTGTATTAGCATCACCAGAGAGACTTGGGCTGTTCTGTAAAAAGAACAAGCTGATAATTTTGGTGACCTGGCAAATTGCTAGGCCTGGTCTCTCACTTTTTATTTTCGTTTCACTTTTATTACTAACTCACTAATCCTTTATTTAATCTGTATTTTTATCTGTTTGTCTGTGACTTATTCTTAAAACTTTCTACCGTTTCAATTCCAGGATTCCGCATCTTCATTTGCCCTGGCTGCAGTTACCGTGGACAGTGAAAGGCAGAAACCCCTGGCCAGTTCCAAGCATTATATTGGTTGGACATAGAAGTCCATGCTTGGAGGACCTCTGGAAGCAGCACAATTACAATGGGCTGCAGAGAAGCCCATCCAGCTCATTCTGGCTCCTTGGAAAGTTCCTCACTTGAAGCCAACTGATTGTCTGATATAACTGCTATTTCTCTCTGCATGTGCTGTATAAGATATTTTTTAAGTGCGCCAATCTGTGTCTCATCTGTAATATTTCTGTGATGTCAGGGACATATGAACAGAACATTGCATGTGAACTGTTATGATTATGACAATATCAGCTGAATATTACCTGTGCAGTGTATGTCATCCAGTAACACCAGGCAATCATCTTAAAAGCAATTACCACTCCATATCAAGCAGTATCTCATCCTTACACCTTTATTATCAAGTAAATTGAAGTAATATTATATGGTAATATTCTGAGAAGGAAATGGGAAGTTTCCTCAGAAACGTTATGCTAACATTACATGCTAATGTTATGTTATAACATTATCCTAACCTTACCTCCTGATTATGAGGTAATGTCATATGCTAACATTGTGACATAAATTGGGAAGTTTCCTGGAAAAGGTGATCCTAAGATTGGCAACTAATATTATCGTAACTTAGCGGCTAATATTGGCATAACCTTATAGTCACATAAAATTGTTCAGTGGGTTCCAGTGTTATTTTCCTCATAAAACCCCCGTGAATACGGCGATTCTGTCCCTGTCACAGCCAAACTGCACTCTCCCAGCAGGTCTAAAACACCTAACTGCAAGGCACAGTTTGCAGACTAAATCACCTGAGTCTGTTTCAGGAAGTATTCAAGCCTGCTGTAAATAGCTGTAAACACAGATAGACAATGTACATTCAATGCTGAGTGCATGGTGATATCAGACAGCTAGTGTGCATTCAAAGTGCAATTCAGTACAAGGCCATGAAACTTATAAATTTCACTTTTTAGGTCCAATACTAGAATATTGACCCAGAATATTATAAGTACTATTATAATAATGAGAATATAACTGAGTTCTTTTCAGGTTATTTAATTAAATGACAATTCTGTGTGTTGGAATATTGATCAAATAAAACCCAGCTTTTCTCAAATTTTGTAATACACACTCCAATTAAATAGCAATTATCTCTTCTGGTTCAAAGCAGCATCATTTTGTTACCTTAAAGTCCAAATAATAAATTTGACAATTTTTTGTTTGATTTTATATTTTCAATACATCTGCAGATGAACATAACTTGTGTATAATATAGGGAAAGTGTAGGCCTACCTATATTGTCACCTATAGGTAACTTCATCGCCCTATTCTCACACAAGGAAATACCTGAGATATAGATTAATTGGACCACCTATTTCCTGATATTAGACCTAGCTGTAGTTCAATATTGGGACAACTTGTACTAGTGGTCCAATATGGGGACCAGCGCAGGGTTGGCAAAGAGGCAGCCGTAAATAGTTTTAGGCACGGCATGTGTTTTAAACTGCCGTAAGCTGCCTTAAAGTGGTAAAAACCGCCTTTTCTGTCTTAAATGCCTTTTACTCCAAGTCGGCCTTAACTTGGTCAGTCCAAAAGCCCAAAAGTAGGAAAATATACCTTGCAATGATTGAAAAGCAGGTTATTTGTCGGTAGACCGCATGTAAGTTTGGCAGGGGCGTAATTTTCAATGAAAGTGCGGGGGGGGGATACGGCGGTCAGTGGTCGGAATTGGCTGACGGATCCTCGAATAACGAAGTCAGTCAGTCTTTTTTACAATCTTGAATTCTTAACTTTTATATGGCATGGTAACCTGCTGAAGCAGAAAGGTTGCATGCATGACGTGTCTATTATAACAGCGCCCTACCAAATTGAGCCCAAGTGCCATAACCACAACAGTGACTACACATTTTGTTTTGCACAAAAAAGTGGGGGGGACATTTCATATTATGTCCCCCGGGGTCAAAAATGTGTCACATGTCCCCCCCCCTGTCCCCCACCAAATTACGCCCATGAAGTTTGGCATCAATTAAGAAATAGGAATATCTTCAATTTTTTGTTAAATCTAGACAATATAAAGCTAAAATTGGGATTTTGGGCTAAATTTGGGGGTTTAAAGCAGTTTACAGCAGAAAAGTGCCTAAAACTAGTTTTCAGCAAAGCGGTGTTTACCGGTAAAAACCGCCCGGTAAAAACCACCTAGCCGTAAACTTGCCAACCCTGGGACCAGGTGGTCCAATATATATATAGGGACACGTAGTCCGATATATAGCTTCTGTTGCATCGCAGCTATTGTCATAATTTCATAATGTATGGTGGCTGCTTGCCGCTCCGTAACCCCTGCCAGCCCGCTGGAATGGCTGTTGTTACACTCTGGAACTATTCGGCACTTGTAGGCCTACTTAATTTAAACTCAGAGAGGGGAGGCAAGAGCAATTAAAGGAAGCAACAGCTGCATTGTAGGGAAAAGATAGGGCTAGGGAAGACTGGGAGAAAAGATAAAGGGAGAAGACAGAGAGCCTGAGAGGGATGAAGCATTGAGGGAGAAGGCAAGAGCAGTCCAACGAGTCAAGAGCTATACACACTGCAGGAAAGAGACAAGGAGGAGGAGTCAGGTTGGGAGAAAGCAGAGAGGGAGGAGAGAGAGAGGAGGTGCAGTAGCAATCCAAGGAGCCAAGAGCTACACTGTAGGAGGAGACAAGAGCTAGAGAGGAGTCAGAATAGGAAAGAGCAGAGAGGGAGGAGGCAGAGAGTGAGGAGACAGAGGGAGGAAGCGTACTAGGAAGAGGCAGAGAGAGCAGAATAGAGGGAGTAGGCTGGAGTAATCCAAGGAACCAAGAACTGCACTGCAGGACTGCCAAGAGGAGAAAAATGCTAAGGAGTCAGAATATGCAAAAGCAGAGAGGGAAAACAAGAGAAGGAAGAGAGAGGAAGGAGGTGGAGATGGATGGATGGATGATTGGGGCTTTACGTTTTGTACTTATGCACTTGGTAGGCTAATTAGGACAGGAAGAGGACACGGCAATGAGGCAAAGGATGATTGAAACAGCCATCCAACATAGGCCCAGGTGACGCGGCAAGAGCTTGATTGGAACCATGGACCCAGCGATTGGCCGCCCAGCAGTCTACCACTAGACCAACCCTCCCCTTGGGAAAGGTGGAGAGGTTGCAGGCAGAGAGGGAGGAGACAGAGAGAGAGGAGACAGAGAGAGAGGAGGCAGAGAGGAAGGAGACAGACAGGGAGAAGAAAGAGAGGGAGGTGGCAGAGAGGGAGGTGGCAGAGAGGGGAGAGGCAGAGAGGGAGGAGACAAAGAGGGAGAAGAAAGAGAGGGAGGTGGCAGAGAGGGAGGTGGCAGAGAGGGAGGAGACAAAGAGGGAGGAGACAGAGAGGGAGGAGACAGAGGGAGGAGAAAGAGAGGAAGGAGACAGAGAGAGAGAGGAGACAGAGAAGGAGGAGGCAGTAGGGAGGAAGCAGAGAGGGAGGAGACAGAGAGGGATCGAGAAAGAGAGGAAGGAGGGAGAGAGAGAGGAGGAAGAAAGGGAGGACGCAGAGAGGGAAGAGACGGAGAGGGAGGAAACAGAGAGGGAGGAGAAAGAGAGGAAGGAGGCAGCGAGGGAGGAGACAGAGAGGGAGGAGGCAGAGAGGGAGGAGGCAGAGAGGGAGGAGAAAGAGAGGAAGGAGGCAGAGAGGGAGGAGACAGAGAGGGAGGAGGCAGAGAGGGAGGAGGAAGATAGGGAGGATGCAGAGAGGGAGGTGGCAGAGGGAGGAGGCAGAGAGGGAGGAGACAGAGAGAGATGGGACAGAGAGGGATGATGCAACAGTTATTAAGGAGACAAGAGCCATTGGAGAAGGTAAGAGCAATTGAGGAGGCAGAGCTAGGGAAGAGGCAGAGCTACAGAGGAGGCAGAGTATGAGCTAGGGAGGATGTAGAGTATGAGCTAGGGAGATGACAGAGTATGAGCTATTAGAGATAGAGAGGCAACAATAGCTATATATAGGGCAGAGAATAAGGAAAAATGCAGCGCGGGAGGAGGCAGATATGGAGGATGCAAGAGCTATGTAGTAGACAAGAGCCACTGGAGAATGCAAAAGCTATGGAGAAGACAGAGCTGGGGAGGAGACAGAGCTATGGAGGAGGTAAGAGCCACAGGGGAGACAGAGCTATGGAGGAGGCATAGCTGGGGAGGAGGCAGAGCTATGTAGGAGACAGAGCTACAGAGGAGACAGAGCTGGGGAGGAGGCAGAGCTATGAAGGAGGCAAGAGCTACCATGGAGACACAGCTATGAAGGAGGCAGAGCTACAGAGGAGGCATAGCTGGGGAGGAGGCATGACTGGGCTATGGAGGTGACAGAGCTATGGAGGAGACTAGAGCTGCAGAAGAGGCGAAGCTGGGGAGGAGGCATGGCTGGAGAGGAGGCAGAGCTCTGGAGGAGGCAGAGCAAAAGAGGCAAGAGCTACAGAGGAGACGCTACTATGGAGAGGGCAGAGCTACAGAAGAGGCATAGCTGGGGAGGGGAATTAAAGAGTTATAGAGCAGGCAGAGCTATGGAAGAGTCAAAGGTATGGAGACAGAGCTATGGATACAGAGCTATGGAGGAGGCAGAGCTGAGGAGGAGGCAGAGCTATGGAGAGGCTGAGCTATGGATAAGGCTAGAGCTACAGAAGGGGCACAGCTATGGAGGAGGTAGAGCTACAGAAGAGGCATAGCTGGGGAGGAGGCAAGCCAATGAGCTACTTCAAAGGCAGCAATAGAACTGTATAGAGCGTAGGGAGTAAGGACGAATAGGCCTACAGAACATCAGAAGGCAGTGCTAGGGAGGAGGCAGCGAGGGAGAGAGAGAAAAGTGAAGAAGAGGCACATAGGAAGGGAGAAGGGAAAAGATCTGTATTTTGGAGGGATTTTGAGACAGATAGAGAACAAGACCAGTGACGAAACCTGAGAAGGAGGCATCCTGTATTTATACACTTGAAACAAGGACAGGAAGAGAATACAGTGATGAGGTGGCACTGCTGTCCAATGCCACCAGTGACTACCCTATCAGCTTGCCTCGGCGGTCCAACGTCGGCCCAGCGTCAGTCCGATGTCAGTAGCATCGGACTAGCTTCGGGCCGACGTTGGACCGCCGAGGCATGCTGATAGGGTAAGATGCACTGTCATGCGCTACATTTTCAGTGCGACTCATTGTATCTGTAACTTCCAGAAAGTCAGAATTCCAGGTGACCCGACAAAGGGGGAACTGAACTTGGACCCAGCAATTGGCAGCTCAGTGCATTAGCAGCTGAGCTAACCCTCGCAATTCCCCTCTGTTCTCTCTGCCTCTTCTCTCTATGCTTCCTCCCTCTACATGTATGTTTCCTCCCTCTCTGCTTTCTCCCAACCGGACTCTGCCTCAGATCTTGACAATGTCTCCTTCGTACTGTATAGCCCTTGGTTCATTTTGATTGCTCTTGCCCCCTCCCTCTCCTCTTCTCTCTCTGCCTCTTCCCTCTGTGCTTCCTCCCTCTCTGTTTCCATCCTCCATGTCTCCTCCCTCTCTGTTTTCTCCCAACCTGACTCCGCCTCAGCTCTTGTCTCCTTCCTGCTGTATAGCTCTTGGCTCACTTGATTGCTCTTGCCCCCTCCCTCTCCTCTTCTCTCCCTGCCTCCTCCAGCTATATTTATGCTTCCTCCCTCTATGTCTCCTTCCTCTCTGTCTCCTCTCTTTATGTCTTCTCCCTGTCTCCTCCGTCTCCACCCTCTCCGCCTCCTCCCTCTCTGCCTTCTCCCAACTCAACTCCTCCTCAGCTCTTTTCCTCTTCCTGCAGTGTAGCTCTTGGGCAGTACTTGCTCATTGGACTGCTCTTTCCTCCTCCCTCAATACTTCCTCCCTCCCTGCCTCCTCCCTTTCTGTTTTCTCCAAATCTGACTCCTCCCCAGCCCTTGTCGCCTTCCTACAATGTAGCTGTCTCCAGTGTCACCTCCTATTAATTGCTCGTGCCTCCCTCTCTGGGTTAAAGTTAAAGGTACAAGTGCCGCAAAGTTCCAGAGTGTAGGCCTAATGTCCAACAAGTGTTAAACTTTCATCTGGTTCACAACAGCCATTCTAGCCAACTTGCAGTGATTTGGAGTGGCATGCAATGACAATAGTTTTGACATTGTGACAACAGCTGTAATGGCATAATGCAACAATTTTAAACTTTAAAAGTTAAAGATAACCTGTACTGGACGCCTTACGCTTCATTGTATGTGTCCCTATACTGGTTCCAGGCCTTATGCGTTGGTCCAATAATTTATCTCTCAGGTATTACTGCATGAGCAAATGGTCAATGTAGTAAGATGGTCCAATTATATATATATTGACCTGTAAATTTCCCTTTTATATAGTTTTTTTTTATTACACAACTCGTTTCAGATCATTAGATGATTATCTGCAGATCTATTGAGAATAATCAAGGCAAAATATTTCCTATTTAATCAAAGTGATTTTAAGTTAATTTACACCATCATGTTTCTCCTCACCACCCAGGGACTGCCTGGAAATAAGTCAGTAGACTTTTATAGTGTGTCATCCCGGGATCACCTTCACTCATCCCTTCATATATTTTGTGTGAATGTAAGTGTATGACTGTGTGTGATTCCAAATCAATCAATCAACTCAATCAACACCATAACTCTGCTTAATTTGACTCAGAAGGGATAACTGGTATTATAGTCAAACACTCATTGCCATTTAAACTACTTGACAAGAAGTCAGTTGTATCCTCCACTTTTCTCTTCTTTTTTACCAATTTTTGGCCTTTGGGGGATTTGGGGGTAAGGGGGATACCCCTTGCTGGATGATTCATTACCAGTATATTGCATAACATGAGATTTAACAATATATAAAGGCCTAAAGGCCTTTACAATGTAAAAGAGAGGGATTACTTGCTGATACAGCATGAGTTTACTCAGTTTAGCAGGTCTACTTGCCCGGGGGGGGGGGGGTACTTCGCGGACTTTTGCATAGGGATGCGCCACGGCGATTTTGAAAACCAAAACCATTTTAATCCGAGACGAACACCAAAACCACAAACCATTTTAATCTTTTAGTAAAAATATCCAAAACCAATTTAATCTTTATGATTTTTAAGCATAATACCCGTGAAGAGGGGAAATAATATAAGAATTATGAGAAGTGTTAGGGCTTGATAGCAATTTGCAATTATGTGTTAAAAAGAAGGAGGATGCAATGGCGCCATCTTGTGATAAAAGAGTAAGGAAGGTTTCAACAATATTGGGCAAAGGTGATACTTAGACATGGTGATATAGGGATAACAAATCAGTACTTTAGAGGTCAAAACCCGTCTAAGGACATTGTAGAGAGTTAGGAAAAGTTGCTTGCAAGTTTCTGAGGCTGGGCAATGAGTGGTTTGGCTGGAGTAGCGTAAGGGGTCCGTGAATTAATAGTATGATACCATTTTAATGGACTTTTGAAGCCGATTCTAACGGTACCAAACATGTTGGGGGTGCAAAAAGGGCAACCAAATTAATCTTAATTCATAAAAAACCAATACCATTTTCCTAGAAGGTCAAAAAACCTAAACCATCCAGCGGAGCCTCAATATAGACCCTTTCAAGGTGAGTACCCCCCCCCCCCGGGTCTACATGCTGTGACAGTGTGACAGTCACAGAATCGCCAGATTCACGGGGGTTTTTATGTGGAAAATACTGCTGGAATCACATAAATTACAGTGCTGGGGGGGTCGTCCTATCCCCATTGATCACACAGATATTTTTTTCCCGGTTCAAAAACGTTTATTTTCAGCTATTCTAGCCCCCCAAAACGTCTGAAACTCTCTCGCGCCATTGCAAGCTGTAGCCACGTGCGTTTGTTTACCCGAAGTCTCGTTCTGGAATTTCTAGGTCAAGATGGCGCATGCCCATATATGGCAAACCGTATAATCGTGTATATGTAGATGGCAAGGCCATTGAATTCGCGAGGCTCCATAAAAAATTATCAAAATTGGTTTATTTTTTAATATAAAGTCATTTCTACATAATTTAGGATACACTTGACACTACACTATCATCTTTTTTTTTTACATATATGTAATGTAAAACATGTTCAATATTTCTGGAAGGCCTGTGTGAGATGCAAATGGCTGCCAATTTTCATTGCTGCTCTCAGAGTTACACATCGGTCAGTCTTTAAGAAGTATGTGAAACCCAAGACCAAACATCAGATATCCAGCCTCATTGGTTTCTATTTGCAAAACTCACCGAACATGCTCCTCTCTCTTGCTCGCCTGTCACACAGATGTGGAAATCTTGCACTCCGCTTCCCCAGGTGTTCAAACAGTCCTCGTTGCCAACTTCAGTGACATCTGCTTCCTGGAGGATGTCAGGCAACTGAATGGGTGCTGGAGAGAGAAAGATTATGTATTGACAAAAGATTGATGGGTAGTAAACCGGTAATTAATTATTTTACAGTTGCACAGATACATGAATGTTTGTCTTAGCACCTCGCATGAGATGGGATTGCGTTTAACAGATGAGATGAGATTGGTTGAGATGTTATATGAGATGCGATTGGTTGAGATGATATATGAGGTGAGTTTGGGTGAGATGATATATGAGATGAGATTGGTTGAGATGATATATGAGATGAGTTTGGGTGAGATGATATATGAGATGAGTTTGGGTGAGATGATATATGAGATGTGATTGGTTGAGATGATTAAATGAGTTTGGGTGAGATGATATATGAGATGAGATTGGTTGAGATGATATATGAGATGTGATTGGTTGAGATGATTAAATGAGTTTGGGTGAGATGATATATGAGATGTGATTGGTTGAGACGATATATGAGATGAAATTGGTTGAGATGATAGATGATAAATGAGATGAGATTGGTTGGGATGATATATGAGATGAGTTTGGTTGAGATGACATATGAGATGAGTTTGGTTGAGATGATATATGAGATGAGATTGGTTGAGATGATATATGAGATGAGTTTGGGTGTGATGATATATGAAATGTGATTAGTTGAGACGATATATGAGATGAGATTGGTTGAGATGATATATGAGATGAGATTGGGTGAGATGATATATGAGATGAGTTTGGGTGAGATGATATATGAGATGAGTTTGGGTGTGATGATATATGAAATGTGATTAGTTGAGACGATATATGAGATGAGATTGGTTGAGATGATATATGAGATGAGATTGGGTGAGATGATATATGAGATGAGTTTGGGTGAGATGATATATGAGATGAGTTTGGGTGAGATGATATATGAGATGTGATTGGTTGAGATGATTAAATGAGTTTGGATGAGATGATATATGAGATGAGATTGGTTGAGATGATATATGAGATGAGTTTGGGTGTGATGATATATGAAATGTGATTAGTTGAGACGATATATGAGATGAGATTGGTTGAGATGATATATGAGATGAGATTGGGTGAGATGATATATGAGATGAGTTTGGGTGAGATGATGTATGAGATGAGTTTGGGTGAGATGATATATGAGATGTGATTGGTTGAGATGATTACATGAGTTTGGATGAGATGATATATGAGATGAGATTGTTTGAGATGATATATGAGGTGAGATTGGTTGGGATGATATATGAAATGTGATTGGTTGAGATGATTAAATGAGTTTGGATGAGATGATATATGAGATGAGATTGGTTGAGATGATATATGAGGTGAGATTGGTTGAGATGATAGATGAAATGTGATTGGTTGAGATGATTAAATGAGTTTGGATGAGATGATATATGAGATGAGATTGGTTGAGATGATATATGAGGTGAGATTGGTTGAGATGATATATGAAATGTGATTGGTTGAGATGATTAAATGAGTTTGGATGAGATGATATATGAGATGAGATTGGTTGAGATGATATATGAGGTGAGATTGGTTGAGATGATATATGAGATGAGATTGGTTGAGATGATAAATGAGATGGTATTTGGTAATTTGAGATAGAATGAGATTGGATTAGGTGAGATATGATTTGGTACGATGAGATGGGATACGATGGGATGAGTTTAGATGGGTTTTGAGAAAGGATTTGATTAAATGAGATTTGGTGCGATTAGATTGGCTGAGATGGGATGAATGGAATAAAAAGTGATTAGAGGAAATGGGATTAGATGTGGCGAAATGAGATGGTATGAGATGAGATAGGATGGCATGAGATCTGATGAGATCTGAAGAAATTGGAGAACAAATGAGACGAGATGGGAAAATGAGATGAGACAAGAAGAGTCGGCATGAGATGGGCTGAAATAGGATGTGATTATGTAAGTTTTGATGTTATGAAATGAGATGACTTGGGATTGGATTAGATGTAGTTGGCCTTGATGAGATTGAGATAGGATGAAATCAGATCAGACATTTACTAAAATGATGTAGCCTACTGTCAACAGACCATGAAAATTGCACTTAAAATTTAGGTCATGATGCAGAATTTTGATATCTCTACTGTCTGCGCTCCATCAAAGTTTGTTCTTTTTATCTCACCCGTGCTAGTAAGTCCCCATCCAGTGATGATACAATCCGCAGCAGAGAAGTCGGCATCAGCATCGGCCATTGGGATGGTAGCAGCGAATCCGTTTCCAGAAATGTCCATTGCCTCTTCAACATACACGAGGCCGATGTCGTTGGGGTAGCCAGTTTCAGGGTCCAGGGCAAAGTCAGGGTGCTGTGTCGGAGAGAAGAAGCATGTGAGAACGAATTGACAAACTTATCCTTTAGTATTTAGTACAAGTTGTAAAATTTGAAATTTTGAATCCGCTCAATGATTGAGTGAGATAGTTGCAAAATTCATTTGAGCTAACATAGCTTGTTATTGTAAGTTATGATAATCTTTCCATTATCATAACTTAAATCAACAAGCTATGTTGGCTCAAAAGAATTGTGCAACCATCTCACTCACTCATTTTTAAAAGCTGATTCAAAATTGAAATTTTGCAGTGTACTCTTATGAAAGCATGGTGTAAGGGCAAAGCAATATTTTATATGTAGAATGATCATGATGTGACCAGTGATGGTCTTTCAAAAGGTTACGGAGGATATTATTTTATTAATATTGTAAATTTACATGTATGCATTGGGGACTATTCCGAATTCAAAACTGGGAGGGTGGGAGTCTTGTCAGAACTCTCTGTAAAAAAAATGATACAACCCTTGGACGAAAGTGCAGATTAACTGGCTGTATGCGTGTTTATGCGTGTTTTATGACATTTTTCTTTTATTAATTCAGATCCCCTTTAAAAATGTTTTGAAAAGTTAGTACTCCCCCTTGAAACACATGTGAAAAACTAGTACTCCCTCATGCAGGCAAAACTCCCACAGTACTCCACAGTCAGAAATTTGGAACAGTTCCCTCGGATAATTTTTTCATGCAGCCACCCAATTTGACATGTATGTCTGCCACACTTTATCTTGATGATAAGTTTTATATCAAAATAATTTTTGTCTGAATTACTATTGTTTAAGTAATAAAGACAGTTTATTATCACATTACATTTATCAAGTATGCCTGTGTATTTTGCCACCTGCTAACCAATACAATTGCAATAGTAGATCATGGTACTGTTGGTTCAAACTTAAATATATAATTTATTCAGATAAAGTTGTGAACTTGTGAATGTCTGTGTTATAATTCGTTCAAACTTATCTCAGAAAACAGAAAATGTAACAACAGCTGTTTCAATTCATATACATTTGGGAATAAACTGAACTTTGACACGCAATTTGTTTGACTCATATCAGAATTAAATATACTTGTTTTAAATATTGAAATTTTCAATAATTACATGTATTTCTTTCAAGCCAGCCTGAAAGGGGCAAAATAGCAATGGGGTGTCAATAAGTAGGAGAAATAGGGTGCATCTAATGTCACTACAGATATCGACAGGTTTCAAAAATTAATCTAATAATGATACCATATAATGTTGGCGACAACTGTCGCCTAATATCATAACAGTCGTCGCCAACATACCGAAGAGGCCATTTTTGATAATTTGACTGATGTAAGGGTACCATTCTGTGAAAAACTGTGCAAAAAAACAAAATTGTGTTGCAACGGTAAACAAAGTTTATAACAACATTTTTTGACATCACTCAAGTTTGTGGTAATCGTCCGCATGCAGCAAAATAATTTAGTAAATGTAAAATTAAGACAAAGCCATATTTACCAAAAAGACCGCAGAAAAAGGGTAGGATACAGGGTTGCCCTGTTCCCTTGTGTAAACATCATGAGCTCCAATTAGTACACTGTTCAGGTTGCTGAAAATTGGTCATTGAAAGAAGAAAGTTGAAAATATATGAAAGATCAGATCCTGAAATGAAGAAGTTTTTGAGAAAATGTGCTTTTCAATGTTATTTGGGCAATTTTGTAAATTCTGATTTACAGATTTGACATTTTAGCAGCTTGTGTAGCCCTACCATTACACCTCAGCTATTTCATTGTTAAACAGGAATGAGGCCAGGAAATAGGGGTATCAGACAAGGCATCATCTGAACGTCCAAGTGCAACAGGAGCTGAGCTACATCAAAATGTCATCATGTCTGACGTACACCGTGTGAGTACATCCGACACAATGACATTTTGCCTTGTAATTTTTTTTTTGATCAAGCCGAAACTTAAACTTTTTAGAAAGGGGAGAATTTGCACTCATGGTGTGCTGGCTCAAACAACAATGAAGCAATGAAGCTACAAATGCCAATGTGCAGAAAATGGTCAACTTTCACAGAAACCAAAAAAAAATAAGAGGTCTTTGAGACATATTCAAGTTTTCCTAGAGGGCAATTATTTTTGTGGACCTGTTTAATTTTACAGTCACAATACACTTTTTTTGGTGGGTACAGGCATTTTGAGCAGCTGTTCCTTTTATCCATTGCATTGACTTTTTTTTCTTTTTTTTTGTGCTAATAATTGAGCTATAGGGTAAGGTTCTTAAGTCGGACACTTATATTCTGTACATTTTAAAAGATGGATAACTTGCTTGGCCTGAGGGTTATTGATTGTCAACCAAGGCCTCAAATTAAACATTTTTACTAAATCTGACAGAAAATTGACAATTTTCACAGCACAAGAACTAAATTAATGGCAAAACTTCTAAAATAAAAAATGGCATAGGGTATCTTTGAGTCAGACAGTTGTGTTCAAAAAACATGACATCATAGACACAGGTGCTTTAGTGTCTTCCTTTCACTTAAAAAACCCCATATTATAGCACAGAATAGGCTAATCTTACTCCTAACTGAATGACAAAAAAAAACTGAAGTCAGTTCAATATCATAGGCCCTCTACAGATAATTGAGACTGGCCAATATTCCACTAAAATTCACAAGTTTCTGACAAAACATTAGCAGAAAAACGCACTTTTTACCCCATCTTTAAAGCCATGAAAAACACATTTCAGTTTCTAAAATCATGTTGATACTTTTTAGTCCATGAGCTGGGTTGCCCAAAATTCAAATTCGTAGCATCGGCAACCGAACCAAGGTTGCAGGGTACCAAATTAAAGCTAAGAATGTCTAGTTTCAGAATCTAAATGTTGCTAAGTCCAAAAGTGGTTTGCTAACTCACCAGTACAGTATATGTGAGGCAATGTATAAAAACGTCAAAAACTAGAATCGCAAGCGATGATAATATGACCGCCGGCGCTGCTGGACGCCTTTTGCTGATCAAGTGCAATCAAGTGTGACTGTGTCGATCCATAAAAGATGAATAACAATTTGTGTTTTGAGTGCAGCTTGTTTGGACCTGGCTTAAAAAAGCTCAGTCGTATAATAATAAAAATAAATAGATATATATTCGTTGTTGTCCATGGCGCAGTGGGGCCTCTATTTGACGGGGGGTTTATTCGAGGGGCGTATATGTGTACATCCATTGTGCATGCCTGTGTACGGCCATCGTCAAGTGTACGCCCATCTGTAGCTCGTCTGGCATGCCCATCTGTGTGTTCACGCCAATTTGTGTGTACACACCCATCTGTGTACGCACCCATTTGCGTGGGCATGTCCACCTGAATGCCTATCTGTGTGGGCACGCCCACCTGTACACCCATCTATGTGTACGCCCACCTGTAGGCCTATGCCCATCTCTCGAGTGTATGCCCATCTGTGTTGGTACCCTCATCTGTGAGTGCATGCCTTCTTAGTGTGCACGCCCCCCTTTACACCTAGCTGGGAGTACGACCGTCTGTGTGAGTATGCCAATTTGTGTGTGCACAGCCACCTTCGTGTGCACGCCCATTGATATGGCCATCTGTGTGTGCATGCCCATATGTACAGCCATCTGCATGTATACGCCCATATCAGCACGCCCGTCAGTGTGTGTAAGCCCGTCTGTGCGTGCACGCCCATCTGTGTGTGCATGCCCATTTGTATGTGCATGGCCATCTGTATGCCCATCCCAGTGTGGATGCCCATGTGTGTGTGGACGCCCATGTGTGTCTGCAGGGCCACCTGTGTGTACACACACATCTGTCAGTGCAGGCCCACCTGTACGCCTAACTGTGTGGGTATGCCCACCTGTACACTCATCTGTGTGTACGCCCATGTGTATGCCCATCTGTGTGTGTATGCCCATCGGTCAGTGTATGCCCATGGGTGTGTGTACGCCCATGGGTGTGTGTAAACCCATGGGTGTGTGTACTCCCATGGGTGAGTGTACGCCCATGGGTGTGTGTGGACCCAGGGGTGTGTAAAACCATTGGCACAGTATATATACACCTTTTGATATATATATATATGAACACCCTTTGGTATAAACTCGCCCATGTCAGTAAACTGTCATGAAAAGTAAGCCAACCGACCTGCCGCCTGACCTGTAATGTAATGTAGTGCTTTAATGCAGTGCTGTAACGTAGCGCTGTAATGCAGTGCTGTAATGCAGTGCTGTAATATAGTGCTGTAATACAGTGCTGTAATATAGTGCTGTAATACAGTGCTGTAATGCAGTGTTGTAGTGCAGTGCTTTAATGCAGAATACAGAAAGAAGTCCAATAACACGTTGCTGTAATGCAGCACAATGATTCATTGTTGTAATTATGTTGTAAAGTAATGCAGTGAGGCAGTGATGTAATGCAGTACAATAATGCAGTGTAATGCAGTGCTGTAATGCATTGCTGTAATGCAGTGCTGTAATAGAGTGATGCAAAGCATGCAGTAATGCAGTGCAGTTATGCAGTGCAGCTATGCAGTGCAGTTATGCAGTGTTGTAAGCAGTGCTGTGATGTGGTCTGTAATGCAGTGCAGTTATGCAGTGCAAAAAAGCACTGTTGAAATACAGTGCAGTAATGAAGTGTTGTGCTGCAGTGCTGTAATGCATTGCAGTAATGAGGTTCTGTGATGCAGTGCAGTAACACAGAGCTGCAATGCAGACTGCAGTGTTGTAATGCAAGGCAGTGATGCAGCGCAGTTATGTGTCCACGGGGGCATGGCCCCGTGTCTGCGGGGGCATGTCCCCGTGTCCGCGGGGCATGTCCCCGGGGGTATGTCCCCGGGGGTATGTCCCCATGTCCCCGGGGGTATGTCCCCATGTATGTCCGCGGGGGCATGCCCCCATGTCCCCGGGGGCATGCCCCCATGTCCCCGGGGGCATGTCCCCATGTCCCCGGGGGCATGTCCCCATGTCCCCGGGGGGCATGACCCCATGTCCCCTGGGGCATGTCCCCATGTCCCCGGAGGCATGTCCCCATGTCCGCGGGGGCATGTCCCCATGTCCGCGGGGGCATGTCCCCATGTCCGCGGGGGCATGTCCCCATGTCCGCGGGGGCATGTCCCCATGTCCGCGGGGGCATGTCCCCATGTCCGGGGGGCATGTCCCCATGTCCCCGGGGGCATGTCCCCATGTCCGCGGGGGCATGTCCCCATGTCCGCGGGGGCATGTCCCCATGTCCGCGGGGGCATGTCCCCATGTCCGCGGGGGCATGTCCCCATGTCCGCGGGGGCATGTCCCCATTTCCGCGGGGGCATGTCCCCATGTCCGCGGGGGCATGTCCCCATGTCCCCGGGGGCATGTCCCCATGTCCCCGGGGGCATGTCCCCATGTCCGCGGGGGCATGTCCCCATGTCCCCGGGGGCATGTCCCCATTTCCGCGGGGGCATGTCCCCATGTCCCAGGGGGCATGTCCCCATTTCCGCGGGGGCATGTCCCCATGTCCCAGGGGGCATGTCCCCATGTCCCCGGGGGCATGTCCCCATGTCCCCGGGGGCATGTCCCCATGTCCCCGGGGGCATGTCCCCATGTCCCCGGGGCATGTCCCCATGTCCCCGGGGGCATGTCCCCATGTCCCCGGGGGCATGTCTCCATGTCCCCGGGGGCATGTCCCCATGTCCCCGGGGGCATGTCCCCATGTCTGCGGGGGTATGTCCCCATGTCCGCAGGGGGTTTAGTAGATATTAAATGGTTGCCCCCTTATTCTTAGTAATAATGGTCGCCCACTCTTTAGTATATATTAAATGGTCGCCCCCTTATCCTATCTATCTATCTATCTATCTATCTATCTATCTATGTATATCTATCAGCATTGCTTAGTAGATATTAAATGGTTGCCCCCTTGGTTCATACATTCTTAGTAATAATGGTCGCCCCCTCCTTAGTAGATATTAAATGGTCACCCCTTATCCTATCTATCTATCTATGTATCTATCTATCTATATCTATCATCATTGCTTAGTAGATATTAAATGGTTGCCCCCTTGGTTCATTCATGCATGTACTTTTGTTATCTTAGCACCTTAGTAGATATTAAATGGTTGCCCCCTTATTCTTAGGAGATGTTAAATGGTCGCCCCCTTATCCTTAGTAGATACCTTATCTATCTATCTATCTATCTATCTATCTATCTTCATCATTGATTGCCATCATTGATTGCCATCATTGATTGCCATCATTGACTGCCATCATTGACTGCCATCATTGACTGCCATCATTGATTACCTTTGTCTACGACTCCGCCACATAAATCCTCCGACACCCTCCGACACATGAAATCCCGCCATGTGACCGCATAAAAACAGAGATCAGCCTAAAGGCGATCAATAAGAGTTTGGCTGCTTTTGAGACATCCCCCAGCAGTCAAGCGGTCCAAGCAGGTCTAATCTGGCACAGTGCCAAAAATCACGAAAACAACATTCAGATAGCCAAAATAACAATAAGGTGGGGTGTTTCACTGAAAAATCATGAATCTCAGAAAGGTATGAAAGACCCCTTGGATCATTCTGGTTTTCAGGGGTTGAGTAAAGAATGTAAAGTTATGTTTATATAGCAACTTTCATGATTGTACATTGAGTGTAACTTGTTCTATCCATCCCCAAAAATGTGAGTTAAATGGTACAATACGGGGGTAAAAGCAAAATGACCGCGCCAGCGCTGGCGGCGGTCATAATAATCGAAATTGGTATTAAAAATTGAATGTGGTGGTGTGTGAAAGCTACTTTGCCTATAATAACTTATTATATACCATATGAAAGCTGAGGTTTTTATCTGTCAAAAGGTATGCATTGCATCTTTGTATCTTGAATGGTTGAGGAGAAATGCCATTGCAAACAGCATCATTCTGTTAAGCGGAAAATGGGTGAACAGAACATGCTTCTTTTTAGTTGAAATGCCATTGCCTTCCTAACTATAACACATAGGTCATATTTTCCAGATATTGTGAATAGCAGACATCTTACTCTTTCATTTAAATGTACAACCAAGTTTCTATCTTAAATATTAGTGAAGATATGGAAGGTGGAAAATGCATGTTTCAGCTCGCGAAATTCACAAATTTAGCATATTTGACGTAGTCCATCAGGTGGTTTGTGAAATATTTGCCATTACACCCCCTTTCTTCCACATATATCCACTAAAACATCTTGATAAGTGTTTTGGGGGATGCTCAGTTCTTTTTCAATGCCTTCAAGTCATTCTAAGGTCAGGATTATGTGAAATCATGCTCAATTTAACAACTAGAACTTAATATATGTGCACTTTCTTAATTTAAATGTGCTGGAAATTGGTTTGCATGTTTCTGTCAAGGACATCTTATTTCAAGTGAATCTCTAGGTTGTCTGAATAGTTTATTCGGTATTCACAACATCATTAAGGATCCAAAAAAGTTTTGAATAGAGACTGCATGCAGTTGCTGATGACAAAAATCTTGGCCCGATTGCAGATTTTGGTAAAAAGAATCAGGCAGAGGCAAAGTTGTACCCAATTCATGTCACTGAATAGCACATACAGTGCCGCCTGTAAGTAAGTGAAACGCATGACATTGTGCCATTGCATCAATGCTAAACATCCTCAGCCAAACTGCTTGTGGAGGCATGAATTCTCATCGGATGAAAGGGAAACAAAGTGGGTCATAAAGGCCGATGTGTGAGGCAAGTGGGATAAAAATAGCAGCCCATTTTCTTCCCTGTAGTCGGAGTTAGGTATGGGTCAAAGTCTTTGATAAGTAAGTGAACCACCCTTCCCTATGTTTTAACATTGGGCCTGCGTTTCACTTACTTATCAAAGACTTTGACCCATACCTAACTCCAACTACAGCAAAGAAAATTGGCTGCTATTTTTATCCCACATGCCTCACATATCGGCCTTTATGACCCAAAATTTTTTCCTCTCATCGGACGAGAATTCGTCCTTGCAGAAGCATTTTGGTTAAGGATGTTTAACATTGATGCGATGGCACAATGTCATGCGTTTCACTTACTTACAGGCGGCACTGTATATAAACTGGGTTCATTAATAATTTTTGTAGCCTTTACAGACACCTAAAAGGTCTATTTGTGGCCTCTGAGATGTTTGTAGGGGCTCATTTTATTGAATATCTGAATCGTCTACACGTGTTTGGTTCAGGATCTACTGAAGCATATGTAAGGGCTAACTTTTTGGGATATCCGGATTGTCTGCTGGGAACAGATATATCAGTGCTATAGACTTCCATCTTGATCCCAAGTAAAAATTTTCTGGGGTCCAGAGATGTCTGCATATTATAATTTTCAGTGATTTGTCTGAGTTTGGTGGGTTTTCATTATTTACAGATGTTTATAAAGGTTCTGATATGGCTTACAGTCCTCCTCATATTTACATGGAATCTAAAAAAAGTTCTTTTCTATGCTGTTGAACTATTATTTCAGAGATGAATCTATTCCAGCATTGCAATATATTTAAATATTTAAATTCACTACAAGCTGTGACATCATTTTAATACAGGGCAGATAACCTGCCTTGCTTCTAGCCAATATGAACTGAGCGTCACAGTTTCAACTCAATGTCAGAATGAAAATTGGGTCTGGCAAAAACCATGCAAGTTCAACATCATAGCCTCTCAGCAAATGGGCTGCCAGAACAAATATACATCACATAATCCATGTGTTAAGAAACAAACTGTCAAAGCCTTTTGTTTACAGCAAGTTCCATCAAAGTTTGAAGTTATAAAAAAAAAATTAGCAAGTTTGTAGACTAATCAAATGACTCTGTGTGGATTATGACAGTTGTCTACTGTGAATTCTCACAAAGCTGCCATCATTAGAATGGTGATTGTCTGTGATAGATCCAACATTGATACATTGAAGGAAGTATTACATTTGTGATCCCAATGAACCGTGATGCATAGTTTACTGTCAGCGCATTGGCTATCAGGCTGTGATGATAAGGTTGCAGGTGCTTACTCTGACATTGTGTTGAAACTACGATGCTCCGTTCAGGTGGATCCCATTGGCTAAAAGCTGGTGAATCTGACCCAGTTTAAAATGATATCACAGCTTGTAGTTAATTTACATATATTGCAGTGCTAGAATAGAGTCATCTCTGACATCATAGTTCTACAGCATAGAAAAGAATTTGAGATTCCATGTAAATATGACGAGGACTGTAACATTGACTCTCCATTATACCAAGAATTTTGACTGTTCCAGACATCTGTAATAGCTTTGAAAAGAACCTCTAATTACATTTGACCACATCTGTAAAATACAGATGTTAATGATTTCTAGATTGTCTAGATTGGCCAAATATTATCCATCAACAGATGACTCAAGCGGTCACAAAAGTAATGACCGGAGACACTCTAATCTGTATATCGCTGTTTTGGGTCCTGCTTATTAAGCTCAAGGAGAATATCCGTGAAGTGGTTCTGTGCCATTCAAGTTCCACTTGCCATATAAAGCCATTCAAGTTCCACTTGCCATATAAACTGTGCATGTACAGTAAATTGCAATATGTTTCATCCATCTGTCTTATGAAAGACAAGTTTGAACCTCGCCAATTAACATGACACAGGCTGTTAAACAGGATCTTAAAATTAATTTCAATTACTTATTTTCAATCAATATTCATTATATAATATTATATTTGCCGATTGTGTTTGGAGATTTGTATATCTTCTTTGTCCCCTGGTGTGGGGAAATTTTTGGTGAGCCTTCTACAGCTTACAGCTCAGGACCGCCACGGAGCAACTCCCATTAGCAGAGGATATAGGAACATTGTCCAAGGTTCCTATGTCATAGCATCATGAACTCTTGACAAATGCCAAGGATGCAATACTTATTTGTTAGATTTCCAATCTTGAATGAGAGTTATCCTGCCTTTTCTTTGATTAGTAAGAAATTAACATAAAAATTACTACTAGATGCTACACGTAAGAGCCTTGACCAAAAAGGTTCTGGATACATTACCAGGTAATTGAGGTTTTTGAAAGTACTGTACTGGAATTTAACCCTGGTTGGAATTATAATGGAACCTATGCTACAGTTGGATAAAAGGTGGTGGTAAGTGAGTATACCCCTATGCACCATGACTAATTTGCCAATAAAAATTCAGCATCCAAGTAAAGTAATCCAGGAAAGTCAGGACATGGTATCTCTCGGACTTGGAGTGATGTGCGCTTGCTGGTTAATGGAGAAGTACATTTATAAAGAAAAGTGTTGCAAAATAATGAGTACCCCAATCCAATACATGCATATCATTGCATTGGAATGATCTGAGTAATTAAGTTTTACATAATATTAATGGCATGAAAATTAAATTAATTTATTAATTCAGCATCTTGTCAAATCTTGATTTGCCATTTATAAAAAGCAACAAATTTGCGAAGCCACAGTGAAAGTTATGGTCCAGCACAACCCAAAATGTTTGACCAAATCCTTTCCTCTCAGGCGGATGCTCATCCTTCCATGCCCTTCAGTTCTTAACCTCACCTCTTCCATTCCTTGATTTCCCAGCTCATTTCAAAAATGACTCCCAGCAAATCCTAACATCAGCTTATAGAAAAAAAACAACACTTTTTTGGTAATTCTATTGCTATTGGTTACATATAATTCAAATTATAATTCTTTGGCACTAGATATTGATGAGATTGAAGAAGTGTGCATCAGTGGGGAAGAGACTTTCTAACCCACAAATGGTACCTTCTGTTGCCATAACTATAGAAACATAAGTGTACAGTTGCCTCAAAGGTTATGATGTCAGGGAGAATTTTTAATGCATTCAGTCTCCAGGCAAAACTGTTGTGGATCCTTACTGATATTTAGAATACTAGAATGAGCTATTTAGGCAACCTAGGGATTCCCTTGAAGTGAGATATGCTTGACAGAAACATGCAGACCAATTTCCATAACATTTAAATGAAGAAGCACACATTAATTAAGTTCTAGAAGTTAAATCGAGCATAACTTCACATAATCCTGACCTTAGAATGACTTGAAGGCATTGAAAAAGGACTGAGCATCCCCCAAAACACTTATCAAGATGTTTTAGTGGATATATGTGGAAGAAAGGGGGTGTAATGGCAAATATTTCACAAACCACCTGATAGACTACGTCAAATATGCTAAATTTGTGAATTTCGCGAGCTGAAACATGCATTTTCCACCTTCCATATCTTCACTAATATTTAAGATAGAAACTTGGTTGTACATTTAAATGAAAGAGTAAGATGTCTGGTATTCACATTATCTGAAAAATATGACCTATGTGTTATAGTTATGAAGGCAATGGCATTTCAACTAAAAAGAAGCATGTTCCGTTCACCCATTTTCCACTTAACAGAATGATGCTGTTTGCAATGGCATTTCTCCTCAACCATTCAAGATACAAAGATGCAATGCACACCTTTTGACAGATAAAAACCTCAGCTTTCATATGGTATATAATTAGTTATTATAGGCAAAGTAGCTTTCACACACCACCACATTCAATTTTTAATACCAATTTTGATTATTTTTGACGTTTTTATACATTGCCTCACATATACTGTACTGGTGAGTTAGCAAACCACTTTTGGACTTAGCAACATTTAGATTCTGAAACTAGACATTCTTAGCTTTAGTTTGGTACCCTGCAACCTTGGTTCGGTTGCCGATGCTGCCAACTTCTAAAATAAGGCCCTTTTTGGATTTCAGCTCATGGACTATTTTGAGTAGATAAAGGAAGTCTTAAGCATGCATTGGTACCAAATACATAGGTACACATGCTCTCAAATATCCAGTTGAGCCCAACAAAAAGTGTCCGACTCAAGGTGTCACCTTCTAAGTGTCCGACTTAAAGAACATCACTCTATGTAAAAAACACGCTTGAATAAACCCTTTTCCTCATGACAGGATACACCCCCTGCTCCCTTTTGTTATTCTCGTAATATCAGTTACCCCCCATTTACCCCAATTTTGCCCCATCTTCCCCCTTTTCCCCCACTTACCCCCTTTTCCCCCACTTGCCACCCGCTAGCCCCCACTTGCCCCCACTTACTCTTCATGTGCCCCCCTATAGCCCCTGCTTACCCCCCACTTACCCTAACTTACCCCCGGTTCTCCCAGTTGCCTCCCGCCCGCTAGCCCCTGGTTACCCCCACTTACCCCATCTTGCACCCCACTTTCCCCCCACTTTCCCCACATAATCTGTCATGAGGCGTACTATTGTGTCTTTACTTACACTCCAAACATGATGCAGTGAGCAGCTGTCAACACCCAGTGTTCTGAGATGAGGGATCCTCCACAATTGTGAAGACCAAGAAGTTGAAGGGAAACCTGCCAGGGGTACTTGCCTGAAACAAGACTATTGGTTTATTAAATTGAATTAAATTCTATACAATTTATTGAACTTTTTTGTGTCATTGAAAAACCATTACATTTTCTATTGAGATTGAAAAAGGTAGGCTAACAACAACACCTACAGGTGAGGTCAAATGTATTCATACAGCGAGGGCTGCTGTTTTTAAAGTTATGTGGCATCGTAAAATCTAGCTATATTGGAATATATTGGCAAATATGATTTGTAGTTAAGAGGCTCTGAATTCAAAATGTCCAAATTTTGGTGGGTCAAAAGAAATCATACACTTGGATTTTTCTCCAATATATGCAAAATAAGCATTGTTAAACCAACTAAACAATGGAAATTGATGTCAGAAAGTGATGCCTCAATGCCTGATTATGTTAAGTAAATTTCTGAAATGCAAATTGATGACTGACCTAATTTTTCTCAAGGGATGTGATAAGTTACCTACTTATAAATATTATTTCCATTTTTTAAAACTTATTAAAAGGAAGAAGCATGTGGCAAATACATGAAAAGGTGAATAATTGAATTCAAATGGCCAGAAAACAAATTGCATTCAGTATCTGAACAATTTCACACACCAAGGTCTAACATATACACCACTACAACGAGTATGCGGAAAATTGGGGTGTGATCCACCATTTTGACCGAAATGCATTCTTGTTTTGCAGATAGGTCCCATCTATTTAATATTTATGCAATGATTCTGTTGACCGATAGGCTGCAGAGCCCTTGATGGTCATCTATAGATGAAGACATTGGCCTGTCAAACTGTTCACATACCACATGATATCAGCGCCCAGACTCTCTGTATTTGATTGCCATTGTTTCAATGTATTTTCTGCATATAATTATTTTTTTTTTTTGTTCAAAATTTTTGAAATTTTAAATAAAATGTGTGAGCAGTAACTTATTTCAACCCACAGGAAAAACTAGGTCAGTCAATCTGTTGCCATTCTGAAAATAACAAAACCTCAGCTTACATTGAGGCATCACTTCCTGACATCAATTTCCATTGTTTAGTTGGTTTACCAATGCTTATTTTGTATATATTGGCGAAACATCCAAGCGTATGATTTCTCTTGACCGACCAAAATTTGGACATTTTGAATTCGGAGCCTCTTAACAACTGCAAATCATATTTGATTCTGGATTTTTTACTGCCATGAGTTGAAAAACAATCACAACAAATAATCTGTATTTTCATTCCATTATAGGCAGACTTTAAGATGCCACATAACTTTGAAAACAGCAGCCGTCGCTTTACTTGTAAGTCATTATTCTAAATCTATTTGATACAATTCATATTCAAATCAACATTTTTTTCATAAAAATTCACTCAAAAAGACGATGATATCATCAACATACATCAGGCACATATAAGGGAAGGTAGACCAAATATTTCTACACAAATTTATGCGCTTATTCTTCATAATAATGAAAACTATATAAAAACTTTTAATTATCTTTTATGTGATAAGAAAATACATACATATGAAAAATTTGATAT
This sequence comes from Platynereis dumerilii, assembly GCA_026936325.1. Taxonomy (NCBI): domain Eukaryota; kingdom Metazoa; phylum Annelida; class Polychaeta; order Phyllodocida; family Nereididae; genus Platynereis; species Platynereis dumerilii. The sequence continues at coordinate 15,403,883 of JAPTHN010000004.1, forward strand.
AACGGAAAATATCTTGAAAATATATTTACATGTATATAAACTTTGATAAAAGAGAAAATAGCTAGGATCCGTCCCAATTTTCATGCTCATAATAATGAAAAATATATATTAAAAAACCCTCAATGACTCAAAATGCTAAAAATGCTAAATTTGTCAAGAAAGAGAAACAGTGAAAAATCATGAAAACCCCTGGTAAAAATCAATCTATCATAAAAATAAATGATCCTCACCTGGATTGTCAACATCCTTCCCGCCAACGATGTCCAGATTTGATGCAGAGACGGAGAAAACGAGGCAAGCGAACGTGAAAACCCACAACATGTTTCCTGTTTGGTCCTCACTTCCAAGATGAAAAAGGTGATGTAGAACCTCAATTCATAGCGTTTGCATTATCATAGAATATAATTCTAAGGTTGATAAATTTGATAACTCTTTCTGAGGTGGGGACATGTGTTGTATGTCCCACCATTTAAGTATACTGAATCTAGGATGTACATAGTTACACAATACACGTACAACTTTCCTGGTAGCTTGAAAAATATAGGATTTAATATTAATTTACTTATTCCCTACCAGTTTCTATGATGTTTTGTATCTTTTGTTTTTAATTTCATGTTATACCTTTTTCAAATTAGTTTTTGGACCTCAACATTTGCTTTATAATCATCAATAAAGTCATATTATTATGTATTTTTTTATAAAACTTAGTTTTTTATAGAAGGGGTGGACCTTTATTAAGGGATGAGTTTTTAATACAGAAAATACCGTACATGTTCCTCAAGGGGTCCCATGCAATGCGCCAAAAAGTAAAAAAGGCAAAATGTCTGTCTTTGTAACTAAGTTTGCGATTACATGATACAATCAAACTTTTAGGTAAGGGCCTCAATGAAATAATGTCCTGTATAGGAAAGGGCCGTATCACCTTAGTGTAAATGGAAAAATGCCGAAAATGGGAATGAGGGGGCCCATCAACTTATTTAGCAAGGGGGGGTCAAAATTTCGCCAGTCAACCCCATGACCACAATCATTTCACACTCCTGCTCATCTATATGGAATACTTTTTTGGAAAAAAAGTGTAAAATAAAAGTAAATTTCTGAGTGTGAATGCAAGCAAGGTCCATTGTAAAGGTAAAGTCATATTCTATAATCACTCTTTGAAAGCCTCAACTACATTTTGTGCAAGAATTTTTAATTCTTGGTTGAATGCACCTCACCCTAAAAAACCCCCTGAATTTCTATATTTGGTGCTGCTGTAACTTTTTGTGGGTCTAAGCCAGCATGCCTTTTACACGCGAGCATTGGAAGTAGTTACCATTGAATCAGACCATCATGTGCTCCAGCAGGAGTTGCTAAAGTCATCAATATCAATGGAGAATGTTGAAGTATTCCATATTTATGAGCAACGGTGTATATAGACATTTTGATACAAGTTGTAATATGAGTACGGTTAAACTGGCTACTCAAAGCATAAACTTTATTACAAAATAATTATCAGATAAAATAACAACTGATATTTCTGTAAAATTTATTTGTGCGTCAATAATTGTCAATACATCGATATCACAGTTAATCTACTATAAATAATAATACAAAATATGTAGTATCACAGAACCGCATGAACAATTACAACTCTTTCTCATCTTTGTCATCTGAAAGAAACGATAAGAATTTTACTGATTACTTCAAGAAACAGTGAAACAGATAGTCACTTCATTCTCTGAGTGAATATAGTCTAAAATCAAAATATAGATAACGCAGATAACACTAACGATGTGTCATCCAAATCAGTAGTGAAAAATTAACCAAAAAAAATTTGATTTTTGTTGATTTGTAGTTCTTCTAAATCTCAATACCGCATCAAGACTTCAGAACAAAAGTGTGGTTCAGCTGCATTAAAGGCAATTTTAATTACCTGTAACTGTTGTGTTTGTAGTTTGTATTATAGTTGTCCCTTGATTCAGTTCAAATATAATAATCTGTAAATGAAGATCACATCATGAAACATTTTTTGAATTTAATAAAATAATTTTATATTCTTTCTCCTAGTCACCTATAAAATTGCCGTTGATGTAATTTTATTTTAAAGTTTTACAAAAATGGTGTTTTTACTTAGCATCCTCTTTAATTTATTGCATAGTGATATGGATTAATGATCTCATGATAATGCTATCTTTGCAGGCATGATGTTGAACCGAGTTTCAAAGTTGTTCCAAAAAATTACATAATATTTTATTGTAGACCTGTGCTGTGTGCCGATTTAGCATGAACAAATGCAGAAAGGAATTTATAACAGTTTTATCTGATATATATAAATAATGAAGAGATATATCTGGTTTATTTCTATACTGACAGTGTTAATTCCTTTCTTCAACCATGGGGCTGGGATATATAAATGTCGTTGTGGTCCTGCCCGCCAATACCTTCCGAGGTTATGACCATTTATAAATACGATTCCTTTTGTCCAGTCCTGAAAATTGAAATTAATGTTGGAAAATTAAATTTTCAGTAAAAAATCCAGTATTGTGGTTCAAGTCCAAAATAAGGACCAAATAGTTCCATGGTGTAACAATAACTGTGTTATTTGGTTGTGATTTCATCATAACAAAAGTTTCAGCCAATGAGCGGGGGTGTGGCGGCGACAGCCCCCACGTGACGCCATGACAACGACTGTGACGCAATGATTTTAAAGAGTAAAGAGTCTCACTGGAACTACTAAACCGGATATTGGACTTGAGCCATGGTTTTAGGCCTCACTATGATATTTTTAAGATGAACTGTTGGGCGTTCGACCCATTCTGAGGAAAATTCAAAGTCTGAATATCTTGTTGTTGGTTCTGAATTCTAGAACATTTTATTGAGGAATTTGCAGTGGTGATATGAACATTTTTAATGTGCCATATAAAAATGATGTGTTTCACTTTACCTTCATGTTCAAATAGGTATCCCGTGGTTCTGTCTTTATTTGAAACTTTCCCTTTAAGGCTAAAGGACCTGTCAAGTCGTTTTCACCAAATTCGTAGATGTCTTCCCATTTCGAAGCTGCATCTGTCATTCTTAAAGGAAAACAATCATATTAAAGAAACTATTATTAGTTATCCTATACATCTATGGGACTGCCACACAACTAGGTACCAACTGGGCGACAATCAGCCAGGCGACAGCACACTACCAGCCAAGCTCACAAATGCGCGGTGACAATTGACAATTTCAGCATATAAATCTATGTGACAAAAATCAGTTATGGAAGTGTTGTGTCTCCTTGATTGCCATTGGCAATCCCTAGTTGACTACACACACGCTACACTGGCGGATCCAGGGGAGCGCAGAGGGTGTGTAGTTGAGTACAGATAAATCATTCATAATTACGCTATTTTTTGGAAGAAAATTTTTTAGAGACCCCAATATTATGCCACGCCCACCTTTCGAAAAATCCTGGATTCACCTTCGATAATGGCTACTTTTCAGGGACATGCCAACCCAGTATTATATGTCACACAAAAAATATCGCTGCTTACTTTTGCCCCTTAAACATAGACAGCTAAGTAACTACAATTAATTAATTTTTACATTTTTAAAATCGTCAAAATCACCTTTTGTCCTTTATCTAATTCTCACACTCCCATGGGTTCTTCTTGTGACAAAATGTTGTTAAGTAATGGTACCAACCTTTTCATGAATTTTTTATCGAATTCTAGTGAATATATCACCCAATCCCTCAGTCCTTCTCCGTCAACAATTACAGTTCCTGGAATACCTCGAAAAAAAAAACACAACAGATGTAAAAATGATACTCTATTTCAACGAAAGAAACAACAATATTATCAATATAAATTTCATATATTATTTTTATAAAATTTTGAATGAGGATAAAGATCTAACAGTTTGGTATAAAAAGATTAGCAGCATAGTAGCAAGGTTGCTAATAGGCTGATACAAAATTTTCATTGCATGCATCAGCCATCTTTGTCTCTCCCATTTCATTAATTTAGTTCAGATAATTAGAGTGATTTATGAATTCCTAAATTATATGAAGTACCTTTATTTTGGTTGTTGAGGTCCAATTTACCACTACTAGTTCTACCAAGATTTTCAACCAGAATATCTAGGTTCATTCGCTGGAAGTAGAAAGGTTATGAAAAATGGTTAACCAATGATCTCGAGATGACCAATAAAGAATAATTTTGGTGTGATTTGTGGATGACTGAGGTCCTCGGCAGTAGCATTATGTAAGGTGCAAATGCGATGTTGCCATGGTGAATTACTCCCTTCTTCAGTTTGAAAGTCCCCCAAAAATCTGATTTTCCATGTTTAAAAAAACTATATTATGCACCTACCTCAATATCAGGGAAGTTGAAAATCTTGGTTGTTGAATTCCACCAGATGGAGCCACTAACTTGGGAATTAATCATTATCTGAAAAAAGTGGTTTCATCCATTCTTCTATTAATCTCACTGCCGAACATTTTGATAAAATCTGCTGGTTATGAGAAAGATAAAGTATATAGCTGGGTGGCGGTGTGGTTGACGTTAGCACCTGCACCGCTGAAGGTCTTTGTCTGCATTGGTTCGATCCCCAGTGGACCTTCATGAGAAAAATCCCAGCTGGGTGCCGTTCTTGACGAGATATTAAATTTTGCAGCCCCTTGTGTCTGTGCTGCGCAAGTAAAAGATCCCTCACATGAGGTAAATTATAATTGTTGAGGACTAGCTATCTCGCAATCCCATGTCATCAATCAACCCTCGTGAGCACCCAGAATTGAGCTTAGAGGGCTACACTTACCATAGATCTATCTATCAATGTGTCTATCCGTAATTAGCTATGACACAATATGCTATAATAATACTTTATTCAGTCATTGAAACTTCTTGAATTACCTGGGCAATGTCCCTAACTTTTCTTGTAATCCTCAGTTCTTTTCCTGTCACATATCCATTTTTTCTGTAGAGGACAAAACCATACCCTTGGCCATTTCCATCATTGATGCCACTGAGCATTTCCATTGACAACATATCATTGGAATAGTCCGGCTGAAATATGATCGGAATAACAAAACCAGAATTATCGATACCATATGGGAATGTAACATCACTGGCACTAAAAGCACATAATTATTTTAACCACATTATAAGAAAATAAGCCATAAGAAAGAATTCATATAACAAAATACATTGAGAAATAACTTAATGAGTTGTAAAACATATTTTTATTACTCTTTTTTTTACAAGCTGACCACAATTTCATTGCCAGTACTGCTTTGTTCCTGTCATTAAAAAAACAGACTGCCATATGTTGCCGCCTAGTGTGCAATTCCGCGAGTTCCAGCGAGGTATCAGCAAACACTGAGTGTACGAAACTCACACAATTTTTTTTTGTTGAGAAAACCAGAGCGATTTTTGGGTATGCTGATGGCCTTGTATACTTTCTTATCACGATTGCCAAGTCTGACTTAAATTTACTTAGATTTTGAATTTTTAACTAACTTTGTGAATGTCAATAAACCTGGAACTATTTCTTGAAGCAGTTTAGCAAAATGATTTTGTGCCAGGTGGCAACGGTATGTAGTTGTCAGTTTCCAGGTACTATGCTTTAGCCAAGACCTTTTGAATTTTTTGTTTGTCGGATCGACCGAGAGCATACCCACAATTTTTATCAAATTGACATTATAAAAAATTGAGATTTCACCTTTTTTTTTTCGTCCTACCGACCTACCCTAGAAAAAGTGCCTTGAGAAGATCCGAGAAGCTAAAGATCAATTATGTCTGGCCTTAGCCTCCCAACCACAGTCGCGAAGAGACAGATTATTACTTACCACAGTGAACGATAGAATGTTTTCAAACGACATGAACTGGGTTAGTGTTATCTCATCTGCAAATAAAAAGAAAAGAAAGATTAATTGTCAATCATATGATCCAGCATCCTTTGTCAACGCATTAAAATGTGTTCGCCCATGGCCTTGACAAGGCCATAGTCACTGTGTACCGTTTGCTCTATGCGAAGCGACCCAGTTAATCATAAAATCGTAAATTTCAGACCAGAAACCAATGTAATTACAATATAACATAGCCAGTATGCTGTATTTTTATGTATCAGAAATCTTGATGTGAAATTTAGAGCTTTAAATATTTAGCAATCAAAAGATTTGGTGATTCTAGTAAAAACTGCAATAAAATTTACTAAAACTGCTTAATTTCCGAGAAAACTGATTGATTCCAAATTTTGTATGTGTATCGTGTATACTATAAGACAGCATACTGGCTATATGGCAACATTTGTTGCTTGCTCTATATATGAAAACTAGCAAAATGTAAACAAAGAAAATCCTTAATTGGGTCACTTGGTTGGTACACAGTGTAGAGTAGCTGTTGACTGTTCTTTGCCTCAAGCTGAGACAACCGTGAAGTCATAATCATTACCTGGCCTTTTCCAAAAACTTTGACTATACCGAAGTCACCGACCTGCAATCCCAGTTGCATTTTCCTAAAGTTTTTACTCAGATTCCTTAGTTTATTGTAAAATCTAGTACAAAGTCGTGCAGATCTAAATTATTTCTGACATATCCAATGTTCCATCCCTGTTTTTGTTCTCCAATTCCTGTGACAAAATGTACTATGACGGCTGTCTTTGGTGCTATCCTATTACAAAAAATACTGTAACAGTCTTTGGCCGCCATTTCATGTGACAAAGTAGTACTGTCAACCAGTTGAGCATAGAAAAAACAACGTGACTGACATTGGCTGTCACTCTGACAAAATAGTCATTACAGTGAAACACTTTGATATAGAATTAGAGTGGACTTTGGCACTGTGAAAATGGCACTTCGTGACTCATGATAGCTGATGAAGTGTCATCTTCTCTACTTTCAACATGGAAACATAGAGGCTGTTTGATTAGTCATGATCAAGAGAAAGCCATTTGACTTCTCATCACAAATTTTAGAGTGAAAATCAGATGCATAATCCTTTCGTTTGGCTGTCACCAACAAGTGGGATTTATAAGTCTCCTTCAATCAAATTAACATTGAAAGTAGGCCCTATTGGGTTTGATCATGACAAATCATCAGCATGATGACACACGAAGTGCCATTTTCACAGTGCCACAGTCCACTCTAATTCTATATCAAAGTGTTTCGCTGTAAAGGATCAGTAGGCACAGGCAAAACACACCAACAACTATGATAACATAGCAAACAGTGAAACTTAATTTTATAAAAGCGCGCTGGATATTGCAAAATGATGCTTGATTTTAAGAATAGTATTTATTGATATTAACTCTGCCACATATGTATGTAACAGATAATCATTATCCATGAGTAACAAATTATATATTATATTTATATATAGTATGTGAAATAGAGCAGAAACTTTAAAATGAAAAAAACTTCAGCCGAAACTCACCATAGGAAGTCAAAGACGTGATTGGCACAGTGTTATCAACAACTGAAAGAAAAAAGACGAAATGTCAAAACATTTTAGCAATATCTTGACACTTGTGACTAGTCCAAGGATTAAACTTTGATGCTATGAAAATTAAGATATCTAATCATAATAATAGCCATAGCAGGAATCTCATCTCACTCATAAGGCTTTTCCACTAAACCCACAAAACCTTAAATTACACTCCTATGTCTGTCAATTAATCTGAAGTTCCCAATAGGGCAACTTTCACCTATCAACATTCATTATTTCCATAGTAACACAAATTTATATTGAGAATTTGGCAAAAAAAATCAGAACCTGCAAATAGGAGCTGCATGGCTTCACATTACTCTAATCTGGCAAGAATCTCGAACTCGGCACATTTTTGAAAAGCGACAAACCCCATCGGGTGAACAGCTAGTAAATAAATATTTGTTTATTCTGTTTAACAGTTGAGGAAGTAGTGTTGGGCGGTTCTGATATAACTGATCAATATAATTTCGTTTGGTTTTTGGTAATTTGCGACCGTAGAACCTTGGTTTCAGTCCCGGTTTGGTCCTCAATGTGGACAGAATTATTTTGCAATCCGTATTGAGGGCCCATGACAAAACAATACTACTACTACTGGTGTACCTACTTGGGAAGAGTGAGCAGGTGACGATTTTGCCCATAATGTTGTAATTTTCTGAATAAAGTAAAAGAAAATACGACTACCGAAAGATGGAGTTGTTTGATAAAACTTTGGTTCTAGTTTTGGTGGTACTACCGAAATCGAACCAAAATTTCGGGAACCGGCACAAAACTCTGAGGAACTAGCCTTTCGTAAGTGTGAAAACTATGTGCCTAAATATGATTTACTGCAAAAGCCATGCATGCAGCAGCATGTGACAACTCACTCTCATGCGAACATTTCCTTAATTAGTCAAAACAATGAATGACGAAAATGTCTGTCAAATATTTGTGTATGGAAGTCACATACTCTATCTGGTACTTACTGTATTCAGGGTAGTATTTCTGTATTATTGATTTGATGGTGAAATATTTAGAGGTTAAATGCCCTGTTTCTGATATAGGAGCATCAAAGTCTGAAATTAGATAAATAACACAAACCTTCATTGAAAATGCTTTAAAAATAATTAGATATGAGTGTAAGAACTTAATCCTTAATACTTTCCTAACACAAATACGAGTAAATCTTACCATAACTCGTTGCACAAGGTATACTGTTATCATCGCTTGTGGTATTTGCGCCATTCATAAAACCAAAATTTGTCCCTCCGACGAACATGTACAATGTAACACTACTTCTAGCTGTCATGAGATAGTCTAGAACTTCAGCAATGTCTGAAATGGAAAGAATTTGTTTTTATGAATTTTCTGTCTGAGTTGTTAAAAGTACTGGTCCCTGGTGTGAAAGGAATAAATGTGCTCCAGTAATCAGAGTCCTAGGACATTTCTTTAATACCTTTTTCTTGTTTTGCCTTGTGTTCTTGTCCCCAGTAGGAGGCGCTGCCAGTATTTACTGCAGACACCCAGTTTGGAGCACCAGATTGTCGTTTCTCCAATGCGTTGAAGATGGGTACACCTTGCGAGGCTGATGAAAATTTGGCTGTCGCCAGAACTGAAGAAAAATAATATAGATAAATAGATAGATATGGTAAGAGCAGCCCTCTAAGCCCACCCTCTGAAAACATATTGGTTGACGTTGTAATAGTGTACATGTAATGACGTTCATGAAAGCCGCTTGAAACAAAGGTCCATAGCTCTAATATCGGGAAAGGATGAGTGAGGGGATCTATTCAAGTTAATGTGGTACACAGAAGTTTAAATGAACAAGTGAGTAAAGGATCAGCAAGGAATCATTGAACTTATCAACAATGAAAGCATAACTGATTTGTAACAACAAACAAACAGTGTATAATATGATAATTTGTGCCATGATCCCAGCTTACACATCACAGCTGACTTAAAAATTCAACAATTCCAAGGTAGTGTAATAAATATGATCACAGCTCATATCATGTTTGTCCAAGGAATTCTTTGCATTTCACAACAGAAGAATCACGAGCAATAGAGAGCCGAGTGTCGCCACCTATATCCACTGTCTAGTCAAGTTTAGTGTGTAACTTTGAAATTATAAAAATCCTGCAGGATGCAAATAACAGACATGTCAATTAAATCAATGTGTCACATAATTATAGATACACTGTTTCCAAAACAATATGAAATGATTAGCTTTTAGAATGTGAAAGATTAGGTAGACTAAAAATTTTGTTGGAGAACCATGGTGACCAAGAACTTTAACAGTCACATACAATTGTTCTAGATTCCCCAGGAATGTCCCCATAATTAATATAGAATTGCAGTGACATTTCTGTGCAAGGTAAGTGTATTTTATAATCTTAGTGGTGTGTGAATGGATTGTAGGCTGCTTGGTAAAAACAAGGAAGAAAAGTCTACTGATTTTTAGAGCCATCTCCAGTGCCTTCTAGTGGATAGCTAAACTTTCTCCATCTCTTTGTCCCCGCATATCTTAATCTATGATAAACTGTTTTTTATTGTCACTGTAATCTTTTTTCTCTTTTCAGATCTCAAGGCAAAAAAAACAAACAACCCTCTTCTCTACAAATAAAAAATAACACCCCCCTCCCCACGCTCAAAAAATGAAACACATGATGAGTGAAATAACACCTTATTTATGAATAGCAATTCGGCTGGGGTGGGCGTATGGTCCTTAGCATCTGGGTTCAATGGCTTTCCATCCTGTATTTTTGCACTAAATACTATATATGCTAATCAAGCAAGCCATGGACCATGGCAACTTGATAACAGCTGTCAGATTGAATTCTACAGAGGGGTGGTCCTAGGACCGTGAGGTTGACTAAATATAATCCCATTCCTTATTAACCAATAAGGTTCTTTCATTCAACCAATTATGAAAGTTAATGTTTAACCAATTTCATGTCTTGAAATGACAGTAAGAGAGATTAACCAATTCAAATTGGTTGGTAGCTTAACCAATCTTGATTGGTTGACTGCAACCAATGATTTGGTTGGTCCTATTTTAACATATAAAATTGGTTCTTTCCAACCAATATATTGGTATATTCAACCAATCTGTTTTAAGAGTGGAGTTCTGGCTGCTCACGAGGGTTGACTGATGAGATGAGAGAGAGAGAGGGAATCCTCAACATGTTGATCCCACGTGAGGGATCTTTTACTTGCCGCTCTAGCATAGACACTGATGCAAGGGACTGCAAAGTTAACGTCACATCCGAACGACATCCTGCTGGGATTTAGCTCAAAAAGGTACACTGAAAATTGCCCAATCAGGGTTTGAACCATAGAAATACATAGAACGGACATGAGGCTGTATGATGCCACCTCAAGATGAGGTCACCAAACCTGCCATATTGGAACTGCCCTGAGACATGACGTCACAATAGACTAATTGTGATGTGACATCATGCCATTGTTATGAGTGACATCACTGTTATTGGTGACGTCATGGTTACATTGTGCCAGGATACAGGGCAGTTCCAAGATGGTGGATTTGGTTGCTCCATCTGCCAGAGCCTCATGTCTGTTCTATGTATTTCTATGGTTTGAACACATGCAGGCACAGACCTTCAGCGGAGCAGGCGAGCACCTAAGCCACTTCGCCACCTTGCCGCTATAACATTGTTCAAGGGAAATTTTATAAGGGAATTTGTGGAAACTCAATTTCTTTCAACATACACTCCTGCTCATAAGTATGGAATACTTTTTGGGAAAAAAAGTGTAAAATAAAAGTAAATTTCAGAGTGTGAATGCAAGCAAGGTCCATTGCAAAGGACAAGTCATTTTCTATAATCACTCTTTGAAAGCGTCAACTACAGTTTTTGCAAGAATTTTTAATTCTTGGTTGAATGCACCTCACCCTAGAAAACCCCCTGAATTTCTATATTTCGTGCTGCTGTAACTTTTCTTGGGTCTAATAACGCTGCGGCATCCTTTTTACACAAGAGTATTTTCTTCCCTTTAGCGGTCATTGGAAGTAGTTACCATTGAATCAGACCATCATGTGCTCCAGCACAAGTTGCTAAAGTCATCAATGTCAATGGAAAATGTTGAAGTATTCCATATTTATGAGCAACAGTGTATTAATTCATGGCCCTAGATTGCTCGCACTGGTGGTAATGGAGAGGAACACAGACTTTATCACTTATTGTCCACATTCAATTTGTAAACTTGTGTAATTAGCAGCTGCATTGGCCCCGCGTCCCATCCACCACAGGACCAATGGTGGAACCTTTTTTTTCACCCGTGGACCAATTCAGAACTTGATTGAAATGATTGAGATGATAGTGGAAATACCTGCCAAAACCTATTTTAAAAGTTACTTATTACAATTGGATTTAATTGGCTACTCAAAATGAGTTAAAACTCCTTCAGTCAAAAAATTGAATCCTAGCTAGGGAAAGATTTAGTTTTAGTTTGTTGAATTATTTGGAATTAGATGAAGATGGATCTCTCCAACCAAACTGAAACCCACCAGGATTCCTGCAATCTGGCTGACATCCAGTAGGAGGTAGATGAGTTTTTTAAGATTTACGAAATATTTTAGTTGAAAATTTTAACATATTGACATTGATTCCTTTTACCTCCTGGAATGGTGCCTTGGGTCAATCCCGAATGTTTGTCTGCAGTGAATAGAAGTTCCGTCAAACCATTTTGAATAAAAGTCTGGAAAATAACACACAATAACTTGAACACCGAGAATTGTAATGAATGTTTATGATTTCTTGTGTGGACTTACTGGTTCACAGTACAACCCAATTTATTATCGTTTTCATAGCTACATGTTTTTCAAGTTTGCAATTTGCTTCATTCCAAAACTGTGATGTCAAGGATTAAGTTGAATAATTTTGTTTATTACAAGCACAGATTTTAGGAAACTGACGAAGTACATTGACACATGGATGATGTATGTTTCACTTGTTCAGCTTGCCCTGGCTGAACGATGCTTCAATGAACTGTAACTGAACCAAACAGACCACTTAGCCTCAAAGGAGAGTTGCAATTACTAACAACAAAAGTTGTTTGAAATTGTGATGACTGGTGTCTTGTGAAAAACAGCAACAAATTTTGTTTGGAAAACAATGAAACACTTTTGATGAGGTGCAACACTCAGCTTAGGCATGCGTTGTTTGTTGTGGTTGTACACATATAGTAACATTGCCTGGCAGTTTTAAATTCCTTTGTCATTAACTGTGATGTCAAACTCGGAACTGATACGTCACAGATTAAAGATTAGACCAATCACATTGACCGATACCCGATGATGTCACGGTTTAACTGCAGAACAAACTTTTCAAAAAAACACATAGCTATGAAAACGATAATAAATTACGACTACAAAGTTAAACAACACAAATTCATACTCCATCACCCCCATTGTGTTTGATTTCTTTGATAATTTGTCCCTTTGCTTATTGCAATAATTATTGCATTGGTAGCTGGCTATAAGGTTGTTGTAAGAAGTCAAAGGCAGTTGAAAGGAAGTTTGGGGTGGAGAGGAGAAAGGAGGGCAAAATAGGTAAACAGAGGGTTTCTGACAGGAAATGTTCTTACTTATTTTGGGTTGTACTGTAACTTAAAGATAGAACTATGACACTTACATTTCTCAGCCACTTCAAGTACTTTTCGTCCTTCACAAAATCCCCAAATTCATCCTCCACTTGGATTGCAATTACTGGTCCACCATTTGTGAACTGCAATTAATCTACACTCAGTTTAAAAAATCAAGAACAACACACTTTCATGAAAGTGCTAACCCCCACCCTTCCCTTCGTGATTTATAATTGCATAATTATTACAGTGCCGTCTGTAAGTAAGTGAAACACATGAAATGGTGCCATTGCATCAATGCTAAACATCCTCCACCAAACCGCTTGAGGAAGCATGAATTCTCATCCAATAGCAGTAAAACATGTTGGGTCATAAAGGCCGATTTGTGAGGCATGTGGGATAACAATGGAAGCCAATGTCCTTTGCTGCAGATGGAGGTAGGTATGGGTCAAATTCTTTGATAAGTAAGTGAAACACAGGCCCAATGTTATTTAATAGGTATAATCAACCTGGGCTTTGGAGTCTGGGTTAGAATTCCGGTAGTTTGTGGTGGAGTAAAATGTTGGTTTTTAGTTGGAGCAGGGACAAAAATTAATGTAATGACTCCTGACTCCTAGAAATTATTTGAATAATTTGCAAAAACATATCATAAAACAATGAGAACTGAATTAAAATGTTTTAAAAAGATCAGTCGCATAAAACTTCTTAAACTATATACAATAAATGTATAAAATCCCTTAAAAACATTGTGAAATAGATTTTTATCTATGAAACTTGTATGAAAATAAAGCCTAAAACAGGAGTCGTGAGTCTTAGTCGAAATTCTGAAGACTGTTGTTTTTGAGGAAGGCAAGGGAGTCAGGAGTCAGGAGTCAGAGTCAGGAGTTGGAGTCTGTTTACTCGTTACCCAATTCCGAAGCCCTTTTATTACCTGCAAATCTTCAATTTCTTCACTTAATCGTTTGATGTATCCACGAACGGAATGTGTAAATCCTTTGTAGTTTGATCTCACTTCCATGTTAGGGTCTGACAAAAACCAGCTGAAAACATAATCTTATCAATTAAAAATAGTGCTGAAGTTGGTGGAGCCGTATTGCTGTGAGCAATTGTTATGTAACTTGATTGTTATTGAGTGGTGTTAGAAGATTGATTGACTGATTAATTGATTTAATGATTGATTCATTGATTGACTGATTCAGAACTTCATACAGGTAACTAATTTAAATTGAAAAATGAGTTTGGGAAGGATTTTGTCGATATCGGTCTGTATGATTTAATAATCAGTAACTAAAATTGTAATCAATTCTTGTCAAATAAACACCCCACTACTCTATTTATCCGTACTTACCTGGGCAATCCGCCAAAATCCAAATCTGCTCCGATGAATGGTCCTGGTTTTACAACTACGTACAATCCAATTTCATGGGCAAGCTGAATAAATTTCCTACAACAAAGATATGATATAATGAACAAATTTTACTTTTTTTTACACCAACATATTTGGCATACGCACTATGTAGCTTGTGGAACTGTGATTTCTGTATCATTGTATGTGTTATTCGGCCAATTTGAGCTTCATGTTAAAGAACTATTGGACCTCAAGATATTATTCAGGTACAGCACAACTCAAAATAAAGTAAGAATTTTTCTATCAGAAGTCCGCTGATTACCTATCTTACCCTCCTTTCTCCTCTCCACCCCAAATCTCCTTACAACTACCGTTGACTCCTCACCACAACTTTATCCCATATTAAAAACTTCACTAAGACAGCTGGCAAAGTAATTGCAATTAGCAAGGGACACAGTTTCATAAAAAAGCAAACACAATGAGTTTGAATTGGTAATGGCTAGTAAATGTAATCTAATTTTAAGAGATGGTATAAAGTAGGTGAAGGGGAGGAGGTGATTTGAGGGGAGCAAAAAGGTGTGAAAAAGTAGTAGCTGATTCTAGTAGCTGATTCTTCTTGCTGGGGTAGTCATACTTTATTTGGGATTGTACTGTACTTCAGAGCATAAATTCTAGTATTTGATTCTTGATATCGATTGCAAATATGCGGAGTGAAATATTGTATAAATGATTGTGAAATTCTGCGAAAAATATAAAGTCTGACCGTCACTTTTTGGAAGGATTTAGAAATTAAAGATTGTACCTCAGATTTAGGTTTTCATTGAAGTTAAAAGTCCCTCTGGTTCCTTCATGTAAATTCCATGGAATGACTCTGTTAATGAACAGAGGCAGGAGATTGTTTTACATATATTCCTCACTGTGTTTTATCTTTTGGTTTATTGGTAACTCAAAACTATTTCATTGTAATGTATAAGTGACACTATGTGGGTGCTGAATGTTGATATTTTTTTACAACAATTCCAGTTATAAAAACACACAAGGTTTATATTAGATCAGCTTTCCCTACACACTGTATAGTGGCGTCTTACAATACTGGCATGAAAATGCATCAAGAGTTTTGAAAGTTTGGATAATAATTAATCAATAACAATGTTTTGTCTACTAAGCATGCATCGGAATTATTTATGCCATATAGAATTATTCAATACATTTACATGTATCTGCTATTGAATCAATAATTATACTACTTGCAACAGTTGTGAAAATTTGATCCTAAAGGAAACTTCGACAGGTTGACTAATCAGATATGTGATATATAACACTTGGTAAATTGGGGATACTCTACTCTGCACACTTAACATTATATTGTATTGAGAAATGGACTCTCTAGAGACATGCACAAGTGGCAACAGCAGTGAGCTACCACAGCCAGTGAACTCTGCCAGAATTCACACACAGCAACTGACAGACACTGTGGTAGAACAACTTTTATACTTCTGAACACAGGGGACAGCCGCCGGGTTGGGGTAATTTCTGGGGGTTGGGGCAATTTCTAGCATGATGCTCACTCAGCTCTAATAATACTGACAAGGTTGCTCACTAGCCCATCTAGTGATCCTGCCAGAAGCCCTGGGTGACCTCAGTGTCTCATCTAATTATCACTGCAGTTCAGCTTGCTGAAGCAGTGATATAGTTTTCCTTGGAAAGAAAACTTACACACTTTGGAAATTTCTTGACAGTGCTGCTTCACCCTACAGTCACTTACAAGGTTCCCCTTTCAATATGTTTCCCAAGATGCCCCATTTCAATGTGTAGGCTTACAAAATGCATTGTCACTAACTTCACTTCTCCATAAATGGGTAAAATAATTGTGATTTTCCCTGAATATTTCTCCACTGTAATTTCCTCCATGGTCCTAATTCCGCCCCCTCCTTTTTCATACACCCCCTCTTACCTCAATCATGAATATAAAGCCAGCCCCTTCTCCAGGACTGCCCAATCAGGGCTGCAAATGGCTCATTACCATAAAGCCTGTCACATGGTTTTGTTTACTTCAGCACAGGTGGCATGCAGCAGGACTTTATACCGAACTCCACCTGGTGGAAAAATTTGTAAACAGGTTTGGGACAAAATGTGTGCTGAGAAAAAAAATCTCCAATGTCAATCTATTTCATTACGTTTTCAGCTTTTACATTTTACTTCTTTAGACTTAACTGGCACTGAGTTTTTTCATCTATTGTGGCAATAAATGGTAGGAATTTACTAATTTTGGCTATTTTAGCAATAATTTTTTTAAAATCTGTCTTTTGAGCCAATGACATATATCACATAGACCCCTTTTATATAAGCAAATTATAAAATATATTCTATAAATATACTTCAGTAGGTCACTATAGATCATAAAAAACAAATTTAAATTTTTTTTATTTCAATCATTGCATTCTCAGTACACTTTTTTTAATTTTAAAAACTAGCATAAAACCCGTGAAGACATGAATCCAACTATTAATAGTGTCAAGCCATATTTTGCAAAAAGAAATAAATAAAAGTTTTATTGTTGGTTACCTGATCACATAAGGGGGAGATCATTTAATAACCGGGGGGGGGGGACGCTTGGACTTGGAGTTTCTTTGAAATAAATAATTTCTTGCTCAATTTTGGTGAAAAAAATAAATAAGTTTTGGCCCTCCACGATCGAAACATGGCAATGCTGCTAGTAAAACTGAAAGACAGAAAGTGTGACACCAACTGAAGAATGCAAGTCAAAACACCAAAGAATTAACTTATAGATTCTCTCTTGAATTTTTCACACTTCACTACTTTTCTTGATAAACCATTGATTGTATTTCCACTTCCTGGGGGATTCATTATTTTGTTCAGTCAGACTTAGTTCTTAGTTCAATATTGATTAGGCTTCCACAGCTCTGTGTGACAATTTTGAAACACACACAACTGACAGTATATTTTAAGCTGCGCTTGATACAAGGCTGAATGACAAGAAGCAGCAGTACTTCATTGGCTCCGTCCAAAAAGGCGTGTAAAATAACTGCAGTGAATCACACACTGCAAGCAGTTTGTATGAGAGGCACTGCACCTAATTTCTGCAGTGTATCCCGTACCCATTAGTGTTACGTACGCTTTTCCTATGCCCCTATCATGTTGACCTCTAGTTGGTAGATCAGATCTAGGTCGAAATATTGGGGCAGCAAAGGTCATGAAGACATTCAGCCAATTGCTGAGTGTCTTACTGATTGATCAACCTTGACACAGCTTTGACAAAGTATTCAATAAATATCACTGATGAGGCATTTGCTGATCCTATTGTGATTGTTGGCTGTGAAAAACAAAAACAGCCACAAACATATTAACTATCAAACCATTAAAAGCTTTCCAAGTATCATTGTGATACTGATCTGCCAAAGAGTCAGCTGCACATAGTTTCTTTTAAAATGAACATATTGGCATTGTAACTACAACTCTGAGAAACAATCATAATTTAGGCATTCAAAATGTGTCTAACAACTAACCCACTGGCCTAAAATTACTTCTTTTTTTTAATCTACTTTTCTGCAAGAAATTGAATTACATGTAGTACTGATGCACTGTGTATTAATATTGCATAATTAAAATGGAAAATTTCCTAACTTCATACATGTATTTCCTTTTCTCTTCAAGAAAGAAAAACCATACACATTGCAGTGTTGGAGGTGAAATATATTCGCTTTTTTAAAGGCTATGTTGCTAAGATAACTTAGCTCAGAACTTGAAATGCTGCATGAAGGATATATTTTAAAAAGTGGCTTTGCGTTATGGTACTGCCCTGCGCCTACTCCCTGAAATAGAAAAAAATACAGGACCCAGGCATTTATTTTCATGAAAAGAAAACCCCATTAATAAACCATTTATAGCCCTTTTTCCTAGTTAATTTTTTCTTATTTTACCAAACAAATATTAGTTGTTGCTATTAAAACAGCAACATATGTTGTTTTCTTTTTTTTTTGATAGAATGATGTTGGGTAAACAAAAAATTATTCAATTTCAATGAATTTGTGACAGTTTGATTCTACTTAGTCAATTAGAATGTTTAGAAAACAATGGTATGTTGATTGTCAAACTGTTGAGCATGTTATTCACAGCTTCACAAATTCCTCAGGTAGAATTATTTGATCCTCTTAACCTTGGATTATTTTTTTCTGATTGAATTGACCCAAGTGGTAACAACTGGCCAATCACAATGCCTCTAACAATGAACCAAGTTCATTTGGGTTTGTCAGAAAAAATTGACAGCCAATTCTAATTAAAGACAAGGAAATCCTTTAAGGGCCCCCTTGGTCAACTGACTTAACTGGATCATATGTAGGTCATTCTGGGCTGCTGAATTTCTCATTGAGGTTATGGCCTTCTGCAGCACTTTCAACACGAATAACAAGATGCTGAGGACGCTATTTGAGCAGGTAATGATTCAAAACGTTGTCAAATATTGTTAGAAACTTGTGCTAGCCAGATTAATTATGTTCTCTACATAACAGTGACGTGGGAAGCCCACAAGTTACCCTTGTTGATTTGAGTGATGGGCTTGTGAGCAACCTTGTCACTATTATTAGAGCTTAGTGAGCATCATGCCAGAAATTGCCCCAACCCCAACCCGGCGGCTGTCACCTGTGTTCTGAATAAGGATATCTCATAATCGAAAATCCCTTAGATCTCCTTAAAGCTATTATATCAGCAGATCTAATCAATATTTAAAAACCTTCCTTGGTAGTGCATCATAGTTTACACATTATAACGAAAAAAAAAACAATCTAAGTAAAATGTGGTTAATTAGCTGGCACCATAGATCTTACGTGTCAAGTGTATTAATTCCGGCAGCCCTAATTTTCACCAGTCGGTCACGCCAATGTCCTTCCGCCACTCTGAAGTAGTGCATGCTTCCACCAATAATCGTCAGAGGGCGCCCAAGTAGCAGAAATTGACCTGGTGGGAAAATTTAAAAGTTATCAACCTCGATCTGGATACCTATACAGGTCGTACGACCTGCTTCCAGTATTACAATGAACTGAACTAAGCTGTAACCACTTACAATCCCACATTTTTAAGGAAGGACTGTAGAGACTTTCAGTGACAAAGAGACGCACTTCTCCCAACAAATCCACTCAAATTTCTTACACACAATTGCTCAGGACAGGCCACCACTTTGAAAATGTATTGTGCTGTTTTGTACTGTCACTGCCCCATGTAAACCTGAACTGTCAGTGCAGCCAATGTACAGCCAAGGATCTAGAATCATGGAAAAACACCGAATAGCCACCACCATACTTCACCTGGGAGCTCACTATCTCCTAATTGAAACAGGAAGGTGGTCAAGGACACCGCGGGACCTCAGGCTGTGCCACTGTGCCAGTGCAGTGTCGTTCAGACAGAACTACATGCACTTTGTCAGTGTACGCTGACACAACATATCAGAGAGACTTTCTCAAATTTGGACTTCAGTTGTTTAAATGTCCTCAAGTGTAATTTGGACTGTAGAGCGATGAGCAGATCCTGCTAAGATGTGACAAATTTCTTCAGAACCAATGGACACTAATTTGTGATTTCTTGTGAATATTTTTATATGTACCAGATGTTTGTGGATGTAAATTGTATCTTGTGTACAGTAAGCAATAAATGTTCTACTACTACTACTACTACTACTAAGCGATGACAATTATCATAATTATTTACACTAGTCTTCATTGTCATTAGTCAACAGAAAATAAACTTACGAAGATAAAAAGAAAAACAAACAATGCACAAATAAAAAACATTCAATTTGTCCACACAGTATAATTTTACACGAAACTATTTAGATGATGAATGTTGCCTTTGAGTAGGCTTCGACCAATAAATTAATAATTAATGTCCTGTTCCTGTAACTGATCAATTATTTGAGCTTGCTGTCTACCACAGTGTATAGAATTGCTATTGAACAATTTACTAGTGTGTTTGTTATACCAAATGCACCTAAACTGCTAATTATCACACACTTTGACCTAATTACTCTCATTTTGTTACACACTTTAACCTAATTACTATAATGCTGTTACACACTTTGACAAAATCATTCTCACCTCATTTATTGTGAAACAAATTTACACCCAGAGAATCTACTCTACTGAAGTGCACATTTAACGCCACTCTTCACATTTAAAGCAGTCTAATACCAAAATGACTGCTGCAAAAAATCATGTCAAACTGTCAGGTTTGATCTTATTATTTCAAGGACACATCATTGATCACTAGCTTATTTGAAGAACCCCAATGATCACTAGCTTATTTCAAGAACACACCGATGATCACTAGCTTATTTCAAGAACACAGCAATGATCACTAGCTTATTATTTCAAGAACACACCAATGATCACTAGCTTATTATTTCAAGAACACTCCAATGACCACTAGCTTATTTCAAGAACACAACAATGATCACTAGCTTATTATTTCAAGAACACACCAATGATCACTGGCGTATTTCAAAAACGCAACAATGATCACTAGCTTATTTCAAGAACACACCAATGATCACTTGCTTATTATTTCAAGAACACATCAATGATCACTAGCTTATTTCAAGAACACACCAATGATCACTTGCTTGTTATTTCAAGAACACACCAATGATCACTAGCTTATTTCAAGAACACACCAATGATCACTAGCTTATTATTTCAAGTACACACCAATGATCACACCAATGATCACTAGCTTATTTCAAGAACACGCCAATGATCACTGGCGTATTTCAAGAACACAACAATGATCACCAGCTTATTATTTCAAGAACACACCAATGATCACTAGCTTATTTGAAGAACACCAATGATCACTAGCTTATTTTTAGAACACACCAATGATCACCAGCTTAATATTTCAAGGACACACCAATGATCACTAGCTTATTCCAAGAACACATCATTGATCACTAGCTTATTTCAAGAAAACACAAATGATCACAAGCTATTGTTCACGGACACACGATTGGTCACTTACCTGTATTTGAAAATTTTAACGAAGAGAGACTTGTGAAAGTCGCCGGATCTTGGACAAAGTCATCAGGGAGGTCGTTCAGGGAAGCTATTACGCCTTCGTGCTGTGGAGCATTGGTCTTGGCTTTGTTGTGAACCTTTTTCGGCACTTTCGGCTCAATCGGCAGCTTCAGTTTTGCCAAAAATTTTAATAAAGAACCTTGATTTCGATTTGAGTCCGAATGCTTGTGTCTTATTGCATGATCTGTTAAATTCTTATTAGTTCCAATGACGGGATTGCCCCTGTTTAGTTCTGATTTCAATTTTCGCCTCAGTTCCGACATGTCAAACTCTTTTGCTCTGTCTCTCTCGTATTTGTGATAAACAATCAGCAACACAGTAAAAGCTATGATGATAACAAATCCAAGTCTGTGTAAATGGTGCCACTTGAAGTGTATAGTGTTCATGATGATCTGTTAAGTTATCCTTATTCTTTGAATGCAATTGTCAAATATATATGTGTAGAGTGCATGTTTCCAATCAATGATTGATTATAAATTGATTAGTCCTTTTGTATTTCTCATCATAAGACCGCTTGTAAGATCAATTTTTGATGCCGTATTGATTAGTCAGGCTTCCAGCCTAGCTCAATGGTAAATTGCTAGGCTGCTGACCTTGGACATCCAAGTTCGATTTCTGGTCTGGGTAACTCATATAAGACCAAGTACTGAGGCTTCCAGCCCAATGGTAAAGTGCTAGGCTCCTGACGTCGGACATCCAAGTTCGATTTCTGGTCTGGGCGACTCATATGAGACCAATGTATAATCCTTTATGAAAATTTGCTTCTCTTCAATACACCACTCGTTTGATCAATGATTTATGCCAGATTGATTACTCTCGCTTCCAGCCTAGCTCAATGGTAAAGTGCTTGGCTGCTGAGCTTGGAGATCCAGGTTCGAATCCTGATCTGTGCATTTCATACTATTTATAGATGGAAGTAGCAAGGGTACACTTCTCCTTATTCCTATAAATATATGGTCGATTCATACTGTGTAGATTACAGTACGATTAGGTAATTATAACACTTCTGCTATTAGGAAGTTATAAATGTAACACTTCCGCAAAATATCCAAAATTGCCAACACGGTTAAAATAGCATTAAAATGCTTTGCATATAATTAAGAAATCAATATGAATTGAAATTTTCTTTTGCAAAAATTATAGATGGAAAAGCATAGTCAGAAAGTTTATATATTTAATTGTCCAAGACACTACTGCTACTGCATTTGAATCAATATGAATGTTCACTCAGTCCTGCCTAGACTGCGACTCCGATAATGATAGTATTTTTTTACGATCACCTGTAAAACTATTCTCAATCACTCTGATATATTATATCAAATATCTTAAAATGCTTTGATAATATCCAACCATATGTAAAATCATTGAGTAGACGAGAAGGAAAGTAAACTCGTAAGAATTTATTATATAGCCATATGTAACCATTTCGATCAAAATATTGATAATAATATTTTATTCATGACTAGTTTGCGAAATGTAAAATACATGACTCTGCTGTTCAATGTTCATTCATGCCCAGTTCGGAAAGCGCCTCTTGCAAACGGTGGCAACAATACACCAGCTCCTGAACAAACATTGGACCTTCGTAGAATTTACTTCATTTCAATATGCTTGATTTTATGGAAATAAAATCATTCCCTTACTTCGTAATGGTCTCATCATATTATTCCCTCAGAAGATTTTGATGTTAAACTAAATTTATAGTAAGTCTCCGGCTCTGGCAATATTCCAAATTTGTCATAAATCATAATTATCCACATATTCTCACATTTATAGGGTTTTTTCATTGATGCAATTATGAAAACTTTGACATGGTTTGGTAAGTACATACATTCCTCCCTCCATGTATCAGAACTCTATAGAATCGCAGCCAAAATATATAACTAAACATGACATATTTCTGATCACTACCCTTTGTGGACTGCACACGGTCCGGTGGTATAGCCAGTAATTTATAATTCATAACAATAAAGTAGCCAGTTGAAAATATGTATTCTCAGAAATTGTGCCATTTTATTGCACTAATGAATTATTCATTAGTCAATATAGTCTCCTTTGTTTTCCATTGTTAAAAGTACACAATTATCAATACATTAGTGTTTTTCATTGTGAGCATGCGAGTTTACGTTCTTGGACAACTATTGTACACAGTTGCTCAAAAATGTGGATGGATGGATGGATGATTGGGGCTTTAAGTCCTGTATTTAGGACAGAAGGAGGACGGGGCAATGAGGTGAAGGATGATTGAAACAGCCGTCCAACATAGGCCCAAGTGACCCAGGCAAGAGCTGGATTCGAACCCGGTGATTGGCAGCCTAGCACGCTACCACTAGACCAACCGTTACATACGGAAATTCAGGGAGTATAATAACGTTTATGAAGGCAGCAACCAACCAATAATTCTAAATTCTTGCTAAAGAAGAAGTTAAGGGCCTCAAATATATTAGAATTTTTATTTAAATGCTTTCAAAACGTGAGTAGGCTATTTGTAGGCCATTTTCAATTTTATTAGATGTGGTAAAAAGTATTTGTATTTGCGTCCTTTTGAGCTTAACTATATTAAATTTTATATTTGTATCTAGAGAGATTATAAGTAGGCCTATTTGTATTCAAATACTTTTATCTGTTAGCTAGCATTTGAACTTTCAAATAAAAGCATTCTTTATTTATCAGCAAGGGTGTAGTGTGTATCTTTTTTAGTAGTTAGTAGTATCTTTTTTGAATGACTAATTGATTCAATTTGTTAGCCAATGTGCCTCTGGTAATAATCAATAGTAGTGCTTGCATTGCCAAAACGTATTTCTCTTTCTATAACTAGTTCTTTGAATTTCGTTCAAATAATTTGAAATAAGTGTTAGAAGCTCTTGAGGGCATCCTATATAATTATATAATTCATTGCGTGCAATGCATTGGAAACGTATTTTCTAAGAGTTGGTTGCAAACTTGTGTAAAAATTTATATTGGGACTGTTGATGTTACATGATATAATAATGTTTCAAAAATATTCTTTCCCATCAGGCAGAATCTCCCATGAGAAATCGATTTGTGCATTTTCAATCTCCCATGAGAAATCGATTTGTGCATTTTCAATCTCCCATGAGAAATCGATTTGTGCATTTTCAATCTCCCATGAGAAATCGATTTGTGCATTTTCAATCTCCCATGAGAAATCGATTTGTGCATTTTCAATCTCCCATGAGAAATCGATTTGTGCATTTTCAACTTTTAAAATATGTACAGACAATGTCACACCATAGCATCCTCCCCACGCAAGCCCTGCTAAAAAGGACAGGGCTTTCTCCTATTTCCAACCTCTTCTGTGATTGGCTGCTTAGGTAGGTCATAAGCATTTTGCAGGCAGATTTAGTCCGATTATGGACACTTAGAGGATTACTGGCAACTAAGAAAAACAGTGTAAAACAAGCAAACTTTCAAACAGAACTGTGAAAATACATAATTCAATGGAATTTTCGGAACTGTGATATCACCTTTCAACAATACACAATTTCTCCATTTGTAACTGTGTGAAACAGAAGCAACAATTTCAAACTGTGATGTAGCAGTCCCTGATTGGCTGAGCCAAAATTGGGTCAGTTAATTAAGTATTCATGAATTAGCAAAGGTTATGGGCCATTTTGTCATGGTATGACTTGGGATGATGCACCATAGCAGTTATACTGGCTATGTCCAGTAGAAATATAAAACCTTTTTGGTAAGAGTGACCCCCCCCCTCTCCCTTTTTATCAAGTTTCATTTCATGGCTATAAATCACGGTGGTATATATTTGTGAATGTGTAAAGATACACTGTTCATAAATCCAGTTACCCACATTGAAATCTCCATCTTAGTCCACTTATACTCCATCATACTTTTAAACGTTCTTTGCAGAATTCCAAGTGGTGCAATATTCTAATAATTTCCATTTCGTAGTATAACAGCACTTATATCAAGGCACATAGCACTTTATATGTCACACGAAAGCTACTCAAAAAGTGTGTAATGCAAATATCCCAGCTATGAAATATTTTGATTTAATGATTTTCCTCAAGTTTGCAGGAGTCGTTCCGCATGGCTGAAAAGTGGCCGCATAACATGAATAATGTATTTTAGTTATGTTAGGCATGTATTCCATACAAATTAAATATTTGTCAATATATTTGACCCATGTGCAATTAATTTTAAGAGTTTTAAGAAGCTTCATTAGAATTTAGAATAGCTAAAAAAATCCATGTTGGTTTTTTGCATTGAAATTTGGTTTTTCAAAAAACCATTTTGAATCTAAAAAACAAATTTTGTCCCGACATTTTTTAGAGTGTAATACAGGAGTCACTGTGTTATACGACCACTTGAAATAAGAATGACCTGCTTGATGAGGGCACCTTCCTTTTGTTCTTATAATTCTTATAAGTACATAATTGCCCATAAATATAGAATACTTTTTGGAGAAAGAATGGCAGAAAAATGCTTGGGTCTCACGGCAAGTTATGGAGGACTTCTGCTGTCGGCGGGCGAGGATATCTTGGGAATTTGGATGATTTTTTGATAATTTGTGACATCCCGCTGACGATTTTTAGCGAATCGGCGCAACAAAAACTTGATACATGGCGTTCCTAGAAATAGGGGGAACTCCGCAGTGGAATTAAAACAAAGATTCAGCTTGTTGAAAATTTTTTCAAGCCGCCGAGGAAGAGCCAGAGTTTTTCTCAATTTTTGGATGTCTGGCGGGCATTTTTTCGAGTGAAAAACATGATTGGCGGGATATAGGGACATCTGCAAGCTCGCCGACAGGTTTTGCAAGCTCGCCAACGAGTTTTGCAGCCTCACTGGTGGACATGATCTTGCCCCGCTGATTTATTATCTTGTCCCGCTGTTCTATGCCTCAACCCCCGTTTAATTAATTATATAATCGTTTCATGTTGCCGAGTCAGGCCAATTTTCCCCAGAAATCATCATAAGCTACCCCGCAGATGTGGAAAGTTCTCCGGTTCTTGCCGTAAGAATGGGCCATAAGTAAATTGTGACATTTTAATGCCATTGAGGTTCACTTTGAAGGTCTAATTATCTTCACTAATCTTTCTTTGAAAGCCTTTACCACTATGATCAGTAATTTAGAATTTCTGTTTGAATGCGCCCACCTTTATAAACCACATGAATTTCTAAATTTCACCCTGAGTTGATGCAGCTCCACCTGGAGTTATCACTGAAAACATATGAGGCAATCCGTGGAAGTAGTTGTGATTCAATCGAACCATCATGTGCTCCAGCAGAAGTTTCCGAAGTTATGAATTTCTTGATCTTAGGCAAAAGGCCGAAAAGAGATTTTTCAGTGTTTATTTCATCATGAGGAGCAGTGGCGTCCCTATGAGGGGCATATTTGACAGGTGCCCCCCCATATGAACTTCTCAACCTTGGCTAAAATATGCAATTAGTATTGTGAGTGCCCCCATGAGAATTGTGTGCCCCCCCCCGTTGCCCCCCCCCACTTTAGACCCCCTAGTTACGCCACTGATGAGGAGAGACAGCACCCCCTTGTGAGACCACTTCACGACTCAAGGAGGGATGGTCTTTCAACACCGAGTGCCAGAGATCACTTTACAGAATGGTGAAGGTGAATGCACTCTAAAAAATTAAACTCATGCAAAAACCCTGATTTGTCAAAAAATAAAACTCATACAAAAACCCTGATATGTTAAAAAATTAAACTCATACAAAAACCCTAATTTGTCAAAAAATTAAACTCATACAAAAACCCTGATTTGTTAAAAAATAAAACTCATATGAAAACCCTGATTAGTCAAAAAATAAAACTTATACAAAATCCTAATTTGTTAAGAAATAAAACTCATACCAGAACCCTGATTTGTCAAAAAAAAAAACTCATACAAAAACCCTGATTTGTCAAAAAATAAAACTCATACAAAAACCCTGATTTGTCAAAAAATAAAACTCATACGAACACCCTAATTTGTCAAAAAATAAAACTCATACAAAAACCCTGATTTGTCAAAAAATTAATCTCATACAAAAACCCTGCTTTGTCAAAAATAAAACTCATACAAAAACCTAATTTGTTAAGAAATAAAACTCATACCAGAACCCTGATTTGTCAAAAAATAAAACTCATACAAAAACCTAATTTGTTAAGAAATAAAACTCATACCAGAACCCTGATTTGTCAAAAAATAAAACTCATACAAAAACCCTGATTTGTCAAAAAATAAAACTCATACAAAAACCCTGATTTGTCAAAAAATAAAACTCATGCAATAAACCCTGATTTGTCAAAAAATTAAACTCATACAAAAACCCTGATTTGTCAAAAATAAAACTCATACAAAAACCCTGATTTGTTAAAAAATAAAACTCATACGAAAACCCTGATTAATCAAAAAATAAAACTTATAAAAAATCCTAATTTGTTAAAAAATAAAACTCATACAAAAACCCTGATTTGTCAAAAAATAAAACTCATACAAAAACCCTGGTTTGTTAAAAAATAAAACTCATACAAAAACCCCGATTTGTTTAAAAAATAAAACTCATACAAAAACCCTAATTTGTCAAAAAATAAAACTCATACAAAAACCCTGATTTTTTTAAATAATAAAACTCATACAAAAACCCTGATTTGTTAAAAAATAAAACTCATACAAAAACCCTGATTTGTGAAAAAATAAAACTCACACAAAAACCCTGGTTTGTTAAAAAATAAAACTCATACGAAAACCCTGATTTGTCAAAAAATAAAACTCCTACAAAAACCCTAATTTGTCAAAGAATTAAACTCATACAAAAACCCTGATTTGTCAAAAATAAAACTCATACAAAAACCCTGATTTGTGAAAAATTAAACTCATACGAAAACCCTGATTAGTCAAAAAAAAAACTTATAACAAATCCTAATTTGTTAAGAAATAAAACTCATACAAAAACCCTGATTTGTCAAAAATAAAACTCATACAAAAACCATGATTTGTTAAAAAATAAAACTCATACAAAAACCCCGATTTGTTTAAAAAATAAAACTCATACAAAAACCCTGATTTGTTAAAAGATAAAACTCATACAAAAACCCTGATTTGTCAAAAAATAGAACTCATACAAAAACCCTGATTTTTTAAAATAATAAAACTCATACAAAAACCCTGATTTGTTAAAAAATAAAACTCATACAAAAACCCTGATTTGTCAAAAAATAAAACTCATACAAAAACCCTGGTTTGTTAAAAAATAAAACTCATACAAAAACCCTGATTTTTTAAAATAATAAAACTCATACAAAAACCCTGATTTGTTAAAAAATAAAACTCATACAAAAACCCTGATTTGTCAAAAAATAAAACTCATACAAAAACCCTGGTTTGTTAAAAAATAAAACTCATACAAAAACCCTGATTTGTTAAAAAATAAAACTCATACAAAAACCCTGATTTGTTTTTGGGCCTTTTTTCTATTCCAATTAGGGGCATCTATTTTTGCTTGCAGCATGTGCTTGTTTTTCCTCATACATGGTCGCTCAGAAAATATTATGGTAATCACATTCAAATTTGACTCTAAGTACCTGAGGTTCGAGACAGGTGATTATTTCAAATAGTCCATGCCAAACAATTCTAAACAAGATAATGCAGTCTATATTTTGTGAAGAGGGGCCCTTCACAGCACTGTAACAACGTAAAGAAATGTGGCAGAACCTGTGACTAATTGGCTGCTATTTATCTATCAGCACACAGGTGTTAGCCTTTCACAGTTATTGTTTGGGTTTGTGACACGAGATTTTACCTTCATGTACCTAAATGTTGACAAGGTGTAGCAGTAACCAAAAACCAATTGTTCTCTGTGATCTTATCAGAAGCCCAAGGTCACCTTTGACCCTGCAGGACCTGAATGGATTTTCTTGGATTTAATTATACGAGCATGTTGTTTTCTGTTTCAAGCTTTGTTGGCTCTAGTTTGTTGAAATATCTTTGTGTGAAATAGCAATTTGTTAATTCTGTGTTTTTTTTATTACCATAGTTGTGTCAGTGACCGCAATGTGTAAACTGGCAACCTCAAATTCTGAGATTTTGCTGGAGCTTTTTTTTGGATGAATCGATACTAATCCCCTTAATTGCAAACATGAACACCAAAACAACCCTTATTCATGTTAATACAAAAACATTGTCATTATGGTGCAACCCTTTGAGGCCATTATCTCAACCTTCTCAGTGAATCAGCTCAGAGAATTGGGTCAGGTCAGTCTGAGGTTATGCTGGGCTCCTGGAAAATTCAGGCCAAATGAGGAGTGAGCAACCTTGTTTCATTTTATTGAAAGAGATATATACTAGCTACGGCCTATGATCAGCACATAAGGTATGAACATCCGTTTATCCACATGGAAAGTTCTGTCTCATAAAAATGGTGCAACAACGTGGCAGCACTGTACATGCTGTACCTGACTTATTGTTTGATCAAAACTTTGGCTTGGAGAAAGCACATGTTTCAGAAAAACGTTCCATTTCTAAATTCTTGGGCAAATAGGGGAGAGGCAGGTTAGTTGAGACGTTTTTCAGAAAAGCTCGCCTCCAAGCTAAACGGACGATGATATTGGAATGACGAATAGTCATGTGCATGGGGCAATACATTGTTCAAATATATGGGGAAACTTGACTTTCTCTGTTAGATAGTTTTTACCCCAGATGGCGTCAAAGTAGGTCATGTCAAATGTATCAACTAACCCACCTGGTAAGGTTAGTTGATACACCCAGGCAGGCTAGTTGATACACCAAACCCTGATTGACAATGCAAAGAAAAAGTCACATAATTCCGCCTTGGTAGGGTACTATAAAACCATCAACTTCACCGATCTGCTTTCTGTTCCCATGGATGCATATCTGCTACCATTGTGAGTCGGATCTGATGGTCGACCTGTTGGGAGGGGGAGATCTCATGATTATTTCGACCTAAGATTCATCTATAGAGCTTTTTCATGTAAACTACTGAGTAACACCTAGCATTATGATTGTACTAATAGGTCAGGGTTGTTATTTTGACCAGGCCAGCCAACAAAACCTAACCAATCTGCTGTATCAACAAACCTATCCACTTGATTATGTCAGAAAACAGCAGGTCTCTGGACCACAGGTTAACCTAGGTCATCTTTGATGGCCCATAAATAACCCCTTTCACACACCTTATCCATATACTAAGTTACTCTGAATCATCCTTCATTTATAGCAAGAAAAAAAGACATGTAAGTTTTCAGCACAAATTTACTCGGAACAGTGATTTTAGCCTTTTTTGGCTTTTCTCCTAAATCTTGATTCTGATTTTGCATTGACCTATATGAGAAGATGTGTTTTCTTATTCTGCTTCTTACAAATGGCAACACTTTCTCAAACGATCATTTCTCTGACCAAGAGGTGGGGCGTATCAACTAACCTTGCGTATCAACTAACCTGCCTCTCCCCTACTCCCTGGCTCTGTCACATATTCCTGTGCTCTGACAGTGCTTTAAGGGGCGCTGTTAGAGTTCCCCCGTGGCCTAATGGTCAAGACTGCTTGTCCACTGGCTTTGAGGGCGTGGGTTCAAATCTCACCCCGGGAACTCACTTTAGTCCGAACCCATGGGACATTAAATGGAGGTGGGTTGTATCCAGTGTTCTATGCTGGGGCAACTGAAACACCCTGGGCATCCCCGAATTAATAGGGTATGTTCCAGACTCACAGTCTTCTCATCTCATCATCATACGGCGATCACCTGCCTCAATATAACCCACTAAGGTGCTGCAGAGGCGTAAAACACAAAAAAACATACAAACAAACAAACAAGGGGCCCTGTTACAAAATAGCAAGCTGGATTATCTTGTTTAGCATTGTTTGGCATTGACTGTTAGCTGTAATCACCTGTTTCGAACCTCAGTTCAGTGGAGTGGACCAATGTAACTGTGAATTCCATATATGTGTGGTTGTGGGACCATGCATAAAATACACCTGTTTTGCTGGCTACAAGTGGACTGCTCTTGCATTGCCAGAGATCAGAACATATGCTGTCTTGTGTTGCCACCTAGTGATTAGTATGCTATTTCGCGAGATCCTGCAAGCGTCCACATCATTTCGATCAGAGGAACACACACAATTTTGTCGGGAAGACACCGGGGCTGTTTCTGAGTGTGCTGATGGCCTTGTCTACTTCCTAAGAGAATGTGATTGCCGAGTCTGACTCTGGTATACATCCATGTTGAATAGAAATTTTGTGAATGTGCAATGAAATTGGAACTATTTCTTGGGACAGCAATGCTGTAGCGTAGGAAATCAACTTTTGTGCAAGGTGGCAGCAGCATGCAGTTCTCATTTTCACCAGACTGCCTGTATTGCATTACATGGGATTTATCTTGAATGGATTACCTCTTTGTATTATTCTCGTAGTCAAAAGGATTACGATGGGTTGATTATTCATTCAATGAAGACTCACAGATTTCTGAGAATGATAATTTTATTAATTTGTTTGTACTCATATAATAATAAATCACATAATGCAATTGGTCCATATAATAATATCATCTAGATATTTGAATAGTATTATCAATTACGCATGATTAGCCAATATTATATTTGTATGGTCACTGTGAATGTATAAATGTTAGTTATTAAAGTAATGCATATATAGTTTTAAACACATATTGTAAATTGTTAGAAATACAATATATCATTCATTGTATGAGACATCCTTAACAAAATGTTACCCAGAATATAATGCAGGCCTTCGGAATTATTTGAAAGACTTGGGTATAGCACCTAAACATACATTAATATTATGAAATATTTATTGCAGGATACTGAGGTATCACAGCAATATTTGTAAAACATTTTTAAAGACACATCAACATCATACAAACATTTACATAAAATCTTTCTTAAAAAATTAACTGGCAACACTAACACTTCTTGCTTCATATCTTCAAATTGCAGCATTAATTAATTCGAAAAGTTTAGCCGAAGTCATTGACAATAATGTGCATAATATTAAAAAACAACAACGATAAAGTAAACATGTGCCATTATCCTGGAAAAAATAGGATAAACTAAAATAATTATATTGAAATCACTCATCAGGAAACTAGGGGATGATGCAAATTGTCATTGCTATTCTATTTGTTTCACCATTTAAATAACAAACATTAAGATACAATCTTTTTTTTACCATTTAAATAACAAACATTAAGATACAATTTTGGTTTCACCATTTAAATAACAAACATAAAGATACAATTTTAAAACTGTCATATTTTCAAGTTCAACCTGTAAGCAAACTAAGTTTTTGATATATTCCACAATTTGCTCACTGTCCAACAGAGAATTAAAAAAACAATTGAAGCAAATATTTCTTGTAGTGTTAAAAAATGTTATCATTATTAGATGAGACAACACTATGTAAATTGATTGTTTATATACAGGGCCAGATTAAATAAAAAGCAGAGGTTTGCTGAATCTGCCATCCTGCCTAAATTGTATTCTAAAAAAAATTCTTCATGGTTATAATCACCACATTTATAATCAATTGAAAATGAAAAATTTGCAATGCAAAGTATTTTTTTCAGCTACGTATACATTTAATTGTCACCAGAATAACTACACCCTTAACAAAAAGGTTTTATACGGAACCTTTAAGGGTTTTAAAGCTGGTTTAGATAAGGAACCCAAAAAGTGTTCCTTAGTCCACTTTTAAAAAGGTTTCAACAGCAACAAAAACAACATTTAGATGATCCAGCTGCACCTAGTAACTCCCACAGCATATGGTCCTATCATAGGGCCTTCCCACCAAGTATTGAACCATTTCAATTCAGTTGAACCCTTAAAACCTTTTTTTGGCTTTGGGTTCTTTATAGATACCTTCAAGAACCTTTTGCGTTAAGAGTATAAGAACAAATGAAATTGATGGTATTATAGTTTAGTTAAAAAAAAAAAAGACTAATTTCATTATCGTCAGCCAAACGACTAGTGGCAATTTGGAGAATAAACTTAAAAATGTTCTAACAGATAATAGAATATCTCAATGACCACTGTTTTAAGACATAAAATCACTCTGATTCAAGTCTAATACATTACCAGTTCCAAGAGTTTTACTTACGAACCATTTTACTTACACAAACCACACAATCAATGTCAATGTTGAGGTCAAACTTAAACATGCACACAGAAAAAAAAATGATATAACATTTTTTCAGACAAATATAACATTTCTGTGGTGCTTAGTAAACAGGTAAATGAAATCTGCAATCACATTATCTTCAATTTAAAACATTTGTGCTGGAAGCATCCTCAAATGCAATGCATAGCCCGCAGATGCCAATGCCGACTTTGGAGTCGTCTCCGATCATACGATTGGTTCCAATGTAGAGGTCGTCAAATCTGAACATGTCCTCATTCTCCATCTCTAACTTGTACTGACGGGAGCGCCCCTTTGAGAGGAATTTGAAACCGTCTGGCGTAATGCGGACCGTCAAAAAGACCTGTGGAAAAATGTTATAGATAGATAGATAGCTATGGTAAGTGCAGCACTCTAAGCCCAGTTCTCGGCGCTCACGAGGGTTGATTGATGAGATGGGAGAGAGAGCGGGAGTTATAGATTCTATCAGCAAGAATAAAGTACTGAAAAAATTTCAAAAGCAAAAAACAAGAGAAACTTTTAATCGTCAATTTTCTCAGATAGAACGTTTACCATGATATTCGAGAAAATTTCAAAAACAAAGTTATATTTTTTAGTCAATTTTTCAGATAGTCTCTTACAGAAAATTTCACTCAAATATTCAGATGGAAAATAATACCTGAATGATAACTTTTTCTTTGCAATCGTTTTTCTTGTGTAAGACAACTTTTCTGGTTTAACATTTGTTTCAAAGCAAACTTTTGAAGATAAAACCACATTCAATGAGTTTTCAGATGAAACAGAGATGTCAGTTGGAAAAAGTTCAGAGGAAGAACAAAAATACATGTGCCAAATTTTCAGATAAAAAGGTAACTTCACTAATTTTTATGTAATTTTTTTCAGAGAAAATATAATTTTCAAAGTGAAATATT
Source organism: Platynereis dumerilii (assembly GCA_026936325.1). Lineage (NCBI taxonomy): Eukaryota > Metazoa > Annelida > Polychaeta > Phyllodocida > Nereididae > Platynereis > Platynereis dumerilii. Next base: position 15,438,394 of record JAPTHN010000004.1, read on the forward strand.
AAGGTTGATATCTAGGCTGTACTGTCATGTAAGGTGAAATATTAGAGTTAATATTTAGGTCGTAGCTATTGCCATTTAAGGTGAATTATTAAAGATAATATCTCGGTCGTAGCTGTAGCCTTTTAAGGTGAAATATTAGAGATAACATCTATGTCAAATTGCCATATAAGGTGAAATATTAGAGACAATATCTAGGTCAAATTGCCATTTAAGGTAAATTATTAAAGATAATATCTGGGTTGTACAACCTTTACTGCCATTAAAGGTGAAATATTAGAGATAACACCTAGGTCAAATTGCCATTTAAGCTGAATTATTAAAGATGAAATCGAGGTCGTACTGCCATTTAAGGTGAAATTTTAGAAATAATATCTAGGTCAAATTGCCCTGCCCTTTTTCCAATTTTCAGTTTTCAATTTATATGAGTAAGAGAAGAACGAGTGTCGATATTTTCACATTCTCCAATTCAGTGGCATTGGCACACTCTAAAAAAAATTCAGACAAAATGGTTTTTTGAAAAACCAAAATTCAATGCAAAACCAACATGGATTTTTAAAAAAAATCCATGTTGGTTATTTGCATTGAAATTTGGTTTTTCAAGAAACCATTTTGAATCTAAAAAACCAATTTTGTCCCGACATTTTTTTGAGTGTAGTTTTGGGCCTAACAAGCGTCCGACTAAGGGTTAACTCACAGTCTCACACAGAGATTCACAATGATATAGTTGGAACATTAGGGGATAATACTCCTTCTTGGTCAGCTAAATATAAAGAGGGTCGAGAGCGCATTACATTGATGATGACGTGGATTTTGATGCTGTCAAAATATCAATGATTTGGTATTTGGGCAAAGCTTATATATGTCACTTGGAAAAAAAGCTGTACTTATTGGGCTTTTCATAACTAAGCTTAACTATCTCATAACTTGATAGGAAACAGACTACAGTAAGGTGGTCTGAGAGCAAGTATCTATGATAAACATACCTGTGGATAGTTGAGGAAGTATTCTATGAATGTATGGGGGACCTTAGTTCTGCCCACGGGTGTCTGTTTGTAGACATGAAGAGTGTGATTGAATCCGTACATTTCAGCGTCAAATCCCCCGCCAGTGCCTCTGTCGCCACCTGGTGTAATAGAGAAAAATTAGTAACTGTTTATGATTGATAAAATTTTTGAATCATGGTTTGGTTGCTTTGAAAAATATTAGTGATTTGTTCATACCTTTAAATTTACTGAAATTTTCTATAGCATTAAGGTGAATAGATGAAAATATATCTGTTAATATGATTTATTTGTCAAGATTGAACTGGCAATTATTCGATTACTTTATATCTCACTAGCTTTTTTTCTATAAATTTTCATCATACTTTTAAAAGAAGGAGTACAAAAAGATTTGGCTGTCATGTGAATTACAGTGCCGCCTGTAAGTATGTGAAACGCATGACATTGTGCCATTGCATCAATGCTAAACATCCTCAGCCTAACTGCTTGTGGAGGCATGAATTTTCATCGGATGAAAGGGAAACAAAGTGGGTCATAAAGGCCTATGTGTGAGGCAAGTGGGATAAGCATAGCAGCCCATTTTCTTCGCTGTAGTCGGAGTTAGGTATGGGTCAAAGTCTTTGATAAGTAAGTGAACCACCCTTCCCTATCTTTTAACATTGGGCCTGTGTTTCACTTACTTATCAAAGACTTTGACCCATACCTAACTCCAACTACAGCAAAGAAAATTGGCTGCTATTTTTATCCCGCATGCCTCACATATCGGCCTTTATTACCCAAAATGTTTTCGGATGAGAATTCGTCCTTCTAGAAGCATTTTGATTAAGGATGTTTAACATTGATGCAATGGCACAATATCATGCGTTTCACTTACTTACAGGTGGCACTGTATTATTATGCTTGATGAAGGACTGATATATTATTGATAAAATAACTAAAGCAATACAAGGGACATCATAAATGTATGCAATGATTCTACATTATTCTTAAATTCATAAACTCAACCAAAACGTTTTGTCAAAAAATGGACTCTTGGGTACAGACTTATTGTCTTTTTTGTCTTTACCGTGCTCACAGAAAATTAACCTGATTCGTTTTCCGGTTATGATGCAAGTTAATGTTAAACTAGAATACACATAGTGCAGATTAGTAAGGCCTACATGACACTAATTATTTGTGACTCTAGATGATTATCTAATTCAAATACAAGTCAAGATAGGTGATTATTCTTTGCAATTTCACCAACTGCATTATAAAACTAATTTTTACCAAAAACAAATGAAACGGCTAAGACAGGATGTTATTATTGACTGGCATAAATAAGTTAAGACAATGGAAAAAGTTTGATCACCACCGAAGTTCAGTGGCGATAAACTTTTTAGGCATGCATAATATTATACAAAATATTATCTAATTATATAAATACATCAAATAGTAAATGCACATCACAATGACAGGAGGAGCAAAATGACTGTACAGCATCAATTCAACTGAGTTATTAGGGGGGGGGGGTTAGCTCAGGGCTGTTCCAATCCAGCTCTTGCTGGGTTACCATGGCCCATGTTGGATAGTTGTTTCAATCAGCCGCTGCCTCATTTCTACAATGTGTTTCGTTGGGCTGTGGTGAAAAAAAGCAGCACGGTGACTGCTTTTCTGTACAGTTTCATTCATCTAATGACCCAAACAAAAGAAAGAAAAATAGGATTAATAATTGTTGAAGGTCTTTAGAAATGGTCACCTGTTGGCTGTGTCTTTGATTTCATTAGTTGACGACACATTATGTTAAGTGGTAAAATGCAACTTCAGTTGTTGGGGCGTACAGTTCTTTTGATCCATCCTCAACACAAAGACAGCTACATGGTAACTTGAACCACAGGCCCAAGTCTATAATTAGAGTTCTGTCTTTAATTGTTACTGCTACATTCGAAGGTCCCATTTTTTGGCTGAGCCCAGCTCAGTAAATTGCTTCTGGGCAGAATGTAGGTCATTTTTGGACTCAGCCAATGAGAGAACTTCTTGCACAGGTCACAATTGTAACAACTCCTCTGATTGGCTGAATCAAAAAGTGACCTACTTTCTGTCCTGAAGGAGCTAGAAGATGAAATCAGGTTCAGCAAGAATGTGGAGCCTTTTAATATACATCAGACAAGTAAGATTAGACAGTGTTAGGCTTGGGCCTGTGTTGTACCAGTGATTGTCATATTTACAGTGACAAAATCAACATACAAAAAACAAACACAAAGTCCAGAATTATCAATACCCCATCATCATTCAAACTCACTTCCAATGTGCAATATTAAATTGATAACAGAATGGGTGGCCTTGTCATTCAAAAATTGTATTTGGCAGGAATATCATGAGTATAATTTCATATAAAATAGTCATTTTACTGAAATAGTGAGCCTTAGTAATATTAACCAAGCCTAGGTAATAAAACATATTATAAGATTCATTTTAGGCCTTCAATATTTTGTAATGGTTGAAATAACTTTTAATGAGGGGTGCAAATAATTTTGGACTTAACTGTGTGGCTTATATATCTATGTAGTTATAACAACATAAAAAACATAGCGCGCACAATGTGAACATGGAATATAGAGCACAATGAGTTGGACTGTAGAAAAAAAAGGGGAACATCTAAAAACCATATTGGATTAATAGTGCACCCAGGGAACTTAAGTGGGATAGCACCCTCCAGGGAACTCAAGTGGGATAGTGCCCTCCAGGGCTGTTAAGGGGGATAGTGCATCCAAGCTTCTTAAGGGCGATATTGCATCCTGGAAACTTAAGGGGTTAGTGCACCCAAGGGACTAGGGGATAGTGCATCCAAGCAATTTGAGTGGGATAGTCCACCCAGGGAACTTAAGGCAGATAGTTCACCCAGAGAATTTAAGCGGGATGGTGCACCCTGGAAAATGCGGAATAGTGCACCGAGGGAACTTAAGTGGAATACTGTACCCAGGGAACTTAAGTTGGATAGTGTTCTCAGGGATCTTAAGTGGGACAGTGCACCCAGGGAACTGAAGGGAGCTAGTGCATCCAAGGAACTTAAGTGGGATAGTGCACCTAGGGAACTTAAGTGAGATAGTGTACCCAGGACAGTGGGATAGTGCACCCATGAACTTAAGTGGCATAGTGATAGCAGGGAACCCAAGTGGGATAGAATGACCAAATAAAGTGTGAATTTTGTTCTTGAATTCAGTGTGATTTTTGTTCTTGAAGGTCCTCTGAAAACATTTTGATTCTCCATCCAAGGTTTAAACCCATACTGATGAAAAACCTTCTGTAGAGCGCCTTGGACTTTCACCACCCAGTAAACTGGAAGCAGATTGTGCACCAAGTGAATTTAAGGGGACAGTTAATCAAGGAAACTTTAGTGAGATAGAGCACCCAGAGAACTTAAGTGGGATAGTACATTATTTGGGAATTTTGTTCTTGAAGTTCTTCTAAAAATATTTGTGATTCACCCCCCAGAGGCTGAAGTCTAGGCTTGCAAAAACATTCAGCAGAGCTCTACTCAGCTGCTTGTAAAAAAATAATCGACCTTGCATGCACTTCCTGGATAGCATCTCTTTATAATTTATGACCAACATCCTCTTTTGCAATCTACATACAAAATCAATTGTCTTGAACGTTCACCGGCATTTCGACAGTCCAGCCACTGAGCTCTACACATGCATGACATTGGAAAGCTTATTCAAAATTAATAGTTAACATGCATACATAATAAACACTTAAACAGCAGCCAGCAAAAAAGATCAATGTAAGTGCACAGGAGCAATGCGGTGTCAATGTTTGCATTGGTGTACAGTGCTGCCTGTAAGTAAGTGAAACGCATGATATCGTACCATTGCATCAATGCTAAACATCCTCAACCAAACTGCTTGTGGAAGCATGAATTCTCAACTGATAAGGGGAAAACATATTGGGTCATAAAGGCCGATATGTGAGGCATGTGGGACAACAATGGCAGCCAATTTTCTCTGCTGTAGTCGGAGTTAGGTATGGGTCAAAGTAAGTGAACCACCCTTCCCTATGAAATAACATTGGGCCTGTGTTTCACTTATCAATGACTTTGACCCATACCTAGCTCCATCTAGAGGAAAGAAAAGTGGCAGCCATTGTTATCCTACATGCCTCATGTCTCGGCCTTTATGACCCAATATGTTTTCCTTTCATCGGATGAGAATTTGTGCTTCCACAAGCAGTTTGGTTTAGAATGTTTAGCATTGATGTAATGGCACAATATCATGCGTTTAACTTATTTACAGGCAGAACTTTACATGTATGTGTTTGTATACATTGCATTGTATGATTTTTAAACCTTTTAAAAATTGAACATTCAAGTTCTTCTTTTGTTTCAAGTGTCCACTTTCAGCCAAACTGTAAAATTTAATATTTCTGTCTGATTTGATTTTGATTTGATTTATTAGACAAATTCATCTGTGCATATATATATAACGAATGTGAGGCATGCTATGCAGTGGCGGATCCAGACACGATAGTCTAGGGGGGGCCCAGACGCGTTTCGGCATTCACGGGCTCGCGTTATCGCAATTATTCTCAAAATGCTATTATTAATCTTGGTGGTCTAGGGGGGGCCCGTGCCCCCTAGGCCCCCCCCTGTATCCGCCACTGCTATGGAATAACCAGAAATGGCCTAATGAAAAGAGAATGAAGTATATGCAGTGATGATGTCAGCTAATATTTATATTAATATTACATGACTGAGTGAGATGGTTGCACAATTTGTTGGAGCTAACATGGATTGTTGTTTTAAGTTATGATAATCTGTCTGTTGTCATAATTAAACAACAAGCTATGTCAGGTCAAAGGAATTGTGCTGCCATCTCACTTAATCATTTAAAAATTCAAATTCGACTGCAGTTTTTGATGCATGTTTGTATGGCAACCAATCGAATGATTGAATCAATGTATCACATTGGTTTCTGTAGACATTTTATGTGTTACTTATGTATAAAGGCATGTTGTTTATATTGATGTACAAAGTCTTTTGCGCGGCATGCTTTAAGCGCTTCCTTTGCAACAGGAATATTATGTATGCCGGACGAAATGTGTTCCTGTACATACATTGCTTTGTTATAAAATACTGCAGTTTGGAATTGATCAGTGAGCTTTTGAGTTCTGGATTAATAAATAGAAGTGATGTTCATGTTGTACTTTTTAAAAAGGTAGAGACATCAATTTCTATTACTGTAAGAAATGTGAGAATGCCATGTTCACATATGATATTGCTTTTCCATTTTTAACTTTATAATAGTTTTATAAGATTGACGTTAAATTGCATTAAATTCCAGAAAAGATGGAAGTTTCTGGACTTTCTTCGACAAAAACCAGCATTGTACAGAATAGTTGAATTATCCAGAAAACAGAAATAATCTCCATGTCAATTCCACGCTTGATATTATTAACACACATTAATACACACAAGCCATAAATGAAAAAGACTTATTCCGCTTTGCATTGCTGTGGTCCAATCTTCATAATCGTTTCATGACTTTCCATGCTTTCTTCATTTGCAAAGGTTGCAAACTTGAAAAATCTTCTCAAATTTGTAGTACTAAGTACATGTAGAAACTACTGAAATGAATGAATCATTAGAAAAATAGCATGCAAGAAAACATAGAATAACCTTCACCGTCATTGGTGCTGGTGTCCCCGATATGGAAGGAGTACATTTGCGGATTGAACATGTTGAAGGTGATCAAGATGGCGGTCGTTCCAGGTGGTGGAGAAACTCGAAACATCGCTTGACTGATGCAGAAGTACTTGTAGAACCAACTGAAATGGTCCCACCCTGTTGCGCGGTATTCTTGAATAGAAACTCCTTGGACATCCATCGAAGGAGGCGCACCTTCTGTCAGGTCTTGGAAGAATTGACACGTATCTGCAAAGGTATTTCATTGATTTATTTAATTAAAGGTAATATGTCTTCATATTTAATTGGCTGTATCGTGTCTATGGATAGATTTCAGTCATATTTAACACATTATAGTTGAAAAATTTACCTAATTGCTATCTTAATGGCAGTATACACATACGAAGTTTATTTCCTTGAAAAATGTAAACAAATAGTTTTTCATGCCGTGAAAAAGTCCTGCATTTTTTAAAAATCAAGCAATGCAGGGCTCTCCCTAAGTAATTTTAGACCTTACAATCAATTAAGCTCACTTAATTATAGAAATCATGCATTTCTGTTGATTGGAAATGTATGCTATACTTTAAATCTATCAATTTATGATCTATAACAGCAAGTTAAATTTTACATAGAATCGGCGGACTTACTACCTTTAAGAAAGATAGCAATAATACCCAGTGATGGAAACGGATGGGAGCCTAGCACCCGGGGGGGGGGGTACTCAGCCGGATTTTGATACGGATGTGCGGCACATGCTCTGTAATTCACACACTATTTTAAAAAATCCATGTTGGTTTTTTGCATTGAAATTTGGTTCTTCAAAAAACCATTTTGAATCTAAAAAACCAATTTTGTCGCGACATTTTTTAGAGTGCACCAACTGATTAAACCCTCCCCAGGTGGCCAAGCGGCTTAGGTGCCCGTCTGCTCTGCTGTAGGTCTTTGCCTGCATGGGTTCCAACCCAGGGTGGGGAACCCAAAATTTTCAGTGTGCCTTCATGAGTAAAATCCCAGCAGGATGTCTTTCGGATGAGACGTCAAATTGGCAGCCCCTTGTATCAGTGTCTACTGTATGCTGGGCAAGTAAAAGATCCCTCACATGGGGTAAATGTAACATGTTCAGGACTCATGCTCTCTCACCCATCTCATCAACCTTCGTGAGCGCCCAGAACTGGGCTTAGAGGGCTGCACTTACCATACGTTGTATCTATCAATCTATCTATCCATGGAATACATTTGCTTGTTAAAATTTTCTTTGTCAATATCACACTCCAATAGGTGTCTCATAGACTTACAAGCCAGTCAATGCACCCCTGGTGTTTCATTGTGACATTATAAAATATCCACAATCTCACATATAGGTATATCCGAGTTAGAATATAGTAGAAAGAGGGTAACAATATGAATTTGTTTAGTAAAATAAGAATCAGGTAGGAAGAAGGGAGGCTGCAGGTACTGCAACCCAAAATTTATAGACCTCCTATGCCTACGATATGAACAAATACATTTTGAGACAATCGATCGATTTTACTTAACGATGGAAATCTGGTCGCTTATGGTTATTTGCTAAAAGCCTGAACAACCACTCTGACCAAACATAATAATGATATAATCGTAATAAATATAATATATACTTAACAATTATAGTGCTAATTCCAGTAAACTGCACATCAGCACTTCTCATATGGCCTAGTTCAAAAATAATGAGCCACGCATCATATTTTTTGTAGGGGTCTCAAAATATGAGAATGGCTGTATTTGACAACTTAACGGTACACCATTGCTTTAAGTACATTCTTGTGCAAATTTCCAGGAAATTTCACGACATTCTGGCCCATAGTTATTGATATAGAGTTCACTTACATTGAAAAACAAGCATTTTTTTTACTAAAAAACGTGACATAACATTTTTGACCACTTGAATTCTTTTAGTTTTACAAATTTGTACGTATTCTAAGACAATTTTTCAACACTTTTTGGAATCTCTACAGCCTCAGGCTTCATCAGTCTATCAATTCAAGTACTTTTATTTGCCTGTGTTGACATTATTGAGCTATTTGTACTCAAAGGTTGACTTCCAAAAATTAAGTCAAATTTGACGCTTACTGATCTGGGATGCCCACATGTGTCAGATGAATCTTTTGGCCTCTGAGACCTAGTCCTATATCTGCTTACCCATTTCAAAGCTTCGTATAGTTGCGGAAAATTTATTTCATTAAAAAATTCCGATGAATAGCAGGGTATAGGTGAATCTGTTGCAAGGGTATCACCCAGAATACTTTGTAGTGCCACTGAGCAATAAATCTGGTTTGGCTTGTAATATTACAAGATCTGTGTAGTTTTGACAAACAATCAAGTAATCCAGGTCCGCAGCTGGTTTCTGGTGGTAAAATGCAAAGATTTCTTCAATTGGGCTTTGTTGCAAGCGTAACGCTATGCAAAATATTGATCATATTTTCATGGTTTTCTTGTAAGGAGTAAAGCAATCATTCTAGTATTACTTGTACTGATACTCAACACAATATTTCAGTGTTGGAGTATGTTTCAATGTTTAATTATCAAAATTTTGCTCTTTGTGAAGCTTTCCTCAAAATTTGGGACCAATTTGTTGAAAAATGCAATAACCAAAATAATTTCCAGATTTCACTTTAGTTTTGCAATTACTCTTATGCTTCATCCAGTTATTACTGATAATGCATATAAGATCGATTTGGGTCAAAACCAGAACGCTTTTTTTACTCTTGTGTAATGCCATTACCTAAAATTGGCTTTTTGTCTGGAAAAATAGGCTAAAAAACACGCTTCTACCATCGTTTGCTCTGTTCGTATTCACTTTGGTGGCATTTGTTTGGTACCAATTTGAAGCCCACATACAGACGCATAACACAGGACAGGTGAAATAATTTTAGGGGAAAATATGTGCATCTGGGGAGAAAATATGTAAGTTTTTTCTTTAATATTGCAACAAAATTTTGAAGAATACTGTTTTTCTCGTATAATATGTGGTGAATTTGGATGAAAACAGCCATGGACACTTATGAGTTTTGTCATCCAACAAAATAATTCGATTTAATTTGAAGATAAGTTACCATTTGGCCTACTTTTCTTTCACGGTCATGGAAATAAAAGTAAATAAAATGTGGTAATATACGGCTTTTACCAGTTATTTCCACAAACCAGAGCAAAATGGTAAATAGAGTTTTTAGAACTTAGACATGTTTCTTACAATATTATGTGGTCATTTGATACATGTAAACATTTTAAAATTTTGATAGTCATGTCACACTTTGGCTTCATTATTTTTGAACTGGGCCATATATGAGATCAGGGACAGAACAAGTGGGTTTTAAGATTATTCTTGAGGTATTTCCAATTTGTTTATTGTTCTTAATTTTGCAAACTATGCTGGATAGGACTTATGAAGAAAGCCCTGTCCACAAACTTGTTGCATGGGATAGGTTCTGCTATCAGGTGTCTATGGTTGCTTCTCAGATTTTGGTATTGTTGGGGTTTGGCTTGAATAAGTTCTAGAAGTTCAATGGAGCTTGAGAATTCATTGCCTTCCATGTTATCATCATCAGTTTGAACTGGATTCTTTCTGGAATTGGTAGCCAGTTGATGTGATTGCTTTCTACTATACATGTATGAATTACACTACAATGTCTTTTCAACCTCTCAATCAGTTTTGAGCAACTTGTTCAAAGCTTGTTCGACAAGCAGCTGGTTGTGCCATACAAGAGTCCATTAATCTATTTATAATTTAGATTGAAATAAATATTGCAATTTAATGTTTTGATACTTACGTGGATAGCGGCTAACATCTCTCTGAGTGTTACCGAATTGAACTGACATCAAAACAACAAGGACAACTAGTGAAAGGTTTATCATTTTGATGGCCATCTGAAACATAAAGGAACAACAAATTAATTATTATGATAGTCGTGATAACTTTTATCTGACACATAAGAACAGGGCTTTGGAGTCGGAGTCAGAGTCAGGAATGGAGTCGTGGGTTAGGAGGTTTATGGCGGAGTTGGCATCAAACTTTGATTTCCAGGTGGAGTCAGTCAGAGTCAGAGTCGAAAGTAAAAATAATTAATATAATTTACGAGTACTTTGTCACAAAAATGTGAAATGTATCCCACATTCTACGCAAAACTTCCCAATCAGGTGTTCATGCACAAAATCATATGAAGACATTGTAGAATTACTTTTTCTCCTAAGTCAACCATGTACAGTGCCACCTGCAAGTAAGTGAAACGTATGATATTGTGCCATTACATCAATGCTAAACATCCTCAACCAAACTGCTTGTGGAAGCATGAATTCTCATACGATGAAGGGAAAACATAGTGGGTCATAGCGGCCGATATTTGTTACCTGTTGGATGATAATGGCAGCCAATTTTCTTTTCTGTACTTGGAGTTGGTCCAAGTGTATCCCACGTTTCACTTGCTTACTGGCGGCACTGTAGTGACTGTACATGTACACTGTATAGACCTTTCCTACTACTCCTCATTCATGTCTCCTCATATCCTAATTAGCCTTCAAGTGCATAAATGCATGACATAAAGCCCACCCATTTATCCCTGTCACAATGGGAATTTCTAGTATATAAGGGGTATGGAAACATGTAATGGAAAAGCAGCTGAATATAATGACTCCTTCCTTCATATAATATGTTGGCCTGTAGAGAGTTGCACGGTGTCTTTATTTGTCTTTCAAAGAAATTTCCTATTCATAGCAGTCTATGCCAGAAAGCATAATTTTTGCAAACCATGACATATATATGCTTGGCAGACATTCCTTGAAGAATCCTGTCCTACAACTCTTTTGACAGCAAATACTATAACTAGGAGGGGATACCAAATGTATTTGATTGAAAAGATTGTCTAAAATAAAAGTTTACCTTTAATAGAGCCTATTCGAGCTAAACATAAAACTATTCACAAAAAAAGGTTCTTTATATATACCATCAAGAACATCTTGCTTTGAGATTGTAGACCAACAGAAAATGCCATTTTTGTAATTAATTTTCTGCATATCTACAACTATGTTGTCTGGTGTAGTTTTCTCATCGGTTATTTATTGTACATTGTTCCTTTTTATCTTTTTTTTTTTCGGACAAATAAATCTCATAAACGTCCAAATAAATTTATATAACATACCTTCTATGATAGCAGTATAGAACATAGATGTATAATTTCTTTTATATATAAGATTATAATGAGAATAGATAAGACATATAGAGAAGAATGTGTAAAGCTGTAAAAACCTGATACAATTTAGGTTTTATTTAGATTTCGTCCTTGTACTGTTCAAGATTAATGTCTGTGCTACACACATGTGTAGAATACTTGTTGAGTTTAATAGATTCTGAATCTACAAAATAGTTAGTGAGAAAAATAGAATAGACAATATATTCCAGAATTTCCAGTGCACTGAAGTAATTCAAAACTTTTCAATGTTGAAATGGAAATGTTTGTGAAGGAATTCAAGTATTTTGAAAGTGATGGAAATGTTTGTGAAGGAATTCAAGTATTTTGAAAGTGAATTGGAATCATATATTAGGAATAGCAAGAAAATGTCACATAAACTGCTTTACAGTAGTATGAGATTTTAACCATGTTACAAATGGGAGGTAGTAACATCTAGATTTTACACTGACACACCATTTTAACTTGTTGTCTTTAAAAAGAAATGAAGGCATTTTGCAAGGAATTGGATTTCTCAAATATTCTAAGGAATAACAAGAAAATGTAAAGCAAATTGCTTTGTGTAAAAGATTTTGACCATGTTTTAATTGGAAGGCAGTTACATCTAGATTTTACGCTTTTTATATTATATCAAAATTGCATTCTTTTTATATGCACCATTTTTACCCTCGGCAATGTATACATTGCTGACGGGTATTGTAGTTACTTTGGGAAAATTTGTCCGTCCGGCGGGCGGGCGGGCGGGCGGGCGTCCGGATAACGGGCGTCCCACTTGTGTATTGGGAGTAACGCCAAAAATATGGGACGTATACTTTTTATTTTTTGGACATTACTGTATCTTTTATCCTAGTTGTGTCTTTTAGGGGTTTAATCCACATGAGATTAATACTTTTCTCACAGTTATTGAAAAATGTGAAAAAATATTTTTTTGTGTATTGGGTGTAAAGCCAAAACTATGGCATGTACATGTATCATTTTTGGGTAAATATAGTATCTTTTATCCCAGTTGAGCCTTTTATAGGTCTAATCCCCATGATAAAAATACTTTTGTCACAATCATTGAAAAATGTGAAAAGTTGTGTTTTTTTGTTTCTGGGACATAACTAAAAAACTGCTGGACTTTTGACACTGAAATTTGCATACATCGTATGCATTAAGTGCCCAAGATGTATTTCTGTGGGTCTAAATGCTCTTCGAAAGTTGAACGGATGACAATTTACCAAAAATATGAAAAAATACTATTATTTCAAACCTGTATGATTCAGTCAATTTTGGAGTTAAATCTATGAAATTTTTCAATTAGGTGTCTAACTAATGCCTCTTTAAACAGCTTGACTCAGTTGGAATGTTGGTCTTATGAATTTTTATAAAAATCCAAAAATTAGAAAAAATCCCTATTTTCCAACATTTCTGCGCGAAAAGCCAAAATGGTAATGGGTAGATTATTTTATTTTAAAGCTTATTGTCGTTAGACATACTATTGTTAATATTCACAGCCATTGCATGAGTTTTTGCAAATTTTTCTATTGAAAACAAGTTGAGGAAAGAAAAGTTGAGCAGAAGCAGCTATATGAAATCGCGATTTCAATTGTACATTACGGTTTGCAGGAAGGAAAAAAATCTATGGAAATAGGCTCATGCATTAGAATGGCCGTTTTTTAGTTCACCTGGGAAGTCTCAGGTAACTGAGGGGAAAAATGAAGAAGCCTCAGACATTGAATAGGAGGTCCAAAACGAGGTAAAAGCGAAACGGCCGTACGAAATCGCGATTTCAGTAATTAATTATGGCTGAGACAAAGGGATTACACGAAATGGAATAAGCACATGCATTAGAATGGCCATTTTTCAGTTCACATCAAAAGTCTGACGCACCTGGGAGGAAAAATGAAGAAGCCTCAGGCCTAAAATGGGATGTCCAAAACAGACCTGGAATTTGTCAAAAATGCATAATTATACAATGTCATGTATAGGCCTATAGTAATTATTATATGTATGACTCCTTTTGAAAATGCTGTTTATTGCAGGATTTGGGAGAAATGTGAGATGAAATGTGGTCTGATAAATCATTGTATTGTATACATGTTATGATAATTTTGAAGAATTACAACATTTTGTATGAGCACCAATTCTTCCTCTTAAAGGGACCTTTTAGCCTCCCCCTTCCCAGCTGCTCAACTCTCTCCCCTATAGGCATGAATTGGCCATTGTCTGCTGTACCTCAATCACCTTATATAAGATGATGTGATCTGGGTAAAGTCTCACTAAAGAATGGAGGGTGCATTACTTCACAACTCAGATGTGTATGACAGCCAAGGAGGGGGGGTCAAAATGTGAAACATCACTGAAAATCAATGTGGTTATCAAGATATTACACTTTAAATTATACATGTAAATAATATAAATATGTATGGTTGCACATGGTACATGGCATGAAATACATGGTTTTCGTGCATACATCTATTAAACCATCAGATATTTGAATATGAAGACAGAAATTGCTAAAAATATGCCAAATACTGTTGACCATTGAATTGTCACATTTCAGTCAATTTTGGATCTTAGTTACTCAAAGTGCCATAGGGTAATGTCCTTTGAGTCGGACACTTGGATTCTGTGTAATTTAAAAAAGTGATATCTTGTTTGGCCTATGGGTTATTGATTGTCAACCAGGGCCTCAAATTAAGCGTTTTTACTACATCTAACAATAACTTGACAATTGGCACAACACAAGAACTGAATTTGTGGTTAAATATCTGAAATAAAAAATGACGTAGGGTATCTTTGAGTCGGACAGCTGTGTTGTAAAAACATGACTCAAAGGTACAGGTGCTTTAGAGCCATCCCTTCAATTGAAGAAGCTCATGTTTGATTAAAAAACGGGCAAAGCTTCCTTCTTACTGAATAACACATACATTGATGTCAGATCAATACTATAGGCCAGCAAAGGATTCTTCAAATATGGCTAAAATTCACTAAAATACACAATTTTATGACAAAATTTGGGAGAAAAACTTTATGGTCTTGGAAATCAAACTAAAAATATTCATATCAAGCTGATACTTTTTGAATGGATGAAAGAGATCTTGGGCTACGCATTGGTACCAAATACACTGGTGTAGATACTCTCAATTACCCAATTCAGCTCCAATAAAAGTGTCCGACTCAAGGTTACCCTCCCTAAGGGTCAGACTCAAAGAATCTTACCCTACAACGTGTCCGAAGTGTAACATTTTATCACATTCTTCCTCAGAATTTATGTGTTTTAATATTATAAATTATATATAGACAAATATGATTTATGCTCATAGTGCTTGCTCAGGGGCCTTACCATTTAAGACTTTTGACAAGAAATGTCAAAGACTCACATGTTACCCTTTTGCTCAAATCTAACCTCAGTGATGTAAATTAAAAACAAGAAATTAAGGTAATGTCAGCCTGCTTTTATTTAGATTTTTGCATAAAAAATAAATGTGATCATTTCATGATTGCAGACATTATGCCACTAAATACAGGGTTATATAGAAATTTACTTGGTATGTAACAAAACCCATTTTCTATGAATTTAAATATTTAGTTTTATATTTATACAAAGATATTATTGGATAAATTTGTGTACTAATTCATTACAAAACTCAACACAAGCATATTTTAGCACCTTGAACAGAACAAGTGTCAAGATGGAAGGGGGTGCAGCTTTTGTTGAATGGGCATTATGTAACATGATGTCACTGATCCTCTCTAATGACCAAACCCAAGAACAAAGGGGAGGGTATAGAAGCAGATGCATACAATGTAGTACCCTCATCTTTCTAACAAAATTCCCTGTTTTTCTTGGAAGTGTGTTCAATCATTGATAACCTTAGTTTTTTTAATCTAAAACAAATAATGAAATTTCCAATTTCAATCAGAAATATAGGCCAAGTAGAAGCTGAGATATGACTTTTTATATCCCATGCAAGCTTTTTATGGTGTTTTCAGCTATTGTTGTACCACCAAGCTTGAACAGCATTTAACATTTTTGGTGTTAACCAGCAAATGTATCAGTCTCAAAAAGTATCTGTAGGCCATACATTGTTTTTAGTTTAATATTTAAAATAGATTTAATATTTAAAATAAATTGGATAGTTAGACACCTACCTATTATTTCTGTTTTTAGGCTGGCCTTTTACTGTATTCATAATTTATGATAAGAAAAGGTAGGATAGATAAATAAATAGATAGATAGATAGATAGATAGATAGATAGATAGATAGATAGATTGATGGATTGATAGATTGATAGATTGACAGATTGATAGAATGATAGATGAGGTGTTTAGATGATTGAAGATTGTTTGATTGATAGATTGATTGATTGTTTGTGATAGATCCATTGTGAATGTATCCCTGAAAATAGATTTTCCTATTGCACTATTGATTCGTTTTTAGGTTGATAGATATATAGATAGATAGACAGCTAGACAGATAGATAGATGGATAGATAGATAGGCTAGCTAGATAGATAGATAGATAGATAGATAGATAGATAGATAGATAGATAGATAGATAGATGATTGATTGATTGATTGATCATCTATATTGTTTTATTAATACATCCAGAGAATCATGGATAGATGGATGATTAGGACTTTACCTCCTGTATTTAATCACTTGGTTGGCTCATTAGGACAAGATGAGGATATAGCAATGAGGTGACCATTTTATTTCATTGCAACATCTCTTTTCAGTACATTTGTACCTTGAATCTCTTAAATGCTGGGGCAGAGAAATTTGTCAAAGTTAACTACAATAAAAAAAAAATCATATAAAATAGAGAAATGGACGTTTCATTCATCAAACAACATTTTCCATCAGCCAAAAGAAGTAAATGAGTATATATCTGTAATATAACTCTGGTGTTACTGTCCGATAGGCCCACTTGCCTGAATTTCATTATCCAGGTTTCATTTAGTTACCATCTTTCCCATGCAAGATGGTAGTTATACAGACTACCACTTCCAAGTGCATATTCTCCTGTGCTAAATTTTCAGATCTTTGCCCATGTTTTAACAGTTTTCCTTTTTTTTTGTTGGGGGGGAGGTGGGGGCTCTGCGCATCGTGCTGCCAACCCTCACCGGCAGTAAGTCAATGTATTTCACATGCTTCAGTATGAGTTAGTATGGCCTGCTGAATAGCCGAGGGTATGCTGCCGCGCAGCCAATGTTTTCTTTTCACATTTCTCGAAAAATAGTTAAGATAGAATGGAGCTGTCTAGATATGACCCAGACACACCATTTTAACCTGTAGTTTTTAAAATATATTGATGTCAACATTTATGAAATATTTTGCAGTTCAGCACTATCAAGAAACTCTGGAATTGAACAAAATAAACTACACTCTTGCTCATAAATATGGAATATAGGAAAACACAAAAACTACCATTGAATTGTGGCTATCCCATTTGAATCCAATGGTTAAAATCGCACTTTTAAGAACATAAATAGATTCCTGAAGAGCTATTTGAAGTCCTCACTTTAATATTTGGTTAAATTTTTGAAAATTTGCGAGGCTGGAGGAAATTGAAAAAACCATGCAAAAAAAGTCAAAATATGAATTTTGGTTTAGGGTTAGAAATCCATCAAAAATTGTTTATTTGTGAAAGTTGCTGGCATCAAAGGAAAGATTAACCTTTAAATGAGTCAATTCAATGGTCATTAGCATGTGGAATCTCCGAGACAAATAATCACAGCACAGACAAAATGGGTCATATTTATGCTTGGTCCAATGGAACAGTTTTTTACATTTTCAAACTCCAAGACTGCATGATAACCAGGAACGTTTTGTTGATATATACACCCTATGTGTGCTCTACCAAAATGTACTATAATTTCAACTAGAAATTGTTTTGACTGCTAGCAATTGAGAGTTTATCACAATAAAAAAGGTTGGTTTATCACCATTGTTCATGAAAACCCCAAAATATGAAAAATCCACTCCAGCCATTCATATCGGGCTAGTTGAGCCTCTTCTCAGCACGTTGAAGTTAATTTTCTGAATCTGGACTCACCCAAAACAAGGGCAAAAATAAAACAAGGATCATGGTTATTTCGGTATATTCCATATTTATGAGCAACAGTGTAATATACTGAGACTTACATCTGTTGGTGTAAGATTTTGGCTTACAAAGCAATCTGTGCTTAATTGGACTTATTTACAGTGAAACACTTTGATATGGAATTAAAGTTGACTGTGGCACTGTGAAAATGGCACTTCGTGACTCATGATAGCCAATGAAGTGTCATCTTCTCCACTTTCAACATGGGAAACATAGAGGCTGTTTGATTAGTCATGATCAAGAGTAAGCCATTTGACTTCTCATAACAAATTTTAGAGTGAAAATCAGATGCACAATCCTTTCGTTTGGCTGTCACCAACAAGTGGGATAAGTCTCCTTCAATCAAATTAACATTGAAAGTATCGGGTTTGATCATGAAAAATCATCAGCATGATGACACACGAAGTGCCATTTTCACAGTGCCACAGTCCACTTTAATTCTATATCAAAGTGTTTCGCTGTAATGCCATATGATCTGTGACTGTGCCTCACAGCAGACACGCATTTGTTATGAAAAATTACAACTACTCTACAGCAAGTTTATTGTTAGTTCACATTAGTGATGTCAACAGCTTAGTAGTTAGCCTTGTGACATCATTGCAGAAGTGATGATGTCACAGTCACACACTGCATAAACGTTGCTCGAAGCAGAAGATCAAGATTGCTTCAACAGTTGTGTTGATTGAAATATTACTTGAATGAGATACATATAAAAACTCAAAAGAAGTGCTACAACATGCCAATACTTAAACAAATATTTCTGGAAAGTTCTGTTAATTCTTGGCGTCAAACGTAGGAGGAAATAAGTATTTTTGACGAAAATTTATCCATGAAACTTTGTTGACTTTATGCCTCACTCACTGCACTTATATAACACATGATCATGTTACTACTTAAATTGTTTGAATCATAGCATGTGTTTTTTGCAATGTCGAAGAGGGTGAAACTAAGTAGCACATCACTCAAGGCAGTGGCAAGCTAGGCTGATGGATGGATACATCCTGTATTTATGCACTTGGCATGTAGGTAATGACAATCAAGGTTGCATTACACCATGTACCATAGTTGAGTGGGCTATTATAACACCCATGTAGGTGTCTGTTATCAACATTTCTTGTCATGTTGGGGGGGGGGGGGGCAAAAGTGTGATGTGATGAACTTGTAATTGACAGTGAATTGACATTAAGTACAATTTCAACTTGTTGATTTATGAACACAACTTTCTGAAATACTGTGTACTGGTACTGTGTGTGTTGTACACCCAATGTTCTCCAATTAATAGTGTGCAGTTGAACGTCCTTGCATAAACATAGTACATCAGAAGAATCACCAACAAAATACCCTTTATACTAATACAAATATAAATTCAAGGCTTTTTAAATTTGAGACACAAAAACCTGTATTTGAAGCACAGAATTCCATGAACCATGGAAAACACGAAGCTACACAATAGACGTCATATACCCTTACAAAATGACTTGATATGTATGAAGCAACTGTAGGATCTGCAATGATCCGCAATTATCCGGATACAGAATGTTCTGTAACCCCGCAGTGATTTGATGAGACGTTGATCTGCCTCTGCTCCGGTTCATTGATCTTTCAATATTTCTCTCTAAAAGTCTGTATTTTCTCCCTATTTTCCTCTGATGAGGATACTAGCTGCTTTACATCCAGTATTAATGCACTTTATGGACTCAGGTCTCGGATGCCTACTCCTCGGCCTTGGACTCGGCCTTTGGCTGGTGATGGAGGTCTTGAGACTATCCTTGCCTTCGAGCCCGGCCTTGAGGCCATGTTTTGATGGCCTCGCCTCAGTCTCGGTCTTTGTCTCGACTAAAACACTACATAGAAGGCTAATTAGGACATGAGGAGCACACTGCAGCAAGGGGAAGAATAATTAAAACCGGTCTGGATGACAAGGCAGGAGCTGGATTCGAACCTGGGACCCAGCAAATGGCAGTTGAGATCATTACCAACTGAACTAGCTCCTCTCCTTCTCTAATGTATACTTTTAAGCATTAGTTTTTTGGCAGCATGTTTGATGCCTTCCTCCAGACAAGTGTATGAAATACTATGAATAGTCTTTTCAAGGTCTAGTATTTGGCACGCAAAAAACCTGTAGTATGAAAGGTACAGATATATATAATATGTGATGACACAATATCAGGACATTTGCAAATCCACAATTAATCAATGCATCAGGCACATGATAATTATTTGCAATAATATAAATAAGCAAATAATTGATTTATCTAAGATGCAACTAATTTTTAAGACATATGAACTCACCTTTGGTTAATATTATCCCTCAAGATTATAGCTGAGTGCTTCCCCAGTATGCGAGTATACAATGTGGGGTAACATTTGCCCCTTTTCACGGTCGACTGGCCAACCATGTCCCCCAATGATAGTGCGACACCTTGTTGGGTAGCATACGTTCTCAATACAAATATTTCCACTGGTTGCGTCAAGCATGGTGATGGCTTCAAGGGTATTGTAGAGAGGAGGGGGTTTGGGGGGGGGGCCAGTGGCGTCCCTATGGGGGGGCACGAGGGGGCACAGGCCCCCCCATATTGGACCTGTGCCCCCCCAGGTGCCCCCCCATATGAACTTTCCAACTCTGGCTAAAATATACAATTAGTATAGCGGGTGCCCCCCAGAGAATCGCGTGCCCCCCCAGGTGCCCCCCCCATTTGAGACCCCCCAGTTACGCCACTGGGGGGGGGGCGGGGGGTGTAGTGACTTGATTGTTTAAAATGTAGTTTGTGGTATTGTTACAGACTCAAAATAGGTAGATATGACAAATCATAGTGGTCAACACAGAAGAATGAAGATTTGTGACTGTGATTTTATCTATTTACATGTTAAGTTTGAATTTACCCTGTTGTCACATATATAGTCGGTGATATTAGCTGATCTAGCTAGTGTTTACTTTGTGGAAACTGACTCAAAATAAAATGATTTGATTTGATTTGATTTGATTTTTTGAAGATATGCTATGATAGATTGTCAAGAGATAGATAAATCGAAGATGGATGGATGATTGGGGCTTTAGCCCCTACATCTTGTATTTATGCACTTGGTAGGCTAATCAGGTCAGGGGCTAGACGCTTCAATGAGGTGAAGGATGATTGAAACAGCCGTCCAACATAGGCCCAGGTGACCCAGCAAGAGCTGGATTCGAACCCTGGACCAACCGATTGGCAGCCTAGCATGCTACCACCAGACCAACCTCCCCCATATGTACAGTTCTGCCCAAAAGTTTACATACCCCAATGCAAAATGCCCAATTTTTCTATTTCCAGGGCAATTTTAACAACAATAGGCAAATTATACATAAAATACAATGCACTGCATGTGGTTGAACACTTTTGAACAATTGAAAATTCAATAGCAATGAGATTCCATGATATAATCGGTCAATTGCATTTTATGACATTTTCGAAAGTTTACATACCCTTCTGTAATATCATATAATTTCCCCCTTGGGATCATGAACAGATTGCGGGATTTTTACTACACTATTTCAGAAGTCCTCAGAGGACGTCAGCAGTGATTTTAGTCCATTTTGCATCACAGAATTTCTGTAACTCCACGTTCATTGTTTGTCTCCGCCGGAGCACGGTCTATCTCCGATCAACAAATAATTTATCAATGATATTCCAGTGTGGAGGGTGTCAAACCACTAAAGGGCCTTTTCTCAACTGTCCTGAAGATATTTTTGGGCAGGATTAGTGGAAGGTTGTGGATTGTTATACTGTCGCAGCGACTTGTTTCATCCCGTTCGTAACTTTCACACTGAATCATGTCAGTTCTCTTCCAAAATTTTAAGGAAATCAGTGATGTTAAACATTTCTTTAGTCTTGACAATGCCTCTGGAGCTATTCAAACTGAAACAGCTGCAAAGCATTGAACGTGCACAACCCTGGTTCAATTTACCAATGGTCTTTGTTTTATCGTAAGTCTGAATAAACTCCTTGAAAACACAGTGCAAGGGATTTTAATGATAGAACACCTCAGCTAAGTCTCGTCTATTCAAAAACATTTTAGCAGATGGCTTGGGACTTACAAAACTGCTTTTGGTGCACTGCAGCCAAGTCTGTCCCATAATCACCCCCGTCCAATAAGAGGCATGTTTATCAGGTACGCAGGCAAAATAGTACCATTCACAAAGTGAACCAAGGTGGTGCATTTTTGATACATAGTGGCTATTTCAGTGCACGCAGCACTGGAATATTTGTCAAGACTATTGGAAGTTGTTATGCCACTGATTTCCGTAAAATTTTGGAAGATAACTAACATGATTCAGTGTGAAAGTTAGGAAATGGGTGAAATAATTCGCTGCATCAAGACAACAATCCAAAACCTTCCACTAATCCAAAAATATTTTCAGGACAGTTGGGAAAAGGTCCTAGAGTGGTTTTGACACCCTCCAAACTGTAAATTTTATTGATAAATTATGGGTTGATCGAAGACAGACAGTGCCCCGGCGGAGACAAACAATGAACGTGGAGTTACAGAAATTCTGTGATGTAGAATGGACTAAAATCACGGCTGACGTCCTCTGAGGACTTCTGAAATAGTGTAGTAAAAATCCCGCAATCTGTTCATGATCCCAAAGGGGAAATTATATGATATTACAGAAGGCTATGCAAACTTTTGAACATGTCAGAAAATGCAAATGACCTATTATATCATGGAATCTCATTGCTATTGAATTTACAATGGTTCAAAAGTGTTCAGCCACATGCAGTGCATTGTATATCATGTATAATTTGCCTATTGTTGTTTAAATTGCCCTGGCAATGGAGAAATTGGTCATTTTGCATTGGGGTATGTAAACTTTTGGGCAGAACTGTAAATCGTAGATAGATAGCGAGATAGATAAATAGATAGATCTGATAGAATAAGATAGATGTATAGATAAGAAGCTTGATAGATAGAGAGTCAGGCAGATAGCTGTGGTATCAGCGGCGGCCGGCCGGCCTCATACCCGACATAATTGACCTATAGCTTCTTGGTATGACAAAAAAAAAGCAGTAGGCCTAATCTTGAATTTTTATAACATCAATCTAATAAAAATGAAGCTAATAATTAAGTATTATTGCCCTCAAAAAGAATTCTTTAAAAAAGGCAAAATAGATTTTAGCCATATAAAACGTCATTGGGCTGGCATTTTGGCATTGTACATGGTTTGATCCCAGGATCTTTTTCATGGTGGAAATAATAAAATTTATTACCATTCAACATCTGTGTCAGCCTATCACAAGACTTAAAACCATTTGACACCTCTGTCAGCCAATCACATGCCAGTAGTTCAGGGCAATAATTCCCATTTCCTTTGTTTTCCACTTATCGTCACATTTTTGACTGTTTGATTGTTTGTCTCATGGTACAAGCTGTTTATTCACGCACCATAGGATCAGGAATTTGTGTTTATCACAGCTCAGAATGAGGCCCTCTGGTGATAGATCAATATTCCCTCTCCCATGGTGAATAATCTGACCTCATAAGTATAGGTTATTCACCACGGGAGAGGAAATATGTGATTTATCACCTGAGTGCTTTAGCCCCAGGTGTGATAAACACATATTCCTGATCCCATGGTGAATAACCGGCTTATACATGTACCATGAGACAAACACTCAAACAGTCAAACATGAGAGGATAACTGGACAACAAATACAGGCATGTGATTGCCTGACAGAGGTGTCGAATGGTATAAGTTACTTGCTACATGCTTTATGACTCGAAGACATTTGAGAGACCATCCAGTCTCCTTCCTCAGTTCTTAGTATTTTATAATTTATGTGATTTAGTGTTCGTTTCTTGGTGAAAGCCGTTTATTTATGCACCATGGGATCAGGAATATGCGTTTATCATAGCTCGGGCTGAACTCCTTGTTGGATGAATCACATAGTCCTTCTTCCTTGCTGAGTAACCAGCACATATCCTTTTGTGAGTCACACTGCTGCATGACTAGGGCTTCTGCAAAAAGCCTCTGATGCTCAAATGTCAGCCCCACATTTCCTGAGTTCTTAGTAGCATGAAATGGATAGAATACTGGTGGGGAATACGAAAAACAGCAGTCTTTTACTGTTTTGCTGTCTATCCACTGGCCTACAGACAAGTGTCTGATATCACTGAAAGTAACCTGGAAGGCATAATTCTACAATAACAGGATGCTTCACATCATAATTCTGTCAAAAGTGCACTGCATGACAAACAGGCTCAATTTTGACGCTTATCATTGTTACACTGCCATGGCCATCTATTCGTTATTTTGAAGCAACTGAGCTTCACAAGACAAAATAAATACAACATAAAATGAAAATGAGAAGACAGAGGCACAATTCAGCGCAAGCCAGAAGGTGCTAGACCAAGTTCAGCCTGCACTATGGCCATTATAAGATTTAAAAACAAAGCCGTCTGAAGGTTGATGATCAGGGTGTTAAAAACACATGAAAAGTACATATTAACTCCTATTAAAAGAACGTCTGAAGCCCTGGACAAAAAAGACATACAGTGCTACAGATAATTTGATATTCAAACAAGATGGGGCATCAGGTACGCTCCCATGGAAAGCCCAGAACTGAATCATGGTTTGCTCTATCAAGTTTCTTGGCAGGACAATAAATATTATGGCCCCTACTATCTCAAGGTCTCAATCAAGTTGATTATTCTGGGTTGGCAAATTTGGAGGCAGATCCCTGCAAAAACCCATAGACCTTAGTTGCCAAATAAAGGCATCCATTACGTTTGTATGGGAAAAACAGTCACAAAGTTACATTTTTGACACCTCTGCATCTTTAAGGCCCACTGTAGAAAAGGCGTCAGTCCAAAAGGACCTCCGAATGAATCAATTATCTCTAGAAAGGTTGTTCTTTGCTATAAGAGTTGTTTTTGTATTGAAAAATAAGTAATTCTTACAATGAGAGTTGTCGAAAAAAAATATTCATAAGTGTAAAGTTTTTTTGTGACCACCCTGTAAATGATACTGCACAGTTGGATCAGTTTTGAATTCACATTAAAACACTTAATAATGCATGTCAGAATCTATCCGGGGGCGGATAGATATATACAGGGGGAGGCTAAGAGTTTTCCTTGATAGGAAGTCATCTATATTACAGTATTTTTTTTAGAGCAAGTAGCAACCTGAAAAGATACAAACCTATAACAATTAGTATTTCAAGACCGCAGGAACAGAATTTAATATTTATGAAATCGAATAAAACAAGCTCCTTCCCCTAAAATCAAATGATTGTCCCCTGATGCTGAAGTAGAAAAAGGATTTGCTCTTTTAATCGGAGCATATTTCAGTCACCTTATCATCTCAGTTTTGCATCAGCTTTTTGTGACCGGTCGGAGGAAGACAAAGCATCAGATCAGTCCAAAGAGGCAAAAAAAGCACCAAAACAGGCCAGAGCAGTAGCGGATCGGGGGGAGGGGGGTTGAGGGGTTCAACCCCCCCCCCCATTTGGCCAATACATTTTGATTTTAAAAAAGTATTGTCGTATTTTTAGTACATTTTCATTCGTAAACCCCCGCCCTCCGACAATTTCTGGATCCGCCCCTGCAGAGTTATGTTCTGCAGCGCAGGATGTGCTTGACAAAGGTCTGTTGTGGCAGGATGACTCTTAACAAGTTAATCTCTGTAGACATAAGCTTACAGGCATATACAGTTAATTGAGCCCAGGAACTTTATGTCTGTGTAGAGTATAGTATACCTCATATTATCTTCCCAATTAGCTCAGACTTCCAAGTGCTTTGAACAAGGCAGGGATGATATGCTATATACAAGAATCTGTCTAGATATTACATGCTTGTTAGATCAGACAATGCTCCTCCGGCAAGATGTTTGTATGGTTACAAGGAAAGACAGATTAGAAATGTTTCAGCTTAGCAGTTGTATTTTATTTGTTAAGATCGCAACTTTGGAGCTGCTCTAAACACTTGATAACTATCAAACCCAATCTAGATACTATTTGAGATCCTCTTTATATTTGAAACAACTTCCCAGTTTAAATTTCTCATAGTATTTTTTTTATTATCTGTGCACATTTATGCAAGAATCGGGATTAATGTGTTTATGCGAGAAAAAAAGATTGGATATATTGCAAATGGGGAAGAAAGATTACACCATCCAATTGCCATTGTTTCAGCAGAAAAACATTTTGTCAATTGTCTGACAGTAGTAGCCTACACTATCTATTGCGGCCATAACAATTTTATGAGCTTTGTGCCATACATGTAATATAGAGCCATGGATTGATGTCCAGCAGTTGCTAAATGGACCCTCACAATGACTAGAGTTCCTAGATTTGTGTCTGATATCGCTGAGGGCTATTTCGAAGGTGTGATTCCAGGAGAATGGGATGCTTGACATCTGTAGTCGTGCCGTATTTCTGTGTAGTGTTTGACAGACAAGTTCAGTTTTTAGATGTTCATGAATATTGAATAACAGCGCTGTTTAAGGAAATTCTCAAAATGTTGGGGTTTATATTAATTGTTTTACAGAATGCTTGAACCAAAATTGACTTTTTTGTTCTGAAGCAGGTTACCTGCCCAAATAAAATCGATTATATTTGCTGTCATGCACTGAACCAGGCGCATAGCCCCACCTCCCACATTTATGACAGGTCAGACATAGATAACACAGCAGATCAGTTTCATACAGAAAAAAAAAAAAAACCACCAAAAAGAAGGCAGTATCATTTACTGCCACGCAGGATGTGCTTGACGAAGGTTTCTTGTGGCAGGCTGACTCTTAATAAGCTAATCTCTGTAGATATAAGCTTACAGGCATATACAGTTAATTGGGCCCAGGAACTTGATGTCTGCGGAGAGTACTATACCTCATATTATCTTTCCAATTAGCTCAGACTTCCAAGTGCTTTGAACAAAGCAGGGATGACATGCCATATACAAGAATCTGTCTAGATATTGTATGCTTGTTATACCAGACAATACTCCTCAGCAAAGAAGTATGTATGGTTACAAGGAAAGACAAATCAGAAATGTTTCAGCTTAGCAGTTGTATCTGTTTTTATTAAGATCGCAACTTTGGAGCTGCTCTAAACACTTGATAACTATCAAACCCAATCTAGATACCTTTTTAGATCCACTCTATATTTGAAAAAACTTTTCCAGTTTAAATATCCTCATATTGCTTTTTTATTGTCAGTGCACATTCATGCAAGAATTGGGAAAAATGTGTTTAGGCGAGAAAAAAGATTGGATATATTGCAAATGGGGAAGAAAGATTACATATATTAAAGGCTTACAATTACAGGGCATTCATATTGTCAATTGTCCTTCACAAAGTTCCCAAATGTCTAACAGACAATAATGCAGAACCTTGTTGATTATAATTAGATAATGCTACGTGGCGAGTCTGGCGACACCATCCAATTGCCATTGTTTCCGCACAAAAACATTTTGTCAATTGTCTGACAGTAGTAGCCTACACTATCTATTGCGGCCATAACAATTTTATGAGCTTTGTGCCATACATGTAATATAGAGCCATGGATTGATGTCCAGCAGTTGCTAAATGGACCCTCACAATGACTAGAGTTCCTAGATTTGTGTCTGATATCGCTGAGGGCTATTTCGAAGGTGTGATTCCAGGAGAATGGGATGCTTGACATCTGTAGTCTTGCCTTATTTCTATGAAGAGTTGGACAAACAGGCTCAGTTTTTAGAGATGCTTGCTTGCTTGCAAGCGGCATCTCTATTGTGGGAGGACGGCTCTGAAACTTATGACAACTGCCTTGGTCATTGTGTTTCATCTCTGTCATTAAAACTTTTCATACAGTCTCAATAGAATTTTATCTTGCATTGATAAACTTTTAATGTCTTTCTGAGATGAAGAAATTAATAAAGAAAACAAACAGGCTGAGTTTCTGCAGGTCAAAGGTCAATCACCAAAAATAGGTCACAGGCCAGATACCCTCCAGCAGGTCTCACATGCCAGATACCCTCTGCAGGTCTCACATGCCAGATACCCTTGGCCAGGTGACAGGTAAAGGGGTAGATACTATCATGGGCAGTCTATCTATAAGCATCTCTTGAAGTGCTTGCACATTATTTTTTATGTCTATGAACAACGGAGCTGTTTGAGGAATTTCTTGACATTTTTGGGTTTAATAAAATAATATATCAATTGTTTTACAGAATGCTTGAACCAAAATTGACTTTTTTTGTTCTGAAGCAGGTTACCTGCTCAAATAAAATCGATTATATTTGCTGTCATGCACTGAACCAGGCTTTAAGCCCCACATTCCACATGTATGACCGGTCAGACATAGATAAAGCGTCACATCAGTTTCATACAGACAAAACAAGCACCAAAAAGAAGCCAGACTCATTTACTGCCACACAGGATGTGCTTGACAAAGGTTTCTTGTGGCAGGCTGACTCTTAATAAGCTAATCTCAGTAGATATAAGCTTACAGGCATATACAGTTAATTGGGCCCAGGAACTTGATGTCTGCAGAGAGTATACCTCATATCATCTTTCCAATTAGCTCAGACTTCCAAGTGCTTTGAACAAGGCAGGGATGATGATATGCTATGTAGCATCTGTCTATAGATATTGCATGCTTTTAGAATCAGACAATGCTCTTCTAAGACATTTGTATGGTTACTGGGAAAAAGGTAGATTATAGAGGTTACACCGTTACAGACAGAAGCATGTTTTTGTTTTTGATCAAAACTTATGAACTGCAAAAACTGCTTGATTACTGAAACCAATCTAACTCTCTTTTTGTGAGCCTTGTGACCAATATAATTTCCTTTGCTTGACCAGCTTTAATGCTAGTCAAACTATCGAAAGTTGAAATATATGGTACATTCAGTAAATAAGATTTTAAACAAATTCAGCAGAATAGTTTAAGACAATTCTAACCATAATTTTTATTGTAAGTTAAGAAAGATGAGAAAGAAAGATTGCATGTATGACAAATGCATAGGTTACACAGAACCACATTGTCACATATACATCACTTTCATATGTTTACCTTCAGCGAACGAAGTTCGAAGAAGGTATTGTAATCACTTGGGTAAAAATGCTGTCCGTCCGCCGGGCGGGCGGGCGGGCGGTCGGGCGGCGGGCGGATAGATCGTTTCCGGCCCGGCGCTCGGCCTCTATTGAATGTATGGGGATGAAATTTGGTACACATCTAGCCTGTATGGTCTAGTTGTGCCTTTTGATGGTCTGATGAATAGATCTTAAATACTTTTTGAAATAATTAACAAAATATAAAAATAATTTTTTTTTCGTTTCCGGGCCAAGGCTCGGTCACTATTGCATGTGCATGGATGAAATTTGGTACACACGTGGCCTATATGGTCTAGTTGTGCCTTTTGATGGTCTCATTGACAGATATTCTATACTTTCTGAAAAAATGAGAAAAGACATAAAATCATATTTTTTTTGTTTTTTGAGCTAAGACTCGCTCACTATTGCATGTACATGGATAAACTTTGGTACACATATGGTCAATATGGTCTAGTTGTGCCTTTTGAAAGGTCTGATGGAAAATATTATATACTTTTTCAAATATTGAAAAAAACATAAAAATTATTATTTTTGTTTCTGGCCCAACATCCGGTCACTATTCCATATACATGGATGAAGTTTGGTACACATATGGCTTGTATGGTCTAGTTGTGCCTTTTCATGGTCTGACAGATGGCTATTCTATAGTTTTTGTAATATTGAGAAAAAATATTTATAAAAGAATTTTTTTATATCGGTGCCAAAACTTCCCCACTATTGCATATACAGTAATGCATTTTTCTAACCAAATCACCTATGCGATTAATTTAGCAGTGCTTTTTGATGCGTATAACACTTTATGAATCATTGGAAAAATAGAGATAATGGAAGGCCACTACTCGACCGCTATTGCATACCTATAAGCAATTTCGGGAACGCACCAATTTTATGATATTATTGTAATCTTCTAAAGGTGTTATTCGCTGAAGGTTTGCTGCTGCGCAGCCTATGTTTATGAAACCAGCTACTAATTTGAGAAACCTGGGGTATGCAAGCACAAAAAAAAATTGCTACATCTTTTCAGAGGCACTCCCAGAAATGATGATAAGCATCAGACGCAATATGTGTATATCCATTATATATTAAATTTCTATGCAGAGATCATGTTTATGGACAAATCATGTCACGTTTATGTTTATTTGTATTTTGTCTAGGTGCTAGCTATTAACAATGATATTAGCTGCAAGCTGTATTTACCAGGGTGTGGAAAAATACCACAGCAGGTAAAATTTTAATTGAAACGACATATTTGCATTTATTTGTAATTTTTTTTTGTGGTTTTATCAACAATAACATTACTTCAGCCATATATATAACAGGGTGAAATTGAAATTGAAAAAATCACGAAACATACATGGTACATTTATATCAAAACCATGGAAAAATGAGTGATAATCAAAATACAAATGTTCCTCTGAGGTCGTCATGTCCTATACTTGCCATGTTATACTTGATGACTCATATTATAACAA
This sequence comes from Platynereis dumerilii, assembly GCA_026936325.1. Lineage (NCBI taxonomy): Eukaryota > Metazoa > Annelida > Polychaeta > Phyllodocida > Nereididae > Platynereis > Platynereis dumerilii. Next base: position 15,468,900 of record JAPTHN010000004.1, read on the forward strand.
AGTGGTAGGTAATGACTCAAGTGTAACTGTTATCATGATCAATAGTCTGTGAGTTTGTGTTTATAAAGTTTGTGTTTTCAAGTTTCCTGGTTTTTTTTCATGAATGCACTGGATTGCGTTTCAATATTGTGTTTTATAATTTGGTTAGAATCTTTGCTACGTGAAGAACGTTTTCTCAACAGTTTACTTAATATGTAACTTGGAGTGCCACATGAGCCAAATCACAATTTTAAAATATATTAATTAACAATTTCGGCTCATTCTATCATTTAATTTTTAGTTCAAAATATTATAAAAATGGATCATTAGAACCAACACCAGTGACAGATCTAGATCTAAAATTTCATTAAAAACCCTCAGCGCAGAAACCCAAAAGTCAATTTCAAAGTAAACTTCTGTTAAACGCTAGTATAGGATGTGTATAGGTTATTCACCACGGGGGAGGGAATATGTGATTTATCACCTTAGGGTTTTAGCTCGAGGTGTGATAAACACATATTCCTGATGCCATGGTGAATAACTGGCTTATACCATGAGACAAACACTCAAACAGTCAAACATGAGAGGATAACTGAACAACAAAGAATATGGGAGTTATTTCCCTGTAATACTGGCATGTGATTGGCTTGCAGAGGTGTCGAATGGTATAACAAGAAAAATCGCTTTAGACAGCTCGGACATTCATAAACATCAAAACTGAGCTTGTTTGTCACACTGTTGACAAAGATATGGCATGACTCCAGATATGAAGCATCCAATTATAGTGGAATCATGCCTTCCATATTGCCCCCGGAGATATCAGACACAAATCCAGGAACTTCATTAGTTATTGGGGTCCATTTGGCAACTATTGGATATAAATCCATGGCTCCATGTTTGGTTTAATTCCATTGTAAAATTATTTTACTGCTATGTACCGATAGTGTGCCATAGAAACTTTCTACGAAAGAAAATTGACAAAATATATTTCTGCTGAAACAATGACAATGGGACGGTGTCACCATATATCATTACATAATCAACAGCTGCATCATTGCTTCTTTAACATTGGGAACTTAGTAAGAGACAATTGACGAAATATATTTCTACTCAAACAATCGCAACTGAAAATTGCTGTTGGGATGGTGTCACCAAAGTTTGTATTCTAAATTTGTGCAACAAAAAAAGATAAATATATAGTCAACAATAACACTGAAGATTATATATATCTCCTTCTTGCCAATTCAGAACTTTGCGGAACTTCTGTATTTGTTACAGAAAACTTGAAAAAGTTGAAAAGCAAGTAAAAGCGCACTTTTCCAGTAATGACATCTCAATTCTTCTTATTTGATTGCAGCTTTAGGGGAGTGGAGGCCAACACAGAATGACAATCTGATATTAACATGCATTACTATTTACCCTGTCAGTGTGCCTCGGCGGTCCGGAGTCGGCCTGGCGTCAGTCCGATGTCAGCAGCATCGGAACCGCTTTGGGCCGACGTTGGGCCGCCGAGGCACGCTGATAGGGTATAGACAAGAATCTTGATTGCTCTCTGATATATCTCTGAGGGCAATCTCGAAACAATTATTTCATAATAATGGGAAGCTTCATGTCTGTGGTCTTGCCTTTGTGTCTGGCTAGTATGTGACAAATATCCGATCAGGTCCAACAGTTTCTGCTTGACACTGCAATCTCTGAACAAATCAAATTTCTTTTTCTTGTCATTGTCTGCAAATTTAAAACAGTCAAATATTGGATTGAGATGTTAGTCAATATTTGACTATCGTACTTCTTGGTATTTAAACAAAAAGTCTTAAAAAGGCAGTACATTTAAGATGCAGACCTCGGTTACATTTAACTTTTGTGGTGACTCTGGACTTTCTGCATATCTCTATGATAAGATCCGGCAATTATTTTCAAGTTATAATTAATATTGTAATTTTACTTTAAAATTTATGTATTTCTGTGGTATCTTAGAATCTTTATACGAAATAATTTCGACAAAAGTTGATTTTTTGAAGTACCAAATTGCACAATCTCTAATTGGAAAGATAAAGTGACCAAGGCCAAAAACCAGTCATGATGTAGGGGAGACCGGGGCTGGTTGTCACAGGGGCAGGTTGTCACAGTGTGTAAAACTTAAACATGCTACTATTTCTATATAAAGCATGCAGGAGCACTGCCATTCTGTATGAGTGGCAAAAGGGGAGTGACTTAAACCTATCTGGTGAATATATACCTATATCAATCGAGATCTTGATGTGATATTGGACATTTTTTAAAATTCAGAATTCGGGGCAGGTTGTCACACTTTCGGGGCAGGTTGTCACACTCTCGGGGCAGGTTGTCACACTTTTGGTTATGAGCTTGAATGCAGGAAGTGGAACTCTTTAGGGCAAATCTTGACCAAGAAAAGTTATTTTGGACATATGAGGAATCCTTTACTTGCCAAGTGAAGACCTTAACAAACATGCTACTGTGTACAAGAGTGCTGCAAAATGAAGGCTTACCAATCAGTAGGCAAGCATTCTGATACGGAGTAGGATTTCTACGATTTTTTTGGAAAATTTTACATATAAATTTGAAATCGATTTATTTAAACACAATGCAATATCTGCATACATCTTCAGTCATCAATAGCATGTATAAAGCACAAATTCATATTTGTGTTAGTTTTTTTGGTTTAAAAGCCTGGTCCTAATAGGTAACAACCAGCTCCAAAAAGTGTGACAACCTGCCCCGCCTTTTTGTGACAACCTGCCCCGACTGATGAAAATTCCAAAAACGGGTGACCAAGGTTGTTGTTATCATAATTTTCACTATTTGTTCTAATGATGATTTAAAGAAATGTTAATATGGTAAGTGGATTAACTGTATCTTTTTCAACAACTATTTGATAAAGACTAGCATTGCATGCAAGTTAAAGGTAAAAAATTACTTTTTGTGACAGGAAATTTTTAACAGTCCTTGTGCCTACCAGACTGCCTTCCAGGGGTCAAGATTTTTCAAAAAGACTCCAGTGGGTTATAAAAGCAAAAAAACAATGATTGGTTGAGCTGTGTGACTCCATAGTTTAGTGCAATAAAAAGTGTGACAACCTGCCCCTGTGACAACCAGCCCCGGTCTCCCCTATGATTCGTATTTATATTTTAGAGTGTATAACAGAAGTTTGTCATATGTGTACACATTTTCTAACTTTATTGACATTTTATTATACCAATAGATATAAATACATCATGTAAAGGGATCGCCTTAGTTTTGTAGCACATGGAATGATTTTTATTAAAATTAAAAAGAATGGACTGAGAAAAATACTATGGGTTGTACAATTTTCTGTAAAGACCTGTTTCATCGATGACCTTTTGTGCCACTTCAGGACTACATACTTTTGTGAAATTAAATCAGAATTTATAAGCATCAAAACTTTCTATAACCTTCTGAAGTCACGGCTTACAATTCAATTATTGCAATTTTGTACATCTTCAGGGTATAATTTCGATGTAAACTTTCTATTTTTTTTTTCAAATATTTTTTGAAAGCATAGAGTAGGTCGGGGCATGCGGCCCCCCTTAACTTCAAGGTGCGATTAGACATACTTTTTACGGGCGATTATTTGAATACTTATGCTGTCAGGAAGGGATCACTTGACTCTACTAATGACTAGAGAAACAAATGTCTACCAATTTTAATAAAGGAGTTACGGCCATTATTGTAAAAAAATTAAGTTGCCTTCTTACCCCACCCATGGGGCAAGAAGCCCCCAATTACAATCCTATGGCAATTTTTTTTGTGAGCGCATTCATCCTAAAAGTTTTTTCTTAGGGTTCTTCTATCCTTTTTAAGGCATTCTATTCACTTTTTCTGAATTTCTGAATTTTTCTGTTCATACTTTTATTTTTTAATATTTTTTTGCCCTGTATCAATTTTGGGCCCAATTTTTTTCTATTTTAATTAGCTATTCTATCAAGTTTTGAGGTAAAGTACACATTACTAATGGTTCCTAAAGCAGCTTCGACCCCCCAGTGAAGGGGGCCTCATGGCCCATATCATGTGGGGCCTCTCGCCCCAAACCCATATATTTTAATTTGACCTCTATATTTTGAACTAAAATGCAAAAAACATGATCCAAATCATATTGATGTAACAGTCATAAAGTGAAGCAATGCAGATTAGTCATAAAGTGAAGCAATGCAGATATCCATTATACTTTATTAAAATTTCAAAAGTTATTTCTGACAACCCCTTTCAAAGAATAAGTCAAAGTTACAAAAACCATGCGCATTTTTTTCTTTCTTTAATTTCTACTATGGTTTGCTGCTGTTTGCCCTGCAAATTTGTGACGTCACCTAGAACGCCTCTAGCTTCAATCATATCTATAGATAAACACACCAAAAATGTAAGTTTGGATATAAGCCTGGGGGGGGGGGGGTATCTCACCTAACCCGGGCTTCTTGCCCCGACCTACTCTATGGACAAAAATTAAGTTCACTTGTCCTGACTATCATACTTTTCAATTGTCTCTCCTGAGAGCAGCATGTAAATCCCCCACTTTTCACCAGCCAGGAAATCTGGTTTCCTATTTCTGTCATTTTGGGAGTGTCTGTGAAATTATGAAGTACCTATGTTATATAATGACTATGGATTAAATGTCACAAATCTTCAGGACTTCTCTTTGTGTATATAGATAATATATATACATGCATCTATGATATAATTATTTTTTTAAATCTTCTTAAAATGGTATTTGGTTTATATTTTGCCTGAAAGCTCCATATATACAGTCAGAAAAAAGTCAGATATTGGTGAAAAAAGACGCAGAAGGCTAACATTTCAAACAGACCCGTTTTATTCTTGGAGCTTGCAAATCCACATGAAGGAATCGTTTCATTGATGTTTTTGGTCATGGTTAGTGAAGAAAATCACAAAAGCTAGGGCAGATTTCACGAAAAGTGCTCTTAAAAGGTACCTTAAACTTTCCAACCCTTTTGTTATCTCTCTGTTGCTTCCTGAAGCAAGTAAACCTATTACTAAGTATATCTATGAGGTAATGAATAAATATCAATAAAGTATTCCTCAAATATGTAGCTTTTTCCTCTTTAAAAATTTTTTTTTATGCCTCATGAGGACAATTTTGGACGACCAAACTTACTGGTGATCAGACATGCTTACTTTGGCACTCTGTGGAATCTGCTAAAACCAATTCAGGAAAATGTAATGGTATGTGATTGATAATAAACATCTTGAAAATTATTTTGGAACCATTTTTAATTGTCTTGGTCATTATAAAACTTGAAAAAAATGAAAAATAAAAAAAGACTGCTAATGTAACTCGATTCCGTCTCAGGACACTGAGGTTACATTAGCAACTTTTACATGGAAATTTTTCTGTGTTCTCGCTACTTACGCCAATTTCAAACATGAAATTATAATATTTTATTGAAAAAAGTGTCTTATTTGCCTATTTACATCACCAAAAACATAAACGACTAGGTGTGGTACCTCTTTCTTTATTGCTAATGTAACTGCAATTTTGCATCCGTCCATTTCATAGTGTTACATTAGCAAAATGTGTACATAAAAATTATGTTAAAAAACAATTGATTAGATCTCAAATTTTTCTTAAAATGAAAGCCAGGTCTCCCAAGAGCAGGCCAGGGGTGGTACCCTGCTGGTGAAAAATTCCGTCCTACATCATTCATCGTTGTTACATTAGCACAAGGCCATATTTTTAGCTACTATGACCTACCAATCCAACAGAAAAGATTGTTTACCCATGATTTTATTTTAATGGATTGACACAATAAAAGATTTAGATTTCAGCCTTTTTTGTCCTGCCAGTTATCCTCAGAAGAAGCACCCTGAGAAAATCTGGAGAATCTACGAATCGATTATGTCTGGCCTTTATCAGTATTGTGCTAATGCAACTTGTGGACAAGTTGTGGTAAGTCATTTTGCAGCTTTTTCGTGAAATCTGCCCTTTTGGGACAGAGTAGACGGTGCTGCTCCAGGATTTTTTGTTGGGGGGTGCGGGTGGTTCTCCGTTATTTGGTGGGGCTTCGAAAAAGCTAAGCAAACCTGTTGTCGATGTGCATTTTTAAGCTAGCACATTTTAGCAGAATCAGTATTGCTACCCCCCTGCATTAAAGTCCATTTATGAAAGTTGGATTGGCTATCATAGTTATAGCCGCAGATGGAGCCGAAAAACAATTTATTGAAAATCATGAGCTTCTCATAAATAAAAATTCATATGGAAATTCGATAAATTATTTTATGAAAGCGGCACATTTCAAAGCCATTTCAGAGGTGGAAATAGATTTCCCTGTATTTGAAGACAACCACACAGTAATGGCCTGATAGTTTCATATAAGCCTAGGATGACCCCTGTGACTGGTTTATCAGATGGCCGAGGTTGTAAGTCATTCATAGCCTCATGGATTTCACCATTCATTTCCATGTGGTTTTTCTTCACAAATTAACAGGACAACGCTAAAATTTTGTGTGAAGAACTGCATTGTCGGTATGCTCATCAGTTATGGAAAATTATAATTTATTGTTTCCTGTACCAATTTGAAATACGAAAGTTGAAATACACAGTAAAGACCATGTATTTTTGTGGAAATTTGCCTCATCGGGCATTGACTGTGCTCTTTGAATGAGGCTAATAGATGTTATGTGAAATTCTACCTCCCAAGATTCACATTTCCTTTTGCTGTTTACTGGCTGGTATCACGAAACTACAATTTCATACATTTCAATTTCATATGATTCGTATTTCTCATTTTGGATGTTATATCAGATTTCCTTATGTCGCACAATTGTCATCTTTGGTTAAACTACTTCAGGGAAAATGTAGGTTGAAATTGGATAATTGGAATTAAATGTGAGTGAAGACCTTAGCATTAAGCCAAAAAATTAATGCCCTTGTTGTACAATGTAGATGTATGTGGTCACTATCAAATGTGGCTCAACTTTTTTAAAAGGTAATATTTAATGGTGACAATTTAGGGGTTGGCCTGTCAGGCAGATAATTTACTTTTCAACAAACAGTCATAGGCGTATGGCACGCACAATTTTTTTTTGGGGGGGGGAGCGACATTTCCCGGAATTTCAAGATCTAAATTTAATACCATTTCAAATGAATTTGCCTAGAAATAATTGATTTCCGATAAGTTTTATTTGATCATCTGCCAAAATTTATTTGCCTTTTTGCCTGAATCTTACTGTTTCCCCATACGCCTATGCCCTATGCGAACAGTTTTGTTAGGTGGTGTACAGGCAAGTGAAAGACCTCTCACATGAGTAAAACGTCTAATACCTCGTTTTGTTTCACTGATCTCAGTCAAACCCTTTGGAGAAACCAGAACTGGCCTTCCTGGGCCATACTCTCCCCAGCTGCCTACCTACATTTTATATATTTGTACATAAACTTACACCATTTGACACCTCTGCCAGCCAATCACATGCCAGTATTTCATTGCGATAATTCCTACATCCTTTGTTGTCCACTTATCGCCCCATGTTTGAGTGTTTGTCTAATGACATAAGCCTGTTATTCATCATTGGATCAAGAATATGTGTTTATCATACCTTGGGCTAAAGACCTCAGTTGATATATCACATCTCCCTCTCCTGTGGTGAATAACCTATACAATTCAATTCAATTCAATTCAATTTGAATCATTTATTTGCTCTTTACAACTGCGAGTATTACTGTTCATACAAAAGAGATTATTTTACTAAATTGAGCTAGGTGACCACCCTCTGATGCCAAGGCATCGATGTCGAGTGGCCACCCTGTTGATATGAGAATAGAATTATATTAACAGTTGTTGGTGCCGGTTGGAACATCAGTATACATGTACATGATTATGTCAATTTTTTTTTCAAAATGTCTCGGTTCAGAAAACCACTCCTCATGGTTCACAGATTGTAATGCAAAATACGCTACATTTTGCGAGCCAGGAAATATGGTTTCAGATTTCTGTATCTTTTCAGGGAGCTGTCAGTGAAATATTGAAGTTATCTGATGTGGAGATTGTCAAAACCGCCGTGTCCAACACGTGAACACAATGTCATGCTGAAAGTTCTTTTAAAAGGCAAAATGCAAAAACCATCTCTTAAAAAGATGTTGTTTGTTTGTATAAGTATATTAGCTGATGGTTTCACTCAAAATATTGTCTTGTAAGTTTGACCTTTTCTTGCAGGTTCAACACATTGTTTTTTTAAATATAATATTATTTTAAGGATTTTTCTCAGTGATTTGAGCAAATCACGGAAGCTTTCATGAGCTATCACGATACTGTACAAGAAAAGGTTAAAACCCACTTGTAAGACAGTGTTAAGAAAAGAAATCTGAGCTTACCGGAAAGGTAGCATGATCCTGTATTTAGGTTAAATAAATAGAAATTATTGACATGAAAAAACCTGCTGGGGTAGTCATACTTTATTTTGATTTGTACTGTATATATACACAGGTATTGTAACATGTTATTCACATTCATGGTTTGTATGCAAAAGTTTGGGCTAATTGGAAAGATAATATGAGGTATCTGCAGACATGTCTAGCTCCTGGACTCAATAATTATCATGAGACATTGAGACACCCTGCTATAAGACATCTTTGGCAAATGGTTGGCGACGTTCATCATGACGCCATGTCAACAAAATCAGCATACGTTTCATGTCAGCAAATCAACAGACGTTTTTCTACTGATTTTATGAATTATTTCGGGTATTGTGACATCAAAGTGTGCTGTCTAAAGAAGTTTAGACTTCGCGATAGTCTTCTGTTATAAATTGTGACAATTGGAGGCACTGACAACACAGAAATTTCAAGAATTGGTGGAGGCATTTTCTGGCACGTGACTTAGCAACGAATGCCATTTTGAAATTTGAAAGCCCAGACAACAATTTTTCACAAGTCATCCACTTTCAAGCAGCTCGACAAAACAGCTAAAAGCAATTGAAGCCGGCAGTGCAGGGTGACTCCTCAATACTTTTAGGGAGAATTTCATTCTCCCTGATTAAATAATAAAAAAAGGAATGGTTCTCCGGAGCCGCGCTATGTCCTAACGGACCGAAGAGCGTTAGAAGAATTTGTTAAGTCAATTCGGAACTCATTGCGGCGTGCATGGTTCCACAATCACAGTTATGAAATTCACAGTTAAATTGGTGCACTCTACTGACTTGAGGTTCGAGACAGGGGATTACAACAAACAGTCACTGCCAAACAACGCTGAACAAGTTAATCCAGCCGGCTATTTTGTAACAGGGCCCCTTAAAACACTGTCAGAACATAACAATATGTGGCAGAGTCAAGGACAATTTGCCAAAGAATTACTAATTTGAACATTTGGGCACCCTTTTGTCCACATGGAATTTTTCATGGAATGTGACGATGTTGCATGGGATATGGCATAAATGGAATGACTAATAGGACATATGTCCGAATGCAGAGTTTTGCAATTTGTTGTTCAGCCAAGTGGTCAGAGATATTGATATAGATAAGATAGATAATTTATTTGTCCCGACAATGGTTACCTGTTTAATTTTTTGACAATGGTATTTAAGCTTCGCTCTGACCACATTCAACTATGGAATGTGGATTGGAATGGTTGGAGTGGGAGGGATAGTATGATGAAAGATAGTTTAGAGAGTGATAGTATAATGACAGATGGTTTAAAGCGGGATAGCACGATGAAAAATATTTTCAAGGGGGATAGTATGATGACAGATGGTTTAAGTGCTGGTCACGTGCAGAAACATTAAAGTATAATTCATTTTAGAGAGTATCGCCATAAATGGAATGAGCAAAATTAGTGAAAGGAAGCAATATCAGCTGTAATTATACCTTTGTATGGCCAAATTTATTATACATTGTAGGTAATATGAACAATATCTTATCACAGGACAAACTCACAATTAAAAAAAAAATCAATATATATTACCTGCTTCCTCATAATTTTCTGTAGAAAACATGAGCTCAAAGGAGGGATAAGATTCTATCGAGAAAGCTTCATCTTTAGAATGGGCGACTCTCAGCGTTGTGGCTGGTTATCAAATATTCCACACATCACTTGTTGATATATTTATGTGATATCTCAAACAAAAATTTCTGTGTCAGATATAATTACTTGTTGATATATTTATGTGATATATCTCAAACAAAAATTTCTGTGTCAGATATAATTACTTGTTGATATATTTATGTGATATATCTCAAACAAAAATTTCTGTGTCAGATATAATTACTTGAAAATATTACATAATCTCCGATGTTCTTTATGTTCTTCTGGGAAATCGGCCTAACCGGGCAAACGGCGGTCATTGACTGCTCATTTAATTTGAAAAAAGCCTATGAAATACGATTATCCGAATTTATATATCCAAAGTTTTGTATTTCGTTTTTCAGGTTGAAGTCACGAACCGCAATTTGTGATATTTCAATTTTACATATTTCATATTTAATAGGCCAATTTGGGATGTAATATAAGATTCCATTATGAGTCTTTTTTATATTTTGTGTGGTTTTACCACAGGACATTCCATATTGGGTTGAAACATGAGCTCGAAGGATAGATGAGATTCTATAGAGAAAGCTTCATCTTTAGAGCGGGCGACTCACAGCATTGTGGCAGGCTATCAAATATTCCACACATTGCTTGTTGATATATATATTTATGTGATATCTCAAACAAAAATTTACGTGTCAGATATAATTACTTGAAAATACTACATAACCTTAGAAGTTCTATGTGTTCTTCTGGGAAATCTGCCTTACTGGGAAAACGGCAGGAATTGACTGCGCATTTAATTTGAAAAAAAGCCAATGAAATGCGATTATCCAAATTTATATATCGCAAGTTTCGTATTTCATTTTCCAGGCAAAAGTCACGAACCGCAATTTGTGATATTTCAATTTCATATATTTCACATTTAATAGGCCTATTTGGGATGTAATATAAGATTCCGTTATGCAAATTTTTTCTGTTTTGTGTGGTTTTACGACAGGACATTCCATATTGGGTTGAAACATGAGCTCGAAGGAAAGATAGGATTCTATAGAGAAAGCTTCATATTTAGAGCGGGTATCAGCATTGTGGCAGGCTATCAAATATTCCACACACTACTTGTTGATATATTTATATGATATCTCTAACAAAAATTTACGTGTCAGATATAATTACTTGAAAATACTACATAACCCTAGAAGTTCTACGTGTTCTTCTGGGAAATCTTCCTAACTGGGAAAACGGCAGGAATTGACTGCGCATTTAATTAGAAAAAAGCCTATGAAATGCTATTATCCAAATTTATATATCGCAAGTTTCGTATTTCATTTTCCAGGCGAAAGTCACGAACCGCAATTTGTGATATTTCAATTTCATATATTTCACATTTAATAGGCCTATTTGGGATGTAATATAAGATTCAGTTATGCATCTTTTTTCTATTTTGTGTGGTTTTAAGACAGGAAATTCCTGTTTGGGTTGAAATCTGATACCCAGATGATTGTTAACAGAAGTGAAAGGCTTCGGCTGAGAAGAGATCCTCATTTTACACTCTAAAAAATGTCGTGACAAAATTGGTTTTTTAGATTCAAAATGGTTTTTTGAAAAACCAAATTTCAATGCAAAACCAACATGGATTTTAAAAAAAATCCATGTTGGTTTTTTACATTGAAATTTGGTTAACAAAAAAAAAAAAAAAAAAAAAAAACTTTGATGAGGGAATTGTCAGTGAGTTGCCTACTTTGCAGAGGGAATTACCAAGCATTGGCAACTTTGTAAAGAGAATTACCAGGGAGTTGCAAAATTCAGTAGTTTTGGAATGGGTTTGCAAAATTTCGGACAATTTGGACATTTTTAAGTCATTCTGTGGAATTACCAGGGAGTTACTAACATCGTAAGGGGAATTACCAGGGAGTTGCCTACTTGGTAGATGCAAAAAGGCAAAAGGCGGACCATAGACTGGTGACAAAACATGAAGGATCTCCTAGTTGGGAGGAGGAACCTGCTCGACAAGTATCAAGTATGTGAGAGTGAATTACTTTGGACTTGCTTACCATGTAGAGGAAATTTCTAGGAATTATCTAGAGGAAATTGCCTGAGGGTTTTATGCTTTATTAAGGGAAGATCTCGGTAATCACCAGATAGTTGACTGATTGTTAGAGGGAATTACCCGAGAGTTGCCAACTTTGTGGAGGGAATTTCCAAGTACAGTTGCCTATATCCCTCTCAGCATGCCTCGGTGGTCCAACGTCGGCCCAGCGTCAGTCCGATGTCAGTAGCATCGGACCAGCTTCGGGCCCACGTTGGACCGCCGAGGCACGCTGATAGGGAATATACTTTGTAAATTACAGGGCAACTTCCTGCTCCGTATGGGAAGTACCTGGGTGCTTCTACTAGAAAGAGGGTGGGCAAAAGTTGAGGAAAGGAAAGTCTCATCTGTGCTGTTGGTCAGTGGCTTCCCTATAGGGGGGGCACGGGGGGCACGTACCCCCCCCCCCATATTGGACCTGTGCCCCCCAGGTGCTCCCCCATATGAACTTTCCAACTTTGGCTAAAACATACAGTTAGTCTAGAAGGTGGCCCCCACCAGAGAATTGTGTGACTCCCCAGGTGCCCCCCCGCTCGAGACCGCCTAGTTACACCACTGCTGTTGGTCTTGTCTTTAAGAAATTAACTTGGTATTAAAAAATTTCAGATGATTCTCTGTGTAGTTTATTATAGAAAATATAATAGTTTACCAGTAAATTAAAAGATACAAGGGCAAAATGCTACAGCAGTGGTCATATTTATATGATAGTGTACAGGCACACCGACATTGTATAATGAAAGTGACAATATTTTTAACATTTGAGACAACAGTTATTTTTCTGTACAATTTTAGTCAGCATAAATCAGCAGTATGAAAAAAATGTAATACAACAGCTCATTATCAAATAAATTACTGTTATTTAAACGTACATAAGATCCATATAATGTTGCATTCTAGCCACAATGTTGTTCAACTTTAATTCTGTATAATGTCACTGAATGTTAATTAGTCTTCTGACATCACTTTTGGACTTTTTGGAATTTTTCAATTAATCCACTAAGTGGCACCGCATTTCCAAACAGTGTCCGTTTGCGGCTGGTTGCCCATATAATAAAAACATGCAGGGAATTGTGAGTTTATGATGTTACTAAAGCTAGTGTCATATGGCACTCAAACCAGTTGAATATGGCAGAAAGGCTAGTTTAATATGGCAGTAACATTGATCAGTTGAATATGGCACTGCCGTAGTAAAGCCACTTGAATATGGCAGCTAGGCTAGTTTTACATTGCGGTAACGCTGGTGTCATATGATTGTAAAGCTAGTTCCATATGGCATTGAAGCCAGTTGCATAAATATGGAAGTTTCATCTCTGGCATTGGAAATATTGCTGTTTGTTACAAATTATTTCTAAATTTGGGTGTTTTTTGCCTTTTATTGTAATTCCCAGTAATTCATTATAAAATCTCCTAAACATCATTAGAATCTAGCGTTATCATTTGGATAATATTTCACTTTCATTGGGTTGTAATATTTTAATGCGTGATGTCTAATTTGCCCTAATCATTCATAATGAGAATTGTCAAAATCACTCCCTTTGCAATTTTAACCACTTGGGAGGTTTCGAAGTCACCAAGGACCTGTCAAGTTATTAAGCTAAATAGTCAAATGACATTTTGCAATACTATCTTAGGTAACTATTATGTTATTCAGTTCTTGGTTTCAAAGAAGTCTGGAAATTACTTTCAGTTAGGACTTAGAAGGATGGATTTTGGGGCTCTATGTCCTGTATTTATGCACTTGGTAAGCTAATCAGAACAGGTGGAGAAACAGCAATGAGGCAGAGAATAACTGACTGCTGTCCAATATAGGCTCAGTTGACTCAGTTGACATGACCAGCGAGGAATCTGAACCAAGGACCCAGTTATTATATTTGGAAACGCAAAGCGGGACTGAATGTGCTGCCAACTGAGCTGACCCCCCAGAAGGATATCATGCTGCGTCGTGTTACTATTGCATGCTATCCATATTACAAAAATGTCGACATGTCAGATAATTTCAGCAAAATGATACCAAGCAATTTCACATCTCCATGATAAGGCCTCATGACACGCTACAACATTATGGGGTAACACTAGCATAAGAAAATGTTATTAGGGGCAGGGAAAGGTGGGGAATTGTCAGAAAGGAGGAGATTATGCGGGGAAAGTTGGGGCAAGTGGGGTAAGTGGGAGGCAAGTGGGGGCAGATGGGGGTGAAAGTGAGGGGTAGGTGGGGACTAGCAGGAGGCAAGTCGGGTTAAGCGGAGGACAGTGGGGGTAAGTGGGGGCTAGCGGGTGGCAAGTTTGGGTAAGTGGGGGGAAAGGGGTAAGCAGGGGGCAAAATTGGGTAAAATGATGAGTAACTGATATTATATTATGGGAATAACAGAAGGGAGCAGGGGGTGTATCCTGTCATGAGGCATAAGATAATAATTATGGAGTATATTTCTGGTAGAGTGCATTTCATGTGAATTTGCTTTTCTTGTTGGAATTTATACATCAATTGAACTGCTAAAAACAGGTTATTAGTGAGGAAAGTAAAGAGTGCTCTAAAAAGATACCACATATGTGCGATACAAATATGAGACACCAAGACACTAAATAAATCCAGCTGTCTTCTTTATTTGTCAGTTCCAATCAGTGAAAATTACACTGCCTGGAGCAGTGAGTGGGTGTCTACAAAATCTATTATTTCTGCAAGGGATTAATTTGATATTTCTCATGCAAACGTATGTTTCTATGGTCCAGATTCCAGAAGGCAGCCAAGACAGGACCCAGCTATGCAAGCAAAAGGCATTTTATATTTCAACGAATAGACAACAAATCCAAAATAGATGTCAGTCTCATTAAATCATGCCCTTTTTGTGGAGTCTATTTCCGTTAGAGTACATTTCATGTGAATTTGTTTTTCTTGTTGGAATCTACATCAATTTAACTGCTAAAGACAGGTAATTAGTAAAAAGTAGGGGAGACCAGGGCTATTTGAAGCACGGGGTTATTTGAATTTTCACCCTCATTCCCTGGGGTTACATTATTTTACCCAATTTTGACTTCTGGTGGATTATTCATTCATCAAGACAAGACATCACTTCCGATATGAGCCAAATTTCTGATCCTCTACTTCACTAGGCAGTAAAGTTGATTTTTATGCTCTAAAAGTAAATCTTTGTAGTTGAAACAAGTTTGACGTGTAGGCTATTTGAAATATATAATGCAAGTTGTTTGACTACAAGTTGGAAGCCTTTGGTATTATAAATCAACAGGCAAAAACATTTTTTGGTTAGCCTTTGGTTAAGGTGATATAATGGTTGACGTTAACCACGTGGCGGGTTGGGGCTATTTGAAGCGTTTTCTGTGGGGCTATTCGAAACACTGAAGCAATGCCATGCATAGGCTCATTGTCAACGGCAAAGTAGATAATCGCTACTACATTGTATAGTTTGATCCTATTGGTGTTTTTCTTGCTGAAATAATGTACATCAGAAAAAAATTAATTGGAATGACTCCGGACAAGGGCCAACTAAAAAATTCCAAGTTTCCTTTGAAGAAGTCTTAATTGTATATGACAATATTGAACAGTAGCCCATAAGTGTTGTATTATTCAGGGAACTCTGAATTATTATTTATTCAATAGAAAAAAAGAGAATCTTTGAAGTGGTCTATTCAATAATGGAGTTATTTTCTGAAGCCATTTGCTGACAAGGCAATAAAGCTGTCACCGATACATAGAGAGCAGGAAAGGGACAACATCAACAAAGCTATTTCCCCATCAATGTGTCTCCTCACAAAAGCTCTTTTTTCTCAGTAAGCATAACTGTTTAAATAATTTTATTACGTTTCATATTGTACAACTATACTAATTATTTCCAAAAATTTCCAAATTTTCTTTCATGTTTGAAGGGCTGCTGTTCATATTTTTTGTGTTAGATTCTTGAACTCATCATTCCTAATGTGAAACCTAATTGCTTTCAAGGAAGCAGTTGTTATATTATAAATGTTTATAAAACAAAGTTTGATCATTAAATCTGATTTTTTTGCAAGTTTATTCTTGATGATTCAAATAACCCCATGTGGCGTTTCAATTAACCGCGGCCCCAGGGTTATTTGAGACACTTGGTCTCGTGTCACTTTCCAGCTCATGGTGAGACCTTGTCAGTATTTTTGTCAAAGTTGTTCCATGGAATGTTGAGGTGAATACTGTAGCTAGAACTTGCCAAAATTTCGTACCTGTATCTACTACCATAAGCTCAGAAGAATGTGACAAAAAATTGGTGCTTCAAATAGCCCCGGTCTCCCCTAAAGAGTGCTCTGAGAATTTACCACATATGTGCGAATTGTGCGATGCTAAGGTGAGACAACCAGACACTAAACAAATCCAGCTGTCTTCCCTCTTTGTCAGTTCCAATCAGTGAAAATTTTACTGCCCGAGGCAGTGAGTGGGTGTCTACAAAATCTGTAACTTCTGCAAGGGATTAATTTGATATTTCACAAACTGATGTTTTCTTTTTTGGTCCAGATTCCAGAAGGCATCCAAGACAAAAAGTATGGGGACCATGCAAGCAAAAAACATTTTACCTTTTCTCGGATAGACAATCCTAAGTAGATTTCAGTCGCATGGTGACTAAGGATGGTGGAGATAACTGGAATTACCCACACTCAAGTGCTCTGCAATGCTAGATTAATTCGGCTCCTTACTCAAGGGATTGAGGCAGCAGTAGCGGCCCAATCCTGAGTCCTGTAAATAGTTGTACAAAATTATATGAGCTCGATTAATGTTTGGATGAAAAGGAAAAAAAAGGATATATTTTGAAAATGAAGTTTACAAAAAAGAAAATTCTATTTATTTCATTTTATTGCTTGTCGATTGACCACTGGTTTGGTATCTAGTCATATTTTAATGCAGAGGAGGCAGCAGTAGCGGCCCCTTGAATAGTTTTTAATTTGAATTGATCATGGAGGCAGCAGTAGCGGCCCCCCGATCCCAAATTTTATAATGGAGGAGGCAGCAGTAGCGGCCCCTCCCACGTTTTAACTTGGGATTTTATCGTCAGTCTTGCGCACTACTACAAATTTACGAAGATCTGGATATAGAGGAGCCATCCTGCGTCCAGAACCACTTATACTTATACTTATACTTACTCATTATGAGGCCCTTGTTCTTTCAATCTGTCAGTTAATTATTATTTCGAAGTCCCTCTTCACATCAATTGCACTCTTAAAACAGGTTGGTTGATTTTTGGGAAAAGACCAACCAATCAATTGGTTGAGGCAAAATCAAGCAATTATTATGGTTGAAACAACCATTTTGACTGGTTGAGGGCAACCCACTAGAATTGGTTGAAAACTATTCAACCAACTCCAATGGTCAGAAAAATGGTTACGTAATATTTATTTAAATAAAGTATCTTTCCTCCACCCAGCAGAATAGCAGCCCCTTAAAATAAAGGCTGCCGTCAACACAGCCAGGAAAAGTTGTAATAGTGTACATGTAAAGACGTTCATGACAGCTGCTTGAAACAAATGTTCATAACTCTAAAATAGAGAAAGGATGAGGGATTGGATCTATTCAAGTTGATGTGGTACACTGAAGTTTGAATGAACAAGTGAGTAAAGGATCAGCAAGGAATCATTGAACTTATCAACAATAAAAGCGTAACTGAGTTGTAACAACAAACAAACAGTGTATAATCTGATAATTTATGTTATGATCCTAGCTTACATATCACAGCTGACTTAAAAATTCAACAATTCCAAGGTGGTGTAATAAATAAGATCAGAGCTCATATCATGCTAAGGAATTCTTAGCATTTCACAACAGAAGAATCATGAGCAATAGAGAGCCGAGTGTCGCCATCTATATCCACTGTCACGTCAAGTTCAGTCTGTAACTTTGAAATTGCAAAAATCCTGTAGGATGCAAAGGTATGTCAATTAAATCAATGTGTCACATAATTATACATACACAATTCCTAAAAAATATTAAATGATAGCTTTTAAAATGTGAAAGATTAGGTAAACAAAACATTTTGTTGGAGTACCACAGTGACCAAGAACATTGACAGTCACTCACATACAATTGTTCTAGATCCCCCAGGAATGTCCCATAGTTAATATAGAATTGCAGTGATATTTCTATGCAAGGTAAGTGTATTTTATTATCTTAGTGGTGTGTGAATAGACCGTAGACTGCTTGGTAAAACAAGGAAGAAAAGTCTACTGATTTTTAGAGCCATCTCCAGTATCCTCTGGTGGATAGCTAAAATTTCTCCATCTCTCTGTCCCCGCATATCTTTATCTAGGATAGTCTGTTTGTTTTCTTGTTGTCACTATAATCTTTTTTTCTATTTTCAGATTTCAAGGCAAAAAAAAACCATACAACCCTCTTCCCGACCAATAAAAAGTAACCTCCCAACCCTAAAAAAAATGAAACCCCTGATGAGTGAAATAACACCTTATTAATGAATAGCCATTCGGCTGGGTAGGGTATATGGTCCTTAGCATGTGGGTTCAATGACTTTACATCCTGTTTTTTTGCACTAGATACTATATAGGCTAATTAGGCAAGCCATGGACCATAGCAATTTGATAACAGCTGTCAGGCTGAGATCCACAGAGGGGTGGTCGTAGCTAGGACAGTGAGGTTGACTAACTAAAATCCCATTCCTTATTAACCAATAAGGTTCTTTCATTTAACCAATTTAAAGTTAATGGTTAACCAATTTGATGTGTTGAAATAACAGTAATAGAGATTAACCAATTCAAATTGGTTGGTAGCTTAACAAATCTTGATTGGTTGACTGCAACCAATGAATTGGTTGGTCCTATTTCAACATATAAAATTGGTTATTTTCAACCAATATATTGATTGGTATATTCAACCAATCTATTTTAAGAGTGTGGGTTATAGAACTTAAGGGGCCTCCTTCAATATTACATTCATCAGTCATAGATTGCTTTTTAATGCCTTTTACCCATGTGAGGGATCTTTGTTTACCCTGTATAGATGATGACACAATTGGGCTCACAATTGTACATCCTATCTGATTGACATCTTGCTGGGCTGTTGTTCTTCAAGGTAAAGCTAAAATATGGCGGCTTCTATCTAACTTTGGTACAGCGCTCAAAAACATATTATGGAGCCGGGTGGTGCTGCTCTTGGTTGTGTTAAATTGAGGATTCCAGTTACATGGTACGACTGTCTCAATGAGATATACATGAAATGCCAAAGAAAATGGACATGCTAGGGTGCCTGTTGTTAAGAGATTGTGTGTTTTCCTTAAACTGCGTGTTTTTGTTGAATTTTTATGACATCTGATGCATCATATCTCTTTGGAACAGCTATAACTGTACACTGGAACCTGTGACGAAATATCCCTTTGCTCCCTTAAATTTTGTCAGTAGTGGTTTCTAAATACAACTTTTATGTGTATTTTAAATCCCATAACACAGTTCAAATAAGTCACTTTTACAACCTTATACTGATTTATTTATAAATTTCATATTTCAAAATCTTCTACCTCAAATATAGTTCACTAGATTTAATCGACAACTCCCCGGAAATGGCTGTAATCATTTCCAATCCTCTTAGCACCAAATGTGAGAAGCAACTACATAATATAGAATCCCCCAACCTTGAGTTCTTGAGACATTTATGAAGGATGAAGAAACTGCATCTGCAGTGCAATAAGGTGGGTTTAACATGTGTTTCCAATGCAATTTGTACAAGACTACTTCAGTACACCCACAAGCTGACAGAAAACCACCATAACGATTTTTTGACATCTTGCAGATATGGTTCTGTCAGTTCCTGAATTTTGATATCTTCCAATTTGGCAAATTGTTAATTATTATCTGTCAAGTCCTTCTATTTATCTGTTTATCTCTCTATCTATCTGTCTACCTATGTGATATCTATCTACTTAAATATTAAACTGTGGCTATTCAGGAACTCTGAGAAATATTCAGCCTTCTAACAGACTAATTACACATTTTAGACTAATTACAGGCAAAAAACCAATCTTATAAAAGTCTGTCTCATCTTGATGAAATGACTCAAAATGAGTTTTGTTGAATTACCAGCTCCACGGTGGTCTCAGTTGCATGAACAATGTTGGAGAGCAGTTTCAATCATCCTTTGCCTCATTGCTGTGTTCCTCACATGCAAAATTACAGGATGTAAAGCCCTAACCATCCATCATCTACCATAGTGGTCTTTCTTTCATTGTGATAAGTACCTACCTCCAAACCAATAGCATTGAAGCTGGAAGTGTGAGTATCTTCTTGGAAAATTAATATTTTTGAGACGCAGCACAGACAGGCATTTTGTCTGAAGAAAATGAAATGTTACATCAAGAATATGTATTCATAGAAATTATGTTTCAAAATGGAATATAATTCATTTCATCTCTTAGTTGTGGTGAGATACAAAGCTGCAACAGAAACTGTTATTTTAGTTGATATATAAAACTTCCCACATTATCGAATTCTGCTTTCGTTAAAAAATAATGGTATTCCTCTATAGAAGTCTTAGAGCTTTCATGAAATTAGTGTTATACTCAGCTGGTGATGAGCAAGTTTGTGCAAAAGTAATTTTTCAGTGTGACTATTAGATAGATAGATGGATAGATAGATAGAAAGATGGATAGATAGATAGATAGATAGATAGATAGATAGATAGATAGATAGATAGATAGATAGATAGATAGATAGATAGATAAATAGTGATGCATAGGTCTACTGCTGACACTGTATATATATGTGTGTGACATGAAATCTTCAAAATGGATATGAATGTAACAGGTTTATCTCAAGATCTACAATGTTGTAAAGAAAAGAGAAAACTACAGAAATGACAGAAACACACCTGCAAGATTTCAAACCTTTCAAAGCTTTCATAATGACGCCTTCTGTAAATGTGGGGGTGTATACCAAAGGAATCATCTGACTGGCATTATATTTATATGTCTTACGTAGGATAAATCATAGTTAATTTTCTCATTTTCCTTGTGCCCGGACAGTTTGGAAAACCAATTTTAACAAAGTTCTTCTACATTATTATAATATGACATTATATGGTACGATTGTTGCATCAATCATCATGCTGAGCAAGTAAAAGATCACACATGAGGGTTATATTTGTCGTATTGTATTGTATACAGTTATTACACTCTTAACGCAAAAGGTTCTTGATGGTATATATATATATATTTTTTTTTTAAACCACTTAGACTATGGGTATATATTTTACTTCTTATATTTTCATTCATGTCATTAAATGTTTTGGGGAATTTGTATGAAATACTATTTCTTGCATATTCATGGCTCACAGCAGGCAGGCGATAGCGATTGTTGTTTCTTGTGCTGAAGTTAAAGATATGGGTATTTCTTTGTAACATTTCCAAGAGAAAGTAGTCTGGTAAAATTTTGTTTTCATATTGGTAGCAGAATTTGAAGTCATGCAGTGCACACAGGTCATGAATCTTTAAAATTTTAAGTTGGCTAAACATCTGAGTGGTATGAGCATTATATTTGCTTCTTGTAATTACTCTAATAGCTTTCTTTTGCATCTTAAAAATCCTACAGACATTGCCACCCCAAATACTAATTCCATAATTCAAATGTGGTGCAATAAGAGCATAATAAATCAATTTAAATAAACTCTGCTTGGAAAATTCATTTTGTTGTATTACCATTGCAATGTTAGCAGGGACAAGTTTATGTAAAAGTTTCTTGTATGAACCACAGGTTCTACTCATTAAGTATCACATATATATAATAACCATCAAACAAACTGTTGAGATAGGTAGCTATTACACTAAATAGAAGATTAAAGAGGGATTAACCTGCTGCAATTACAAAACACAAGTTGTATTGTGATCAGAAGTTTTTTGTAATATCACATAGCTACTCTTTTCTATTAAAGTGAAAATGTTGAAGGTTTGGAGTTTTGGAGTCCAGACTCCAGACAATGAAAAAGCTCAGGATGGTAAAGAATGCAGAATGTTTGGTGCTTCAATGGTTGCAAAGAGTACATCCAGCAATGTCACTTCTTATAGGAATACCATATACAAGTATAAGCACATCACTTACACATTTTTGGGTCCAAATTTCATATTGCATATCTTAGTAACCACTGATTTTCAATAATAAATACATGTTGATCATCTGCCCAATTTTAAACCTCCTTGAGTTTCCATCATTTACTCAAATATGAAATTGTATGTGCCAGGTTTGAGATGTAATTTCAATGTTCTCCAGCTGCCACTCCCAGCCGTAAGCTAATACAGATATTTGATTGTAATAAAATGCGATAGCCTACTTATCAGGCCGTACAATGTCATGTAGGATTGGCAACATATTTCCAATATATAGGGGGAACCGGGGGCACATTAGGACGCTTTTAACGTCTACTCATTTTGCTCAATGCTGAAAGCACTGAAGAACTCAGAAGTTTGCATGATTATCACCGATACTATTGAGCTTAAATGCAAGGCATAATAAACTAGACTGCACCTACCCTTTTGCAGCCAGAGAGTCGTAAAAATGACTGTCCCAATGTGCCCCGGCTAACACAGCCGGGGCACATTGGGACATCAATTAAAAAATCATTTTAACACTCCATGTGCAATGGATATCATGTATAAGTAGTGCATAAGACAATATACAGTGCATTAACATCTTGTAGTGCCAATAGTTCATAACTTTAATCAGTTTTAAACATTTAACATAAACTGTCCTGGGTGCGGACATCTATGTAAGTAACACACAGTGCTTTGCGACAAATTAGTTCACAGGGCATGGTAATCCTCTATACCTCTATTCACTGTGGCCTGAATACCTGTTGTGTGCTGTCCCAGGTCATTCAGTTGCCTTGGACACTTAAATTCTGCCATATTAAGTGCGTCCCAATGTGCCCCGAATTCACTGTCCCAATGAGCCCCGATATGACTTTTTCACCAAAAGGCTAATTTCTCAGACACCAGTGAGTGTGTTTATCAAGATAGCAATTCATAACTGTTCGTTACGCTATATAACATTCATACAAGCACTGAGAAAGCCTCATTGTTCATGGTTTGTCCACAGAATGGTTTGAATTGAACCCGTCCATATTTACTTTAGTGGTAGGAAAACAAACTTTTGCTCGCCATACTTCTGCATGTGGCTGTAATTTGTCTATAAAACCATGGAAACATCAGGATGTGAAACTTCAAGATATGATGGCACTACCATATCATATACCTTGCCAGGATCCAAGAAAACCCCACCGTCCCACAGTGCCCCGCGTCCCAATGTGCCCCTGTTCCCCCTAAAGTATGCAAGACACAATTGTAACAGGAACTCTTCCATAACTGTTAATAATCACAGTACAATGTAATGCTTCTTTCGCTGGCCTCGTTTACGGACACACTTCTGATGTGTTTTCTGAACAAAATTAATTTGATATATGACCAAAACAGTTATAATGCTTGCCGGGATTTGTGTGGTTATCGGGGTCAAGTTGGCATCCTATATCCTTGGTATTAATCAGTGGCAGATCCAGACACGATAGTCCAGGGGTTGCCCGGACATGTTTCGGCATTCGCAAGCCCGCATTATCGCAATTTTTCTTCCAAATGCTACTATTAATCTTGGTGGTCTAGGGGGGCCCTGGCGGCCTGGCCCCCTAGGCCCCCCCTGTATCTGCCACTGTTCAATGATTTGATCTTTGCACCCTCAGCCAATAACAGCCTTTCATAATTCGAGATAAATTTTTTGCATTGTTCCACACCTTCTGATTCATTCGCACCCACCTGCATATTGTGATGTTCATCTTTGCATGTGACAGGGAGGTATTTTTAGCGACCTAGCGTGAAGCGACTTCCACCAGGTGGATACATTACTTGACCAGGTAGCCACGTACAATCCCCACTAATATTTGAGTTAAACCTCACGTCACATGACCACCTCAGTTACCAGCAATAAACACCTGCCATGGGCATGTCACTCACCCAATCTATATACCTGTCCTACTTTTTTCGACTCATATTTCAGATGGGAGCCCACGCTGGTGTTACTCCACTCTCATTTCCGTATACCGACTCCACCACCGATCTCCACCAGGATTGCATGAAACAGTATATTCTCATATTTTACTCCTCCACAGAGGGAGCCACTTCTAATAACCATTTTCCCACGGGTGGCAGCACCTGTCTTCATCGGTTTTTGCCTGGAGACAGCCCTACCCTTATGCAACATGCACGTTGTTGCTATGTTATCGTTGATCTCATTGCCTGCTAACCTGCTGTAACAAAACCTCTGATTGCCCTGCATGCTCTTTTTACTACATGCCACCTACCAGTGGGAATTCCTCCCGCTACAAATCACGCTCTAAGGTCTCAGGCAGGCCTCCAGCCAAATCTGCTTGACATCTATAGGAACGTGTCAACAATTAGCCATTTTCAACTTTCAACGCCCACACCTTACTTAAAATACCAGGTGTTCCTAAAACATCTCCTTATTTTAACATGCCAGCATCGGCATGCAGCATCACTTCACAATAATGCATTGCCAAACTTTTTTCACTAATGGGCATTTTCTAGTACTACAATATTATAAGTCTTAATATTGGACTGGCTATTGAACTAAATTGCATGAAAAAAATTGAATATCAAGGTGAATATCACTGAATAATTACAATTTTGCATTTAAGCTTGAAGGCAAAAGGCTCACCTGACTCTAAGATGAACATCCTTTCGACTGCGAACATGTGTTGTGTCAGAGACAGTTTTCCGCACAGCATTCATATTATCCATATCTTCATCTTCTTGGATAGATTCCGACAAGGCCATCCTCTGTCGCATGATGAGAACATCTGGAACAGTATCACAAGCTTCCAAATCAAGCAATTCCTGCTTCGGACAGATTTCTAAGCGGCCCTGTCGAGCAAATTTTGGACGCCCATCTATTTGGTAATTTCAACTGTGACTCAGCCATCATGAGGAGATGTTGATTGGGGAATGGTTAAAGTATTAAATGTCCTGAACAAATGCTGATCTTGGAAACAGTTGCAATATAAGTGTTTTTTTATACTTTTATTTGATGTGATATTAAGCTAGAATTCAAATGCAAGGGAGAAAGTGCAATTTCAAAGCTGGTAGATTTGAACTTGCTTCAGTAATTGAGATAAAATAACTGGCATTTCAAATGTGAGTGGCATTAATGACAGAGCAGCTATTTTAAAGATCCAATACCAGTGCTTTCCATAAGACTTGTTATGTTGGTAAATATTGCAGTAATTTCAAACTGACTGATGTCAGCTCAGGAAAGTTAATAGTTTGAGATAATATTCCAAATATCTCTTTGACAGCATTTGACGTCAATTTGTCAAATTGGTGGTTGCGTTTTTCTTGAGGAAATGCTGTTGCAAAGAACTTCTTCGGAGAAACTGTTGCAGTAATCCTTTAATAACAACTTTGGCAAAATCGTTTTCTCTTCAATAATTCTACCAACATAATTGGATCACGATTTAGTAATCTGAACGATGCGTTAAATGCAGAATTATCCAAATTACCCAACTCCCTTTTAATCTGGTTTACTTGAGAAAATTCTAGCAATCTGATATGATATCCACCTCTGCAAAAACAAACATATAGATCATATGAGATTATAATTCAATCCGGTAGACCTATGACGTAAATGTATCACCCGTATAAAAGAAAAAATCAAATATATCAATACATGATAAGAGACTCACAGTTCACTTAGGAACATGGATCGGCTGAAAGGAAAGAATAACTTGTATTATACAACAAATAGATAAACAAACAACTTAAAATTGATAAAAAAAGAGAGAAAATTGATTTTATTTGACAAATCTAAATTAAAATTTTCCGTTTCATTTTTAAAACTAATGTAGGGGAGACCGGGGTCAGTTGGCACACTCATTTTTATTTCTGCTCTGGAGAGCAAACGGTACAAGATATTCACACCAAATTTTAGCATGTGCTAGTGAGCTTATTTAACTTAATGATTAGCCCAAGAAACATTGTAAATGATTATTGAAATTTGTGTCACAGACTCAAACTTCCAGAAAAAATTTTGATTCAACTAACCCCGACCCCGGGGTTACTTGAGGCGCCATAAAAAATTTGGAAAAAACTTCTTATAAAAGGGGTTTCCTTTGCATAACTGATATCCCTATGATGACCACCAGCTTCAGTACAACACTCATTTGAAAAGAAATTGTATACTGTAATTTACTAAATTTTTTGTCTATTTTTTTTAAAAAAATTTGGGTTTTCCGTATTTCCCTTTCAGGAATGCAAACATGCACTCTAGTAGTACTAAACTGCAGAAGCTTCAACTAACAATGACTTGCAAGGCAATTTGAACACTTGAAATCTATGTTACAGCCAACTCCGCCATGCATGATTCAACTAACCCCATCACATCTGGAACACAATATTGTCTTATTTTTCAGTCTTATCAAAGTCACACACCAAAAACCTTCTGGATGTGGATTAGGCATGGAGTTGCTTATTTAGAAATAAGGTTACTTCACCTGGATTAAAATCATAGCTGTACAATAATCCCCCTCGAAGAATGAGCAAACATGTTACTAGAGCACCCAAAAAACAAACTTTCTTTTGCTTACAGAATTAGCATTTTGAAATTTTTGAATAAAGGTATGATAACATGTGCCAATAAACCGGATATCTACCAAAAGAACCAATTTGGCCAAAAATTTTTAATAAAGCTGATTTTAGGCCCAGTTTCAACTAACCCCGCGATTCAACTAACCCCGGTCTCCCCTACACATCTTACCCTAAGAGAATTCGTAAAAAAATTGCTTAAAAAAAAGTTAATGTACCAGGAGATTCATAGAAGTGTTTTGCTTGTGGTTGAGGGCCACCTGATTTATTTACAATGTAACAAAATGATTTAAAAAGTAGATACGCTTTAAATTGTTGTTGCAAAAAAAGGATGGAAAGAAAAGTGTAGAATAAATGAGTAAATTTAATAACAGAATGTGGTATAAATACACGCCAAAAAAGGTAGGCATATAACTTGTGCAGATATATTTCGGGGAAGGGATATCCTCCTTTTATGTGTGTTATACCAGCTGCAGGAAAAGATTTTCCTTCCAGGCTGCATAGTGCACAGGATATGGTATTATCTTTTAAACAATGTATCAGATGAATAACATCCTTGGTATAGAATCTTAAGGAAAGGAAAGCATTTTCCAAGAAGAACATACCAAAACATGAAACTGTAAAACAAATACCGTAGCAGAGATTTATATAACAGCAATTGTTAACAACAAATGAGTCTTTAAATATTACATATAAAATGAGCTGAAGTGCAGACATCTGGGGATGCATAAGAAACCTTTCTGAATTTATGAGTTTGGGGGTTAGAGTAATATTTTATAGGCTGTGACGGTTAGGATTTTTGTCAAAAGTTGCCATTAAAGATTAATACACCCCTTGGGTTTCATGCTAATTTTTGGTTCTCCCCCCCTTTAGGATTAATGCAGGCTTTTAATCTACCCAACAAATACAAAGAAATACTTTTCGTGACAAACTTTATTGTGAAAACACCGGACTCTGAAACTTTTGTGTTCCTGGTATTGTGACAAATATTTGGGTTTTTATTTCCCTCTTTGTAACAATTTCCAATTTAAAATGTATATAGGCCACAGTTACTGGCAAATAGAAGATTGAAAGTCTCTTGCAAATGCCTCCCACTCACATACAATTTATCATATTTGTTCATAATTTTGTATTGTTGCATTGTGGGTGTGTTGTTTTGTAAACCATAAAATTTGCGATGATATACAGACATTAACATTGTACAACACTCCAGGTATATAATTCATCATATACGTTTATTATTGTCTTTGCTGTGCATGGGTGGAATCAATCATTTACCTGACACTGTCACCAACATACAACAATCAAATTGCAATTCACAATACCTCCTTCGTTGCCTGCAGAATCAGACATATTAAATATTGAAAACTCACAATGTAATTTTTTGTTATAATGCTTTGTGATAAAGTGATGTACGACCTAGAATATTGCAATAACAGCGTTGACAAGAACGTGGAGCAAATTTGCCCGCACAATCAAAACATGAGAATTTGTATAGGTTGCCATGAGCAGTATGGCTATAAATTTTCTTCGTCCACGCATGCATGTTGGGGGGGGGGAGTCAGGTTGTCAGCTCGTTCAACCTAACCTCCACTTTCACGGTCGTATTTGTCCCTTGCCAGACTTCTGGGATTTGATTGGTCAATAAAACAGCGGACCAGCAGGTAATAATGATGTCACAAAGCATTTGTTAATCGGCGGATGTTGATAACATTGTTCTATCGACCATTTCTATCACCTACTTCAGGACCTCTCTGATGTGGGAGGAAAATTGAAAATTGCCCACATGTCATTCAAATTGATTGATTTTAGGAATCTATATATTCTATCAAGACAGTGTACCAGCTGACCATGAAATTTTGATGTGTCTGGCTTTTACTGCCTGATTAAGTCCTCATGGAAAATTGTGTAGTCATTTTCCTCCGTGATATGTCAATCTATTTTCTTTTCCATATCAGAATGACGAGGCTTAGTATGCAGAGGGACAGGTACAGTTTGCCACTGATACATGTTTATGGACAAGCAGGTAGAAATGAGGACACCGACAATTCTAGCTCAGTTTGTAGAGCTCAGGACTGACTCACTGGAACTCAGATTCAAGTCCAACTCGGTAGCAGAGTCACAAACAGGATTTAAAGCCCTAATAAACTTTCCGTACTTGGAATTAAAACTGTGGAAAAGCATTCTAGCTATTGACATTATATATAGAAGATTAACCAAACTCCATCCAGTAACCAAATTTCAGCCACATGCAAACTTTTGTTTGTATTTCCTTTGATAAATGGTTTTTGAATCTGTAAATAAGTCAATTAAATTCTTCTTTGTTCTTTTGGATTTCAATACATTTTTGTGGCACAAGAGGGTACAGGAAATGTGCCATGGAGGCTTCTTCCATGCAGACAGCTTTTTTCATGTTCTGTGAGTGGCATACAGCATGATGTCAATAACTCAAAAATGGTGGGAGGTAATATTATTCTGCATATTTTGGGTCAACGACCTCTCAATTATGTCTTGAGACGAAATTGCATTGCTTCTATTACTGTCCTCTTGAGATTACCCTCCATTTTGAATCAACCCTCCATCCATCAGAGAATCTTTTTCAAATCTTCTTAATTGTTTCCTGGCCAATATTTTGAAATAAAACAATCTGACAACTGGAGCATTTTGAATAGGTTTATGACAACAAAGTAGTTATATTTTGGGAAATAAAAATATACGAAGGTATAAAAAATTTTTACATAAAAACTATGTTTGAGGCAGAGCACACTAACAACATTCACATTGCAGGGGCAAAGTGAAGCTTGGATGACCCTCATATCATGGGCATGTAATTTGACCACAGAGTTATTTCAATGTCATGGTCTTATCGTCATACATCTTTCTACCTGGCACAGCAAAGTAGGCAAGTCACTGTCCCTTTCCTTCTGATCCTGTACCTATCATCACAGAAAGGGAAAAAGTGGTGGATCACAGAGTGGCCTACTTTGCAGTAGGAATTGCCTACTTTGAAAAGGATTATTGGGGTAGTGCATACTTTGCAAAGGGAATTACCCAGAAGTTGCCTACTTTGAGGAGGGGATTGTCAGGTAGTTGCCTACTTTGAAAAGGAATTATTAGGGAAGTGCCTACTTTGAAAAGGGAATTACCCAGAAGTTGCCTACTTTGAGTAGGGGATTGTCAGGGAGTTGCCTACTTTGAAGAGGAATTATTAGGGAAGTGCCTACTTTGAAAAGGGAATTACCCAGAAGTTGCCCACTTTGAGGAGGGGATTGTCAGGGAGTTGCCTACTTTGAAAAGGAATTATTAGGGAAGTGCCTACTTTGAAAAGGGAATTACCCAGAAGTTGAACACTTTGGAAAAGGAATTGCCAGGGAGTGGCCTACTTTAAGAGTGAATTATTAGGGAAGTGCCTACTTTGAAGAGGGAATTACCCAGAAGTTGCCTACTTTGAGTAGGGGATTGTCAGGGAGTTGCCTACTTTGAATAGGAATTATTAGGGAAGTTTCCTACTTTGAAGAGGGAATTATCAAGGAAGTGCCTGCTTTAAGGAGTTACCAGCGAAGTGCCTACATTGAAGAAGGAATTATGAGGGAGTTTTCTACTTTGTAGATATAATTACTTTGATGATGTAATTGTCAGTTAGTTGCCTACTTTGCAGAGAGAATAACTAAGCATTGATAACTTTGTAAAGAAAATTACCAGGGAGTTACCAATACGAGGGGCGTTCAGAAAGTTCAGGTTTTTTTTTTATATGGACACTTATTTTCAATGCAGAACTATGAATTTTTTACATAATAAAAAAATTCAGTCGTTTTGGAATGGGTTTCCAAAATCTCGGACAATTTGGAAATTTTTAAGTCATTCTGTTTAATTACCAGGGAGTTACCAACATTGTAAGGGGAATTACCAGGGAGTTGCCTGCTTGGTAAAGGCAAAAAGGCAAAAGGTGGACCATAGACTGGTGATAAACCAGGAAGGATCTCCCAGCTGAGAGAAGGAACCTGCTCGGCATGTATCAAATATGTAAAAATGATTGCAAAGGAATTTCTTGGGAATTCCAAGTTAGTTAGCAATTACTATAGGAAATTACCTGAGAGTTGCCAACTTGAAGAGGGAATTTCATGGGAATTACAAGATAGTTGTCCAAGTTTTTTGAGGGCATTGTCCGAGAGATGTCAACTTTGTTGAGGGAATTTTTGTACAGTTGCCTACTTTCCAGAGTAAATTGCATGGTAGATTCTTACTTTGAATGGTAATTCTACGTCAAAGAGGGTGAGCAAAAGTTGAAGAATGCCTCTCGTGTCCTACCGGTTTTGTTCTTTAGAAATGAAATTGGTAGATATTTCAGATGTTTCATAGAGTAATACATTACCGAAAATATAATAGTTTACCATTAAATTAAAAAAAACAAGGGTTTCAGTGCTACAGCAGTCATCATATTATATGACTGTGCACAGGCACACGGACATTTAATAATCAAAGTGACAATGTTTTTAAACATCTGAGACAACAATTATTTTTCTGTACGATATTATGTTAGCAAGAATCAGCAGTATGAAAAACATGTAATACAACAGCGCATTATCAAATTAATTACTGTTATTTCAATGTACATAAAATCCATGTAAAGTTGCATTCTAGCCACAATGTTGTTCAACTTCAATTATGTATAATGTCACTGCATGTTAATTAATCTTCAGACATCACTTTTGGACTGCTTGGAATTTTTCAATTAATCCACTAAATGGCACCGCATTTCCGAGAAGTGTCAGTTGGCAGCTGGTCGCCCTGATATTAAAAACATGCAGGGAGTTTCCTTCATTTTGGCCTGCAGGTCCAGGCCATGTGGATAATACATCTAAAGGTGTTTCCAGTATCATATCAAATATACTCCATGGTTAGACACTTAGGCCTGATTTCACCAACAGGGCTGAGATGAGTTTGAGGCTAAACTTGGTCTTCAGTAGTTTGTTTTGTAGGCAGTGCTTCATTCTATCATTCAGAATGATAAAAAAGTAAATTTTGAAACTTACAATTGGCTTTATTCTGCTGGTGAATTGGGCCCTATAGTTCAGCTTATGTCTTCCTGGACAGTATTGCAAAATTGAATTAATCATTTTATCCATGGACAAAAGTAACCATGTCTAAGCAAATTGTATTTTATTTTCTTCAAGGCTGATACCAACACAAAGTTGTTATTTTCCTGTATTCATGGTCTGTATTCCAGGAACATAATCCTGCAGCAATAACATCATATTCAATTTAAAGTCTTACCTTGCGCGTATGATTTATTAATGGTCTCTTGCTATTAGAGTACCATGGCATTATGTTGATTTAAATCAGCAATCCTTCCAAATAGCCATATTAATTTTGTCTTTGCCGTTTTGTGTGTACAGTTTAGAAGATCTTCTAAATAGAAACATAGGCTGCGAAGCAGCAAACTTTCAGCGAAAGACATCTGTAAAGTCATAGAAGCGATGTTGACAAAATTGGTATAATGCAATCGTGGCCAAATCTTGGCCTGAAATTATCTCTATACCCGCTGCCCTACCATCTGCCCGCCTGCCTGCCAGGGTATGTAAAACCATGGAAAGGCTGAACTAGACAAATTTACACATATTGTGTTGCAGTTTCATACATGTACAGGGAATAGGTTATGAGCTGTGGGTCGAAGTATATTAATTCATATTTTTCAAATTTTTTTCTAAATATTTAAAAAGTGTTAAAACTACCTATCAATGAGACCAGTGAAAGATCTTTATAGGCAATATGTGGATGAATTTTTGTCAAGGTACATCCAAGAGAGGCTAAGTTTTGGACCAAAAACCAAAAATTATAATTTGCAATATATTTTGTCAATATTTCAAAAAGTATAGAATGACCATGAATCACACCATCAAAAGGCACAACAGCATCATACGAGGGGTTTTCCATAAGTTCTGTCCAACTGGTCATAACTTTTGCTATATTTGATATAGAAACATGATATTTGGATCAGATAATACGGACGTAATTCCAAAATAACACCCAAAAGATTAGATCATACAGATAAAAATAAATGCTTAATCCGCTGCCATGGAAACCAGAAGTCATGAAATGTGGCCCAGATTTTGTAGTGCTTACTTAAAAAGAATTGAACTCCTGCTGACATTATCTGTGTTTTGACTAATTGAATTAAGGTATATTCGTAATTTCTTTCATGAAATACAATCAGTTATTTGTAAAATCATTAATAACAATGGAAACTGGTATTGCCGTCATAGCTCAGTTACTTTACCATCACCTGTGCAGTTTCTCATAATTTTAAGAGATTAGCAAATTTTTGGATTGGGATAACACCATTAATATACCTGTTATATTTCTTCAATTTAATTGGGTGAAAAATACCAGAGAGAGTGAGAGCCTTCCATCATACATACAAGGAAGACAGTGTGAGTGACAGAATCAAATAAAGATTGTAAAACCTTTTTCTGAATGAAGAAACACACGTTGGAAGACACAAGAAAAGAAGACTGGACAATAGCAAAACAGACTTTTAACAATGCGACTTAGGTATCTTATTTAAACATGGTTAGAAAGTATGAGAAAAATTATTTACAGTGTCACAGGCATCAGTTTAGGAAGTTGTGAAATGGCTATGTATATTTTGAATATATTCTGTTCTATATCTCTTGTAATAATTACATATTTTGACAAGATTATCAAGTATGTGTCTGTTAACAAGATCTCGGTCGCATTTCATGACTTTTGGTTTCCATAGCAACAAATCAACAATTTATATTTAGTTCTATGATCTGATTTTTTGGGAATCATTTTCAAATTATCTCATTATCAACTGACCCCAATATCATTTTTCTGCAGATAATCTAGCAAAAGTTATGACAGGTTGGACGGAACTTATGGAAAACCCATCGTAAAGCTCAAAAAGTATGCGAAACACCAACAGTGATCTCAATATGAGGACTATGAGGCATTGACTTTTTAAGGTATATATAAAGTTAGAGGAAATGTACTCAGGGTCAAGGTCATTATTTTAAGAATTTGTGAAATGTTAGGGATTATTTTTAATACGTTTCTTGTCCTGTATCCCTGGTAAAAAATGAATTTTTGACAAGATATAATGAATATTTTGTCTCTAAAAGTGCCTTGGGCCGCATTTCATGACTTTTGGTTTCCATGGTAACAAATTAACCATTTATTTTTATTTCTATGATCTGATTTTTTGGGGGATCATTTGTAGATTACTTCAATATCATTTGACCCACATATCATGCTCCTGTATTAAATATTACAAAAGTTATGGCAAGTTGGACAGAACTTATGGAAAACCCCTCGACTCGTATAGGTGATATGTGTATGAAATGTCATCCATGTACATGCAATACTGGGCAAGTTTTGGGCCAGAAATGAAAAACAATTGTTTTTATTATTTTTTCTCAATATTTCAAAAACTATAGAATACCTATCAATCAGACCATCAAAAGGCACAATTGGACCACATAGGCTATATGTGTACCAAATTTCATCCATGTACATGCGATAGTGACCGAGTCTTGATCCGGAAACGAAAAAGATAATTTTTTATCTTTTTGTTTAATATTTCAAAAAGTATGGATTATCCATCAATAAGACCATCAAAAGGCACAACCAGACCATATGGGCTGTATGTGTACAAAATTTCATCTATGTACATGCAATAGTTCCCGAGTTCTGGCCCGAAAACTATCTATCCGCCCGACCGCCCGGATGCCCGACCGCCCGCCCGGAAGACGGACAACATTTTACCAAAGTGATAACAATACCTTCTTCGAAGTTCCTATACTGAAGGTAAAAATATAGTTCCTCAAAATGCTTAGTTCACCACTACATATCTCTAGCCATATCCTTTATGTAGATTCTTGCAATACCCCTTGTTCCATGAGTGCATTTTTACAAGCTTGCAGATCCGGCTGATCCAGAGATTCAAAACTTGTCTCAGGGGTCACATTAGGAGCTTTTAAGGCCACTGGAGATGCCATGGAGTGGTCCTGGTCCTCGAC
Source organism: Platynereis dumerilii (assembly GCA_026936325.1). Classification (NCBI taxonomy): domain Eukaryota; kingdom Metazoa; phylum Annelida; class Polychaeta; order Phyllodocida; family Nereididae; genus Platynereis; species Platynereis dumerilii. The sequence goes on from JAPTHN010000004.1 coordinate 15,503,626, forward strand.
GACGTTTCGGGTCATCATCGGGGTTTCCTGCAAATGCTACCGATCTGAAATGAGACGAAAATGGAGAGTAAATGTAAAATTCCATCATAGTCCTTGTTCAAAGTTGATTTTAAATTTTTAATGCTGGTGAACTGTTACGTTATGTCAGGTCAAGGCTGGCATCCCTAGCATTGTACTATATTTTATACTGGGGCGGATTCCCTGGCTTCTAGCCACGGGGAATCCTTCCCAACTGTGCACCAGTTTCAACATAATCTTGAAGTGAAAACTTGGTTTGTAGTCAGGGAGCCAAGGGTCAAAAATGTGAATAAAAAGGGTACTTTGTTCGCAGCGATCCACACCTCCTCAAATTTGGTACTGTCGGAAAGGAAATTTTCTGAATTTTTTGATGGTGGCCATGGTTTTATCAATTTCTTGGACCGGAGATATTTTATTTTGGTTTCCATGGCAACAAGTCTGCTTTTGTCAAAACAAATTTTATAAAACTTATCATGGTGTATCACAGTTGCTGTGGAAGCAAGGCTTTCATTGATGAGGAATGTGGTGCCTTTTACTGGTCTCACTACTTTATGGGTAAAATTTTGATTTTCCATCTCTTTCTTGTTACCATGGCAACACTTTAGGAGACTATTTCTCAGATTTTCTTAGTTTGTGTTCTTATTTTCTTTTAGAGAGCCACACTTTAATGTTATAACTTAAAAAATTATGAATATCTGAATTCTGGTGGGGCAACTCTTTCAACCAGTGGGTGTTACAAAATCAGATTTTGTTTGAGTGTGTTGCTATAGCAACCAATTTAAAATTATGGAACTTGAAGTTCCATGAGGTCCTAGTTTTCAAATGGCTGCCTCTCAAAAGGCAAGCAACATAGCCAGCTGATATTTTAGGGGAAACTCAACCATACTTTCAAAATTTTGAAAACATTCCATTGACTAATTTTGGTTGCCATGGTAACCACCAGAAATGGCAAACATGCATTTCAAAGTGATTTTCATCAAATGTGTAGAACACCATGTTAATTCAAAGCAAAAAAGATTGAAATATGGGCAAAATAAAAAATTAAACACTTGTTCAAAAAGATACAAAGTATTATATATGAATTATGTTACCATAGCAACCAAAATAAACATGTTTCAAATGCTAGCACAATAGATATGCAATGTTTTGCGTATCTCTGGACTTATTTAAGGTAGAGCCTTTTATGATACATCAATCTTGATGTTTGTTAGGCGAAGAAATCTAATTTTGATATCAGAAAGCAAGCTAATTTGCATATTTGCTCATAAAAAGAAGCAAAATCGATGCCTTTACGGATTTATTGAGCATTATTCCTCTCTCTGACCGCACAAAATCTTGTTAAACTGCAACATATATATATTCTAAGGTTCATTTGCTTATGCCCAAAAATAATCTGAAATCTAGTGGATAACTCTTTCAGTCATTTGGTATTGCAGTATCAATTTTTGATTCAGTGTGTTGCTATGGCAACTACATTCAAATAACAAAGCTATCAATTTCACAAAGTCCTCTTTTTCAAATGGCTGTTTCTCGCTAGCCATAAAAGGTTGCCTTATGATATTTTAGGAATAGATTAAATCAAATTTCATAATTATGAAACAATTCTAGTGGATTTTTTGTTGCTATGGAAACCACCAGAAAAGGTGAACTTTCTCTCCAAAGTGATTTTCATTGAATGTGTAGAATACAATGCTCATCACATACAGAGAGTGAAATATGTAAAAAATATATATATATATATTCCAAACTAACTTAAACACTGACAGGAAGCATTATATTTGAAATATGTTGCCATAGCAACCAGAATAAACATGACTCAAAGAAACTATCATAATAGATATAGAATTTGTTGTGGATCTAAGGACCCATTGAAGGTGCAACCTTATACGGTACATAAATTCTGATGTTTGTGAGGCCAAGGAATTGAATTTCGATGTCAGAAGTTAGCTAATTTGCATATTTACTAATAAATTTAAAAAGTGCCTTTACAGCATTATTGGGCATCATTTCTCAAGAAAACGACATTGTTCCTCTCTTTGACCACATGAAATCTTGTCAAACTGTAATATAGTTATAAATGCCCCAAAATAATAAACATGTGAGATCTGATGGGAGAACTCAGACTCAGACTCAGACTCAGACTCAGACTGTATTTATTCGGCAGATAACATGACAGTAAATTAATTATAATTAAGCAATATCAAATTTATATAATTATCTATGGCCAGGAGACCCACCGAAGACTCGGATCACGGTCGCTGCTGGTGGGCCACCCAGATGAGAAACAAAATAATATTAATATTTATCAACAAACTTGCATAATAATAGCATGCTAATGTCATACAAATACTCACCACGTGGTTGGTAGGGAAACTAAACAATATAGTCAGTAAGAAATAATAAATCCAGTAGCAATTATAAAATCATGATGTTTGAGCAAAATACAAGACAACTTGCATGTAATTATGATTAATTTAAATTTTGACAAACATAACAATTTGGAATTCTACACACTTGATTATAAGAGTTCAGTAAACTTTGTTTGATATAATATTTAAAGCCAAAGAGACTATGTGTAAAAATCTTCTCTCTGTAATTATTAGGCATAGAATTGTATAATTTGGGATATCTATAAGAGATGCTATTTCTTGCATATTCATGTCTTACAGCGGGGACCCTCAGTTGACCTTCATTTCTCGTATCATAAGAATGTGAACGCTCAATTTCCGTTAGTTTGCTAAAATAATGCGGCAGAAGATTATGAATTAATTTATAACAAAATTTAAGATCAGCCAGTGCACACATATCCCCCAATTTGAGAAGCTTTTCTTTTTTGAAAAGGATGCTGGTGTGAGCATTATATTTAACATTGCAAACTATTCTTACGGCTTTCTTTTGTAATGTCACTAATGTCTTAGATTCTTGGTTCCACACAATTAGGGCATAATTTAAATGAGACAAAATTAGGGCATTGTAAATATGTAGAAGAGCAGATCTTGGAAGGTAATTTTTCAGTCTCATCATAATACCAAGAGTTCTTGATATTTTACTTGAGATAGCTGTAATATGGCTTTTCCAATTTAGGTTTTCATCAACTACTAGACCTAGAAAATTGAATTTCTCAACAAAGTCAATTTTAATACCGTCTCTTTCAGGCAGTTGGTATCAAAATATCATTTTGTGTTTGAGTGTGTTGCTGTAGCAACCATTCTGAAATTACAAAGCCACTAATTTCATGAAGTCCTGTTTTTCAAAGAGCTGTTTCTCGGTAACTGAGAAAGGTTGCCTCAAGACATTTAAGGGGTATCAACCTTTCTTTCATAATTACGAATGATTCTATTGATCACTCTTGGTTGCCATGGAAACCGCAAGAAAAGGTAAATTTTCCCTCTAAATGATTGTTGTTGTAAGTGATGAATATAATGCTAATCACACACAAAAAGAGTGACAAATGGACAAAATAAATAGACTCATCAAAAATGTAATGAAGCAGTGTTTATGAAATCTCTGTTCATCGCAACCAGAATCAACATGTCTCAGACACTTAGTGTAGCATGCAAGGTAAATACATTTGTTGTGTATTTCTGGACCTATTTTAGGTGCAATGTTAAGTTACAGATCAATTCTGATATTGACAAGGCCACAAATGTTAGCTATAGTGAGGTTTCAGCCTCATTTTCAGTGTGGTTGCCATGGTGACACATTGTAGGTCACCATAGCCAAACAACAATAGACATAAAAATAAAAATGTTGATAGGCCTACATTCTGCAAAAGATATTTTGAACCACGCTGTAAAACTAGCATATGTGGGATATGCACTGTATAAATCTGGAAGTCTGGAGAAGCTCAGACGCCTAATTCAAAGGACCGAAGCTCCAGAAAGCAGCCCATTTTTTAAATATCGCAACTTGGAAGTTTAGATTTGGTCTGGGAATATTAATCAGAAATGAGGGAATTTACCATAAATTTTGGCGAATGAAACAATGTTATTGTATCTCCAAGCGGGGACTGCGGTCCGAAACCTGGAAACTGGCCTTCAGCTGCTCTACTAAAATTAATAAAATCAGTTTCATGAAGTAAAAAACCCCTAATAATACTGTAAACAGTCATTTTGTACTCATAATTTTGAAGATATGCAAATTAGCTTTCTTTTGACACTACAATTTGACTACTTGGCCTCTCAAAGATCAGAATTGATATATCGTATAAGGTTGCACCTGCGATAGGTCCTTAGATATACAATAAATTGTATATATCTATCATGCTAGTTTTCGGGAGATTCTGGTTGCTATGGCAACATATTTCGAATATAATACTTTCAATCAGTTTTCAAGTTAGTTTTGAATATATTTTGTCCGTAATTCACTTTTTTTGTATGTGAAGAGAATTGTATTCTACACATTCAATGGAAATCTCTTAAGAGAGAAAATTTACCATTTCTGGTGGTTTCCATAGCAACAAAAACTCTACTAGAATTGTTTCATAATTATGAAAGTGAATGTGATCTATTCCTAAAATATCATAAGGCAACCTTTCATGGTTAGCGAGAAACGGCCATTTGAAAAAGAGGAATTCATGAAATTGATGGTTTTGTTATTTCAATATAGTTGCCGTAGCAACACAATAAAAATGTGATACCAATTAACTGAAAGAGTTATCCACCAGATTTCAGATTATTTTGGGGCATAAGCAGATGAAATTCAGAATATAAATCTGTTTCAGTTTAACAAGACTTTGTGTGGTCAGAGAGAGAAATAATGCCCAATAAATCTGTAAATACACTAATTTTGTTTCTTTTATGAGCAAATATGCAAATTAGCTTACTTTTGATATCAAAATTAGATTTCTTGGCCTCACAAACATCAAAATTGATGTATCATAAAAGACTCTACCTTAAATAAGTCCAGAGATACGCTACAAATTGTATATCTATTGTGCTAGCATCTGAAACATGTTTATTCCGGTTGCTATGGCAACATAATTCATATATAATACTTTGTATCTTTTTGAACAAGTGTTTAATTTAGATTTTGCCCATATTTCAATCTTTTCGCTTTGAATTAACTTGGTATTCTACACATTCGGTGAAAATCACTTTCAAATGCATGTTTGCCATTTCTGGTGGTTACCATGGCAACCAAAATTAGTCAATGGAAAGTTTTTTTTAAAATTTTGAAAGTATGGTTGAGCTTCCCCTAAAATATCAGCTGGCTACGTTGCTTGCCTTTTGAGAGGCAGCCTTTTGAAAACTAGGACCTCATGGGAGTTCTGGTTCCATAATTTAAATTGGTTGCTATAGCAACACACTCAAACAAAATCTGATTTTGTAACACCCACTGGTTGAAAGAGTTGCCCCACCAGAATTCAGATATTCATAATTTTTTAAGTTATACCGTTAAATTGGGGCTCTCTAAAAGAAAATAAGAACACAAACTAAGAAAATCTGAGAAATAGTCTCCTAAAGTGTTGCCATGGTAACAAGAAAGAGATGGAAAATCAAAATTTCACCCATAAAGTAGTGAGACCAGTAAAAGGCACCACATTACTCATCAATGAAAGCCTTGCTTCCACAGCAACTATGATACACCATGATAAGTTTTATAAAATGTATTTTGACAAAAGCAGACTTGTTGCCATGGAAACCAAAATAAAACATCTCCGGTCCAAGAAATTGATAAAACCATGGCCACCATCAAAAAATTCAGAAAATTTCCTTTCCGACAGTACCAATTTTGAGGAGGTGTGGATCGCTGCGAACAGAAATCCCAATTTTGAGGGGTTGGAATTTCCCCTGCAAGTGAAGCATCACAGCCTGTCAGCCAATTAGAATTTATTTTCTGATCAGATTAAAATTGTTGATACAATCCCTATTTTTTTTTTTACAAATGGCAATCATCAGTCTAATCTAGATGTCAGATTTGTGAGTAGTCAAAATAGATTTATAACTGTTATAATCCCAGCAGAGTTGTTTGATTGATCCGCAAACTTGCTAATTTATAACTTCAAACTTCAATGGACCCTGCTGTAAACAAAATGTGTGGCACATGATCAGCTATCATAGACGACAGAGAGCACAGTTGAAGAGAAGTTTTTTTTTATCCTTTTACATAAAAAGTAGGACATCTGCTATGACAGACCTTAGTAAATCTTTTGCAATAATCCTCCATACCTACTGTAGGCATATGCAGTGCAAGGCCAAGACACAGCCACGAGGCAAAGTGAAATTCTGGGGCAAGGCCTAAATGCTTGCCTTGTCTCAGATAGAATATTTTGCTGGAGAAATCTGTCAACGGCTAACCTTGAACAAATATATATGTATAGATCATAAATCCAGATTTTTGATTTTCTTCAGCTACAAACATTATTAGGTTGACAAATTTGGAAATTTACTAATAAATTAATCAGAGGATACTCACATCTAGTGTGGGATATTGTAAGTTCATGGTAGTAAAGCTCATGTCATATGACAGTCAAGCAAGCTGAATAAGGCACTACTGATGTAAAGCCAGTTGAATATGGCAGTAAGGCTAGTTTTACAGGGCGGTAAAGCTGGTGTCACATGACAATAAAGCTAGTTTCATGGAGCAGTGAAGCCACAAGTATGGCAGTTTCATCCCTGGTATTGCTGTTTGTTAGAAATGTGCAGAAATTATTTCTAAATTTGAGTGTTTAGTGGCCTTTGATTGTAATTCCCTGTAATGCATTATAAAATCTCCCAAACATCATTAGAATTGAGTGTTTTCATTTGGATGATATTTCACTTTCATTGGGTTGTAATATTTTAATGCGTGATGTCTAATTTGCCCTAATCATTCATAATGAGACTTGTCAAAATCACTCCCTCTGCAATTTTAACCACTTGGGAGGTTTCGAAGTCACCAGGGACCTGTCAAATTATTTTAAAAGCTTTAGCCAAATAACATGTTGCAATAATACTTTAGCTAACAATTATATTATTTAGTTCTTGGTTTCCAAAGAAGTCTGGAAATTACTTTCAGTTAAAACTTAGAAGGATGGATTTTTACTGGCTTTATGTCCTGAATTTATGCAACTGATAAGCTAATTATTACAGTAGGAGGACACAGGAGGAGACACAGCAATGACGCAGAGAATAACTGAAGCTGCACTGTAAAATTTGAAAACTGTGTTGGAGCAATATTTTGAGCTGTCTGAGAATGTTAATAATTTTCAAGCTATGATAGCTCAATCCTATAAGTTGTCAAGGTATGATAGCTCAATGCTGTAAGTAGTCCAAACGAATCATAACATTAAGCTGTGAAAACATGAAAGCTTCAGTTGTTGCAGATAGCTTGACATCTCAGCCATGCCACATATAGCGCCATCCAGAGTCCGCGAAAAGTGGTTTTGATGTACAGGACATTTGGGCAGGTAGTTCTTGAAGTTTACCTGCCCGAATGAAATTTTACCTGCCCAAAATTCTCATACACATAAAGTCACTACATAACTGATCACCGTACTAATGGAGTCCACCAACTCAAACTTTCAAAGCTGAGGCTTCTTAAACCTATATAGGCCTAAATACAAACATATAAATGCCATAATATTTCAAAAAATTGGGTGTTGAGTAACTTGAAAATCTTTGTGTGCTAGCCTAATGTAATTCTGACTAAGGGCTTCATGCATGTTAGCATGCATGTACATATTTTTTATTTAATAAAGTCAATCAGTTGGGCTATTTAATTTCATTATATATACAATTATGTCTTAGAAAAATTCGCTTGGCATTGCAGAAAACTGTTGCATCCGTGCATTGTTCAATCTTGTGCAAAACCATACATGATTCTTAAGAGGCAAATTGCTAATTGCAATCTTGACCTATTCACTAGTGGAGGTATTGATCTGATGCTTAATTGCAATCCATTTGACACTTGTGTCACCTAATTTGTGTCATTGGTGTTTGTCAATTGCACTGGGGATTTCAAAAGGCTGTGCTAATTGCATTGCTTGCTGTATCAATGCACAAGACTCTTCACATGACCCTCGGACATTTGGGCAGGTAACCACTTTATTTTTGCCGGTCACACGCTATTTTTGCCGGTTTTGACCGGCAAACCGGCACTTTTCGCGGACTCTGGCGCCATCTATAACAAGCAATTCTCATAACACTGCATTTAGTTTTAAATAATTATTTACTAAAAGAAAAAAGAACATTTATATTACACTATCCCAGAGAAACTGAGTAGCACACCACAAGAGCTGGTCACTTTTTTAAATATTTTTATCTCTCTTAAATTAATTTGTTGGAGATATTAGATGCATGCTTTCACACACGCCAACCAACATTTCCAAGTCAGAGTGTGTTCAAATCTAGGCTCCTAGCACTGTATACCAACTCAGACGAGCCACAGGCAATTGGGATTTATTCACAAGAAATTAATTTTTAAATCTCCTTGTGATGCAATTGTCTGTGTTGAATGCATCTTGGGCCTGTCCATGATGTGCTAAAATGAAGCATACTGAATCAGGTGGATGCCCTTGAGAGATGAAACAATATTTTGGGATTACAGCCCACATTCATAAATAACTTTATAAGACAGGTCACATAAATATAAATAAGAAACAACTAAAAATAAGTCAACACAGCTCAAAATTTTGAGTTGTGTCAGCTTGGATCAATAAGTCAACAAAACTCAATATTTTGAGCTGTAAATCAACACAACTCATTGTTTTGCGTTTTCTCAGCTTGAATACCTTAGTCAACATAGCTTAGTATTTTGAGCTATCTCAGCTCGGTATTTTGAGTTATCTCAGCTTACAACATTAATTTATGTCAGCTCAATCAACTTGTGCAACCATCTCACTCAATCAATTGAGCTGAATCAGCGAGTCCGATTTTACAGTGTGTTGTCCAATATGGGCTCAGGTGACAAGACCAAGTAGGAATCTGAACGCACGCAGGACCCAGTGATGTGCAGCGCAAAGCTTTAAGGTTTTTAACAACAAGTTAATATAACAGAACAATAGTTATTGGTGAAGTTATATACAAATGAAAGCGATGAGTGAGTCATAGCAGTGAAGTTCACAGCAATGAACATCATTCGTGTCAGTTATTAATTAAAACTCGTCATACCTGACACTCGTGATGTTCATGCCTTTGAACTACACTGTTGTGGGGATTTTATTATAGCTACCATGTGGTAGGATAAATTTGCAATTTTTGTTTGCCTTTGGCAGATACAGCATTTGCCTTCCCTAAGATAGATGTATCCCGGGCCCAGCTTCGCTTCACCCAGATACAGCTACCTTTAGGAAGGTAAATCCTGTATCCGCCAAGCAAATGAAAAATAACTAATAGTGCAGGATTAACAAAAGGGAGCAGGGGGTGTATCCTGTCATGAGGCCTAAGGTAAAATGGAGTCTATTTCCAGTAGAGAACATTTCATGTGAATTAGCTTTTCTTGTTGGAATTTGCATTAATTGAACTGCTAAAGACAGGTAATTAGTGAGGAAAGTAAAGAGTGCTCCGAGAAGATACCACATATATGCCATGCCAAGATGAGACACAGAGACACTAAATAAATCCAGCTGTCTTCTTTCTTTGTCAATTCCAATCAGTGAAAATTTAACTGCCTGAGGCAGAGAGTGGGTGTCGACGAATTCTGTAATTTCCGTAAGGGATTAATTTGATATTTCATAAACTGATTTTTCTTTGGTCCAGATTCCGGAAGGCAGCCAAGACAGGCGCAAGTGTAAGGACCCTGCCATGCAAGCAAAAGACATTTTTACCTTTTCTGAAATAGACAAATCCTAAATAGATTTAAGTCTCATTATGAGACCCTTATTCTCTCAATCTTTCAGTTAATTATTATTTTGAAGTCCGTCGTCACATTAATTGTGCCTTATAACTCATGGGGCTCGCTTCAATGTCACATTCATCAGTCATAGATTGATTTTTAATGCTTTTAAACCTATGTAAGGGATCTTTTGTTGACCCTGTATAGATACTGACACAAGTGGGCTCACAATTTATCATCTTATCTGAATGACATCCTACTGGGATTTTGTTCTTAAAGGTAAAGCTAAAGTATTCTAGCTTCTATATAATTACTTAGGAGCAAGGTGGTGTGGCTCTTTGTCATGTTTCACTGAAGACGCCAGTTACATGGTATGACTGTCTCAACTAGATAATACTAGACAGGGTGCCAACCCCTCAAAATTGGGATTTCTGTCCGCAGCGATCCACACCTCCTCAAATTTGGTACTGTCAGAAAGGACATTTTCTGAACTTTTTCATGTTCGCAATGCCAATGGTTTTGTCAATTTCTTGAACCAGAGATTTTTAATTTTGGTTTTCATGGCCACAAGTCTGCTTTTGTCACAATAATTTTTATAAAACTTATCATGGTGTATCAGAGTTGTTGAAGCACCAAAGAAAATGGATATGCAAGGATGCCTGTTTAGAAATTTTGAGTTTTGATTGAATTTAATAAATTTATGTAACATCTGATGCATTGTATCTCTTTGGAACAGCTATGACTGTAAACTGGAACCTATGACGAAATATCCCTTTGCCAACTTAAATTTTGCGAGCAGTGTATTTTAAAGACACCTTTTATTTTAAATGCAGTAACATGGCTCAAATTATACTGATATAAATTTCATGTTCAAAATGGTCTACCTCAAATTTCATTCAGTAGATTTAATAGACAACTCCCCAGAAATGGCTGTAATCATTTCCAATCCTCTTAGCACCAAATGTGAGAAGCAATTGCATAATTGCCAGGACCACATTGGAAATAAGTTCTACTTTTATGTGCTATCCTGGCCAGTCATGGCAAAATCAAATCAAATCCCACACCCTTGAGTTCTTCAGGCATTTTAAACGATTTATGAAAGATGAAGAAACTGTATCTATGAGGTGGGTGGAACATGTATTCTAGAATCTTCTAAAATATGCTAGTGTATCGAGATGGCAGAGAGTAAATGATAAGGCCCTTCGTCCAGATGGATGAATGGGTGGTTAGAACTTTGAGGGCAACAGTTTCATCTCAGTGCGGGGGGGGGGGGGGGGCTTTGACTTTTAAATCAATAAATTATGTTTGAGCAATGAGCAGGATGTTGCTTGATTTCAAAGGGAATATGTTTTTCATATACCTGAAATGAATAATTAATGTCCCTGTTACCATGAAACAAATAATATCCCTTCACGGAAAAGTCCAACCCCCTCCCCCGATTATAAAATAGTAATCTCTTATGTCTATCTTTGGCAAATTGATTGACTTCAGAATGGTACTCATGAGTCATGACAGGAATATATGAATAAACTAAAATATTAAACATTTCTTCATGGAGAGACTTAAATACAGTTTAAGAGTTTTTCTTCCCTTTCAATAATATGCTGCATCAATGGCTATATATGATCCAATTATGCCAAATACTGAAGAGGAGATAAAATATTAAAGGAAAAATAGATAAGTAAAGTATATATATATACATGTATATATATATATATATATGATTTCCAATGCAATTGGTGCAAGATTACTTCAGTACGCCCACACACTTCCAAAAACCATCATAATGAGGCTTTCAAGACTTGTAGATGTGGTTCTGCTAGTTCCTGAATTTCAAAATCTTCCACTTTGGCAAATTGTCAAATTATTATCTGTGAGATCTATCTATGTATCTGTTTATCTCTCTATATGTCCAACTACTATATCTGGTATCTATGTACTCATTCAACTGTGGCTATTTAGGAACTTTGGTGAGAAATATTCAGCCTCGTAACAAACTTGAGATTATAGACTATTACAAGCAAATAACCAATCATATATAATATAAGTTGCTGTCTCATTGTTGTTGAAATGACTCAAAATGAGTTTGTTAAATTACCAGCTCTGCAATGGTCTCAGTTGGAGAGCAGTTTCAATCATCCTTTGCCTCATTGTGTTCTTCACATGTTCTAATTAGCCTACCAAGTGCAAAATTACAGGATGTAAAGCCTGAATCAACCAATACCCACCCACACTGGTCTCTCTTTCATTTTAATAAACACCCTACCTCCAAACCAACAGCATTGAAGTTGGAAGCGTTTGCCATTTGAAGTGTGAGCATCTTCTTGGAAAATTAATTGTTTTGAGATGTAGCACAGACAGCCATTTTTGTCTGAAGAAAGTGAAATGTTACATCAGGAATATACAAAGAAATTATGTCTCAAAACGGTATACAATTCATTTAATCTCTTAGTTGTGGTGAGATACAAAGAGCTCTGCAATAAAAATTATTATTTTGGTTGAAATATAAAACTTCTCGCATCACATAATTCTGCCAATCAAAAAAATAGATAGATGGAAAGATAGATAGATAGATAGATTGTTCGTTTGTGTTTTACGCCTCTACAGCACCTTAGTGGGCTATATCGAGGCAGGCGATCGCCGTATGATGATGAGATGAGAAGACTGTGAGTCTGGCACATACCCTATTAATTCAGGGATGCCCAGGGTCTTTCAGTTGCCCCAGCATAGAATGCTGGATACAACCCGCCTCCATTTAATGTCCCATGGGCTTGGACTAAAGTGAATAGATTGATAGATAGATAATAGATCGCCAGATGACAGACATATAGATATACTTAGATAGATAGATAGATTGACAATAAATTGACAGATAGATAGATAGATATGTAGGTATATAAATAGATAGACAGATAGATAGATAGATAGATAGATAGATCAATAGATAGATATATATAGATAGATAGATAGATAGATAGATAGATAGATAGGACTCCCCCAACACTGTATATAGTATGTTTGTGAGATGCAGGCTTCAAAATGGGTTGCAATGTAACAGGTCCATCTCAGATCTACAATGTAGGAAAGAAAACAACAAACTACAGAGATGACAGAAACACACTTGCAAGATTTCAAACCTTTCAATGCTTTCATTCTGATGCTTTCTGTAAATCTGGGGGCGTATACCAAAGGAATTATCTGACTGGCATTAAATTTATGAATATGTCTTACGTAGAATAAATCATATCTATTTTGATCTACTTTGTTATTTTTGACACCAAATTTTGATAACTTCTACTTTATTATAATATGGCAATATTGTGGTACTCCAGTTTCATCCATCATGATGCTTAACAAATAACAGATCCCAGTTATGGGTTATATTTATCATAATTGTATTGTATACACTTATTAAGGTAAAATCTGCCAAGATTCCCATGCAAGTTTTCTGATTCCTCTATGATGATGAGTGATAAGAAGACTAGGAGTCCGTTACACACCCTAATTTAACACTTACCATATTAATGCAGGGATGCCTAAGGACTTTCAGCTGTTCAAATACAGAATACAATCTGCCTCCATCTATTGATCAAATGTATAGAATCCAGTTCCAGGAGTGAGATTTGAACCCATGACCTCAGAGACTGGTTGCATAAACAAGCACTCTTTGTATTAGGCCATGGAGAATTAAATAAAATGCGGGCAAATATTTTCTTCCTTTGTAACCTTTTCCCCATTGCCACAATGTGCATGTATATCCTTCCTTACAAAATAGGCAATCCCACATTGCATAAAATAGATGCCCTCGCTTCCCCAATTTGTCCATCCGTCCTATCTCCTTCTACTCCATCCACTGGGAGGGATGGTTGGTCTAGCGGTAGCATGCTTGACTGCAAATCGCTGGGTCCAGGGTTCGAATCCAGCTCTTGCCGGGTCACCCGGGCGTATGTTGGATGGCTGTTTCAATCATTCTTCGCCTCATTGCCGTGTCCTCCCTCCTGCCCTTATTAGCCTACCAAGTGCATAAATACAGGATGTAAGACCGCAATCATCCATCCGTTAATCAACTTCATCCACTAATCAACCATTATTATATGACATGAGCATGCCTTGTACCAATGCCCTGTCCTGAAATACCTACTTTATAAGATGCTAAGACCTGTTACTCAAGCACTCAGCACCGTGAGAGCCAGCGAAGCCTTTGTTGACCTTTTTAGTAAAGGGCTATTCTGAAAGATGTATCTTGACCAATTTCCAGAGGAAATGCGAATAGCTGGCCAACTCTAAATAAGCCTGTGATGTAGTATTATCATTGTCCAGCTATTTGCTTGAGGGAAAACTGCAAAGGAAAGCATAAGGCTGCAATGGTGAGGTGGGTTTACGTCTCATATTTTTGTTATGCTTGGTTTCTGACATGATCAGCTGCATTAATTTTGACATTGTCGACATGGATTGACAATACTGAAAGTTTATTAAGTTGGTGTGAACTACCAATGAGCAATAGTTCAGTCTTTTCTCCATTGTTACAAAGCTTGTTCTTCTGGAGAAATTTCCTGATTTTAGCAGTGCACTTTTCTATTTTAGCTAACACATTTCTCTGATCGAAGAAAGTTGGCTCGAAAAAGAGAATAAGTTGATCGTCATTGGCATACATTTGGTCTTTGACTTGATTTGTTGCAACCACTTGCTTAATGGAGCGATATTATGAGTTATGTAAATAGGATCAGTCCAAATTTTGAATCTTGCGTAACTCCAATTTTTAGTGGTAGTTTAGTTGATGCTTTGTCATTAATAGTGCGGAATTAAGAACATCGTATCAGCTTTCCAAATGTTTCTGTAGAATCTTGTGATAAATTGTGTCGACAGTACAAGCATTGTCACCTAACCATTGGTCATATTCAACATGATATCATCATGGACCTTCGTCAAGACGGTTCCAGTGCTGTGGCGTCTTCCGTAAGCTGTCTGTTTTTCATCATCTGGGTTGTTTGTAGCAAGATGGTCTGGGTATATGTATTTAAAATAACATGGCTCCAATAAATCATCCATCCGTCTTGAAACAAATCACATGCATGCGGAGTGAAAAGAACTGCAGTACAACCCAAATTGTTTTCTTAAAAATTACACTCTCTGGAAGATGCCTGCCCTTCTACACCCTTCAGTTCTTACCCTCACCCCTACATTCCCTCACTTCCCCGGTAACTATAAACATTAATCAGTTTAAATTAGCTTGAAAAATTTATTGGGTTGTACTAAAGTGCAATGTTTGCAGGGGCGATATTAAAAAAAATTCTGGTATGAAGCACACTTTCCACTTATTAAGTATTGCATAATAACCATCAAACAAGCTATTGAGATAGGCAGCTATTACACCAAGTAGAAGATTAAAGAGGAATTATGCTGCTGCAATTACAAAACACAAGTTGTATTGTTATCAGAAGCTTTTTGTAACATTACAAAGCTTCTCTTTTTCATTGAAGTGAAAATGTTGAAGGTTTGAAGTTTTGGAGTCTAGACAATAAATAAGCTCAGTATAGTAAAGAACACAAAATTGTTGCTGCTTCAATGGCTGCACACTGTAAAACCAGCTATGTCGCTCCTTACAGGAATACCGCACAATAAATACATATTGGTCCCCTGCCCATTTTTTTAAGCCTCCTTGCCCATCGGCCAGGGGCATCATTTATATACCCTTAATTCATGGATGCTTTACGCTACTCCTCCCAAACCACTCAATGCCCACAACTACAAATTTGCAAGCATCTTTATTTCACACCTTACAACAACCATAAGTGGGTGTGCTTTCTCAAAATTTTCATGTTATGCGTATTACCAGTGCATTTTATGTCATTTATGCACCACTATCATTCTGATGTCATGCACTTCTGATTGTTGTTCTGTTTTCCCAGGACTCCAATGGAGGGAGGGAGCCAGGGTGGGCCCACTGTCTTCAAAGACTGGCCCTTATATATGCATTCCCACTGGTACTATGCTAGTCTATAGAAATGGCCAAAGGGAGGGTCATAACATGGGACGAATGTGCTTTAGCATATCGATGGTGAAAGTGCAAAACCTCGTAAGTCAAAAAAAGCTGTTTTTCAGAAATTGGAAAAAACTATCACAGATAATTTTTTATGGTAATGTTCATTTATATGCAAGTTAGGCTCTACGTGATTAATAGAAAGTGAGACCCTGTTTTAGCATAATTTTTTGTCATAGGTCATTGACCCCTGCATTGATGCTACCATCAGATATGAATGAAAATGTCGAGTTACAAGGTTTTGCACTTTCACTTTTTGCAAGTTAGTGAAAGTGCAAAACCTCCTAACTCGATCATTTATCACATTTCTAAGCAACTTGCAGCATTGAATGTACTTCCAATCTATAGCTATACAGTAAAACTTATGATTTGACCATAATAAATAACAACTGCTAATTTTAATTAGTGGCTACAATAGCAAGAATGAGGAAAAAAGCAATTTTTCAAATTTTCGTGCATCACTAAAACAAATATAGGGAGGTATAGATTTTTTAATAGGGAAATTTCCTGAGAGCCATAAAAAAGTGCCGCAATCATTGTTTTTCAAAAAAAGTTGAAATATCCGAAAATATGAGCTTTTAAGTTCCGATTTGAGTTACGAGGTTTTGCACTTTCACTTTTTGGAACAAATTGACATACAAGGTTTGGTGAAATCATTCTGTTACTAGTGTGTTACAGCTTCAAAAAACAGCAAACCGGCAAAGTGACCAATTGACAACATGTATTGGATATTGAAATAGTCATTCCACCCAAAATCTAAAAATGGCAAAATTTTGACATACGAGGTTTTGCACTTTCACCATCGATATTCTTTGGCAGTATCGGCTTGTGGTTCCATCATTTACGCAAATATGAAAGTGTATGTGCCTGGTGTACACTCTAACAAATTTCACACAAAATTGTTTAAAAAAAATCCATGTTGGTTTTGCATTGAAATTTGGTTTTTCAAAAAAGCATTTTGAATCTAAAAAACCAATTTTGTCCTGAAATTTTTTAGAGTGTAAGATATAATTTCAATGGTCTCCACTGCATGCCACTCCCAACCAGATATTTGATTGTAATAACATATGGTAGCATATTTATCTGGCCTTTCTGTACAATGTATTATAGGATTGGCACCGTATTTTACACATATATCAAAAGTGCATGAAGCAGTTAACATGAAACCTTTACTTAACAATCATAGCACAATGTCATGCTTTTTTGTTAGCCTCGTTTAAGGACACACTTCTGCTGTGCTTTTTGAACAAGATTAATTTTTGACCAAAAGACTGAAATGGTTTATTAAATTTCAAGGCTAGAAACAAAAAGTTATATTGGGATTTGTGAGATTATCAGGATCAAGTTGGTCCTTACATCCTTGGTATTCAATGATCTTGGCACCCTCAGTCAATAAAAACCTTTCACAAATTGAGGAGTATATTTTGCATTGTTCCATCACTTCTGTTTGATTAGCCTCCTGTTTGTCTAAAAACCCTCCGGCATATCGTGATGTTCACCTGTGTGTGTTACAGGGGGTCAATAACATAGGCCTATCAGACTAAATCGGGCCTATGTGTTATTGACCTCCCGTTCAGTGACTACCACCAGTTAGGTCGATACATTACTTGACAAGGGAGCCATGTATGCATTCTTATAAGTCTTTATATTGCATTAGCTATTAACTAAATACTGGCTTCAACCTCGAAGAATATCGCCAAAACATTACAATTTTGCTATAATTGTTGAAGGCTCACCAGACTCTAAGATGTATGTCCTTTTAACTGCGAACATGTGTTGTGTCAGAGACAGTTCTCCGCACAGCATTCATATTATCTATATCTTCATCTGTTTGAATAGATCCTGACAAGGCCATCCTCTGTCGCATGATGGGAACATCTGGTACAGTATCACGAGCTTCAAGATCCAGCAATTCCTGCTTCGGACAGATTTCTAAGTGGCCATGTCGAGCAAACTTTGCACAACCATCTGTTGGTGATTTCAACTGCGACTCGGCCATCATGAGGAGAGGTGGGTTTGGGACTGGTTAAAGTATTAAAAGTCCTTAGTATAAATGCTGATTTCCAAATGGTAGAAATAGTGTAATAACTGGCATTTGGAATGTGAATAACACTAATGACAGCGCAGCTATTTTTAAAAATACATACCATTGCTTTCCATTCGATTTTTTATGTTGGCAAATATTGTAGTAATTTCAAACTAACTGTTGTCAGCTCTGGAAAGCAACGAGTTTGAGATAATATTCCAAATAACTCTTTGACAGCATTTGACATCAATTTGTCAAATTGGTGATAATGTTTTTCTTGAGGAAATGGCGTTGTAGAGAATTTCTTCAGACAACCTGTTGCCGTAATCCTTTAATAACAACTTTGGCAAAATTTTTGCCGCTTCAATAAATCTCCCAGCATAATCGCATCACGATTTGGTAATCAGAACGATGCGTCAAATGCAGAATTTTCCAAATTATCCAGCTCCCTTTTAACCTGGTTTACTTCAACAAATTCTTGTAATCTGATATGAAATCCGCCCCTGAAAAAACAAACAATAAATCACATGAGATTTAAATTCAATCTGGTAGACCTATGAACGTCAGCTACATGCAGAAGGAAAAGTATTAGGCCTACTTGTATAAAAGAACTAATTAAATTGCAGCCTGGTAGCATAGTATGAGATTTTAGATCATAATTCACTGAGGGAAATGCATCGACTGAAAGGAAAAAATAATTTGCATGATACAACGGCTAGATAAACAAACAATTTGAAATTTGAAATTAATAAGAGAGAGAAAGGCAATTGATTTTATTTTGCACATCTAAATTATAATTTACAGTGTTGTTTTTGAAATTAAGGTACATATTTTACCCCCAGAGAATTCATAAAAAAATTGCTTATACAATAATTAATGTGCCAGGAGGAGATACATGGAAGCTATATGCTTGCAGTTTAGGGCCAAGGCTTTAGTTATTTTCAATGTAACAAACTGATTTAAGAGGTATAGGGTATATATAAATTTGTACTAAAAACATAGGATGGAAAGAAAAGTCAAAGAAAAACAATTATGATGATGTTGAATAAATGAGTAAATAAAGTAATAGAATGCGGAATAAAGACATGCCAAAAAAGGTAGGCATATACTTTTGCAGATATACATCGAGGAAGAGATATCCTCCTTTTATATATATCTTCTTCAAGCTAAAGGAAAATATTTTCCTTCTAGGCTGCACAGTGCACAGGATATGGTATTATCGTTTAAATACTGTATTAGATGAATAACATCCTTGGTATAGAACATAAAGGAAAGGGAAGCAAGTTCCAAGAAGAACACTGCCAAACCACACACTGTAAAATAAATACTGTAGCAGAGATTTATACAACAGCAATTGTTAACAACAAATGAGCCTTCAAATTTTACTTACATAAAATGAAGTGAGGTGCAGACGTCTGCGAATGTATACGGATTCACCACTCAGAATTTATGAATTTGGGGGTTAGGATATAATGTGAGGAGTAAGGCACTTGTCAAAAGTTGCAATTAAAGATGGACACATCCCTTAGGTTTCGTGCTGATTTTAGTCCTTCCCCCCCCCTTTAGGATTGATGCAGGCTTTTGATCCATCCCAAACATACAAAGCAATACTCATGTACAATTAAGATCATTGTGCGTATTCACAAACATTTTTAGCATAGAAAGACGTTTCGGAACTTATTAAGTTAGCCCCCTTCAGTAATGCTGTAAAAAATTTGTACCCTGGCCCTTCCTTGAATCATGTGTGAACAGCTGCTATTTATTAGATTCAGGGATTCATGGTTCAAAGTTTACTTCAAACCCCACTCTGGCCATGTCCAGATAATTCTACTGTGCAGATTGAGGCATGATGATTGCCGCTTAGTATATTGAGGACCGGAGATTGGAGGCTATATCAAATTGTACTTCATGTAAATATATGTAATTGTATATCTCCAGATCAATTTTACTGATTTCTAAATTCAGCTTCGCATAGAAAATGTCTTCATTTCTTAAGGAAAGGAAGCAGCAATTATCTCTAACAGAGTGAATAGAAAAAAAAAAAACAACAAATAATTTGAAAAAGCGAGAGGAGGAAATCAGCATAGATGTCTCAGACCTTCCCATATACAGTATCTCTTTCTGAGTATTTATTTTCATCTGTAAAAGATGAAAATTATGAGCCAAAATTTAAAAGATAGACATGTCGT
Organism: Platynereis dumerilii; assembly: GCA_026936325.1. Classification (NCBI taxonomy): domain Eukaryota; kingdom Metazoa; phylum Annelida; class Polychaeta; order Phyllodocida; family Nereididae; genus Platynereis; species Platynereis dumerilii. The sequence goes on from JAPTHN010000004.1 coordinate 15,523,655, forward strand.
GATGAAAGGATTGTCCAAAATGGTACCGAACTTTTTGCAAAGAACTTCACTGTGAAATAGCAGGAGTTAGAATCTTTTTTGTGTTCCTTGTGTCGTGACAAATATTTACAAACTTCAAATTAATTATTTTGATTTTATAATTTGTTTTCTTTTGGCATATCCCTGTTTGTAGTAATTTACTATTTAAAATATATACCACATTAACAAGCAAAAGCATGTTTAAAAGTCTCTTGCAAACGCCTCCGACTCTCAAAGAATAATTTTCTATAATATTATGAGTTCAGAACTTCAGATACAATTTGTCATATTTGGTCATAATTTTCTATTGTCACGTCGTGGGTGTGTTGTTCTGTAAACCATAAACCTGGCAAAGGTATACCAAAATTAACACTTGTACACAACACTCCAGGAATATCATTCATCATATATATTTGTTATTGTCTTTCCTATGCATGGGGCGAATCAATCATTTACCTTACACAGTCACCAACAGACAACAATCAAATTGCAATTACCAATTCCTCCTTCATAGCCTGCAGAATCAGACATATTAAATATTGAAAACTGACAATGTAATTTTTTGTTATTATGTTTTGCCATAAAGTGATGTGCGGCCTAGAATATTGCAATAACAGTGTTGACAAGAACGGGAAGCAAATTTGCGCGCACAATCAAAACATGGGAACGTGGATAGGTTGCCATGTACAGTATGGCTATAAATTTTCGTCTTCCACGCATACATGGAGGTGGGGTAATAAGATGGTCAGCTCAGGTTGTAGTACTCAGGACTCACTGGGTCTCAGATTTGAATCCAACTCTATGGCAGGATCGCCTGGACTTAATGTTTGACAGCATTCCTAATCATCCTACGCCAAATTAGCTTGTCGGAGTGGGGAGCCCCTGCTTACCAATCTCATTCAAACTTAACATACAGCCTCTCCTGAATTTTAAATCATGATGATAAACTTTTGGTGCCCACTGTTATAATACAAATTGGTTTCTTTTCATGGGGTCAAAGGTCAGCTGAATATGCATGCAGCATGATTACAGTGCGCTTGGCCACCTAGCTGCCTTGTTAATTCAGCCGTGACAGTCTGGATCCACTGTGGGTCCACTGCTATATTTTAAGGAGGGCAGCTGCCCCCTTCTTGGTAAGCGTGTATTATGTTGACACTTCGCACTGCTTAAAGTGCTTGCAGATTATTTTTACCATTTCAAATTGAATAAAGGTTATAGAAACCATTGATGTTCAATAATGTCAATTTGATCATCCGCTTGAATTTTTAGCCTCATTGCCCAAATTTTTTAGGTTTAGAGTTCCCCCATCATTGTTTTTTGTAGGGGAGGGGACGAAAGAGTACCAGTCCACCCTTGATTTTATAAAAGGCAGGGCTAAGTTGTGAAAGTGTCTGGGCATGTTAGGGTGAGTATACACATAAAAATATATTAAAAGATTATTGAGCAGTACTGTATATCCAGACTGGATGGATGATTGGGGTTTACGTCCTGTATTTATGAACTTGGTAGGATAATGAGTACAGGGGGAGGACACGGCAATGAGGCAAAGGATGATTGAAACAGCCGTCCAACATAGGCCCAGGTAACCTGGCAAGAGCTGGATTCAAACGCTGGACCCTGCAATTGGCAGTCCTGCACGCTACCATTAGACCAACTGGGTCCGACCCTCTCCAATGTATATCAAGAAAGATATGATTTTCATCCCAAGTGCCATTATAACGACATGAACAGAAAGTCAGAAACCAAGCTGTTTGCTCCTATTGGTAGGTTTGTAGTTTCCATGGCAACGGCCAGGGCTTGCCTGCATAGTTCTGTGGATGCCTCAATCTCTTTCCAGCAAAATCACTAGATTCATTGGAGACACAGGAGCTCATATAGGTACACCTTTATGTCATATCTCTCATCCTGTGACTGATATCATTCTTGGCGTCTATTTGAAGTATGCATGTAAGTGACTTATTTTTTGTTGTGTACATTTTGATGTTATGACATATACATATACATCCAACAATGACAGTGTTAAAACAAAATATGATTTATAGCTAGTCTGTTGTTTAAGATATTTCACCAGGTAGTATTTTACAACAAATAACAAATTGCTGAAAACTAATTTCAGGTTCCTTTCTGCAATATATTGCATTGAGCTCGGTTTAATAGTTGACAGCAGACAAAATTGGTTGCCAAGTCAATGCTAAATTGGTGCTTATCGGGAGAGAGTTTTTTTTTTACGAGAGACTGCCATTATTGCCAACTTGGTTGCCTTAATTTGAAGAATGGCGAGGAAAAGTTTGTTTTCCTACTACTAAAGTAAACATCGACGAGTTCAATTCAAACCATTCTGTGGACAAACCATGAACAATGAAGCTTTCTCAGTGCTTGTATGAATTTGATATATCGAATTGCACAGTTATGAATTGCTATTGTAATAAAGACACTCACTGGTGCCTGAGAAATTAGCATTTTGGTATAAAAGTCATATTGGGGCCAATGGGACATTGAATTGGGGGCACATTGGTACGCACTGAATATGGCAGAATGTAAGTGTCCAAGTCAACTGAATGACCTGGACAGCACACAATACAGTGCCGCCTGTAAGTAAGTGAAACGCATGATATTGTGCCATTGCATCAATGTTAAACATCCTTAATCAAAATGCTTCTGGAAGGACAGGTTCTCATCTGATGTGAGGAAAACATTTTGGGTCATAAAGGCCGATATGTGAGGAATGCGGGATAAAAATAGCAGCCAATTTTCTTTGTTGTAGTTGGAGTTCTAAAAGGTATGGGTCAAAGTCTTTGATAAGTAAGTGAAACGCAGGCCCAATGTTAAAAGATAGGGAAGGGTGATTCACTTACTTATCAAAGACTTTGACCCATACCTAACTCTGACTACAGCGAAGAAAATGGGCTGCTATTTTTATCCCACTTGCCTCACACGTCGGCCTTTATGACCCACTTTGTTTCCCTTTCATCCGATGAAAATTCATGCCTCCACAAGCAGTTAGGCTGAGGATGTTTAGCATTGATGCAATGGCACAATGTCATGCATTTCACATACTTACAGGCGGCACTACAGGTATTCAGGCCACAGTGAATAGAGGCATAGTGGATTGCCATGCACTGTGAACAAATTTGTCGCAAAGAAATGTGTGTTACTTACACAGATGTCCGCATGCACCATTGCACCAAGGACAGTTTATGTTAAATGTTTAAAACTGTTTGAAGTTATTAACTATTGGCACTACAAGGTGTTAATGCACTGTATATGACATTACGCACTACTTATATGTAATATCTATTGCACATGGAGTGTTAAAATGATTTTTTAATTGATGTCCCAATGTGCACCGGCTGATGTCCCAATGTGGGGCACATTTTGACAGTCGTTTTTACGACTCACATTTTACTCTCTGGCTGCAAAAGGGTAGGTGCAGTCTAGTTTATTATACCTTGCATTTAAGCTCAATAGTATCGGTGATATCCATGCAAACTTCTGAGTTATTCAGTGCTTTCAGCATTGAGCAAAATTAGTAGACGTTAAAAGCGTCCCAATGTGCCCCGGTTCCCCCTACTAACTAAGATATTTTGCTTGTCAGGCAATGTATGTAGTTTCATTAACTTTATTTAAAACTGTCATATCGACTAGCTAATGATCCATATTCAATCATTAACAGACAAATTTAGCTCTTTCTGAGTTCCACAATTACTTGGCACGAGACACGGGCCAACATAAAATCATACTAAAATTATTATCATATCTCATTACTACCTTCCTTATATTCACCTTATCATACAAAATTTTAAAAGGGTTTTCCACAAATATGTCTTCACTGTACCATATCATCTTACCGTATCAATAAATACATGGCCTACAAGTATAGACTCAAGGTTATGCTAAGATCTCACGGCACGTTACGGAGAACTTTTTTACCACTGAGGGGTAGCTTCAGTTGAATTCTAGGAAAAAATGACCATCCCGGCGACATACAATGTTTATAAAACTATTATATAATTAATTAAAAGCATATCACGGCGGGTTAAGATCGTAAATCGGTGGGATAACATCATATCCCTGTGGGAAAGATCTAAATGCCTGGGGGGCAAGATCTAAATGCCTGTGGGATGTCAAAGATCGTCGGCGGGATGTCAAAAGACCGTCGGCGGGATGTCAAAAACTGCCGGCGAGGCTGCAAATGTCCCCAGGGGCAGGAGAGGTCCCCGCAGGGGCAGGAGAGGTCCCCGCAGGGGCAGGAGAGGTCCCCGCAGGGGCAGGAGAGGTCCCCTCAGGGGCAGGGGATGTCCTAATATCCCGCCGGAGATGTTTTTGAGACGTTCTCACTGAAAAAATCCCCGCCGGACATCCAAAAATCAAGAAAATTTTGGGCTCTGTTCCGCCGTCATGAAAAAAAAGTTTGAACCTGTTGAACCTTTTTTGACATCGACGGCGCAGTTTTTCCATTTCTAGGAACCCCTGAGGGGAACAAAAACTACCCCTGGGGGATGTGAAAAGTCGACGGCGGATCACCCAAATTCATCCAAATTTCCAGGAAATACCATCCCGCCGACGCCTAAAGTTCTCCGTAACGTGCCGTGAGATCTTAGCATTAGTAACCACATCACCTATGTCATATGTCTGTATTTCAATATCTAGGTTCACCATATTAGACTGGCGGGGTTTTTGAAAAATGGCTTTATTTAAAGAGGTACAAGCATTTTGGGGTAAAAGTCGGGAACCCATCTTTTTAGCATATTTCAGGTATGCCGATTCCGAAAAAACCGGTTCCCAAGCGATATTCCGGGTCCCTCATCTCCTAATTTGCATAACAAGATGGCCGCCAAATTAGCAATTTTTTTATCGTTTCTTTATTTTACTCATAAACTTTCATGATGACTGTGTAATTCGAAGCATTTCATATGTGTATGACATTCAAACTTTACTAATTTGGACACTAAATAAAATGGTAATACAGTGATTCCTTGTGTTTTATGGGGGAATTGGTGCTTCAGATTGCTTAGAAGGAATTTCGGGCCATGAGACACTGCTGAATAATTGGAGCTCCTGCCTAACTTCGCCTGCCCCAAGACAGAATTCCAGCTACAGCCCTGATCTTCCTCGCTAATCCAGCAAACTTAACAAACAAAACAAATTTAGGGATATCACTGATATTATTATGTTTTGAATGAGTTAATGACCTGTATTGAACTTTGAAGTATTGCAGACTAACTTTGAAAAAACTAAATTGTTGGAGGACTTCAGTTGCTTAAGTTTGCTTGATGCATAGGAAAGGTATAAGAATACACTTTTTTGCAGTTATATGACACTACTAATTTACTACTGACTGCAGGTCTTGCATAACTAATATCAGATGAATGAAAGGACTTTGTCAATGACTTCTTCATTGACCCTTAAAATATTGGCATATACATTTTATTTTGTAAAGTTTGCAGGATTAGCAGCATCGAAATAACAAAATCTATTCTTCTGAAATATGCCATACTAATTAGCATACTAATGACAATTGTTTTTCCATAATTAATATTTGATGAGAGTTATGATTTTATGAATAAGTTCATTATCTTCATAGACTTTAAAACCTTGGTATAGACCTTTAATTTGTAAAGATTCCTGGATTATCAGAGACGACACTGTGAAGATTAGTATTTTCTGTAATATTTTATCGCTAATTAACGTACTAATGACCATTATTCTTGCATAACTAATATTGGATGAGTGTTATGACTTAATAGTCATCATCTTCATTGACCCTTAAAACATTGGTATAGAACTTTAATTTGTTAGATTTGCTTGATTAGTAAGGAAGTTATTGAAGAAAAGGCATTTTTGTATAATGGCGGCTACTAATTTGCATATTAATGACCATCAAACTTGTATAATTGATTCTAAAATGGTGTGAGTATTCCTTGGTCTTCATAACATGGATTGAGCCACTTAGTTTGCCTTTTTTGCTTTCCTAAACAGTAGTATATTGAAGGTTACTGCTTTAAAACTATCAAAAAATGTCCAATTTGGCGGCCATTTTGTTATGCAAATTAGGAGATGAAGGACCCGGAATATCGCTTGGGAACTGTTTTTTTCGGAATTGGCATACCTGAAATATGCTAAAAAGATGGGTTCCCGACTTTTACCCCAAAATGCTCGTACCATCCACATATTTCAAAAATCCCGCCAGTCTATATGTTATTTCAACTTTTTCAGGGTGTATATAGCAACATCATGTCATTTTGCCATTTCTGTTGTAATATCATATGCCAACAAGGAGAGACTGAGAGTTCTGTGTGGTTTCGTCAAGGTCAACTCCGACTCCTTTGGCTTTCTGTGAAGCGTCAACCAATTTCAACCAATTTCAACCAATGTCAACCAAAAAGAGTGTGAAGAGGCTTTGGTTTCAAATGCACACAAAAACTTGAAATCATGAGAACACTGTGTACCGTTTGCTCTATGCGAAGCGACCTAGTTAATCATAAAATCTTAAATTTTGGGCTAGAAACCAATTCAGTTACAATATAGCATAGCCAGAATGCTATATTTATGTATTAGTCATGCTAATGTGAAATTACAGGCATTTAAAAAAAAAGTTTAGCAATCAAATGATTTGACGATTCTAGTAAAAAATGCACTAAAATTTACTAAAACTGTATAATCTCCCAGAAAACTTAACTGTATGTTCCCTAATTTTTCATGTTTATTACTTGTACTATAAGACAGCATACTGGCTATATGGCAAAGTTTGTTGTTTGCTCTATATATGAGTACCAGCAAAATGTATACAAAAAAATCCTTAATTACGTAACTTGGTTAGTACACAGTGAGAACCAAACTTTCAAATTCTCTGGAATTTTTTTGTCTCACAGCGACACTAATTGGGAAATGAGTGGGAGACCAAATCTGTCCACTGGAAGTCCATTTGGACTCCCAGTTACTATTAGGGGGGGATGATAAAGTGGCTTTTTTGCTGGGCCCATGCGGGGACGCTTTCAAATCAATCTTTGTTGTTTTAAAAGTCCATTCATACTGAAATTTCTGGATTTCGGACCTGCTTCTAGCTGCTACTGGCACTTTTGTATGACAGGAAAAGCGACGTTTTTGTGAAATTTCGCCTATTCGCGATGTTTGTTTATTTTAACATGTTTAATGATAGGAAGTTGAAAATAACACCATTAAATAGAGTGCAAAGAGAGCTTTCATTTGAATACCAACACTTATAGTCTGTGACAACACAAAGATTCATTTTATTCTTTAAAATTATATGATTACGAAATTATCAAAGACGTAGCGTGAAGATAATGGCTTAAATTATCACTAGTCATTTTTAGGAAATCAATGACACTGTGAACTGTAGAATCATGTTAAAGAAAACCTTAGCTTGAAAATTCAGTATCCCCAGTCCCAGTGAGTATACATTCACATGAATGTTTTACTGATTTGCCAATCAGTAAGGGTCCAACTGAAATAATCGAGCTAAATCAGGATGATATATGAACCTGGTACTTAAATGAATGTCTGTTACTTTGGAATACTGTGCACTTAAATATTTTCAATTGGTAAATAATGAATTCCAAAAGTGCTGCAAGTAAATGACTAAACCTGTTCAAAGTTACACTTCTCTTATAGCCTGCATGCATGGCGAGGTGGCAGTCCTGATAACTGTGTGTGCATTTCTATTTAATTCTATTAGTTTGTGCTTCTGAGAAGTAAAAGAAAATCACAAAGTGTACTGACATTGACCAATTGGCATTGGAATTGTAAAGGATCAGCTTCATAATAGCATCACTAATACAAGAACATACTGAAAATGTACAAAAAAATCGTAAATTATGGAGCAGAAAATTTTGAGCGTGCGTGGGTAGGATGAACCCGTACATTCTGAATTAGAGGTGCGACAAAATAAAAATCGTAAATTTCAATATTGAAAATTAGTCCATGTCCATTTGGAAAGGGTTTTTATTCAAGGAAGTGTCCAAAGCCCTTACGTTACCAAAAAAAAAGGTTTTGAACAACTCAATTATTGTCTGGTTAAGACAATCCAAAGATCAGACATATTATATTGTACATAGTTTTATTGTTTGTTATCAGACAATCCTTTTTTTCTCACTGCAGAAATAAGCCAACTACACTGGTATAATGTAACATTAACAAATGTATGTTATATGTGTGTGATATGGAAATAGTAAGTGTCAGCAGTAATGGTGACACTATTGGGCCTATAATGTTGAAAATAATTTAACTCTGACATATTTAATGACAGATCATTCAAGACAGAGCAAAATCAAACCATCACTACATGCATTCCCAGACCTAATATTTGCCACTGTGAAACCCATGTAGTGGCTTACAATGAATGGAATGAATTTTGGCAAAGCATTCATTATGACTTTCATTTGTTTTGCAGTATAATTTGTCTTAACAAAATTATTGCATTTTATATGCATCTGCCATTCAGAGCCATGCCATTCTGGGGGGAAACCTCCAAGTGATTGACTGCTTATTTTGGAATCTGCAACTGCCACTATACTTACTCATGCCTTCTTCCAATAATTCTACATTCTGTTTATGAAAGCACAACAAAGAAGTGGCAGAGACACTGTCCTTTCCAAACAACCTCTGAAAGAGCCATCACCAATGTCTTCTTCTTTCCCTTTACTTCAAGCAGTCAGTATTGGCAATCCTCGAATGTGCAGTTAGCTGAACTAGCTGATACAAGGGAATGAAGTGGAAGTGATAGTGATACTGACTTGCAACTCAATATCCAGAGTATTTTTCTATCTCTTGAAGTCATACATATTTTCAAGATCATGGTCCACATGATTATCAATCTTAATTCTTGTCATTCTAAGACTCAAACAACATTTGATGTTTTGTAATTTTCATGGAACGTCTTTGAAAATGGACCATAAATGGCAATATCTCAAGAACCAGTGCACCTAGAAAGTTGAAATATACACCAAAATGTTCGGAATGCCCCATTTCCTATTCAATGTCAATACATTTATATGACTTAAAATCAATATTTTTCAAGTTCTGATGGAAAATACTATTTTCGACATTTGAAAAGACGCAGTTTGACATTTTGGCCAGTAGCAGGCTGAATAAGCCATAAAATTCAATTTAGTAAAATGTTTCTTGATTCTGGAGGCAATGAGCAACTTTTAAAGGCGTCCCCGCAAATTTTCAGGATTATCATCCCCCCCTATTACTATGTTAAGAAATTCACCGACTTCAGGCCCTATGTGCAATTTGATCAATGAGATGTCAAAAATAAGAGTATATTTTGTCTGATTTTACATTTTTTCGTCTATTTAAAGCAATAATTTTTAGTGCACTGAACACTACGTGTATTAGCACCATTCGCTATGCTTGATAGTTGTATCGTACTTGTTTGACATGATGATAGTCGTAATCTTCTGTGGCAGAGAACATACCTGAGGTGATACGCCTGCTTCCTTTGACCGTTAAACGATAAGCCTCCTGCTTCTCATTTTGGTGGAGACCGTGTCTTATGAATATTTGATTTTATCCTTCATGTGCAAAGGGAAATGACTGTCATCGTGATTTAAGGGCTGAAATATATGCATGACAGCCACCAAGATTGCCATCAACTAGACAATTCTTCCTTCCCAAAATTCACACTAGTAATCGGGTGGAGTGAAAAAATTCAAAATGTGTTATTTGAAAGACAGCCCCTCCAAAAAAAGTTGTCAAATACAGCGAAGCAAAATATGTATGACCATATTAGGCGGTTGCACTTATTTCTGTGACACCTACCTGAGCATTTTGAAATCACCCTTTCATGCGATTCATGAGACTTCAAAAATGATGTTTTTTTGTGGTCATAAAATAGGTTCAAAATGAGATAGAGATATGATTTATAGGGCAGAAAACAAGTTTTAACCATAACAAATATATTAGAAAAACAAAAATTAAGAAACTCTTTTAAACGCAATGCTTATTTCTTCCTCAGTACCCCAAACGCCACAACTTTAGGAATTCCAGAAGATTTTACATGTTAAAAGATGAACATGTATTTTGATATGTTTTTGATAATTTATTTGAGAAATTTGACATTGATATCAAAACAGCTGATATCGATGATGGGAAAATTACATGAATTATGATACCACCGTGATAGTGTAATCATTCTGATTTGAATCACAAATATGCAATTGTCATGTTTCACTTCTTCTTTAGAGACAAATTATACCGTGCTGCAACAAGATAATATTATGTGGGATTAACTTCATTTAATACAGTATTTATAAAAACATTTTCAAAAATTTTATTAGAAATTTCATGACTTCTCATGTCATCTTTTAATTGAGTGACTATACTGTATATCAAAAAGAATGTGATACCCTTCAGTTTTTGTCTGTATCGGTGCGGGGCGAAAGTTGAGTTGGTATCACTCAGGGCTTCAGACAGGGAGACAGAAAAAAGTTTATTCAAGGTGAAGAGGTATAAAAAATAACTCCCTTCTAAGCGGAGACCTTTGTACTAAAGACAAAAAAGGCCACTATCGAGAGGTCACCCAGGAACAAAATTTGAATCTGACTCGGTGGAATCCCCAGGGTTTTATTTGGTATATAACGTTTTAAAACAGAATGCTTTTCCCTTTCTAATTAGCTATCTAACCAGTTGAACTAAAAGATCACGTACTGATGTCACAGAGCATTTGTGAATCAGCGGATGTTGATTACATTGTTCTCTTGACCAATCAAATCAGAAAAGTCAGTAATAGCTTTAAATATGTATAATTTTGTATAATTAATTTCAATTTCACTATGTTCTGTTTGAATATCGTCTATTGCTACAAATTTTGCTGTACTTGTAACAGTGACAATAAATTATTATCGTATCGTATCGTATCGTATCGTATCGTATCGTATCGTATCGTATCGTAGCTGCCTAAGGACGTGTATATGACCGTGGATGTGCACTTAGTGCAGGCTATGTCGAACTGAGCTAGCCACCTGACACCCCCGCCTCCATGCATGCATTGAAAAAGAAAATTTATAGCCATACTGTACATGGCAGCCTAGACACATTCTCATATTTTGATTGTGCGAGCAAATTCGCTTCACGTTCTTGTCAACACTGTTATTGCAATATTTTAGGTCGTACATCACTTAATGGCAAAACATAATAACAAAAAATTACATTGTCAGTTTTCAATATTTAATACACCTGATTCTACACTCTACAGCCTATGAAGGAGGAATTGTGAATTTCAATTTGATTGTTTGATTGATTCCACCCATGCGCAGGGAAGAAAATAACAAACATATTTGATGAATTATATACCTGGAGTGTTGTACAATTGTTGATGTCTGCACATCTCTACCATTTTATGTTTTACAAAACAACACACCCACGATGTAACAATACAAAATTATTACCAAATATGATGAATGGTGTCTGAACTCATATATAGAAAATTATACATGTATTGAGAGCAAGGAGATGTTTGCTAGAGACTTTCAAGTATGCTTTTGCTTGTCACTGTGGCATACATCTTAAATTGGAAATTGCCACAAATCAGGATACAGTGTCCATTCATATTGAAAGAAAATAAGATACACATAAATAATGGTAGGATAGAAATAAAATATTCTTTTTGTTTGTGAATACTTGTCACGACACAATGAACACAAAAAGATTCAGACTCCTGTGATTTCACAATGTTTTGTAGTACTTCAGACAATCCTTTCATCATGACATGTCTATCTTTTAAGTTTCTGCTTATGATTTTCCTTTTTTAAGAGATGTCAATAAATACTTAGAAAGATACACTGTATAGGGGAAGGTCTGAGACATCTATTCTCATTTCCTCCGCTCACTTTTTCAAATTATTTGTTATTTCTTTTTCTATTCATTCTGTGAGAGATAATCACTGCTTCCTTTCCTTAAGAAATGAAGAAATTTTCTGCACACAGCTAGAGAAAGGCATCAGTAGCAATGGCATGGAGATATCCAGTTTCATAGAAGTATATGAAGTATTATTTTATAGCATCCTTTCTGGCCAGATCTGCTCACCAACCTCCGCATCAAAATTCTGAGCCAGAATCTTCGCACCCCAATCTATTTAGCAGTTTTTATTAGAGGGACCAGAGGGTACAAACTTTTCACACATGTTTCAAGAGGATTGTAATTTTTAACGACATGTCTAAAGTGATTTATGAAATTGATCTGTACACACAATTGTCCAACATTAACATTTTTAACAACATGTGTAAATTGTATCGTATATCTGGTGGGGGGGGGGGGACTAAAACTCTGCATCAATCACAAGGGGGAAGGTACTGAAAGTCCGTTTGAAACTAGGGGGGGGGTCTTCAATTTTTAACAGCCACTTCTGACAAAGCTCCCAAACCCTCCAGTCATGAATTAAGGATGAAAAGCCCACTATGCTATGGAGCCATATGGCATTACACATGTATATCCCCGGTCATCTCACCTCATTTGGTGTGTTAAAAATTTTGAAATTAAGGCAAATGCAATGTTGCTTGTATGTTAGTCTTTGCCATGCTGCAATATTCATTTTACTGCATAGGATTTTGAAGTGTTCTTCTGGGAACTTGCTTCCTTTCCTTTACATTTACATCAGGGATGTTATTTATCTAATGCATTGTTTAAAAAATAATATCATATTGCTTCCTTTCCTTTACATTTACATCAGGGATGTTATTAATCTAATGCATTGTTTAAAATATAATATCATATTCAGAGTCCGCGAAAAGTGCTTTTGACACACAGGACATTCGGGCAGGTAGATTCTGAGGTTTACCTGCCCGAATGAAATCTGATCTGCCCGAAATTCCAATCTCGAAAATTTCAAAAAGTTTCCTGGAATTTTAAATCAAAAATATGATGTTATCAATACCATAAACCGCTCTTCATAAAGCCTATTGACCCATGGAGGCTAATAAGGCCTGTTATTATAGAATGTCAAAAACTGTTGCGTTTGATAAAGTATAGGGTTATTTCATAATGATTTTACTTGACTTTAATTAATTAATATGTAAATGGCACTGCCATGAAATTCGCGCAGCATTGTCATAGAACTACTGCATCATCTTCAACTATCCATGCAGAAGGCCAATTTATCTTTTTAAAGGACTGGGCAAATGGGCAGATAGATAGAATAGATAGATAAGATCAGATCTATAGATAAGCTTAGATAGATCAGATCTATAGATAAGTTTAGATAGATAGATAGATAGATAGATAGATAGATAGATAGATAGATAGATAGATAGATAGATAGACAGATTGCACTAACAGCTGTGTAATTAAAATCTGTGTTAAATTTGAATCTATAAATTTGGATCTATTATGTTAAATTGTTGATGTTACATAACTGAGATCAATAAAACCATAGCTATTTAGAGATGATTGTTTACTATTAGACTGTTACATAATTTGTTGATAGTCAATGAAGATTATGTAACCTTAATTGGTGTTATGATTTCTTACATGGTGAGCCATTTAAGTCATTAACTTTTGTGTTGACTTTTAATTCTCAGTCACTTCTTCCAATCACGGGTATGGGAGCAATTATTTCCAATGTTGATACACATGTTGATTTAAATCCCGGAAATATTATATTGGAGTTTGTTATACCACAAGACTGAAATTTTAAAGCTATTTTGGAAGATATTTGAGATATTTAATTATTTGCCAAACTAAACTCTGACTAAACTACTAGCTCCACTTTTATGGCAACTACAGGCACTTCCTGTTCAGGCAGTCACTGTAGACAGGAGCACCACACAGAATGAGCTGTCCTTGTGCTAAGTGAGCTTCGCTCATGGCTGCCTTCGGCAGCCATGAGCTGCGCTCATATAATTGATCTCAAACTGTGTTGGCACTGTAATTTACTTGCTTAGAGAAAACTCGCCAGGACCCCTTTTACCATAGCTAATTGTGGCAACCTTACAGGGCCTCAAATATTGTACAGATACAGTAGGGCCTATACTAGATGATACTAAACATCGCTAATTGCAATTTGCTGAGGTACTGATTCTTTATTGTATCTAATTGCAATCCATGTGACACTCCTGAGTCCAATTTGAGTCACTGAGCTTTCTTAATTGCACTGGGTTCTTCAAAGGCCTTTCCTGATTGCATTGACTGCATAATCAGCTCATTGACGCTAGAGCATACCTGTCGGACATTTGGGCAGGTAACCACTTTATTTTTGCCGGTCATACACTATTTTTGCCGGTTTTGACCGGCAAACCGGCACTTTTCGCGGACTCTGATCATATTGCTTCCTTTCCTTTACATTTACATCAGGGATGTTATTTATCTAATGCATTGTTTAAAAGATAATATCATATCCTCTGCACTGTGCAGCCTGGAAAGAAAATATTTTCCTGTAGCCAGAAAAAGATATATAAATGGAGGATATTTCTTCCCCGATATATATCTGCAGAAGTACTACCCTTTTTGGCATGTGTTTATTCTGCATTGTATTATTTAATATCCTCATTTATTCAACATGATCACATTTTTTTTTCTTTCATTTTTCTTTCCATCCCGTTTTTGCACAACAATTTAATGCATATCTCCTTTTTTTAAATCACTTTGTTATATTGTAAATAAATGAGGTGACCCTCAACCGCAAGAAATAACTTCTATGAGCCTCTTGGTATATTAACTTTTTAAAGTGATTTTTTAAAATGAATTCTCTGAGGGTAAAATGTGTACATTAGTCTTAGAAATGACACTGGAAATGATAATTGAGATATGTCAAATAAAATCAATTTCCTCTCTTTTTTTATCAATTTCAAGTTGTTTGTTTATCTATCTGTTGTATCATAAAGTTATTCTTTCCTTTCAGCTGATGCATTTCCTCAGTGAATTATGATCTAAAGTCTCGTATATCATATGTGATCAATTTGACGTTTATAGTTCTGCCAGATTGATTTATAATCTCAATAATTTATTTGTTTGTTAATTTTTCAGAGGTGGATTTCACATCAGATTGCAAGAATTTGCTGAACCGAACCCGGTAAAAAGAGAGCTGGGTAATTTGGATAATTTTGCATTTGACGCATCTTTCAAATTACCAAATCGTGATGTAATTATGTTGGGAGAATCATTGAAGAGGCAAAGATCTTACCAAAGTTGTTATTAAGGGATTACAGCAACAGGTTCCCCAAAGAAATTTGACACAACATCATTTCCTCAGGAAAAAAGCAACCACCGATTTGACAAATTGCTGTCAAATGCTGTCAAAGAGTTATTTGGAATATTACTTCAAACTCTCTGCTTTCCTGAGCTGACATCAGTCATTTTTGAAATAACAGCAATATTAACTAACATAGCAAGTCTCATTGAAAGCACTGGTATTGGATCTTTAAAATAGCTGCTCTGTCATTAGTGCCATTCACATTGGAAATGCCAGTTATTACATCTCTATTGCTGAAGCTATTTCAAATCTACCAGCTTTGAAATAGCAATTTCTCCTTTGCATTTGTTAAGAGCTTTGGATTGTAGCTCAATATCAGATCGAGGTATTGAAAACACTAATTTCACAACCGTTTCCAAGATCAGCATTTATATTCAGGACTTTTAATACTTTAACCAATCCCAAATCCACATTTCCTCATGATGGCTGAGTCGCAGTTGAAGTCACCAACAGACGGGCGTCCAAAATTTGCTCGACAGGGCCGCTTAGAAATCTGTCCAAAGCAGGAATTGCTGGATCTTGAAGCTCGTGATACTGTACCAGATGTTCCCATCATGCGACAGAGGATGGCCCTATCGGAATCTATCCAAGAAGATGAAGATATGGATAATATGAATGCTGTGCGGAGAACTGTCTCTGATACAACACATGTTCGCAGTCGAAAGGATGTACACCTTAGAGTCAGGTGAGCTATTTTGCCTTCAAACTTTATAGTAAAATTGTAATGATTCGGCGATATTCAACGTAATATTCTTGAGGCTGAAAGCAATAATGAAGTTAAGTAGCAAATGCAATATTCTGACTTGTAAGAATATACGTGGCTGTCTTGTCAAGTAATGTATCCATTTGGTGTTACTATACTAATTCAATGGGAGGTCCATAACACATGACCTCCGTGTCATACACACAAATGAACACCACAATATGCAGGTGAGTTGCATTTCTGGTTCAGAAGCAATGCTCGGACTAGTGAGTTACTACTGGCCAATCAGGAGGCTTTTTACGTAGAGGTGATGGAACAATGCAAATATATATTTCAAATTATGACAGGTTGTTACTGGCTAAGGGTGCCAAGATCACTGAGAACCAAGTATGTAAGACACCAACTTAAATCTGATAACCACACAGGGCCGTGCAGAGCCTGCAGTAGGCCCAGGCCAAAATGAAAAAGCAGGCCCCCCTTCAGCGGTTTCAGGTCAGCAAATTATGACCATGTTAAATATATTTTCTGGAGGCATAAAAACCAACTGAGGGCCATTATATGGGGTGATTTGCGGCTTTTCCTGTCTCGACCATGTTAGTTTTTGGTGGGTGCATGGGATATGGCGCAATGCCCCCGTAAGTACGCCATTGAACCAAGCATATTTCTCTTAATGATAAACTTAATTTATTCATACAAGACTAGTTGAAATTCACTCACTCAAGGTTAAAATATATATTTCAAAGCCCATAACCTTATGAACCTATAACCTTAGATTTTGAATTACCAGCAAACATTTAATAAATTGTCAAAATCAAGCTAGCTGACAACTGATTAGGTGCAATTATTATGAAGAATTAGATAGACTTTCAATTTTAGACCTAATCTTACAAAATTACCAAACTGCTAATGGATGCTTAATGGGCCAATTAAGATGCATCGAAGTACAATTAACAGATTTTTGATTCGTAAAAACAATAGTTGCAAAATCCTTGCAATAAAAATGTGCAATTTCAATACAGACTGAGATTGTGACTGTGATACTTTCAGGGCTTACAGCCTTTCACAAATCTCAAGAAAAAATGTACACTAGTATTTCTGACACAATTATTATAAGTCAGGCACTCCCTTGCAAACTAATCAGCAAATCTTAAAATTTACCTAGTGAAAGCTTTTATTGCTACTTTCAAAAAAAACTTCAATCAGATTTGAAAATTCCAATGATTTTGCAATATAACTTTTGATTTACAGAGAAGTGTGGTGAGGAGACATTCTTTCTCTATCATTGAACAAAGTAGCAGCATAATTTCACTCTCCAGATCTTGTGAAAAAAAAATCTCACAATTGATTGATATTGTCTCTTCGTACAACTAGTGCATGCCAAACCTCAATAACCTACAAACAGATTGACCTCAATGAAAAAATACAGCATTACTCCTTGTTTCTCATTTTGCATCTTACATGAGTAGGAACATACAAATCTTGGGGTAGACTGGCCTATGTGGCAAAGTGACAGCTGCTACAGGCCCATTCACTCAGGGGGCCCCTGAAAGATGCCAAAAAGATATAAAAATTGAGAAAAACTCTGAATGAAAAACTTTGCATTTTGTGGTACCCGCTTACTGTATCCTGAAGCAGGACCTGGAACAAAAATCAAACTTTAAGATGGGGCCCCCATATTGCTCAATGGAAGAGGGTCTAGTATTGTCCAGGGCCCTCTCACATTAGAGGCCAAACAGTTCACCCTGACAACAATTTCACAAAATACCCACCGATAGAAATCACAGAGAAAAATATACCATATATGAGACATCTAAGATTTGCTGAGAACAAGATATAAAACCAATATGGAAAAAAAGTGATCGGTTAAATTGTTTACCTTACACAGAAAAATGATAATTATGTAAATTTTAAATTGCTGACAGTAGAGCTGTGAGGGCCCACCAACTTATTTAGCTGCAGAGACCAAAATCGAGTACAAATCTCATTTTTGCATCGCGCGGTTAACCTTACTTTGGAAGTAGGCCCCCTGAAATTTGGGGGCCCCTGCCATTTGGCCCCCCTGGCCCCCCCTCTGCTCAGGCCTGCACAAGTTGTATGAGATATATATTGTAAGTTCATGGCAGTGAAGTTAGTGCCACATGCCAGTAAAGCTAGTGTCACGCAAAAAACCCAGTTGAATATGGCACTGCTGTATAGTAAAGCTAGTTGAATAATAGCATGGCAGTAAAAAGCTAGTTTCTCATGGCAATAAAGCTGGTGTCATATGAAGGTAAAGCTAGTTTCATATGGCTGTGAAGCTAGTTGCATAAGTATGGCAGTTTCATTTCTGGCATTTGAAATATTGCTGTTTGTTAGAAATGTGCAGAAATAATTTCTAAATTTGGGTGCTCATTGGCCTGTGAGTGTGATTGTAATTCCCAGTAAATCGTTATAAAATCTCCTAAACATAATTAGAATCTAGCGTTGTCATTTGGATAATATTTCACTTTCATTGGGTTGTAATATTTTCATGCATGATGTCTAATTTGCCATAATCATTCATAATGAAACTTGTCAAAATCACTCGCTTTGCAACTTTAACCACTTGGGAGGTTTCGCAGTCACCAAGGACCTATCCAATATTTCAAAAAGCTTTAGCCAAATGAAATGCTGCAATAATAACTTACGTAGCTAACCATTATTTTATTCGGTTCTTGGTTTCAAAAGGATTCTGGAAATTGCTTTCAGTTATAACTTAGAAGGATGGATTTCAGGGCTTTATGTCCTGTATTTATGTAGTAGGTAAGCTAATTAGAACAGTAGGATGACATAGCCGGAGATACAGCAATGAGGCAGATAACAACTGAAAACTGCTGTGCAATATAGGCTCAGTTGACATGGCCAGGGAAGAATCTGAACCCATGACCCAGTAATTGGCAGCACAATGTTTAGGTGAATATGCTGCCAACTGAGCTTACCCCCAGAAGGATATCATGCTGTATCTTGTTACTATTGCTGCCTATAGCACGAAAATGTCAACATATCTGAGAATTTCAGCAAAATGACACCAAGTAATTTCAAATCTGCCAAAGGGTAATATAGATCTTATAAATGTGATGCTCTAAGTTTAATGGATCAGGGATATTGAAATGCCGTCAAATATACTGTGATGGAACTAGGACATCGCTAGTGTTAAATGTTTTCATTCAGTTAATATTTCACTTTCATTGGGTTGTAATAATTATTTTAATGTACATATGTATGATGTCTAAAGTATTCCATAATCATTCATAATGAAACTTGTCAGATGAAAAAGTGAAAATCATCTTCAAGGCTTATAAAATATGCTATAAATAGGCAGAATGGACTCATCACTGGAACATCCAGTTTATAATATATCAGTATTGTAAAGGAACATGATAAATCATTTTATAAAATATCACACCGGGAGTTATGCAACTAGTGTAACTTCTAGATGATTGATAAGGAGTGGTAGATAAGCCTTAGAAGGCTGGGTGACATCATTTTGTAACATGATCTATTGTTTCGTTTATGTCTACTGTACCTGCCACTATAAATAAATAAATAATATAATACAATATAATATGTGAGTGTTCATGGGGGTAATATATTTTTATTTTTGTATGTTTCGGGTGGAGGCGAGGGGGTAAAAAATTCATTGAGTGGGAACCACTAAAAATTCACTATCGCGGGGGGGGGGGGTATCAATTTATTTGCAACTTTGGAAAAAACTCCCACTCCCCCGCCTCACAAACAAGCAGTCCCTAGCCAGAAGAGGATTTTCCTTGCCTCTATCTTTTCTTGGAGGTCCGCCTTTACAACCAAGATAGGAAAATATTTTTTTCCAATGGCCTGGAGTGACTTCATTGTTGAGTGGAGTCTATTTCCAGTATTAGTAGGGGGGCATGTGTCAGAAAAAGGGCTTCCGTAGAAAGTTTCATGTTAGAGCTACGTATGATACATCGTTTCGAAGCTTATGATGTCAGGATTTCAAAAACGGATGTTGCCATTTTTTCAAAAATGGTTCTGTTGCCATGGTAACGCATTGTTGTTTGGGACCTTTTGAATACAATTTTTGACATATTTACATTTTGTAATGGATATTTATCATGTACGGGCCATTCTCAAATTTCGGGACAACGGGTATAGGAAAATTGTCCTGTAACGGAGGGGACAATGTGGTAACGGAGGGGAATTTTGATGTAAAAAACCAACTGTAGGAACAGCAGCAAAAGGAAATATGATAAAAGATTGATGTAACTATTATTTTCAGAAGTACTTCATCTCGTATCAGTAGATTTTTTGGTCCAAATGTCGATTTCTTGCTCATGATCTGGTAACGGAATGGACGGTAACGGAGGGGAACATTTTTTTGCTTTTCGCTCATTACTCTTTTATATTTTGAGATTAGACAAAATAATTGCAGAATATTAAAACCTGCCACCCTCAGCAACATATACATGAAATCGCTCTGTAAAATTATCATTGGTAAGCTTGGAAATGAAGGAAACGGAGGGGACATTTTAGTGGGACCAAAAACATTTTTTATGAACATTATGTCATAATTTATTGAACACATGTTTTATGAAGTCTGCAAGGCAGTGGTACTATGGCGCACATGCGTCTGATGATATTCAGTGAAAATAGCTAATAAAAAACAATAACGAACAGAGCTGTGGCAAGTAACAGAGGGGACGAAAAAATTGACATAAATTAGTGACACAACTGTTGAATCAATTTAATCAATGAAATTATAAAAAAAAAAAAATTGAATATGAACTAAATATAAATTCAAGTCTATATTCCCATGAATCGTGCAAAGAAACTTTGAAAATAATGGTATATTAGGAGGAAAATGAACACTTGATTTTGTCATGTCAGGTCCAGTGACAGAGAAAAACCATTGATTTTGCACGGATTTCTGGACATAATGCATTAAAAAAAGTCTAATGAATGACTTTTTGCGCCAAATGCAGTGGTTCTAAGTAAAAATATGAATAACAGATGCAGAGTGACGCTTCAGATATTTATCGCAATCATATTAATGTCAGGGAGCTAGAGTGACGCAAATTGTCCCGAAATTTGAGAATGACCCGTACATCATTCTACTTTTATTTATTTTATATCTTAGCAAGTATAATTAGCAAGGACATTTATATATAACTCTTTTTCATTGAGTTTCCATGGTTACAGTCATATGTGCAGCTCCCTTTAGTGTATTTTTATGATAAAATGTTACTAGGCACCTTTTACCTTTTTTGGAAATGTCTATTTCTCCTTTAAAAAGTGGCAAAGAAGGTTATCTAACATAGGGATTTTTTCTAGTATGCAAATATGCAGAACAATTTTAACATAATGGAAATTAGGGCATATATTGCCCATATACAGCAGTTTCTGATACATGGACCCGAGATCCTACAAGGAGTGATGAATGGAAAATTGTCGTAAAGAACTGATTTATTATGGATAAAATCATACAAATTTTCATGTTAGGTATACATGTGATACACCATTTTGAAGCTTTTGTAATCAGGTTTCAAAAACAGATCTGGCAATTTTTTTCAAAAATGTTTCTGTTGCCATGGTTACAGACTATTGTTTTGAGTATTTCGAATGTAATGTCAGATATACTTCTGTTGTTTGAACGAAAATTTATCGTACAGATCATTCTAATTATCTTTAATTTTAATTTGACAAGATGTTTTACTGTATGTTTATTACCTTTATGAATGATTTTGTTGTTAGGTTACCATAGTAACAGCCGTGAACACAGACAGATTGGTGTAAAACATTTTTATGAGAAAAATGTCATTTTGGACCACCTTTTCTTTGTTTTAGAAACTTTAAATCTCACCTAGAATGTGGTAAAGGGGGGTTTTACACATATTGAATTTATTCCCAAGCAAGTATGCAGAAAAAATGCAGAAATATATAAATATCTGTAAATGCCAATATACAGCTGTTGATGATATGTGACTCCGGCCCAAGAGCTCTCGTGGAATGAAAAATGAAAAATGGTGCTAACGAACTAAGCTATTATAGATAAAACTGTAAATTTTCATGTTAGAGCTTTATACGATACCCCGTTTTAAAGTTTGTAGATTCGAGAATTCACAAAATGATCTTTCCATATTTTAAAAATGTTTCTGTTTCCGTGGTTACTGCTTGTTACTTTGAGATTTTAGAATTAGTTTCATAATATAGTTGTTTAAATGTTCACTCATAATTCAATTCATTCAAATTTTAATTGATTTTTTATTTTGCAAGATAATGAACACAATTTCCTTGATAAACAATTTTTTGTTGTCAAGAGGTTGACATAGTTGCATTCATAGACAAAGCTTCTCTTGGCACATTCATACGGGGAAAAATGCAATTTTCCATCACCCTTACTTTGTTTGACAATGCCCAAATCTCTCAAGAAAAATCCTTTATCAAATAGATATTACAGTTTGGGCACTTCTTCAACAAGCAAATATGCAGAAAAATTGAATGAATTGTGTACATTAGAGTATATCTTGCCCATTTGTGGCATATATAAGACAATAAGAGCACAAGTTGTGATTCATTTCTTAGTCTCTGAGAAAGTCATCATGCGGCACATTTTAAACTGCTGCACGGAGTTGCACTGTGTAAGAAGTATTACTATTATATATATGAAAGAAAAATATCATAGATATACACTGTATCAATAGGGCTATAACTATACACTTGGTAGCTTTTTGGAACCATTTTTTTAAGTATTTGTGACAGGTCGGTCAAGCATAGACTGTCGGGCCATTGCCATCAGACATTCAAAGAAAGACAAATGAGGAAGTAACATCTGCTGTAATTCTGATATCAGGTTCTTGCATCACTTACATCACCTATGTAGTTTAAAATCTTGCAAACATTGTGGTAAGATGAACTCAACAGCGTGTATTATGGATATCTATTACCCCAATTATGATCCAACAACTTTGGCCTCACCTTCCATAGGTCCGGGGCCACCATGAGTCCATGTGGTGGTGAGCGGGACCACTTGGACTAAAACAACCAGCCTTGTGGCCAAGACAAGACAGTGCACATTCGCACCTCTCCCTTATTATGGTAGGACCGCCTGTTTGCCACCCATGTCGGAGGATGAAGTGATCCTGGTGCACTTTAGCATGGATTCTCCTGTAGATGGGAAGCTGGATTGGCACAATCCAATTATTTGGCTAGCATGTTTAGATGATAGGACTTTTACTCTCCTTGGCCATGGCTCATGCATTAAGCAAGGAAGGTTATAACCAAATGTGCATGCTGGCAATGATTGCAGCAGTATTGCTGACCTGGCTTCTAAGAGCCATGTATACATGTATCCTAGGATTATGGTACTTGCCATTGGCGCAGAGGAGCAGAGACGGACAACAAAAGCATTTCTCAAGAATTCTTCTAATCTAAAATCACAATCTCACCTGAAATGGCAACGGTCATCCTTGGATGACTGTATCAACACTGACCTCCTAACTTGACAAACCACTACAAAAAATCGCAATACAGACAACGATACATTGTATTGTGGCCGACAGCCCGACACACAAACTATCCTCCTTGCCATCTATCTACCAAACGGTACTAAACTTGGCAAAGCTGAAGAAAAACGAAGACAATATGATGACACCATCCTGATGAAGACCAGGAATGAGAAGAAATGCAAAAAACTACTTCAGCTTACAACAATTTCAGGAACCAATGTATTGGTCATGCCTCACCACTCCCTAAACAGTTGCAAGGGAGTAGTTTTCTCTACAGATAGCCACACAAACATGCACTGATGATGAACTAAACAAATGTCTTGAAAAACACATTGATGTCATCCACAGCCACAAAAAGATGACCGAGAACTCACAAGAGTGAATATATCACATGGGAGCCACGTAAGAGATGCTCTTGCATTCCAAATCCTAGATGTTTCTGAAGATGTCAATGTTTTGGAATATTGTGTAGACAGCAAGAGTAGCTGTGGTGCCAAGGACCCAGTCACAGTCACTTGTTGCCATGCTCACCCCCTTCTCACTACATTGTGTATGTGCACTGAAGCATATTCAATAATTATTCATCCTAATAACCTCTCCAAATGGATTAAAGCAAAATAAATTCTTAAGCTAACAGCAAATCAGGTGGAGTCTTTCCTGAAGCAAGACAACTTGTAAATTCAGGCATTTCCAGCCACACAGACATGGTAGTTGGATGCCCTCGGCCTCAACCTCATGCCTCTGAAAAGCAAAAGCTTTAACTGAAAGATTGTAGCATCGACTGATTGCAGCAACAACGCCCGGACATCATGGAAGGCCATAGTGGAAGCTTGCAGAACCAATGACATAGGAACAGAACGAGAAAGGAAAAAATGATGAAGGACGATCGGAAGGTGAAGAAAACAAAGACTCTAAAAGAGCCAGAAAATTCGGATCAAGATGAAGAGCCAAGGGAAGAAAAAATGATGATGGACTTAGAAGAGGAACATGACAACAAAGAAATGCAGAATGAAGTTTTACTGTAATATTAAAAATATGTCCATACTCTACTACAAGAGGGCACATTACACCTGAAACAAACTGTCACATATCATACAAATACAAATGTCCAGCTTTGAACAAAAAATCGAAAGCACTGGTGGTTGAATTGTCAGAACAAAAGATACCCAACTGATGGAAGACCAATGCATTCCCAAATGTGAGATATTCACATAAATTCAATGATTTCTATTGAATCCTTCTTAAATTCGATGCACGTGGCCTTCTCTCAGTTGCGGACTTGCCATAAAACTGGTATGGAGACGGTAGAGAAATTGATAACCTGCACCAAAATTAAAGCATTGTGACTTTTAATTGGTCAAATATGCCCACTATAAAACCCAATCAGTTGCTATTGAGGCATAAAATCGCAATACACATATGCAGACACACCCACATATATCAAATTTGGCCTCCTGACTCATCACTAAAAACCATGCAACCAAAAGAAGTGTTTGACCACCTTTTTCTCATAGGATATGGATAGTTGCACATCACAATTATATATATAATTATGCATGGTTGTGACCTAATTAAATAAATTCATAATTCATTAGGCTATGAATACCCATATTTTGTTTGATCAATATGGTGTATTCTTTTGTCATTTTTCACTAAAGATTTAATTCTATAAAGCGGAATATATAATATTTAATTAATAAAAAAGCGTGCACATGCAGTAGTCGCTTGCAGTCATGGGATCAGATATACATGTATGCCATACAAGACAATATATACCCTAATTTGCATAATTTATGGATTATTTATGCATGTTTGCATGTTTAATAAATCCACTATGTGTATTATTCTCCTGTTCCACTATTTAGGTGAAACTTAAATATTTCAAATCTACATTTGTAAGACAAAGTGGTGCGAAATGACATTTTTCTTATGAAATGTGCTAAAAGAAGCTGTGTTCACAACTGTAACCATGGCAACCTATAAATAAAGAATCGTTGTAATTTAATATTTGATGCTACTTTATCAGATCAAAAAGTAACGAAAATTTGAAACGCCTGCATGACAAATTTTTGTTGAAACACTAAGATATACATCAGAAGTTTCATTCAATATCCTCAAAACAACAAGCAATTACCATGGCAACAAAAACATTTTTGAAAAACTGGCAACATCCATTTGTGAAATCCTGATTTCACAAGCTTTAAAACTGCTTGACACACATAGGCCTAGATGTGATATGACATAAATTTAGTAGTGTTTTATCTGTAATCGATTGGTACCTTTTAGCCATTTTCATTACTCCTTGTGGGATCCGAGTGCCACATACAGTACAACCATCATAAAGTGGCTGGTCAGTTGTGATCGACACTTATCTGTAGATCTGAATAGATCTGAAGTGATCCGGATTGATACTGAGCGATCTGATACTTTGTGATCTGTTGTGATCTGCAGTGGTAGTACAGGTGCTGCTCCCTAGTGTAAATGTTCAATTCTAAAGTAAATGCTGGTATTGTTTGTTCAGGATTATATAAGATTCAATAGGGATTTTTAATGAAATGAGCTTGGAGTGACCTCTTTCATGCTAATAAAATGCATTATTCCAATATAAAACCTAAATTCAAAGCTATAAAACATCCAACTTTTCTGACTCTCCCTGACAAAGATAGATCTAAAAATCTTTCTCCATTGCATTTGCCTATATATAAACCATATAACTAGCTTTTTAAATCTCCCAAATAGCTAAATTTGAACTTAAATTACCTAAGTTTTCGATTTCACCTTTTTCTGTTGCATCATAAATTCGCAAAATAAAAACCTGCTAAGTCGCGGCCTTATCCTGACCTTAGTGTTAAAGATACGGCCGTGAATCTTTCGCCATTGTCTTCTCCAATATCTAAACTATGTATTTTGCCTTTTAAATTTTGTCTTTAGGTCAATTATAACCGAGTTTAAGTCAATTGTCGAATTAATCTTTTTCTGGCAAATTCGCCACAATACTGAAAATTTCTTCACAATCATCAAAAAGTGACAGGTGTGAGAGCAAATTAAATAATTGATATATAAGTTTGTAATACAGAATTGACTTCAGCTGCATCAGACAATGGACCCACGTGAGTTTAGGTTATTGTGAAGGCAATTGATAATACATGGAGCAGACAGGTAGTCTCCAATCTTTACCCCCACCCCTTTTCACCCTCTGTTTGTCTTAAGGGGTGTCAATAATAATAACTGCAATTATGGACAGATGGCACTTTGGTATATGGATCACTACAGATCACTACAGATCAATTTTAGTCATCTCAGATCAATCCAGATCACTTATTATATGGATAGATTTGTATCACTACAGATAGATATATTGAGCCATTTTAAGATGGTTGTACTGTATCAGCAACAGCTGTATATTGGCAATATATGCCTCAATTTAATAACTCTAAGCATTTTTGGGTATATTTGCATAAATTAACTGAGTGTCATATTACTCTTTGTCATTTCTAAAGTGAGATATAGACGTTTCAATCAAGGGAAATTGGTGCAAAATGGGCCGTCATTCTGATCTTAATGTGCTTGGATAGCTGTGATTATTGCTGTAACCGTGGCAACATAACAACAAGAAACCTTTCGTAAAGACAATATGGTATAAACCTTGCAAGATAGAAAATATATGAAAATGAGAATGATTTACACGCTTAATTTTCCTTTAAAATACTCAATTATATCAGAAATTACATTCCACAGTTTCAAAACAACAATTGGTTACCATGGCAACAGAAACATTTTGACAAAATGACAACATAGATTTCTGACAACCTGAATCTACAAGCTTCGATTCAATGTATCATCCATAGATCTAACATTAAAACTTCTGCAGTTTTATCCATAATATACTAGTTCCATACAATTTTTCTTTGGTCGATTTTAGTGGGATCTACCGGCCACTCTGAATATGGACAATATATGTCCTAATTAGCTCAATGTTTGTTTTTTTTTTGCATATTTATATGTTTAAGGTATATACTACTTTTGATATCCTGCTTCTCCACGCTTTAAATGAGATTTTGACATCTCAAACTAAGGAAATGACATTTTTCGCTTAAAAATAAGCAATATGAAGCTGTGTTTATGACTGTAACCATGGCAACCAAACAACGAGTAATCATTTGAATAGGTAATGCTGCATAATACCTTGAACACTAAAAAATTTATAATATTAGCATGATTTGCATAATAAATGTGACATTAATCGAATGGTGAAAATAAGAAAATTCATTCAAAAGACTCAAAACAACAATTGGTTGCCATAGCAACAAAAACATTTTTGAAAAAATGGCAACATCCAGTTTTGAAATCCTGATTGCACAAGCTTCGAAACGATGTATCATACGTAGCTCTAACATGAAACTTTTTACGGAATGACACATGCCCCCCTACTATATAGAGTACATTTCATGCAAATAGGCTTTTCTTGTTGGAATTGTCATCAATTAAACTGCTAAAGACAGTTAATTAGTGAGAAAAGTAAAGAGTGCTCTGAGAAGGTTCCACATATGTGCGATGCAGAGATGAGACACCAAGACACTAAATAAATCCAGCTGTCTTCCTTCTTTGTCAGTTCCAATCAGTGAAAACATAACTGCCTGGGGCAGTGAGTGGGTGTTTTTGAATTCTGTAATTTCCGTAAGGGATTAATTTGATATTTCACAAACTGATGTTTTCTTTGGTCCATATTCCGGAAGGCAGCAAGACAGGCGAAAGTATAAGGACCATGCCATTCTAGCAAAAGGCATTTTATCTTTTCTCAAATAGACAACAAATCCTAAATAGATATCAGTGTCATCATATCGCCCTTATTCTTTCAATCTATCAGTTAATTATTATTTCAAAGTCCCTCGTCACATCAGTTGAACTACATAACTGAAGAGGCCTCCTTCAATATTACATTAGTCAGTCATAGATTGCTTTTTGATGCATACCCATGTGAGGGATCTTTTGTTGACTCTGTATAGATACTGACACAAGTAGGCTCACAATTGAACATCCTATCTTATTGACATCTTGCTTGGATGTTGCTCTTCAAGGTAAAGCTAAAATATGGTGGCTTCTATTTATCTTTGGTACAGTGCTCACAAAATCATATGGAGCAAGGTGGTGCTTCTCTTGGTTGTGTTAAATTGAAGATGCCAGTTACATGCATCCTCCCATAACAGGATTCGTTTACAATCGCCCTGCTAACAGGCTCTACAAAATACTGAAGATTTTTAAAGCATTGTCAGCTTTTTTCCGGCGTGATTAATTAATTGTTTATGGTTTTCTACAAAGAAACTAATTGAACGACAAACAGGCAACTATGAAACACTCAAGCATTCATTCAATTGTTTTGAAAAATCTCAAACTGTTAATTATGTCTGTCACACGGGAGGAAAGTTGATCTCTTTGTTACTACTTCACAAAACAGTGTATGATGTGGTCAGGGTAGCTTTCCAAGCTTACACTGAGAAGTGAGGATGGTTACATGGTATGACTGTCTCAACGTGATATACATGAATTGCCAAAGAAGATGGACATTCAAGGATAGTCAAGTCAAGTCAAGTAAAATTTATTTGAATTCGGTTTTGTACATATACACGAAAAACACAAGCCGTAAGCTTTTTATACCGAATGAGAGAGGAAAATAATAAGTACAATATAACATAATAAAAACAATAAATAAATTAGAACTAAAAACATGTTGTGTAGAAATTGTATGTTTCCTTAATTTATATAACATCTGATGCATTATATATCTCCTTGGAACAGCTTTGACAGTAAGCTGGAATCTATGACGAAATATTCCTTTGCTCTTAAATTTTGAGAGCAGTGCATTTTAAAGACACCTTGTGTTTCAAATCCAGTAAGATGGTTCAAATAAGTCACTTTTGCAACCTTAAACAGATATATTTATAAATTTCATATTCAAAATGGTCAATCTCAAATATGGCTGTAATCATTTCCAATCCTCTTAGCACCAAATGTGAGAAGCGAATGCCTAATATAGACTCCCACACCCTTGAGTTCTTCAGTTGTTTATGAAAGATGAAGAATCTGCATCTATAGTGCAATAAGGTGGGTGGAACATGGGTTCTTGAATCTTCTAGAATATGCTTGTGTATAGAGATGGTAGAGAGTCAATGATAAGGCCCTTCGTCCAGGACTCCAGATGGATGAATGGATGGTAAAACATTTAGGGGGCAACAGTTTAATCTCAAGGGGGGGGGCTTTGAGTTTTTATAAATCAATGATTTCCTGATTAATTGTGGTTAAATTATAAATTATGTCTTTATTTTTGAGCAGGGTGTCACTTGATTTCAGAGGGAATATGTTTTTCATATACCTGAAATAAATAATTAATGTCACTGTTACCATGAAACAAATAATTTCCCTCCGTGGAAAAGCCCCCCCCCCCCCCGTCACCTGTTATGTCTATTGTTGGCTAATTTATTTAAACTGCTCTTCGTGACTTCAGAATGGTACTCATGAGTCATGACAGGAGTGCTTAATAATTGAATAAAGTAAAATGTTAAACATTTGCTTCACAGGGAGACTGATCTACACAGTTTCAGCTTGAAGCTTTTCTGCACTTCTGACACAAAGCTTTTAGCGTAGGCTATATCGGTCCAATTATATCAGATACTGAGGAGGAGATGAAGAAATACTAAAGGAAAAATAGAAAGGTAAAGTATATATATATATAATAATTTCCAATGCAATTTGTACAAGATTACTTCAGTACACCCACACACTCACAGAAAACCATCACAAGGATTCTTTGAAGACTTGCAGATGGGCCATTCTCAAATTTCGGGACAACGGGTATAGGAAAATTGTCCTGTAACGGAGGGGACAATGTGGTAACGGAGGGGAATTTTGATGTAAAAAACCAACTGTAGGAACAGCAACAAAAGGAAAAATGATAAAAGATTGATGTAACTATTATTTTCAGAAGTACTTCATCTCGTATCAGTAGATTTTTTGGTCCAAATGTCGATTTCTTGCTCATGATCTGGTAACGGAGTGGACGGTAACGGAGGGGAACAATTTTTTGCTTTTCGCTCATTACTGCTTTTTATTTCGGAGATTAGACTAAATAATTGCAGAATATTAAAACCTGCCACCCTCAGCAACATATACATGAAATCGCTCTGTAAAATTATCATTGGTAAGCTTGGAAATGAAGGAAACGGAGGGGACATTTTAGTGGGACCAAAAACATTTTTTATGAACATTATGTCATAATTTATTGAATACATGTTTTATGAAGTCTGCAAGGCAGTGGTACTATGGCGCACATGCGTCTGATGATATTCAGTGAAAATAGCTCATAAAAAACAATAACGAACAGAGCTATGGCAAGCAACGGAGGGGACAAAAAAATTGACATAAATTAGTGACACAACTATTGTATCAATTTAATCAATGAAATTATACCCAAAAAAAATTGAATATAAATATAAATATAAATTCAAGTCTATATTCCCATGAATCGTGCAAAGAAACTACCTAATGGTATATTAGGAGGAAAATGAACACTTGATTTTGTCGTGTCAGGTCCAGTGACAGGGAAAAACCATTGATTTTGCACGGATTTCTGGACATAATGCATTAAAAAAAGTCTAATGAATGACTTTTTGCTCCAAATGCAGTGGTTCTAAGTAGAAATATGAATAACAGATGCAGAGTGATGCTTCAGATATTTATCGCATTCATATTAATGTCAGGGAGCTAGAGTGACGCAAATTGTCCCGAAATTTGAGAATGACCCAGATATGGTTCTGTCAGTTCCTGAATTTCGATATCTTCCAAATTGCAATTGTCAAATCATTATCTGCCAGATCCATCTATTTTTCTGTTTATCTATCTATCTATCCGTCTACCTATCTGATATCTGTCTACTCATTCAACTGTGGCTATTCAGGAACTCTGGTGAGAAAATAGACTTGAGCTCTCTTGCAATTAGTATGTATTATCCAGAGCTAGAGATGAGCAAATTTGTGCAAAAGCAAATTTTTAGTATGGCTATTATCCAGAGCTAGAGATGAGCAAATTTGTGCAAAAGCAAATTTTTAGTATGGCTATGAGATAGATAGATAGATAGATAGATAGATAGATAGATAGATAGATAGATAGATAGATAGATAGATAGATAGATAGATAGATAGATAGATAGATAGACAGATATATGGAAAGATAGATAGATAGATAGATAGATAGATAGATAGATAGATAGATAGACAGATAGAGAGAGACAGACAGCTAGACAGCTAGACAGACAGACAGACAGACAGACAGACAGCTAGACAGATAGATAGAGATAGAGAGATAGATATATAAATAGATAGATAGATAGATAGATAGATAGATAGATAGATAGATAGATAGATAGATAGATAGATAGATAGATAGATAGATAGATAGATAGATAGGCCTCCCTTCAACACTGTATGTAGTATATGTGTGAGATGCAGGCTTCAAAATGGGTTGCAATGTAACAGGTTCATCTCAAGATCTACAATGTTGCAAAGAAAACAGAAAACTATAAAGCTTTTCATAATGATGCTTTCTGTATATGTGGGGGCGTATACCAAAGGAATCACCAGACTGGAATTATATTTATGAAATATGTCTTACGTAGGATAAATCATAACTATTTGTCAATATTTTCCTTGTACCCGGACAGTTCAGACATGTTTCTGATTCTTCTACGATGATAATTGATGAGAAGCCTGGGACTCTGGTACACGCCTTAATTTAATAGTCACCCTATTAATTCAGGGATGCCTAGGGACTTTCAGCTGCTCAAATACAGTATACAATTTGCCTCTATCTATTGACCCATGTATAAAATGCAGTTCCAGGAGTGAGCTTTGAACCCATGACCTCTGAGGCTGTGGTTGCTCAAAGAAGCACTCATGACCTCAGAGGCTGTGGTTGCACAAACAAGCACTCTTCATATCATTAGGCCATGGAGAATAAAATAAAATGCAGGCAAATATTTTCTTCGTTTTGTAACCTTTTCCCAATTGCCACATGTGTCTTTCCTTACTAAATAGGCAATCCCACATTACATAAATGGAGGAGTATTGCATATATACAACATGTAATGCCAAATTTGTCCATCCATCCTACCTTTTCCACTAATCAACCATTATGCATGACAAGAGCATGCCTTAGACCAATGCCCTATCCTGAAAAACCTACTTTATAAGATGCTAAGACCTGTTACTCAAGCACTCAGGACAGTGATAGCCACTGAAGCCTTTATTGACCTTTTAAGTAAAGGGCTCTTCTGAAGGATGTGTCTTGACCATATGCCAGAGGAACTGTGAACATGTTGGCCCACACTTACAATATGTACACTCCTGCTCATAAATATGGAATCCTTTTTTTGGAAAAAAGTGTAAAATAAAAGTAAATTTCAGAGTGTGAATGCAAGCAAGGTCCATTGTAAAGGTCAAGTCATCTTCTATAAGCACTCTTTGAAAGCCTCTACTACATTTTTTGCAAGAATTAAAAATTTTTGGTTGTATGCACCTCACCCTTAAAAAAAACCCTGAATTTCTATATTTTGTGCTGCTGTAACTTTTCGTGGGTCTAAGGCTGCAGCATGCCTTTTACACGAGAGCATTTTCTTCCCTTTAGCGGTCATTGGAAGTAGTTACCATTGAATCAGACCATCATGTGCTCCAGCAGAAGTTGCTAAAGTCATCAATTTCAATGGAGAATGTTGAAGTATTCCATATTTATGAGCAACGGTGTAATTATCCTGTGTCATGCAATAATATTGAGATGGCTTTACGTCCCATATTTTTGTAATGCTTCATAAGATCAGAGAGAACCAAAAACTGAAACAAATTGCACTCTTTCCACAGGATGAAGCATCCAGGTATTTACACCCATCTGAGCAGAGTAGAGCAATCGCTCAAGGAGATTCCAGTTTGAGTCCACAATCTTCTGTGTGTGAGTTCATTGTCTTACCTGCTGAGCCAGTGATCTGTGTAGACATGGAGGTATCCATTCTTCAATAATTACTTTAACATGTTTCATTAATCTGATTGGGGGAGCCAATTTGCTGGGTCGGACAGTGGGTCCTGGTTCGATACCCCTTCTGCTCAGGTCAACTGGACATACGTTGGACAGCAGTTTTAATAATCCTTCGCATAATTTGTCCGGCCATCTTTTATAAATACAGGATTTATAGCTCCAATAATCAATCCATCCCTGTTGAATCAGATCACGCCAATGCGCATGAACAGAAGTACAGAACAACCCAAAATATTTTCCTAAAAAATTAGTTAATGTTTAAGGAAGATGGTTGCTCCTTCAGTTCCCCTACAATGGCCTACACGCCCTCAATTTCTCAGTAACTATAAGCATAAATCAGTTTAAATTAACTTAGCTTGGAAATTATATTGGGTCGTACTACCATTGCAATGTTTGCAGGGACAAGTCTATGTAAAAGTTTCTTGTATGAACCGCACTTTCCGCTCATTAAGTTTTGCATTATAACCGTAAAACAAGCTATTTAGATAGGCAGCTATTACACTCAATAGAAGATTAAAGAGGAATTAAGCTGCTGAAATTACAAAACACAAGTTGTATTGTTATCAGAAGCTATTTGCAAAATTACAAAGCTACGATCTTTTTCATCAAAGTGAAAATGTTGATGGTTTGAAGTTTGGGAGTCGAGACAATGAAAAAGCTCAGGATGGTAAAGAACACAAAAAGTTTGCTGCTTCAATGGTTGCACAGAATACAACCAGTTACGTCATGTTCTACAGGAATACCATATTCATGTATATTTATTGTATAAGCATATCAAAAACACATTTTTTGGGTCCAAATTTCATATTGCATATCTTAGTAACCACTGATTTTAAAAAAATGAATTCATACATATTGATCATCTGCAAAATTTTTTAACCTCCTTGCCCAGAGCCACGGTCATCTAAAGAAATGTCATGATGGGCGCCATAACATGTGGCGAATGTGCTGCGATTTGGGGTTTTTCCTGGCTTTCCCATGTTAAGTTTTGGCCTGGGGGCAGATATGGTCCAATATCCGTCTAAACACGCCACTGTCCTTGCCCAAGGCTTTTGTGCTTCATCACACAGATGCAGCCCTAAATGCCCCCAAACCCCTCTGGAACACCTATCGATGTCAACTTGAATGTTTATAAAAAGTTACATTTGGAGGACTGTCATTTTCAAGAGTATGGCCAGAATATCCCACACTTGGCAGTGATCCCCACGGAAAACCCGTGAGGAACAGCCCGTGGGATATAATTTTGTGATCCACCATCCCTAATTTAAATATGATCCACTATCCTTGATTTACATATCTTATTTATTTGTGGCACTACTTCAGATCACGCATGAGGTCACAATCACGACACATGCCATCACGACAGCAGCATGTGACGTCACAATAGCAGCTGAACCACAATGACATCATCAGCATTGGTGAGATCACCAGCAGTCATGTGACTCTGTCGGCTTTGTTTATAGCAACCAGGCAGACTCCACCCACTTTGTCATTTGTAAATGTTACAGTTTGATCTGATTGGTTTGGCCACCATCAAACCATTAGAAGCATCCACCAAAGTGATTAGGTCATTATGATTTTTAGTTATCCACATTGAAACCCATCCGTGGTCTGTCTGTCTGGCTGCGGAACTCACTCATGGCTTCGCCACTCGTGAGTTCCTCCGCCAGCCAGACCACTCATGGGTTTTAGTGGACTGATTCACCACCATGAATGGGTTTTATTATATTACATACTTTTAAATTTCAAACCAGCTATATAGTGGCATTGACCGTAAATCTACAGAAAATGATCAGGCTTACTACAAGGCAATGTATGCTTCTACAAGAAATACAAATATACTTAAGTCACACAGCTGGCTTTACAAGGCATAATTACCATTTATTACAAGTGAAGGAAAAAGTCTTACATCTCACCAGAGAGGCCATATGACATTGTCGCTCTGTGACAAATTGACCACTGAATGTAAAAGTCAGGACAGTACTACAAAGTAGTGATGCCATTGTTGACCGGAGACAAAACTATCTGTTTTCGTCAGACTACATCGTCCCTCCCCTCTTAACCTCCCATAAAAAGATTCGCCTGAGAGGAGATGGGACTAACATAATTATGTAATGAAGAGAAGAAGAAACTTGAGGTTCCACCATTTACTCAAATATGAAATTGTATTCAATGTATTGGCCTGGTGTAAGATATACTTTTTTAAAATCGTCTCCAGTTGCCACTCCCAACCGTAAGCTAATCCAGATATTTTATCGTAATAAAATATGATAGCCCATTTATCTGGCCGTACAATGTCATGTAGGATTGGCACCATATTTTAAGAATATGTATATAAATTATTCAAGAAACAATTGTAACAGGAAATCTTCAGTAACAGCACAATGTCATGCTTCTTTCGCTGGCCTCATTTCAGGGCGCATTTCTGGTGTGCTTTATGAACTAGATAAATTTTTGAAAATAGGACCAAAACAGTCATTAAGAGGCCGTGCCTGTAAAAATCATGCGGGGGTGGCAACGTGGTCCGTGGCGAATCAAAATGATATTGGCATGGATCATTGCATCAATAGAGTTAGAAAACCTAGTGTCGAAATTTCTGGTCAAAAACCTTTATTATGGGATTTATAGGCCTTCGAAGATTTACCCCTTCGGCCCAAAAAGGAGTATTTTATATTAAAATGATAGTGAAAACACACCTTGTTTGGACCCCCACAGCTCTGCTTCTGCGGCAAGTGGCGAAATAGTGATTATGCACTGCAAAGAAAAGTCTGGGGCTTTTTAATGGGTCAGGAGCTCAGTAAAACCACTGGAACTTCTTTAATAGATGCTTTGTATCATGTTGATAATGTCAAAGCACAGAATTGTTTTATTTAGAATATATTTTATTAAGAATACATTTTAAAAGGGTTACCATATCAGACAACTCTTTTTCAATGGATACCAGCCACAGCATTGCTGCATTCCAAGCAAAATACCATGCACTTCACTCCTCTCCTTTCCCGGCTCTTCATACTTAATGTATATATATATATATATCTGTCATATATTTCATAAATAAAAAACAGGCTATCTATACACTAGGTAAATCAAGAATTTAAAAATAACTATATTCTTGGTGCTGCATGTAAGAGAAAAAAAAAAAGCAAGAAAGATAGTTACAAAAAAGGATACATAAGACAGATGAGATTGATAGATAGACAGATAGATAGACAGACGGATAGACAGACAGATAGTATATATTTTGTTTTCTTATAACTTGAAATTTGTAAAAATATGAAATTAACTCAGGGACCTCACATCCCCATATATATATATAAGCTAGATCGTTTATGTATAAAGTGCCACTTTTTGGGTCGCTATTAGGGCCTTTTCAGAAATGACATTATGTACCAGTGACATCCCAAACATGCTATTTCTGCCTATATCTTGTTTAAATGGAAGTTAAACTTGTCTAATGAAGTGTCAACTCAACTTCAAATATAAATCATATGCAAAATGACTTGCAAGGTGGCCACTATGGTGGTTGTTGTGACTCAAAGTAGGTAGTAAATTGGAGAAAAAAGCCTTTTTTCGAGAAAATAGCACCAAACTACCAGGCACGGCCTCTTAATCTTTGTGGGAAAAAATGATGATGTCATACACTGGGATTTGTGTGGTTTACTTGTGAGTATCTACCAATTCATTTATTAACGAAAATTTCAAAATTTTTCAAACAAATAATATTTATAGCAGAGGAAAAAAAAAAAATCTGAATTTGTAATCTGAACATATATTTGTTCAAGCTTAGCCTTGGACAGATTTCTCCAGCAAAATATGTTATTTGAGATAGTATTTTTGCCTTGCCCTAGAATTAAATTGCACTTAGACTTGTAGCTTGGCCTTGCAAGTTTAATTTGCCTAAAGTAGGTATGGATAATTATTGCAAAAGATGTATTTAAGCCAGCCATGGCAGTTGTTCTAGTTTTTATGTGAAAGGATAAGACAACTTCTCTATAAAATGTGCTCTCTGTCATCTGTGATCGCTGATGATGTGTCATCCCTTTGGTTTGTAACAGGGTCCATTGAATTTTGAAGTTGTAAATTAGCAAGTTTTCAGATCATCGAACAACTCTGCTGGGATTCTAACAGTTATTGACTGTGACTAATCATAAATCTAACATCTGGATTAGACACAGGATGCCCGTGATAGAAGATAATGGGGATTGTATTAACAATTTTAATCTGGTCAGGGATTAAATTCTAATTGGCAGACAGGGTGTGTTGCTGCACCTGCAGGGGCCATCCCAAACCCAATTTTCATTTCAAGATTATTGTAGATCGACTGACCCAAGTCCCTTTGTTGCTGTACAGCACAAGCTGTGAAGAGACTGGCAGAATTGGGGGTAATGCATGAGTCAATTCAGGTCTTTCATGTTTTAACTCCCAAGTTTGGGCGTCTGTTCCCGGCATTAGTGATAATGATATTCTAAAATAGTCATACCATGTGACAATAAAGGCTTTAATGTGTCACTTTCAACCATCGGCACAGTTGTTAGACCATAGTGGCAGTTGCCTGTTAGCAAGGGTGCCGGAACAGGGGGGGCAGGGGGGGGGGACAATTGCCCGTCCTGCCCTTGGCCAGGGGGGGGGGCAAGGGGGGCAAGGTTGCCCTTTTCATCTACAAGAAAAAACATTATTAGGCCTTAATTTAGGCTAAAAATTTAGGCAAAAATCTATAAGTATATTAAAATTTTTTATTGGCGCTACATTAAATTTTTGTCATGCGAATTAGATTTGCCCTTTCTCGATCGACCGCCCCTACTGCAGTAGTTTCCTTCCGGCACCCCTGCCTGTTAGTTGCTGCAAGTGAATTCTGCCAGATTTCACTGCCTGCGGTGGCTCTCTGTTGTTGTCTCTTGTGCATGTATAGAGAGTACAATCTCTGTTGGCCAGAAGCTGGGGAATCTGACCCAGTATGAAATAGGCCTATACTGCAATGCTAGGGATACCAGTTGTGACCTCAAATAACATAACAGTTCACCACCATTGGATTTGTCTTTAATAGATCTGTTCAGAATGCTTGGTTATATCTTCATAGTTACAATAAAACATTTTCATATTTGATCTCCATTTTAAAAGCAAAATATTCATTTTGTTTGAGCTGATAAATTAAATTCTCATTAAATTCAACTTACATGAGTTAGCATTAAAAATTTTAAATCAACTTTGGACCAATACTATGATGGAATTTTACATTCACTCTCTAATTTCATTTAATTTCAGATCGGTAGCGTTTGCAGGAAATCCTGATGATGACCCGAAACGTCGTTTATGTCGGACACCAACCCCGTATTGGCCACGGACGGATTCTATGATTGATGAGGAGAATGTGAACAGCAGTTTCGAGGACCAGGACCACTCCATGGCATCTCCAGTGGCTTTAAAAGCTCCTAATGTGACCCCTGAGACAAGCTTTGAATCTCTGGATCAGCCCGATTTGCAAGCGTGTAAAAATGCTCTCATGGAACAAGGAGTATTGCAAGAGTCTACATAAAGGATATGGTTAGAGACTACTGTAGTTCACTAAAGATATGGTTAGAGGCTACTGTAGTGGTGAACTAAGGATGTAGGTAGATCTTGAGAAACTACATTTTTCTATTTAGAAGATCTTCAAAACTGAACGCACAAAACTGCAAAAACTAAAATTGGCTATTGGGAATAAAGGATACTGTAGTGGTGAACTAAGCATATAGGTAGATGTTGAGAACCTATATATTTTTCTATTCAGAAGATCTCCAAAACTGGAATGATTGCTGATTGAAATCAACATAATGCCATGGTACTCTAATAGCAGGAGACCGTTTTATAATTACACATGCAAGCCAAATTGAATATGTCCTCAGTGCTGTAGGATTATGTTCCTGAAATACGGTCTATGTGGTCATTGGTCAGGAAAATACCAACAACTTTGTGGAGGTGATCAGGATGCATATTACTGAAGAAAAAAATGCAATTTACATGGATATGGTTACCTTTGTCCATGGATACAATGACTGACTATATTTTGCAATACTATACAAGAAGCCTTTGAGACATTAGCTGTACCATAGGGCCCAATTCACCAACAGAGTAAAGCCAAACTACAACTTGTATAAGTTGCAAAAATTACACAAGGACCAATTTCAATATAAAGTGGAAGTACTGCCTATAAAGCGACTTAAGACCAGGTTTAGTTTCAAACCCGTTCTCAGCTCCGTTGGTGAAATCGAGCCTAAACGTCCAACCATGATGTATATTTTATAATTATGATCCTGGAAACAGTCACTGTACAAGTGAATTATCCACACTACAGGGTCCTGCGGGCTAAAACGAAGGAAACCCCCTGCATGTTTTTAATATCTGGGCGACCAGCTGCCAACTGACACTTCTCGGAAATGCGGTGCCATTTAGCAGATTAATTGAAAAATTCCAAGCAGTCCAGAAGTGAGGTCGTTCGATTAATTAACATTCAGTGACATCATACGTACATAATTGAAGTTAAACAACATTGTGGCAACCACAGTAGCTAGAGCGCAACATTACACGAATATATATTCAAATAACAGTAATTTATTTGATAATGAGCTGTTGTATTACATGTTTTTCATACTGCTGATTTATGCTGACTAACATTGTACAGAAAAATAACTGTTGTCTCATATGTTTAAAAACATTGTCACTTTGATTATTAAATGTCGGTATGCCTGTACACTATCACATAAATTTGACCACTGCTGTAGCATTTAGCCTTTGTATCTTTTAATTTACTGGCAACTGCGCAAACTATTATATTTTCTGTAATGTGTTACACAATGAAAAATCTGAAATATTTACCAAGTTCATTTGTAACGAACAAAACCAGCAGGACACCTGAGACTGGCCATTCTCTCCTCACCCTCTTAGTCGTAGAAGCACCATGGTGATACCAATACAAAGTAGGAAGCATGCCCTGTAATTCACTCCACAAAGCAGGCAACTATACCTGGAAATTTCGTCTGGACACAAAGTTTACAACTCTCGGGTAATTCCCTCCAAAATCAGGCTACTACCTGTGATTACCAAAAAATTCCCTCTATAAAGTTGGCAACTCCTGGGTAATTTCCTCTGAAAATCAACAACTGCACCAGAACTGGGCTTAGAGGGCTGCCCTTACCATCTTTCTTCATCTATCTATCCACCTATCTAAAAATCATCAACTACATGTATCCCGGTAATTGTCAAGATATATAAAGAGACTATATGGCAAGCGAATCCCAAGTAATTCACCTTTACATACCTAACACTAGTAGAGCAGGTTTTACCTCTCAGCTAGGAGATCCTTCCTGATGTGTCACCAGAGGCCTATGGTTCACCTTGTGTCTTTTGCCTCTACAAAGTAGGAAACTTCCTAGTAATTCCCTAAACGATGTGGGCTACTCCCTGGTAATTCCCTATACAAATTTGCCAATGGCTGGTGCACTCTACAAAGTAGGAAACTCCCTCATAACTACTTGTTCAAAGTAGGGTACTCCCTTGCAATTCCTTCTCCAAAGTTCTCAGCTCCCTGGTAATGCCTACTGCAAAGTAGGCCACTCTGTGATCCACCAATTTTTCCCTTTCTGTGATGATAGGCACAAGCGGAAAGGGACAGTGACTTGCATACTTTGCTTTGCCAGGTTGAAAAATGTTTGTGGAAAAGACCATGACGTATTAAGATAACTCAGTGGCCGAATTACATGCCCCTGATATGAGGCCATCGAAGCTTCACTTTTCCCCTGCAATGTGAATGTCGTGTGTGTACTCAGCCTCAAATATAATTTCCATGTAACATTTTTTTATACCTTCGCATATTTTTTATTTCCTGATATATAATAACTTTGTTGTCATAAAAATATTCAAAATGCTCTAGTTGTCAGATTGTTTTATTGCAAAATATTGGCCAGGAAAAAACTGAGAAGATTTGAAAATGATTCTCTGATGGGTGGATGGATGACAAGAGAACAGTATTTGAAGCAATGCAATTTCGTCTCAAGACATAATTGAGAGGTCGCTGACCCAAAATAATAGCTGAAAATATTACCTCCCACCATTGTGGAGTTTTTGTCGTCATGCTGCCAATCACCGCACGCGAAAAAAGCTGTCTACATCGAAGAAGCCCCTATGATGCATTTCCTGTACCCCTTATGTCACAAACATTTATTGAAATCCCAAAGAACAAACAAGAATCTAAATGACTTACTTACAGATTCAAAGACCATTTATCAGGGGCACCCAATGATTTGTTATACCAAATATCTGTTATGAAGCAGGTACCTTGCTGGCTGGCAGACTGTCAGCTATATATTTTCCCTGCTGGCAAAGTTGTCAGCTGGGAGTTAATTATTGGCATTCAACCGATGAAATTTGCAGTCAGGTAATGAGAAAGAAGTTGAGACTACTGGCTGGGGAAAAAAAATTATCAGCTGGTTGGGAGGTGCTGAATGATGCCTGGGCTGGCTGCATGGCAACCCAGCTGGCACCACAACAGATATTTTCTCCCAGTTGCATAAAAAAAATTAATCTAACTGTCACAAAAGATTTGTGCAGCTAAAACCTTACACTGACATGGGCATTTTAATAACACACTGTCATGAGGTGCCCCTGATATATTAGGCATTACAAACAAAAGTTTGCATGTGGCTGAAGTTTGGTTACAGGCTGGAGTGTTCGGTTAATCTTCCGTAAATATTATGTTAATAGAATGATTTTCCACTGTTTCAATTCCATGAAAATGGAAGGTTTAGTTGGGCTTTAAATCCTGTTTATGACATGTACACTGGCAAGCTAGTTAGGAGAGGAGGAGGACACAGAGAGGCCACAGCAATGTGGTGAAGGATGATTCAGAATGCTCTCCAACACATAGCCCATGACTTCAGAGTTGAATTCGAATCTGAGATCCAGTGAGTGAGTGCTGAGTTCCACACACGGAGCCAGAGTCGTTTCTATCCACATATCATTAGTACCTGCTTGTCCACATACAGATACAGATACAGATACAGATAATTTATTGGTCACATTGTATACATCAATATATATATATATACAACAGTGAAATTTTGGTACTTGGTACAAGGTTAAGGTACATTACATTGAAGCATTTAACAGGGAAACAGAAACAGGAAGGAAAGTGTCTTTAAAACGCTGACTGTAGCATGATCTTATTAGCCAGGCTAACCACACAATTCTTATAATGAGATTCATTATTGTCAATTACATACTTCCGTTTCAATAAACGTTCACAAACTTTGTTTGGTCTACTCAGTTCATTCTTAAGCTGTTTACTCAGCAACCCAAAGAAAGCCACACTGGCATACATAAGAACTGGTGTAACAACAGTGCTAAAGAAAGACACAATCAAATCATAATTAACATTCAGTTTAACCAGAGACCTTACAAAATACAATCTTTTTGATGCTTTTTTACATTGAGTGTTAACATGCGAAGCAAAATTGAA
The DNA here is from genome assembly GCA_026936325.1 of Platynereis dumerilii. Classification (NCBI taxonomy): domain Eukaryota; kingdom Metazoa; phylum Annelida; class Polychaeta; order Phyllodocida; family Nereididae; genus Platynereis; species Platynereis dumerilii. The sequence goes on from JAPTHN010000004.1 coordinate 15,566,650, forward strand.
TTGATTGTCGACAATAATGCCCAAATATTTGTAATTCTCAGAGATGTCCACATTCATGTTACCAATATTCACAGGTTGTGGCTGCATTGATCTACTACGTCTAAAATCCCAGACTATCTCCCTGGTCTGTGACACATTCAAGTCTAAATAATTATCACTACACCAATTACACACGTAATCAATACAATTAATATATTCACTTGTGTCATCTTTCTTTAATAGTCCTGCCACAATTGTATCATCTGCATATTTAGTTATAAATACATCACTTGAGTGCCATTTCAGATCATTGGTGTATAACACAAATAAGACAGGGGATAGAACACATCCCTGGGGGGCACCGGTGTTTAATGTGATGACATTAGAGATTTCATGTTGCGTGCGCACAAATTGAGGTCTTTCAGTTAGGTAATTAAATATCCAGGACTGTAGTGGTGTTGGTACTCCAAGATTTTCCAGTTTGCTGACCATCAAGTGCGGCTGAATCGTGTTGAAGGCGGATGAAAAATCGATGAAGAGGACTCGCGCCGTGTTCGATGAACTCTTGTCGAGGTGTTGTGCGATCTTATGCATTACTGTAATAACCGCATCACTGGTGGATCTCGCTTTAACATAAGCAAACTGCATGGGATCCATGAGATGTTCTACATATGGCATAAGCAAATACAGTCCAACCCGCTCAAGACATTTAGATAGTATAGAGGTCAATGTTACAGGACGAAGGTCGTTATCACATTGTGTTACAGGACTAGAAGGTAGTAATGGTGTCATAAAGCATTAATTTTGTGAATCAGCAGATGTTGATTGCATTGTTCTCTTGACCAATCAAATCACAGAAGTCAGTACTGGCTGCCTTAGGACATATATGACCGTGGATGTGGACTCGTGGAGGCTACTTTGAACTGAGCTGATCATCTTATTACCCCGCCTCCATGCATGCGTGGAAGTTTACAATTTATACCCAAACTGTACATGGCAGCCTACCCACTTCCCATGTTTTTATTGTGCGAGCAAATTTGCTTCACGATCTTGTCAACACTGTTATTGCAATATTCTGGGTCGTACATCACTTTATGGCAAAGCACAATAACAAAAAAATACATCGTCAGTTTTCAATATTTAATATGTCAGATGCTACGAGCAATGAAGGAAGAGTTGTAAATTGCAATCTAATGGTTTTCTGTTGGTGACTGTGTAAGGTAAATGATTGATTCCCCCCGTGCACAGGGAAGACAATAACAAATATATATGATGAATTATATTCCTGGAGCGTTGTGTGAAAGTGTAAATGTGTGTACATCTTTCCCAATTATTATGGTTAATAAAACAACACACCCACAATGAACAATTCCAAATTATGACCAAATATAATGAATTGTTTCCAGCATTTTATGCATTGAGAGTGTAGGCGTACTGAATGCAAACTTTTGGAGGGGGGGGGGGTAACATTTCAGAATATAAATTCCATTTCGATTGACATCCTGTTTTCAATAATGTTTCTTCAATTAGCAATTTTGTAGCCTTCTTGCCTGAATCTTATTGTTTGGTTATGCAAGGTTCAACAATCAACATATATCCAAAGGAATTGCTCAAGCTTGCACGTGCCTGTTACTCTGGTATTTGTTTTAAACAGGAGATTGCCACAAATAGGAATATACCAAAAGTAAGCAAATAACATTTATAAATCTGAAGCATATTAGGTCACCTGATTCCATATAAAATTCAACTTGCAGTTAGAGATTATAAATTGATAGGTTTTAAGTCTAGCATATACTTTCAATTAACAGAATTGTGTGTTTTCAATAATTAAGTGAGTTTATTTAATTGATTGTAAAGCCTTAAATTACTTAAGGAGAGCCCTGCATTAATTTCTAAACAAAAGAAATGAAGCTTCATAATATTGAGCTTAGAATGACAGTTAAGTAAATTTGGTTCTTAGAATAGGTTTAATATGACTCTAATCTTTCTTAGGACATAGTTTTATTTTGGTGATACCAGCTTTAAAATATATAATATCTAATCACTTTCAAGTTTGAAAATAGGTGTCACTACAAAAGGGATTACAAATATAGAGACAGACGCTAGTGATTTTCAAGTTTCTAAACACGACGTATCATAGTAGTATTTTAGACAATCCTTTCATCACGACATGTCTATCTTTTATGTATCTTCTTATGATTTTCCTTTTTTAAAGATGAAAATAAAGCACAGAATTTGATACTGTACAGGGGAAGGTCTGAGACATCTATGCTCATTTCCTGCACAGGCTATTTATTTGTTATTTCTTTTTCTATTGATTCTGTGAATTTGAAAGATAATGCCTGCTTCCTTTCCTTTAAGAATTTAAGAAATGAATATATTTTCTCCACATACAACAATATGTAGCTGAATCTTTTTCTATTCACTGTCTAATAGATAATGCCTGCTTCCTTCCCTTTAAGATATGAAGATTTTTTCTCTACGTAGCTGAAGTGAGACATCGGTAAAATTGACAGGGAGATACTCAATTTCATGTATTTACATGAAGTACGATTTGATATAATAGTGTCCATCCTGGAATGATTTGCTGCTGACTGGTGCTCAACGTGCTGAGTGGAAATCGCCATACCCCAATCTATTAGAGCCAGGAAATTTGATATGAAAAAAAGAGTAGACTGTTGCATTGTGAAAATAGCACATCGGGACTATTGATAGGTGATTGAGTGTCACCTTCTCTACATTCGACACAGGAAACATAGAGGCTGTTTGATTAGTCATGATCAAGAGAAGACCGTTTGATTTGTCATAACCAAATTTAGAGTAAATTCAGATGCAAAATTCTTCTGTTTGCCAGTAACCAACAAGCGGTGTTAGTCTCCTTAAGTAAACATAGGCTGCGCAAACCTTCAGCGAATAACACATTTAGAAGATTACAATTACATCATAAAATTGGTGTGTTTACCAAATTCCGTATATTATAGGTATGCAACATTGGTTGAGTAATGGCATTCTATTATCTGTTATTTGCCTGCTGTGCTTGCCAGGGTTTGTAAAAGCAGGGAAAGGCCTTATTATACTAATTTACTTATATTATGGTACGGTTTTATGCATGCACCAATTTTTTTCCGATCATTCAAAAAGTGTTAAATACAAGTCAAAAAGTACTGCTACATTTTATATAGGTGATACGTGTAGGAAATGGTATTGCTGTATATGCAATAGTGGGCACGTTTTGGCTCCAATAAGAAAATAAGTATTTTTAATATCTTTTCTCAATATTAAAAAAAGTATAGAATATGTATCAGTCAGACCATGAAAAGGCACAACTAAACCACATAAGTCATATGTGTACCAAACTTTATCCATGTACATGCAATAGTGACCAAGTCTTGGGCCAGAAACAAAAAATATATTTTTTCTCTTTTTTTTCAATATTTCAAATAGCAGTCAATATTTTCCACCAGACCTTTCAAAGGGCACAACTAGACCTTATAGGCCATGTGTGTACCAAACCTTATCCATTTACATGCAATAGTGACCGAGTCTCAGCCCAAAAAACTAACAAATACATATTTTTCTATTTTCCAGATTTTTGCAAAAAGTATAGAATATCCATCAATGAGACCATCAAAAGGCACAACCAGACCATATAGGCCACATCTGTACAAAATTTCATAAGTGCACATGCAATAGTGACTGAGATTTGACCCGGAAACGAACAAAAATAATTTTTATATTTTCTCAATTATTTCAAAAGGTATTGAATATCTATCAATTAGACCATCAAAAGGCACAACTAGACCATACAGACTATATGTGTACCAAATTTCATCCATGTACACTCAATAGAGGCCGAGTGCTGGCCCGGAAACGATCTATCCGCCCGCCGCCCGACCGCCCGCCCGCCCGCCCGGCGGACGGACAACATTTTTACCCAAGTGATTACAATACCTTCTTCGAACTTCGTTCGCTGAAGGTAAAAATGACATTGAAAGTATTCGGTATGATTATGACACACAAAATGCCATTTTCACAGTGCAGCAGTCCACTCCTAAAAGGTCATTGTTTTCTCTAACACTTCAAGTGTAAAAAAAAAAAAAATAGAAAATTGTGATACCCAGCTAAAAAACGTTTCATGCAATCGAATATCGCCCATTATTTTCCATGTGTTATACAATATACATCCCCCAAAATCTATAGACACGTTATCTAAAAATTAGAAATGAAATCTTGTGAAATGTTGCTGTTATATATATCTTTGCTGCAATATTTATTTTACAGTGTGGTGTTTTGCTATTTTCTCCATGGAACTTGCTTTCCTTTACTTTATATTTTATATTGATAAGGATGTTATTCATCTAATACATTGTTTAAAAGATAATACCATATCCTGCGCACTGCACAGTCTGAAAAGGAAAATATTTCCTATAGCTGGAAGAAGATAATCTCTTCTCTGATATATATCTACACAAATAATATACCTTCCTGTTTTGGGAAGTGTTTATTTCACATATCATTATTTATCTCAATCTCATATTGTTTATCTATTGTTCTTATAATACATATCATAATTTTGTTTTCAGCAGATGTTTTTCCTCATTGGGTTATGCGAGGAAATTTCATGTTATTGGTTAATCTATTTGTTCTGTAGGGCGATATATATTATATTTAAGATTCAGTTATATTTTTTTATTTTCACTGATGTTTATTTCACATTCAGCCTCAAATTTCACATAATTTGTTTATCTATTTGATTTTTCTATGTCACTTCACATGTTTGAATCTCTTTACTGAGGGAGATCTACAGAGAAACACCAAGTGGATATCATATCAGATTCCATAAATTTGTTTAACCGAATGCCGGTTGAAAGGGAGCTGCATAATTTGGATAATTCGCAATTTGATGCATCGTTCAGAATACCAAATCATGATACAATTACGTCGGGAAAATTATTAAAGAGGCAAGGATTTTTCGAAAGTTATCATTTAAAACAGATTACTCCCACACATTCTGTGAAGAAATTTGTTACATCATCATTTCCTCTATCAAAACCCGAACTACTAATTTGACAAATTGACATCAAATGCTGTCAAATTGTTATTTGGAAAATTCTCATCTCAGACTTAGACTGTTTATTGCAGTGAGCTCACTCAGCTGACATTGATCAGTCAATTTAAACTTACTGTAATATTTCTCATGAAAAGCAATGGTATTGATTCTTTGAAGTAGCTGCTCTGTCATAGTAGGTGTCAACCACATTTGAAACGCCAATTACTTCATCTCAAGTTCAGGGACAATTTCAAATCCACCAGTTTTGAAATCGCAACTTCTCCGTTGCAATTGTTGAGACCTTTGGATTGCAGCTTAAAATCAAATCAAGGTATTGAAAACATTATTTCTACAACCGTTCGGAAGACCAGAATTTGTATTCAATGTATTCTATATTTTTAAAACCATTTCCAAATCCAGATCTCCTATGGCAAAGTTCTAGATGAAATCACCAGCAGATGGGCGTCCAAAATTTGCTCAACAGTGTTGCTTACATAGAAATACATAGAAGGGACATGAGGCTCTGGCAGATGAAGCAACCAAATCCACCATCTTGGAACTGCCCTGAATACTGGCACAATGGACCGTGACGTCACCAATAACTGTGATGTCACTAATAACAATGGCATGACGTCACATCATAATTAGTCTATTGTGACGTGATGTCTCAGGGCAGTTCCAATATGGCGGATTTGGTGACCTCATCTTGAGGTGGCATCATACAGCCTCATGTCCGTTCTATGTATTTCTATGGTTGCTTAGAAATCCGAAGCAGATGTTCCTTCCATGCGACAGAGGAAGGCCTTGTCAGATTATATTCACAAATCCCATTACAGCATTATAATCGTTAGTCTCAGCTACAGGATAATGGTTGTTTTGGTCGTATTTTACAATTAATTTTGTTCACAAAACACAGCCGAAGTGTGCTCTTTTAAAAACGAGGCAAATGAAAGAAGCATGACATTGTGCTATGATGGGGTATATATTTTTCACTATTTGGCATGTACACGAATTTGTAAACCTGCAAAAACGAACATATACACAAATTCAGCATTTGTGTAAGTTTGAAATATTGCTATTCACGAATTTGTGTATGTGTAATTACGAATATTGCAACCTTAAACTTGACTAAAACTAACTCTAAACCTAATTTTAACACTAAACCCTAATTGTATAGCACTTCCACGAATGTTAGTTTTGGCAGATACACGAATGAATAATAAAGCACATTCACGAGTGTTGGTTTTTACATGTACACGAGCACCTATGCTCGTTTTTTCATGTCCACGAATTCGTACATGCTCGTTTTTACACCTCCACGAATTCGTGAACATGCCAAATAATGAAAAATATATACATGCTATGATTGCCAAGTGAAGGTTCCATGTTACAATTACCATGCATACTTGATATATTTTTAAAATATGGTGCCAATCCTACATGACATTGTACAAACAGGCCAGATAAATGGGCTATCATATTTTATTACAACAAAATTTCTGGATTAGTTTACGGTTGGGAGTGGCTTAAATCCACTGAAATTATATCTTACACCAGGCACGTGCAATTTCATATGTGAGAAAATGATGGAACCTCAAGCCGATGTAGCCAAAGAATATGCCAAAGATGTAAAGCACCAATTAAAGCCTGATAACAAAACTTTTTCATGAAGAATCTATATTGCTTTTCTAACCTCAGATAATGTTTCTTAGGTTATGATTTTTTAGGCGATGCATCAGCCAATCGCTGATATAGTCTTAGTGATTCTATATATAGCCACTCGCCTCTGTATAGCTGGGTACAGGACTCCCGACAGGAGGCCAGAGGCCAAATCTGGAAAATCAGGCTGTGTTGAATCGTCATCAGATCCTGGGCTAGCGTCGTACGTAGTAAAAGGCGGACGGGTCAAATTTGCAGAACGACGGGCCGCGGGATTTCGTAATAAAACGCGGATGGGCAGGTGCGGAACGGGACGCTTTTTGCGGGATCAGCGTAAAAAACATGCAGATGTGGTCTAATTTACTGAACAAGCTGAATTTGCTTTTAAAAAATCGCCTCTATTTTTTTTTGAAAAAGTTTTCTTGTTAATTGACAGCATGAGTGTGTCCTAAAGCAAGGAACAAATATATGTTATGAACAATTATAGGGAAAGTTTCTTGATAGATGAATACTTGATAATATGATATATTTAATATACTGCCGATCCTAGCTGTATACACTTACAAAAAAAAAAAAATATCATGTCTCATTACAATGAAATATCTATATTTTCGTACGGTTAGGAGTGGCCGGGGCAATTGAAATGTATCTAGCACCAAGCACACTAAGGCCAGACTTTTTTTAATTTTTAGCTTCTCGGATCGACCAACCCAACAGATTTTCTGCCTACGGTATAAAAATTGAGCATAACCAGAATTTTTATCAAATTGACATTATAAAAAATTGAGATTTCATCTTTTTTTTCGCATTCTACTGACCGACCCAAGAAAAAGTGCCTCGAGAAGATCCGAGAAGCTAAAGATCAATTATGTCTGGCATAATCTCCTGCATGATGTACACTCTAAAAAATGCGGGGACAAAATTGGTTTTTTAGACTCAAAATGGTTTTTTGAAAAACCAAATTTCAATGCAAAACCAACATGGATTTTTAAAAAAATCCATGTTGGTTTTTTGCATTGAAATTTGGTTTTTCAAAAAACCATTTTGAATCTAAAAAACCAATTTTGTCTGAAATTTTTTAGAGTGTACATGCAATTTTTGCACTTTCATATTTGAGGAGTAAATGATAGAATCTAAAGCAAATAAATTATTTTGAAACCATGCCAAGCTGGTTACAGTCGGTCACTGGTTATTTCATTTTTGTCAGTGGACATCATTTGCATCACTACTGTGTAGCACTGTCCCAACTTTCACATTTAGTGGTTAAACCCTTCACCATTGAATCTGTCACACTGAACAACATTTTCATCAGTATACCGCAAAATGACTGTTATTTAACCTTCTACTGTTCCTTGCAAGAGAGTCCAAAATTTCCTCCCATGATGCTTCTGATGTCGTTATTTGACCACTCTTGTCTCTAGACATAGGCAGCAACCGCGGCTAATTCGTGAGCAAGATGTGGTCATTAGATATATTAGTATTTTAATCAGTTCAGAAGAATTATTTCACTATTCAGTGTAGCAATATATTTATACAGTCAGCCATGTTTAAAACTTAAATGTTATAGGTAAAATATATGTAACTTCACCGGAAGCTCATCCCCCTTCTGGGTATAGTATTTATTTACTCGAGTGTTCTTCCATCAACTTACATTTGCTTTTGTCGTGTATTGTACCAGTATTTTCATGTATTGTACTTGCGTAAGTTGGAAATAAATATTCATTCATTCATTCAAAGGATATTTCCTGCTGCCCAGTGGCGTTCTGCCGACAAGTCCTCTGAAGTCTGTGCTAATATCGGTACACTCCAATACCCTCAATCACCAGCACAAACACTAGAGTCAAGATGGAAAATCCGTCCACTTTTGGCTGAAACTATATTTCCAGGAAAATGGAAAAAGTTACAAAAATAAAAATCAGTCCATTGGAAGGGGTATATTCCGTTTTATTATCTTTTTTTTATTTTTATTTTATTATTTTTTTTATTACGACAACGAAAATGTCACATCTGACATATTTGTCAAAACAGAAAATAACAAAATAGTAATACAAACATACAATAAATGGTTCAAGTTTAAAAAGACATAATCAATTTCAATCTTACAATATGTCTATAAAATTTAAGCTATAGGTCAATTTCTTGTTAGTATTGATGTTTAATGATATAGTCTGTCGTTTTGCATTTCATTTTAAATGTATATATATATATATATATATATATATATATATATATATATATATACATTTAAAATGAAATGCAAAACGACAGACTATATCATTAAACATCAATACTAACAAGAAATTGACCTATAGCTTTTAATAATTGGGGTTCTCGTGATGTCATAATGGCTAAACATTTTTCAAAATTATCGAGTTGATCAAAGTTGCATATTATATTAGATGATATAGGCCTAGTAATAAGATTTTCCCTGTCTAATCCATGTACTCAAAAAAGTTACAATTTCAAATAATTCGGTTGAAACCATGGCAACAAAGATTAAAGGTCAGGGCATTTAAATCCGTCCACCTTGCTGGTAAATCCGTCCAGCAAGGATGGTAAATCCGTCCACTGGGCACAGTACAGCTCTCAACTATCATATCTCTTTATTTTTTCAAGTTTTGCAATTCATTAAGTCTTACAGAGGTTTTTGTGTCGATTTTAGAATTATGATTCACTGATTACACTTATAATAGAAGAGGCGAGGGCTGTAGACATTGGAGCAGAGATTGTCGAACACCCGTGCAGAACTAGCGGATATGGAGGGGTCGCCACAATCTGGAAGAAGGAATTGTCTCCGTACATGAGGGCACATAAAGAGGAAGGAAATAACCGAATACAAGTCTTGACTTTCAACCAACCGGGGTGTCCAATTTGTCTGATTAATTGCTATCTCCCTTCTGGAACCAGCAAAGAGGCAGTGCAGAGATTTGGTGAAGATTTGGATGTGCTGTTTGAACTGGTGCAAAAATTTGCAGAGTCCCACGAGGTGGTAATCCTGGGCGACCTGAATGCGGACCATTACAACAGGCGCAACAGCAAGGAACAACTGCTGAAAAAACTGATCATCGAGTTAGACCTGGTCGACTTGGGCGAAAACACCTCCAAGGACTTCTCTTATATAAACCCCTACCTAAATCATAGATCGCGACTGGACCACATTCTGGTGAAGAGGAAAATTTCCAACATCACCTGGTCCCCTTCACAACTAGTCAAGGAAGACGCTGGCTTGAACTCCTCATACCACCTTCCTATACAGACTACGTGGCGTTCAGCAGAGTGCATACCCAGGAGCAAAGTAAAGAATGACAAGAAGAAAATGTTCATGCTCAACCACATGGACATTGGATTCTTCCAGACAACGGTAGAAGAGCTACTGACTGACATTAATCTAGAACTGCTTACTTCAGATGCAGCCACTACAGTGATTCAGAAAGTGATTACGAAAGCAGCAGAAACTGCCACTCCTCACAAAACCATCTCAGCGGGGAAGAAAGTTGTCAAAAAATGGACTCCAGAACTGGCCAATGCTGTCCGAATCTCCAAACAGGCCCACTTCAGGTGGAAGGCGAGCGGTGGTCTGGATATGGATACCCCTAAATGGAGACAAAGGAAGGAGGCGACTAAATCAGTCAGAAGAGTCCAAAGACAGCAGGCAGCCCAAGATAGAACTCAACTTCTACAAGATATTAGTCAGGCAATGGAGGGTGACCAGGCCTTGGCTCACAAACTCATCAAGAAACAGAGGACACAAGATATGCTTAGCACAGCAATCAGGATCAACGGGCAGCTTACTACAAATGATGACACCATCAGGGAAGCCTGGGCTGAGTACTGTGAAAATCTAGCACTCACAGAGACAAATGAAGAAGAAGAGATGTTGCTATCATGTATGAGGAAACTGGCAAGTAGGAGAGCTCGACCCATCTCAATAAATAGGAGCAAACTGGATGATGCTCTGAGAAAGCTAAAGAAGAGGAAGGCGGCAGACCTTCACAATCTCCGGGCGGAGCATATCCTGGCACTGCCAGAGACCGCTAAAGATGCACTGAGCTCACCATTAAATGCAATACTAAGAGAAGGAAAGATCCCTCCCTCTTTGAAATCTTCATATAAACTAATGATCCCGAAGCCTGGCAAGGACAAACGAGACATTGACAACTACAGAGGGATTACAGTGGCACCAATACTGTTAAAAGTTCTGGAGATAATCTGCATGAACGATGAACTGCAGGATGCCATTCAGGAGGACATCTCAGATCTTCAAGTGGGTTTTACGCCGCAACGATCCCCGTCCATGGCAAGCCTGCTAATAACAGAGACTGCTGCGGAGGCAAAAGACAAGAAACAGCCCCTGTATGTTGCGTCTCTAGACGCAAGGAAAGCGTTCGATGTTGTCAACCACCATCGCCTCAAAAGTAAGCTATTTGAACAACCAATATCCGGAAATTGGTGGGGCCTACTGGATGACCTGTACGTTGGAACTAGTGAGAGGGTCCGATGGACTGGAATCGACTCGAGCGTGTATGAAGTAACCCAGGGAGTGAAACAGGGAAGTATCATTTCTCCCCTACTTTACAAACTTTATATTAATGACCTCCTTAAACAAATAGAGTGCAGTGGTCTGGGAACAGAAATCGGAGGCCTCTTCACCGGCAGCCCTGCCTGTGCCGATGACGTGGTGCTGATGACGTTCCAACAAGAGCAAGTTCAGGCACTCTTGAACTGCGCCACAGACTACGCGAATAACCATAAATATAGTCTGCATCCCAAGAAGACAATCGTCACGGACTTGGTTACTCCTAAGAAGAAAACCGAACCACTGGAGAATCAGGGTTGGAAAATCGGCAGTACTACAGTAACAATTGACGATTCATTTGTCCACCTTGGACTCAAGTGGAATGGTTGTAGCGGGAGGGTGGATGTGACATTCAATATCCAAAAGGCCAGGCGCATGGCTTATTCCCTGCTGAAGACAGGGCTCCATGGAGTTAATGGACTCGACCCTCCTGCTGCAATTAAGATAATCCAATGCTACGTTACACCTAAGCTGCTTCATGGTCTAGAAGCAACAGTCCTAAGAAAAGAAGATCTAAATTCATTGAGTCTAACATATAGAAAAATGCTACGTCAGATACAAGGCCTTCCTCAAAGCACTGCAATCGAATTCATCCATCTCCTGAGTGGCGTCATCCCCCTGGAGGGACAACTACACCAGAAAGTCCTTGCATTGTACGGAAATATCTGTCGACTGCCAAGGAATCATAAATTTTATCGATTGGCTGAGAGGCAATTGGCCGTTGGTACGACAAACAGGCACAGCTGGTTTGCGCTGGTCAGTATGATCGGTGACACATATTCCATAGACGTCTGTAAAAATCTTACGTCACCAAAAGCAAAACTAGAATGGAAGCAACTCGTCAAAACTACCATAAGAAACCACTGGGAAGCTAAGCTCATCAGCGATGCAAGTGAGAGGAGTACACTCAGCTGGTTCATCACAAGCAATGGACTCACCTCCCATGGACTATGGGACCCTTGCAAGGGCGAACCAAGAATGGTGGAGGCAGCCACTTGCAGAGCTAGAATGCTCAGCGGACGCTTCATGACAGAAAAGAAGAAGGCAGAATTCTCCACAATTAGATTCAACGCAACATGTAACATCTGTGGCAAGGAAGAAGAAGATATAGTTCACGTATTAGTTAAATGTCACGCCCTGGAAGAGTGCAGAAGGAGGAGCATTATAAGATTGAAAGATTGCTATAAGGAAGCGGGAAGGAGACCACCAATGGAGGACGAGGAATTATGCTCAGCGATCCTGAATGGGGACTGTTACATAGGCACTCGCGGAACTGGACTGAATGTTGTAAAAATTCCCCTGAGGGAAAGAAGCCACATCAATAAAATTTGTAATCTAATATGCCTCAACCTTGTAAGAGAACGGGACTACCGTCTTCAAGGAACTGCCGTTGTGGAATAAATACAGACTCTTCGCGGCTTGAATCACACCCGGGTAGCCCGAGCAGCCCAGGAGTGACCATGCCGTGGAGAGATCCTGTACTCCCTTCATAAGCCCGGAAACGTCACAATTAAGAATAAAATTCGTCAGACACTTGTACAGATTTTATTTTATTCTATATTAGTTTTTAGCCTAGCCGTAGCCATAGCCTGTATCTTAGTTGTAGCCAATTATCCGAACGGATTATTACAATACTGTTTTTAACTGCAACTTTTACCACTCCAAAGGATTTTATAATGATTTTATATTATTCGAAATGGAGGTTCGTCTGAACAAGAGGCGGAAAATAACTACAGAAGAAGAATAACAGAGGTCAAGTAAACTTGGAATAATTTCAATTGACCGCCCAAATTACAATTAAATAATAATAATTCCAATCCAAAACATAATATTGTACCTATAATCACAATATAGTAACATAGAGCTCTACCAATTACATGTATTAATATGTACACAAAAGCGTTTAAATCATACCAGATATCCAATCCAAATTAAAGGTACAATGTTATAAAAAACAGTTGTACAGTTGCAAAAATATGCAGGACAGTTACTATACAGTCAGCCTCCCCCAGTAACAAATTTGAAGGAAGGGAGATAATGTACTCATTCCCATGATGTATTCGAGGCCGGGATATCCGAGGCCGAGACTAAGACTGAGGCACGAACCTCGGAGACAGAGACTGAGGCCGAGGCCACCAAAATGTGGCCTCAAGGCTGGCCACAAGGATGATGCCAGTCTCGAGGCCTCAAACACTGGTCCAAAGACGTCAGAGACCGAAGGATTTGGCATTCGAGACCGTGCCAAGGCGGAGGCCATCAAAACATGGCAGCAAGGCAAAGCGGAGGCCATCAAAACATAGCACCAAGGCCGGCCTCGAGGACGTGGCTGGCCTCAAGATCTCAAACACTGCTAGGCATACACTCAATTATATTCCTAGGAGAGCAACCACCTCACAGAAATCATTGAGCAGTTTCTTGGCCTGCCATAAAAGCTTTGAGAACTTAAGAGTGAGGGAGTCTAATATTATGCAATCATATCTCACATTTGGTGATAAGAGGATTGGAAATGATTACAGCCATTTCTGAGGAGTCGTCTGATTAATCAAGTGAGTGATATTTGAGGCAGACCGCATTGAAATATGAGATATAGGAGGTAAATTAATAATCATGATTTCATACTTGTAGAAGTGACTTATTTGAACAATGATATTTGATTAAAAACACCAGTTGCCTTAATGAAGCTTTTCAGGATAAGGGAACTAAGGTGGCTACTAAGAATGTCCCCTTAAATGCTTATGTTATGATATCTGTAATGCATTACATAATAATCACACTGCAGGTTTGCTCAAGCGAAACATATGTTTGGACACATATGCAATAAGATTATTTAAAAAAGTTGCATAAAATGGTTCGATTACCCCCTCTTAGTGACCTCCACTAAGCCTTAATGGACATAAGTTCTTAGTAGCCAGCTAAGTTCCCTTATCCTGAAAAACTTCATTATGTATATTTCTTCCTCTGTTTTTAATATGTTTTTATCTGGGCCGCATGAAAAACTCTTTATTAAGATGTGTTACCCAGTATAAACATATTTGTAAATAAATAAATAAATAAATAGATAAATAATTCCTCAAATATCAGTGAAACACCATAAAGAGAAACACCACCTTTCTCCCTAAGATTTTGTGAGCACTTGCACCACAATTAAATGGAAACAAAAATATTTGAGCTATTTCTTTAAGAGCAAAATAGCAGCAAGATGTCACTCAGAAAAGATGTCACAGTCAATGAATGATGAGTATTCACATTCAGCTGTTGGTGGCCATCAATCATCTCAAAACAGGCCCTATCAAACACATTTAAATGTCAATTTGTAATCGGTTGCCTTGTTACTATACCTCTTCGATGAGCGGCATGACATATTAAATGACTCTTCCTGGTAGCATAGCAAGTATGGGATGTGTCCTCACAAAATGCTGATGACTCATACAGAAAAACATGGTAGGGATAGGGATGTGACCTCAAAATAAATATCCCAGTGCTTACCTGCAAGCACTTGAAATTCGTCTACTGTAAATTCTGAGCCCACTTGCATCAGCTTCTAGGCCTACAGTGCCGCCTGTAAGTAAGTGAAATGCATGAAATGGTGCCATTGCATCAATGTTAAACATCCTTAGCAAAACTGCCCGTGGAAGCATGAATTTTCATCTGATAAGAGGAAAACATATTGGGTCACATAGACCGATATGTGAGGCATGTGGGATATTAATGGCAGCCAATTTTCTTTGCTGTACTTGGAGTTAGGTATGGGTCAAAGTCTTTCACTTACTTATCAAAGAATTTTACCCATATCTAACTCCGTCTACAGCAAAGAACATTGGCTGCCATTGTTATCCTACATTCCTTACATATCGGCCTTTATGACCCAATATGTTTTCCTCTCATTGGATGAGAATTCATGCCTCCACAAGCAGCTTGGTAGAGGATGTTGAGCATTGATGCAATGGCACCATTTCATGCGTTTCACTTACTTACAGGCGGCACTGTATTCAGGCAAGCTAGGAAAATGTCCTCGCATGGGTTAATAGCATTGAAAAGCAATCTATGACTGATTAATTAATGTAATATTGAAAGAGACCTCTTGAGTTACATAGACTAAGAAATAATAATTAACTGATGGCATAAGAAAATAACTGCATCCTAATGAGACAAAAGTCTATGAGATTTGTCTTCTACACTCTGAAAAATTTCAGACAAAATTGGTTTTTTAGATTCAAAATGGTTTTTTGAAAAACCAAATTTCAATGCAAAAAACCGACATGGATTTTTTCAAAAAACCATTTTGAATCTAAAACACCAATTTTGTCCCGACTTTTTTTAGAGTCTATTCGGGGAAACGTAAAATGTCTTTTGCTTTCATGGTAGTCCTTATATTTTCGCCTGTCTTGGCTGCCTTCCGGAATATGGACCAAAGAAAAAATCAGTTTGTGAAATATCAAATTAATCCCTTACGGAAATTACAGAATTCGTAGACAACCACTCACTGCCTGAGGCAGTTAAATTTTCACTGATTGGAACTGACAAAGAGATAATATAAGACAGCTGGATTTATTTGGTGTCTGGTTGTCTCATCTTTGCATAGCACACATGTGCATGGTATCTTCTAAAAGCACTCCCTGTTTAATTTACTCACTTATTATCTGTTTTTAGCAGTTTGATTGATGCAAATTCCAACAAGAAAAGCAAATTCACATGAAATTTACTCTACTGGAAATATATTCCACTCAATAATGAAATTATTCAAGGCCATTGGGAAAAAATATTTTCCTATCTTGGTCGTGAGGCAGACCCTTCAGAAAGCATAGAGGCAAACAAAATCCTCTTTCGGTAAGGGACTGTTTGGAATTGGTGGGGGGGGGGGCCTTTGAAGTTTCAAATTAATTGGTAGGTGTGGATTTATAGCTGTCCTTGCTCGATGAATTTTTGTATCCACGCCCCTCCAAGCGAAACATACAGAAAGTTATTACCACCATGAAGACTCGCATCTAATTCTCCATCCCAGTTCAAAGTTAAGGATTTTCGACTGAGAGAACAACCTTAAACCTTTGTCGGCAGCGTGGTGATGTATGTCCAACTAAGTCATCTACCACTAAGCCGAAGATCCATAATATTATATAAATAGTTTTTTCATATGTTTGAAAAAAGGAGTTTTACATTTTTGAGCTAAATGCTAATTAAGGCATTGGATTGGTTTCCCCCAAAAGGAGTATGGCAAATTTTTAATTTATGAAATTAGCAAATACGAAAGAATTAGAACATTAGCAGAACACCGAATAAATTTAAAGCATTGCATAACACACTACCTTTGGCAGATGTGAAATTGCTTCAGGTATCATTTTGCTTTACAGTGGTACCTGCAATGTCCTGCATTGTAAGACCCCCTATTGTAAGACTGACTTCCCTTATGTGACCGCCATCCTCACGCTCTAAGTTGCGTTTTCAGTGCATTTTGCACCCCGATAAAAGACCGCACCCCCATGAGAGACTGCTTAATGACCGCAGAAGGGGCAGTTTATAATGCAGGGCCTACTATGCTCAGATATATTGACAGCTATGATAACAAGACGCAGCTTGACATCCTTTCGATGGAGGGTACCAAACAATCACTTCACATTTTAAAAACATTGAATTGATGTTATAAAAACGTTTATAAGTGAAAGGTAACCTTTTTAAACGGTTATTTTAATGTCTGATAGTTGCTGGGTAGTCAGCTCAGTTGGCAGCACATTCACCCCATCATTGTACTGTCAATCACTTGGTCTGTGGTCCTGGGTTCAAATTCCTCCTTGGCCTTGTCCCCTGGCCCTATATTGCACAGCAGTTTCAGTTATTCTTTGCCTCATTGCTGTGCCTCCTGCCATGTCTTCCTACTGGTCTAATTAGCTAACCTAGTGCATGAATACAGGACATAAAGCCCTAAAATCCAACCTTCTAAGTTCTAAAATCTATCCGTCTAAGTTCTAACTGAAAAAGTAATTGCCAGACTTCTTTTCAAACCAAGAACTGAATGAAATAATTGTAAGCTTAGATATTATTGCAACATGTTATTTGACTAAAGCTTTTAAAATAACTTGACAGGTCCTTGGTGACTTTGAAACATCCCAAGTGGCTGAAATTGCAAAGTGAGTGATTTTGACAATTCTCATTATGAATGATTATGGCAAATTAGATATCACGCATTAAAATATTACAACCCAATGAAAGCGAAATATCATCTTAATGAAAACACTCAATTCTAATGATGTTTGGGAGGTTTTATAATGAATTACTAGGAATTACAATCACGGGCTAATAAACACTCAAATTTAGAAATAATTTCTGTGCATTTCTAACAAACCGCAATATTTCCCACATGAGAGCCATAATTAAGCAACTAGTTTTACTGCCATATGGCACTTTCTTTATTGGCATATTAAACTAGTTTTACTTCATGCTATATTATACAGTTATCGCACAGCACCGAGTGCAATATCAGTTTTTATGGCACCCAGGTGACTAATATTGCACGAGGGCGCAGCCCGAGTGCAATATTAGTCACCGAGGTGCCATAAAAACTGATATTGCACGAGGTGATGTGCAATAACTGTTATATCATATGGTTTTTTTTTGGGGAAATGCTAAGAAAAGGGCCGGAATTCTGATGTCAAAACTCTTTTTGTGTTTCTTTGACCTGCATACATGTTTGAAATGTATAGGGCCTATCAATGACTATTTCACTCACAAAAAATGTTTCGCACTTTTGGCATCCATAGAAGGTATATTTGATGATTGGTCTGCTTTAATTTTTTTTTTCTCAAACTTTGTGGCAGACTTAAGACCTCTAAATTCAACAAAGTCACTGAAAAATGGGAGAAAAAAATTGTTTTTTGGCCACTTTTATTTAAAAACAAAATAACATACACAGTACTAAAAGTTTATATCTACTTAGCCCTTTAATATACGCATCTTTTGGCCACAACAATCATTTTTCTATCTATTTCCACTGCTGTGCAGTGACTTTCTTTAACTATTTAAAACCAACAAACGAAATTGTTGCTGCTGCAAGACTCAATTTGTGTTTCTTTTGAACCACATATTTAAAATGCATCTCACTAGAAATGGATGAATATTTCACTCACCAAAAAAAAATTCACACTATAGGAATCCAAAAATGATAAACTTGATGATAGACTTAATTTTCGATTTTTTTGAAAAACTTTATAGCAGACTTTTGACGTCTAAACACAATAAAATCACCAAAAAATCGGCAAAAATGCAGTTTTTCGGCAACTTAATGCTTTATTCTGATAAAAGAAATTACATAAGCAGTACAAAAAGTTGATATTCGATTAGCCCTTTAATAGACGCATCTTTTGCCGCAAAAAACAGCTTTCTAACTGCCTCCGTTGCTGTACAGTGGACTTTTTACTAAAATTGGAAAACACAAATTGTTTGTCAATCTGTGGCTGCAGCAGCATTGAAACGTGGTGCTTCCTCTCAGGTCCGTCCAATCTCTCCCATGTTAAAATGACCGTGCAATATAATGCGTGCAATATCGTAGAATATTCTCCACTCGGATTGTGTCAGCCAATCACAAGCGAGTATTCTTGGATAATATCCTTGCTATATTATGCTGAGAAAAGTTATATTGGATCGTGAAAAGTTATATTGGATCCTAAAAAAGTTATATTGGATCCGAGACAGTTTTTAAATGAAGAACAATCACCTCTCTACTTGTTGTTCAATTGTGACGTCACCACTGGTGATGTCATAATGGTCAACTTGTCATTGTGACATCACAACTGATGACGTCATCAGAGCATACTGACAATGGACTTGGTGACGTCACCATTGACTGCTCTTTCATGGTTTGAACACTAAAACTGCAGCTGCCTGTGACGTTAGCGTGGGGTGGTATTGAATAGCCTTCCGAAAATTTGGCAATTTTTTTTCTTTTCAATTAAGAGGGGAAAAATACTATCTTAGCAGCATATCCTGAAAATTCAAAACATTTGAACAAATATTTTATGAACATTTGGCAGCAAGTCGACTTAAAAGGAAAATATAACTTATATTGGATGGAAAATATATTAGATATCGGATGGTAAGTCGTCCAATATAGAGTATAATTGGATTCAGAAAAGTTATATTGGATTCGGCTGCGCCTCATCCAATATAACTTTTCTTCATCCAATTATACCAATATAGAGTATAATTGGATGAAGAAAAGTTATATTGGATTCGGCTGCGCCTCATCCAATATAACTTTTCTTCATCCAATTATACTCTATATTGGCATGTATATATTTTTCATTATTTGGCATGTTCATGAATTCGTGGAGGTGCAAAAACGAGCATGTACGAGTTCGTGGATGTGTAAAAACGAGCATAAGTGCTCGTGTATATGTAATAACTAACATTCGTGGATGTGCTTTATTATTCATTCGTGGATCTGCCAATACTAACATTCGTGGAGGTGTTACATGTTTCAGTTTTAAGGTCAAAATTAGGTTTAGGGTTAGTTTTAGCCAAGTTTAGGGTTAGTATGTTCGTAATTACACATACACAAATTCGTGAATGACAATATTTGACATCTCCACGAATCCTAAATTCGTCACAGTGTCCTTGAACGAAGTTTAGGGTTAAAAAAAATGTACAAAGAATCCGTCAACATGGCATTGTAGTACGTGGTTTCAGCTTCGATTTGATGTAAAGATCGAAAAAATCTGTTGGGAAAATTTTGAGAAAATTGAAATTTAAAATTTTTGGTTTTTCACACCCTTTTCACATGCAAAATATCAGTTTTAGATCTATCAAATAGCATTACAGTGTTATCAAAATATCACAGCGTATCTAGTTATACATAAGGTTACTGAATCATGTGAAAAATAATAATAAGAAGCATATTATTTATAATTTTCACATCATTTTCAACATTTAGGGGTGTTTCAAACTCGCTGACTCACATAATGTGCCAAATCAACTATAAACATGGCCATTTTGGCTTCATTATTTCATTAACCAAAGAAAAGTGCTAATTGAACCACCACGGTGTGAGAAAATGCTTCGTTGAATTCATTAGTCATATAAATTGAGATTTTTAGCATTTCACCAGTTAATGTTTTTCAAGTGGGATTCACAAAAACATTTGTAAAGTTATCTGACAACATATAGTGGACAAATGTAGGAATACCTGCTGTCGGCATCTCACAAGTGTGCATCTTCACCACAGCTTTGCATGTAAGTTGTATTTGACATTCAAGGAAATAATACATTTTGATGGAAGTAATAGTCAAATCAACAAAAAAAAATCTATGTAAGTGGTCTAATGGCTTAGATGACCAATTCCCAGTTTTATTGCAATGTTTTTGACCATATTGAAATGTAGGTAGTAATTCTAATGGTCTTCTGTAGAATTGTAAGTGCTTTTTTACCTGTTTTTGCCAATTATTAAGAATATTTCATGGAATCTAATGGTTGCTTACTTCCAAAATTCAGTTGTTCTTATAGCATGCACAGATAAACAATATTAATTGTGTGACCATGGAAAAGAATCTGTTGACTATTAATTCAAAACTATGTTGATTGCACAAAGGCACGCTTTAACTGAACAAATGTATTTTGGAAGTATGTAACCACTAGATTCCGTGAAACAATCTTAACTATTGGCAAAAACAGATAAACAAGGCACTTAAAATTCTTCAAAATACCATAAATTGCTACCTACATTTCAATATGGACAGAAACATTGTAACAAAACTTGGAATTGATCATCTAAGCCATTAGACCACTTACATAGATTTTTTTTGTTGATTTGAAAAATTACTTCTATCGAAATATATTATTTCCTTGAATGTCAAATACAACTTACATGCAAAGCTGTGGTGAAGATGCACACTTGTGAGATGCCGACAGCAGCTATTCCTACGTTTGTCCACTATATGTTGTCAGATAACTTTACAAATGTTTTTGTGAATCCCACTTGAAAAACATTAACTGGTGAAATGCTAAAAATCTCAATTTATATGACTAATGAATTCAACAAGGCATTTTCTCACACCGTGGTGGTTCAATTGCCACTTTTCTGTGGTAAATGAAATAAAGAAGGCGAAATGGCCAGGTTTATAGTTGATTTGGCACATTATGTGAGTCAGCGAGTTTGCAACACCCCTAAATGTTGAAAATGATGTGAAAATTATAAATAAAATGCTTTTTATGTTTATGTTTCACCTGATTCAGTAACCTTATGTATAGCTAGATACGCTGTGATGTTTCAATAACATTGCAATGCCATTTGATAGATCTAAAACTTCTATTTTGCCTGCGACAAGGGTGTGAAAAACTAAAAATTTTAAATTTCAATTTTCTCAAAATTTTCCCAACAGATTTTTTAGATCTTTACATCAAATCGAAGCCGAGACCATGTACTACAATGCTGCGCTGACAGATTCTTTGTACATTTTTTTTAACCCTAAACTTCGTTCAAGGACACTGTGTCGTGTATATGTTCGTTTTTGCAGGTTTACAAATTCGTGTACATGTCAAATAGTGAAAAATATTATATAAATATTGGATGGGAAGGAGTCCAATATGAGGTATATATTCTCCACTCGGATTGTGACAGCCAATCACAAGCGAGTATTCTCGGATAATATCCTTGCTATATTATGCTGAGAAAAGTTATATTGGATCCTGAAAAGTTATATTGGATCCTACAAAAGTTATATTGGATCCGTGACAGTTTTTAAATGAAGAACAATCACCTCACTACTTGTTGTTCAATTGTGACGTCACCACTGGTGATGTCATAATGGTCAACTTGTCATTGTGACATTACAACTGATGACGTCATGAGAGCATACTGACAATGGACTTGGTGACGTCACCATTGACTGCTCTTTCATGGTTTGAACACTAAAATTACAGCTGCCTGTAATATTAGCCTGGGGTGGTATTGAATTGCCTTTCAAATTTTGGTATTTTTTTTTCTTTTCAATTAAGAGTGGAAAAATACTCTCTTAGCAGCATATCCTGAAAATTTAAAACATCTGAACAAATATTTTTTGACCAGTTGGCAGCAAGTCAACTTCAAAGGAAACTATAACTTATATTGGACGGAGAATATATTAGATATCGGATGGTAAGTCGTCCAATATAGAGTATAATTGGATTCAGAAAAGTTATATTGGATTCGGCTGCGCATCATCCAATATAACTTTTCTTCATCCAATTATACTCTATATTGGACTCCTTCCCATCCAATATTTATATAATATCACACTAGTTTAAAAAAATTCTGAATCTGAATTTAGAATGTGTACACAAATTTTAATTTTTTTTAAAGCAAAGCTTTGGAAGGAATTTTCAAGTAAATATTTTATTTGAGGTAAGGCAAGTATTTTAGCCTTGCCTCAGAATCACATTGCACTAAGGGACCGTTCAGAATTTATGACTGGGGGGGGGGAGTGGGAGTTTTGCTGGAACATCCCGTCATAAATTGATACCCCCCCTTTGAGTTTCATGCGGATTTTTAGTTCCCCCCCGCCGACCACTTAAAAAGTCCAAATAAAATGAGTTTATGCGTGTTTCTTAACCTTTTTTCTTTGTTAAAATTTCTTAACCCCCCCTTGGAAGTGTTGTCAAAAATTATTAACCCCCCCTTGAAACATTTGTGAAAAGTTAGTACCACCTCGGCCAAAACTCCCACCCCCCCCCCCCAGTCATAAATTCTGAACGGTCCCTAAAACTTGCAGTTATATCTTGGCCATATACTGCAGATGTCGAAGGTAGGTACACTCTAAAAAATGTCGGGACAAAATTGGTTTTTTAGATTCAAAATGGTTTTTTGAAAAACCAAATTTCAATGCAAAACCAACATGGATTTTTAGAAAAAAATGGTTTTTTAGATTCAAAATGGTTTTTTGAAAAACCAAATTTCAATGCAAAACCAAATTGGATTTTTAGAAAAATCCATGTTTTTTTTTGCATTGAAATTTGGTTTTTCAAAAAACCATTTTGAATCTAAAAAACCAATTTTGTCTGAAATTTTTTAGAGTGTATGGTAGATTATTGCAAAATAATATTTGGGAGTTCAGTGCAGCTGGATTATCTAAATGTTGTTTTTGTTAGCTGTTGGAACCTTTTCAAAGTTGAGTAATGAACCTTTTAGGATTCCTTATCGATACCAGCTTATAGAACCCTTAAAGGTTCCATATATCACCTTTTTGTTTAGAGTGTGCCGACTAAAACACACTCCTTGTCTGTTTTTAATGTCTCATCTTGATGACCAGCAGTGAACAGACACTTCTCAGAAATGCAGTGCCATTTAGTGGATGAATTGGAAAATTCTAAGCAGTCCAAAAGTGATGGTAGATGACTAATTAACATTCAGTGAAATCATACAGAATTGAAGTTGAATGACATCTTGGCATTGCACTCCGTAGTGTGTGGCATGATGGTTTTGTACATTTACATTCCAATAGCAGTAATTTATTTGACAATGACCTGTTTTATTACATGAAACATGGTTTACTGCTGACCTACAATAATACATTGTGCAGAAAACTAACCCTAGCCTGAGATGTTTAAAAACATTGCTACCAAGATTATTACAGTAAATGTTTGTGTGCCTGCATATTATCATACACATATGACCAGTGCTCCAGCGCTCGTGCTATGTATTTTTTTTTTTACTTCTCCAGTAAACTATTTTCTGTAATGCATTTGTTATCCACTAGAAAAAAAAAGTTGGGTACATTAACCAGTTTTTTTTCCTGAAAAACAAGACCAGCAGCACACATGAGAAGTTCCGAAACATGGGCATTCTTCAACCTTTCCTCACCCTATTAGGGGCCCAGTAGAAGACTAGAAGAACCTGGTAATTCCCATGCAAGGTGGGAACCGAAATTCATTCTACAAAGTAAGCCACCCTTATTGACCTAGCTCTTCTGCAACAGTGCATTTTTCAAGTAAATTTAAGTGGCGGGGATTGGGCCTTAAGAGTGAAGGGACATAATTATAGGCCTACACATTCATTGTGTCAGTTCTATTTTCTATTGGTATTTTAATTCTATTATTTGTTATGTTGAAGTGTAATCATAATTTGTTTACCAATAAATTCATCATCGCATCATTAGTGGTGTCCCTATGGGGGTCACGGGGGGGGGGCATGTGCCCCCCATATTGGACCTGTGCCCTCCCAGGTGCCCCCCATATGAACTTTTCAACCTTGGCTAAAATATACAATTAGTATTATGGGTGCCCCCACTGGAGAATCGCGTGCCCCCCCGGTACCCCCCACTCGAGTGCCGCAAGTTACGCCACTGCGCATCATTGAAATGGAAGCGCTTGACTGAGAAAATTTCGAAAGATTTGCTGGGTGTCAAATTGGAGCTACAGTGGTCCCTGCGTTATAAGACCGCCCCTTCTGCAGCAGTCTCTCGTGGGGGTACCGCCTCTCGTCGGGGTACAGATGCTTCAGCGAATATTAAATATCATTATACTGCAAGTCTATCCTGAGATTTAGATTGATGATCTCAACCATTTACATGCATATTTCCTCATCTATACACCATGTAATTCTACCCTCATACTGAAACAAAGTTAAAAAGTTACCGGACTTATCCTGTTATCATTTTGTTGGTAAGTTTCCTATATCTCTGCATATAACTCTGATGACAACATTCAATAAGCATTAATCAATGGCAGTGTTAACTCATAAAATAAAATGATAGTTGACTCAATTAAAGTGGCAATTTAAAAACTATTTGTGTACCCAATTTAAGCATCAATCAATTGAAGTAACAGCAATCAATAGAGGTGACAGCAATCAATTGAAGTGACAACAATTAATCTATGCGACAGCAATCAATTAAAGTGACATCATTCTATAGGGGTACACATGCTGATTGCTTCAACTGGCTTCAATTTGCTTCCTTCTTCTTCTTCTTCTTTTAGTACGTTCCTCCTCTGCAGGAGAACCCTACCATGTAGGTATCGCGGCCCTTAGCCACGTCCGTCAATTTTAACACCACTATCACCGCTACCAATTTTTCTACTGCCAGATACACCACTACCGCCCCCTGCCCCAATATATTTAGATCTATAAGCATGAATAGCACCACAATATTCATTTATGGCCTTTTGGATCTGCATATACTTTGGGTGGACTTTACTTGGACCATTTAGAAGTGCACCTAGAGTCCGGAATTTGCTGTCTTCTGACGCCTCACAATGGCCTGTGATTTCTTGTAGCTTGTTTCCTCTTAGGTCCCTTGTTCTGGTGCATCTCAGGAGCATGTGTTCAATGTCCTCCTCTTCTTCTAGGCAGAGCCGGCACGTTGCATCTTTTGTCAACCCAATCTTATGCTTCCTCCTTTCGGTCAGGTAAGTACCGGTAAGCATTTGCGCTCTGGCCATTGCTGCCGGGACTGCTCTTGCATTGGTCGTACAGGAGTCCCAAACTGGGTGGGGTCTGTTGGGGGATGACATGCTTAGGTCAAGGAGGCGTAGAGATGACTTGTCCGCAGATGTTATGAGTTGCGATGTCCAGTGTAGTTCCACACTTGTCTTGACATGCTCTTTCCATGCTTCTTCCTTCCAAGGTGAGTTCATGACTCCAGTGATGTCAATGTTATACTTCTGGCAAAGTGTGATGATACGTTGAAACCAGCTATGTTTATTGTCCATTGAAAGTTGTCTGGAGGCTAGAGAGTATAAAATTTTGTTGTTTTGTGCAGCTCTGGTCACAGCACCAAAGAGCGACAGGGTTTTGGTGTCTAATTGTGCTTCCAGAGGGAGGCACCCTATTAGGGTGTAAATGCCAACTGCAGAGGCGGAGTTAGGTAGTCCCTGTATCTGTCTCAGCAACATCTTGTGGTATCGGCTGATTTCCTCTATCTGCGCTTTGCTGGGAACAGTTGCCTCTAGGCCATATAGCAGTCTTGGAACCACATACGTGTTGATGATTTTTGCTGAGACAGAAGGACTAAGGCCATTTTTACAATGCAGCCCTGCTCCCATAAGGGCATAGCTTGTCCTCCTTGCAACTTGGACTCTTTCTGCGACGTTTGGAGATAATTTCCCTGCCGTCCATGTAAGTCCCAGATGGGTGAATGATGATACCTCCTGCATTTCTTCGCTACCGAGTTTCCAATCCAGTGTTGCAGGGTTTAAGCTAATCATCCTAGTAGCAGTACTTTTTTCTGGGTGTAGGTTGTATCCGTGCTGCTTGGAGTATGCATGACAGGCTGTAATCATGGCTTGAAGGTCCGTCTCTGACGTTGACAATAGAAGCTGGTCATCAGCACAAGTTGGTGCTCCGATGTAGATGTTTCCTATACTCATTCCCAGGTTTGCATTCTGGAGTTGTCTCAGAAGCTGGTTTATGTATAGCTTATAGAGTCCTGTTGAGGTGACAGCACCTTGGTGGACGCCTTGGAGTGCATTAAGCTCCCTGCTGAAGCTGCCCTGCCATTTCACCTTTTCTGTAACATTTGTGTATAAATCATCAAATAGGAGCCATGAGGCACCTTTAACACCTGCATGATGTAACTTTTCCTTCAGCATCTGATGGTCTACCACGTCAAACGTCTTTTGCGCATCTAGTGCGACTGCATACAGAGGTAGTTTGTTACATTTTGCCGATGCCAACGCTTCAGTGAGGCATAGCGTCGCCATACTGGGTGAAAGGCCTTGGGTGAAGCCGAATTGCAGCTCGCTGTCATCCATTCTGAGTATTTCTTTCTGGGTGTCTTGTAATAGGTGTTCCAGTACTTTTCCTATAATTGCAGTTATTGTTATCCCCCTGTAGTTGTTCCTCAGTTTTTCGTCCTTCCCCTTCTTTGGGATCGGGATTTTATATCCCAATTTACAGGTTTCTGGACACTTGCCGGTCTTGAGGGCATCTTTGATAGCATGAGTTAGGGAATCAATGTAGTCGGGCGAGGCAAGAATGAGATGTTCCGCCATGATGTTGTCAGTATCGGCTGCTTTCTTCTTATTCAATTTATTAACTGCAGTCCTTACCTCGAAGCTTGTTATCTCAGTGGATCCTAGCGGATGTATGTCAGCATGGTGATATCTAAGTAGGTCTGTTGATAGAGGTTTCTCTTGTGATTCTGGCGTTGCAGGCTTCGACAACTGTTCAAAATGTTCTGCCCAAAGGTCTCTCTGTAAGGCTGGATCAAAGACCAGTTCTTCTTCTTCAGACAATAATACTGGTTGTGCGTTAGAGTGTCCTCTGTTGATCTTGATTAGGCGGTGAAAAGTTTTCTGATCCCTTTCAGACGCTCTCATGATGTCATCGATGAGCTTGACCTTGCTGGCTGCCGTCTCTTGTCTTTGTAGCGCCCTGAGGTTTTTCTTTGCCCTGATCATCTCAATTCTGCTATGGTGTTGCTGAGGCCTACCCAGTTCTTTCCACGTCCAAAATGCTTTCTTGGCCTTCTTCATTGCTTCTCTTATTCTGGGGTTCCATTCTCTTCCTTTTTTTTTTGGCTTTGCCTTTGATTTCTTCTTACGGGTGGCTATCTTCGCTGCAGTATTTGCTATCTTAGTTAGTACTGGGACTAGGTTTCCAGCTGACAGTAATTTGTAGTTAATCTTGGCAAGCTCCTGATCCATAAATTCTTGATAATCATCTAGGTCTATCTCTTGCCAGTTGACTTTGCTCGTATTCTGAGACGTGACGGTAGGTGGTTTGTAGTTGACCGGTGTTATGCTCAACTTGCAGAGAATGGGACAATGCGTTGAGCTGTTAAGTTGGCCTCTTTCGGAGTCTTTCTTGATGATATTAGTCATATTACATAATTGCCATGGGGCAGATTTGTCCAC
Organism: Platynereis dumerilii; assembly: GCA_026936325.1. Lineage (NCBI taxonomy): Eukaryota > Metazoa > Annelida > Polychaeta > Phyllodocida > Nereididae > Platynereis > Platynereis dumerilii. The sequence continues at coordinate 15,594,726 of JAPTHN010000004.1, forward strand.
AAAGAAGTAGTCCAGGTGAGAAGCTTGTTCCGCTCCCTGGTGTTTGTACAGTGTAGGTGCTGCATGCCCTGATGTCAAGATTGAGATTCCGGAGGCAGTGTAGGTTGGTCAGTTGTAGTAGAGATTTTTCCTTCTTCCCGCACCTATTGAAGATGGTCATGCGTCATGAACTGGTCTGCTAAAATGGTGGATTTGTCGCACGGAATTTCAAAACAAAATATTCAATAGAACTTTTCTACCACTTCTATCTAAGTTTTTTCAACATATTTGACATCAGAAGAAAGGAAATATTCTCTAGTTTACAGAACTGCTATCCTTTTGAAAATCACTTAAACCAATAAAGCGCTATTGCCCAGAACGTTGAGGCATGTCAGTCAGAATCAGGGGTGGATCAGAGTCGGTGTAGCGGAGTCGGTGTAGCAATATTGTGAAAAGAAGAAATCAGCCCCTCTGCACTGTCCCAATCATGGTTTATTTTTTCAGATAGTTATTTTAGTTCATGTGCTATGCTTTAGATGTCTTACTCGGGGTTTTTGAGTGCTTCTCAGGAAAAGCCAAGCAGATGTCATTCTCAACCTTAGCAGTAATCTTCAGAACCATATTGCAAAGTGATGCAGTTTGTGATCGCAAATATTTTCAATGTACCTTTAAAAAGCAAAAACCAAGCTTGATGTCATTCAGATTAGTTGCTAAATTGGGTTATCCTTGTATTAGAGCCTGTGGGGTAAACATGCAGCATGTTGAGGACCCTGCCCTCTCTCTCATTTCGTCAATGTAACCTAGTGAGTAGCTACAACAGGCCATACAGGGCTGTGCTTACGTTATCTATCGATATATCCATCTATCTATTCATCATTCTTATGCTAATTATCGCCCATGCTATGCTATGCATAGGGCGATTATGCTTTAGTGCTGAAATCTACTGAAGGGGTGAAACAACCAATGCTGTGGCCTCAACCAGCCCACTCTGGAAGTTCTTATCATATGCATAACACATTGATACCATTGTAGATGTGCACAACGGTTGGTATTTTCAGTTTAATTCAATATTAGAAAATTTACTATTATCAGTTTTAGAGGCTATCAAGGTCCAGAAAGCCTGCATTGTGGTGGCCATTTTCCCTTCCACAGGGTGAGTTTTAGTACACAGAATGGCCACTGCAACCAGCAACTCATTCACATACATTACACAAGAGGGCAGCACCTGCAAGTCCTTTGCCAGTTCCTCCCTTTGCACCACATTCTATTTCTGGGAAACTCAGCAATTCCTGCATCTCAGTATAGTTCATGCATCTTTCCAAATTATACAGGTAGCACGGGCTTATATTGTATCTATTTCATATTATTCTATTCTCTTCCCTCCAATCTACGGGCAACTTACTATATATTATATAAATCTGTTTTATATTTATGTAAATAAAATACTGGTTATAATATACACTCATGTAAACAAAAGATAGACGTATAGATAGATAGATGGATAGATAGATAGATAGATAGATAGATGCATGGATAGACGGATTGGCAGACAGATAGGATAGATGGATGGGATATACAGTAGGAAAGGATAGATGGACAGTATAAACGGATAGGATAAACAGACAGGATAGATAGATAGATAGATGGAGGAATTGATTGACAGATGGATTGATGGATATATGGGTTGACAGACGGACAGGATAGACGGATGGGATAAACAGATAGGATAAACGGATAGGATAAACAGATGGGATGAACAGGTAGGATAAACGGGATAAACGGATAGGATATACGGATGGGATAAACGGATAGGATATACGGATGGGATAAACGAACGGGATAAACGGATAGGATAAACGGATAGGATAAATAGAAACTTAGATAGATAGATGAATGAATGGATTGGCGGATGGATTGAATGATAGATAGACGGATGGATAGACAGATTGACAGACAGATAGGATAGATGGATAGGATAGATGGCTGGGATAAACAGATAGGATAGATGGATAGAATAAACGGATAGGATAAACAGACAGGATAGATAGATAGATAGATGGAGGGATGGATTGACAGATGGATTGACGGATGGCTTAATGGATAGATGGGTTGACAGACGGATAGGATAGACGGATAGGATAAACGGATTGGATAAACAGATAGGATAAACGGGTAGGATAAACGGATAGGATAAACGGGATAAACGGATAGGATAAACGGACTGGATAAACGGCTGGGATAAACAAATGGGATAAACGGATAAGATAAATGGATAGGATACACGGATAGGATAAACGGATGGGATAAACAGATAGGATAAACGGATAGGATAAACGGATAGGATAAACGGGATAACGGATAGGATAAATGGATAGGATAAACGGATAGGATAAACGGATAGGATAACGGGTAGGATAAACGGGTAGGATAAACGGATAGGATAAACGGATATGTTAAACGGATAGGATAAACGGATTGGATAACAGATAGGATAAACGGATAGGATAAACGGATAGGATAAATGGATAGGATAAACAGATAGGATAAACAGATAGGATAAACAGATAGGATAAACAGATAGGATAAATGGGATGAACCAATGCTTATGGGGTACTGGATAAACGGATAGGATAAACGGATAGAATAACGGATAGGATTAATGGATAGGATAAACGGGATAAACAGGATAACGGATAGGATAAACCGATAGGATAAACGGATGGGATAAATGGATAGGATAAACGGATGGGATAAACGGATAGGATAAACGGATAGGATGAATGCATAGGATAAACAGATAGGATAAATGGATAGGATATTATGGGTAGGATAATCGGATAGGATAAACGGGATAAATGGGATAAACGGGATAACGCATAGGATAAATGGATATGTTAAACGGATAGGGTCAACGGATAGGGTAATGGATAGAATAAATGGATAGGATAAACGGATAGGATAAACTGATAGGATAAACGGATAGGATAAACAAATAGGATAAATAGATAAGATAAACAGGATAAATGGGATGAACCAGTGCTTATGGGGTACTGGATGAACGGATAGGATAAACGGATAGGATAAACAGATAGGATAAACAGATAGGATAAATGGATAGGATAAACGGGATAAACAGGATAACGGGTAGGATACACGGATAGGATAAACGGATAGGCTAAACAGATAGGATAAATGGATAGGATAAATGGATAGGATAAACGAACGGGATAAACTGGCTAACGGATAGGATAAACATAGGATAAAACATGCGGGGCATGGGCGATGCTGTGCCATTATATGTGCTTGTTCCCAACTACTTTTATCCATGGACCAGAAATCTTCCTGTGTTGTAATTTTGTTACATTTAAGATGGGCTGGCTCATAAAAGGAAAACAAATGTCCAGAACATGCCTAGTTAAGGGGATATAATTTTTCTTAATTCTGTGGTGAATTTCACTTGGAAACACAAGTAGAAGCTGGGATTTTAAAGGAATTTTAAAAGAAAAAATGTCAGATTTTGCTGTCAAGATTTCATATCGTTTGATTGGATTTATTTAAAAAGTGTCTAGATATATCATTAGAGGAACTGGTCAGAATCATTTTGCAATAAACCCCATTACAATTGGTTAAGTAGTAGAAAAGTTACAGACGTTTTACTAAAAAACGTCAATTTTGAGAAAAGCCTGAAAAACCTTCCCTTAAGTCTACACATTTCAATGAGTGGGGGAGGCACAAAAGTGCCCATATCTCGATAGTATACAAGATAATTAAGTTCTGTTTGAAACACTGTATAGTGCAATACTTCTGTGATGATATATCAGAAAATAGAAAAAATAGAAATTTTTGACCTGCGACGCAAAATGGACCAGTTCATGACGCATGACCAGATATCAGCATTCATGTCACCTCCAACGAGGATGCTATGTGATGGGCTGTACTCACTGATAATTTCTCCTATTACAGCAAGGTCCTCCATAAACAGGTCCACCGCTGCCTTCCTTTCTCCTGAGGGGAGGTAGCAGCATATCAAGCAAATAGGGCGGGAATTAGGGAGGCGGATATCGAGGGGAAGTACTCTTCCGTTGCCCTTCTTGATGTCTCTGATAAAAGGATGTAGTTCTCTTTTCCACAGGATTGCTACTCCACCATGGCCCCTGGGGCAGCTTGTTTGCGAAATATAGTTGTTGTCATCAATTGATCTGGTTGTGCAATCCCATGCTGGTAGAAGCTTGTTGATGGTGTTGTGCGCTTCAAACGACCACAGCCAGTGTTCTTGTATACAGATGAAGTCGACCTCTTCTTGTACTTCATCAATGAGGGCGGTGTTATATTTGAGGCCCTCAATGTTGAATGACATAAAGGTCAGCTCCGTATTTTTTGAGTGCTATTCTCGCCTCTCCATTCCTGCGGCCTGCTGTGGAGTTCCTATTGGGAGTGCAATCTCCTGTAGGGCTTCTCCATGTTTTGATTTGCAGGCTGCGGTGTTTTCGGCAGAAATACTGTCGGTGGGGTCTTCTTGATCCTGGACTGTGCTGTCTCTTCGTGCGGACTGGCAGGGCTCTCTCCTGGGTTGGTTTGCTTCATCGCCACCTGATGGTCTGTCTGGCTGGTAGGACAGGTGTGGGTTCTCTTGTCTCCAGTCAGCCTCTGCCCCAGTTTGGAGATGAATCTCTGGGCCACCTCCCTGCCACCTATAAGTTGCTGGGATGGTGCCTCTGGAACTCTCGAACCTGGGGTTGGGGGCGGATGCCTATGCAGAGGGTTATGCGCAGCTGGAGCCATGGGCACAATGTGCCTGTAGAAGAGTGGAGGTCCCACAGGTTGCGGATTGAAGTGATGGTGATAGAGAGGTACTGCTCCGTAGTGCGGGTTGAGCTGATATGGTGTCCCATAATCTGGTATGGTGCCATGCCTTGTGGCTCTTGGTATATTTGGAACCGGCAGTGGTACATCTGTATACTGGTACCACTGCCGGTTCCAAATATGCCAAGAGCCACAAGGCCTATCTACTCATTCAAGGCCTAAACAAACTTGAATTGCCCAGGAGAAACAGCAATTAGGCATAATGGGATTGCAATCAATAATGGTGAAAGCAAAATTGAAGAAAAACGTCGTGACTTCACTGTCGCATTTTGGTCGTTTCTGGTCCCTTCTTGGTCATATAAGGATGAAAATGACCAATTCTGGTAATTTTAGCGGTCGTTGGTCGCGTTAGACAAGTTGGTCGCATATTAGGGTGGTATTTATGAAGAAAAACTTTAATGCAGAGGTTCTATGGTCGCATATGGGGGTCTTGTCGCTTATTAGAAGGTCGTTCATGGCAGGGACCACTGTACTTTGACAAATAAATCTAGGCCTAATTTAGTTCAATCTTGGTTTAATTTCTGCAGATTTGCTTTTGTTGGTAGTGTGACAGTCAATTGCCTCATTTAAGCAATATATGTGAAATTCAGAACCATGGCGTACTTACTGGTTGGACAAATCTCTGTCACTGAAAGGGATTTTCGTGGGGGGGGGGGGGGGTTTGGTTCCTGACAAAGCACATGACATGATAATGCCATCAAATCATCTATATAACCCACCAGGTCCTGGTGTATATCCTTTTATGGGAAAATTACAGTCACATGCAGAGGTTTGGTATAACAAAATCTTTGTTTTCCTACAACTCAACTAAATTCAAAGGGGTTCAATTCGAACCACTCTCTGGACAAACCATAAACAATCAGGCTTTCTCAGCGCTTGTATGAGTGTGATACATCAGAATGAACAGAAAAGTTATGAATTGCATTATACAGCTTTTTAAACATTCAGCAAGCGAAAAATTAACAGTAATTTTCAGAAATACTAAATATGTTTACTCGATATACGTATTGCTTGTGATATTGCAATAACAATACAGTCTTGCTCATAAATATGGAATTCCTTTTTAATGTCATCAAGGTCAACTATAGGTGTGGTGATGGTCCCTTATACCACTTAGAAAGGCACCTTCACTGTTTTAGCCAGAATTTGGAATTCCTGGATGGATGCATCATGCACTCCACCTTCATAAACGCCAATTATCATCACCTCAGCCATGAGATAAGTAGGGTATTGTCACTGGTGCCTGAGAATTTAAAATTTTGGCGTATGAGTCAAGTTGGGGCTCATTGGAATACTGAAACGGAGCATATTGGGATGTACATCATTTGGCAGAATGTAAGGTGTCCAAGTTGATTGAATGACCTGAATAGGTGCACAAGCCACAGCGAATTGATGCATAGTGGATTACCATGCTTTGTGAACAAATTTAAGCACTGTGTGTTTCTTACATTGCTCACCGCATGTTATTCCCTCTATAGTCTGTGAGTCTGGCACATACCCTATTAATTCAGGGATGCCCAGGGTCTTTCAGTTGCCCAAGCATAGAACACTGGATACAACCCGCCTCCATTTAATGTCCCATGGGCTCGGACTAAAGTGTATTCCCGGGGTGAGATTTGAACCCACGCCTTCAAAGCCAGTTGACAAGCGCACTTACCAGTTAGGCCACGGGCGAACTATATTTTTTTGGATTATAGAAAGTCATTTCTATATATTGCAAGTGTTTGGGAAAGCATTGTCAATGTGTGTATATATTTATCCTGGTGGTATGACACTCCAGGGGCTTCTATCCCCCCCTGAGGCAACGAAGCATATTCCCCCCCCCCATCCCCCCAGCCGTGCATTTTTCTTCCATGCGCACCTCCTCCTCGGCACTGCCGCAGACACTTGCGGACACATTGAATGACAGCTTCGCTTATACAGCTTTTTAAACATTCAGCAAGCGAAAAATTAACAGTAATTTTCAGAAATACTAAATATGTTTACTCGATATACGTATTGCTTGTGATATTGCAATAACAATACAGTCTTGCTCATAAATATGGAATTCCTTTTTAATGTCATCAAGGTCAACTATAGGTGTGGTGATGGTCCCTTATACCACTTAGAAAGGCACCTTCACTGTTTTAGCCAGAATTTGGAATTCCTGGATGGATGCATCATGCACTCCACCTTCATAAACGCCAATTATCATCACCTCAGCCATGAGATAAGTAGGGTATTGTCATTAGATGACCCATGCAACAACCACCCATAACGCCCTCATTTGCAGGGCCGACAATGATTTTGAGGGCCGACAATGATTTTGGGGGCCGACAATGGTATTGTCAGCCCTGTGATGACGTCATGACTCATGCTGCCTAGCAACCATGAGCATATGAGTCTATAAATAGATCGTGACGTCACCATTTTCAAGGGCATGCAAGTGGTTGCGTCACAAGTTTTGTTGAAATCTTACTGACTCAGCGTTGGTTATTTCTTTTTTTCTGAGTCCCTATTTACCTGATGACACTGAAATTTGCACAAGATGTTGAATACAGTACGATACACAAGCACTGATAAGGACATTAAAGTGCATACATTTATTGTGATTTTAAAGCTATGTAATTGGGAAGTTCTGAAAAGTTTTATGGCAAGTGAATTGTTTGAGTAAGAGGTAATGATAATAGTAATATCATGACCTGTGTCGGGCATTATGGGTGGTTGACAGCCCTCGGGCTTGCTTGTCATCCCTACGATTGTCAGCCCTCGTTCCTCGGGCTGACAAGAATTCGTAGGGCTGACAAGCAATCCCTTGGGCTGTCAACCACCCATAACGCCCTCCACAGGTCATGTTATTGTTATATTATATGCTCCATTGGAAGTTGCTTTATGTATCAATATCTTAGGACAATGCTGATGCATACGACATTCATAAGCAAGAGTGCATTTTCAAAATATATTGCCCAGCCCTACATTTTGCCCAAGCTTGCCCAGAATTAAATCAACAGGTAATCTCCCCCCCCCAAAGGATTGAGCAAGTAACTCCCTCCCCCCCCCCATCACTCAGTGGCGTCCCTATGGGGGGGCACGAGGGGGCACAGGCCCCCCCATATTGGACCTGTGCCCCCCCAGGTGCCCCCCCATATGAACTTTCCAACTCTGGCTAAAATATACAATTAGTATAGCGGGTGCCCCCCCAGAGAATCGCGTGCCCCCCCAGGTGCCCCCCCATTTGAGACCCCCCAGTTACGCCACTGCCATCACTACCAGCCAAAATGAAAGTGGGTTATTAATCTTTTAGTTCCTGAAATGTTTTAATTTGTTCATTGCATTAATCTCTAAAATGTCATCGAGAGGAATTTCTTTATCCCCCTCTTTCGTTATTTTACTCTGCCATCTCATCCATCAACCAAAATTGGGCTTAGAAGGCTGCACTTACCATATCTTTCTATCTGTCTATCTATAAAAAAAATATCTTTGCACATACTTTTGGTTCATTGCATTAATCAGTGGATCACAGGATGGTGGAGGATTTATGTTTTGCCTGATTAGTTGTTTTACAAGAAAATTATCCATTTCAATACAACTTTTTTCTTCATTGAATTTATAAGGTGATTTGCGGGGGGGGGGCTTATTTCATTCTCCCTCCGTTTAGTTGGGGAATATAAGGGAGGGGGGATTTCTTTCTGTTCTGTTTAGTTGCAGAATTTCATCAAGGAGAATTTCTTTCTCGTTAAATTTAGTTGTGGAATTTATTGGGGGATTGTTTCCCTGGCCATTTAGTTGTTAAATTTAAGGTGGGATATATTCATCCCCATTTACTTGTAGAATTTTAGGGGGGAATTGGTTTCTCTGCCTGTTTGGTTGTGGGATTTCATTGGGAGGGGGGATTTCCTTCCCTCTGTTCAGTTATTAAATTTCAAGGGGAGGGGGATTTCTTTCTGTTTAGTTCTGGAATTTCAGGGGGGGGGGATTTCATTCTCCCCAACCCCCAATTTAACGGAAGAATTTCAGAGGGGGGGATTACATTCTTCCCCATTTAGTTGTGGAATTTTAGAGGGGGGAGATTTCTTTCTCCACTGTTTAGTTGTAAAATTTCAGGGGGGGGGGATTACTCTCTCGTCGGTTAAGTTGTATAATTTCAGGGGGGGATTGCGTTTTTCCTCTGTTTATTTCTGGTTTCAGTTGCTGAATTTCAGGGGGGGGGAGGGAGTTACTTTTGTTGGTTTAGTTCTGGATTTCAGGGGGGGGGGATTCTAATCTCCCCCCTCCCAATTTAGTTGAAGAATTTCAGAGGGGGATTTCATTCTTCCCCGTTTAGTTGTGGAATTTTAGAGGGGGGATTTCTTTCCCCACTTTTAGTTGTATAATTTCAGGGGGGGATTACGTTCTCGCCGGTTTGGTTGTACAATTTCAGGGGGGGAATTTGGTTTTTCCTCTGTTTATTTCTTGTATATCAGGGGAGGGTCTCTTATTGCCCTATTTCGTCAGATAATTTCAAGGGGGGGGGGGATTTCTTTCTCCCCTGTTTGGTTGTGGAATTTCAGGGGGGGGGGCAATTTATTGCTTTCACTGCTTAGTTGTTTTACCAATAAAATCTTCCAATTTTCGAAATTTTTTGTTCATCGCAATAATCAGTTAAATTTCAGGGGGGGATTTCTTTCCCCCCCTGACTTCTGTTGGAAGCGAGCCGCTTCCACAAACCCCTCTGTAGAAGCCCCTGTGACACTCTAAACATTCACATGCTTCATCATTTCAACGGCACTCCCACAAAAGATGACAGCAATATGAAACCATATTTCCTGCTTGTGGAATATCGAAAATTTTGCATATATGAACATGTCATATCAGATTTGTTTTTAAATGTAGGAAGCTACTAGGAACAAAGACAGGTGGGTTGAAAGACACAAACCTGGGTTGGTAGATAGGAAGACCCCCCCTCCCCAGTTATAGCCATTGATAGACAGATTATGCCTTAATATATATTGTGTGAACATTTGAAACGATTCCTGTACTTTAAAGTGCAGAAATTGGCCATTTTAGTAAAATTGCATGCTAAATTTTGAGCTTGTAGAGGGAGAAACTTCGCATACTGTTGATAGCTGTTGGTGTGTCTGTTGTCTAGGATATGTTTTAACAGTTTGACAAATCTGAAACTGGCAACACACAGTGTCCTTGAACAAAGTTTAGGGTTAAAAAAAATGTACAAAGAATCTGTCAGCGCAGCATTGTAGTACATGGTCTCGGCTTCGATTTGATGTAAAGATCTAAAAAATCTGTTGGGAAAATTTTGAGAAAATTGAAATTTAAAATTTTTAGTTTTTCACACCCTTGTCGCAGGCAAAATAGAAGTTTTAGATCTATCAAATGGCATTGCAATGTTATTGAAACATCACAGCGTATCTAGCTATACATAAGGTTACTGAATCAGGTGAAACATAAACATAAAAAGCATTTTATTTATAATTTTCACATCATTTTCAACATTTAGGGGTGTTGCAAACTCGCTGACTCACATAATGTGCCAAATCAACTATAAACCTGGCCATTTCGCCTTCTTTATTTCATTTACCACAGAAAAGTGGCAATTGAACCACCACGGTGTGAGAAAATGCCTTGTTGAATTCATTAGTCATATAAATTGAGATTTTTAGCATTTCACCAGTTAATGTTTTTCGAGTGGGATTCACAAAAACATTTGTAAAGTTATCTGACAACATATAGTGGACAAACGTAGGAATACCTGCTGTCGGCATCTCACAAGTGTGCATCTTCACCACAGCTTTGCATGTAAGTTGTATTTGACATTCAAGGAAATAATATATTTCGATAGAAGTAATTTTTCAAATCAACAAAAAAAATCTATGTAAGTGGTCTAATGGCTTAGATGATCAATTCCAAGTTTTGTTACAATGTTTCTGTCCATATTGAAATGTAGGTAGCAATTTATGGTATTTTGAAGAATTTTAAGTGCCTTGTTTATCTGTTTTTGCCAATAGTTAAGATTATTTCACGGAATCTAGTGGTTACATACTTCCAAAATACATTTGTTCAGTTAAAGCGTGCCTTTGTGCAATCAACATAGTTTTGAATTAATAGTCAACAGATTCTTTTCCATGGTCACACAATTAATATTGTTTATCTGTGCATGCTATAATATAAGAACAACTGAATTTTGGAAGTAAGCAACCATTAGATTCCATGAAATATTCTTAATAATTGGCAAAAACAGGTAAAAAAGCACTTACAATTCTACAGAAGACCATTAAAATTACTACCTACATTTCAATATGGTCAAAAACATTGCAATAAAACTGGGAATTGGTCATCTAAGCCATTAGACCACTTACATAGATTTTTTTTTGTTGATTTGACTATTACTTCCATCAAAATGTATTATTTCCTTGAATGTCAAATACAACTTACATGCAAAGCTGTGGTGAAGATGCACACTTGTGAGATGCCGACAGCAGGTATTCCTACATTTGTCCACTATATGTTGTCAGATAACTTTACAAATGTTTTTGTGAATCCCACTTGAAAAACATTAACTGGTGAAATGCTAAAAATCTCAATTTATATGACTAATGAATTCAACGAAGCATTTTCTCACACCGTGGTGGTTCAATTAGCACTTTTCTTTGGTTAATGAAATAATGAAGCCAAAATGGCCATGTTTATAGTTGATTTGGCACATTATGTGAGTCAGCGAGTTTGAAACACCCCTAAATGTTGAAAATGATGTGAAAATTATAAATAATATGCTTCTTATTATTATTTTTCACATGATTCAGTAACCTTATGTATAACTAGATACGCTGTGATATTTTGATAACACTGTAATGCTATTTGATAGATCTAAAACTGATATTTTGCATGTGAAAAGGGTGTGAAAAACCAAAAATTTTAAATTTCAATTTTCTCAAAATTTTCCCAACAGATTTTTTCGATCTTTACATCAAATCGAAGCTGAAACCACGTACTACAATGCCATGTTGACGGATTCTTTGTACATTTTTTTTAACCCTAAACTTCGTTCAAGGACACTGTGAACACTGTTTAAAGGATCTTGACACTTTACAGTTAGGCCTACATATTTACCAAATAAACTCCAGGGCCAGCACGCTACTACTAGACCCACCTCTCCTCAGGGAAAGATAAGTATAGGTTACTCACCACGGGATAGGGAATATGTGATTTATCACCCGAGGGCTTTAGCCCGAGGTGTGATAAACACATATTCCTGATTCCATGGTGAATAACCGGCTTATACCATGAGACAAACACTCAAACAGTCAAACATGAGAGGATAACTGGCAAACAGAGAATATGGGAATTATTTCCCTGTAATGCTGGCATGTGATTGGCTGACAGAGGTGTCGAATGGTATAAGAATGCCATGGATAGCAGTGCAGTCTCCACATGTTTCCTCCCAATGGCAATATCTAGATACACTTAGGGTAATGTTCTTTAAGTCGGACACTTAGAAAGTGACACCTTGAGTCGGACACTTTTTGTTGGGCTCAATTGGCTATTTGAGAGCATGTGTACCTATATACTCAGTACCAATGTATGGCTTAAGACTTCCTGTATATACCCAGAAAGTATCAACATGATATTAGAAACTTAAGTGTGTTTTTCATGGCTATAAAGATGGGGTAAAAAGTGCGTTTTTCTGCTAATGTTTTGTCAGAAATTTGTGAATTTTAGTAGAAAATTGGTCTGTTTCAATTATCTGTAGCTGGCCTATGATGTTGAAATGACTTCAGTTTCTTTGTCATTCAGTTAGGGGTAAGATTAACTTATTCTGTGCTATAATATGGGGTTTTTTAAGTGCAAGGAAGACACTAAAGCACCTGTGTCTTTGATGCCATGTTTTTAGAACACAACTGTCCGACTCAAAGATACCCTATGCCATTTCTTATTTTAGAAATTTTGCCATTATTCAGTTCAAGTACTGTGCAAATTGTCAATTTTCTGTTAGATTTAGTCAAAACGTTTAATTTGAGGCCCTGGTTGACAATCAATAACCCTCAGGCCAAGCAAGTCATCCCTCTTTTAAAATGTACAGAATATAAGTGTCCGACTCAAAGAACCTTACCCTAATATGCCCCTGCTATTTATCTTTTTCATAGATCTATCTATCTCTTTATCTATCTGTCTATCCTGATATAGAAAAAAAATTTAAATTGGCATGTAGGCCTTATAGTTTTCAGGGTAACGGTTGTCTGTTATTCCAAGTGCACAATTTATTTATTATTTCTCAAACATCATTTATTCAGAATATCGACAATTCACTGTAAGGTGCTGCCCCCATTTCATGAATTAGCAGTCTCCCTCAGTTCATTGGGCAGGAGAGGAGGCTGTTTTGTGTTTCTCTGTTTGAAAGTCGTTGTTTTTACTGTTGTTGGTGTCATTTCGGTGTTAGAGGCACCCAAATCCCCTAGTTGATTGCAGTTCAAAAACTGATTTCAGTTCATGACTTTTCATGAGTGGTCAACCAATGCAATGACCTCGGTCTACTGGGTGGGCAGAGAGGTAGTAGATGCCTTGGTGGTAGCCTAAGGTACTGTGGTCCCTGCGTTACAAGACCCCCTGTTGTAAGACCGCCCCGCCTTATGTGACCACCTTCCTCTCGCACTAAGTAGTTTTTTAGTGCATTTTGCACCCCCATGAAAGTCCGCTTCATGACCGCAGAAGGGGCGGTCTTATAACGCAGGGACCACTGTATATGTAGACAGTTAGGTAGGAAGGTAGATTGGTAGATATAGGCAAGCACTAGGTTGGTGAAGTAAATTACGATACTCAGTGGCGGATCCAGGGGGGGCCTAGGGGGGGGGGCCTAGGGCGCCCGCCCCCCCCCCCCTAGAGCACTGAGATGGAAATAAAATTTTTCAGAATATATGGAGCAATGCGGGCCTGCTAATGCCGAAATGACGCCCCCGTGGGCCCGCTAATGCCGTAATAATGCTCGGGCCCCCCTAGACTGCCCTGTCTGGATCCGCCGCTGATACTTTTTCCTTAATCACATCTTGTTATGGCGATGTATGCATTCAACACAAGTTAGTCTATCTGTATCATACAAATCTCCAAATAATATTTATTGTATTTCTATGATCTGTATTCAGCTTAAGTTTTTCTCTACTAGGAATCAAATTTCAACTCATGTCCTGTCTTAAAAGCAGATTAAAAGAAAAAAACCATGTACTACGAAATCTGATATTTTCTTTGCATTGCCAAGTAAAATACATGAAATATGTGAAATTGAAATACGATAAACTTCGGTTCGTGACTTCAGCCTGGAAAACGAAATATGAAACCTGGGATATATGATTTCGCATAATCACATCATATAGGCTTCATTCAAGATGCAGGGTCAATTTCCAGGAAGAACATATATATCTCCGGGGTATTCAAAATAAAAATACACTGATGTCCTTCTGCAAATTTAGATGTATAATTGTGTATATATCCAGGTATTGTGTGGAATATTTTGATAGCCTGCCTCAAGGCATGCAGATCCTTCGTGCTCTTCGAAGACTGGCGGTCCACTGGAAAAATTAATATTCTTATTTTCAATTTGCAAACTGGCTCTGACAGTTCATTAATAGTTTTCTGTTGGTCTCCTATTTTTCTTATTTTATGAAGTTGGTTACCTTTAGTCGTTTAATTAGTTTGTTTATTGTCACCTATGCTGCTACATTCTATGATAAGCACAGTAAAGCACTGAATCAACTGATTAACCATAAGTGACACAAACAAAACGTTTGTAAACCAGTGACATCACACGACCAAGTTGAAAGTTAATTTTGTCAAGAATGCTCAATCTTGTGCGTGCCCGAGACATCCAGACACTTTGGTGATTATTATCAGCACACAAATGGCACTGCTTTAAAACTGATTATATGCTTCAATTTCAACTAATTCACTTTTTTTGTCTTATAGTTATTATTTAACATCATTCCATTCAATGTCTTTTATCAGAACGCCTGCTGCTGTTCATAGACTACAAGTCCAGGCAATTTGGTGAGGATTGAGCAAGTATATGCTTCGTTATAATTGGTCACAATAATGCTATTGATAGCCCCATATAGTGAAGCATAGCAGCTGAGCATAAACTAACGGCCATGGCTGTAGTTTCTCATGAATGGCGTGTATAGGACTGAAATAATGGTATTGGTTCAGTCACTTGAACATGGCAATATTTTTATTGTATTTCATAATATTATATTTTTTTGATTATAGAAAGCTAATTTTAAATTGCAAGTGTTTGGGTAAGCATTTTCAACGTTTAGGTATATTAATACGGGTGGTAAGACATTCTAAACATTCACATACTTCGTAATTTCACCGGCACTCCTAGAAAAGATGACAGCAATTTGAAACCCTGTTTTCTGCCTTGTGGAATATCGAAAATTTTGCATATGAAAATGTCACATCAAGATTTGTTTTTAAATGTAGGAACAGAGACAAGTTGGTTGGAAGACAGAAACATGGGTAGGTGGACAGAGAGGGTAGGTTGGTGCCTAGGTGGTAGCCTAAGGTATATGTGGACAGGTAGGTAGGTAGATTGGTAGATAGGCAAGCACTGGGTAGGTGATGCACATTTTGATACTTTTTTCCTAAATCCCATTTTGTTAGGACGATGTATACATTCAAAACAAGTTGGTCTATCTGTCATCAGCTTAAGCTTTTCTCAGAGAAAAGGCTGTAGTCACGAACCGAAATTTATTGTATTTCAATTTCACATATTTCAGATTTCAACTCATGGTATGTCCTGTCTTAAAAGCAGATTAAAAGACAAAATGATGTACTACGAAATCTGATATTTTCTTCGCATTGCCAAGTAAGAATAACGAAATATGTGAAATTGAAATACGATTAATTTCGGTTCGTGACTTCAGCCTGGAAAATGAAATATGAAACCTTGGATACATAATTTTGCAAAATCGCATTACATAGGCTTCATTCAAGATGCAGGGTCAATGCCCGATGAATTATTTCCTGGCAGAACACATATATATCTGGGGTTATGCAAAATACAAACAAGTATTTAAAAAAAAGGAAATTCTATACACTGACAATGACATTCTCTGGCATTTTGGTGTGTATATATCCATGGGTATTGTGTGGAATATTTTGATAGCCAGACACAAGGCTGATTGTGCTGGGACTCTGTAGCTAGTCTTATATTCCAAACTGCTGTACTCTCCATCTCTTCATGTAAGCTAATATCAAATTCATTAATTTTCTGATTTTCCCAGAATTCATATTTATTTATTATTGCATTGAAATAGAAAAAAAAAAATCTCTCAAATGATGTAACAGAGACAAACAAATAAACCACCCTAAAAATGTGATTATGCATGCATGATAAATTGTGTTTCATTTTATGGAATTTACTATTTTGAGACAATGACGCACATTCTGGTTTGCTGATGCCATGAACAATATTAAACCATAAAAACATTGCCAGGGCAAATGACTTTAAAATATTACTGGCTATATTTTTATTGTATTGCATAATATTACTTTTTTGGGATTATAGAAAGCTATTATATTGAAAGTGTTTGGTAACGAATTTTCAACATGCATATTAATCCTAGGTGGTCATGACATTATAAACATCCACATGCTTCATAATTTCTCAGGCACTCCCAGAAAATATGAGAGAAATTTGAAACCACATTTCCTGTACTATGAAATATGGCAAATCTTGAATGTATATCAATATTTGTTTTTTTATTGTGAGAACAGAGACAGGTATTTACAAGTAGGCTGTTAGACAAAAACATATAATTATTATGTAAGTAGGTTGGTAGGTAGGCAGATAGGTAGGAAGATATAGGTAAGTAGATATAGGTAGGTAGCCTAAGGTAGGCATGGAACATGTAGGTAGACAGTTAGATACATGTCTACACAGGTAGATAGGTAGATATCCAAGCATAAAGGTATAGTCTAGTACATTCTGTTAAATTTTCCTAAATCAAATCTATATGCCAGATCAGCAGGTACCTGCAAAGACACTGATACAAGGGCCGCCAATTTGACGTCTCATCTGAACGACATCTGGCTGGGGTTTTTCTCATGAAAGTACACTGAAAATTTTGACTCCAGGGCAATTCAGTAAAGTCTGATTCACAGATTTGAGACTTTAGCAGGTTGTGTAGCCCTACCATTACACCTCAGCTATTTCATTGTTAAACAGGGGTGAGGCATGCAGGTAATAGGGGTATCAGACAAGCCACCAACCAAAGCTCTAAGTTTAACAGGAGCTGTGCTACAAAGCAAATACATATCATGGTGTCGGACGCTCATCACATGGTGTACGTCCGACACCATGATATTTTGCCACAGCTCGACTCCTGTTACACTTGAAGCTTTGGTTGATGGCTTGTCTGATACCACTATTACCTGCCCTCATGCTTGATAACAATGAAATAGCTAAGCTATAATGGTAAGGCTAAACAAGCTGCTAAAGTGTCAAATCTGTGAATCAGACTTTACAGAATTACCCTTCAGCAACACAATTAGGCCTGTCTGTCTTCAGCTTAAGCTTTTCTCATCTGGGAATCAGATTTCAACTCATGGGATGTCCTGTCTTAAAAGCAGATTAAAAGAAAAAACTATGTACTATGAAATCTGATATTTTCTTCGCATCTATAGCCAAGTAAGAAATATGAAATATGTGAAATTGAAATACGATAAATTTCAGTTCGTGACTTCAACCTGGAAAATGAAATATGAAACCTGGGTTACATAATTCCACAAAATCGCATTACATAGGCTTCATTCAGATACAGGGTCAATGCCCGATGAGGTATATTTCCTGGCAGAACACACATATATCTGGGATTATGCAAAATATATATAAACGAGTATTTTTTAAAAAGAAATTCTATACACTGACATTCTTTGCAAATTTTGGTGTGTATATAAAAAACTATATATCCATGGGTATTGTGTGGAATATTTTGATAGCCTGCCTCAACACTGATCCTCCTGGGACTCTGTAGAGCTAGTCTTATATTCCAAACTGATGTACTGTCCATCTCCTTATGTCAGCTAACACCATATTCTTTCATTGTCTGGTTTTTCTGGAATTCAGATTTATTTATTATTGCATTGAAACAGACAAACAATTCTCAAAGGATGTGCTAGAGACAACCTTATAAAAAATGTGATTGAGTCATGATAAATTGCACTTCGTTTTATGCCATTTACTGTTTTGTGACAATGACGCACATTCTGCTTTGCTGATGCCATGAACAATATTAAAACCAAAAAACATTTTCTAGGGCAAATGACATACAAATAAACTCTGCTTGCAGTGTCATTAATTTTGAATCAAAAACGTCAGAAAACCAGGCCACGGGCAACATAGTATTGATAATCGTGGTCAGATAAAATGCTGCTGTGTTATGCCTTGCCATATAGTGGGTTAAATTTGGAGAGATAGCAATGGCTGTTTTGAAGTTTATTCTGACTTATGTGGTCATCTGCAGTTTCAAGGATGTATACGGTAAGCACACTCTTAACGCGAAAGGTTTCTGATGGTATATATATATTATAAAGAACCCACAGCCGAAAAATTTTGTTAAGGGTTCAACTGAATTGAAAAGGTTCAATACTGGTGGGAAGGCCCTATGATGGAGCTCCCAACTTGAGAAAAGGGATTCAGTTGTGGGAGTTCAGTGCAGCTGGATATCTAAATGTTTTTGTTTGCTGCTTGATCCTTTTTAAAAGTTGAATAATGAACCTTTTAGGGTTTCTTATCTATGCCAGCTTATAGAACCCTTAAATGTTCCATTTAAAAACCTTTCTGTTAAGAGTGTAACCTTTTTGTTAAGAGTATATAATGGAAAATTTGACAGAGGACGTGTCTCAACTGCTGTGCCAACCAACAGATTTCACTTGGAGCACAAGAAAACAACTAAACCTGCCATAGGCGTACGGCACGCGCGATGTTTAGGGGGGCGAGCGACATTTGCCCGAATTTCAAGATCTAAATTTAATACCATTTCAAATGAAATTGCCTGGAAATCATTAATTTTCAATAGTTTATTTGTAATCATCCGCCCAAATTTTTAAGCCTTTTTGTCCGAATCTTACTGTTTCCCAAACTTTTGGGGGGGCGATCACCCCCCTGCCCCCCTCCGATACGCCTATGAAACCTGCACAAAAAATAATCAACACTTGGTAGCACTCTTTACCGTGCTATAGG
Source organism: Platynereis dumerilii (assembly GCA_026936325.1). Classification (NCBI taxonomy): domain Eukaryota; kingdom Metazoa; phylum Annelida; class Polychaeta; order Phyllodocida; family Nereididae; genus Platynereis; species Platynereis dumerilii. The sequence goes on from JAPTHN010000004.1 coordinate 15,613,774, forward strand.
CCAGCCGCCATTTCCTTGTGTGAGCACTTTGAGTCTTTGACATTGAAATATTCTGTGTTTACCACGATTCTATGTCGTACGTCAGACTGTATAATGCTATACCGTAATATGGGGTGAATTGGGACAGAATTGAGGGTTTTTCTGTCATAGCATGGTCACAAATCATCTTAAAAATCCAAATATGGTGCCTAATTATGTCTGAACTTAAGGTCCAACTATTCCTAGGAGCATTTAAAGATATCTTTAATTTTCAATGATTTGTTCATGAAAAACCACACTCCCAATTCACCCCTTTGTTCGGGGTGAATCGGGACAGTCCCCTATTTCTATAAAATAATACTTCCTGCCATGTTTAGGTGATTGCTACTTGTGAATGAACATTAGAAAATATATTTGACATGCAAAAAAAAATTTTGAGAAAAATCTTAACTCAATAGGTCTCCATTTTGTAGTTCTGAATTTATGAACAGGTGGTGTCTACTACAAGCAATAGGAGCTCAGATGGAATCCCCTTTGCCTTTCAGCAAAGTGATTGGTGTTGTTAACCAAGCGAAGGAGTCTGACTTAATGAGTGTGTTTGTTGAATGTTTGATTGTTTGGGTCAGCTACACTGTATTGATTATGTTCCCAAAACATCAGTTCAACAGAAAAGAGTGTTGTTATCGTACAGATTTGGGGATTATAACATGTTAACAACCAGATTATTATTAACTGTTGGTCACAGGATTTCACTCACTTTGCAAACAAACCAGATAGTATGTCATCAAGTGGGCTTCCCCAAGACAAAAATATCACTCCCCCCTGATCATTGCACCACCTACCGATAATACCTGTCGTAATCCCCATATGGAGACAGACCTATTACATGTAAAATTTGCATATTTTTAAAAATATGACAAATGACACAAAGGTATAGAAAAATGTAGTTTTCTGTTAATTACACTATACGTAGGTAATTCTGAACTAAATCCAATCTCTATGATGACCAGTTAAATAATATTCTTTAAAAAGTCATGCTGGTACATTGAAATGAAAATTAGTAAGGTTATTTTTGTTGATTCCGAAAATGTGTCATTGCCCTGGATCTGAACCTATCACCCAACATTCAGAATCTCACATCTAGTCAAGTATTCTGGTCCCTTAATTTGCCAAAACTGGGTTAATAAAGTTTCCTGCAAGATTAGTGCCTCTGGTATTAGTGCTTTTTGTGTTACAGGCAAAGTTCTGACCAGCTGCTGAGAAGTCAGTTTTGCAGGGCTAAATTTAAAGTGCTGCAGCTCTAGAAGAAGACGCACCTTCTCAGTGTAGCTGAGAAGGATGGGAGACAAAACATGGCTTGAGAACTATACACATTGCGACACAGGATCGTGTCGCAGCTGTTTCGGGCCTATTCTGATCAAAATTAAAGTTCCAGGTTGAAGAGAGGGGGACTGATTTCGGTTTGCTGTGAATTGTTTTTTACAATTTTGTGCTACATGTATTGGTCAATCATGCATCATCAACCATCAATAAAAGATATGATCTGACTGGTTGCTTGTCAAGACAACTTGGTGAACAAAGAACAGTGACTGATGAGGAGTTGAGGACCACATCAGACAAATTCAGGACGCATTTCATTTTTACAAAGTGAATGCAGATGGACGGTGAAGATGTAGGGAGGTAGATAGATAGATAGATAGATAGATAGATAGATAGATAGATAATAGATAGATAGATAGATAGATAGATAGATAGATAGAAGATCGATAGATAGATAGATTCATTTACAGGTATTATTTTTGTAAAGTGATGATAACTCGCTCATGCTCGCATCTGAAGCAGGCTGCTGTAGCCCTAAACTTCCCAACTGAATGTTTCCCCCAACTTTTAAAATTGTAGCTCCCCATTGTATTTAAAACAATTCAGATTAAACATGATGACCACTCATGTTGCTGTCTCTTTGCAGTTAGTTGTTTTCTGTTTGTAATCTTGTTTGATTGTTTGTTGTTGTCACCTATTGGTTGCACAAATTTCAAGAGTGCTCAGTGAATGCAATGTCCTCAGTCTAAGTTTCCTACAGCAACGTGAAGACTGTGACCTCGGTCTACTGCAGCTCTTCACTGCCTGCAGTTAGAAATTTATATAAAACCCTACCAAAATTTACGCTACTATGTATGCCAGAAGTGTGCCAAAAATTATGGACCTGGGTTAAACAGAAGTAGCTGTAATATAAGAAATATAACACGTTCCTATTCTGTCCCGATTCACCCCAGTGTTCTGATTCACCCCAAATTACGGTACATCAATGGAAAACTGAGAAACACAGCTCACTTGTGATATAACATTACTAGGAACCCCCGATTCAGGTAAATGAAAATCATCACTGATCACGTATTTGTGCTGTCATAGTGCTAAGACCGGTTGCGTGACTTTTTTTTTTCATTGCGTCAATTGGAAAAATCCTGCAGTTTCATTAGTAAACACTCCAAGGTTTTCAGACATACAGATGGACAGACACATACGAACAATAAAAAAATGACAGCAAAAACTTCATTTCTATAGTATTGACAAGATGTCAACTAAATGGAAAGGTTTAAGATATAGAGGCCGTCCAGTATTATATTAATAGCCACAAATTCCAGCAGGATTTTTTTTTTTTTTTTTTTTTTTTTTTTTTTTTTATTTAGAACATATTTTATAAGGGTTGCTTGCTCAGCATTGAAATGCTGTTTTTCAGCAAGGCCCTTTTACAAGAATAAAATATAATGCAATAAAGAATAATATAAAAACACACATTCTCAGGTAAAACATACACTACTAACAGACAAAACAATATGTATAAAATGAACAATAACAAGCTTTAAACAACAAAATAACTCTGTTAACAACTCATCGTTTAGTTTCATAGAACATCTGTTAAAATCAAAAATTAAGAACTTTATCTTTTATATGGCACTTTAAAAGTCGTTTAAAATCATTAACATTGTGACATTCCTTTATATATGCAGGTAAATTATTCCAACTAATTGCTCCCTGTAAAATAACATTGTCTTGTGAAACTCATTATCAGGTATTTGGAGATGTAGATTCATTGGATGCTTCCTAGTTTGTATGTTATTTATATCAACTTCCATAATTACATTATTAGTTAAATAGTCAGGAGTTAATCCATGTATTGCTTTAAAAATAAGAAGGGTTTGGAAATAGTAGAATCTCTCTCTGACATTCATCCATCCTAATTTATTAACAAGCTGAAGACCTCGAGTATTGATATAGTCAAAATTACTTTCAATAATTCTTGCTGCATAATTTTGTAGCCTCTGTATCTGATCTAGATTTGTCTGACTAGTACATAGACCTGTTCAGAATATGCTTTTGACCAAAATTCATAGCCTACTGCACTGATTCCCATGCTTTTAGGTCTGAGAAAGCCAAAAATCACAACCATTTTGATCTGTGACCATTGGAACCTTTGCCTCAAGAGCCCTGAAGTTATGATGTTGATTTCCGTCAAAAACGCCTAAAATTGTAGGTGTGGGGTAATGGTTTTTCTTGTCTATCTCCTCAGGAAATAAAGATACAAGAATAACATTTACACCATGTGAAAGATAATCAAATTGCCTTTCAAATGGTACCATAAATATACATTTTTATTATAAAGAAGGTACTTTTTTGGAGAAGAAAACATAAAAATGTGTGTTTCATAGGTAAAAAAATGAACAATTTAAGTGTTTTTGAACCACCTGAGTGCAGTTATCACATCTAAAATTACAATCTAAGACACTGCAACACTTGTCTGGAACAAAACAGCATTTTATACATGAACAGCAGGAGAGTGAAAATATAGCAACACCATAACACATGCTTAGTATCGACAATACAGGAAGTTTCGATATTTTATACATGTCTTCTACCGTCACCGGAAAGTCCAAGTGTGTGAACACTACATATTAAACAAAACAAAGCATGAAGTACACTCAAAACACAATGGAATCCAAATTTACCAGTGTTTCAACACTTATATCCTAGGTACACTGCATAACATACACCTACAGTTAAGAATTGACAGAAAACAACAGATTCAAGGTGAAAGGAAAACACAGTATATTCAAAGTTGCAGATGATTTTTGTTGAAAGTGGAGTCAAAATGATGACTGACTTGGTTACAGATATAACCATACTTCAGGAGGTGAGAGATAACCATACCTCAGGAGATATCTCACCTCCTGAAGTATGGTTATCACTGTTACCAAATCAGTCAATATTTGACTCACTATTTTGACTCCACTTTCAGCCAAAATCATCTGCAACTTTGCACATACTGTGTTTTTTCAATAACCTTGAATCTGTTGTCTTCTGTCAATTTTTAACTGGCTGACTCCTCCAAGCAATGTCAACATTCAGAGCATCCAATAGTATGAAGTGAGACTCTGTCCAACCAGATTGGGGAATAAGTTTCAATGAATGGCAATGTAGTTTTGCCTCTTCAAAAAATGTCTTGTTTCCCTGTACTCATTAATCAGCAGACTATCTTTTCCGTCATGAACTGTTCGTATAGGCATGTCCACACCACAAAACAAATGATAATCTAAATGTAAGAATTATTTTATGAATGTTACTTTTTAAATTGCACAGGTATATATTTTATCTTATTTTGTTGTTAGACCATTCTTTATATATTCTTAATAGTTTTTAAATCTTTATCTTCCTTTTACACAGGGCAATATTGTAAAACAATAATTTTGGATTCAATGTTTTACCCTGAATAAGTATGTTTTATAAATAAATAAATCTCTCGGTGAAGCCAGGCATTTTTTCAAACAAGCAAACTCGTTTTTGCACTCATCGAATTCATATTGGACACTGCTCCCCGATCTGGTTGGTCCAGCGTTTTAGTACTTGATGTTCTATATGCTGGACATCAACATGCTTTGTCATTCAGTAGAAAATTGGACAGAAATGTCATTTTCAAAGTGATTTTACACTCAGTCAAGGTAGGAAATAGTGTGGCTGAGTTTAGTATCAAACTGGTGGCCAATTTTGCAACTGTAATGACCAAAAAATCAGGACCAGCACAATCAATTGCTTCAGGTTGTTGAAACATGGAATTCGACAACTTCAAAAAATCTAGGCCGACAATCATGATTCTTGAATACATGTGTGATTATGTTCCCTCTTAATGACAGTTAATTGCAGCATAAAAACTACATGTTTGAAAAAGTTACTGATGTAAAACAATATTGACTCAGTTGTGCTTGCATGTATAGGCTAACCCTTAATACTTTTGTGTTGTGGGTAGTGTCTAGTGTGTACTTATTGTGGTTTTGCTGCACATGGATATGTCTGTCAATGTAGTTGATGCTTTGGATTGTCAATAAGTCTTGTAGGATTGGTAAATATGGACTCTGTTGTACTTGGAGATGCTTTGTTTTGTATATGTAAGTTTCAGTGTTCATACACTTGGACTTGCTAGTGTTCGATTGATAAACAATATAATTCCCTGCATTGTAGATACTAAGCAATAAGTAAGCATGCGTTGCTATATTTTCACTATCTCGTGCTGTTGATTTAGATGATGCTCTTATGATCCCAACAAGTGTTTCAGTGTCTTACATTGCCAATTTAAGTCCGAAAACTGCACTTTAGGGGTTCAAAAACACTTAAATTGTCCTTTTTTTCCCCCCGAGACACACATTTTTATGTTTTCTTCTCTGGAAAAGTACCTTCTTTATAATAAAAAATTATATTTTTGATACCATTTGAAAGGCAATTTGATTATCTTTCACATGGTGCAAGTGTGATTCTTGTATCTTTATTTCCTGACGAGTTAGACAAGAAAAACCATTACCCCACACCTACAATTTTAGGCGTTTTTGACAGAAATCAACATCATAACTTCAGGGCTCTTGAGGCAAAGGTTCCCATGGTCACAGATCAAAATGGTTGTGATTTTTGGCTTTCTCAGACCTAAAAGCATGGGAATCAGTGCAGTAGGCTATGAATTTTGGTCAAAAGCATATTATGAACAGGTCTACTAGTACAACCCCAAACTGATATTGCATAATCTATTGTTGGTTGGATCATTGAGTTATAAATTTTGAGCATAACTTGTTTTGGTACTGTTTTCCTAAGTCTTGATAATTTTGAAACCTTAAAACATAACTTTTTGCATAATTTCTTAATGTATACATCCCATGTCAGAGTTTCTTCTAATTCCATCCCCAAATAATTCATTGACTGAACATGATTAATTTCACAATCATCAACCATAATTTTAAAGACATCATTTACAGACTTTCTTTTGGATCTCACAACCATTGAACATGACTTTTCAGCATTAATCACAATATTATTTCGCCTATACCATTCAACAACATCATTAACACAATTCTGTAAATTTTCCTTAAGTTCTAAGACATTTGTAGCATTACAATAGATAAGAGTATCATCAGCAAATAGATTTGCAGTTCCTAAACCGACATTTTGACCAATATCATTAATAAAGATAATAAACAAGAGAGGTCCAAGAGTGGACCCCTGAGGAACACCTACTGTGATACTCCTTTTCTCAGATAATTTACCATTACATCTTACAATTTGACTTCTGTCTAATAAATATGACTTAAACCACATAAGCTCTTTATCTTTAATTCCATAATATTGAAGTTTTTGTAATAAGAGTTGACAGTGGCGTAACTGGGGGGTCTCAAATGGGGGGGCACCTGGGGGGGCACGCGATTCTCTGGGGGGGCACCCGCTATACTAATTGTATATTTTAGCCAGAGTTGGAAAGTTCATATGGGGGGGCACCTGGGGGGGCACAGGTCCAATATGGGGGGGCCTGTGCCCCCTCGTGCCCCCCCATAGGGACGCCACTGAGAGTTGATGGTCTATTGTGTCAAAGCATTTCTTTATATCGAAGGAGCAAATTCCTGTATAAGTGTTGCTGCAAATATTGTCTGTCCAGTCATCAATTACTCTGTGTAAGGCAGTTTTTGTATTGTGTTTTTTACGATATGCTGATTGATCTATACTAATTAAATTATTTTCATGGAAATATTGCAATAGTTGACTATGGATAACCATTTCAAAGAGCTTAGCGATATGGCCTATAACTGAAATTGGCCTATAATTGCCCTTTTCTGACTTTTCCCCCTTTCCTTTAAAAACCGGGGTGACTCTTGCTCTTTTCCAATCATCAATTACAGTGGAAGTCAGCAATGAAGCATTAAATAATTTGCACAGGATTGGAGATATAATTTCTGAACTTATATTCAGCAGTTTGCTGTCAATACCTAGCACATCGATATTTGAATCAGTGCCTAACTTTTGCATGGCTGTTTTTACCCATTCCACCTCAATTGGAGTAAAGTTAAAGTTAAAATTACAAGGTGGTTGTTTCCATGGTAGATCATCTGGATTACTCTTACTCCCTATAATTTTTTCGCCAATTGTACTAAAGTATTCATTAAATATGTCTGCATTTAGATCACTAGGCGGACTAACATTGTCTTTACTATTTGTAATTCTATTAATAAGTTTCCATATCTTGTTTTGATTTTTTCCACATTCGTCTAACTTATCTTGGTAATATTCCTTCTTGTCCTTCTTTATTTTCTTGGTTATAAAATTTCTGAGATCTTTATACTGTTTCCATAACACCTCATCATTGTTTTTCACTGCTGTACGTTTGAGATAATCTCTCTTGTACATCATTTTGAGAGTATCGCTTGATATCCAAGGGTTGCATCTATCTTTAACCCTAATGGATCTACAAGGAACATGTTTTGCACTAATTTCTAGAAAAGCAGACTTAAACAGTTCCCATTGAGTTTCAAGTTTGCTGTTTTCAAATGAAGTGTCAGTAATCAGTTTACAATCATTCAGTTCTTGTTTAAATGCTTCACAGTTAAAGTTTTTATAATCTCTGTAGTTTATCTCATTGTGACAAGTTTCTCTTAAGTTGATTGTTGTGTTATACTCCGTATAAACACAACAATGATCACTAATAGACACATCAATCACATGAGTGTTAAAATGTTGTTCACAGTTTGTTGTCAGTATAACATCCAATAATGACTTTGTTTTTAGAGTAACCCGAGTAGGCATATCAATCAATTGTGTCATGTCAAACATTGTTTCCAAACAAAGTATTGGATTTTTTGATAGATTTTCTTTTGAAGTACAATCATAATTTAAGTCTCCCATTAATATAACCGTTTCAGATATATCTTTTGCTCTTTGTATTTCATTAAGTATGTTCTCATAGTAGTTTTTGTCAGAATTTGGTGGCCTGTATACGGTTCCAATTAAAATACTTTGCTTGTTTTTCAGTTTGACAGACAACCATAAACTTTCAATTCCGTTACCAGTATCATGTTGTACAGAGTATTGAATAGCATCACTTACATAAAAACAAACACCTCCTCCATATCTATTTCGATCTTTTCTGACAATTGAGTATCCAGGTATTTTAACTTCAGCATCAGCAATAGAGCCATCTAACCATGTCTCATTCACACCAATTATATCAAAGCAATTTTTTCTAAGAAATACAGAAAATTGGTCCATTTTGTTACATAGACTTCTGACATTAAGGTTACCCAATTTAAGTTTATAGACAGTGCTGTTAATTTGTTTACTTGCATCTTCAACATTTTTAATTTCTAAACAAGAAGTCAAGTCAACTTTGGCGGTAGCGCCCTTGTCACAAGAGTTAAACGAAGTACAATGAGATTCAACATTTTGAGAAGCTGAAATATCAATATTTTTTAAATTAACACAATTTTCCATCTCCAGTACATGAGAACTATTACACACTTCACGTTTTTCATCATAATTTTCTGAATCAAGACAGTTGTTCATTTCTACTAGTTGGGTATTTCTACACATTACATTTTCAACATCAGAGGAATAATTTGTAAAATCACAACAAATAAAATCAGAATTTAAAAAATCATGACGTGGCAAATTAGAGTCTCCTAACATTTCATTTTGTTCAAACATGTTCATCATTTGAGCTTCATTTTGTATTTCTACAATTTCGGCTCTGCCATCATGGCCTATCTCCTAATAATAAGAGCAAAATTTGGCTTTATGACCTAATGACATACATGTGTTACATTGGACTTTTTGTCCATGTCGACAGTTCTTTGATATGTGGTTCAATTCACCACAAAACCAGCATGTCTTATTGTACTGAGAGGACTCAGATTGCCATGCCGAAGATATTGTCCTTTCTTCTTTGTGTCCATCACTAAGGGCAACACGTATATTCATGAGGATTTTGCCCATGAGATTTCGGCCTGACCACTGTGAGTTCATGGAGCGAGGGTCAAACAACGAGGCACCAATACCCCATGTTTTGCTGAAAGAGGCCTCACCGATGACATCATTGCCGGTTTGTAGTAGTGCGTTTCGGGCAGACGAGTTCTGCGAATACTTTGCCATATTCGCTAGGAAGAGGGTTCGCTCTGCTTCAGGCAGCCAAACAGCACGATCGACATTTTGGATCCTTTTCTGCAGTGCCACCAGCTCATACGGGTCATTTGTTGTCAGGGACTTCTGGGTTGCATCGTCGTCATTGAAGTACTTTGCCATCTGGTAAGTGTAGTACTGCTCATTACAGTAGAATGTTCGTCCATCAATGAAAACGGGAGTCTCCGTGTGCAGGTTACTAAAAATTGATTCCTTACCAAAAAACAGAGTTACGCCATTTTTGGATCTGGTGTGGGGTCTTTTGCTTTTTGGAGGGCCTCTCACTTGGACTTCGTCAGGTTTGCGTTTAGCAGAGTCACTTTTGGATTCACTTTGAATACTACACTTTGTCAAGCTCTGAAGTTTTAAGTTCTGCAGCAGACGAGAAACACCAGCACCAGACAAGTGAATTCCATCAGCCAGAAGCAAGCTTTCGTCTGGAATCTCGTTCATGAACTTAAAATTCAAGTCATGATTTACGAAGTTCACATTTGAGGCCTCAGAAATGATGGTGAGTCGTTCATTCATTTTGTCTAGCCTCTGTACTCCAACATTTTGATCTAGTCTTGGAGGTATGCTGCAGATGGTAACACAATCTGATTTACTCTTGGCGACACTGAGCATCCTTTGAAGGTTTTCAGTTATACTCTCAATGTCCTGTTTGGTCGCAATATCATTTGTACCACAAACAATAGTGATAGACTTGTGGTGCAAATTCCTCTGTTTCAATTTCCTTGTGACGTCATTGAATTTAGCACCTCTCATGCACAATACTGTCATGTCATCACTAGTTGGATCAACATTGCGAATGAGAGAATCACCTATGAGTAAATGGCCATTTAAAATTCGGACATCTGGGGCTTCCGCAGGTTCACAAGCGTCTTTGTCATTTTCAACATCTGATTGGGACTCATCGGAATCGGATTCAGACACACCCGATAATCTGGCCTTTTGTTGAAGTTTCTCATTTGCAGCTTTAAGTTTCTCACATTCTTCAACTTTAGCTGCTAACAGTTCAAGGGAGTGAGATCTGTCAGAATCTCCTTTAAGATCCGCCTTGGACGACAATTCAAGGACAGAGTTACATAGTCCATTAAGAAGAGTCGACAAGTTTGCAATTGACCTGTGTATTTGATGTATGTTTTTGGACATCTTTCTGCAGTCAGGGCAAGGCCAAAACTTCATTTTCTTCAAGTCCTTCTGCAGAATGCCAACACAATCAATATGAAACCATGTTGTACACAGAAAGCATTGTATGCACTTCACATTGTCTGCTTCTGTTCTACCATGTAGGCACTTCAAATGGCACATCTCTTCATCATCATCGACCTCGGGGGCTTTCTGTGCATTTTGTTGTTCATCTGTGCTTTCTGGTGAATCAACTCCATCGAATCCTGCTTCACCATGTCCAGTCTCACCATGTCCAGGATCACCAAGTCCAGTCTCATCAGCTTCAGCTTCGCCTCCACCAGCATCAGTTTCCCTAATGCCATCTCCATTGCTTAGGCTGCTTTCTTCAGTTGTGGTAAGGTCATTCCGCACAAAAATGGAGTCATCTAGGATCCCAGGATCCTCTGGATCCTTTTCTTTCAGTCCTGGATCACCTTCTTTTGGGGGATTTCCATTTGGCTCTGAGGAATTCCCACTGGGGTTAATGTCCTGATTGTTAGCCATTGGAACACTTGCAACACCTGAGGAGTGACGTTTTCCACAGGTTGTCACAGTATATCACACCTTTGGAGTCAGGAATTCAAGAAAATGCCTGTTCTGCTTCACTGACTCCCCCCTCCCTTACCCTGGGTGATAATCAAGGGTTTGGGGCAAATCGAAGCAAGAAAACAGTAATAAAGTCACTTTCCTGAGTACTTTTCAGCAAAATATCTCTGTAGAACTGTCCTTTGTATGTTCCCAGAAATCCTTGGTTATTGTAATCCTCAAACAATAATCCAATCTAGTGTTATTTCACAAAATTCAAGAGCATAAAATTCGAGCAGCTGACAGTTGTAATGGCCTTGACCTACATTGCAGGATATTGTCGTGACACTGTAAAGAGATGAATGGGGTGAGTATGTCACTGTTGATGATTCTATCGTGGCATACATCATATAGCAATTTAAAATATCAGTTAGGAATAATTCCTATCCAAAATGTAGAGTAACGCGGGGCATGCAGCCCCCCTTAACTTCGAGGTGGGTTTTTACCTACTTTTTGTGGTCAATTATTTGAATGCTTATGCTGTCAGGAATGGATCACTTGACTCTACTTATAACTTGTGAAACAAACGTCTACCAATTTTAGTAAAGGAGTTATGGCCCTTTTTGTAAAAAAATTTAAATGGCCTTCTTACCCCACCCATTGGGCAAGAAGCCCCCCTATTATAATCCTATGGCAATTTTTTTTGCGAGCGCATTCAGCTTGAAAGTTATTTCTTGGGGTTCTTCTATCATTTTTAAGGCATTCTATTCACTTTCTCTAAATTTCAGAATTTTTCTGTTTATACATTTATTTTTAAATATTTTTTGCCCTGTTTCAATTTCGGCCAAATTTGTTTCCATTTTAATTAGCTATTAGATCAAGATTTAAGGTAAAGTGCACATTATTAAATGGTTCCTGAAGCAACTTCAAGGCCTCAGTGAAGGGGGCCTCATGCCCCATAACATGTCGGGCCTCTCGCCCCAAACCCACATATTTTAATTTGACCTCGATATTTTGAGCTAAATGCAAAAAACACGATCCAAATCATAATATTATTTATCTGACGGTCATAAAGTGAAGCAATGCAGATATCCATTATACTTTAAAAAATTTCTAAAGTTACTTCTGTCAACCACTTTCAAAGAATTAATCAAAGTTACGAAAACCATGCACCTTTTTTTGTTTCTTTAATTTCTACTATGGTTTGGTGCTGTTTGCCCTGAAAATTTGTGACGTCACCTAAAAAGCCTTTAGCTTCAATCCTATCAATAAGAAAAAGCACCAAAAATGTAAGTTTAGATATAACCCTGGGGGGGCCTCTCACCTAACCCGGGCTTCTTGCCCCTACCGACTCTATGCATTTAAGCAAGAGAAACATGATTGAAATTCAGTGGTTCCTGCATTATAAAGACTGCCCCTTCTGCGGTCATGATGTTGTCTCATGTCGGGTTGCAGTCAGTTGCTAGGGTGCAAAATGCTTTAAAAATACTACATAGTGCGGAAGGAAGGCGGTCACGTATATTAGACTAAATATTAGTTGTCCAGTAACGGCTACAAAAATTATATTTTCACACAGCAATGAACCATTTTAATGCCTATCACCTTCATGAGAATCTCCAAATGATACTTATCAATAAGTTCTTTTGGATTGTCCCTTGTATCTGGCAGGGGCGGATCCAGAAAATGTCTGATGGGGGGGGGGGGAGGGGGTTATGAATTAAATGTACTAATAATATCAGAATTAAATTTGTGTTGCATTAAAATATACAGGCCCAAAGGGGAGTCGGGTGGGGAGTAAAAACAAATCAAATATCTCATTTGTGAATCTAAATTTCAGATGAACGAAACACTGCTGAAATAAGACTCGGAATACATCACTTCTAAAGTTAATCCAAATGTTCCAGTTCAATATTGAAGAAAGAGGTCAAATATTTTCCTGGTGAATTCTAATTTCAGGTGACCGAATCACTGATGAAATGAGACTCTTTGAGAACATCACTTCTAAAGTCAACACACACGTTCGACCAGTTCTCAACGTTTCAGACACAGTGAAAGTGAATTTTGGACTCGCTCTTCTGTCTATTCTGGATTTGGTAAGTAGGCCTACTTGTCACATTCACTAGTGTTGCAAGGTATTTGTTTTACTCCTGTGGCCATCAGTTTTGAGTTTCAAGTAAAACGGTGAACTAAGAAGATATTTTTTTCTTGCTTTCTTTAGTAGGGCCATCCTTAAGACAATTGTTATACATGTGACAACTCAACGTTTTTGAAATTGAGGTGAGATAGATAGACAGATGGATAGATATGGTAAGTGCAGCCCTCTGACTGAGTCTGAGCCAGTTCTGGGTGCTCGCGAGGGTTGATGGATGAGATGGGAGAGAGAGCAGGAGTCCTCAATTTGTCACACATTTACCCCATGTGAGGAATCTTTTACTTGCCATAGACACTTATACACGGGGCCACCAATTTAATGTGTCATCCGAAGGACATCCAGCTGAGATTTTGCTCATGAGGTTACACTGAAAATGTTGGGTTCCCCATCCATGCAGGCAAAGACCTTCAGCGGAACAGGCAGGCACCTTAACCACTCAGGGCCACCCAGGGGCACCTGACAGGGAGATAGGTGGATGCCTGCTGCCCGAAAAAGTTGGGGAAAATACAATTTACACCGAACTAACACAGAAAAGTGTTCGTGCGAAAGTAGTACTCTTAGCTGTCTTTTATGATGGACATTAAGTGGATGAAGGACAATCTGCATGAACAATCCTAATAACATTACTGCTTAGAATTAATTTACAGTGAAAATTTATTTCAGGATGAATCCTCAGAGACGTTGACAGTTCAAGTTTGGGAGAGAATGGTGAGTGCCTGTAATTCAAAGAAACCGTACATCGATATGTACATGTACATGTAGTTGTATTATTGGCTCTAAAAACTTTGCCTCACTTCACCCAGGTGTAAATGGGAACTTGGCTAAAGGTAGTGATGGCGATTGCAGAGTGACTTAGCAATGTGGCGCTGGAAATGGCTGCCTGGCTTTATACGCCCTGTGGAGTTGAGGAAGGTTCATGCTTGAACAGGCCTGCCGAGATTGTAATTGTTAAGTCTGTTGACAGAACCTGAGACTGTCTTCGTTGGTGTAATTGACCATGAAAAATCATACATTTACATTTACATATATGACTTGAGTGTTCATCCATTGTGAAAGCAAGTGCCAAATTATTTTCATTGGTTCCATACTTGACAGTTCAGCATGTCTAGCTAGTATCTACAGCTCGCAGATAGGCCTAATCGGAATTTCGCAGCGTCTTCAAACGATTTTTTGTTGATTAAATCCTGAATATTCAAAGCATCCAATCACTTATTATTTCAATCACTTCAATTGTTTTTAGCTGATTGGGCCTAGCCCTGGACCCCTGTGGGACAGGGGTCATGAATCGTCGCATTGAAAAATCATGAGATTTTACCAAAAGGGTCTGGGAGAATTTAGATTGCTCTGTTAGTTTTATAGTCATGGCAAAACCAAAAACATTATTTGAAAATAGACAACATTTCCTACTGACGGCACCTATTTCTATATTTCTACATGTTGAAATAAATGAATACTCACCCTGTGAAGTTAAAGAAATGATTTTTTTTTTTTAAACATTGAAGAAATGGCGTCTCCTCATTGGGTGAGAGAGAGTTATGTCACAACAAACATTTATGATGTCATAGGTTTTTTTTAGTGACGTCACAATAGTGACATTAAACATAAAAGTGAGGCTGATGGCTGTTTCTCACAAATTTTTGACAATTCTCTCATTTAAAATCAATTTTTACAGTACAAACTTTTGAGCAAATCCTTTCAAAAGTGGTGCCGTCAGAAGTAAAATATGTAGGCTACCAAGATCCAAAATTTCATTAAATTTGGAGAAAAACTGTTTAATATAGACCAATTCTCCTGATGCCATGTCGAAATCTCAAGATTTTGAATGGGACGACCCATGACCCATGCTACGCATGGGTCCCAGGGCTAGATTGGGCCCTACAATGCCATGCGACACAAATTTAGATACAACAAACATGGACAGTGGCATACGTAGGCGATCTTGATCTGGGAGGAAACGTGATTCTCTGGAGCGGCACCCAAAATACTAAGTGTATATTTTTGCCAAGGTTGAAAAGTTCATATGGGGGCCACAGGTCCAATATGGGGGGAGTACAGTGGTCCCTGCATTGTGAGACCCCCTGTTGTAAGACCGACTTGCCTTATGTGACCGCCTTTCTCCCGCTCTAAGTAGTATTTTTAGTGCATTTTGCACCCCGATGAGAGACGGCACCCCCACGAGAGACTGCTTCATGACCGCACCCCCACCAGACTGCTTCATGACCGCAGAAGGGGCGGTCTTATAACACAGGAACCACTGTACTTACCCCCCTGTGCACTCCCAAAGGGATGCCGCTGACATGGGATATTTTATCATCAGTATGATACACATTTTCCGCAATGCAAGTAATTGTGTTATGAAAGAGCACTCTCCTTTGAAAACTTTAAAAATTGTTTCATTTGTCTCATAACATACAGCTATGGACTGATCTTCATATTCGATGGAATCCAAAGGATTTTGGAGGCATCGACCATACCCGAATTCCGATCAGCAAACTTTGGCAGCCTGATATGCATCTGTACAATGCTAAGGAAGAAGGAAGGATACACCATGATGATGTCCTGGCAGTGGTTTCCAGTGATGGAACAGTCCTTTACATTCCTCCAGCTGTCTTAAAGTCCACTTGTACTGCCGATATGACTTATTTCCCTTACGACAAACAGACGTGCAATTTGAAATTAGGTCAGTGAAGTTCATTGGATATTGGATATTGGATATTGGATATTCGGCGGGTGAAGTTCATTGGATATTGGATATTGGATATTCGGCGAGTGAAGTTCATTGGATATTGGATGTTGGATATTCAAATCCAAACTTCAAAATTTGCAGTTTTTTGTTTTCCAGGGGTGGCTCTGTCAAATATCCAACAGCCATTTGACATTGGATGTTTGATATTCAAAGATACAAAATTTGCAGATTTTGAATATCCAACGGAGTGGTGAAGTTCATTGGATATTGGATATTGGATATTCGGCGAGTGAAGTTCATTGGATATTGGATATTGGATATTTGGCGAGTGAAGTTCATTGGATATTGGATATTGGATATTCGGCGAGTGAAGTTCATTGGATATTGGATGTTGCATATTCAAATCCAAACTTCAAAATTTGCAGTTTTTTGTTTACCAAGGGTGGTTCTGTCAAATATCCAACAGCCATTTGACATTGGATGTTAGATATTCAAAGATACAAGATTTGCAGATTTTGAATATCCAACGGAGTGGTGAAGTCCATTAGATATTGGATATTTGCCGATTTTGCAAATTATGCAAGGCCTCAAGTCTAAAATAGTAAATTGGATGTATTACCTGGTATATTCATAGCCAAAGTTGTAAAATTAGCATATTTCTGTGCTCAAGGGGGGCTCTGGACGAATATCCAACAGAGTAGTGAAGTTCACTGGATATTGGATATTCAAAGTTGCTGATTTTGCAAATTATGCAAGGTCTCAAGTCTAAAATAGTAAATTGGATGTATTACGTGGTATATTCATAGCCAAAGTTGTAAAATTTGCATATTTCTGTGCTCAAGGGGGGGCCTTGCCGAATATCCAACAGAGTAGTGAAGTTCATTGGATATTGGATATTGGATATTCATAGTTGCTGATATTGCAAATTATGCAAGGTCTCAAGTCTAAAATAGTAAATTGGATGTATTACCTGGTATATTCATAGCCAAAGTTGTAAAATAAGCATATTTCTGTGCTCAAGGGGGGCCCTTGCCGAATATCCAACGGTGAATCTAGTTCATTGGATATTGGATATTGGATATTCAAAGTTGCTGATTTTGCAAATTATGCAAGGTCTCAAGTCTAAAATAGTAAATTGGATGTATTACCTGGTATATTCATACCCAAAGTTGTAAAATTTGCAAATTTCTGTGCTCAAGGGGGCCCCAGCCGAATATCCAACAGAGTAGTACAGTGCCGCCTGTAAGTATGTGAAACGCATGACATTGTGCCATTGCATCAATGCTAAACATCCTCAGCCTAACTGCTTGTGGAGGCATGAATTTTCATCGGATCAAAGGGAAACAAGGTGGGTCATAAAGGCCGATGTGTGAGGCAAGTGGGATAAAAATAGCAGCCCATTTTCTTCGCTGTAGTCGGAGTTAGGTATGGGTCAAAGTCTTTGATAAGTAAGTGAACCACCCTTCCCTATCTTTTAACATTGGGTCTGCGTTTCACTTACTTATCAAAGACTTTGACCCATACCTAACTCCAACTACAGCAAAGAAAATTGGCTGCTATTTTTATCCGGCATGCCTCACATATCGGCCTTTATGACCCAATATGTTTTCCTCTCATCGGATGAGAATTCGTCCTTCCAGAAGCATTTTGATTAAGGATGTTTAACATTGATGCAATGGCACAATATCACGCGTTTCACTTACTTACAGGCGGCACTGTAAAGTTCATTGGATATTGGATATTGGATATTCAAAGTTGTTGATTTTGTAAATTATGCAAGGTCTCAAGTCTAAAATAGTAAATTGGATGTATTACCTGGTATATTCATAGCCAAAGTTGTAAAATAAGCATATTTCTGTGCTCAAGGGGGGGCCTTGCCGAATATCCAACAGAGTAGTGAAGTTCATTGGATATTGGATATTGGATATTCAAAGTTGCTGATATTGCAAATTATGCAAGGTCTCAAGTCTAAAATAGTAAATTGGATGTATTACCTGGTATACACAAAGCCAAAGTTGTAAAATTTGCAAATTTTTGTGCTCAAGGGGGGCCCTAGACGAATATCCAACAGAGTAGTGAAGTTCATTGGATATTGGATATTGGATATTCAAAGTTGCTGATTTTGCAAATTATGCAAGGTCTCAAGTCTAAAATAGTAAATTGGATGTATTACC
The DNA here is from genome assembly GCA_026936325.1 of Platynereis dumerilii. Taxonomy (NCBI): domain Eukaryota; kingdom Metazoa; phylum Annelida; class Polychaeta; order Phyllodocida; family Nereididae; genus Platynereis; species Platynereis dumerilii. Next base: position 15,631,937 of record JAPTHN010000004.1, read on the forward strand.
TGGTATATTCATAGCCAAAGTTGTAAAATTTGCTAATTTCTGTGCTCAAGGGGGGCCCTAGACGAATATCCAACAGAGTAGTGAAGTTCATTGGATATTGGATATTGGATATTCAAAGTTGCTGATTTTGCAAATTATGCAAGGCCTCAAGTCTAAAATAGTAAATTGGATGTATTACCTGGAATATTCAAAACCAAAATTGCAAAATTAGCATATTTCTGTGCTCAAGGGGGGCTCTGGCCGAATATCCAACAGAGTAGTGAAGTTCATTGGATATTGGATATTGGATATTCAAAGTTGCTGATTTTGCAAATTATGCAAGGTCTCAAGTCTAAAATAGCAAATTGGATGTATTACCTGGAATATTCAAAGCCAAAATTGTAAAATTAGCATATTTCTGTGCTCAAGGGGGGCCCTAGATGAATATCAAATGGAGTAGTGAAGTTCATTGGATATTGGATATTGGATATTCAAAGTTGCTGATTTTGCAAATTATGCAAGGCCTCAAGTCTAAAATAGTAAATTGGATGTATTACCTGGTATACTCAAAGCCAAAGTTGTAAAATTAGCATATTTCTGAGCTCAAGGGGGGCTCTGGCCGAATATCCAACAGAGTAGTGAAGTTCATTGGATGTTGGATATTGGATATTCAAAGTTGCTGATTTTGCAAATTATGCAAGGTCTCAAGTCTAAAATAGTAAATTGGATGTATTACGTGGTATATTCATAGCCAAAGTTGTAAAATTAGCATATTTCTGTGCTCAAGGGGGGCCCTTGCCGAATATCCAACGGTGAATCTAGTTCATTGGATATTGGATATTGGATATTCAAAGTTGCTGATTTTGCAAATTATGCAAGGTCTCAAGTCTAAAATAGTAAATTGGATGTATTACCTGGTATATTCATAGCCAAAGTTGTAAAATTTGCAAATTTCTGTGCTCAAGGGGGGCCCCAGCCGAATATCCAACAGAGTAGTGAAGTTCATTGGATGTTGGATATTGGATATTCAAAGTTGCTGATTTTGCAAATTATGCAAGACCAAGGATCTAAAACAGTTAAATCAATGATTTACATACATTCTTCAAAGCCAAAGTGACATAATTTGAAAATTTCTGTGCTAAAGGGGCACCAGTGATGAATATCCAATGGAAATCTTGTTGGATATTGGATATTCAACTTTGCTTATTTTTGCGACTTTGGGATGTACAATGTTTGGAAAGAGTTAATTTAATAAAACATTGATGTTTTATACATCCATATTTGCATAATTTGTAAATTTGTTGCTACCGGGACGACTATTGTACGAAGGTCCAACGGTAGTTGCATGATAGACTTTTGATATCCAAAGTTGCCAATTTGACAAATTCTGGAGAAACAAACATCTGAGATAATAAATTGGATGTTTGACATAGAATGTTGAAAGCCGAAGTGGTAAAATTTGTGATCAAGGGGGGCCCTGGCCGAATATCCAACAGACTAGTAAAGTTCATTGGATATTGGATGTTGGATGTATTCCCTGGTATATTCAAATTTTGCAAACTATGCAAGACCAAGGATCTAAAACAGTTAAATCGATGATTTGCAAGTAATTCAAAGCCAGAGTGACATAATTTGCACATTTTTGTTTTCGAGGGGCACCCCAGCCGAATATCCAATGGAAATCTCATTGGATATTGGATATTCAAATTTGCTTATTTTGCCACTTCAGAATGTACAATCATTGAGTTAATTGAATCATTGAGTTAACTGAATGAAATATCAATTGGTGATTTATATTTGCATAATTTGTCAATTTGTGGTTTCCAGGATTGCTCTTGGATAAACATTGCTTTTTCTGTCAAATCTTGTCGGATCAGTCCCTGTCTTATCATCTATAATAATAATTGTCTGATTCTTGTCCTTTCTTGTATGATCAACTCTTCAATGTTAGCTATAATATGTCAATTAGATATATTTCACGACAGAGCATTTTTTCAGGATTTTTTGACTGGGAGACCATCGGAATGACCTTTTATTTGTGGCACCGGGATACGCAACATTCTAGAAGTTTGGCCAATTTCTACCAAAAGGAGTTTTGCAAATTTTTTAATGTATGAAAAAGTTGATGTAAGCCGAAATATATAGTATTTTTAAACAGTAATGACAGTGAAAAATAATTTTTGGTATGGAAAGAAGCTTCATATTCAAATGTCACTCGAGAACTTTAAAATAGACAACCAAATGTACAATAACTTTGAATCTCTGGAAAAAATTGGTCTCCCAATAATACTATTTTGGCAATGACTGGGAGACCAAATTTGTCCACTATGTTAAAAATGCACTGTTTCACGAGGAATTATGCTCAAAATAGCACTTATAGGAGAAAATTTACAAATTTCCTCAGCAAAAATTCTTCCCATCTACAAGCAACAGCACCTGAACTGATGATGTCATGCACATCGCACATCTTATGCAAAAGAGCATTGAGTACTGCCCATTTCTGTAGATCAGTGATTACAACATAAGTTTGTAGCAAAAAAATATACTAAACATATACTGTAGTTCTGCTCTTGTTCTGAGAAGCAAACTACAAAAAGCCCTATTTTGTTTTACATCTGAAGTAAAACATACCTCTCCTTGAGTAATATTAAGTTATCAAGTCAATTTAACTCCCCTAATTACAGAAAACCAAATTCTGTGTATGCTATGCTTTAAAAAAAATGTATCAATTTATGATCCATAACTTCAAGGTTAATTTTACAAAGAATCGATGGACTTACAACCTTGAAAAACCTTTCACTTTTGCAACGTTTATTGGATAATGAATGTTTGAAATACATAGAATATCTACAATTTGGCAAATTCAGTCAGAACAGAGGTCTGAAATCGTAAACTGGATGTAGGCCTACTATGTAGGATTTTTTTTTTAAGCCAAAGTGGCATGATTGGTAGATTTTTTTTTCAAGCTGAGCCCAAAACAATATCCGAAGTAGAATCTAAATTCATTGGATGTTGGATATTCAAAGTTGCTAATTTTCGGAATGTACACGGTTTAAAATAATTAATGGGATAAATATTAACAGAAATAAGTCCCCCTTTATGAAAACTTGAATATCTCAAAGACCTCTTCTCCGATTTCTGTTAAAGTTCTTATATTTGTAGGCCTGTAAATTGATATTATGAGGCAATTATGCCTGTGTAATTGTTGATTGCTTCATTTTTGTCTGAGCCAGCCGACCCCGAGTGCACATACCCCTCTAACTGTAAAAGAGTAAAAGAACATCAATGAAGCTTGGCATGTATTTATTTGCACTTTTCCGATGACAAACTACATAGTATTCTTTGCAGTTCCTGTGTGTTTTGCAAGTGAGATAGGGTTGGAAATTTTAAAGTTAATACCGTAACATGGGGTGAATTGGGACAGAATTGGCCGGTTTTTGGTCATAGTATGAACAAAAGTATTGAATCGATGATTGGGGCTTTACGTCCTGTATTTACGCACTTGGTAGGCTAATTAGGACAGGGGGAGGACACGGCAATGAGGCGAAGGATGATTAATGCTAATACATTCAAATGAAAATCAGTAGGGTTATTTTTGTTAATTCCGGAACTTTGTCATTGCCCTGGATCTGAACCCATGACCAAATTGACATAATCTCACATCTAGTCTACTATTCTGGTCCTCCAACTGGCCGAAACTGAGATTTAAAAGTTTCCTATAAGATTGGTGGCTCTAGTATTAATACTTTTCACAGTGCATGCTAAGTTCTGACCAGCATTTGAGAATTCACTTTCCGCAATGCTAAGTTTAAAGTACTGCAGCTCCTCACTGCTTGCAGTTAGAAATATAAAACTATAAGAAAATTTGCTCTGGTATGTCAGCTATAAATGTGCCAAAAATCTATTTCCTGAGTTAAGGAGAAATATGTGTTTTTTGAAGAAATAGAATTCTTCCCTATCCTGTCCCGATTCACCCCAGTGTCCCTATTCACCCCATATTACGGTACCTCTAACAAGAAAATTTATTTAACAAAAAATACTGCCGATTTTAAGCCATTTAGATTGATGAAAGTTACTGATACTTCAGTTATGAAACCAGTGATTCAGAAGGCTAAATCATGCTTCTATACAGAAAGCAGTTACCAATTCTTGTTGCAGATATTTTGGTTTTGCACACCTTTGAGTTTCTTGAGTGTTGAATGTGAAGGGTTTGCCAAGTAGTTATACCAAGCAATGTGACACAATGTGAAAATTAGCAAAAGTTGTTATAGTCAAAATTTGATCTATAATTCATTCAGAGTGACTTTCGGCTATTCTGTCATTTATTATTTTCATATTTGGTGCCTGATAGCATTTTCACACTGCAGCATTTTGGCTGTTTACTTACATGCTTGGTGTATGCTATGTTAGTAGATTAGGCTGACCAGGGGTAGCAGAAGGAAACGAGGGCAGCAGGGGCGGTCGGTCGGGAAAGAGCAAATCTAATTCGCAATGATTTTTAATGTATTTACTTATAGATTTTAACCTAAATTAACTGTAAATTAAGGCCTAATAATGTTTTTTCTTGGAGATGAAAAGGGCAACCTTGCCCCTCTGCCCCCCTATTTTGGCACCCTTGAGATTAGCATTGCCCCCAGCCACAGCCATTATTGATTAATGTACAGTTTCTTTTGAATATATTTGTTTTTCCCTCTATTCCTATGATAAATAGAACAAGAAACTGACCCAAGATAGAGAATTTAATAGGGGGAAAAAGGAGATAATTATTAGTCCAGTAGTATCAATCTGTACTACATTTGTTGCGTTTCGCTTGCGACACGAATTCTAGTTATAGTTTCTTGTTTTTGTTTTTTTCAATTGATTGCAGTGCCATGATGTGGTGAAACAAGGAACTAAGTAGCATGGCTAGCATGGCTAACAGTTGCAAAACAACAGTAAAACTGCAATAAACAATCAGTTTTAGGAGTTCTCTGACGCAGAATGCATTAAAACAGCAGAAGACAGGCCTGTGGAGTAGGTGATTAGCAATAAACAGGCCATGAGGGAGGATGGCCCCAGATGACCACTGTGCCTCTCATTTGCATAGGAGTACTCAAACAGATGTAAAACAGCAAGAAACAGGAGCTGTTTGCTTGCATGTGAAGCAGAAGAGTAGAAAAAGAAAGTTTATTAACATTTCAGAGGAATTACAGGCCTATGGAGTGAGTTTTAGCCACATTTAGGTCTGTAACCTGAGGTGACCTCATTTGCATGTAATTTGCATATCTTAGTGCATGTGCACACATTCTGATGATGTTGTTCAGCAGCCAGAGGGAAAGGATCCTAGAAATTTTTAAAAGGTAAAATTAAGGCAATTTCAGCTCTGACAATAATGAAAATGTTATAAATACAAACAAATCATTAAATATGATGACAGAAAGTTCTTATAGTCCTTTCAGTTTTTTCAGACTTTTAGAAAATTACAAAATTAAGGGTTTTGGTCACTCAAACTCCATCTTGTGAGCATCCTGTATTCACCTATCTCTTCCTCTTAGCTAAAACAGATATGTAATAAATAATCATCTGCGCCTGGCTGAGGCATCGGCAGAAAAAATTTACCAAATTTTAGTATTGTGCAATTAGCAGACGTTGCACCTTCCTTGAGTGAGTCCGACTAATCATAAAATATAAACTTGAAACGGCAATGGTTTCCGCCAAGTTTCACCCTAACAGTCTGGATTTTGATATTTTCTGTAATACATCCAATTCACTATCCTAGATGTTGTTTCTACTCTATTTGCCATATTGGCAACTTTGAATACCTAAAGTTTATCATCCGACTCCCGTTGGATGTCTATCCAAGAGCAATCCTGGAAACCACAAATTGACAAATTATGCAAATCTAGATATATAAATCACCAATTGATATTTCATTCAGTTAACTCAATGATTCAATTAACTCAATGATTGTACATTCTGAAGTGGCAAAATAAGCAAATTTGAATATCCAATATCCAATGAGTTTCCATTGGATATTCGGCTGGGGTGCCCCTCGAAAACAAAGATGTGCAAATTACGTCACTCTGGCTTTGAATTACATGCAAATCATCGTTTTAACTGTTTTAGATCCTTGGTCTTGCATAGTTTGCAAAATTTGAATATACCAGGTAATACATCCAATTTACTATTTTAGACTTGAATCCTTGCATAATTTGCAAAATCAGCAACTTTGAATATCCAACATCCAATATCCAATGAACTTCACTAGTCTGTTGGATATTCGGCCAGGGTCCCCCTTGATCAAAAATTTTACCACTTCGGCTTTCAACATTCTATGTCAAACATCCAATTTATTATCTCAGATGTTTGTTTCTCCAGAATTTGTCAAATCGGCAACTTTGGAAATCAAAAGTCTATCATGCAACTACCGTTGGACCTTTGTACAATTAAATAGTCGTCCCGGTAACAAACAATTTACAAATTATGCAAATATGGACGTATAAAACATCAATGTTTTATTAAATTAACTCTTTTCAAACATTGGACATCCCAAAGTTGCAAAATAAGCAAAGTTGAATATCCAATATCCAACAAGATTTCCATTGGATATTCATCACTGGTGCCCCTTTAGCACAGAAATTTTCAAATTATGTCACTTTGGCTTTGAAGAATGTATGTAAATCATTGATTTAACTGTTTTAGATCCTTGGCTTTGCATAATTTGCAAAATCAGCAACTTTGATTATCCAATATCCAACATCCAATGAACTTCACTACTCTGTTGGATATTCGGCCAGAGCCCCCTTGAGCACAGAAATATGCTAATTTTACAACTTTGGCTTTGAGTATACCAGGTAATACATCCAATTTATTATTTTAGACTTGAGACCTTGCATAATTTGCAAAATCAGCAAATTTGAATATCCAACATCCAATATCCAATGAACTTCACTACTCTGTTTGATATTCGTCTAGGGCCCCCCTTGAGCAGAGAAATATGCTAATTTTACAACTTTGGCTATGAATATACCATGTAATACATCCAATTTGCTATTTTAGACCTGAGGCCTTGCATAATTTGCAAAATCAGCAACTTTGAATATCCAATATCCAATATCCAATGAACTTCACTACTCTGTTGGATATTCGTCTAGGGCCCCCCTTGAGCACAGAAATATGCTTATTTTACAACTTTGGCTATGAATATACCAGGTAATATATCCAATTTACTGTAAAATTTTAGACTTGAGACCTTGCATAATTTGCAAAATCAGCAACTTTGAATATCCAATATCCAATATCCAATGAACTTCACTACTCTGTTGGATATTCGGCCAGAGCCCCCTGGAGCACAGAAATATGCTAATTTTACAACTTTGGCTTTGAATATTCCAGGTAATACATCCAATTTACTATTTTAGACTTGAGGCCTTGCATAATTTGCAAAATCAGCAACTTTGAATATCCAATATCCAATATCCAATGAACTTCACTACTCTGTTGGATATTCGTCTAGGGCCCCCCTTGAGCACAGAAATGTGCAAATTTTACAACTTTGGCTATGAATATACCAGGTAATACATCCAATTTACTATTTTAGACTTGAGACCTTGCATAATTTGCAAAATCAGCAACTTTGAATATCCAATATCCAATATCCAATGAACTTCACTACTCTGTTGGATATTCGGCAAGGGCCCCCCTTGAGCACAGAAATATGCTAATTTTACAACTTTGTCTTTGAATATTCCAGGTAATGCATCCAATTTACTATTTTAGACTTGAGACCTTGCATAATTTGCAAAATCAGCAACTTTGAATATCCAATATCCAATATCCAATGAACTTCACTACTCTGTTGGATATTCGGCCAGAGCCCCCCTGGAGCACAGAAATATGCTAATTTTACAATTTTGGCTTTGAATATTCCAGGTAATACATCCAATTTACTATTTTAGACTTGAGGCCTTGCATAATTTGCAAAATCAGCAACTTTGAATATCCAATATCCAATGAACTTCACTACTCTGTTGGATATTCGGCTGGGGCCCCCCTTGAGCACATAAATTTGCAAATTTTACAACTTTGGCTATTAATATACCAGGTAATACATCCAATTTACTATTTTAGACTTGAGACCTTGCATAATTTGCAAAATCAGCAACTTTGAATATCCAATATCCAATATCCAATGAACTAGATTCACTGTTGGATATTCAGCAAGGGCCCCCCTTGAGCACAGAAATATGCTAATTTTACAACTTTGGCTATGAATATTCCAGGTAATACAGCCAATTTACTATTTTAGACTTGAGACCTTGCATAATTTGCAAAATCAGCAACTTTGAATATCCAATATCCAATATCCAATGAACTTCACTACTCTGTTGGATATTCGTCTAGGGCCCCCTTGAGCACAGAAATTTGCAAATTTTACAACTTTGGCTTTGAGTATACCAGGTAATACATCCAATTTACTATTTTAGACTTGAGACCTTGCATAATTTGCAAAATCAGCAACTTTGAATATCCAATATCCAATGAACTTCACTACTCTGTTGGATATTCGGCAAGGCCCCCCCTTGAGCACAGAAATATGCTTATTTTACAACTTTGGCTATGAATATACCAGGTAATACATCCAATTTACTATTTTAGACTTGAGACCTTGCATAATTTACAAAATCAGCAACTTGGAATATCCAATATCCAATATCCAATGAACTTCACTACTCTGTTGGATATTCGGCTGGGGCCCCCCTTGAGCACAGAAATGTGCAAATTTTACAACTTTGGCTATGAATATACCAGGAAATACATCCAATTTACTATTTTAGACTTGAGACCTTGCATAATTTGCAAAATAAGCAACTTTGAATATCCAATATCCAATATCCAATGAACTTCACTACTCTGTTGGATATTCGTCTAGGGCCCCCCTTGAGCACAGGAATTTGCAAATTTTACAACTTTGGCTTTGAGTATACCAGGAAATACATCCAATTTACTATTTTAGACTTGAGACCTTGCATAATTTACAAAATCAGCAACTTTGAATATCCAATATCCAATGAACTTCACTACTCTGTTGGATATTCGGCTGGGGCCCCCCTTGAGCACAGAAATTTGCAAATTTTACAACTTTGGCTATTAATATACCAGGTATTACATCCAATTTACTATTTTAGACTTGAGACCTTGCATAATTTGCAAAATCAGCAACTTTGAATATCCAATATCCAATATCCAATGAACTAGATTCACTGTTGGATATTCAGCAAGGGCCCCCCTTGAGCACAGAAATATGCTAATTTTACAACTTTGGCTATGAATATTCCAGGTAATACAGCCAATTTACTATTTTAGACTTGAGACCTTGCATAATTTGCAAAATCAGCAACTTTGAATATCCAATATCCAATATCCAATGAACTTCACTACTCTGTTGGATATTCGGCCAGAGCCCCCTGGAGCACAGAAATATGCTAATTTTACAATTTTGGCTTTGAATATTCCAGGTAATAAATCCAATTTACTATTTTAGACTTGAGACCTTGCATAATTTGCAAAATCAGCAACTTTGAATATCCAATATCCAATATCCAATGAACTTCACTACTCTGTTGGATATTCGTCTAGGGCCCCCCTTGAGCACAGAAATATGCTAATTTTGCAATTTTGGCTTTGAATATTCAAGGTAATACATCCAATTTACTATTTTAGACTTGAGGCCTTGCATAATTTGCAAAATCAGCAACTTTGAATATCCAATATCCAATATCCAATGAACTGCACTAGTCTGTTGGATATTCAGCCAGAGCCCCCCCCCGGAGCACAGAAATATGCTAATTTTACAATTTTGGCTTTGAATATTCCAGGTAATACATCCAATTTACTATTTTAGACTTGAGACCTTGCATAATTTGCAAAATCAGCAACTTTGAATATCCAATATCCAATATCCAATGAACTTCACTACTCTGTTGGATATTCGGCCAGAGCCCCCCTGGAGCACAGAAATATGCTAATTTTGCAATTTTGGCTTTGAATATTCCAGGTAATACATCCAATTTACTATTTTAGACTTGAGGCCTTGCATAATTTGCAAAATCAGCAACTTTGAATATCCAATATCCAATATCCAATGAACTTTACTACTCTGTTGGATATTCGTCTAGGGCCCCCCTTGAGCACAGAAATTTGCAAATTTTACAACTTTGGCTAGGAATATACCAGGTAATACATCCAATTTACTATTTTAGACTTGAGACCTTGCATAATTTACAAAATCAGCAACTTGGAATATCCAATATCCAATATCCAATGAACTTCACTACTCTGTTGGATATTCGGCTGGGGCCCCCCTTGAGCACAGAAATTTGCAAATTTTACAACTTTGGCTATGAATATACCAGGTAATACATCCAATTTACTATTTTAGACTTGAGACCTTGCATAATTTGCAAAATCAGCAACTTTTAATATCCAATATCCAACATCCAATGAACTTCACTACTCTGTTGGATATTCGTCTAGGGCCCCCCTTGAGCACAGAAATTTGCAAATTTTACAACTTTGGCTATTAATATACCAGGTATTACATCCAATTTACTATTTTAGACTTGAGACCTTGCATAATTTGCAAAATCAGCAACTTTGAATATCCAATATCCAATATCCAATGAACTAGATTCACTGTTGGATATTCAGCAAGGGCCCCCCTTGAGCACAGAAATATGCTAATTTTACAACTTTGGCTTTGAATATTCCAGGTAATAAATCCAATTTACTATTTTAGACTTGAGACCTTGCATAATTTGCAAAATCAGCAACTTTGAATATCCAATATCCAATATCCAATATCCAATGAACTTCACTACTCTGTTGGATATTCGTCTAGGGCCCCCCTTGAGCACAGAAATATGCTAATTTTGCAATTTTGGCTTTGAATATTCCAGGTAATACATCCAATTTACTATTTTAGACTTGAGGCCTTGCATAATTTGCAAAATCAGCAACTTTGAATATCCAATATCCAATATCCAATGAACTTCACTAGTCTGTTGGATATTCAGCCAGAGCCCCCCCCCTGGAGCACAGAAATATGCTAATTTTACAATTTTGGCTTTGAATATTCCAGGTAATACATCCAATTTACTATTTTAGACTTGAGACCTTGCATAATTTGCAAAATCAGCAACTTTGAATATCCAATATCCAATATCCAATGAACTTCACTACTCTGTTGGATATTCGGCCAGAGCCCCCCTGGAGCACAGAAATATGCTAATTTTGCAATTTTGGCTTTGAATATTCCAGGTAATACATCCAATTTACTATTTTAGACTTGAGGCCTTGCATAATTTGCAAAATCAGCAACTTTGAATATCCAATATCCAATATCCAATGAACTTTACTACTCTGTTGGATATTCGTCTAGGGCCCCCCTTGAGCACAGACATTTGCAAATTTTACAACTTTGGCTAGGAATATACCAGGTAATACATCCAATCTACTATTTTAGACTTGAGACCTTGCATAATTTACAAAATCAGCAACTTTGAATATCCAATATCCAATATCCAATTAACTTCACTACTCTGTTGGATATTCGGCTGGGGCCCCCCTTGAGCACAGAAATTTGCAAATTTTACAACTTTGGCTATGAATATACCACGTAATACATCCAATTTACTATTTTAGACTTGAGACCTTGCATAATTTGCAAAATCAGCAACTTTGAATATCCAATATCCAACATCCAATGAACTTCACTACTCTGTTGGATATTCGGCCAGAGCCCCCCTTGAGCTCAGAAATATGCTAATTTTACAACTTTGGCTATGAATATACCACGTAATACATCCAATTTACTATTTTAGACTTGAGACCTTGCATAATTTGCAAAATCAGCAACTTTGAATATCCAATATCCAATATCCAATGAACTTCACTACTCTGTTGGATATTCGTCTAGGGCCCCCTTGAGCACAGAAATTTGCAAATTTTACAACTTTGGCTTTGAGTATACCAGGTAATACATCCAATTTACTATTTTAGACTTAAGACCTTGCATAATTTGCAAAATCAGCAACTTTGAATATCCAATATCCAATGAACTTCACTACTCTGTTGGATATTCGGCCAGAGCCCCCCCTTGAGCTCAGAAATATGCTAATTTTACAACTTTGGCTATGAATATACCACGTAATACATCCAATTTACTATTTTAGACTTGAGACCTTGCATAATTTGCAAAATCAGCAACTTTGAATATCCAATATCCAATATCCAATGAACTTCACTACTCTGTTGGATATTCGTCTAGGGCCCCCCTTCAGCACAGAAATTTGCAAATTTTACAACTTTGGCTTTGAGTATACCAGGTAATACATCCAATTTACTATTTTAGACTTGAGACCTTGCATAATTTGCAAAATCAGCAACTTTGAATATCCAATATCCAATATCCAATGAACTTCACTACTCTGTTTGATATTCGGCAAGGCCCCCCCTTGAGCACAGAAATATGCTTATTTTACAACTTTGGCTATGAATATACCAGGTAATACATCCAATTTACTATTTTAGACTTGAGACCTTGCATAATTTACAAAATCAGCAACTTTGAATATCCAATATCCAATATCCAATGAACTTCACTACTCTGTTGGATATTCGTCCAGAGCCCCCCTTGAGCACAGAAATATGCTAATTTTACAACTTTGGCTATGAATATACCAGGTAATACATCAAATTTACTATTTTAGACTTGAGGCCTTGCATAATTTGCAAAATAGGCAAATATCCAATATCTAATGGACTTCACCACTCCGTTGGATATCCAAATCTGCAAATTCTGTATCTTTGAATATCTAACATCCAATGTCATATTGCTGTTGGATATTTGACAGAACCACCCTTGGTAAACAAAAAACTGCAAATTTTGAAGTTTGGATTTGAATATGCAACATCCAATATCCAATGAACTTCACTCGCCGAATATCCAATATCCAATATCCAATGAACTTCACTCGCCGAATATCCAATATCCAATATCCAATGAACTTCACTTGCCGAATATCCAATATCCAATATCCAATGAACTTCACCACTCCGTTGGATATTCAAAATCGGCAAATTTTGTATCTTTGAATATCAAACATCCAATGTCAAATGGCTGTTGGATATTTGACAGAGCCGCCCCTGGAAAACAAAAAACTGCAAATTTTGAAGTTTGGATTTGAATATCCAACATCCAATATCCAATGAACTTCACTCGCCGAATATCCAATATCCAATATCCAATGAACTTCACCCGCCGAATATCCAATATCCAATATCCAATATCCAATGAACTTCACTGACCTTTTGAAATTTGGCTCCTGGACTTACGATGGCTTCAAGATCGACGTTGACTTCTATGATGGCCTGGAACAAGTAGATGTGACAGATTATCTTCAAAACAAGGAATTCATCCTGGAGGGACATCCAGCTCAAAAGAATGTCAAATATTATCCATGTTGCGAAGAACCTTATCCCGACCTCACATTCACACTTCAACTGAGGCGCAGAGGAGGACTTCAGTCTCTGACTTATGTTGCTCCAATATTCGTCCTTGCGCTCCTCTGTCCCATCATATTTTTGATGCCTTATTCAGACAATCAACGCTTCAGCTTGGGTGAGATTATCAAATCAATATTATATGTTTTTGTACTCATCTGATAAACAAAATGTTTTTCTGAAACTCCTTAAGCATTCTCTTGCATAAATAAACAAAACACAACCCATGCAACACAGAAATATTTCAAGCACCATATTCGATATTTCACGCTAGCTAGTTAGAGCAACATCAGCTTTGCTGTGAGGCTGTACCATGGTAAAATTGAATCCAAAATTGATCTACATGATGTTAACTCAACAGGCATTCATCAAAAGAATCCTTACAAATGTTGGATTCACTCAAATTATGCCTGATCAGCGAACCCTATCTAAATCATGGTTAAAATGGACCTTGAAAGTAATGGCCATCATGTGTTGTTTTACTTTGAGCAATGAGCATGTATGCTCTGTTAGTCTGCATCAGTCCTAGGCATGGTCAGTGCTAACTAGTATGACACAGCCCGAAATGTTTTTTTCTTAATTCCTTACCTCAAAAAGATGCTGGCCATTCCACACCCTTTAGTTCTTACACCCTCAAACTTCAATGCCCTCATTTGCAAGGAAGTGCATGATAGGGTTTGGTTCTGCAAGCCTTCGTTAGAAAAAAGTGTTGGGTTGTACTGAATTTCAGACTTATATTTCGATTGGATTACCATAGTGTACAGAAGTATTTCAGCATTACCATTGTCAACATTTTGTGAATTCCAGGCGGGAGTCTTTTGATCTGCTTGGCAATTATTTTGTCGAGTTTCGAAAACATCTTTCCATCCGCTCATGGTTCGACTCCACTTCTAGGTGAGTGTTTGCTTCAATGTGATGGCAAAATAATCTACAGGAATCTCTTCTAATTTGACATTTCACTGATGTTTTTTACTATTTACTTGTAAAATGTAAATGTCATGATCATGGTGGACCGTGGATGATTAGTTCTACCATTTTGCTAAATCCCATTGATTAGATTCAATTAGGTGGTACATTTCTCAATGTATAAGTAAAATCCCCAGTGTTTGATCAGCAGACAGGACTGCTATTCAGCGTGTCTGATAATTGAATCAATAATTAAATATTATGTGCATAAATGGCACCACAACCAAATGTCTGGATGGTTTCCACTGACTGAATGGTTTTCACTGTTGTTTTCAATTTTTATTTGATAACTGACCTTCTTTGTTTCATTTATTATGCACCATATGCCACTTCAGTCATAAATTGTAGGTTTTTTGTTGGCAATTACACAATTTTAGCCGCCAATTCTGAGCTCAAAATTGCATGTCCCAGATATAGCCACAAAGATCAATAGAACATGCTTGTACTTTCAGCCCAGTATTACATCACTGCTTTGGTATTGCTGGTTCTGATCCTATTGGCACGTCTTCGTTGTAGCAACTTTGCGACAACATCACCCTGTTCGTAAAATGATTTGGAAGAATTGTATGGTAGAAATTATGTTGTCACAAAGTCGCGAAGCACCATCAAAGGTATGACGTTAGAATGGGCCATTGTTGCGATGTTTTTACAACATTGTGAAGTACCATGAGGCAGTTATTGTGGCCAATAATATCAAAGCTAATACTTGCTCAATCTTCACCAAATGGTGAGCAGTTATAGTTTATACAGAGTAGGTGTTCTGGTAGAACTGCTGTGTACACATAAAATTAAGCATTCATGAAAAAATTACCATAAATACATAGTTGAATTTTTCAACAGGTTGTGCAAGCGCTGTTAAAAAAAAAAAAAGACCTAATTTTAAGTTGCTGTAGAAATTCAGTGCATTTCATCTTTTGATAGAAAATTGTGTCCTGATTTTTTTTAACTTAGATGTGAAATTTAATGAAACTAATTGAATTGCATCATAAGAAAAACGATTTACTACTTTATTTTTATATCAGAAAATAACAATTTTCCAATCATATAAACACCTCAAGCAAATCCTGATCAAGCAATGTTAAATTCACGTGTCGATTGTAATTTTGTCAAGAATGTTTAATTCGGAGTGCTCCCAAACATATCCAGACACTTCGGTGAATATTACTATCATGTGAATGAGAATATAGGATCAGAGCTGTTTATGTGCTTAAATTTCAACTAGTTTAGTATTTCGCCTCATAGCTATTTTGTAACATTATTCCATTCAACAAGTTTATCAGAACACCTCCAAGTACATACTGACTATAATTCCTGACATTTTTGTGAAGATTGAGCAAGTATTTCCTTTGTTATGATGGGTCAAAATTATATGATTGGTCACAATTATAGCCCAAAAGTGAAGCATAGCTGCTGAGTGAAAACTTACGGCCATGGCTGTAATGTCAAGGGTTAGCTTGTGCTGTTAGATTGCGACGTTGCGGCAATTTTGTAAAAAAAAATCACGAAGTGTTCACATTGTGGCAACATGGTTTCTACCAAACATGTGCACTTGACCAACAGACCAGCGCTCCACCGATTAGCAACGTGGTGTGCCCCCTAGGGAGATTGATCATATCATTGACACCTTATGATATTGTGATGCTTGTACTTTCATTTCAGCCCAATATTACATCAGTGTTGTGGTCTTGCTGGTGCTGAGTTTGATCATATCTACGCTCATCACAAATATAGCAGACCGTGCTTCGAGACCTGGCGGTTTACCAAAAATTGTCAAGAAGGTAGACTATTAAAAGTATTAGCACATTAATAGTAGAACTTAATTCTATGGGATTGTAGAAGACAAATAAGTATTAGTTAGACACAGATTTGGAGGGTTGACAAAAAAGCATGTTAGAACCTGACAAAGAGGTGTCTAACTGACTTAGACATCATAATCTTTTTCTATTATACATTTTAACTTATAATTTGTGCAAAATAAACAATAATCTGATTGTTCGTTTGCTGTTGTAAACAGAGTTAATCCCTAGCTGGGTACTAACATGCAAACTTGTCAGTTAGATACCAGCTTTTCCAATTGTATAAGTATCTTGGTGATGTCTAACAGACAGTAGATATTTTTTAATCAGGTCAATGTTAAGTTGTAGACTATTTTGGTTTGGTTAGATTGGTTTTAGTGATTAAGTTGCAAGTTTATATCTCTAAATAAATAAAAAGACGACTGGGATGTTTAGTTTTTCTGACTCTTAGGAGTAAACATGGTGAACCAGTGCATTTTTTAACATAGTGACTGGGAGACCAAATGGTTTCCCAGTGGAC
This sequence comes from Platynereis dumerilii, assembly GCA_026936325.1. Classification (NCBI taxonomy): domain Eukaryota; kingdom Metazoa; phylum Annelida; class Polychaeta; order Phyllodocida; family Nereididae; genus Platynereis; species Platynereis dumerilii. The sequence goes on from JAPTHN010000004.1 coordinate 15,648,740, forward strand.
AAATTTGGTCTCCCAGTCATTGCTAAATTGGTGTCACTGGGAGACAGACTTTTTCAAGCGACTTCCATTAATTGCCAATTTTGTAGTCTGATTTGAAGTTCTTGGGTGCATTTGAAACACTTCTTCATTTCACATCAAAAGTTATTCCTAAGTGCCTCTTTGATATTTATTTCTGCATAACATTTATGGAAATCGATCTGATTGAAACTGGTTAGAACAGTTCAAAATCCCTCTTCAACTTATCTACTGGATAGATGTCTTGCATCGAGGTGCTAAAATGATGGTTTAAGATTATTCTGTTGGTCTCCCAATCAAAAATTCTTTAAAAATGTGGTGAACAGATGAAGTGCTTTCACTGAAAGTATAGTTTATTCGATGTGTTGTTTATATGAACTTAACATCATTTACAGGTGTTCCTAGATGGTCTTGGGAGAGTGCTGTTTGTGTCGTCTGCCAATTACAACCTGATGAATGAGGAAGAGGGCAGCACTAGTCCAGACAACTCCGCCCAGTGGAAATCCTTGGCACAAGTTCTTGATCGTCTGCTCTTCATCATTTATGTCATCTTAACTGTTGTTCTTACCTTCGTTTTTCTATTTAGAGTATGCGCCGTCTCTATTTGAACATACATGCAGTCTTCAATAATTTTTCATGACACAATATGTAAAAAATTGACTTAGTTATAATTGACATTTCCATGAGATATTATATTACAGGAAGAAACAATTTTCATTAAATAAACATTGAAAGGTTCCAAAAATTATTATGGTAAGCACAAAAATCTCCAGTGAACAGATTTTACAGATATATACTTTGACAAGGCATCCTATGATGTACATATATGTAACATAATTTTGTTATACAAAATCAGTCGCAACAGAAAAGGAACCATGAACTTTTCTGATGAAGGATTATTTTTTAAATGGGACATTTAACACCATTTCTCCTTTATTGCTGGGTTAAGACATTTTTAAAACTAACCAACACAAATTTGAAAATATAAGGTGCTCTTTATAACCAGTGGCCTCCCCATATTGGACCTGTGCCCCCCAGGTGCCCCCCATATGAACATTCCAACTCTGGCTAAAATATACAATTAGTATAGTGGGTGCCCCCCCAGAGAATCGCGTGCCCCCAGGTGCCCCCCCCCCCCGCTCGAGACTCCCCAGTTATGTCACTGTTTACAAGTACTGTACATGTGAAATAAAGCTTACATATCTGAAGTCTGTGTGATTCATCTTTATTGATATGTGAAATGAAGCTTATATATCTAATGTCTGTGTGATTCATCTTTATTGATATGTGAAATGAAGCTTACATATCTAAAGTCTGTGTGATTCATCTTTATTTGTCAATGGTGCTTCGTTAATTTACAAGCAACATGTCATTGAACGATTTTATCACACTGAAGAAGAAATATTCTACTATGTAGTATGACAAGTTGAGAATTCATATATTTGGTTGAAACTTCTTGCACTACAGCCATAATTTATCTGGGCATAAACCATATCAAATTTCATGGTATATTAAATGTTCATGTAGATGTCGATGAAGATAATGATTATTCCATCCTCAATCTTATATCTCACATGATATATCAAGGATGGTGTAATATATGTGTATAAAGTTGAAGTCAAAGAATGGAACATTATAATTTACTTACTTTGGACGTCAAAGTACTCATTTCTCCCCCTTGTTATGTCTTCAGTCTCCCTCTGCGGGGACAGTGTGTTATTATAATGCCCATATCAGCATAAGCTCCTGGTTGCACATCTTTTGTGACTCTGAGATTCATTTTTTATGCAACTGGGAAAAAATATCTGTCATGCTGCCAGCTGGGTTGCCAGCCAGCCCAAGCGTCATTCAGCACCTCCCAGCCAGCTGATATGAATCGTTTTTTTCCCAGCCAGCCACCTCATTTGCTTTGTCATTACCTGACTGCATATTTCATTGGTTGGACGAAAAAATTGGCTCCCAGCTGACAACTTTGCCAGCTGGGAACATCCCACTCCCAGCTGACAGTCTGCCAGCCAGCCGGGCGCCTGCTGCATAGCAGATAATTGGTATCATGGAGTGAGAGTTTGAAAACGAGTTTCTTTAGAAGAGCAAGCATACTTCACCTTATAAAAAAAGACCTTATCACTTTTGTTGAGAATGGCCATGTCCTAGACCAATCAGATGCAAGCAAGTTGCTGAGTATGGTAATTAGAAAACAGAAGAGGCTGGACTTTGAGACTCTATGACTGCCCAATTGTCTCCCCTAAGCCAGTACGAGGGGTTTTCCATAAGTTCTGTCCAACAGGCCATAACTTCAGTTATATTTTATGCAGACACATGAAATTTGGGTCAATTAAAAGTGAGGCAATTTTCAAGAAATCCCCAAAAAATCTGATCATAAATAATATAAAAATAATGGTTGATTTTGTTGTCATAGAAACCAGAAGTCTTGAAATGCGGCCCAGAGCTTTAAAACACCCGGGAACACAAATGTCTTGTCAAAACATTTACTTAATTTGTGAGATTTTCAACTGGAAACATTTGGAAAACAAGCATAATTATTTCACAACTTCTCTAAGTGATAAATTGGGTACATTATCTTTTTCTTCTTTTGTCCAATCCCTTTGAAAACCAAACCTTTAGGCCAGAAGGTTGAGGGCAGTTTTTGAATTATGCGTTTTTCCAGTTCTTGGATTTTCTGATGTGTCTTCTATTCCTCCAAAAAAAGCCTATATACGGTTCAGATGGTGTTATAACTCATACTATCTTCCTTGTATGTATATTTAAGAAGACTCTCACTCCCTCTGTCAGATTTTGAAATTAAATTCTCTGAATTTCATAGATGTCTGTGATCTCATTCACCAATAATAAAGTAGCTCATCTCATGGAAAACAGACCTTGTTGAATCAAGGACGGTTGAGTGATGAAAATAAGTTCAATACTGTTGTTTCCATTGTTCTTAAGTGCTTCACAATAAGACCATTGCTTGTATTGACAAAACACTTACTGATATGATTCTATTTATTAAGTGAAGCCATTTACATGGGGCTGGTGTTAAGCTAACAGTAAGATATTACTCCAAAATCTGGGCCGCATTCCATGACTTTAGGTTTCCATGGCAACAAAACAACCATTTATCTTTATTTCTGGAGTCTAATATTTTGCATATCAATTGCATATTGCCTCAATATAAAGTGACCAAAATTTCGTGAGCCTGTGTAAAATATATCAAAGGTTATGACAAGTTGGACAGAACTTTTGGAAAACCCCTCGTAGCCTACGAGCAGTAAGATAAATAAATATTTTTACATGTTTAAAATCATAATAAGCAACTCCTCAGTTTATTACCCAAAATGCCCCGATTTGATCAGATTTTAATGAAGGAACTTGATACTAAAATTCTGAAAATTTAATAACTATTCTTATACTTGTTAAAACTGTATATAACATATAGACCCATAACAGTTTATTGTAATTATAAACACTAGCCGTTGTAAGATTGGAAACAATTCAAAAAGACAAGTTTGAAGTTCCAAGACAGAATTATTGAAAGTATTTTCAAATATATTTGCAAATATATTTGTATTTGTATTTAAATACTTTCAAAATTTGAGTATTTGTATTTGTATTTGTATTTGAAAGAATTGAAAGTCTTTGTATTTGTATTTAAATACTTTTGAGCTCAGGTGTATTTGTATTTGTATTTGTATTTAGAAAGATTGAAAGTATTTGTATTTGTATTTAAATACTTTTATCTGTATTTGAACCCAACCCTGCTCGTAGGTTCTTTTGTTCAGAGATAACTCCTCCCGTGGGAATGTCTCAAAAGTGACTGATTTCAGGCCATCCAATCAAAATGTGTTGATTTGAAATTTTCCCATGGATTATGAAAATATGTTATTCTTTACAGTCTGGCCTGAGTCTATTTCCCTGATTGGCATACTTGTAATAAGTGCAAATATCCAATCCTAGGCATAAAAACTGAAGTAAGATCCTTAGATTTTTATGGATTTTGTCCAATTCCTGTGCTTGTCACAATATTTTTCTAACCATCTCCGCACCTCCTCCACTCTGCACCCATATGGTCCTCTGTCTCCGACAAACTCAAGAATTCCGTCTAGGATGATGAACAGTCAGTCGGGCATTGCTGCGTAAGAGAACCTGTGAAGTAATAAATATAGAGTAGGTCGGGGCAAGAAGCCCGAGTTAGGTGAGAAGCCCCCCCCTGGTTTATATCTAAACTTACATATTTGGTGCATTTTCTTAGTGTTAGGATTGAAGCTAGAGGCTTTTTAGGTGACGTCACAAATTTTCAAGGCGAACAGCACCAAACCATAGTAGAAATTAAAGAAACAAAAAAATGTGCATGGTTTTTGTAACTTTGACTAATTCCTTGAAAGCGATTGTCAGAAGTAACTTTGGTAATTTTAATTTTTAAAGTAAAATGGATATCTGCATTGCTTCACTTTAGGACCATCACATAAATATGATTTTGATCATGTTTTTTGCCTTTTAGTTCGAAATATAGAGGTCAAATTAAAATATTTGGGTACAGGGCGAGACGCCCTACAGGGCATGGGGCATGAGGCCCCCTACACTGGGGCCTCAACACTGCTTCAGGAACCATTTAATAATGTGTATTTTACCTTGAATCTTGATAGAATAGCTGATTAAAAAGAAAAAAAAAATGGGCCGAAATTGAAACAGGGCAAAAAATATTAAAAAATGAATGTATGAACAGAAAAATTCTGAAATTCTGAAAAAGTGAATAGAATGCCTTAAAAATGATAGAAGAACCCTAAGAAATAACTTTCAAGCTGAATGCACTCGCAAAAACAATTGCCACAGTATTATAATAGGCGGGCTTCTTGCCCGATGGGTGGGGTAAGAAGGCCATTTTCAATTTTTTACAAAAATGGCCGTAACTCCTTTATTAAAATTGGTAGACATTTGTTTCGCTAGTTATAAATATAGTCAAGTGATATCTCCCTGACAGCATAAGCATTCAAAGAATCGACCATAAAAAGTAGGTCAAATCGCACCTCGAAGTTAAGGGGGGCTGCATTCCCCGACCTACCCTATGCCTGATTTCTAGAAATATTTCGCCCATTAAAATACCCCCCCCCCCCATGTGGCTGATGTATGTCAGCAATTGTAGATACCATTCCACAGGTATGACAAACTAGCATTAATCAGGGCAGATTAGCATTGAAGGCCAATGCAGGCCCGGGGGGGGGGGGTTCTCTCCCCGAAATATGACGGGGGTGCTCAGCTGAGCATCTCGTACCCAGACCCAATAACGGAGTGCCATGAACCCAAAAATAGGACCCTGGAATAGGGAAAATTCGCCCTCAAAGAGGTCTTTTTTTTCGGTCGTCTGTATTATTTCAATTATTTGCGCCGAATAATGGCTTTTTTGTCACTCCCGGAAGGTGATTTTTATGCGAAATTCGGGGCGCTGAAAATGTTGGACCATGTCTAGGAATATTCAGACCTCAATTTAGGATCCTCAGCTACGGAAAATTAGCCCTTGAAGAGCCCTTTTCAGCCGAGCATAGGTGTAGACCAACATATAGTGAGAACCCCCACCCCCCAGGTGCAGGCCTAATGCTACAATCTCACGGCACGTTACGGAGCACTTTAGACGTCGGCGGGATAGTATTTCCTGGTAATTTGGATGAATTTGGGTGATCCGCCGTCGAATTTTCACATCCCCCCCGGGGAAGTATTTGTTCCCCTTAGGGGTTCCTAGAAATGGAAAAACTGCGCCGTGGATGTCAAAAAAGATTCAACAGGTTCAAACTTTTTTTTCATGACGGCGGAACAGAGCCCAAAATTTTCTTGATTTTTGGATGTCCGGCGGGGATTTTTTCAGTGAGAACGTCTCAAAAACATCTCCGGCGGGATATTAGGACATCCCCTGCCCCTGAGGGGACCTCTCCTGCCCCTGCGGGGACCTCTCCTGCCCCTGGGGGGACATTTGAAGCCTGGCCGGCAGTTTTTGACATCCCGCCGCAGTGAAATAGCTTCCCTGAGGGGCAGTTATAGGTTCCCTGAGGGGTACTTTTTATATCTCGGGGCAATATAAAAGTATCCCTCAGGAGGAGGAAATTTCTTTCCCCCGGCGAACTTTTGGGGACGGCGTACAACTTTTCTTCCCTGCAGGGAACAAAAAGAACCCCACCGTGATATGCTTTTAATTAATTATGTAATGGTTTTATAAACATTGTATGTCGCCGGGATGGTCATTTTTTTCCTAGAATTCAACTCAAGCTACCCCTCAGTGGTAAAAAAGTTCTCCGTAACGTCCCAACACACAATGTCAAAGTATCAGAAATGAATTACAAATGCAGAAATAATGGCCAATGAACACTAAATATGCTCACAGCAGGCCATGTGACTCTCACAAGCACTGGCAGTGGCCACACAGCACCAGCAGTAGCTGCCTCAAACCACCTGCTTGCAGCACTGTGCAGCCTGGGGCTGGTCTAAAAATAGCTCAAGTGTTGACAGGCAGCACGGTGTAAAAAAAAAACTGCCATAATTCACTTCTATTCAGTCATAACACAAAGTCACAGAAGGCACAAGGCATGTACATGTTTTCTTAGTTCTTTGGGGTTGTTCTAGGTCCTACTTGCTTGCTACAAGCAATAGACTGGCGCCTCGGTGGGTGGCCAGCAGGGGGCAGTCCAGCCAACCGCAGCACCGCCTACAACAATAGTATTGATCATCCGGGTCTGATAAAATGCTGCTGCGTTATCTTGCCGTATTGTGGGATAGATTTGGAGAGACAAGCATGGCTGTTTGGAAGTCCATTCTGACTTATGTGGTCATCTCCAGTTTCAAGGATGCATGCGGTAAGTAGAAATAATAAAAATTTGACAGTGACAATTTTGCATATCAAACTCTGTCATGAGTAATTTAGTGTGGACAAGGTAAATCTTTTTAAGGCATTTTTGGAATGGCAATGATGATTACATGTATTTGGGAATGCATTTATTCCATGTATTTTGGAATATGATGTAACTGGAAAATGAGGTCTCACGAAAAGAGAAAACTCCTTTTTTGGACCTTGCTTGCAAAAGGCTCTTCAGACAAAACAGGATGTAACCAAGGTCTGAGATATTGAGGCAACCTAGTATATAGACACACATTCCACCAGGATAATGTTGTATACACTGGTAAGATAAATGGGGCGAGTATGCCACTGTTGAAGATTGTTCTGTCATGGCTTCCATTATACGCTGTTCAAGCTCACACAAATTAAGGGAGCAAGGGGATTTTTCATTATTGGGAGCAAGGGGATTTTTCATTATTGGGAGCAAGGGGATTTTTCATTATTGGGAGCAAGGGGATTTTTCATTATTGGGAGCAAGGGGATTTTTCATTATTGGGAGCAAGGGGATTTTTCATTATTGGGAGCAATGCGATTTTTCATTATTGGGAGCAAGGAGATTTTTCATTATTGTGAGAAAAGGCATTTTTCATTATTGGGAGCAAGGGGATTTTTCATTATTGGGAGCAAGGGGATTTTTCATTATTGGGAGCAAGGGGATTTTTCTTTATTGGGAGCAAGGGGATAATTCATTATTGGGAGCAAGGGGATTTTTCATTATTGGGAGCAAGGGGATTTTTCATTATTGGGAGCAAGGGGATTTTTCATTATTGGGAGCGAAGGGATTTTTCATTATTGGGAGCGAAGGGATTTTTCATTATTGGGAGCAATGCGATTTTTCATTATTGGGAGCAAGGGGATTTTTCATTATTGTGAGCAAAGGCATTTTTCATTATTGGGAGCAAGGGGATTTTTCATTATTGGGAGCAAGGGGATTTTTCATTATTGGGAGCAAGGGGATTTTTCTTTATTGGGAGCAAGGGGATTTTTCATTATTGGGGGCAAGGGGATTTTTCATTATTGGGAGCAAGGGGATTTTTCATTATTGGGAGTGAAGGGATTTTTCATTATTGGGAGCGAAGGGATTTTTCATTATTGGGAGCAAGGGGATTTTTCATTATTGGGAGCAAGGGGATTTTTCATTATTGGGAGCAAAGGGATTTTTCATTATTGGGAGCAAGGGAATTTTTCATTATTGGGAGCAAGGGGATTTTTCATTATTGGGAGCAAGGGGATTTTTCATTATTGGGAGCAAGGGGATTTTTCATTATTGGGAGCAAGGGGATTTTTCATTATTGGGAGCAAGGGGATTTTTCATTATTGGGAGCAAGGGGATTTTTCGTCATTGGGAGCAAGGGGATTTTTCATTATTGGGAGCAAGGGGATTTTTCATTATTGGGAGCAAGGGGATTTTTCATTATTGGGAGCAAGGGGATTTTTCATTATTGGGAGCAAGGGGATTTTTCATTATTGGGAGCAAGGGGATTTTTCATTATTGGGAGCAAGGGGATTTTTCATTATTGGGAGCAAGGGGATTTTTCATTATTGGGAGCAAGGGGATTTTTCATTATTGGGAGCAAGGGGATTTTTCATTATTGGGAGCAAGGGGATTTTTCATTATTGGGAGCAAGGGGATTTTTCATTATTGGGAGCAAGGGGATTTTTCATTATTGGGAGCAAGGGGATTTTTCATTATTGGGAGCAAGGGGATTTTTCATTATTGGGAGCAAGGGGATTTTTCATTATTGGGAGCATGGGGATTTTTCATTATTGGGAGCGAAGGGACTTTTCATTATTGGGAGCGAAGGGATTTTTCATTATTGGGAGCAACGGGATTTTTCATTATTGGGAGCAAGGGGATTTTTCATTATTGGGAGCAAGGGATTTTTCATTATTGGGAGCAAGGGGATTTTTCATTATTGGGAGCAAGGGGATTTTTCATTATTGGGAGCTAGGGGATTTTGCATTATTGGGAGCACGGGGATTTTTCATTATTGGGAGCAAGGGGATTTTTCATTATTGGGAGCAAGGGGATTTTTCATTATTGGGAGCGAAGGGACTTTTCATTATTGGGAGCAAGGGGATTTTCATTATTGGGAGCAAGGGGATTTTTCATTATTGGGAGCGAAGGGACTTTTCATTATTGGGAGCAAGGGGATTTTCATTATTGGGAGCAAGGGGATTTTTCATTATTGGGAGCAAGGAGATTTTTCATTATTGGGAGCAAGGGGATTTTTCATTGTTGGGAGCAAGGGGATTTTTCATTATTGGGAGCAAGAGGATTTTTCATTATTGGGAGCGAAGGGATTTTTCATTATTGGGAGCAAGGGGATTTTTCATTATTGGGAGCAAGGGGATTTTTCGTCATTGGGAGCAAGGGGATTTTTCATTATTGGGAGCATGGGGATTTTTCATTATTGGGAGCAAGGGGATTTTTCATTATTGGGAGCAAGGGGATTTTCCATTATTGGGAGCAAGGGGATTTTTCATTATTGGGAGCGAAGGGATTTTTCATTATTGGGAGCGAAGGGATTTTTCATTATTGGGAGCAAGGGGATTTTTCATTATTGGGAGCGAAGGGATTTTTCATTATTGGGAGCAAGGGGATTTTTCATTATTGGGAGCATGGGGATTTTTCGTCATTGGGAGCAAGGGGATTTTTCATTATTGGGAGCAAAGGGACTTTTCATTATTGGGAGCAAGGGGATTTTCATTATTGGGAGCAAGGGGATTTTTCATTATTGGGAGCAACCCTCCCGAGCAGCAACGTAAATCAAACCTTTCGCTACGTAATTATTTGGGTTAGAATCAAACGTTGGGCCAAACGATGTATGACAAAGGTAGGACAAAGGTAATTTCAAAACGTTGCACTCAAATGGAAAACCAAACGTAGGTCGCAACCTTAGTAAGAGGTTTGTTTTATAGTTTGTTTTATAGTTTGGCCGAACGTTCGAGTCACACATAAGTCATACCTTTGGTTGAGAGGTTGGAAGAACGTTTAGTTGTAACGTTTGGCTAAACGTGTCAGTCATTCGTAAATCATACCTTTGGTTGAGACGTTTGAAGAACGTTTGACTATTACGTATGACCATTCCTTTGATTCATAGGTTTGTTGAACATTCATTTGAGAGGTTTTTACAACCTTAGACTATTACGTATGACCATACCTTTGATTCATAGGTTTATCAAAGGTATGGTTGCACATTTGGCAATACGTAAGTTCCAAGGTTTCTCCAACGTGTTTTTGATATGTATGGAAAACGTTTGAAAGTAACGTTCAGGGCAAACGTCTGATCATACGTATCTGCTAAAGGTTTGTTGAAGGTTTCCACAAAGTTGCAGAACCTGGGATCCTAAGTCACAGAGAACCTTGTAGCGCCATCTATTCCCATACCTATTCCAAGCTATCTGGTAACTTTGTGCATATAAAACCTCCAACAGGATGCTTGCTGGTGATAATTGGATGAAGCCATAAAGAAACTGAGCCTACTTGCAACTGAATGCACCTATCCAGCAGGCCAATTTGGATTGGGATTTTTCCAACTCTTCAGAGTTGCAGCATTAATCCCTTACAAGGTAAGTGAATATTCTTATTTATTATTTATTATAGTCCTTAAATGGACTGTAGACTGCTTGGTAAAACAAGGAAGAAAAGTCTACTAATTTTGGAGCCACTTCAGTGCTTGCTGCCTGGCTCTGCTCTCTCTATCTTGCTCTCTTTTCTTTTTTCTTCTCTTCACTGTTTTAAATCATGTTTTCTCTTTGCAGATCTCCCAACAAAAAGTCCACCAAGCACCCATCCCCTCAAGACCTGAAATTAAAAAAATCTTGAAATCCCCTCCCCCAAAAAAAATCCTGCAGTAAAATCAGATGAGAACTTCATTCAATCGTAATGACGGCCAATATTCAAGGGCTTTATTTTATTTATCATTTTTATTCCACGGGGGCAGCAGCCTGGCCGGGGGCTGGACCGCCTGAAGCAATGCGGCAGTCCCCCCGGCGGATCTGCCCCTGGCCGACTAAAATGAATCCACATATTCCACATCGCCGATTGACAGGCTGATTGTGAACCATAAACAGCAGCTAGAGTCCATCCGAAGGAATTATTTGATCCATACACATCCTAGAATCAATCGGCCATGATTAAATCCAGTGTTACGGTGGTATAAATGGTGTTCTAGACCGAAATAAATCTAATCCCCACGAGCGTGTGCCAGCCATGGCCGCCCCCTCCGAGTTCTGCGCACGCGCAAGAACCAGCGCGCTGGGCTGGCCTGCCACGCCTGACGCCCCAGAGGCGTATAACGACCGATCCTTCAACGTGGGGGGTATGTAGTCAAGGGAGGTTGGAGAAATACGAATTATTTACGATATATACGTATGTAGTAACCTCGTAACCAGTTGTCGACAAATTACGTAGATTTCAAACATTGGGTCTGATGTGAATGGGAGGTTTAATGCTTCCTTAGAACAACGTTCCTCAAAGGAAGTTAGTTGTCCAGGAGGGAAGGGGATTTTTCATTATTGGGAGCAAGGGGATTTTTCATTATTGGGAGCGAAGGGATTTTTCATTATTGGGAGCGAAGGGATTTTTCATTATTTATATATTAAATATAGTTACACAGGGTGTATACACTCTGTAAAACTGTTTTTCAGGTAGACCCTGTTAAAAATCGTAAATGTACAAAAGAAAGAAATATTTACAAAATATACAGGAATAAAAAACAACAAGACATGTAAATTAAACAGTTAAAATATGGGTCTTCAAAGATCTTTTAAAAGCATTAAAGTCACTAATATCCTTAATCTGATCTGGTAAAGAGTTCCAGGAAACAGCACAAACATAAGCAAAGGTCTGTCTGAACATATCACAGTTAGGCTTAGGGACCAGTCTGGTGAAAATGAGAACTGCATGCTGCTGCAACCTGGCACAAAAGTTGATTTTGTATGCTACAGCATTGGTGTCCCAAGTAACAGTTTCAATTTCATTGCACATTCACAAAATTTCTATTCAACATTGATGTATACCAGAGTCAGACTCGGCAATCACATTCTCTAAGGAAGTAGACAAGGCCATCAGCACACTCACAAACAGCCCCAGTGTCTTCAAGACAAAATTGTATGTGTTTCTCTGATTAAAATGGTGTGAACGCTCGCAGGAGCTCGCGGAATAGCACACTAGTCACTAGGTGGCAATACAAGACAGCATATGTTCTGATCTGCCAAGGCTGGAAAAAGAAGTGGCAATGCAAGAGCAGTCCACTTGTAGACAGCTTAGGGACATAAACATTCATAGGATGGCTTCTCGTGTTTATGGCAGTCACATCAAACTGCATTGTAATAATATCAGTCATATAATTAGGACACATACTATAAATACATTTGAACATTAATAGAACAGTAAAATATTGGCATCTCTGCTTAACATTCATCCATTTTAAATTTCTCACATTGTCAATTCCTCTATTATTAATAAAATTCTGAGTGATTATCCTAGCCATTAAATTTTGAAGCCTTTGTATTTTATAGATATTTTGATCTGTTGCTTTGCCCCAAACACTTTTTGGGTAATCGATACATGGTTGTACTGTACTATTATATATTTTGGCTAACAATTCTTGTGACACTATACCCACTAGTCTACGTAGTTGTTTAATTTTGAGAGAAACATTACAGCATAGTTTGTTAACATACATATTCTAATTCATAATATGTAAATGGCACTGCCATGAAATTCGCGCAGCATTGTCATAGAACTACTGCATTATCTTCTACTTTCCACGCAGAAGGCTAATTTATCTCTTTGAAGGACTGGGGAAAATGGGCAGATAGATAAGATTAGATAGATGAGATCAGATCTGTAGATAAGATTAGATAGATAGATAGATAGATAGATAGATAGATAGATAGATTGCACTGACAGCTGTGTAATTCAAATCTATTTTAAATTTGGATCTATTATGTTAAATTGTTGATGTTACATAACTGAGATCAATAAAACCATAGCTATCCAAAGGTTACTGTTTACTATTAGACTGTTACACAATTTGTTCACAGTTAATGAAGATAATGTAACATTAAGTGTTGTTATGATTTCTTACTTGGTGAGCCATGCAATTCATTAACTTTTATATTGACATTTAATTTTCAGTCACTTCTTACAACCAGAGGGGGTATGGAAATAATTATTTCCAATGTTGATACACATGTTAATTTAAATCCCTAAAAAATGTCATTGGAGGTTGTTATGGGACAAGACTGAAATTTTAAAGCTATTTTGGAAGATATTTAAGGTACTGTAATTATTTACCAAACCAAACTGTGACTAAACTACTAGCTCCACCTTTATGGCAACTACAGGCACTTCCTGTTCAGGCAGTCGCTGTAGATAGGAGCACAGAATGAGCTGTCCTTGTGCTAAGTGAGCTTCGCTCATGGCTGCGCTCATATTACTATCTATTTTCATACCCAGGTAATTGGCACATGACACATTATTAAGCTATTGAACATTTAAATTTATACACAGTGAGTCAGAAATAAATTTCCTTGGAGATGCTACTAACATGACTTCACATTATCTGCATTTAAAGTAAGGTTATTATTTTTATACCAACTAGATAATTCATTTATACATTCTTGAAGACAGACATTTATTTCAGCACATGTATTACCTTGAAAATAAACCACTGTGTCATCTGCATAAAGATTACATGAACCATTAGCAACATGTTTGGTGACATCATTTATAAAAATTGTGAACAAGATAGGACCCAAGACTGAGCCCTGGGGCACACCAATGTCAATATTTTCAATGTCCGATAAATTATTTCCATGTTTGACAACTTGTGATCGATCATTTAGATAACTGGAAAACCACTTAAGTTCAGATGATAGAATGCCATAATATGATAGCTTAATTTTCAAAAGTTTCATTATTGGGATTTTTCATTACTGTTCCTGTTATGGCTGCTTCAGTGAGATATCATGCATCAAATATCAGAGAAAATTGACATGTGAGGAGATCGATTGCAGAAACTTAGCTAAAAACATAGGCTGTGTAGCAGCAAACCTTCAGCAAAAAACACCTTTAAAGGACACCATTATACCATTAAAGCGATGTGGAGCAAATTGCAATAGTGGCCCGAGCTTGGTCTGAAATTATCTATATATATATGCCCTGCCATATGCCCGCCTGCCTGCCAGGGTATGTTGAACAATGGAAAGGCCTTACTAGACCAATTTACACATATTATTATATGAACCAGTTTCATGCATAAACAAGGAATAGGTTTAGAGCTATGGTTCTGAATATTTCCAAAAGCATTAAAAATAACTATCAAGCGGAGCTACAAAAGGCACTAAAATATTATATAGGTAATGTATATCAAATTTCAACCATGGACATACAATGATAGTCAAGTTTTGGCATGGAAAATAATTTTAATATTTTCTGGTCAATATTTCAAAATATATTTAGAATATTGATGAAGCACACAAAGGGCACAACTTTATCATAATGGTGATATGTGTAATAAATTTCATCCACATACATGCAGTACTGGCCAAGTTTTGGCCCAAAAATGAAAAATAAATTTTTTTTTACATTTTTCTCAATATTTCAAAAGGTATGGAATATTTGTCAATCAGACCATCAAAAGGCGCTACTAGACCATATAGGCTACATCTGTAATAGATTTCACCCATGTACATGTAAAAGGGCTGAGTCCTACCCCGGAAACGAAAAAAATATTTTTTTGACATTTTTCTCAATATCTTAAAAAGTACAAAGTATCCATCAGTCAGACCATCAAAAGGCACAACTAGACCATACAGGCTACATGTGTACCAAATTTCATCCCTTTGCATGCATTAGGGGCTGGGTCCTGGCCCGGAAACTATCTATCAGCCCGCCGCCCGACCGCCAGGACGCCCGCCGCCCGTCCGGCGGAAGGACAACTTTTGACGAAAGTGATAACAATAAAAAAACAGAGGGTCTACTCTAGCTAAACTCAAACCCTAACCCTACCCATTAACCTAACCCTAAATGTAACCCAAATTTCAAAATTACTCTGGGCCTGTTTTTACATCTTGTATGTTGGCGCTGTGTTTTGTCATTAAAACTTCAGTCACAGACATCCTTACACATTCATTATTTTTGACATTTCATTCATATTTTGAAACAGCCATGATTGGAACTTACTATGATTGCAGCCTTGCTCCTTACATAATGTGAGCAGTGTATTGATCAATTATGAACAATTCCTATCCCAAATGTACATGTACGCTTTTAAGCAAGAGAAACGTGACTGAAATACTATTAGGTTATACGGTATACACAGAGTTTAAGAAATCAATGACAGTTATGGTGGTGGTGGGGGCGGTATTCATAATTGCATCAGGATCAAATTTTTTAATATTTAGAATCTAAAGGCCCAAGGGGGCCCCTCTGAATGTGCCACTGTATTGTCACTACTACGACGAACATTTTGACAAAAAAAAAAAAAATTTTATTCGCGAATCTAAATTTCAGATGACCGAAACACTGCTGAAATAAGACTTATTCTGAAATTAATCCTAAGGTTCACCCAGTTCAATATTTGAAGAAAGTGGTCAAACATTTTCCTTGTGAATTCTAATTTCAGGTGACCTGATCACTGACGAAATGAGACTCTTCGAGAATGTCACTTCTAAAGTTAATCGAAACGTTCGACCAGTTTACAACATTTCGCAAACAGTGCGAGTGAATTTTGGACTCGCTCTTCTGTCTATTCTGGATTTGGTGAGTGCTTGCACACTGTAGGGAAAATACAACTTCCATTGTTGCAAGGCATTTGTTTTATAGATGTGGCCAACAGTTTTAAGTTTCAAGTAAAACTGTGGTTTTACGAGATATTTTGTCTTCATTTGTTGGACCACACTTTTATAAACTACAACCAAAAATAAATTGAGACTTACCCAGAAGGAAGGAAGAATTTGCCACTACTTTAATAACCTTTGACTTAGAATTAATTTCCAGTAAAAATTTATTTCAGGACGAATCCTCACAGACATTGACAGTTCAGGTTTGGGAGAGAATGGTGAGTGCCTCTAATCCATAGAAACAATGCATCAATATCTACATGTACACTCTTAACGCAAAAGGTTCTTTGCAGTATATGTAAAGAACCCACAGCCTTGATGGGAAGGCCCTATGATCATAGGCGTATGGAACACAGGCGTTTGGCGGGGGGGGGGGTGTCGCTATAGCCCCCCCGACCCCCTGCGAAATACGCCTATGCCTATGATAGGACCCTATGCTCCCAACTTGAGAGAAAGGGGTTTCATTGTGGGAGTTCAGTGTAGCTGGATTATCTAAATGTTGTTTTTGCTTGCTGTTGGAACCTTTTTGTGTCCGAGAGCAGGGCCTCGGGCCCTTTTGTCGTCATCAATGTCATTGTCATGTCAAAGTTGGTGTGGATCGAAAAGCATGTCACAGATGCAAGAACCACCCCAAGTTATGATGCCCAGTGTTTACACTGCTGCCAAAGATGCCCTGGCTTTAATCTTATGTCTAACTGCTCTAAATAGTTAACTTTAATCACCAAAATTCCTCTTTGCTGAGCAGAAAATTTCTGAGAAGCATCTTCTTCTTCTTCCCTTTGGCCCTTCCGCCCTGAGGCATATTGGGGCACACCACAACCTGAGATTTATACTTCAGGCAATTACTAGACAGATAGATAGACAGATAGACAGACAGATAGATAGATTGATTGATAGATTGATAGATAGATAGAATGTACCTTTTAACAATTTATAGAGATGTGTCAATGTAATGATCATATCCCATTGAGGTACAAGGGGTCATTAAATTGCTCGAGGACATGGTACATGCAATGCATAGCATGTTATTTTTAAGTAATGAACCTTTTAGGGTTCCTTATCCATACCAGCTTATAGAACCCTTAAAGCTTTCATATAAAACCTTTTTGTTAAAAGTGTACATGTAGTTGTACTATTGCTACAAAAAACTTGTACTTGGTTTTGTTAAGGACGTTGACCACAGAGGAATTGAGCAGATTCTCCATAAATATTTGCTTCATTTCACCCAGGTGTAAATGGGTACTTGGCTTTAGGCAGTGATGGTGATCGTAGAGTGACTTAGCAATGTGGCTTTATACTGCCCGGGGAGTTGAGCAAGGTTGTTGCTAGAACAGGCCTGCCGAGGGTGTAATTGCAAAGTCTCTTGAGAGAGCTTCTTCGGTACAATGGACTATAAA
Source organism: Platynereis dumerilii (assembly GCA_026936325.1). Classification (NCBI taxonomy): domain Eukaryota; kingdom Metazoa; phylum Annelida; class Polychaeta; order Phyllodocida; family Nereididae; genus Platynereis; species Platynereis dumerilii. Next base: position 15,665,888 of record JAPTHN010000004.1, read on the forward strand.
AAATCTAACATTTACATTAACATACACACTCATGATCAAAATGCTGGAATAGTTAGGATTTTCAAGGTGTCAGAACTTCAAAGCTTTAAAATTGGTGATTAAGTCTGAGGAATTGAAAAGATTTTTCCCTCAGACATTAGATTTATGTACAAATGAAATTATAAACCATTTTTAGGCTGAGAATTTTCTGAATGTTTTCTTGGGTGACCTTGAAAAATGATCATTTTTAATGAAAAAAATCATCGAAAATTGTGTCATGGCTCAACAACATAAACTCAAAATTTCAACATAATTATTCCAAGAATGCAAACTTAATCTTGATGTGTTTTTTTATTGTTTGATCTGCTTTATAACATGCAGAGTTGGAAGGATCCAACTATAGCATGGAATCCAAAGGATTTTGGAGGCATCGACAAGACCCGAATTCCCATCAGCAAAATATGGCAGCCTGATATGCATCTGTTTAATGCTATGGCAGAAGGAAGGATTCATAATGCTGGTCTCCTGGCAGTGGTTTCCAGTGACGGAACAGTCCTTTACATTCCCCCGGCTGTCTTAAAGTCCTCATGTGCAGCCGATTTGACTTATTTTCCTTACGACAAACAGATGTGCCATTTGAAATTTGGCTCCTGGACTTATGATGGTTTCAAGATAGACGTTGATTTCTATGATGACTTTCCAGAAGTAGATGTAACAGATTATATTATAAACAATGAATTCATCCTGGAGAGGCAGCCAGCTAGAAAGAATGTCAAACGTTATGCATGTTGCGACGAACCTTATCCCGACCTGACATTCACACTCCAACTGAGGCGGAGAGGAAGACTTCAGTCTTTGACTTTTGTCGCTCCAATATTCGTCCTTGCGCTCCTCTGTCCCATCATATTTTTGATGCCTTATTCAGACAATCAACGTTTCAGCTTGGGTGAGATTATACTTTACTTTAAGAATAATCAAATCGATCCATGTTTTTGTATGTTCCAGCCAGATAAGCAAAATGTTTTTCCGGAACTCATTGAGCATTCCATTGTCTTTATAATCCATGCAACCCAAAAAGATTTTAAACGCCACATCCAATATTTCATGCCAGGCAGAGCAACATTGGCTTTGCTGCATGGCTGCCCTACAGTAAAATTTAATCAGTTTAATAAAAATTGAGATACATGATGTTAACTCATCAGGTATTCATCAAAGGAATCATTACAAATTTTGGATTCACACAAATTATGCCGGATCAATGAATTACCCTATCTAACTCATTGGTAGATTCAGATTCAGATTCAGATTTTTTTATTGTCACTTAAAAATAATTATACAAAACAGATTAGTCAGTTTGAACTTCGGTTAATGTCTTGTCTGATACCCCTGTTACCGGGCCTCATCCCTGTTTAACAATGAAATAGCTGAGGTGTGGTTGGGCCACACAAGCTGCTAAAGTGTCAAATCAGTAAATAAGTCCAGTCTATATACAGTTTAACCCCCAAAAAATTGCTACAAAAGGTTTTTCAACTGATTCTGTTAGGTATAGGTGTACTTTTTAACATACTAAAAGTTTACCAAAATCGGACCATCGGAAATGTGTTTTTTTCAAGATGGCGTCCAAGATGGCCGACGAAACCTTCAAATGGCAATAACTTGGGAACTATCCACTCAAATTTGATGATTTTTGCATCTAAACCTAGGTTTTCGAGGTCAAGGAACACATTGAGAGCATCAAAACTAACATTGGACCAATATTTAATATGTGCAACCCTAATATGGTGCACAACATGACTTCCGACACCCCAATTAAGCCGACTGTTCACTCAGATTTGGCCATCTTTAGGTCCATTGCCAATTAGGAACACATCTATTTCAAATGTCATTGAATTGTTGACAAATTGTTTTATTGCATAATTTTTCAATTTAGTTTGTAATAATCAACTATATATAAATCACCACTAATACCTCTGCCCAAGGAGTCTGTTAACATTGTTCAATTGTCTGGCGCCATCTTGCTGACTGTCGGAAGTTGTCATCCATATCGATCTCGTGAGTCTTGGTTGGACTGTCATAGTTTTCAGTTTGATATTGACCACATGCTGCAGTAGGCTACTAGAAATTCCACTATGTCTACAGCTTCATTGGGAGGATTTGCATCCTGATGAACAGTTATAACAAATAACTTTCGTTTGTTTGTCCAGAGCAGATTTCTTCTCCTTCATGACAGAAATTAACTAATATGGATCCATCCTTCTTTCCATAATCTGTAGAGTTCATGTTATTTCCATGCCATGTCCAACCACACCCTAATTTGGTAGAACATGCCAGGCTACAGAATAATGTGTAGGAGAAGTTGGAAGGAAGTCCTTTAAAGGTGACAGATGCCTTAGCAGACGCCACCTTCTTGGTGAAAATGTTGTGACACAGTAATGAAAGTTTATTCTTGGACTTGCCACCAAGACAGCAATCATCATACCTTTGCTCAATTCTGCCATCATAATCTCTTCAGATTTATTTGAACATATGAATGTACCTTCACAGCACTTCATGAAAAGATCAGATTTCACTAATTTACGGAAAGGCAACTTTTCTGATGCCAATTACTCTGGAGCATGATGAAAGTTTATTCTTGGACTTTCACCTCTGTTGGTGTAGTGCTGATTAGAGCAATCATGTGTGACTTGTTCTTGTTAAGAGACAAGAGGTCTTTCCTTTTGTCTGAAAACTCTGTTTCAGTTGCGAAGTTTATGATAGGGTGTCAGTTCATAACTCAAAATATATCATCTGGGGAAAGATTTCCTGATCTTGACACACCAAGGAACTTTAGAAAGAGGAGTGCAGGATCAATGGCACAGTCAGGAGCAGTCTACAAGGCAGAGATATTCTAAAACGTTTTTGCCTCGTGTTTCCGATTTTTTGGTAAATGTTAACTTTCAGACAATATCTTCCATGATCTCTTTCCCAATCCCTTTGAGGTCATGCACAGTCACATCTGTCAAGCTAATAGTCTTTTGACAATATTTCTCAGGGTAGTACCCAAAGTAACACTTTTGATGCATGCTTCCAATGTATCTGTGTGTTATGGACTTAAAACATATAATAGGTCTGGTCTGTGGAATCTTGTATTGCACTGTTGCACAATTCAGAAGGTGCAGATTATCATGATTATGTCCAAAGGTTCTGCAGGTCCTCAGCCATCCCACTGCTTCCAGTTGGACAACCAGTGTTCATTAAAAACCTCATTAAAATTTCTTTTGTTACAAGGTTGCCATTTAGTCCTGCCCACAGTCCCCATCGTTGTTTGCTTTATCAACAACCATGAAGACAATTTTTAAAAGGAACAGTTAGAAACTCCCCTGTAACAGGTTAACATCAAGATGTATATTCTCAAGGTTGCTCATTCCTTGCAGTCAGTAATGAGCACACCTCAAGTAGTTAAAGTGACCTGCTGTGGCAAATGTACATGCAAGTAAGCAATCTGAAATCCCTGCAAATGCAGGAACCAACCCAATACAATTGCCTAGATTATCAGCCATGTCAACCATTTCTGATAATTCAGCCACATCAGATGGTTTCACCCACTTTATTCATTCCTGTTCCCTCTGTCAGTGTCCCAATAGTACTCAGAAAGTTCATACTATTATGGAAACTCCCTGACAAGATAACAATTCTTATTTTGTGGTGCATCAATAAAAATTTCAGGTGCTTTCCAAGTCAAGGGCTGGTCAAAATTTACGATAGTAGGAAGCTTTTGCTTCATCAAGAGGTTACGAAGTCTAATATGGTGAAAAAGCAACCCTTGTATCCTGAGTACACATTTATCATGGGCGAGAAGAATGTAACTGAGGATTGTCCAGGATTTGAGCAGCTGGATGGCTGAGTTGTTTTAAAATGGTTCCCACCTGCTATGCTGAAGGTCTTTGCCTGCATGGGTTCGAACCTTGGTTGGAGAACCCAAAATCTTCAGTGGTCGATCATTAGCAAAATCCTGCATTGATGTCATTCAGGTGGGACATAAAATAGTGGCCCCCTTGTGTCATTATCTATGCTGGGTAAGTAAAAGATCACATCACTCTCCAATCTGATCAATAATACTAATAGCACCACACCTCTCCCGCAAACATTTAAACTCGTACAGAGTTATGGAGGCCTGTTGGCATCTCATCCAGATTCAGATCGCATCAATCAACCCTCTTGACCTAAAACATCTATCTATTTAAGGATGCTACATGTATCTGTCCTGATAAATGATGCAAATTCGGTGTTACCTGTCTGAAGCCAAGGGATATCTCCCAAAAAATACCACCTGCAGTCATAGTAAAATAAAAATCGGAAATTCCTTAAAGAATACCCTGTTTCAAGGATACTTTGCAAACCTACATTCTAAGATAGGGGATTTTGTCATGTTTTCTGATGCTAGTTCCAAGATGTCCTTACAGGGAAGAGAATTGTTCAAATTTCTGTGGAAAAATTGTCTTAAATAAAAGTGTCTGTGGCCATATTGGAGTTTAAAAGCTCCATAATTGTCCAATGTCTCAATGTGTTCTTGCCCCCAAAAACCTTCGTCTGAATGCAAAGATCATCGAATTTGACTTTCTTGTGGGCCCACTGCTGTATATATATAATCAATGCCAAACTGAAAAACTGTGATAATGCCAACGACACTTAAGACAAAAATGGTGGATAATTGATGACTTCAGAACAGTGTAAATTGACTTTATAAACAAAGTTAATGGTCATTTATGGCCAATTGCTGTTAACTAAATTGAATAATGATGCAATGAATCATTTCTCTGTTTCACTCAATGACAACTAAAGCAGCTGCATTCTTTTAATTGGCAATTGATACAACGATTGTCAGATCTAAGTAAATGGTTGACTTTATCAAGGTGTCGGCAACCATATTTTACACCATGTTAGCATTGTAAATGTTAAATATTGGTCCAATGTTAGTTTTGATGCTCTCAATGTGTTCCTTGACCTCGAAAACCTAGGTTTAGATACAAAGATCATCAAATTTGAGTGGATAGTTCCCAAGTTATTGCCATTTGAAGGTTTCGTCGGCCATCTTGGACGCCATCTTGAAAAAAACACATTTCCGATGGTCCGATTTTGGTAAACTTTTGGTATGTTAAAAAGTACACCTATACCTAACAGAATCAGTTGAAAAACCTTTTGTAGCAATTTTTTGGGGGTTGAGGGGTTATTTTTCACAAATAGACTTGACTAAATCGGACTTTACGGAATTGCTCATTTGCATTGGATTTCCACAGTGTACAGAAGTGTTTCAGCATTATCATTGTCAACATTTTGTGAATTTCAGGTGGGAGTCTTCTGATCTGCTTGGCAATTATTTTGTCAAGTTTCGAAAACATCTTTCCTTCCGCTCATGGTTCGACTCCAATTCTAGGTTAGTGTTCACTTCAATGCAATAAAAATATATTTTACGGGAATCTGTTCTAATTTGATATTCCATTGATATTTTTACCATTTACTTGTACTTGTTTTTATCATAATCATGGTGGATGATTTTTTCAGCGTGTGTGATAATAGAATCAATAATAAAATGTTGTGTGCATAAATGGTACCACAACTAGGCCTAAATGTCTAGATGATTTTGAATGATTTTCATTGTTGTTTTCAATTATTATTCAATAACTGACCAGTGGCGTAGCTAGAAATGATGTTGTCACAACTTCGTGAAGCAACATCAAAGATATGACGTTAGCATGGGCCATTGTTGCGACGTTTTCAAAACATTGTGAAGTACAGCCATGGCCGAAAGTTTTCACTCAGCTGCAGTGCTGCACTCTGAGGCAATTATTGTGACCAATCATAACAAAGCAAATAATTGCTCAATCTTCACTAAATTGTGAGCAGGTATAGTTTATACAGAGTAGAAGGTGTTCTGGTAGAACTGCTGTGTACACATAGCATTAAGCATTCATGACAAAATTACTATAAAATACATAGTTGAATTTTTCCATTCATCAGGCAATACGATAATTGTTTTTTTCTTTTAAAATATGACCCAATTTTAAGTTGGTGTAGGAATTCAGAGCATGCACTTCATCTTTTGAAAGAAATTTGTATCAAATGCTTTCCTTAGATGTGGAGTTTAATGAAATAAATTAAAAAATTGGATCATAAGAAAAAAGTTTTACCACTTTTTTGTACTTTACCACTTTATTCTTAAATCAGAAAATAAAATATTTTCTAATCATAACCACTTCAAGCAAATCCCAAACAAGCAACGTTAAAGTCACATATGTGATGTAATTTTGTCATGAATGTTTAATTTGGTGGTGTGTTCCCAACACATCCACACACTATGGTCAATATAACTATCATGTGAATGACAATAGAGGATCAGAACTGATTATATGCTTCAATTTCAAGTAATTCAGTATTTTGCCTCATAGGTATTATGTAACATTATTCCATTCAACAGGTTTTGTCAGAACATGTCCAAGTACATACTGACTATAATTCCTGACATTTTGGTGAAGATTGAGTATTTGCTTTGTTATGACTTGTCAAAATTATAGCCCCAAAGTGTGGCCATGGCTGTAGTGTCAAGTGTTCGACGTTAGCTTGCTTCAGTGTTATGGTCGTACTTGTGCTAAGTCCAAAAATATCATTTACTCTTTATTATACTCTGTTGCTTGTACTTTCAGCCCAGTATTACATCAGTGTTGTGGTCTTGCTGGTGCTGAGTCCGATCATATCATTCACTCTTTATTATACTCTGTTGTTTGTACTGTCATCCCAGTATTACATCAGTGTTATGGTCGTACTTGTGCTGAGTCCGATCATATCATTCACTCTTTATTATACTCTGTTGCTTGTACTTTTAGCCCAGTATTACATCAGTGTTATGGTCGTACTTGTGCTGAGTCCGATCATATCATTAACTCTTTATTATACTCTGTTGCTTGAACTTTCAGACCAGTATTACATCAGTGTTATGGTCGTACTTGTGCTGAGTCCGATCATATCATTAACTCTTTATTATACTCTGTTGTTTGTACTTTTAGCCCAGTATTACATCAGTGTTGTGGTCGTACTTGTGCTGAGTCCGATCATATCATTCACTCTTTATTATACTCTGTTGCTTGTACTTTCAGCCCAGTATTACATCAGTTTTGTGGTCGTACTTGTGCTGAGTCCGATCATATCATTCACTCTTTATTATACTCTGTTGCTTGTACTTTCAGCCCAGTATTACATCAGTGTTATGGTCTTGCTGGTGCTGAGTTTGATCATATCATTCACTCTTTATTATACTCTGTTGCTTGTACTTTCAGCCCAGTATTACATCAGTTTTGTGGTCTTGCTGGTGCTTAGTTTGATCATATCATTCACTCTTTATTATACTATGTTATTTGTACTTTCAGCCCAGTATTACATCAGTGTTATGGTCTTGTTGGTGCTTAGTTTGATCATATCATTCACTCTTTATTATACTCTGTTATTTGTGCTTTCAGCCCAGTATTACATCGGTGTTGTGGTCTTGCTGGTGCTGAGTTTGATCATATCATTCACTCTTTATTATACTCTGTTGCTTGTACTTTCAGCCCAGTATTACATCAGTTTTGTGGTCTTGCTGGTGCTTAGTTTGATCATATCATTCACTCTTTATTATACTCTGTTATTTGTACTTTCAGCCCAGTATTACATCAATGTTATGGTCTTGCTTGTGCTGGGTTTGATCATATCATTCACTCTTTATTATACTCTGTTGTTTGTACTCTCAGCCCAGTATTACATCAGTGTTGTGGTCGTACTTGTGCTGAGTCCGATCATATCATTCACTCTTTATTATACTCTGTTGTTTGTACTTTCAGCCCAGTATTACATCAGTGTTGTTGTCTTGCTGGTGCTGAGTTTGTTCATATCAACGCTCATCACAAATATAGCCGACCGTGCTTCAAGTCCTGGTGGTTTGCCCAAAATTATCAAAAAGGTAAACTATTTTAAGGACTAAAGCATTTATAACAGAACTTAGTTCTATGGGATTGTTGAAGGCAAAAGCCAGACAGTAGATATTTTTTAATTATGTCAATGTTAAGTTGTAGACTATTCTGTTGTGGTTAGTGTGAAGATCGTTCAATTGCAACGTTATAAATATAAACAGATACACAAGATGAATTGGATTTCTAGTTTTTCTGATTCTTAGTAATAAACATGATTAGTTGGGGAGCCAGTGGGCCAAAATGTGGAAAATCGTAGGGCCCGTCGGACAACATCACAAATTTGGTACCATTTTGTAGCCAGAAACTTGCCCGTCAAAATTCAGGTTGTTGTACTATCAAATTGTGGTATAGGTTTTGAGATAAATGCGTTACCATGGCAACGATGTGCTATTTTCAACAGATTTCTGGGAAACGGTAATGGTATCTTTCTTTTTATGTGGAGGACTGTACAATAATCACAGCATTTTCATTTTTGGGTCAAATCTTCAGAAGGCCTGGGTCCTTCAAATGACACATGTAATTTATGGTTATGAAATATAACTGTTACCATGGAAACCATATTCTGATGCACTCTATGAAAATTACTGACTTCAACAAGTTCTGCAATGCTGCATTTACACAATATTAGGTATAATAACAACATTTTTTCAGAATAAGTGCTATCATATTCCATTCTTGCTACCTGTAAAAAATTATTAGGATGACATTATATTTTATGTTTCTACGGCAACAGAAACACATGAAAGTCATATCAGGTAAAATATCTAAATTTTACTCTCAGGCCCCTGCCCTGGTTAAATTGCAGACAAATATGATACGTTGTTGCACACTATTATTGTACCAACTCAAATACAGATATTAAGTTCATAAATTTCTTACCGTAACCATGGTAACCATTGAAAAATGCAATTTTTTTCAATTTGAGCAAAAAAATACAAAACTCTGCTTTGTCAAGCTAACTAATTTGTCTTGATTGTGCAGAACATAAAAATTATTACGCTATTATTTTCTGAGATAAAAGCTGACACTAAGAAATTCAGTTTTTAAGTTGTTACCATGGCAACAGTTGAAATATGCTCTCCTTTCCAAATACAAACAAAATTAATGACCTTAGATCTGCCTGATCATGTGCATTTTATTCAACCTGACGACAACTTATCAATACAATTATACTACAAGGGATATGTATAAGCAGAATTATCATTATATGAATTTGTTACCATGGCAACCATAAAAAAGGAACCTTTTAAAGCCGTTACAGCTTTGATTTCACATCAGGATACTCAATTCCTCATTTTATCTGAGATAACAATGAACAATGATATATGTGCATGTACACATTATCTTAAGTCAAAAGACAGTATACATTTGTTGTTTCTATGGTAACCACTATAAAGTGTAATAAATTATACTATTAGACTGTAGTGAAAATTATCATCCGTTGTCATTGCATTCATCCATTAACGTTTTTTGGTAAAATGAGGGGGGGCGGAGGGTTGGTCTAGTGGTAGCATGCTGGGCTGTCAATCGCTTGGTCCAGGGTTCGAATCCAGTTCTTGCCGGGTCTCCTAGGCTTACGTTGATTGTACAGAAACATGAATATGATATAAAATCATTTTCTTAGATAAAAATAACTTTAATGAATCCATTTTCAGCTGTTACAATGGCAACCTTAGAAACGGACCTTTTAAATTTTTGCATAAAGGAAAATTTGTCAGTTTGAAAAATGGTATTGATCAAAGCACAGATCTGCCTGGATTATTGGTAACCTCTGCACATTATTAATTGAAATATACCATAACAAATCAAATGGAATGATTATAGTATAAAATTTAAGTATTTTTGAACAATGTCATTATAGCCATTTTACCTAAAAAATGATTCAATCAGATATTACAATATGCTTGTGTGATAAATATATGATAGGCCGCAGGCTAGAATAGGTCCACGTACATCCCCCCCCCCTACAATTTAATGAACTAATACTTTTTTGAATCCTGAGAACCTATGAAAAATGAATTGGAAGATAAAGGAAAAATATAGGAATGAACTTCGAGTTTAATCACCTTAAACATAGGCGCCTCAAAATGGCAGAAATGCCATTTTCGTGCATTTTGTCACTCTTTGAACTTCATTAAGTAGAAAAATAAAGCACTTATACTTGTACTATTGCTATAAAAAAACATATAAAATAAAAGCTATGGATGTCAGACATCTTTCTGTACCATCTGCAAGTAGATAGATCTATTCTGCTTCTCATAGTATAGGTGTAACCACAATGTATCTCATCCTGCATAAATTTAAGTCAATGCTTCAACTGCTCAATATCTGCATAATTTTTTCCAGAAGTTGTGATACTATACTGCTTTGGAAACACATCATATTGAAGCCAAGAATATATGGATCCCATCTAATACTCTTGTATTTACATAATATGAGAGTGTGGCTCATGAGAATGGCACAATTGTGTTAAATAGGCCCGGAAATTGGCCATCTTCTTAAAAACATTGTAATTATTTGACATTTGTGATCTTCAAGGATGACCACAGTGGGATTTTAAGATGTGCTATAGGAGCTAAATTTTGTTACGGATGACAACAACAATGCTGGCTACATATCTACATCAAATTAATTTAAGAAATTACTTTAGTTTTCCCAGAAAGGTGGTGTCAAGTGAGGGAAACGCTAAATTCTTCGCACGAATCTGTTACTTTTTTTGTATGAATATGAATAGAGTTGCTCATGTTTCAGGCATATATACTAATTATAGAAGGAAAAATGTGTACTTCCTAACAGCTTTAATTATTGGTAGAGATTTGTTAGGGAAATTGTCATGGACTTCCCAATAATTCTTGATCATTATATAAAGGACTCATTTTTCAGTTAAGCGTTTCACGAAAATCACACTGAAAGTGACTGATTATCAGTGATACCTCATTTAGTAGAGAAGTTACAAAAAAATGAGAAGTCAAAATCGAGGTTTGGCTTAATAGCCTATTAAACTTATTAGTTTAGTAAGCATCAAACAAAACAAATGCCAAACCCTCAGTGCCATAAAATTACCCCCCTCGGCAATATCAGAGAATAATCCTTTTTTGGCTGATATATTGATGTAAACTATCACTTCCAAATGTCTATGATGATTCAGATTCAGATTTCAGATTTTTTATTTTCTCTCAGAGCAAAATATTAACATACATATGAAGATAAAAAAGACAACAACAAAAAAACTCCAAGATGGGTGACCCCTTTAAGACATCTGTGATGTCGCTGTCTAGATTCTCATACAAAATTTGTATTGCTACATATCTTTGCATATACATCAAAATCAATATTTCAGCTCTACACGGTAGTTTATATTGGTATCCCAGGATAGACCTGTTTAACATGGGGATTATCTCATTCTCAGTCATTTTTTCTTCATAAATTACACAAATGTCACTGAATGGATTTACTCTCATGATAACTGGTTATATATTTTCTTCATTAGTTATGATGTCCATCATTCAGGGCTATGCAATTTCTCTATGGGTCTTATTATGGTCTGATGCCACCTTCCAGAGAATCTGCATGTGCAGCACTTCCCAGAAATAGCAGTAGTTTTTGATGTGGGCTTCTGTTCCATAACAAATTTCATGCTTATGTTATATTGTGGAATTTACAGTACTATACAATTTTTGATTCTAAAGTAGTAAAGTAAGTGCTAAAAAATATCTATTATAAAATGAGTCTTAAAGCTGTTTGTGGATTGGCGTTCCAAACATTTTCAAAATTAACTTTCAACTTGGTTGTGTAAGGTCACTGGCTTTTAAAAAGATGTTTTTTTTTGTATCAGTTATGGTTAATAACTTGATTCAGTGCTATCACTTCTAGCAGCATAGGTGACAATAAACAAACTAATTAAATGACTAAAAGTATACTTAATCAAATAAGAAGATTAGGAGACCAACAGAAAACTGTCGATGATGTGGCAAAGCCAGTTTGCAAATTGAAAATAAGAAAAAGTGCTTGTTCTAGTATACAAAAAACGTCGCCTTTGTTGAGATTTACAGACCATGCAGACGTCTGTAGGCCATGTATTTTGCCTTCTTCCAGACGTCTGTCGAACGTGTTTTCTGCTATTCAAACCACTTACAGACCTGAAGTAGAAGAGACACACGCTATTTTAAGACATCTGTGCTCTATATAAAAAACAGGCTATTTTAAGAAAATTCTGTAGGCAATATCTTTCGCCTGTTTCTAGACGTTTGTAGGTTTCACATTTAGCCTATTTCCAGACATCTTTATGCTGTATTTTTAGCCTTTTTTACATAGTGAATCAAACAGCTGCATTGATCAGTTTTGTTCGTACAGACAAACGACTTTTACAATTTCAAAAGATATAACAGACAGTCTGCGCAGATAACAATTTGAGCAATTCCAGAAGTCTTTTAAGGCTCTCAAATGGACTTCTCATATCATTTGATCCTGTCTGGATTTTCAGAAATACAGGTGATACAGATGACTGGATCACCATATATTCATTGGTCTGTAAATAGTCGGTTTTGCACTTTCCAGACATCTGTAGATGTTATTTGGGTCAAACTTTGCTAAGCCTGAAATTCTTGTCTCCAGTCTTTAACAATAATTCATGGTGACAGGAAGGTACATGCACCCTCTTGTTGTCATTTGTCATAGACAAGGATATTAGCAAAACTTACAACACAAAAAAATATGAGGCAGGTAATTTTTATCCAATCCAAAAGTAGCATTGAAATGGCCAACCCCCCTGAAAATGGCTTGTCTCCACCAACATTTTCTTTGAAAGATCACGTCACAAACACTACTGCAGGATCCTGATTCAATCAAACTCTTCCATACATGGAGACTTGACTATCACTCTTCTAAAATCTAGTTACCAATAGCTGAAATATTATTATGTATAAGAGCAGATGGTTGTTTTTTCAATGTCTCCAATATTGCGTCACTAGCATCATACCGGATTTGTTTCTTAATAAAAATGAAAGGGACACACATTCTGTGAGAAAACCTTGTGTCTGGCGTTGTTTGAGAATCCTAGAAAATAACTGCACTATCTGTAGCTCTGTATCATTTATGTAAACCAAAATGTTTGAGTACTTCTGTTGGCATGTCAGTTGTCCAATCTCAATTTCTCATTAGCAAATGCCTTGCTGCTCTATTTTGACTGCATATTTCTGGGCCATAATCACTTTAAACAGTGCTCATAAGTCCATTGCATGCACATATTGCCAGACTGCCAGTTTCGCACTGGTCCCAACAAAGATTTTTACCCAAATTATCATTAGCATCACAACAAAAATGCCTTATTGCCTTAACTTCACTAAAATTTTGTTGCAGGTGACTGGAGTTGAAATTGGTTGAATATTATCAATACATGTTTCAACAGAATATTACATAACATTACTTGCTCTTATCGCCATCTACTCTTATAATGTCTGCTCTTATCTCAAACTACTCTTAGCTCCACCTGCTCTTATCTCCACCTGCTCTTATCTCCACCTGCTCTTATCTCCACCTGCTCTTATCTCCTTCCTATGCCCACTTGCTCTTAACTCAACCTCCTCTAATCTCCAATTTATCTTATCTCCGCCTTCCATTTATTCCGCTTGCCTGCCTACTCTTATTGCCACCTCATTGTATCTCAACCAACTCTTATCCCCACCTGCTCTTGTCTCCTCCTTCTCTTGTCCCAACCTGCTTTTATCTCCACCTTGTATTATCTCCATCTAATTGTGTCTCCACCTACTCTTATCTCCACCTGCTCTTGTCTCCTTCTTCTCTTGTCCCGACCTGCTTTTATCTCCATCTGCTCTTGTCTCCAGTGGAGTAGGTGGAGACTCTCCACCAACTTCATCAACTCTGATTGCCGCCTATTCATACCTCCACCTAATCTTAATTCAACCTACTCTTATCTCCACCTGCTCTAATTCCCACCTTGCATTATCTCCACGTAATTATATCACTGGTCACCTACTCTTACCTCCACCTTCAGCTTTCTCCAGCTACTCTTATTGCCACCTTATTGTATCTCGACCTTCTGTTATTGCCACCTTATTGTATCTCCACCTACTCTTATCTCCACCTAATCGTATCTCCATCTAATCGTATCTCCACCTACTCTTATCTCCACCTGCTCTTATCTCCACCTGCTCTTATCTCCACCTAATTGTATCACCACTTACTCTTATCGCCATCTGCTCTTATCTCTACCTGCTCTAAGCTCCATTTTACTCTTATCTCCATCTACCCGTATACCCTTATGCTCCTCCTGGAAACCACCTACAAAATCTAAATACTGGCAGAGCCCCTTGCCAGTTATAATTTTATGCGTATGGTTCTTTTGCAAATGCATGCCAACTAATGGCATTATAAAGTGCTCACACTTAAAAACGCACACTTTCAAAAAGGTTAAAAATCGAACTTCCTCTTTAAGTTTCAAGATGAAAGTTTGAACACTTCTAGTAATTGCCATCAGGTGCATTCATGAAAATTAACAAATCTCTAAGTGCAGTACTTTTGTGTCATATTAATTTGTCGTGGTTACTGTTGAAAATGCAAGTCACAAAATTTCAATATCCTCTGATCATAAATTTCAACAACTAAGCTATTCCTTCCACAATATCTTTTGATAAGCCAGGAAAGTTTACAATTATACTTGCTTGATGGGTTGGAGAAAAGAGTTATTTGACCAAACCACAATTAAAGAGGATGAAATTAATAAAATTTGAGTGTCAATGCTGACCAACCCCCTACAGGAGACTTTTGTCAAAATCTTCAAAAAAGATGTTTTATTCAGATTTCTGAGAGTATTGATATGGAATGATTGTCTCTGTATTGTGTTTCTACAGTGAGAAAGCAAAAAGCCCAATAATTTAACAGCTTTGGTTCACAGTTTGAGTTTTCAATTCAAAATCTGCTTTATCATTAACTTTTTTTTTTCAAAAACTTCCGTGGGGCAGTTTTTGGATGTCCTGTGCCTGTCATGTGAAAATTTCATAAGATTAATCCTATCCAGTATGCCACAAAACCAATATTTAATTGGTGCATTTTGTGTTGAAGTGCACTTAGTGCAGTTTGTGACTTGCATTTTGCTAATCAGGACAGGAGGAGGACACGGCAATGAGGTGAAAGATGATTGAAACAGCCATCAAGCACAAGCCTAGGTGACCCGGCAAGAGTTGGATTCGGACCCAGCGATTTGCAGCCCAGTATGCTACCGCTAGACCAACCCTCCCCCCTCATCTTCTTACTAAATAATGTTAATGGATGAATGCAACGATAATGATAATTTTCACTTGGGTCTAATAGTATAATTTATTACACTTTTTAGCAGTCACCATAGAAAAAACAAAATGTATAATGTCTTTTGCCTTAAGATAATGTGTGCATGCATATATAACATTGCTCATGTGTTATCTTAGATAAAAGGAGGAATTGAGTATCCTCATGTGAAATCAAAGTTGTAACGGCTTTAAAAGGTACTTTTTGATGGTTGCCATGGTAACAAATTCATATAATGATAATTCTGCTTATATCCCTTGTAATATAATTGTATTGATAAGTTGTTGTCAGGTTGATTAAAATGCACATGATCAGGCAGATCTAAGGCCATAAATTTTGCTTGTATGTGGAATGGACAGCATATTTCAACTGTTGCCATGGTAACAACTAAAACTGAATTTCTTAGTGTCAAGTTTTGTCTCAGAAAATAATAGCATAATAATTTTTCATGTTTCTGCACAATCAAGACAAATTAGTAAGCTTGACAAAGCAGAGTTTTGTATTTTTTGGCTCAAATTGAAAAAAATTGCATTTTTCAATGGTTACCATGGTAACGGTAAGAAATTTATGAACTTAATATCTGTACTTGAGTTGGTACAATAATAATGTGCAACAACGTATCATATTTGTCTGCAATTCAACCAGGGCAGGGGCCTGAGAGTAAAATTTAGATATTTTACCTGATATGACTTTCATGTGTTTCTGTTGCCGTAGCAACATTAAATATTATGTCATCCTAATAATTTTTTACAGGTAGCAGGAATGGAATATGATAGCTCTTATTCTGAAAAAAATTTGTCGTTATACCTAATATTGTGTAAATGCAGCATTGCAGAACTTGTTGAAGTCAGTAATTTTCATAGAGTGCATCAGAAAATGGTTTCCATGGTAACAGATATATTTCATAACCATAAATTACATGTGTCATTTGAAGGACCCAGGCCTTCTGAAGATTTGACCCAAAAATGAAAATGCTGTGATTATTGTACAGTCCTCCGCATAAAAAGAAAGATACCATTACCGTTTCCCAGAAATCTGTTGAAAATAGCACATCGTTGCCATGGTAACGCATTTATCTCAAAACCTATACCACAATTTGATAGTACAACAACCTGAATTTTGACGGGCAAGTTTCTGGCTACAAAATGGTACCAAATTTGTGATGTTGTCCGACGGGCCCTACGAATCTCCTTAAATATTGCACTTTTTTGGACCTGGCTCCCCAACTAGATTAACAGGTGAAACACTCTCACTGAAAGTATGGTTTATTCATTGTGCTGTTTTTATGAATCTAACATATTTTGTAGGTGTTCCTAGATGGTCTTGGGAGAATGCTCTGTGTTTCGTCTGCCAATTACAACATAATAAATGAGGAAGAGGGCAGCACTAGTCCAGACAACTCCGTCCAGTGGAAATCCTTGGCACAAGTTCTTGACCGTCTGCTCTTCATCATTTACATCATCTTAACTGTTGTTCTTACCTTTGTTTTTCTATTCAGAGTTTAAGGTGGCTCACTACTCATGTAAAATGGTAGTAAGCGCACATTCACGCGCAGCCAGGCAGGCCCTGTCTATCGTAACGTCACCAGGGCAGCAGAGCCCTGCTGACACTGTTTCAGCTTTTTAAAAAATTCTGATAATTTCATGCGGCTGCCGCTTCATACACACTTTTTTGCCACTTCTCTTTAGGCTTGAGACTTCTGGTTTAGAGCATTAGATGCGCTATGAAGAGGACTGCAAGCTGACAAGGTTTCAGCTTTATAGTCTAAATAGAAGATTTTTACCAGCGATTTTCGGCAAGCAGGTCTAATTTCTCAAAAATGACTTTGACATATAAATAAATTTTTATATCAAAATCCATCGTGGTTGGAAACCTTCTCTTATGCATTATATTGTTGCTCACAATATTGGAAATAAATGACAAAGAAATGAGAAATCCTATCTAGCCAATTTTTTTTTACGCCATGGTTTATGAAAAAAGTTAAAATTGTCAAAATTAATATTTTTATTCCGAACCCCTTGGAAAGCCCTTTAAAGTAAATATATCTCTTTGAAGTTATAATCAGCTTTTCCATTAAATTGTCTTCTTTAATTTCTTGCTTAATTGCATAATATGGGATGCATGACCACTGAATGGCAGGACAAACTTCACAGTAAAAATGTTAAGAAAAAAATTTAGTTTTTCAGGTTTGCGTGGAGTGACTTTCTTGTACATAACCTCAAACATTTTGAAAAAAAGGCTGGTTGCGACCACTTTTTTTACATATCCTTGCTATAAACTATATTTTTGATCATTCTAAAATATTTTTAAGAAATCCTATCTTGGAAAGTTCACGAGTATCGAGCCACCTTAAGCCTTGTTTATTTGACCCGGTGTGCAGTCTTCAATAATATCATATGGCTGGCTGAAATACTCGCTCCTCATTGGCTGACAGCCGTGCCATATTCTACGATATTGGCATATTATTGCACGCATGTTATTGCACGCTCATTTTAACATGCAAGAGATTGGACGGACCTGAGAGGAAGCACCATATTTGAGTGCTGCTGCATCCACAAGCAGACAGAAAGGTTGTGTTTTTCAATTTTACAAATAAATGCACTGCACAGCAACGGAAGCAGATAGGAAGATGCTGTTTGCTACAAAAGATGCGTCTATTAAAGGGCAAGTCAGATATGACGTTTTTGCAGGGGTGCCGGAAGGAAACATGAGCGGCAGGGGCGGTCGTGCGAGAAAGGGCAAATCTAATTCACGTTCCAAAATTTTAAAGGCACACCGTAATGCAATTTTTTTATTAGTTGAGAGCTTCAAATGTACTATTTACAGAAACATCACAGTGATTGTTTTTAATTTATCCCAAAATAAACCCATGAAAAAAATGATTGAAGTTACTGATTTTGGCCAGCATTTTGGCACAACAAAAAGCGACTCCTGTAGGAGCAAACTGGGCAATTCACGTAGGACTGGGTAATGATTAAACAAGTAAATGACTTGTTATGACCTCTTGAAGCATGAAAGAACTGTTAGAACTAGCTGTGAAATGTTTTAGGAACAAAGAGATAAAGCTTAAAAAGGTGACAATATTAATTTGAGACAAACTGAAACAGTGGAAAATCTTGCAAATGCTTGTGACAAGTGCTAACTGTCAATCATGATAAAATTATATTGATCTTGTGAGCTGATTGGTTGGTTCTTATGACTTTATTTGACATTGGTTAATTTGTCCATAATTGTCAAATCCAGACCGCATATTGTTATGGCAGCCACTAATATAATTTTAGATATCTTGACAATCTGTCCTACCCTATGTATGATGTATTTTACATGAAAGCTGCATGGGGGAGGGGGTTGGAGGTTGCTTATTGCTTAACTATTATATTATACATTTAAATGTAATTGTGCGGCCTGGTCTTGCAAATTGTGATCCAAATCAGTCCCTGCCCACTTTCACAACCTTCAGAAAATCAACCAATCAGATATTGTGCATGATCGAATGATTGGAACTTGTAAACTGTTAAATTCTGTTTGCTTTTAGCAGTTACTGTCATTTTCACAAATAAAAGCTTAACCTGAGTGTTGTCAGATCACAGCTAGTATTATTTCAAACAATGCATCAGATAATTACTTGTTGTTTATCACAGGAATATTAGGTGGACAAAATTGCAGAAGTGTGTTTGTCAAATTTATTCATTTAATTCGTGGAGAGGGGGAGGTCCAGTGGCGGAGCTATGGGGGGGGGGGCCTGGCCCGGAGGTCCACCCTACCCTACGTCACTCATCAGTTGACTGAACATGCTGTGGGGACACAAAACATTGTCCAAATCCCAATTTCACATATTTTTCCTGATCTATGGTTAAAACCAATTTTTTCAATGTTGACAGGATGCACTTGCAGTAGCCCATTCTTTCATAAGATAACAAGAAATTCTTTAAAAAAAGAATTGTAGGGACCTGAGAATTCTTCAAACACATATTTTATTTTCCAAATGTTCAAATAATGTTTTATGTATATGTAGTTACATCTATACCTCCAATGTACCACTGTGAGTGTGTGATATAACAAACCTAATACATGTTACATCATGATTAGGCATGCCTAATTACAGGTGTTATTAACATAGACAGCAAACCAAGCAATGAGAAGCCCTTTTAAATTCTTTGTCATGAACATGAAATTTCTATTTCCATTACAACAAACTAATTGTGGCTTGCATAATATTTGGATTATTACACTTTTAGACTGGCCAGTTTGTGAGAAGTTGAATATCTAATGTTCTCATACAGTGTTTTCTTTTATCACTTGTCTTATGTTGTCTCAAATGTTTATACACTTAGGCTATATAATGTTTTGAAGGAAATCTCTATGGGATAATATTATGCTCCAGGTGTGCTTTGGATATGGTCCCCAATGTATTATGCTCCAGGTGTGCTTTGGATATGGTCCCCAATCACTCAACCATGACAGCTCCCAAGGTCATGCAGTGAAGGAGCTGCTGAGCATAAAGAGGGGCAAATATATACTTGATTTGTAAATTGTAGTCACAGTTACCTTTGCTGTAGCATGAGTATCCTCCTAATATTGGAGGTAAATTTGGAGGGTACTCCTGCTATAGGGAAAGTATATCTGCAAGGCCAACTTCCTAGTGGCCCCCTCCAGAAACTCAAGAAGCTCCACCACTGCAGTACACATAAATTGATGACAGATAGCACTTGGCTGATTATTTTTGCCCCTTTAGTTAGGGACCTCCACTGTCAAATCTTTCCTCATTTGGAGCTTATAACACAGATCTGAGATGGTCCCTGCAAAAAATGAGCAAAAGTGTCATTTTGATGATTGTGGCCCTTTAATGTAGCGTCAATAACAATTTCGAAAATATTCTTGTACATTTTTGCATAAATTCACTGTATATTAAGGTAAAATAATGTTTTTCTTTGAGATGAAAAGGGCAACCTTGCCCCCCTGTCCCTCCTGGCCAAGGGCAGGAGGGGCAATTGCCCCCCCCCCTGCCCCCCTGTTCCGGCACCCCTGCGTTTTTGTACTGGTTATATTATATCTTTTATCGTAATAAGGCATCAAGTGGCCGAAAACAGCATTTTTGCCATTTTTTTGGGGTTATATTTTAGTGTTTAGAGGTCTAAAGTCTGCTATAAAGTTTATGAAAAAAATCGAAAATTAAAACCATCATCAAGTATATTATTTATAGATTCCAAAAGTGTGAATTTTTTTTGTGAGTGAAATAGTTATGAATTCCTGATGAGATACATTTTAAGTTTGTGGTTAAAAAGAAACACAAATTGAGTTGTGCAGCAGCACAAGATCGTTTGTTGGTTTTTGTGAAAAAAGCGCAGCACTGGAAATGGATAGGAAAATGATTGTGGTGGCAAAAAGCAAAGGGCTACAAATGTAAGTGGATATCAACTTTTTGTACTGTTCATGTTATTAGTTGTATCAGATTAAAGCATTTAAACATGAAGTCCACGAAAAATGATCGAGTAACACTGTTTTATAAAAATCATCATATCCAACTATTTTCCTGAAAAATAGTAAGATAGGAGCCTGCCAGATCCTAATTTCACGCAAAAACTATAAATTTACATCACATTTTTTGAAACGTTGTCCTCAAACCAGACATTTTTTTGGTTTTATTTCATCATAAAATTGGCGTCTTTTTTCTGGTATTTGACAAAACTTTTTGCAAATTTTTGGGTTGTTTCCCTGGTCGCACTAAGGATAATTCTGCATCATTTTAATCCTTAAAACATGGAGAAACAGTTGATATAATGTAAAATGTTTAACTTTTTGTAATTATGGCTTCTTAAAGACAGATTTGTGAGCTAGTTTTGAGATTGTGCAAAAATTGATAAAATCATTCCGTCACAAAAAAATTATATTTATTTATATTATCTGAAAAACACTAATGTTACATATACCATACTCGATATTTTCTGAGTATTTACCTCTCCTAAAATATCAGTAGCCTCCATATCTCATAATTCTGACCCTATCATTGTCTATGCTGCGTGACGGAATGATGCAAACGCTTGTGACGGAATGATGAAAATATGATATTTTGAAAATATTTGAAAGGCTGTCTTATTAGCATATATAACAACATACTTTATAAAAATACATTATTCTTTGGCTAGTTATTATTGTTTTGACACGGGACAGTGCTTTAACGTCTTTACTTCAAACTAAGTATTTTTTGTAACAGTTTATTGCATCTTCATTTGAATGTGATGGAATGATGCCCTAACTTTGATTTTCTCTTAAGAGGCAAAGACAGAGACACGGAAGGTGTGACTGCCATGAAAAGTACAAGATAGAAATCATAATAATAATGCAAACAGAACAGAACATTTTTACATATCAGACTGCAACCATAAAGCTGATAGGCAAAGCACAGTAACCACAAGGGCAGACATCATAACGATCCTGACCGACAGGATTGGCACCAACCTCGTTCAAATTCAGGCCACCAAGAAGACAAAAATTATGGGTGTCAAAAAGTAAACATAGTGTCCTTGTAGACTAATAAAAAACATACATGTATATTAGTAGTTGAAGACAAGAAAGTATATCAATGAAATATCAATCAAGAATGTAAATAAATTTAATGAAATATCATTCACATAAGAACTTCTTCTAGTGAGCCAGGAAAAGCCCAAAAAAGAAAGGGCAGGATATTTTTTACAAATTCGGTATTGGTCACAGGTGATCCAATATGCTGATGACTGGTTAATATGTGTATAGTACAACAATCAATTACCACACAATATTAAGCATCTAATTACATGAGTCTCCTGCTGAAATTGATGTGATCCTGAACCATTACAATACTTTATGTACCTTTTTGTAAAAGACGTGATCCCAGGATATGTATGTCTTAAATTTTTGAGGAAATTTAGGTGTTTATCCATCACTTGAGTGCGAATATATGAATACAAATTTTGCATCAAAATTCTTACCAGTGATGTCACAATTCCACTATTAGCATGTCACTCCTAGACCGCTAAGTACCAGGACATTTCAATTAGCATCATTCCGTCACGATTGTGACGGAATGACTAAATAATATGGTTTTTCCTATTCATCATTCCGTCACATTCCATCATATTACGTGAATCATTCCGTCACTCATTCCGTCACAGTCATTTTAGTTGTCCGTTAAGGCTCCTAGGGGCAAAATATTGTAAAAAACCCCGAGAAAACTGTTCCATGACTTTCGAAACTAGCCACTGCTTTGGATAGGTTGAGCTCTTTTTACTGATAAACTAAAGATTCACAGGAATTAGGGGTGATGCGGAGACCAACAAAAAAAGTTAGTTTTCTATATCATTCCGTCACAGCAAGTTTAGGCCACTCATTTTCCAAATATGTGGACTGTCCAGACAATGTGTCAATTTCCCAATGTATTTGAGAAAGTTTTCTGAATGATAGCATTGATTAAGGGTCTTAAAAAAATACCTGAATTTAAATTTTGCCACATGCTAAAATAAAAATGCTGTTTTGTCATCATTCCGTCACACGTGGACTTCATGTTAAAGTTGGCCAAAAAACAGCATTTTCCTCCCATTTTTCATTGATTTTGCTCTTTTTGGAGGTCTTAAGTCTGCTACAAAGTTTAAGAAAAAAATTTTAAAGAAGACATATCATCAAGTATATCATCTAAACAGTTCAACAAAAATAAGTCCCCCTTTGGATAAACTTAAATATCTCAAAGATTCCTTCGCTGATTCTTTTGACAATTGGCTGAATTATAGCCCCACATATCGGCCTTACAAGTCTGTATTTATAGCTCAGTAGCATTATTTCTGGCGGAGCCAGCAGCTTTCAAGTGAGCCTACCACTGTTTTTTTAAAAAATCCATGGCTTTTTCAGTGGATATGAACAATTTCACCATGTGAGGGAGCCACAAGCTTGATAAGCTTCATCATATGTCTGGAGAAAATTTGTTTCTCAATCGTATTTAGAAGATAACGAAGGACTTCTTTTGTGACAGTTTTACAGTTTAGGTTCCTTTGATGCAATATCGAATAATTTGAGTGGAGTTTAAACACCTTTCAATCAATTTTTTTTTTTGGAAAAGTCAAATTTCAAATTTTTGAAAATAGGGGTACGTACACTCGGGGTCTTCTGACTCAGACAAAAATTAAGCAATAAAGCTACAAATACACACGCACACTTTCAATATGTAGGCCTACAAACTGGTCAATTTTCATATAAATCGGAGAAGAGGTCTTTGAGATATTCACGTTATTGTAAAGGGGGACTTATTTTTGTTGAACTGTTTATATGGATTGAGAAAGTGTGAAACATTTTTTGTGGGTGAAATAGTTATTGATTTTCGATGAGATACCTTTTAAACATGCAGGTAAAAAAAAACAAAAAGAGTTTGGACATCAGAATTCCAGCTTTTCTCTTTGCTTTTGCCACAAAAAAACCATATGATATAACAGTTAATTGCACATCACCTTATGCAAAATCAGTTTTGATGGCACCGAGGTCACAATATTCCTTCGCGAATATGAAAACTGATCAGGTATAGTACACAAAAACACTAAATGTGGCCATAGATAAGTCATGTACTCATGTACATCAGTTTGTTGGCCAATTTCAAAGTTGGGCGCCAATTGTGACCATGTCACATACAGAAATTCAACATTTTCTTGGAAAGTAATCCTATTTGTCGTGGTCAACAAAGATTGAAGAGCTTGCGTTTCTTCATTCACAACAACGTTCAGATGATAGTTCAGAAATAAGAATCGCAGTATGTTGCACAGGGAAATATGAAAACACATATTTCTTGCATTTATAACAGGGAAGAAATGATTCGCCGATGCCAAGTGATACCCAACTGGTAATACACCATTCCTTCCAGTAGATGGCAACATTTTCACTGCAATCAAAATAAAACAAATTACATGTCATGCTACAGAGAAACTTGCTGTATGCATAACATTTGTATGCTGTGGTGAAATGTGAAGAAATGTTACAAAATGCATTAACTATGAAGCAATAATCTTGTTTTTGGAGAAGATGCTTCTCAGATGACTAATATTGCACTCGGTGCTGTGCGATAACTGTATAATATTTCATGACACATGTTCTGAAAAATGTACGTATGGCACAGTGTAAAAATTCACAGCAGGAAAAAAAGTTAGCAAAATATACATTGAAAGGTTCAAAAAAATATTTCGGTCAGCGCAAAAATCTGGTCGCTCCAGCGAAAATTTTTTACAGATATACAACAGAAAGGGAAGAATGAACTTTTCAGAGGCTGTTTGATTTTTCATGATCAAGAGAAGGCCCTTTGATTTGTCATAACTGATTTTAGAGTAAGAATTATATATATGCTTAATCCTTTTGTTTGGCTGTCACCAACAAGCAGTATTATCACTTTAAATCAAATTAGCATTGAAAGTATTGACATGATCATGACAAATTGTCAGTATGACTGCTTATAAAGTGCTATTTTCGTAGCGCAACAGTCCACTCTTTTTGCATTACAAATCTACAGACTGTAATGCTGGGCTAAGATGTTTGTTATAACCAACAGCGGCGTCACTGGAAATGAAAGTTTGGGGGGGGGGCAGAAGCACCAAAGTTTAGAAACATTGTTAGAGGCTCGAAGGGTCTATAATAAAACCCACTCAGGGTGGTGGATCTGTCCACTGAAACCCATGAGTGGTCTCACTGGTCTGGCTGGCGGAGGAACTCACGAGTGCTATTTTGACAACATATGAGGGTATTTTGATTCTTAAATATAGAAAATTAAATTAATGCTTTTAAAAATATGGATAACTAAAAATAATAATGACGTAATCACTTTGGTGGATGGCAGTAATGTTTTGATGCCGGCCAAACCAATCAGATCAAACTGTAACATAAACAAATGACAAAGTGGGTGGAGTTTGACTGGTTGCTATAAACAAAGCCAACAGAGTCACATGACTGCTGGTGATGTCATCAATGCTGATGATGTCATAGTGGTTCAGCTGCTATTGTGACGTCATGTGCTGCTGCTGCGATGTCATGTCTCGTAATTGTGACCTCATGTGTGATCTGAAGCTGTGCCACAAATACAGGGGTGTAGATTTTTCTTTTTTGTATGGGGGGATGATTTCGGGGATCGCAAATTTCGCGCGTGGCCCAACGGACCAAAAGTCATGCAGCGGTAGATTTCGAGGGCCACTCTAGGGCCCAAAGCTAATATATTACAGATTATCGAAGGTTAGTTTTGAGACGTTTTTTTTTCCACACAACATGCAACTGGCATCATGAAAAATTGCTAAATATGACAGATAATTGTCAAAACAAAGTATTAATAATTTGAAATTCTAGGGGGGATAATCATATGACCATCCCCCCCAGGTTCATCCTAGGGGGGGATGCATCCCCCCCATCCCCCCAGGATCTACGCCCCTGCACAAATTGATAAAATATGTAAATCAAGGATAGTGGATCATATTTAAATTAGGGATGGTGGATCATATTTAAATTAGGGATGGTGGATTACAAAACTGTTCCTTTGAGCTGCCCTAGAATCCAAAGATTTTACATGTCTGCCAATCTATGCACACATTACAGATAAAATAACGACACATAGCCCACAACATTCTATGTATTTACTGTGCCTTTGTTCATCAATTCACTACCAGTATCATACAAGGAAAATTTCTTTTTTTCCCTGAAGTTTTGGGGGGGGGGGCTCAATGATCCATTTGGGGGTGCTCAGCTCCCCCCCCCCTTGCACCCCACCTAGTGACGCCACTGATAACTAACCAATGCAACTTTGACAATGGAGGTCACTCACTACAATTACTGAATGTGAAATAAAGCTTGCATAAAAACTGTGATTTGTCTTTATTGATCAATGGTGCTTCATTAGTTTACACTTTGCAAGAAACACGTCATTCAAAGAAATCATTTACTATATAGCATGACAGGTTAAATTTTTTTTTTTAGGTTGATGTTTCTTCCGTATTCACAATTCTCTCCTTTCTCAGGGTTGAATGGAAAGTCTTGACCCTTGTCCCTTTGATGGTGGTTTGAAAACTAGTCTATTCAGTATTGCAAGCATTTTGACAGTAAGTGCAAATTTCAAATCCTCAACAAAAAATAATCTTTAAAAATATTAATTGAAGGAAGATTCTTAGATTTTTATTGCTTTCGTCAGATTCCTCTGCTTGTCAGAATGTTTTTCTAACCATCTCCACACCTCTTCCACTCTGTACCCAGAAGGTCATCTGTCAGCAACAAACGCAAGAATTCCGTCTTGGATGATGAATAATCTGTCAGGCATGGCTGCATGAGAGAACCTATGAAGTAATGAAAATACAAGAGTAACCAAACACAATCATTCTCCTGCAAAAAACCAGAGATTGATCCTACTAACTGCCTCTCCCTTCATTTTCTATGTGCTGTTTTACACCCAACTTCCCAATATTCATTTTGGAAAGTCTCATCAAGCAATAAGTATAGGTTATTCACCACGGGAGAGGGAATTTGTGATTTATCACCTGAGGGCTTTAGCCCCAGGTGTGATAAACCCATATTCCTGATCCCATGGAGAATAACTGGCTTATACCATGAGACAAACACTCAAACACACAAACATGAGAGGATAACTGGACAACAAAGAATATGAGAATTATTTCCCTAAAATACTGGCATATGATTGGCTGACAGAGGTGTCAAATGGTATAATTTACAATACGTGTGTTTCGCACCTTGCTTCACTTGCCAAAATTCTGTCTTCTATAGCTGAAGATAAATGGAAGAAATACTTTATCAGATTCAGATACCGCATTGAGACAGCAAATAGCTCTTAAATTCATACCAGACTGCTCGGTTATTGTAGTTTTTTGTTCTTAAAGTACGGTATGGCAAATTGTTGTTATGCTATGCTAAAGTAACAAAAAAAAAATTGTAGGTTATATGTTTTTGCAATGAACTCAATCAATATTAAATGAATACCACAAATACCAAGATGCAGTCCAAGAATTCAAGAGTTAAAATATCGCATTTTATTATGACACTTACTTTTATGGGTGGCAATATCAGCATAGTTATCATCAAAGGCCCAGCGGTCAGGGGCATGCATCCCATCAATGTAACAAATGGCGAAGTTGGCCTCACTTTGGAACCAGTCAACCAGCTCTACAAAGGACGCCATCTTGACCATAGACGGAGGTCAGGAGCAGCCTCAAAAGGTGACGACCAGGGGAACACCAGGCCTTGACAAATCAAACAAATTTCTGCTCTTCGCGTACTTCTCTTGTCCTTTTTGGATCTCAATAACTGCTGGGTTTGCTGCCATCATTCCAACCTCCGGTACTTTCTCTCAGAAAGTGTGTCCAAAGAAGACTGATTTGGTATGTGAGTCTATTCCAGCTGATTAAATTCAAAGTGAATCCATCCTCCGATAGTTTTGTCTTATCCATAGAATTTTGTAAATAAATCTTATTTGTTATTAATCTGAACTCAGTAGTGATGCAGACTGGACCACCTTTTAGAGGGTGGTCCAGTATTTACAAAAGTGGTCCGGTCCTGGTCTGGTCCAGGATGAGGTGGTCTGATTTTGTTACTGGAACGGTCCAGAAGCGGTCCATCGGCTTTTCAAAAATTATGATAAAATGAGGGTTGAAACATGCTATATGACATAAGTTTCATTTTTAGAGATGACAAAATTCATGCGATACTCTTCATGACATTAAAAATCACTGGACCGGTCCGGACTGGCACTTGACCAGTCTGGTCCCACACTGGACCGGTTTTTGTAGGTGGTCCGGTATTTTGGCGGTCTAGGGCTGGACCGCGGACAAGACCGGTCCAAGGCGGTCCAGTCTGCATCACTTGAAATCAGACAAGTGAGTGTAGTACATCAGAACCATCTAAAGAAAAGAATGCAGACACTTTGCCATTTTCAAAATAAATTGGTAGAATCGAATAAAACTGTTTTGTGTCATTATCCCAGAATAATTTAAAATCAAGCAATTTGCAGTTAATGTGACTGTAAAACTTCCAATTTTGCCAGATTGTAAATTAACTAGTCAAACAGCACTGAACAGAAAGTTTGATTTACGTACAATTACTATCAAATCATTATCATTCCTCTACGTACTATAATTTAGATCTAATGAATTTAATCTCAAGTATCCCCTTTTCTCCCATGTCATTACGATCAAGCTGCGTCGAAGTGTATATAACATTTATAAGCAAAGTTATCTCCAAAATTAAACATTTCCAAAATAGAATACTATTTAAATACGGAAAACAGAATTGTCATGTTGCTGAAATTAAAAAATATATCCGAAACGCATATGTATGCATTTCCAGCTGTAATTTCATGCTTTGGTTGGCTTATCTGCCAAATTTATAACTGGCAAAAACCGTTCAATAGAATTTGGGAATTTGCTTCATGTAGCACACATGCTTTTTGTGCAACAAGGTCATCAGCCAGCACAGGTAAAAAGGTTTGACATTGATTTGGAGTTAAAAACATCATGATGAAATATTGGCAAAAAAAAAAAAAGATCCAGGGTATTCATGAACTTGGTCTAAAAATTGCGATCAACACAAAATTCACTACATTGATAAATAAGGAAGACACATGATGTATGATGGTCGAAATTAACATGTTGGATTGTCTACCAGTACCAGTATCAAAACGGAACAGTAATCCTAAAGTGGTTCAGTCATTTTACTGATATTGTGTCACAGTTGAACGTTCGTTAGATAACTAGTTTTAAGTAACTTGAGTTAAGACCGGAGTTGAATTGAGCCAACTTGCAAAGTTCTCCTGAATGCCACCTATCCTGCAAGCTGATTGGGACTTTTCAAACTCTATTCAGAGTTGAAGAATTAATCCGTTATTAAGTAAATGAATCGTATTGCATTGTAGTCATTAAATGGACTGTAGACTGCTTGGTAAAACGATAAAGAAAAGTCTACTATTTTTGGAGCCACCTCCAGTGCTTGCTGCCTGGCTCTGCTCTCTCTATCTCTCTTTCTCAGTTTTTGTGTCAGAGAGCAGGGCCTCATTGTGTCTGATAAATAGTTAACTTTAATCCCAAAAATTCCTCTATGCTGAGCAGAAGATTTCTGAGAAGCATCTTCTTCTTCATCCATTTGGCCCTTCCATCCTGAGACATAGTGGGGTGCACCACAATCTCAGATTTATGCTTCAGCCAATTACTAAAGATAGACAGACAGACAGACAGATAGATAGATGGATAGACAGACAGATCGATTAATACATAGATTGATAGATAGATAGAATGTAACTTTTAACAATTTATAGAGACGTGTCAATGTAATGATCGTATCCCATTGAGCATTGAGTTATAAGGGGTTATTAAATTGCTCTTGGACATGGTTCATGCATTCCATGCTATTTTTACTTCTCTCTTCACTGTTTTAATTTATGTTCTTCAACAAAAAATCCACCAAGCACCCCCCCCCCCAGACCTCAAATAAAAAAAAATCTTTAAATCCCTGAATCTTTTTCTCATCTGATGACCAAAGTAGTACAGAACGCCTAAACTAACCCAGTTTTACTTCGGAGTTAGCTGATGTCACACTCTAAAAAAATTCAGACAAAATTTTTTTTTTAGATTCAAAATGGTTTTTTGAAAAACCAAATTTCAATGCAAAAAAAACCAACATGGATTTTTTAAAAAATCCATGTTGGTTTTGCATTGAAATTTGGTTTTTCGAAAAACCCGTTTTGAATCTAAAAAAACAATTTTGTCCCGATATTTTTTAGAGTGCACCTCAAAACATCATTAAAAATCTGGGATATCATTCAGGAAGGTACATCAATACATTTGGCTGCCTCAATGGGAGAAGCATGTATGTGATAAATTAAAATTATATCTGCAAAACTTATTATTGATTCAATATAACCACTAAATGAACATCGATTCTTGAGTGATGTTCAATTACTTTTCGGGAAAAAAACAGTGGCTGCAAAGTGATATCCTGACCTTGGACATGTCCAGGCCATTACAACCCCTGGATTACAAATTTACAATTGACATTGTGCATTATACACTCAGATTACACTCAGATTCACACATCAATTTAATTATGTGATCTTATGATGAGAAACGATGTTAGATAAATATTTACATACATACATTACAAGATTGGTATGATTGCAGTTCACTATGGCGAGGGCAAGTGAGCGGATTTATCTGGAATGGGTGCTATACAAAATCATACTACATTGTATTTGGTGGCCTTGGTATGTCCAAGGGCGGGATGTAACCTTTACAATCATTGTTAATTTGTAATTTTATGAAGCATAATCAACATGTAATACATGAATCAATGTCAATTCCTGGTTATAAAATAATTGTCAATTTTAGATATTTATATCAGCTGCTGCTGATGTGTTATTTAAATAACTAAGGAATACATATTTTCAATTTCTTCAAAAACGCTGTATCCTGTCCCGGTTCGTATTTCCAAGTTCTCCCGGTTTCAGTTTTTTGCCCATTTCATGCAAATTTCCCATTCAGGGAGTCCAGGGAACAAACCCTGATCTGGACACTAATTAAAAAAGAAGATAACAATTATGAGACCAGGAAGAAGACATACAATAAGGGGTAATAATAACAACATGGATTTATATAGCGCTAATTTCAGTAAACTGCTCATCAGTGCTTTTTCAGATCAGATATTCACTTGTAGGAATTCTGAAACAAATGGGTTTTTAGAATCTTCTTGAAGCTTTCTAATGTTAGTGCAGTTCTCACTTTTTCAGGCAAAGTGTTCCAGAGTTTTGGTGCTGCATAGGAAAATGCTCGATCTTCAAATTTATTTTTGTTGCATGGAGCAGGTTCTGCTAACAGCAGCTTGTGGTTGCTTCTCAGGTTATGTTCTTGTTGAGATTTGACTTGAACCAGTTCTTGGATGTATTGCGGAACCTGATTGTTAAGTGCCTTCCATGTAGTTGTTTGAACTGAATTCTTGCTGTGATTGGTAACCAGTGCAGTTGTTTCCTACTCTGGGACACTTTCGTATTTTTTCAATCTCTCAATTAAACGAACTGCCGAGTTTTGAGCAACCTGAAGTTTATTTATCAATCGGGTAGCAGTGGGTAAAGGAAGGATATGACACAAATTGGTCGACGGAAGGACAAGACAAAGGGTAAGAGAAGAAGATAACACCCAAAGTGTAAAGGGATAATAACATGAATGAAGCAAAAAAGCACATAACACACAACTTGCATTTATAAAAAAATTGAGGTCACGAGGGAAATAGATTTCATTACTGTGCCTAAAATCAGGCTATTATAAAATCATAATTTATAACCTCCGGCAATGTTCTCCTTGTCTCTTGGATCTGTCACAACATACACTCCTGCTCATAAATATGGAATACTTCAACATTCGCCATTGTAATTGATGACTTTACCAACTTCTACTGGAGCACATGATGGTCTGACCCCAGGAAAAGTTACAGCAGTGTCATATTGTGGAATTTACTGTAAATTGTTGATTCTAAAATAGTAAAGTAATTGATAGAAAATATATGAAATGCATTGTAAGTCAGGATTGCTTGTTGGAGAGCTGGTGCAAAGTAATCATCATTTGTCACAACCAGGAACCGCCATGGAAATCTTGGTGAGTCTTGGATGACGAGTCAGTGACTCAGTCTTCATATAAAAAGGCAACTCTCCGAAAAGACCCGGCATTCAGTTCAGTCATTCAGTTCCAATATTCAATTCAGTTACTCTCAGTTACATTCACTAGAAACGTTCAGTTGAATTCAGTTCTAAGATTCAGATTCAGTTACACTCAATTCCTTGATGCAACCATTTGGTTGGATGTTATAATTGCGTAATACATATTGTGATCTGGACTATGTATTATGAACATTCAAATTATACAATAAAACAATTTATGTTTAACCTCTCACCAAGCGAGTTTGTCAGCTGATTCTCCCCACCCTACTATATTATAGCAGCACAAAAATTGGAAATTAAGGGGGTTTTTTAGGGTGAGTTGCATTTAACCAAAATTTAAACATTCTTGGAAAAAAATGCAATTGAGGCTTTCAAAGAGTGATTAGGGAAGATGACTTGACCTTTACAATGGACCTTGCTTGCGTTTACGCTCCGAGATTCACTTTTATTTGACACATTTTTTCCAAAAAAGTATTCCATATTTATGAGCAGGAGTGTATTTTTAATGATTGTGTCTCTTCCTGATTTCATTCACAAGTGTGTGACCCATCGTTGTGGTTTTTGTTTTTTGTTTCCAATTTTGTTTTGTCAAGTTCATTTTAAAATGCCCTGGATTTTTTGGCCAATATTTCACGTTAAATTTGACTAAAAATCAAAATCAAGCTTTTTTTACCTCTCGTCAACTGATGGCCTTTCTGCACAATATGCATGACTGTGTATGTTATTTGAAGCGAGTTCCATTTTGTTATCGAACGGTTTTAAGCCAGTTATATATAAAGCCAGTAATTGCATGAATTTACAGTCGAACAGATGCTTTGTATGTACATTGTCAAAATTCCATTGTCACGATACTGTTCTTCTCAATATTTGGATAGTATTTTGTCGTGGAAATATTTCTTTATGTACCATTGCATTATAAGCTATAATATGGTAAGGGGTTCGATCGCGAATGATATAAACACGTACAGCTTAAATTCATTCTAAATCACAGTTCTCAGTAGATTGCTAATACTCCACGAACAACAGTGGGAATCCAACTTTTAGTTCTATGTATATTGTATAATTTACTGATTCACAATCTACCATTACCGTACGCTTTATACTGACAGTAACTGCTATTTGCTTGACTTAAAGTATTTCTGGGATAATGAAATTAAACAGGATCATCCGGTTTTACCAATTTGTTCAAAAATTGGCACAATATCTGCATTCTTTTCTATGGATGAACCTTATGTACTATGCTAACTTGTCTGAGTTCAGATTAATTGCAAATAAGATGTATTTAGAAAATGCAATGGATCAGACAAAACTTTCCGAAGATGGCTTCATTTTGAATCTGATAAGCTGGGGAAGACTCAAGTATCAGATGAGTCTTCTTTGGACGCACTTTTTGAGAGAAGAAGTACCACAGGTTGGAATCATGGCAGCAAACCCAGCAGTTATTGAGATCCAAAAAGGACAAGAGAAATACATGAAGAGCAGAAAGTTGTTGTATTTTTCAAGGCCTGGTGTTCCCCTGGTGGTCAGTTTTGGAAGCTGCTCCTGACCTCCGTTTATGGCGAAGATGGCGTCCTTTGTAGAGCTGGTTGATCGGTTCCAAAGTGAGGCTGACTTCGCCATTTGTTACATTGATGAGATGCACGCACGTGATGGCTGGGCCTTTGATGATAATTATGCTGATATTGCCACCCATAAAAGTAAGTACAATTCATCATGATTTAAAGTGACATTGCAACCACTGTAAAATTTGGAATTTCGCATCAGCTCAAATGATAGAGTGAGATGGTTGCACAATTTGTTTGTGCTTACATGGCTCATTGTCATGAGTTATGATAATCTTTCTGTTGTCATAACTTCATACAAAAAACTATTTTAGCTGAAATGAATTGTTCAATTGTGCAATCGTCTCAATCAATCATTCAAGCTTACCCCATATTCAGATTTTACAGTGACCCATAAAAGTAAGTGTCACAAAAAAGTTGTGATACGTCACCCATGAAAGTATATGTCACAATAAAAAAGAAAATATTGCCACTTATAAAAGTAAGTGGCACAATAACAAGAAAAGTACCCTTAAAAATACCATGAACCTGAGGGCACAAGGCATGTAATAAAAAGTTTTGATATTTCTATGAATAGTTGGCCTCAGAAAAAAATTCCAAGACCCCTCCCTTTGTTTTATGAAAATCTGAAAAAACTATAAGGATTTGTGAAATAAAATTAAACTTCAGTTATTTCTGCAACCTAAAAAAGGTAAACTCCATTTCTTAAAAAAAAAAACAATTAGCAAATATCTTCCCTCCAAAAATAGTCCTGAATTTGCAAATAAAAGAAGAAAGTTTGTGTGCTCACTGGGTTTAGAAATTTTGCATCCTCACACCGTTATGCGCCAAAACGCATTTTGCGAGCTTAATATTGCAAATAGAGCAAAATAAATGAGTGCATTGAATGTGGGGGAGTTTATTTGATATATGTGAGTTTTTAAATTTTGAAAATCGGATGTTTATTAAGGTTTTTACGGCAAGTTTTGCATTGAAAAAGATGTACACAATCTTTGATGACGTTTCACACGCAAAAAATATCGCCAGCGAAATTCCTTATCTTGCTGAATCGATGTACTGTTAAGAATATATATAAGTTTTTTTATAGGTTGAGACTTCGATACAAAAAAGGTGATATTGCCCTACATGCAAGTATTACAATGCCCTAAAAAGGTGATATTTCCACACACAAATTTGACAGTCATTGCCATTTTAGAATGTTTGACTGGGAAGTGAGTGACCACAATACGAGGGGTGTTCAGAAAGTTCGAGGCGTTTTTTTATATGGACACTTATTTTCAATCTAGAACTATGAATTTTTCACAGGATAAAATTTAGCATATATGGAATGGATTTCCAAAATTTTGGACAATTTGGACATTTTAAAGTCATTCTGTGGTTGCCATGGAAACTGAAAGTTCAGCTTCTTGGGGCAGATAATAGGCCTACTAAAACCACTAAAGCCAATGAATTTTGGCAGTGAGAGACCTCTCTATATATCACTTGCATTAGTGAGATTGACAATATTTGACACAAGAAATATAATATTAGCAATAAAAAATGCTCGCAAGCTCACCAAAAACATTGATTCATGCAACTGACCCATTGAAGTAAATGTTCCTTGAAGTTCTCCAAACAAAGTTCTGTTAAAGAATTTCAGCCAGCCAAAGCCTTTTCTGCTCCAGTGCCTGAAACAATAGCCCCCATGGACTAATAAGGGATAACCAGGACATATGTAAAGCAGCATGTCACAGGAATAGCTAGGATGGATATAGCTGTCCATTTTGGTCTCTTGTTCATACTAGTGAATCCATGCTTTCACAAGTCCTTATGCAATCGGGGAAACACACCTTTGCCTCCTGAATTTCCCTCACCAAATCTGGCGTGCAGGAGTGCCTTCCTACATGGGTTCAGTGTAAGAATACACACATTTGGTGTGCTTGAAAGCATATTTTGAAGCTAATACCATATTTCTTGTGTCAAATATTGTCAATCTCGCTAATACAAGTGACTGACAGAAGACTCTCACAGTCACAATTTCTTGGCATTCTTGGTTTCAGTGTTACCTGCCCCAAGAAGCTGAACTTTCAGTTTCCATGGCAACCACAGAATGACTTAAAAATGTCAAAATTGTCCAAAATTTTTGAAATCCATTCAAAATATGCTGAATTTTATCCTGTGAAAAATTCATAGTTCTAGATTTAAAATAATTATCCATACGAAAAAAAGCCTCGAACTTTCTGAACGCCCCTCGTATTGGCTGCACACTGATTGTTGCCTTCTTATGGGGGCCGTCCACTAGGGCCAGGACAAGACCAGGAACCATCAGGAAAGTGAAATTGACAATTCCCCATCCCTTCAGCATGTTGTCCTGGTCTTCCTGAAGCCTTCCTCATGCTGTCCTTGTCTTTCCTGAACCCTTCCTGGTGCTTCAGCGCCTTCAGCAGAGGCAAACATTTCAGCGTCCAAATTTTGCTTCAGAGCAAAATTTGGACGCTGAAATTGATTTCCTTGCACCTTCAACGACTTGTTCTTTTTGTCCTGACCATGTCCTGAAAGCTTTTTGGCTTTCCTGAACCCTTCAGGAACCCTTCAGCATCTTCTTGAAGCTGTCCTGGACCCTTCTGCGCTGCTGACAGCTTCAGGAATGTTAAAGAAGTCTTGCTGAAAGTATGCTGAAGGCGCTGAAGGCATGCTGAAGGCATGATGAAGTATTGAGGAACCTATGCTGAAACTACCAAGAAGCTATTAGGAACGGTGAGGAACACCGGGAAGCCTAGCAGACAGCTCGCTGAAGGTGTCAGGACAGCGCAGACAGCATGCAGAAGGCGTCAGGAAGATGCAGACAACATGCAGAAGGTATCAGGAAAGCACTGAAACATGTGCAAAATGGCTAAGAACAAGATGTCATGTCAAGAAAAATGAGAAAAAATGGCATTCAATCTGCCACCAAACAACATTCCTCATGATGTCTGGAGGGTTTCCTGATTGTCCTGCCCATGTTTTTACCCTTCCTGAAGTGTTCTGCACCCTGTCTGCAGACAGAATGCAGAAGGTCTCAGGAATGGAGAATCTGATGCTGAAGATACGCTGAAATGGCCAAATTCGCTTCCCCAACCCTTCCTGGTGTTGTCCTGGCCCAAGTGGACACCTGGTCTTAGACCAGGCGTCCACTAGGGCCAGGACAAGGCCAGGAACCATCAGGAAAGTGAAATTGACAATTTCCCACACTGCAAAAAATTCCCGTTAAATTTTACAGTTAAATTAATTGGCAACTTTGTTCCAGGTCTAAGAACTGTAAAAGTACTCATAAACCTGAACAGGACAATGAACCGTAAAATGCAGATTGGTACAATGAACTGTAATTTTGCAGATTCAACAAAGTGATATTACGGTATAATGTACATATATAAAACAGTTTATTTAAAGTATATTTCACAGTTATATCAACTGTCAATCATGGAATGTAAAGAATGCAAGGAGCTGTACAATCTACTGTAAAAATACGGATTAGTATGTGTTATTCTTACTTATTGCACAAGTGTGAAACAACAGACTAAGCATGTGATTTAACTGTCGCATAGCTGTAGGGATGTACCGAAGCTGGAATCAGCTGAGAGAGTGAGAGAGCCACTGACTCCAGGCTCGGCCTTGCTCATCTCTTGCTTGACAGCAGGGAAGTAAGTCCATCAATTATACCCAGCAATTAATTCGCACACGTTTGCCAACAAACCATAATATTGATGGATATTTTCCAAGAGAACCAGGTGACAAGTTTATCGAAGTATGTTGCATTGATGCAGACTGCGCCTGGGTTATTTTTGTTTTAATAGTGTCATTCTTTAGATCACATCATAAGACTCACATAAATTTCAATGTCATATATAAATATAACAACTTTTGCATAATGACAGCATCTTTAAGATCATATGAATGAGGATGTTCCCTTACCTTCAGATAAGTTATAAATTAAGTTTGATAAACAGCTCTGTAAAGCATATGTTATAGATGGCGCCACATGTTCCGTGGTTGAAGTCCACGCAATCTCTTGTTTAATTATAGTTCCTAATCTGACCAGGTGTATTGATTGTTTGGCCAATTCAAATGTTTTGTTTGCATATTACAAGTTGCCAGTAAATTAACGGTTGAAGTAATTGTTCATTAACGTGAACTGAATGTTAAATGACATCTTGCAGTAAATTTATCTTGGAGCCATTTTGTAACTGACAAAGAACTGTAAATTCACAGACAAAGTCTGTTTTAAAAAAATACTGATAAAATAACAATAAATTTACGGTTCTTTTAGCCAGAAAAACACGGTCATTTCTTACAGTGCATCCCTTCAGCATGTTGTCCTGGTCTTCCTGAAGCCTTCCTCATGCTGTCCTCATCTTTCCTGAACGCTTCTTGGTGTTTCAGCGCCTTCAGCAGAAGCAAACATTTCAGCGTCCAAATTTTGCTCCAGAGCAAAATTTGGACGCTGAAATTGATTTCCTAGTACC
Organism: Platynereis dumerilii; assembly: GCA_026936325.1. Lineage (NCBI taxonomy): Eukaryota > Metazoa > Annelida > Polychaeta > Phyllodocida > Nereididae > Platynereis > Platynereis dumerilii. The sequence goes on from JAPTHN010000004.1 coordinate 15,703,887, forward strand.
TTCAGCGACTTGTCCTTGTTGTCCTGACAATGTCCTGAAGGCTTCCTAGCTCTCCTGAACCCTTCAGGAACCCTTCAGCATCTTCTTGAAGCTGTCCTGGACCCTTCTGCTCTGCTGAAAGCTTAAAGAATGTTCAGGAAGGCTTGCTGAAGGTATGGTGAAGGCGCTGAAGGCATGCTGAAGGCATGAGGAAGTATTGAGGAACCAATGCTGAAACTACCAAGAAGCTATTGGCGAACGATGATGACAGTGGCGTAGCTAGGGTTTTTCTCTGGGGGCAAATGACCCCCAATTTCCCCAAAAAGTAATTGTCAACATGGGAGTACGACAAACCATTTTTCTGAGCTTTACTGGATTCTCAAATAACGCATGGTCCGCAAAAGCAAAATTTGCTTTCGTCATATTTAGGCCATTTTTGCACTGTGGTTCCATAGGAAGGCCGTTATGCTAATACATCTGCAGAAAAAGTGGACTCCTAAACTAATGATAATTAAGAGCCCAAAAAGCCCCAATTTAATTTTGTGCAGAAATGACCTAAATCTGTGGTGTAGCTTAGTCAATTTTACATATCACTGACTTGGTTGCATGAAGTTTGATTCAATAATTTTAAGGCCAAATCCTTAGTATCACAGCTAGACCACAGAACTATTTCGGCCTTAGTAATTTTGGTATTCAGACAAAGTTAGTTTTTGGCTTAAACATTTACTGAAAATATTCCAAAAATGACTTAGAACCGTACATGCTGATTTCATGGATAACCACATAATCAATTAATGCTAAGCAAAAGCAAAACAGATTACAATTTATTTTTTCTGTAATTAACTGTCCTCCTTTGGTTAGTGTCTATCAAATTTCTTGTTGTATGTAAAATACTACCAACATGAATTTAAACAGGATTTCCAAGAAATATCTTCAGACTTCCTTTCCCCTCTCCTTTGTTGTTTTTTCTTTCCCTCCGCAGGGTATCCACCAGAGAGGGAAAATAGGGAAAATTTTGCAAATCACCTGCAGGGAAATTTACAGAATTTGAAATTTGACCTGAAATTCAGAGAAAACACAAGGAATTTGGTTTTACTTTTGTAAAGATGGAATAAATGCTTTCTTTTTTTAGTTGAATCCCAAAAAGTCCGCGTTTGTGGATTCCGATTAAACAAGGCTAGGCTCGAGAAGGACAGGGAAAAACATTCAATGAAACAGGGAAAAATTGGGTAATACAGGGAATTCATTAATCAAATTACAGTAGATATCCGGTTACTTTTACCTCTTGGTTTCCCCTTTCTTTCCCATTTTCCCTGCATTTTCCTCATTTTCCCCCTTTTCCTCCATTTCCCCATTTTTCTCCCATTTCCCCATTTTTCCCCAAAAAGTTGTCTGGGGGGCAACTTCCCACCCTGCCCCCCATTAGCTACGCCACTGGATGATGAACACAAGGAAACCTTAAAGACAGCTCGCAGAAGCTGTCGGGAAAGCCCAGACAACATGCAGAAGGTGTCGGGAAGGTGCAGAAAACATGCAGAAGGTCCCAGGAAAGCACTGAAATATGTGCAAAATGGCTAAGAACAAGATGTCATATCAAGAAAAATGAGAAAAAATGGTATTCAATCTGCCCTCAAATAACATTCCTCATGCTGTCTGGAGGGTTTCCGGATTGTCCTGTCCCATGTTTTTACCCTTCCTGAAGTGCTCTGCATCCTGTCTGCAGACAGAATGCAGAAGGTCTCAGGAATGGAGCATCTGATGCTGAAGATACGCTGAAATGGCCAAATTTGCTTCCCCAACCCTTCTTGGTCTTGTCCTGACCCTAGTGGACATCATAAAATAGGAGTAACATAATGCAGAGACCTGTGCAGTTATAAAACTTACCAAAAATATAAGATAGATAATGTAGTGATGAGCTCTGGCAGTCAAGCAGTGCATTTTTACCTTCAGCGAACGAAGTTCGAAGAAGGTATTGTAATCACTTGGGTAAAAATGCTGTCCGTCCGCCGGGCGGGCGGGCGGGCGGGCGGGCGGGCGGTCGGGCGGCGGGCAGATAGATCGTTTCCGGCCCGGCACTCGGCCTCTATTGAATGTATGGGGATGAAATTTGGTATACATCTAGCCTGTATGGTCTAGTTGTGTCTTTTGATGGTCTGATGAATAGATCTTAAATACTTTTTGAAATAATTAACAAAATATAAAAATAATTTTTTTTTCGTTTCCGGGCCAAGGCTCGGTCACTATTGCATGTGCATGGATGAAATTTGGTACACACGTGGCCTATATGGTCCAGTTGTGCCTTTTGATGGTCTCATTGACAGATATTCTATACTTTCTGAAAAAATGAGAAAAGATATAAAAAAGTATTTTTTTTGTTTTTTGGGCTAAGACTCGCTCTCTATTGCATGTACATGGATAAACTTTGGTACACATATGGTCAATATGGTCTAGTTGTGCCTTTTGAAAGGTCTGATGGAAAATATTATATACTTTTTTAAATATTGAAAAAACATAAAAATTATTATTTTTGTTTCTGGCCCAACATCCGGTCACTATTCCATATACATGGATGAAGTTTGGTACACATATGGCTTGTATAGTCTAGTTGTGCCTTTTCATGGTCTGACAGATGGCTATTCTATAGTTTTTGTAATATTGAGAAAAAATATTTTAAAGAATTTTTTTTATATCGGAGCCAAAACTTCCCCACTATTGCATATATACAGTAATGCATTTTTCTAAACAAATCACCTATGCAATTAATTTAGCAGTGCTTTTTGATGCGTATAACACTTTATGAATCATTGGAAAAATAGAGATAATGGAAGGCCACTACTCGACCGCTATTGCATACCTATAAGCAATTTCGTAAACGCACCAATTTTATGATATTATTGTAATCTTCTGAAGGTGTTATTCGCTGAAGGTTTGCTGCTGCGCAGCCTATGTTTCAACATTGTAACTAGGAGACTAAATGGTCTCGCGGTATTTGCTAAAATGGTGTCACTGGGAGAACAAATTTTCTTAGATACTCATCGATTGCAAATTTGGTTTTTCTTGATTCGAAGTTCTTGGTAGCACTTAACTTAAGTCTTCTTTGCTTCTCTATGACAGATTTCCGCATATAAACATTTTATCTTTTTTTTTTTCATTTTCATAAATTCTAATTTTTTCACACTCATTTAGGTTCAAATTGACCTAACTACACTGTAAAATTTGAAATTCTGAGTCAGCTCAAATGATTGAGTGAAATAGTTGCACAAATTGTTTGACCCAACATAGCTTGATGTTTTGAGTTATGATAATCTTTTCGTTGTTATGACTTACAACAACAAGCTATGATAGCTCAAAGGAATTGCGCAACCATCTCACTCAATCATTTAAGCTGACTCATAATTCAAATTTTGCAGTGTACTAAGTCAATTAGCAATCATCTCAAAAGTCAAAGTTCTCTTTTGAAGCCTATAGAAATATGTATTATGGATGACTAATTGATCCACTGTATAAGTGTCGCACATAGTGGTGCATGGAATGGATAATGGTTTAATGTTGTACCGTTGGTCTCCCAGTCAAAAATCCTTAAAAAATACTTGAGTGACTCAAGTATTTAATAGCTACTTGCTATCTCGATGTGGCCTATGATTTAATATTACTTCCCTATATCTTCAGCTACAGAAGACCGAATTTTGGCATCACGCTTGCTGATGGATTTCCAAGAACTGAACTGCCCCCTGTTGGTAGACACGATGGCAAATGAAGCAAGGTGCGAAAATACATATAAAATTATTGCTCGATTAGATATATACCAAAGTACAGAGATCATCAAAATCCTAAAACTCGTTTTTGCTGATATCTCAGCAACCAGAAGCCCTATGAACAAAATTTCTCCACTTACATCACCAAGTTACATGCTTCTGCTGGTCGTTTATACATTCCTATCACATTTTTGCAATGTTTCAGCGATGTCGGACTCATTTTAAATGACAATTTCTGATGTCCTGGCATTTTCACTTCTGAAGTAACCGCAGAATCAAGTGTGCGTGGTTGTGATGTCACCACATTCGACATTGTCGCCACCACCATTTAGTTCACAGTTCACCAGTGCACTCTAAAAAATGTCGCGACAAAATTGGTTTTTTAGATTCAAAATGGTTATTTGAAAAACCGAATTTCAATGCAAAAGCAACATGGATTTTGACAGTGTCACAATCACCATTTAGTTCATACATTTCACAAGTGAGGTGATGAAGACTGTAATTATCAAGAAGTCGGGTGTATAACAAGAATAGAAAACGAAGGGAGAATTAAGCACTTAGTAAGATGAATAATTACTGGTTATTGGGGTAAACGATCTTCCCTTGTTGCTCTCCAAGCAGCTCTTGCGTTTTTAGCAGCACAGCTGCTCTTACCCCAAGAATTTCATGCAATCTCGTTAGCACTCTGGAAGTCACTCTCTTTCACCAATCTCATTCAAATTTACTCTACATTCTCTGTAGGTTTTTAACTTTCGACCAGTAACTTTTGGTGCCCTTCTGTGATGGAAAAAATTTTAAAGAAACTAAAATGGACTGGCTTCCATGGGTCAAAGGTTTACCATGCCTTCTTCTTCTTCTTCTCCTTAGTATATCCGTGACTGGTGTGCCTGTGTTGGAACCATGCACTGTCTGTGCTGCTTAAAACGCTTGCGCATTATTTTTGTTACTTTACAGCTAGTAAGATTAATTGATGGTTTTTCAGGTGAATGATTGTGCTTGGTTACTCTTGTATTTTTTATTACTTCACAGATTCTCTTATGCCGCCATGCCCGACCGACTGTTCATCATCCAAGACGGAATTCTTGTATTTGTTGGAGACAGAGGACCTTCTGGGTACAGAGTGGAAGAAGTGCAGAGATGGTTAGAAAACTATTGTGACAAGCAGGGGAATCTGACAAAATCAATAAGAATATAAGAATCTTGCTTCGAGCTTAATAATAGTCGGAGTTTTTCCGCCGAAGATTTGATATTTGCACAACCACTGGCAGGAGGGACTAGATAAGACTTCATTGAACCGTGGAGAAGGGGAGAGATGAGCAGTGGCATCCCATACTGGACCTGTGCCCCCCCCCCCCCCCCCCGGTACCGCCCCCCATAAGAACCTTTCAAACATGGCTAAATCGTACAATTACTATAGTGTGCGCCCCTCCAGGGAAACATCCCACCAGGTGCCAGTGCAACTCCAGAACGTCAAGTTACGCCCCTGGAGATGAGCACCAAGACTGCATAGCACTGATAGCCAGTCTTTTATTTATGTCAGAAGAAATTGAATTATGATGTTTCGTTCTTTGACTTCAAATCTATGTACACACATTCTATTGTCTCTATAATTGATCATATCAGGTGAAAGAGTGGCATCATCAGTGTCTTCATGCATATCTCCATCATTGGCAAATCCAGGGGGGCTAGGCCCTCGACTGCTTTGATGAATAATAGCATTTCACAGAAAATGCCCAGCAACATGGGCCCGCGAATGCTGAAACATTTGCAGGGCCCTCCTTGACTACCCTGTCTGGATTCGCCTAGAACTTTGCATAAACATTTAATATGACACGATATTCGTCATCTATGCCTGAGGCTGAAGACAGTGCAGAGGCATCCACCATACGCAAAAGAAGAATTATCAACTTGTAATAACATATTATGTAACATATCATTATGTAGAATGCTTTATTTTAAGTATAGGATATAATCTTTCAATGACATGTTGCTTGTAAATCAATGAAGCACCATTGATGAATAAAGAAGAATCACACAGACTTTAGATATGTAAGCTTTATTTCACATAGTTCCAGACTTACAGTACTTGTAAAGAGCACTCTATGTTATAAAAGTGCATCTAATGGTTAAGAAAAACTGAACAATTTTTGGGACATGTCAATGTTTATAAAATCCATCAACATTTTCTTCCGGCCATGAAAACTCTATTATGGAAATTTCAATTCTGACTATGCTGATAGTTAGTATAATATTATTGTGTTATGAAATATTATTGAAGATTGGAGGCTCTTTTAACAAGCCAAGCCTAAACTCTAAATAGAAAGACAAAGGTAAGCACAACAGTTAAGATGACGTAAATGATGAAGAGCAGACGATCCAGAACTTGTGCCAAGGATTTCCACTGGGTGGAGTTGTCTTGACTAGTGCTGCCCTCTTCCTCATTCATCAGGTTGTAATTCTCAGATGACACACAGAGCACTTTTCCAAGACCATCTAGGAACACCTGTAAATGATGTTAGATTCATAAAAATAACGTGCACAAGGCTCTTTAAAGGGCGCTCCTATAACTCATGACACTGCAAGTTCTTGAAAACCAAAGAAACCATTAACCATCTGATCCATTTCTCTGTTTCATTGTTTTCCTTTTCTCTCTATGTCAAGCTATCAGTATCTGTCTGTCTATTTATCTGTCTATCTATCTATCTTTCTTTCCAACCTAATAAAACACATTGAGGAAGCATGCAGAGGTGTTTTGTCCCAATTTCTGACCTCTTGTTGTTTTGACAAATTCTCAGTGAGCTATAAATGCATCTGGTGTGGGAAACCCCCCTGAATGACATCACAGTACTCCCTCTTTCCAGTTTTTCTGGGATGGTCTTCCTGGGTCTCTAAAATGGTATTTAAACTATGTGCCTGTCCCTGTAAAGTTGATCAATCCATTCTTAACTTATATAATGCAATGTGTGAAGTTTTGAAGTCAATTGGAGCTGTGATTTGCCCATAAATCGACCCACAGGATTTTTCAGGATTTCAATGACAACAGGGAGCTCTCTTAGCAGAGAGCGCCCTAAAAACAACACAATGAAAAATAGCATGCAATGCATGCACCGTGGCCTCGGGCAATTCAGTGTGACCCCTTATTACAGCCTGCTCAAGGATCAGTCCAGCAAAAATGAAGTGGTTACCTGGCAATACCTGCCCAAATTTCCGAGAGTTATTCTGAAGAGGCAATCACACACAGGGCTTTTGAAATCTCCAGTGCAATTGACAAACACCAATGACACAAATTGGTTGAGAGAAGTGTCAAATGGATTGCAATGATCAGATGAAGCGTCGATACCTCCACTGGTGAATACTTCAAGATTGCAATTAGCATTTTACATGCAGTATTGTACATGGATGTATATATATATCATTTATTTCATACACAAATCATACAGTAATTGTACAGAAATGGTACATGTGTTAGGGATACATGCAGCGCCACCTATAACATACCTGAGCACAAGATATATGTTTTCTATGATTTTTGTGTATTAGAAAAGATTTATGCTTACCAAAGAAATATAAAGACTTAGTAGAATCTCTGTTATGTACACTGACACGAAGAACTGTCCGAATATACGAATAGTAAATCTTGTCTAGTAACCCAAACTTTGCACCTTTTGTGACCACAAACCAGCAAGTGACTGCAGCATATATACATCAGATTTGCTATTGCTCACGTACATGTTTTACAGTGCGCTGCCTGCCACTGCCATGACGTTGTATACAGTGTGCTCACCTGCGCATGCGCATGAAGTCGTTTTTGGCGAGGAGAATGAGCAACGTTGTTTCCTAGGATGTAAGTATTTCATTGATTACGGTGTAATTATTACACAGTTGGTGTATATAATTAACAAAGTGCAAATGTTAAAGTTGAATCCCACAGAGAACAGCTGCTCCACCTATTGTACTCCACAGTTCAACAAAAATGCCCCAGCTGGTGGCTCCCCCGCTTGGTCAAATTGTTCATATGCATTGGAAAAGCCACAGATTTTTGAAAACAGGGGTAGGCTCACTCGAAGGCTGCTGCCTCAGTCAAGAATAATGGCACTGAACTATAAATGCACACATTTTGGGTCGATATACAGGCCTATAATCCAATCCAACTTTCATAAAAATCAGAGAAGGAATCTTTGAGATATTAAAGTTTATTTTAAGGGGGACTTATTTTTGTTGAACTTTTTTTCATAATTTTCTCATATTGTACACCATGTAACTCTCAAAAAACATCGGTAACCCCCCTTCAAAGACTTGTTTTTCAATAAAGTGTATGTTCATCTATATTCCTTTAATTTTTTATAAATATCTCATGGATATTGTTCGAGTGACGCGGCTTTTCGTTATAAATCCCACACTTTTTTAGTATTTTACTGTAATGACATAAGATTTTGAAAAGTTCATAGTTCGAAAATTATGTTGGATAGCCCGCCTTTTTTTTCAAACGTTTGAAAGCTTTCTTTTTGAAGAACTTTTTGGCAAATTTTCATTAATATCTCATGGATTTTAGATTTCTTGCTAAGTGTGGGATTCAACTTTAAACAGCTATTCAATCATTTGGGATGATCAGTTTGGTTTGTCATTTTCTCCATAAAACGTTTTTGTCCCCACAACAATTTGATATTTCTATTTCCTGTTGACATAAAAACCATTGATGACGACAAGGGGCCCGAGGTCCCTCAGCCACAATAAACCACACTTTCAGTGGGATTGATTCACCGGTTAATCAACATCCCACTCATCTTTTTATCTTTATTACGCTGCAATTGAATTATCTAAAAACAATCTTCACACAAACCAAAACAGAATAGTTTACAACTTAACATTGACCTAATTCAAAAATGTCTACTGTCTGGTATCCGTCTTCTACAACCCCATAGAAATAAGTTCTACTATAAATGTGTTAGTAATTTTAATAGTTTACCTTCTTGACAATTTTGGGTAAACCACCAGGTCTTGAAGCACGGTCCGCTATATTGGTGATGAGCGTAGATATGATCAAACTCAGCACCAGCAAGACCACAACACTGATGTAATACTGGGCTGAAATGAAAGTGCAGGCATCACGATATCATAAGGTGTCAATGACATGATCAATCTGCCTAGGGGGCACACTACGAAAACACCGCGTTGCTAATTGGTGGCGGGCTGGTCTGTGGGTGACCTGCAAATGTATGGTAGAAATTTTGTTGCCACAATGTGAACATGACGTTGTGATTTTATTACAACATTTGCCACAACGTCATAAGCCAACATCGAACCCTTGACATTGCCTCGCAATGTAGTGAAAACATCGCAACATCGGCCCATACTAACGTCATATCTTTGATACATAATTTCTGCCATACAATTCTAGATCACTTTATGAACAGGGTCGCAAAGTTGCTACAATGTAGATGTGCCCACAGGCTCATAACCAGCAATACCACAGCAGTGATGTAATACTGGGCTGAAAGTACACTATATCTGGGACATACAATTTTGAGCTCAGAATTGGCAGCTAAAATTGTGTAATTGTCAACAAAAAACCTATGATTTATGATTGAAGTGGTATATGGTGCATACTAAATGAGACAAAGAAGTTTAGTTATTAAATAAAATTGAAAACAACAATGAAAATTATTCAAAATCATCCAGACATTTAGTTGTGGTGTCATTTATGCGTAAAAAAAAATTATCATTGATTCAATTATCTGACACATTGAAGTAACCGTCCACCATGATTATGACATTTACATTGTAAAGATAAATAGTAGAAATATTAATGGAATGTAAAATTAGAAGAGATTCCTATAAATTATGTTACCATTGCATTGAAATAAACACTCACCTAGAAGTGGAGTCGAACCATGAGCGGAAGGAAAGATGTTTTCGAAACTTGACAAAATAATTGCCAAGCAGATCAAAAGACTCCCGCCTGGAATTCACAAAATGTTGACAATGGTAATGCTGAAATATCTGTACACTATAGTCCGATGCAATCATTATAAGTCTTAACTACAGTACGACTTTGACCCCAGAGTCAGTCGAATAAGTTTAAAATGTCAGTTCAATTTCATTTTAAACTCAGTCATTCGCATTCTCGCATGGAGTCACTTGTGTGGTTTGCCAAAGTCAGTTGCAATTTTTCAACTAAATATGACTGACAAAGGTGACAAACACTTTGATTTAATCATTTCGACAGGTGGTAAGAGTTTGTTCTGTTGTGGTCATTGATTTTTTAAAACAAACTGTTAGATTATTGTTATTTTGAAAATGAGAATACTTTTTTTTGTTGCTTTTTTGGAAGTAGTTTTTGAAAAGTTCGATTTAGTCGTTTGTAATTCATTTAACTAGTTGGAGTTGAATTCTGCCAACTAGTTGAATTAATCAGTTGAATTCCTGTTTGGTCAGTCAGTCATGATTTGATTTTCAACTGACTCCTGGGTCTAGTCCCACCCAACACTTTTTCCTAGCGGATGCTTACACTTGCAATTAAGGACGAACACTACACTCTAAAAAAATTCAGACAAAATTGGTTTTTTAGATTCAAAATGGTTTTTTGAAAAAACAAATTTCAATGCAGAAAACCAACATGGATTTTTTCAATGCAAAAACCAACATGGATTAAAAAAAAAATCCATGTTGGTTTTGCATTGAAATTTGGTTTTTCAAAAAACCATTTTGAATCTAAAAAACCAATTTTGTCAGAAATTTTTTAGAGTATATCATGCACTCCTTGCTAGTGAGGGCATTGAAGTCGGAGGATGTAAGAACTGCATGAGCACTCTTGATGCAAAAGGTTTTTGATGGTATATACGCCTATAAACAACCCACAGCCAAAAGAAAATTGTTAAGGGTTAAACTGAATTGAAAAGGATCAATAGTTGTGGGAAGGCACTATAGTATAGTATATGGTGGAGCCCTTTGCCCCCAACTGGAGAGAAAAGGGGTTCTATAATTGCGGGAGTTCAGTGCAGCTAGATTAAATGTTTTGTTTTTATTGCTATTGGAACCTTTTCAAAAGTTGAATAAGGAACCTTTAGGGTTCTTTATGTATACCAGCACTACCTTGCAAATTAGGTCATTGAAGTTTGAGGGTGAAAGAACTAACGGGTGTGGAATATCAAGCATCATTTTGAGGTAAGGGGTTGAGAAATATATTTCAGCTAGGACTGATGCGGACTAACAGAGCATACATGATTGAGAAAGTATTTGCTTTGTTATGATCGGTCAAAATGACAGCACCATGGTGAAGCATAGCAGCTGAGTGAAAACTAATGGCCATGGCTGTACTTTCAAGGACCATTTTAACCATGAGCTAGATAGGGTTCGCTGATCAGGCATAGTTTTATGAATCCAAAATTTGTAAGAAAACTTTTGATGAATATCTGATGAGTTAACATCATGTATCTCAATTTTTATTAAATTTTACTGTAGGCAGCTGTGCAGCTGTGCAGCAAAGTCGATGTTGATCTGACTGACGTGAAATATCGGATGTGGCATTTAGAATATTTCTGTGTTGCATGGATTATTAATTCAATAATAGAATGTTCAAGGAGTTCCGGAAAACATTTGGCTTATCAGGCTGGGACATACAAAAACATGCATCGATTTGATAATTCCAAAAGTAAAGTATCATCTCACCCAAGCTGAAACGTTGATTGTCGGAATAAGGCATCAAAAATATGATGGGACAAAGGAGCGCAAGGACGAATATTGGAGCAACAAAAGTCAAAGACTGAAGTCCTCCTCTCCGCCTCAGTTGAAGTGTGAATGTCAGGTCGGGATACGATTCTTCGCAACATGGATAATATTTGACATTCTTTTGAGCTGGATGCCCCTCCAGGATAAATTCCTTGTTTTCTGTATAATCTTTTATATCTACTTCTTGAAGGCCATCATAGAAATCAGGGTCAATCTTGAAACCATCCCAGGTCCAGGAGCCAAATTTCAAATTGCACGTTTGTTTGTCGTAAGGAAAATAAGTCATATCGGCTGTACATGCAGACTGTAAGACAGCTGGGAGAATGTAGAGGACAGCTCCATCACTAGAGACCACGGCCAGGACATCATCATAACGTACCCTTCCTTCTGCCTTTTCATTGAACAGACGAAAATCCGGTTGCCAAATTTTGTTGATGGGAATTCGGATATGGTCGACGCCTCCAAAATCTTCTGGATTCCATGCAATATGGGGGTCCTTCCACAGCTGTAGTAAGTAAAAGCGTACAATTTTAGGCCAGATTGCAATATGGGGGTCCTTCCACAGCTGTAGTGAGTAAAAGCATACAATTTTAGGCCAGATTGCAATATGGGGGTCCTTCCACAGCTGTAGTAAATAAAAGCATACAATTTTAGGCCAGATGGCAATATGGGGGTCCTTCCACAGCTGTAGTGAGTAAAAGCAAACAATTTTAGGCCAGATTGCAATATGGGGGTCATTCCACAGCTGTAGTGAGTAAATGCATACAATTTTAGGCCAGATTGCAATTTGGGGGTCCTTCCACAGCTGCATGGAGTTAAAGCATTCCATTCCATATGAAAACAGGGAACTTTTTTGGGTCCTTACTGACACTACTGACGTCGATCGGAAAGGTCACATTTTCAGTTTGTTGCTGACGTCAGGATGATGGTAAAATCTATCCTTGCTGATTGTCAGAGAAGCATTTTAGACTCTACTGATAGGGCTCCAGTAGGCCATGGATGTCAGCTAAACATACTATTATGATATGTTCTGGTGTCAGGATGCTGGAAAAAACTATCCTTGCTGACGTAAGCAGTGTCAGTAAGACCTAATTTTTGCTGGCAGTATCCTTGGCCACTTACCATCTTCCTGACCCAAGAATCCATTGCAAATATGGTGGAAGTAGAGGTCAGGATTGGCACCTTCATATCGGTCAAGAACTGGGCTTAGAGAGCTGCACTAACCATATCTATTGATCTATCTCTCTCATTTTTGACCTGCTCCATCATAGTGAGTTCAAAGCCTCGTATCATACACTGTAAATTTTGAATTTTGACTTAGCATAATTGATTGGATGAGATGGTTGCACAATTCCTTTGAGCCAAGATAGCTTGTTGTTTGCAAGCTATAAAAACATAAAGGTTATCATAAATCAAAACGGCAAGCTATCATGGCTCAAACAAATTGTGCAACCATCTCACCCAATCATTTGTATTGAGCTAACTCAAAATTTCAAATTTTACAGTGTATTTAGCTGTGAAATTACTTTATTCTGCAGGAATTAGGCTTTTAAATGGTGGTTCATGTGTTTTGATATTCCAATTTCTAATCTGAGATATGGCGCCTCAAACAATCATGAAGCCAAACATCTTGAATTGAGAAAATGGAATTTGAATTTCACTCCATTACCAAGATAGGCTTAAAAGTATCAGGAATGACACCCAATTTAAATAAGATTCAATAAACTTCTGGTAAAAATTATTTTTGATATTCACAGAAAAATCTACAATGCCTACTTTGAACTCATTCTGGTGGAGCAGGTCGCATTTGTGAGATATAAATGTACTGTTTCGTATAGGTTATACAATGAATTTGAGGTGTATAACTATATTCCAGGTGGTTATTTACAGAGGGCTTTAGCACGAGGTAAATAACTCCTGAAATGTTAGTTATACACTGAATATGAGTTGTATAAGCGACTTATACTCCATACACACTGTGTACCAACCAAGTGACCCAATTAAGGATTTTCTTTGTTTACATTTTGCTAGTTTTCATATATAGAGCAAGCAAAAAATGTTGCCATATAGCCAGTATGCTGTCTTATAGTATGCAAGATACACATACAAACTTTGGAATCAATCAGGTAATTTTTCTGGGGGGTTTGGCAGTTTTAGTAAGTTTTAGTGCATTTTTAATCGAATCACCAAATCTTTTGATGGCTTAATATTTAGAGCTTTAAATTTCACATCGAGATTTCTGATACATAATACAGCATAGTGGCTATGTTGTATTGTTATTACATTGTATTGTTATTTCATATACACAGTGTATATCACTCCTGAAAGATTTTTAACTGAATTTGTGGCTTTGCTTTCATTTTTGGTGCGTTGTTTGCAGAAAAAGCAGTACAACAGGCTAACTAAATCCCCAACAGTGGTATAACTAACAAATCTGTTGGTTATACCACGGCAAAAGACTGTCTTGGTGGAGTATAACACTGTGTACCGTTTGGTCTATGCAAAGCGACCTAGTTAATCATAAAATCTTAAATTTTAGACCAGAAACCAATGTAATTACAATATAACATAGCCAGTATGCTGTATTTATGTATCAGAAATCTTGACGCAAAATTTCAAGCTTTAAATATTTAGCAATGAAAAGATTTGGAGATTCTAGTAAAAAATGCACAAAAAATTTACTAAAACTGCCTAATCTCCCAGAAAACTTAACTGATTGATTCTAAATTTCTTATGTGCATTGTGTATACTAAGACAGCATACTGGCTATATTGCAACGTTTGTTGCTTGCTCTATATATGAAAACCAGCAAAATGTAAACAAAAAAAATCCTTAATTGGGTCACTTTGTTGGTACCCAGTGTATATGGAGTATAACTTGGATTAGAGCACTCACCAGCCTCTCCCAAACCTGAACAGTCAACATCTCTGAGGATTCGTCCTGAAATAAATTTTCGTTGGAAATTAATTCTGAGTAATTATGGGGTATGTTTTACACTCTCAACAATTTCAGACAAACTTGGTTTTTTAGATTCAAACTGGCAGAAAAAATGTTTTTTTGAAAAACAAAATTTCAATGCAAAAAACCAACATGGATTTTTTGAAAAATCCATGTTGTTTTTGCATTGAAATTTGGTTTTTTCAAAAAACCATTTTGAATCTAAAAAACCAACTTTTTCCCGACACATTTTAGAGTGTATCTATCAAGACTTCAAAGAAGATTTGTTTTGTAAATTCAAAAACATTAATTTTCCCATGAATTTTTCTTTGTAAGTAAGGTGTAAAGTGTATAATGTTTTTATTGTTAACCTGTGACGTAAAAATGAAATAAAGGTTTTTATTATTATTATGCTACCATCAAGTCAGTCCTTCTTTGTGCTGATTGAAAAAAAAATCGTGCAAAGTTTCATTAGAAAGCGTATAGTAGTTTTTGCCCAATCATATTCACTGACAGACAAAACCACAGACAATTGAAACATCAGGCAAGTCCTTCGGCCTTAGGGACGGACATCGGGTCTAGGCATAACTGTCGTACCAGTTTTTTCTGCCAGTTTGATAACTTTGGTAACCGAAATCGATAAAAAACACTTTAGGTTTGATCCATTCCTACCCCCATATGCTTTATTTCCATGGAAACAGTTAAAAAAAAACTACTTCATTAAACCACAGAAATCCGAAAAATTATTTATATATTTCATAATTTGATATTTCATATAGGCAAAGGCGATGCTCACTTTGCCTAATTCAATAGGCGCTACTAAACCATTAACGGACCTTTGTAATTCATTAAGCGCTAATAAAACATTAACAGACCTTTGTCCTGGTAGCAACCCACGGCAGAATATTAAAGGAATATCCAGACAAAAATGGGTTACGATGAGTGGATTTTGCCAGAAAAATGCACTAAATTGATCGAGCTGAATTTTCCTGGGGTTGTAATGTGGAAATGTGGGGGGGGGGGAGACATGTTCCGCCAGCCCCCACCAAATTACACCCCTGACATTAGCACAGAACTGAGCAATTCATGTGTGCTGGGGTGGTCCAAAACTGCATGCAAACTTTTGAATCCCTCAAAATGACTAATTTGAAATTCAAGATCAATTAGCCACGTCAGTAAGCAATCACCAAGCAATGCAAGACACAAGTACTTACTAAATCCAGAATAGACAAAAGGGCCAGTCCAAAATTCACACGCACTGTATTCTTAAAGTTGTAAACTGGTCGTATGTATGGATTAGCTCTTGAAGAAATGTTGTCGAAGAGTCTCATTTCATCGGTAATCAAGTCACCTGAAATTTGCATTCATACAAAAAATGTTTGATCTATATGTATTGTAGTACTCACATGCAAGGGATAAAATGAAAGAAAGCTTATTGAGGAGTATCATATAGGCAATAATCATTCTCTGTAACTATGCTGTAAAATTTGAAATTTTGAGTCAGCTCAAATGATTGAGTGAGATGGTTGCACAATTTGTTTGAGCTAACATAACTTGTTGTTATGAGTTATGATAATCTTTATGTTGTTATAACTTAAAACAACAAGGAATGTTGGCTCAAAGGAATTGTGCAACCATCTTACTTAATCGTTTAACCTTACTCAAAATTCAAATTTTACAGTGTACACACAAGCCCAAGACTGAGAGAGTCTCTGAAGTCTTATTTGCCTCTGGAGTTTTCATTGTTATAGAGTAGGTCAGGGCATGCAGCCCCCCTTAACTTCAACGTGCGATTTGACCAACTTTTTATGGTCGATTCTTTGAATGCTTATGCTGTCAGGGAGATATCACTTGACTCTATTTATAACTAGCGAAACAAATGTCTACCAATTTTAATAAAGGAGTTATGGCCATTTTTGTGAAAAATTGAAAATGGCCTCTTACCCCACCCATCGGGCAAGAAGCCCCCCTATTATATTCCTGTGGCAATTTTTTTTGCGAGTGCATTCAGCTTGTTCAGTTATTTCTTCGGGTTCTTCTATCATTTTTAAGGCATTCTATTCACTTTTTCAGAATTTCAGAATTTTTCTGTTCATACATTCATTTTTTAATATTTTTTGCCCTGTTTCAATTTCGGCCCATTTTTTTTTTCTTTTTTTATTAGCTATTCTGTCAAGATTTAAGGTAAAATACACATTATTAAATGGTTCCTGAAGCAGCATTGAGGCCCCAGTGTAGGGGGCCTCATGCCCCATGCCCTGTGGGGCCTCTCGCCCCAAACCCACATATTTTAATTTGACCTCTATATTTCGAACTAAAAGGCAAAAAACATGATCAAAATCATATTTATGTGATGGTCCTAAAGTGAAGCAATGCAGATATCCATTTTACTTTTAAAAATTTCTGAAGTTATTTCTGACAATCGCTTTCAAAGAATTAGTCAAAGTTACAAAAACCATGCACCATTTTTTGTTTCTTTAATTTCTACTATGGTTTGGTGCTGTTCGCCTTGAAAATTTGTGACGTCACCTAAAAAGCTTCTAGCTTCAATCCTAACACTAAGAAAATGCGCCAAATATGTAAGTTTATATATAAACCAGGGGGGGGGGCTTCTCACCTAACTCGGGCTTCTTGCCCTGAGCTACTCCATATATTTCGGGTAAAATTTGAATTATGATTCAGCCAAAATGATTGAGTGAGATGGTTGCACAGTTCCTTTGAGTTGAAAGATTACCGTAACTCAAATCGAAAAGCCATGTTTGCTGATTGGTCAAACAAATTGTGCAACAATCTCAATCACTTAAGCCTCAACCAAAGTAAAGAAAAGTTTATGAGAAGGATAATTAAGGTTTAAGGAAGTGATG
Organism: Platynereis dumerilii; assembly: GCA_026936325.1. Lineage (NCBI taxonomy): Eukaryota > Metazoa > Annelida > Polychaeta > Phyllodocida > Nereididae > Platynereis > Platynereis dumerilii. The sequence continues at coordinate 15,721,150 of JAPTHN010000004.1, forward strand.
GTCATAGCTGGTGACAATGAAATATTCTGAGAGATAACGAAGAAAATTATGTCTCATGAAAATGAAATGTAAATATATGTATGTATAATGTATTTTTCTTTTTTGTATCTTTGGAATATATATTTTACCTTAACTGGCTGTGCACAAACCTTTCAAGTAGCGGTATCCAAATGCTTAGGTGCATCCCCATCAAAACCACTACAGCAGTTGCTTGCAGTGAGTTACACATTACTACAAGTCAGTTTTTTTATGTTATCTCAAAAATCACTGAAAGTACTTAGAAATCCTTCACACATGTATACAGTTCTGCCTAAATTTTACATACCCTATTCCCAGGGTAATTTTAACAACAAAATGACAAATTTCTCTATTTCCAGGGTAATTTTAACAACAATAGGCATTTCATACATGAAATACAATGCACTGCATGCTGCCAAACAGTTTTGAATCATCAAAAATTCCAAATCTAAACAAGATGGTGGTCAAGATGTAAACTCTAGAGTGGTAATTCCTGGTGCATATAAACTGACAACTCCTTGAGCCAAATGACTAAAATGTTATCAATGTTACAAATATTGGAATAGTAAGCTGTAACACTCTGGTAATCAAAGCTACCAGATGGTGGTCAATTGACTACTTTCCGTACATGTACATAGTCAACATTGTCATTTTGATTATGATAGAATAGTCAAAATGATTTTCCAGGAAGCGGCTGCCTAATTTTTGCAACCATTACTACCCTAAAGTAGTCATAAACTACATATAGTCACAGTGACAACCAAATGTTTAGAGTGCAGCATCTGTATTTGGTTATTTTCAGTAACCAGACGTTTGTATATCATGTGATCATTTGGAACCAAACGTCTGCAAGAGCAACAAATCTTAATTGTGCAGACGTCTGCAAAATGCCTGACAGGTATAGTGAGTGGGAAACATCCTCTTTTGTCAAATACCAAAAAGAGTAAGAACTAGACATCTTAAACTTAACTGTGCAGACATCTGCAAAATGAACAATTAACTGATGAAAAGACTTTATGTAGTGCACTCCTCAGTAGTCTGTATAATGCCAAATAATGTAAAATGCAGACGTACATGTAAGGGCAGTAATTCTAAGCTTAGCAGACCTCTGTTAAGAGCAATGAATGCGCACTTCCAGACATCTGTACGCTGTAGTTACCATATTAAGGAAAAGACACACTGAAAAAAAAAAGCATTGTCTGACAACAGACTATAATTGTCTAATATTTGTCCGATCAAGAGATTGTCTAATCCGTACAATTGAATTGTTCAAAATGACGAAGAACTTGTTTGTTTCATTCTATTGACTGATTGAACCAGACAATCAATTGAATGAAACAAACAAGTTCTTTGAGACAACATTTCTTTTCATTCCAAAGTAATTATCATGTCAAGTATGGTATAAAGCATGCATAGAGCTCTTTAAATCATGTTTCTAGCTCATTTAGAACCTACTTTATGACAGAAACTAAAGACCAAGAATTTGAAGAATTAAAAAAAGTAAGAAAAAGTCATATTATTTCAATATAACATCACATACAGCATATTTTTTAACACACAATGTTGTCCAATCTACTTTACATGGTCTGACACACATAGAACATAATAAAATAGAACCAATCATATGATGAAAACATCATTTTGGGACCAAAAAAAAAGTGCAAAAAATGGCAAAAATCATGTTATTTCAATATAACATCATGTAAAGCAAGTGTTTCTAATTTTTTTGTTTCTAATATGTTTGGTATATTACAGCTCTAGCAATTGATCTGAAGAAATCAGTTTTTTTTTTCAGTGCCAGAGTGGATCTATGATGTCATAGGCAGATGCTCCATTGCTCAGCACTGGAAGATATGCAAAATTGGTGCTAGCAGTAATGCCATAGGTCAAACTGGCCAATAGTGTTCGGTGTGCACAGTTTAATCATAGCCTTGCAGTTACATCATTGCTATAGTGGCCAATAATACCACAACAACAACTCAGGTGCAAAGTTGGACTGCACATGGAGGTTTATTCACGATTGACCATATGGCCAGACACCTTTTTGAGTTGTGTCACAGTTATTGCAATTTTATTGTATTTGACTACTGTTTCAAAACTCTCTTTTATTTTTGACCACTAGCAGTTTGGTGTACAGTCATGCCTGGTTACTTTAAAGATATAACCAACAGACAGCGTGAATAACCGGCCAGATTTGTGTGATTGCCAAACCTCAAGGATTAGAACTTGCTTTTATTCAACATTCAGGGAGCACATTTCATATCAAGGGTGGGGGGGGGCTTGGGAGTTGTTTTTTTTTAAACAAATAATTTCTGTTCAGTCTTCGTGTCCTGTCCGGACAACCAATGATGGATCTATAAATGTTCCGTTGGTACCAAGAGTGGTACATAACATCTTACTACTGTGTACTGCACCCTGCTGTTCCAATAAAATCAAGTAGTGCTGGATGTCAAGGCCTATCAGTCTATCATCCATCCTACCCCAAACCCTCTCAACAGCCCTCCTGGCAGGATTCACCCTTGTGCTGACATAGTCTATTGCCCAATGCACACTGCTATTATTTCTGCAATGGCATCGTATGCTAGGCTGTTGAAACCCCAACTACCTCAGTGTGCACCAACTTGCGATGCTATTTAATTGACTTGCCGTTGCAGGTTTTAATGGACTTTTTATTACTTTTCTGGGGTTTTCTGAGTGCGAATTGACTTGCGATACTGTGGCAGACCAAAAAGGGGTTGAAACAACCAGGAGGGCTTGATTTTACCCCATTTTTAATTAGGGGTTGTCACAAGTTGGTAGGCAGGTAATACAGTGTGCACCAACTTACGATCCTGGGTTGCAACAGCATCGCATCTGATGGGATCGCATGCGATTCTAGTGTGCATTGGGCATAACAGGGTAACCACTGTGATGATTGGGTAACCAACGGCCGTTGAGAGATACAGAGGGTAAAGCTGGGGGTAGGGAATTTAAGGTAAGATGGTAAGATGAGGGAATTTGAGGCTATGGGAGGATAAGAGGGGTTTAGGTTAGGGAATTTGTGGATGGTGAGTGTGTGCCACACACTGTGTGGCAGTGTAGGCCTATCCTACCATGAGGCATCATCCCAAGTCATACCATGACAAAATGGCCCATAACCTTTGCTAATTCATGAATACTTAATTAACTGACCCAGTTTTAGCTCAGCCAATCAGGGACTGCTACATCACAGTTTGAAATTGTTGCTTCTGTTTCACACAGTTACAAATGGAGAAATTGTGTATTGTTGAAAGGTGCTATCACAGTTCCGAAAATTCCATTGAATTATGTATTTTCATAGATCTGAAATGAAACTGTTTGAAAGTTTGCTTGTTTTACACTGTTTTTCTCAGTTGCCAGTAATCCTCTAAGTGTCCATAATTGGACTAAATCTGCCTGCAAGATGCTTATGACCTAAATAAGCAGCCATTCACTGAAGAGGTTGGAAATAGCAGAAAGCCCTGTCCATTTTAGCAGGGGAGGATGACCATGAGGTCTCTTAATTGTTTCTAACATACAGGGCATAATGTGAGAAAATTTAATTTTAAAAATTGCTCATTTTGCCTCACATGAACTATGAGTAATTTTTGGCAAGTTCCAGCATTCATGCAGGTTGCTACTGAATGAAAATATATTATGATCTGTGATTATGAAAAGAGAGAGTCAGTTCATAAGAATTTTTTTAAAATTTGTGACAAGCTCTGGTTTGAATTTTTTTTTTAAATAAAAAATGAATAAACTCTTTCTGGTCATTCTTAAAATAAATATTTCTGATGGGGTTTTTATTAACGGGGTGTTGCTTGATTTAGAAATGAAAATTTTGGGATATGTGATGCTTGAAAAATAAATAATTAATGTCGCTGTTACAACAAAATGAAATATAATTTCCCATTGAGGAAAAATTCCAAGGCCTTCCCCCCCCCTGAAAATCTGGATTTTCAGCTCAATTTCCAATCAATGCCCACCATCCCATTGTAAGAAATTTGTTGTTTGTCATTGTTCTGAGACTGAAACAAAACTGAGCCAGAAGTGGTCAAATACAAAAGAAGAATTGAAGCTGTGAAGTGAACTGTCAGTTGATAACACCTGAAGCTGTGAATCTGTATCTTGACCATATGGTCAATCGTGAATAAACCTCATGGGGAGTGGGAACTCTACTCAAAAGCTGTCAATTGTCCTTATGTTTGCATATTCACACGAGGTACTGAGGTAACCAACAATGCAATACAGGATTAAAGCAGTTTTGTTTTACTCTGAAAGAGACAGCCAACAAAACTGCAAACAGTCCATATCAAATCCAATTGAGACCAGAAGGATGTTTGTAGGCAACTGTGATTAATTGTAAGTTATCCTATTAACCACGCTTGGTTGAATTTCAGGTACTTTAAGTGTCACCAAATAAACATCCCCCTCCCCCAACTTAACACCTGAGTTTTTGCAGTGGTATTATTGGCCAATCTGGCCATGACATAATTGCAGGGCTATGATGAAGTTGTTCACATGAACTGCTATTGGCCAGTTTCACCTATGACATCGTAGCTAGCACAAAAGTTGCATAGGTTCCAATGGAGTCTCAAGCTATGATATCATAGGTCCACACTATGATAAAAGGCGATTTCTTCAGAGCAATTGCTAGAGCTGTAATAAACCCATTTTCAGCCTTTTAAATCTTGTCTCTATCTCATTTAGAATCCATTTTATTGCGAAAAACAGCATTTTTGACGTCTAGCAAAACATAGAAAAAGGTGATTTCAAAATGCCCAGGGTACCAATCACAGAAATGAGTGCTACCACCCAAAATGGTCATAAATACTTATTTAACAATATTTGATAAGTTTTATTTTTCACTCCACCCTAATGGTCACCCCGTTATTGCTGTTGCAAAATTTGATGTACAATGATCGATACTAATCAGCGCTACTGATGGCATGCAGATCATCGACAATGTCATGCAAAATCGTTACATTGATTCCCATTGTTCCCGACCCATGGAAATACATAATTCATAATTCACTGTAGAATCAACAGCATTTTAAACACATACAGTATAAAATATTTCAGGAAATTAGAAATATGCTACGTCTACTGTCTACTTACCGTATACATTTGTGAAACAGCAAATGATCACGTAATAATTCATTTTTCAGCAATAGAATTTCCAGTATTTTAAACACATACATTATATAAAATATTTCAGGAAATTAGAAATATGCTTTGTCTACTGTCTACTTACCGTAGACATCTGTGAAACAGCAGATGATCATGGAAGTCAGAATTAACTTCCAAAAAGCCATATTTATTCCTCCAAAATGATCCCACAATATACAAGGAATAACACAGCAGAACTTCATCTGACCCGGATCATCAATACTACATTGGTCTGTGGCCTGGTTTACTGATGTTTTTTTCGACATTAATGGCACTGCAAAACACTTTTATTTGTATGTCATTTGCCCTAGAAATGTCTTTCTGTATTGTTCTATATTGTGCTTTGCATACCAGCAATGAAGAATGTATGTCATTGTCACAACACTCTAAATTCCATAAAATGAAATGCTATTTATCATAAATAAGTCATATTTTTGAGTGAGATTTCTTATTTTGTCTTTGACAGTCCTTTGATTGAAATTGTTATATCAGTTTAAATGCAATGATAAATTTTATAATTATACATGAAAGTGGCTTCCAGGAAAGGAATTTAATTTTTGATTGCTAATTTACATGTTGGCTGGTTTCCAACATAATCAACTTCTCAAATTTTTAATTGTAGTTCATCAGGGTGATGACAGTGTCATGATCTGAAACAATTATTGCAATATATTGGAATCGTCAGCATAAAGCAAAATTGGCCTAAGTCATTTTTGGCAATTTTGGCAAACAGCCAAAAACTGACTTAGGCCAATTTTTTTTTTTGAAACCAAAATGACTTAGGCCAAAATTCTTTTGTGGTGTAGCTGTGTTATTTTAAAAGCAATTCTCCATAAAATTTATGAATGAAATGCGAGGAAAAAACTTCAATAAAATTAATACTCACAATTATGACCAAAGAATATTGGTGATATCCGCTAAAATTAGTGATAACGGAATTGGCCTAAGTCCAAATGGCCTAAGTCACCAGGACTTAGGCCATTTGTGCAAAAATTGAGTTGGGGTTTTGAGGGGTTTATAATTAATTTAGGAGTCCAATTTTTTTTCAGCACATAAGGACCTTCTTATGGTACCAAAAAGGAAAAATGGCCTAAGTCTGACTTAGGCCAATTTTGCTTTAGGCTGACGCTATGAAGAATATTTCTGATGGAATAGCACCCAGGAACTTAAAAGTGAGAAAATCTGACAACAAAGTGTGAAAATAATAAAAGTTCCTTGAAAAAAGTTGGTCTCCCAGTGACACCAATTTAGCAACAACTGGGACACCAATTCTTTCAACTGGGAGACCATTTGGTGTCCTAGTTACTATGTAAACAAGAAAAGTACCCTTAAAAAGGGTAATGTATCAATCTTATCATGAACCTTTGGGTATGTGGCATGTAATAAAAGGTTTTAATGTCTTAAAGTAGGCATTTATATACCCTTAGAAAAACTCCAAAGCCCCTCCCCTTGTTTCATGAAAAAAAAAAAAATTCTGTTATGTAAAACTAACTGTCTGGATATTAGTTTGTTAATTGCTACATGCATAGTATACATGACTACATGTTTTACAGTACTAAACGTGTGTGATGTCTGACCTGAAAAATACCCCCCCCCCTCTCACAAAACAAATCATGAATCTGCAACTGGTTTGCTGCAGGTTTTCGCGAAGTTAATATTGCGAATAGAGCAAAATGAATAAGTGAATTGAATTCGGAGGAGTTTAATTGATATAAGCAGATTTTTAAATTTTGAAAATCGGATGTTTTTTAAGGTTTTTACACCAAGTTTTGCATTGTAAATGATGTACACAATCTTTGGTGACTTTTACACGCAAAAATTTCGCCAGAGAAATTCCTTATCTTGTAGAATCGATGAACTTTAAAGAATACGTATATATGAGTTTTTTATAGGTTAAGACATCGGTACAAAAATGCTTTTTATAGGTTAAGACATCGGTACAAAAATGCACTGAGGAATACCGATGAATGAAACAAATAAAAAGGCAGCAGAAAGAGAATGAGCAGATAGCTTTTCTGAAAGGAAGAATGAAGAAACTAGGGCAGGGGGCAACAATTTGGCAGCGCTGCATGGGAGAGAGGGGCTGGTTGGCACAGGGGCTGGTTTGCACACCCTTATTTGTGCGAAGCTGAAGTGTAGTACAGAAATGTGTTATTGCCACATTTTATATACATCATAAGGCCCTTCAGGAGAATCAACCATCTTGGGTGTCGGCTTACTCATGTTGGCTGTGGAGCACTTTCACATGCTTAAAGCCCCCAAAAGCCGTTTTTGATAAAACGGAAAAAGGTTTGCATCAATAACTGATGGCCTAACCTTGTCCATTACTTATTGATAAAGCTTTATAAATATGTTGACTTTAAGGATGCTACGTGTCACCCCAGTAGGCTAATTTTCTTAGTGTTCCTTGAAATCACAAATCATCAAAAAATGACAGGCGGGGGCAGGTTGGCACAGGCATTGGGGCAGGTTGGCACAATGTGTTAAGTGAATGCAACTTAAGTCCAACCAATAAGTTATTGAATAATTCTATTGAATGATATTGTAAGTTGTAGGGACTGTATAATACTTAACTTTTCCTGAGTATAGCGTGCTGTAGTGGTGTTTTGAGATTTGTTGGCATAGCCTAAAGACGATAATTGAGGATTGTTGAGCATACAGGATGGGCCTTTTGGTAAAAATGTGCATACTGTAATAATTTGATCTATTTTGTGCATAGAACATGTTAAAAATATAAAAAGTGTCATTTTACATTGTTTGATTTCCTGGTGTCACTTGTGCCAACCTGCCCCCCTTATGTGCCAACCTGCCCCATGGTGGGGTAGGTCGGAACAGAATTTTTTAAGTGCGATATCTCCTGGGCAAATAATAATACAGGCTCAGTGAGGTACTGATAATGTAGGTTGGGGATAGGACTTCGAATTGACATACGTGTATGAACAAAATCCATATCCCAAATAGCTTTTGTTCAGGACACCTAAATGTTTGTGCCAACAGCCCCCCTCTCCCCTACATGCTGTACATGACTTCCTGTTTGATCAAAACATTGGCTTGGAGAAAGCACATGTTTCAGAAAATGTCAACTCATATGAAATCAAATTGCTGTCAGCTATAGAAAACCACTTAGAACTGTGTATGTAGTCACTGTGGACCTAATCTATGTGAAGTGTAACCTTGAAACATCTTTTATATTTGACTAACAGCCTCCAAACCTTCAATGTGAGTTGCCAAAAAATTCTGTGTTGACATGGCCATAGGAGAGTTTTCTCTTACCTTTCTTGTCAATAGCATCCTAGGATTTGTCGTGTTAGCCATTCCAAATAATAGATATCCCATGCAATATAGATATAGTCCATGAACAATTCCATGTGGATAAATGGATGCTCAAATGTTTCAATTGTCTTTTCTTGGGCAAAAAGTCCCTGGTTCTCAGTCAGTCTGTCATATATTCTTACTAGAAATTGCCCATGATAAAGAAGTTAATGGGGGAGGGCTGTGTATGTTAATTGATATCTACACTGTAAAACCGAAACCGTTGGTTTAACGGCATTACCGGCAGCAAATTAGCCGGTAACTTGCCGTAAAATCAACGGTAATGCCGTTATTCAATTTACGACAAGTTGCTGTAAATTTAACACTCTCATGCCGTAATTTGATACAGACGGCAAATTACCGTAGCTGTATTTTTATGCTAACGGCAAATTGCCGTACACTTTGCCTTAACAGTAAGCTGCCGTAAATTACAAATTACGCCGTTACGTCATGTTACGGCAATATTGCCTTAATTTAACTACAAATTTTCAAAGCTACTGTAGGGATGACAGCAAGATGCCGTAAATTTAATGGTATGTGTGATCAGTACCTTCATATAAAAATTTAAGCATACTACAGATTTTAATTTCAGTGAATATCCCTTATGGATTATCAATATGTATATTCATTGCAAGGTAATTCAAATTAATTGGCCGGCTATCCTCACTAATGCTATTGTTCGCCTGTGATTGCAGTTCACCAGATGTCACCTTCGCTCTTTCAGGGAATTACAGTTAATTTCTGCTTTATGCATTGATCATTTTTAGCCTCATACTTTATTGCAGCATTATCATTTGAGAAAGAATCAAACACAAAAGAAAGCTTGTCATAAGAACCCATTTATTAGCGGATATAAACAAAAAAACAATTATTGAAATAAATTTAAAATTCTGATTTTATTTCTCATTCATCCAAAAGTCTAAAAAAATATTTAAGTTGAAATTGAAATTTTGTCCATTGGATCTTTCCTGGGTCAAAATTGATTTTTTTTCTTCTTTTGGTTCGCCTCCAAACTTCGAAGCAACGGATCTCTCTTTTTTGTCGCCTGGTTCCTGAAATGTGCAAACATAATGACAAGTAAATGTACAATTTATATGCATGTTGTTTATCATTCTCAGAAAAGTGACACATTCCTCTTATGTCAATTTTATAAGAAGGGTTCATAATTGATTATATAATTAGCAGGAGAGAGTGTGCATGTTAACCATATAAAAATTTAGTATGCGAGGGGTGCTCATAAAATTTAATTATTCTAAATATATATGTAATAATGAATTCTTCACTGGGTAATAGTTTTGATATGCATTATGCAGTTGTAAAGTATTGGGTAATTTGGAAATTTTTAAGTTACACTTGTTTCCATCAAGGAAAAATGCTCAAGAGAGATTCAGGACCACTGACATTTGAGACCAAGATAGCTGAAGACCGTAGCTTTATTACTTATATGCATAGGATTGACAATGTTTGATTTATCTGAAAAAAAACAACAAACATCAAACAACAAGAACCGATGACTCAATGTTAAGTACGGAGGCGTATTACTGCCAATGATATTTTTTATTTTTGGTTTATTCCAAAAACTTCTTGTTTAAACCAAAAAATTTTTTTTAATTTATGAAAAACCTTTTGGTTGAATCTAAAATTGCTCGGTTTATTCCAATAGCATTTTGGTTGAAATTCAAAAGCCTTTTTCCTTTAGTCAAATAAAAGATTTGGTGTAATCCAAAAACCTTCATCCAATTTAAAACTCCTTATGACTCTCCCAGATTCTCTAAAGAGTTTTTCATTTGAACCAAAAAACATTTTGATTTTTATCGAAATATCTTTTTGTTTAATCCCAGAGTTTTTTCTTTTGAACCAAAAATCTTTTTTATTTAATCTATAAAAACTTTTTGAGTAAAATCCGAAACCCTTTAGGTTTTATTCAAGATTAAATTTTTTATATAACTTTTAGTCTTAGCAAAAAAGCAGGAAGAGTCAGGAGAAATGAGTTGGGAACGGTCATGATGAGGCAGCTGGGGAGAGTCAGGAGGATGCAGTCTGGGGTTTGGTAATCGGGAGGATGCAGTGGGGGAAAGTTGGAGTTTGGAGGATGGATTTGGGGAGGATCTAGGAGAGTCATAAGGAGTTTGGATTGAAGGGCAAGTCAGGAAGAGCGAGTGCAAGAGTTGCTAGAAGGGAGTAGGGAGATTCAGGAGGTGGGGTATCAGGAAGAAGGAGTTGGGGAAAGTTGGCAGGACATAGGAGGAATCAAAAGGGGCGTCAGTCGCGGGAGTTGATAAGTCGGGGGGAGGAGGGAGTTGGAGAGTGTTGGGAGTAATCGGGAGGAGGGAGGCAAAATTGGGAGGAAAGGAGTTGGGAAGAGTTTCATGGAAAGTCAGGAAGGCAGTCTGGAGGAGAGAGTTGTTGAGAGTCAGACAGTGATGGAAATCGAAAATTTTTTGTCAGGGGAGCTATCAGCTGTCGCGGCACAGGCGCGCCATTCCAAATTTTTAAAAGGGAGAAAAATTACAAACAAGAGTTTATTTTTGGCTAAATTTAGGCCTACTTGGAGGACCGAAAAAGTGAACATGATAATTATCTGTTTCTTCTGATGATTGGGGGAGCTGTAGCAGGTCACAGCTCCCCCCGTTTTTTTTTATCAAGGGAGCTCAGCTCCCTTGAACTCCCCCCCCCCCCCAATTCCATCACTGTATTCAGATGAAGGAAACTGGGGAGAGTCAGGAGTATGGAGGTTAGTCTGGAAGAGTGAGTTGTTGAACGTTGGAAGAAGGAAATTGGGGAGAGTCAGGAGGAGGAGTTGAGCACTTTGCAGTCAAACCTAAAGCAGGAACCTTTTTCATATAAAATCATTTTTAAGTAAAATCAATAAACAAAAAAGGGGTTTTGGTTCAAATGAAAAACTTTAATCCAAGAAGCTTTCGATTTAATCAAATTTTGGCTTAATGCGAAAACCTTTCCATCTCAGCAAAAAAGCAAAAGGGGTTAAAGGAGAGTAGAGAGTCGAGCAGAGTCAGGAGAATGTAGGGATGAGGGAGTCAGGGAAAGTTTGGAGGAGGTTGAAAGGGGAAACAAGAGGAGAGTCAGAAGGAGAGTTTGGAAGAGGGGTCAGACAGAGTTGTGAGGAGAGTCAGGAAGTGAGAGTTGTGAGGAGAGTTGGGAGAAGAGGGAGAGTCAGGAGGAGGGATTTGAGAGTTGGGAGGAGGGATTTGAGAGTTGGGAGGATGGAATTAAGAGTCGGAGTTGGAGAAGGAATTTGAAAGAGTCACGGGCTAGGGGAGAGTCGGGAGTTGGATAGAGTCAGTAGTTGGGATAGTCTGGAGGGGACACCAAACTCAAAACTCCTAACTCTCCCTGATTTCCTTCTTGTGACTCAAAAACTCCCTAATCCTGATGCACCTCCCGACTCAACCCCAACTCCTGACTTCAAAAATCACCTCTCCCCTACTCGGTTCTCCAGACTCTCTTACCAACGATGCAGTCAAGGTTGAAACATACGAGACCAAGGCCAGGCCAAGGATTCGGCATCCGAGGCCATTAAAAAAACATAACCCAGAGACGGGTCTTGAAGATGAGTCTTCTCGAAGCCTCCAACACTGGCCCAAAGACACCTGAGACTGAGGCAAAGCCTGTGATTTGGCATCCAAGACCCAGCCAAGGCCAAGGCCATAAAAATATAGCCCCGAGGCTAACCTCGAGAACAATGCCGACATCGAGACCTCCAACAATGTCCCTTTCAAATCTCTTCTTGACTCCCTTCTTCCACCTTTCCATGACTCCCTCCTTCTGACTCTCAACAATTCTCTATTCCTGACTTCCGACTCCTGTTTTCTCCCAAATTTCTTCCCTGACTCTCCTTCCAACTTCACTTCCAACTCTCATTCCATCTTCAATTCCGAATCTCCTTCCAACGCTCCTTCCAACTGCCCTTCCAATTCTCAACTCCACTTCCAACTTTCCCTGACACCCGACACTCCGATGAAAATTGAAAATTTCTTTGTATCAAACCCGAAATAAAAAAACTTTGGCGGTAATACGCTTCCACTGTCTGAATCTGAATCTATAGCATGGCCGATTTATGCATGGCAAGTTCAATGTGTAAAAGATTGAATTGACATTTCACATTCCCACATTCTGTTTTTCGATTTTTTTTCTCCCATTTGCCTTATTCATTTTGCTTATGTTACTTAATTGTGGGTGCAAAAGTTATTGAGTTATGATGAGATATGTTTAAAACAAGCATGCCAAGAGAAACAAAAACTTCACACGTCTGATTTCCAGCCATTTTCTTTGCATTTGCAGCCAAAAGCCATACTATTTATCAGTGCACAGCACCTGTTCAATATCAGTCACTGATTTTGCAACTGGATAACTGTATAATATCTCATATTGAGATTGCCTTGAAAAAAATTGTTTTATTTGGCATACAGTATCAGCCCAAGGCAAACAGTGACACAACTTACCATTTTACTTTTTATGATGTCATATCGTATAATACATTTGGGCAATATCTCTGAACCAAGTCATCACAATGGCATCCAAATTTAAAGCTGGCCATCCTGGTTTCAGGCAGCAACCTTACAATTCTCTTTCTGGAAAAATAAGTAAATATTCTTATTCAGTGTTCTTCAAAAAAATTAAGTTTAAAATATCTTATACTCTGACATGATGTTTATATAAATGACTTACACATTGTTTGTATGAATATTGCTGGTCATTGGCAGAGGTGAGAAAGTATGGGTTGAATTGCATTTGTGATATTTCTTGGAGTTGTTTACTTCAGCCAGGAACGACGATGTGTCTAACTCATCAGATCGAATAAGATGACTTCAGTAGGAGAGTTTTGGATGGTACTGCATCGTGACTGGTTGCAGAAGGACAACATTTTGTAGTCACTTTAACTGGATTTTATAAGGTCCCCTGCAACAAAAAGAATTGTTATAATATGGCAGCTGTTTGCTGAAAACTTAATGACATCAGTAGATAACATAGACTAAGTCGCTGTGAAGGAACCGAAATCTTGTAGGCAAACCGCAAATTTTTTAAACTCTCAAAAAATAGTAAACCTCCTCAATTACATTGAAATAGCTTTGGAGTACTGCCGATCAATAACTTTAATGTATAACGGATACTGGGGGTATGTTGTGCGAAAGGGCAACTTGTGTAGCCCACTTTTGGAAGAATTTAGTAAAGAAGGCAATGCCATCCATTTAAAGGGCTCAGCGGTAATGTTTGGCCTACTGACCTCAGGGACACGGGTTCGATTCTCAATCCAGGCAACCCTTGTCAGAGGGATCTTGCATCTTGTGCAATGGTGCACCTTGCCTCATTGCTGTAGTCCCTAATCTAATATTAAGCTAAATAATTGCATATATACAGGATATAAACCTTACATGTAGTTGTGCCACTTTACCCACTTTTCTCTAAGGCCTACCGTCATCATCCATATGCATGTATTCCAATCTGCTAAAAATAACTTTCCCCAGTCTTTCTTCCCTATCATTAATAGAAACACCCTCATCTAATGACAAATGAGGGCAGTGAGCCCTCATTAAGGCTGAAAAATGTGTAATGATTCCATCTTGTCAGACTTTTTTGAATCAATGGATTGATTTTTCAGGGGCAGGAAGATCAACTAAAGCTGTTTATTATTCACAGGCCTGCATGCCCAATGAAAGGACAGAGCGAGTTCTAAAGGCAGATCCTACAGAAATGCCAAGCTCTGCTTTTGGATCCGCGGATTCTTGTTTAACGTAATATTATATGACCAGTATTCCAAGTGCATTTGCAAATCTTACCATTTTTTGTTACCCAATGACACTCAATATAACTACATACAAAATTTCATGTCTTGCCATTGCTGTCGAATTGCACTTTTACAAAAAAAACTTAGGTTTTAGTATTGTTCCTTAATGGTTGGACATTTTAAATAGCTTTACAGTAACTGTGTTATTAATATAATGTATGCTAATAATTTATAATATATGAAAGGCTTACAGGGTGAGCATAAAATTGAGCTGTGTCGGGAGACCATTGTATGTTGTGCCATTTTTTGCTTCAGGGAAATTCCCAAAAAAACCAAAGCTTGATCATGTTATCTGATAATTAGATATCAATGATATAACAAATTGGCCAGAATCAAAGCGAGTTTCAGGGTGACCAGACCATATAGAAGATCATGGCAAGTGTTTGAAAAAAGTAGGTCAAGTACCCAAGGGCTGGGGTAAGTTGTGCCAGATGATGGTGAAAATTGTTCGATTTAGTTTATTCCATAAAAACCTATCATTCTGCCTATTTCTTCCGATATCGCATGAGTTCAGCATTTGTCTGATATGCTACAGGAAACTTATTAAACAATTATAAGCCATTTTACACAAAAATTAAAAAATGCTGCAAAATCCAGATTTTTTAATTGTTAAGAGGGAGATATAACACTTTTAACATTTCTTCTCAGTGCAAGTTGTTTCAAAAGATGTCTGGGCTTTGAGTAAAATGAAGAGAATAATAGGTTAAAAAAAATTAAATCCTATGTCATGCCATTGGCACAACTCAACCCACTCCGAATTACAGTACTTACCCTAACTTGATTTTCTGAAGAAAACTGGTTGTAAAGAATAAACCAACAATGGAGATAATTGGTTGTCAAAAGTAAACCAGCAATGCAAGATTTCAAAATCTGACTACACAAATATATCTAGATATACTCCTTAACTCCATCCTATCAGAAGGACATCATCTTATACCAATACCAGATGACTGAGAACAAGAATGTCAGTTCTCCGTATTTCCAAGTTTTCAATAACAAATTTGAACTTTTGAGTGTTGCTTTTCGTAGCATTATATTTGGCAGTTTTTTTTTCCATGGCTCATAATGACATTCACCAAATGTGAATACATGAGTGGGGTTTACTTACTCACCAAGATTTTCAATTCACCCCAACGATAATGCTTTATTGAATCATTGAAAATAATGAAACTCATTTGATTTACAACAGTGGGTGGTACAACTTATCCCATGGTACAACTAACCCCATTCTCCCCTACTGCTCATAAAAAGACCTCCAGTGAGTAGCACAATTTACCCCAGTACCCCCTATTAGACTCCAGCACATAAAAATATTGTAAAAGGCTAGCTATTCATATTAGTAATGCATAATTTCACTAGAAAATTAATTTGTTTATATATAGCACTAATATTGAATTAATTATTTTGCAGTCAGCCCCACCCACCTCTTTCACTTAATACAACATTCTCTGGGTAGGTTGATACTCCTCTGTTAATAGGCACATATATATTTAAAGTGATATTACCTTGAAAATTAAAATTTCCTTGTGAATACAGATCTTCTCAAGTCTCTCACACAGTGTTCAACCGGCAATATAGTTGACAGAAAATATCATTAAGGCAGACTTAAGTACAATAGATTTAAGTTGTCTAGATTATTGTTATAAATCATAAACAGCCAAGAGTCATGTTTGCAGAAACAAACAAACAAACTGCTTTGACAGCATTGTTTGTGTTGTGGTTCAGAACAGTTGGCCTGCTGCAACAAAATTTCTACGGTAAGCTGCTGTAGTGCATAATTAGGCCTATACGGCAACTTCGTAAAAGTAACAGTTACCGTAAAATCAACAGTAATTGGCTAATTGCCGTTTTCTTGATCTTACGGCACATTCCTGTTGGTTTTGCGGTAGTCAATGTCACATTTACGGTTTACTGTTGAATTAACGGTAATTTACCGTTTTTCAAGATTTACGGTAAGATCAGCGTCAGTTTTACGGCACTTTTTCAACGGCACCTACGGCATGGGTTTACAGTGTACGTATGTTCTATATGTCGTGCTGTCTATCTATATATCTATGTATGATGTATCAATATATATCTATCGATGTATGCATGTAACTACACTTGGCAGCAAAACTAAGCAAGCCCTTTGATGCTTCCCATAGACTACAATAGTAAAGAGGTTGTGGAAAAATGAGTGTGGTGACATCAAAATGAATGAAGTCATAAAAAGTATGATGGCAGCACATACCAATACAAAATATCCAAATTCTGCTGTGAAGCATTGAAGTAAATCGGGTTGGCAGGCTCCGTTTCATGTAAGGGTCCAAACTTTTGAAAAAGTATTGAACCCCATGCTGCAATGCTATTGTAAAGGAAGCAGGGCTGCAGGGGGGTTGAATAATTTCTGAAATTTATAATCCCAGTGTGAACAACAGACCACGTACCTTTGTTCATGATTGTATAAATGCTGATGTCAGTACACTGATTTATGCAAGACTTGTCAACTGTTGAATTCAATGGACAAAAATGAAGGGGTTGATTAATTTAGCTGCCAACTGTATCGAGACTATCTATAGATCTATGAAGGTCATTCTACATCTTTTTGTTTATCTATGTTTGAACGGTTTGATTATCATGTAGCAATTGTGCATCAAAAGACTCTAAGGGTGAAAGGGATGAGTAAATTGTGTAATTGTGTGAATGAGGTGTGGCCATGTGGGTTTGTGTATTGATAGGTGTGAAAGTAAATTGCACTTGACACAGTGACACTCAGTGGCATGCAGTGAAAGGATATAAGGAAATATCAAAGAACAAAAGAAATGGCCATTAATTGGGGAAAGCCACACAATAGACAGAGTCACTAAGTTCTGTTGCAGTATGGTTGCCGTGAATAAACTACATTATGCTGTGAAACAGGGAGGTCAAGCAGACGAAACGGAAGTAAGCTGACGAATGAATGGAGTCAGCAGCAAGGAAAAATAGCAAAATAAGTTGAATCGAGGACAAATTGGCACTAAGAATATAGTCTGAATGTACCGTAGAACGGGGTGACTATGAACAGTTTTCACCTCAATTCCCTTATCTTCAAAAATATATAAGATCTATGTGGTATTTCATGGGATAAAATGTTGGCCACTGGCATGTAGTTAACCTGTGCATCGGCATTTTGAGATAGATATCATGTATATGCCTGTGTCAGTGGATAAATGGGCGTTCAAACTCACCCCGAGATCCGGGGTGACTTTGAACAGAGTGAGTTTCAATGAAAGAAAACCATCAATTCTCAGAAAACAAATGTTTATCTGTATTTATGAATTTTGCAGGGCTTGATTGCCTTTACCTAAAATTGTTTCACTTGTTTTTTTTATGTTTTGTGACTTTTTTATTCTTGATCTACTTTCGTGCCTTTGGAGCTAAATGATTGCCTTATATAGTGAAATATGCGTTCAGACATTGAATTATATGCATTGTATTATGAAATATGATATATCTGAGATTATAGTTTACGGGAAAATGTGATGGTCTCTGCGCTCACCATCACAATGTGCTGTTCAAAGTCACCCCGAAGTACGTTGCAACTCAACATCATCCACTTATATTATTTGTTGTCCGTCTTTCTGAATAGCCTCCAGCAAGTTTTTGGTGGATTTTGGATTTATTTGAGTGACATTGTAATAAGACAAGTATTTATAAGGCCAGGGTCATTCAGCTCTGTTGTGGGCACAGAAGTTCACAGGCTATGGTATCTTGCTAAAATAAGTATGCTTAGTTTATTCATCAAAATCATGAAAAAAAAATTCCAGTCACAATGACTTTTTGTAGAAAGAAACTAGGCTTTAGTAGAATATAATCAGAAGTGAAATACTTCCAGTATCTCATTTAGCTTAGCATTCATAGAGGATCAATCTTTTTCAGAAAAGTGTTCAAAGTCACCCCTGCTGTTCAAAGTCACCCCGTTCTACGGAATTTGATATGAAAGGTATGGAGAAAATAGGCAGAAAGGTGCATGTGAGATGGGAAGAGAAGTGGCAGAGGTGGCATACAGGCCCATAGAAAAGGTGACCTATAAGTTGACCTGTGACCTGATTGTTGTTGTAATATGATGTTAGATGCTCTGACAGTGTTTTGAGGGGCCCTGTTACAAAATAGCAAGCTGGATTATCTTGTTTAGCATTGTTTGACATTGACTGTTTGTTGTAATCAACTGTTTGGAACCTCAGTTCAGTGGAAATGAAGCAGGGAGATATTGGATTCCGTCTTAAACTGGATTAAAGTAAGCCGAAAACCACCCTCGTATCTGCATCGTAGCTGTGATTCCTTACCAATTCAAGTGTGAAGGTATCAATGCATCCATTATAGCATTTGTACACAAGCTGCAGTTTTCTAACAAATATTGATTTTCTATTTAAATAATTTATAAAAATCGCAGATTTAAATCATGATTTAAATCAAACAACTTAAATCAAATGATTTAAATCAAGCAACCCTGGTTGAAATGTGGTTATTCATGGGAGGAACTCAGAACTCAGAACTCAGAACAATTTATTTACACATGATCAAACAGTAAAAAAAAAAATAATAATAATAAAAAAATTAATAATGATGAATGCTTAACATGATACACAATATGAGAATGTCAAATCAAACAATACCAATAAAACGAATAAACAAAGCAAAATATGATACTGATGACCATGTGAAGGAGCTTCCTGAAGACTAGTGAGTCGCTGCCAGGAAGCACCTTATGATAGATGGAGATGATAAAAAATAAAATAAAAAGAAGAAGAATGTAACAGTGAGCAGTGAGTATGAAGGATGAAAATGTGAATGAAAAAGAAGCCATGGCGGGTTTCCTCCAAACAGACTGCTTAATTTAATGCTGTTTTAGGTAAGCTGTAGGAGAAAACCCAAAATTACCAAATTAGCCTCGCAATTGTCTATTACAGACAAAACACAAATGATTATTACAAACAATGTTGTATTTTTCCCTTATGAAATAGAATTTTATATATTTTGAATATCCGTGGTAACTGTGGGTCAAGACCTTTTCTTTAATGGAATTCGGACATTTATTATAAATCAGAGGTATTCTATATCGTAAATCTTGTTTGGCAAAAGAATGTCTTATACTAGGAAATTGAAAATCATTGGCACCTCTTGTATTATAAGAGTGAACACTGTGTTGAACATTAATAAAATCATTTATGAAATATGCTGGTAAAGTCCCATTTAGGTATTTGTAACAAAATTTATATTCCTGTAGTAAGCAAATATCAGTCACCTTTAGTAAATTCAATTCCTTAAATAACGGATCAGTATGGGAATTATAGGCTGCATTTGCAATGATTCTTATGGCTTTCTTTTGTAATTTAAGAAGTCTAGTTGCTTTAGAGCCCCATGCAAGTATTCCATAGTTCAAATATGGTGTAATCAATGAATTGTAAATTGTCAGTAATATGTTTTGAGGGACTACATGTTTCAATTTACACATTACTCCTATGGTCCTAGATATTTTCTTTGAGATCTTTGATACATGAGTTGTCCAATTGAGACTTTTGTTAACCATTACCCCCAAGAAATCAAAGTTATCTTCATAATCTATAATTTGATCATTTATTTTTAGAATTGGCCTGGTAACTCTTTTCTGTGATGGGTGAAATACCATAGCTCTTGTTTTATTACAATTTAACGACAATCGATTTAATTTAAACCAGTCTACAATATTTACTAGTTCTGAATTGATAATTTCAGTTGAATGATTAAATATATTTAGAGTTGCCATCAGGGTAGTATCGTCGGCATAGATTATCGGATAGAAAATGTTACTAGAATTACTTATATCATTTATGTAGATAATAAAAAGGAGAGGCCCTAATATGGATCCTTGTGGAACACCAGTAGTAATTTTCATATGACTAGAGAATATACCTTGAAATTCAAGATATTGATACCTGTCCTTCAGGTAACTTTCAAATAATTTCAAAGCTTTATTCCTTACTCCATAATGATAGAGTTTTTCAAGTAAGATGGTATGGTCAATGGTATCAAATGCCTTAGAGAGGTCTATAAATATATTGAGTGGAGTGTTATATTTGTCCATTTCTAAAGTAATTCTGTCTATTAATTCAAGCAATGCCAATTCTGTAGAGTGTTTCTGCCGAAAACCATATTGACTATTGTAATACAAGTTCTGTGATTGAAAATAATTATGTAGCTGATTGAAGATAACTCTTTCAAAGATCTTTGATATACTTGGTAATATCGATATTGGTCTATAATTTTCGAAAAGGTAATTTTCATTCTTTTTGTAGATTGGGGTGATTTTAGCTATTTTTAACTTGTCTGGGAAGCAGCCATTATAAATCATTTGGTTAATTATCACTGTTAACGTGTCAACTATTTCATTTCCTATTAGTTTGATTAGTTTGTTCGATAGTCCATCTATACCACAGCTGGTTTTTGGTTTAAGTTCTTTAATAATTTTCTCAATATCTTCTTTCTTAACATAGTTAAATTGAAGATAGCTCTCACTCACACCAGGACCGTTGAGATAATCTTTAAATGACTTGCCTTGAGGCTGTTCAATATTGTTGGGATCCCCCCCCCCCCCGACCCATAATCCACCACTGGTTTAACACTTTTTGTTTAGAAAAAACTTACCTATAGTTTAAATTCAAAATTAATCAATGGAACTTACGCTATTTGAAAATTGTATGAATGAAACGTTAGTATTCATCTGGAAGAGTAGTTAGACATTGTGAAAGTAAGTGGCACTTGAATTGTAACCTATAGCTTTATTCTCAGTCATAAAACATATCAATTTCACATTATGTCAATAGTCAAAGTATCATTCAATGCACCTGTTTAGGGGTCATGCATCATCAATTTATATACGTAGAGCTGATTAGCATCAAAATGTTTTGGTCACAATCACCATATTTATATTTATTAATGACATCGGAAGTCACAGTGCTAACATGGCTGTAAGGAACAGATCACGATCAGCATATTTTGGAGCTGGATTATTGTGCTCCATTATCATATTTCAATTTGGGCACCGGTTTTTTATAGGTAAATATGCCCAATTTGTACATGCCCAATTATGATTTAGCCAAGGCATCAAAAATTTGAAGAATCAATATTATGCACTTACTGCATTTCAGTACCTTAACAATTATATATTTACTTTCTTTGATACTGTTATTTTTTCAGAGTTCATTTCATTTATGAAAATCTAGCCTGGAAAAATTCATATGGTTGTAAGCAGATATCAATTTCTTTAGTGACCACCTCACTAAGAAAATGTTATTAAAATGTTAGCCGATGAATACCAAACATACTGCCCAGAAACCACTTATGATAATTATGCATCCTCCTTTTTGTATTGAATATCATAATTTTATAAACTATTTTCTCTTTTCTATTTCAAAAATTTAAGGACATTCCCAAATGAGCTATTCCTATGAAGACGATGCTATACAAGCTGCCAGGTTGAAGGGAGTGAGCGACTGGTGTAGAAGGAATGCTGACCTGACAGTTGGGCGATGGTTAGTTACATAGGTCTAAAAATATTGATTATAGAACGCCCCTTCCTTGGCCATGAAGCGTTATCTCGTGGGGGCGCGGTCTCTTGTAGGGGTGCAAAATGTACTAAAAATACTATTTAGTGCGGGAGAAAGGCAGTCACATAAGGCAAGTCGGTCTTACAACAGGTGGTCTTATAATGCAGGGACCACTGTAGTGTAATTCTTTTACTCTAATGTCACACACCCAGAAGTATTTAGTTTTGCTCCTATCCGTGGTATTATGCCAGGCAAATTGAGAAGGGAAACATTTTTGCACAACTGTACTTCTTTTGTCCCTTGGGACAAGCAGGTTATTCACCATGGGAACTGTAACATGTATTTATCAAAGCTCGGGCTGCAGCCCAGATAAACAGTGGCGTAGCTAGGAAATTTTCCAGGGGGGCAAAATATTCAAGTCAGCGATCGAAATGGAACATTTTTGTCGGGGGAGCTATTATCGCTGTCGCGGCAGCGACGCGCCATCGGCAAAATGCAACGTCTGATGGCAAAGTAATCATTTCTTTCCTGGTCAGGATGGAGCAAGGGGGGGGCGACTGCCCCCCCTGCCCCCCCCTGTAGCTACGCCACTGCAGATAAATCAAGTATTGCAGCTCGCTAGATGAATGATCTGTACAGAATCTTATATCAACTTAGAATAATGATTAAATCAACTCGAAATATCACAGTTTCAGGATACATGTGAAGTGTTGACCTCACTCGAAGTGAAAAGAAATACAACCAAAAATGAACCTCAACTTTTTCTCTTATTAAGTTATTAGATAAAAACTACTCTCCTAACAAAAACTTTGAAAAAGATTCTATATGGAAACTTAAAGTGTTCCATAGGCTGGTCTAGAAAAAGAACCCTCAAAGGTTCACAATTAAACTTTTATAAAGGATACAACAGCAAACAAACAACACTAAGATAATCCAGCTGCACTGAACTCCCACAATGGAACCCTTTTCTCTCAAGTTCGGAGCATAGGGCTCCATTGTAGGCCTTCCTACCATTATTGAACTTTTTCAATTCAGTTGCCCTTTAAAACAGTTTTTATGTGGCTGTGGATTCTTTCGATCAAGAACCTTTTGCGTTAAGATTGTATGCAATTTGCAGCAACACGATCTCTTCATTTCAGGAAAGGAGTGGACAATTGCATTGTAAATGAGGAGAGGGAAGTCATCTTCTGTCCGTTGCCCCATGTTGAATCTGTAAGATGGAGAAACGCCATGATTCTGTCGACTGATGAATTCAAAAGGAGATACTCGCAGAAGAATTTCACACGCTTTGCAAACATGGAAGAGGTGAGTGTTTGTGTAGAATTTTTAAGCTTTACAGCCTTCCACTTTGATAAAGAAATAGAGTGGAATGTTGCATTGTGAAAATGGCACTTGGTGAGTCATCATGTTGATGATTTGTCATGATCATACCCAATACTTTCAATGTTAATTTGATTTATGGAGTTTAATCCCGCTTGTTGGTGACAGCCAAACGAAAGGATTACGTATCTGATTTTCACTCTGAAATCAGTTTTGACAAGTCAAATTGCCTTCTATTGATCATGACTAATCAAACAGCCTCTATGTTTCCCATGTTGAAGTAGAGAAGATGACACTTCATCAGCTATCATTAGTCAAGAAATGCATTTTTCACGCTGAACTGATCCTCATCGTGTCTATATCAAAGTAGAAGGCTGTAAAGTTAGTATATTGCCAAAATAAAACAATGTCCTTAAGAAAGATTAGAGTCATATTAAACCTGTTCCAACACCGAATTCACTTAACTCTCCCTAAAGCTCAATATAATTATGAAGTTAAATTATTTCCAAAATGTGAACAAACAGTTTTTCATGTCACGAAAAAGTATTGTTTTGTTACAAATCAAGGAATGCAGGGTTGTAATTAAATAATTTGCAATCAATTAAATTACTTAATTAAATAATGGAAAACATTGTATTTACTGAATGTACGTAAAATCAATCAGTTTTTGATCAGTACCTACTAGTTGAATTTTTGCATAGAATTGACGGACTTACTTGAAAATGAACTAAAAATAATTTTCCACTGTCTGTTCTTTATTAGTGTTACTTATATATACTTATAGTGTGCCTCTCAGCCTAATTGATTTTAAGGCGATAGCCAAAGAAATGCAGTGAAATCACCAAAGGAAAAAATTTTAAGGAAAATGAAAAGGACAATATTTGAATTTAATGCTGCAAATGCATGGATTTTTAAAGTTTATCATGGATGTTTTACTGTGTCAACCGCAGGGGCGGACTGGCCTATGCGGCAGAGTGGCAGCTGCCACGGGCCCATCCACTCGGAGGGGCCCATTCAAGATGTCAAAAATTATTCTAAAATCAAGGAAAAGTTGAAAAGCATAACTTTGCTATGAGGTTTCTGATTTTATGATGAAACAAAATTAACTGAACAGGACAGAAGCCTTTAATATGGGGGCCCATCCTGACAGAACTTTACCATGCCTATGTATGCTAATATATTTTTCTTTTCAAACTTGAAATAATGTCGACGGAAGGAAATTTGGGGGCCCCTATACTTATATTGCCACAGGGCCCAAAATGCCACCAGTCCGCCCCTGGTCAACCGTGTCTTTTTTTTTTTTTCAGATTAACGACTACATCCATTCTGATGACATTTATGTGTATGGTTTGAAACTGATCAAGGATATTCCGGAATCGAAGAGGTCTGATATCTTACAGAATTTCTTCAAGTTCGTCTTCGTACGAGATCCATTTGAACGCTTATTTTCTGCTTACAGAGAAGATGTAAAAAGGGCAGAGGCCATTGATCAATCACAACCTCACAGGGATTTTAATGAAATTGTAATGACGCCAGGAAATACCAAAGAAGAACAGTTTGCTGAATTTTTGCAGCAAATTAACAATGAAATTAACGTCGGTCACAAACTGGATGAACAGTTTCAACCTTACTCTAAACTGATCAATCCATGCGCTTTCACCTTTGATTATATTGGCAAAACAGATACATGGTCTTCTGATGTTGAGAAAGTATTAACAAAACTCTTTCCACAAGTAAATACAGAAAATATCACAGACAAAAATGTTGTTAACTCATGGAGCAAATTTACGAAAGCTCACATCAAGAGAGTAAACACAAATTTGCTTCAAGACATTGCTGAAAAATATGAGAATGATTTTGATATATTTGGATATAATGTAACGGAATACCTTGCCCCTTGAATTCTTTTACTCAGTTTGGAATCAGACTTTTATAAGAAGAATTATTGAAAATTTCGTTGTATCAAATCATTTCTTGTCTCTTTTAACTGCATGAACCTTTTAGGCCAGACATAATTGATCTTTAGCTTCTCCGATCTTCTCCAGGCGCTTTTTCTAGGGTCGGTCGGTGGAACGAAAAAATAGAAGGTGAAATCTAAAGTATTTATGATGTTTATAATGTCAGTTTGATAAAAGTTCTGATTATGCTACATTTTTTTTCCGTAGGCAGGAAATCTGTTGGGTTGCTCAAAATGAGATGCAAAAAATTAAGAAAATCTGGCCTTACCAGCTGAATAGTCGTTCATCCCAGGGAGATAGATAAAATCATGTGATCTTTATGACAGTGCTTGGTGATTTTTGAAACTTTTATGTTAGACAACCAGTGAGACCGTCCAAAAGAGATTAAAATGACATGTCAGGCATTGTTGTTTTTCTTTTTTTTTCCTTGACTTGTTTGTCACATCGAAATTAAACTGTCGGATAACATAATTTATAAAAAGAAACAGATTGAAATAATAATATCCAACAATTACCTTTGTGTTTATTGGTCTGTAAGTAAAAACATATGTTTATTTTACTTAATGTAGTAAGTGTAATGCATTCACAGACAGAGATGACACTAATAAGCTGCTGGATCTGGATCTGGATTAATAATCAGCAGTCCTCAAAAAGAGTATCGGGCTGCAAGTACATCTATGTACATGTACTGTATGTAATATGTTGATGAAAGAATATGCTGAGTATACAGTACCAAACTGCCCAAGAAAGTCTTAACAAAAGATCTGTAAGTTGAAATACACAAGGTTGTTGGATAAAGACAGTGTTGTTAACTTGGGAAAACATAAATACAAAATATCAGATTCATTTTTCTCGGATTGGCACACAAATCAACAGGTGGGTGATTTTGAAAATTTAGAAGTTTCTCTTGGGAAAATCGTTTTTAGGGAAGTTGTGGGGTAATTTTGACAATATCTTGTAAATGACATGACTCATTCATATGAAATTAATATTAAAAAATCACTGTCCAGATTATTGCCGAGCTTGTTATCCTTTTCTCAACATTTTGCACAGTTGTGCGACAACATTTGTCACAAGACGGCTCAGGCCTGACGACCTTGCGTCCGCTAAAGACAGTTGCATTATCATTGCAGGATCATCAACATGGTGGACATACAATGTACAGCAACTCTGTTCTCTCAGAGTGAAGCTACCCAGTGATCTTGAGTGTCTTAGCTCGGAAGTAGAAAAAGAAAGAACTCAATTCTGATTATTTCTGAAGTTAATTTCTTGTGTATTCACAGATGAATTTGATGTGACGATCTTTACAGACAATATCACCTGCTTTTCCATCGATCAGAAAAAGACAATCTTCACCTGTTTCAGTAGGACTGGGCTCCCAATCATTCCAGTCAATATAAGTTAGGTTGGCCCCTTTGTGGTCCACCCACATCTTATGAACATTTCTCTTTCCTTCAATCCAGTACCACTGCGAAATATCTATCACTTGAATAAAGCTCTCCATTTCTTCCTTTGAACCAAAGCTGACCAGGGTTGCACCAATTGCAAGGCAAAATGAACTCGCCTTATGCTGCGGCACTGTGATGTTCATGACTAAGTATGAGCCATATTGAAGTGAAATCTCTGCTGCACCTGTGTGAAAGAGATTGTATTATATCATTATTACAGATCTCGTATTAGTGTGCCATGTTCTTTTCAACTGCCACAGTGCTCTTGTGATGTCAGTATCAGCATAATGATTTCACAGTTGGTATATTCGCAGTTTCAGCTGTGTCATTTGGAACCCATACTGATCACACCATTACAAATCCACAATGAGCTGTTAGATTGTTGCTCAACATTGATTATTCAGTTTGATGTTTTGAATAAATCCAAAAGTTTAAATATCCAGCTATACATAACGCATGGATTTTGTGTATAACTGCTATCAGTTTTAGCACTTTTACAAAAAAACAATTCATTCACTCTCGCATTCATTTGTTGGTCTGAGAGGTTATCATGTGCTGCTCTGTCTTGGCAAAAATAATATACTCAGGAACCGTTCAGAATTTAAGACCTAAGGGGGGGGAGTTTTGCTTGGGGGCATCCTTATCACTGATTTCCAATAATGTTTATTTAATGATCGAATTCTTAGCCTCCTTGTCCGGCCGTTCCAAATTTTTTGGGGAGCAACTACCCCCCTCCACCCATTTCTCGTCCTCTGGTATGCCCATGCAACACCGCCACGTTCACTTCCAAAAAATCCCCCCATCATCCCTATTCCAGTCATCAATTCTGAACAGTTTCTTTGGCGCAGATCTTATCTAAAAGGCTGAAAAGCCACAAGGTGCTGCCCTCAAGGAGAAATTTCACAACAGGACACCATGAATGTCCATGATGGATCAAGCAAGTGGCTCAAACATATCAGTTTCACTTGCTCCAACTGAATCAAACAACCATACCAATGAATGCAGATTAATCAATTGTTATTCACACTTAGACAGCCCATAAGCCTGACTTGTTGGTAGCAGTTGGAATCAACACTCAAGCTTGGAGTGCCAATAGTGATGTCAGTATTGCAATACTGACATCATCTGTGCATATATTCACATGGAACATGGCACACTTATACGAGATCAGTAATAATAGATAACACTTCAGCAAAGCCTTCAGTGAATAAGTCAGACACACCCCGAAGTCTGGCCAATGAACAGAGCTTCAAACATGTTATGCAAATGAGGACGATTTCGCAGATTCACAGCCTTCCTGAAATCATAGAGACTTGCAAAATTATTGAAATAGATAGATCTCTCTGAGAGCTTTAAAATGATAGGTCATAGGCCTCTGAGAACTGAATAGTTCTCTCGCATGACGTCGGTAAAATTTGAACTGGGCGGAAATATTGACCGCTGATTGGCTAAGATGCTCGTGAAATCTATGGTAATATGTGAAAATGGAAGGATTCTCTGGGTGATAGATAAGTGACATACTACATGTATATATATGCAATGTCAATCATAGTGGCATGGAACTAGTCATTGCGGATATAGTTTGCAAGGATGAGCAAAACGCATATAGCCACAATCAAAGAAATAATCAGTTAGGTGTTTTTCGAGAAGTTTCTGTTCACTCATTTTAAAATTACTATAAATTTAGTATATGATAGTATCAAAACAGAAAAGAACAAGAGCTCTTCTTTTTTTTTTCAGAAAAATATTGGTGAAATACAGAATGACAGTGCTATGTTTTGCCACAAAAATTATAACATGATAAATAAAATCCTTTGGCATACCCCGTCGCCAGTACCAATTTCCACTGAAAGCGGTCACATCAAAATTCTTCAACAACAAAGCATGAAAGAAGCTGAGATGTATTGTATCCGATAAGTTCAGCCGAATTGATGCTTTTATCCACAATGCATGATGTCATCCTTTTGGTCGCATCACATGATACTGTTATGCAGAAAAAGTTGAAAAATGCCGACATATCTTGTATAACAACTTTCTTAAAATATGATGAACATGAAGAAGAAATAATTGAAGCATAAGCCAACCAGAAGCTTAAGGTGAAGAATAGTGTCATGAATCTCATGCTGTATTTAAAAGGCAGTGGCAAAATCAGAAGCAAAGGGTGTGGAATATAAATCTGATGTTGTCTCCATAAAGATCACGCAACTTCTTATTGCCTTGTTGTACAATATTGACTGAAGCATTGCACTCTAAAAAATGTGGGGACAAAATTGGTTTTTTAGATTCAAAATGGTTTTTTGAAAAGCCAAATTTCAATGCAAAACCAAACATGGATTTTAAAAAAAATCCATGTTGGTTTTTTGCATTAATTTGGTTTTTCAAAAAACCATTTTGAATCTAAAAAACCAATTTTGTCTGAAAATTTTTAGAGTGTGTGCAAGACAGGATTGTTGATCCGTTCTTATGCATGGATAATTTTGTATATAGTAGTTTAAGATGTTGCTTAGGCTACTATTTGAACATCTAATAACTTAATTGACGATCCATAATGGTTTGTGTGGTTTTATTTGCTTTGTTTACACCAATGCTTCTCACCAAATGCTCGCTGACAATTAGGCCTAAAAGATCAGAGAAAAAAAGCTCAAGGCAGATGATCCCCAGAGCCTGCATGAGCATTGAGCATACCCATGCAGAATCTTGGGAGGGCAAGCACATTTGCCTGAATATCACAATAAAGATTTCATATCATTTCTAATGAAATATATATATTTTCCGATTTCTAATCCTTTGCCTTAATTTTCAGTGTCCCCATGCAGATACTTTGGGAGGGCCGGCACATCTGCCTGAATATCATAATAAAGATTTCATATAATTTCAAATGAAATATCTCGGGATCCATTGATTTTCGATAATGTTGATTTGATCCTCTACCCCAATTTTTAATCCTTTTGCCTGAATTTTCAGTGTCCTCAATCCCCAAACTTTTTGATGGAGTCTGCCCTTCTGCACCCCTCCTCCAAAATGTCTGTGTCCAGAGGCCTATCAAAAAAGAAGAGTGGAAAATCCTATCTATTTAGAAAATGCTAATATTATTATGGCTACAATCAAGTAACATGGAAGTCAAGTTAAAGATTTTGTTAGGCAAAGATGGGAACAAGCTGCGCCCCAAGTTATAAAGGAGTGCTGTCAAGCTAAATTTACCCAAAATAGTCATGCTTTAAAAGCCTTACTGGAGACAAAGGAGAAACTGATAGGAGAGGCATCCAAGGATGAATTTTGGGGAGTGGGAATGGCACTGTCGGACCCTGGTGTCTTGGTCAACATTTGGCAAGGTCACAACCTACTCGGAAAAGCTCTGATGGAAATTCGGGAAGAATTAAAATCATGAACTTTACCATTTTTCTATTGAACATTAAGTTATTTATTGAAATGTTATGTTGTATTGTGACTGAAAAGTGTATTATTGCTTAATGGATTCCACAGAAAAAGATCTCACTGACTTAATCGATTTTGATGATGCTTTTCTGACTAATTGTCAGTATCTTGATATTTGTAATGATAATATAACATTTCCAATCTCGGAAAATTCTGTAAAGGTTGCACACTTGAACATACATAGTATTGCAAACAAGAGTGAAGATCTCCTAGATCTACTAGATATTTTGAAAGAGAAAAATCTACTTCCTGACATAATTTTATTATGTGAAACATTCCTAAATGATAAAAACTTTATGAAAATTAAAATTCCAAATTATGATATGATTTCGCAACACAGAAAAAACAAATCAAAAGGCGGTGTGGCTATTCTAATTGGAACACACATAAGATATCAGGAGAGACAGGACCTAAATGTGTTCGAGGAAGGAAAAATTTGAATCTATATTTATAGAAGTACCTAGAAGAAATAAGTGTAGTTATATTATTGGAGAAATTTATAGAGTCCCTGGAACAAATGAAAGTGACTTCCTGGAGAATTACTCCGATATTATTGAGAAAATAGAGAGGGAAAACAAAAGACTTATTTTGGGAACAGATCAAAATCTTGATTTCCTAAAAATCGATGTTCATAGGAATACCAAAAAACTATTTGAATTGTGCTTATTACATCAACTTATACCGTCAATAACCAAGCCAACTCGAATTACGCATGCTTCTGCAACCCTGATAGACAATATCTATGTACATGCTGAGGTTTTCACTGCTGTGCAATCATATGTAATAAAATCTGATATTTCTGACCACTTCATGTGTCTGGTAGAAATTAAAAATTGCTCGTTAAAAACAAATGTTGGGGACATTCATGTGTGTCGGAAAATTGATGAAAATACATGTCGTAATATAAAGGGTGCATTACGTAATATTGATTGGACTTTTATTGCAAATATGTCAGTTAATGAGGGAAGTGAGGCATTGAACTGTGAAATTACAAAAGCATTAGATTTTTATACTCCATTTAAAACTTTTAAAAGGAGGAAAATATACGTAGCTCGAGAACCTTGGTTTAGTTCAGGTTTAAAGACATCATCTGCTAAATGTCTAAAACTATACAAGGAGGTCTCTCATCTCCCACGTGATAGTCTCGAGTTTCAAAGATATAAGGAATATAGAAAGCTGTACAACACTCTACGGAGAAAGGCTAAACATAACTATTACAATAAACTGATAATTCAAAATCGATCAAATTCAAAAAAGTTGTGGAATACTCTTAACAAGATTATTGGTAAAGTAAAAAATAAGCAAGATATCAATGATGAAATGATAATAAATACCAGTATATTACCAGCACTTTTAAAATGTTTTATTCAACAAATCTCTTTCAGAAGGTAAATTCCCAGATGATATGAAATTAGCTATTGTGAAACCACTATATAAAGCCAAGAACAGATCAGAACTTAGTAATTACAGGCCAATCTCTTTGCTACCAGTTATCTCAAAAGTTCTTGAAAAATTAGTGCATATACGCTTAATGAAATTCCTTGATCGTCATAAGGTATTGTATTAAGGTCAATATGGTTTTAGAAGGCAAAGAAGTACTGCAGATGCAATCTTAGATTTAACTGGTAATATACTTGATGGCTTTGATAAAGGCATGTATACCCTCGGATTATTTTTGGATATGACCAAGGCTTTTGATAGCATCAACCACCAAACTCTATTTTGTAAACTAGAAGGTTATGGTATAAGAGGAATAGCTTTAGACTGGATTAAGAGTTATCTGGGAAATAGATCACTTAAAGTTGCCATTAACAATGTAATGTCTGACAATTTTCCAGTATCATTTGGGACCCCACAAGGCTCAGTGTTAGGACCATTACTCTATATATTGGTTGCAAATGATATGCCCAAATGTCTTAAATTTACCAGCAGCATTATGTTTGCAGATGACACTACTATATTTATATCGGGTAAAAATTTAAAATTTCTATACAGAAAAATGAATGATGACTTGAATTGACTTTCAAAGTGGTTCAACAAAAATTCACTAACATTAAATGTTGACAAATCTTACTATGTTTTATTCAAAACAAAGAAGAAACTTGCTAACTACCAAGGTAACATTATGATGGGAGGGGTTAGAGTGAAGCAAACAAATAGTGTAAAGTTCCTTGGAGTACACCTTGATCAGCATTTGGATTGGAAAACTCACTGTCAATATCTGCTAACCAAGTTAACCATGGGAACCTACAGTTTATATATGATCAAGAATATGTTGCCCTATTTTTCTAAAAAACTAATGTAGAAAGCCATCTATTGTATGGGATAGCTGCTTGGGGTCCAATGTTAAGTGGAAGTTGTCTGAAGCAATTGAGAGTAAAACAAAACAATGCTATAAGAGCAATATCGAATATTAGACGTAGAGTCAGAATTCAACCCTATTTCAAAAATGGTAAATTATTAAAACTTGATGATCTAATTGAAAACTCTCTGCTTAAAATATCATATAGATATACAAATGATATATTGCCGCAAAGAATCGTGAACATCTTTGAATTCAACAATCATCGCCACAATACTAGAAATAATAACAATCCTAGAACACCCCATCATAGTTTAGAAATTTATAATAAAAGTTTCTTAGCTAGAGCACCACATCTATGGCAACATATGCCCCAACAAATTAAAGACAAATTAACCTTAAAGTCATTTAGCAAATGCATTACACAGATGAAAATAGAAAACTATTAACCATAATCCAGTTGATAGTTTTCATTGCTTTTCAAAGCCAGATGCACCATAATATAATATATATATATTTTTTTTAGTTGATATAGGTAGTAGCGATTATCCTAGACCCACCCGCTATAACTAATAAGCACTCATCCCATTTGTATTTGTCCCAATTCCAATGCCGTACTAAGTTATGCTAAAGGTAGTGGTCGCTACAGACCCTCCAATTATTAACATTAGTAATTTTCACAATCATTTGTTCATAATTTTTATATGCTATATTTATGCTTTAAATTTTAAGTGAAAGCCTGGGTTGTGCTGGCTGTTCCAACTCTGCGGTTCAACTTTGAACCAGACGAGGGACAGTCAGTGCGCCTTTCGCTTTTTGCTTTAATGTGTAGTGTTTAATTGTATACTATTATATTCATATAGCGGTATTAGTGTATAAACAGAAAGCATGAGTTGTCCTGGCTATTCCAACTCTGCTGTTCAACTTTGAACCAGACGAGGGATAGTGCAGGACGCTTTTTCGCTTTTTGCTTTAATAATTATGTGGTATATACGGTAATTGCGTACTACTATATTCATATATCTATTTGTATAATGTATTTTATTCATATATCTATTTGTATAATGTATTTGAATATGAATAGTCTTTCCACATATTTACTAATTATTTTTGCATATATGTTATCAGAATAACATCTTTTGTATTGATTCATAATATTTAAAGTATATCCGGGGTTTATCTAAAGGGGGGGAGGGGGTGCACCTACCCTTTGGGTTACAGCAGTTTCTGCTCAGGTGCCCTCCTGTACAACATTTTACTTTTTTGCACATAATATTTCTATGTATGTTCCATTTTATTGTAAGTACTCAAGTTGTGCAAATAAAATATACTACTACTACATGTAGACTGTAGTGAATCTAACCAATTCTGGATTTATTATCACTCTCACCTGAGATCTATGTTAAGATAGTTTCTAGAATTCTTTGTTTGGATTACAAAGGGCTTACATCATTGTCCATGAAATAAATATCTCATTCCTGAATCTTGAAATATTAAGGCATGTGTCAAGTAAAACACTGAAAGTATTTACGTTTAGGATGCTAGGTCAAAATTAATAATCAAGTTTTTCAGGTGACAATTTCAAAATTCCTTAGGTATGACTAATTGACAAAGTTAACTGCAGTCAGTCAAGAGGTGGGACTGGGCTCATTCACATAGTTATAAGAATAAACTCATAGGAAAACTTAGTCATAAGTTAGTCAATATACAAATTACATCAATTGGTCATAAACATGTATGGTCAACCTGCTTATTAGATTGAGGTATTAACCAACTTAGTCAGAACCTGGTACAGAATCTTAAACATACCAGAAGTTTATTTTATTGTGACTTACATATTATGCATCTTTGCTGAACAATTACAAAAAATGCCTGCTCAGATTGACATCATCAATATCAAGGGGCATACACCGGACTCCCAGCCTCATCATCTCAACCGTCATAATCCAGCTACTTGGTTTTCCTAGGGTGAAGCAACCCAGGATATCCCAGTAAAGAGCAGAAGAAAATGAAGAAGAATATGAAGTTCATTTGTGCCATCTAGTATCAAATTATATAACCATCTCACAAATTTAAGTAATGTATGACATATACAGTGTATGTATGAATGTAATCCCTGTATGATTGTGATATTTTGACTGTGATTATGATGCATGAATGATTGTATGGGCTCGCTCCACAAGAGTTTCTCATTGCGAGATTAATAAAGTATATCTTATTATATCTTATTTAAGTCTAAGTCTGGAGTCAATTTCTTGTGCAGCTACTCTGGTCTATCTGAATGAAGCTGCCAGGTGATTCGTGGTATCGCAGGACACAGCAGAAGAAAATTAAGAAGAATATGAATAGGAAGTCCAAGTCTTGAGTGTCAATCTCTGGGGCAGCTACTCTGTTCTATTGGGGTAAAGCTGCCCGGTCCTCTGAGGTATCCCAGCAAACAACAACAAGAAAACGAAGAAGTTCATTTCTGGAGTCAATTTCTGGTGTATTCACAAATGAATTTGACAAGAACTTCACAAAAATTGTCACCTGCCTTCCCTTTGATCAGCATGAGGCAATTCTCACCTTGATCAGGAAAACTTGGCTCAGTCCCAGCCCATTCAATATAAGTAAGGTTTGCACCTTTGTGGTCCAACCATGTCTTATTGACATCTCTCTTTCCATCAATCCAGTACCACTGCGAAATATCTATCAATTGGATAACACTCTCCCGTTCTTCCTTTGAACCAAGTCTGACCAGCGTTGCACCAATTGCAAGACAAAATGAACTTGCATTTTGCTGCGGCACTGTTATGTTCATAACTAAGTATGTGCCATATTGGAGTGAAATCCCTGCTGCACGCTGAACTGATCCTCATCGTGTCTATATCAAAGTAGAAGGCTGTAAAGTTAGTATATTGCCAAAATAAAACAATGTCCTTAAGAAAGATTAGAGTCATATTAAACCTGTTCCAACACCGAATTCACTTAACTCTCCCTAAAGCTCAATATAATTATGAAGTTAAATTATTTCCAAAATGTGAACAAACAGTTTTTCATGTCACGAAAAAGTATTGTTTTGTTACAAATCAAGGAATGCAGGGTTGTAATTAAATAATTTGCAATCAATTAAATTACTTAATTAAATAATGGAAAACATTGTATTTACTGAATGTACGTAAAATCAATCAGTTTTTGATCAGTACCTACTAGTTGAATTTTTGCATAGAATTGACGGACTTACTTGAAAATGAACTAAAAATAATTTTCCACTGTCTGTTCTTTATTAGTGTTACTTATATATACTTATAGTGTGCCTCTCAGCCTAATTGATTTTAAGGCGATAGCCAAAGAAATGCAGTGAAATCACCAAAGGAAAAAATTTTAAGGAAAATGAAAAGGACAATATTTGAATTTAATGCTGCAAATGCATGGATTTTTAAAGTTTATCATGGATGTTTTACTGTGTCAACCGCAGGGGCGGACTGGCCTATGCGGCAGAGTGGCAGCTGCCACGGGCCCATCCACTCGGAGGGGCCCATTCAAGATGTCAAAAATTATTCTAAAATCAAGGAAAAGTTGAAAAGCATAACTTTGCTATGAGGTTTCTGATTTTATGATGAAACAAAATTAACTGAACAGGACAGAAGCCTTTAATATGGGGGCCCATCCTGACAGAACTTTACCATGCCTATGTATGCTAATATATTTTTCTTTTCAAACTTGAAATAATGTCGACGGAAGGAAATTTGGGGGCCCCTATACTTATATTGCCACAGGGCCCAAAATGCCACCAGTCCGCCCCTGGTCAACCGTGTCTTTTTTTTTTTTTCAGATTAACGACTACATCCATTCTGATGACATTTATGTGTATGGTTTGAAACTGATCAAGGATATTCCGGAATCGAAGAGGTCTGATATCTTACAGAATTTCTTCAAGTTCGTCTTCGTACGAGATCCATTTGAACGCTTATTTTCTGCTTACAGAGAAGATGTAAAAAGGGCAGAGGCCATTGATCAATCACAACCTCACAGGGATTTTAATGAAATTGTAATGACGCCAGGAAATACCAAAGAAGAACAGTTTGCTGAATTTTTGCAGCAAATTAACAATGAAATTAACGTCGGTCACAAACTGGATGAACAGTTTCAACCTTACTCTAAACTGATCAATCCATGCGCTTTCACCTTTGATTATATTGGCAAAACAGATACATGGTCTTCTGATGTTGAGAAAGTATTAACAAAACTCTTTCCACAAGTAAATACAGAAAATATCACAGACAAAAATGTTGTTAACTCATGGAGCAAATTTACGAAAGCTCACATCAAGAGAGTAAACACAAATTTGCTTCAAGACATTGCTGAAAAATATGAGAATGATTTTGATATATTTGGATATAATGTAACGGAATACCTTGCCCCTTGAATTCTTTTACTCAGTTTGGAATCAGACTTTTATAAGAAGAATTATTGAAAATTTCGTTGTATCAAATCATTTCTTGTCTCTTTTAACTGCATGAACCTTTTAGGCCAGACATAATTGATCTTTAGCTTCTCCGATCTTCTCCAGGCGCTTTTTCTAGGGTCGGTCGGTGGAACGAAAAAATAGAAGGTGAAATCTAAAGTATTTATGATGTTTATAATGTCAGTTTGATAAAAGTTCTGATTATGCTACATTTTTTTTCCGTAGGCAGGAAATCTGTTGGGTTGCTCAAAATGAGATGCAAAAAATTAAGAAAATCTGGCCTTACCAGCTGAATAGTCGTTCATCCCAGGGAGATAGATAAAATCATGTGATCTTTATGACAGTGCTTGGTGATTTTTGAAACTTTTATGTTAGACAACCAGTGAGACCGTCCAAAAGAGATTAAAATGACATGTCAGGCATTGTTGTTTTTCTTTTTTTTTCCTTGACTTGTTTGTCACATCGAAATTAAACTGTCGGATAACATAATTTATAAAAAGAAACAGATTGAAATAATAATATCCAACAATTACCTTTGTGTTTATTGGTCTGTAAGTAAAAACATATGTTTATTTTACTTAATGTAGTAAGTGTAATGCATTCACAGACAGAGATGACACTAATAAGCTGCTGGATCTGGATCTGGATTAATAATCAGCAGTCCTCAAAAAGAGTATCGGGCTGCAAGTACATCTATGTACATGTACTGTATGTAATATGTTGATGAAAGAATATGCTGAGTATACAGTACCAAACTGCCCAAGAAAGTCTTAACAAAAGATCTGTAAGTTGAAATACACAAGGTTGTTGGATAAAGACAGTGTTGTTAACTTGGGAAAACATAAATACAAAATATCAGATTCATTTTTCTCGGATTGGCACACAAATCAACAGGTGGGTGATTTTGAAAATTTAGAAGTTTCTCTTGGGAAAATCGTTTTTAGGGAAGTTGTGGGGTAATTTTGACAATATCTTGTAAATGACATGACTCATTCATATGAAATTAATATTAAAAAATCACTGTCCAGATTATTGCCGAGCTTGTTATCCTTTTCTCAACATTTTGCACAGTTGTGCGACAACATTTGTCACAAGACGGCTCAGGCCTGACGACCTTGCGTCCGCTAAAGACAGTTGCATTATCATTGCAGGATCATCAACATGGTGGACATACAATGTACAGCAACTCTGTTCTCTCAGAGTGAAGCTACCCAGTGATCTTGAGTGTCTTAGCTCGGAAGTAGAAAAAGAAAGAACTCAATTCTGATTATTTCTGAAGTTAATTTCTTGTGTATTCACAGATGAATTTGATGTGACGATCTTTACAGACAATATCACCTGCTTTTCCATCGATCAGAAAAAGACAATCTTCACCTGTTTCAGTAGGACTGGGCTCCCAATCATTCCAGTCAATATAAGTTAGGTTGGCCCCTTTGTGGTCCACCCACATCTTATGAACATTTCTCTTTCCTTCAATCCAGTACCACTGCGAAATATCTATCACTTGAATAAAGCTCTCCATTTCTTCCTTTGAACCAAAGCTGACCAGGGTTGCACCAATTGCAAGGCAAAATGAACTCGCCTTATGCTGCGGCACTGTGATGTTCATGACTAAGTATGAGCCATATTGAAGTGAAATCTCTGCTGCACCTGTGTGAAAGAGATTGTATTATATCATTATTACAGATCTCGTATTAGTGTGCCATGTTCTTTTCAACTGCCACAGTGCTCTTGTGATGTCAGTATCAGCATAATGATTTCACAGTTGGTATATTCGCAGTTTCAGCTGT
Source organism: Platynereis dumerilii (assembly GCA_026936325.1). Classification (NCBI taxonomy): domain Eukaryota; kingdom Metazoa; phylum Annelida; class Polychaeta; order Phyllodocida; family Nereididae; genus Platynereis; species Platynereis dumerilii. The sequence continues at coordinate 15,759,696 of JAPTHN010000004.1, forward strand.
GTCATTTGGAACCCATACTGATCACACCATTACAAATCCACAATGAGCTGTTAGATTGTTGCTCAACATTGATTATTCAGTTTGATGTTTTGAATAAATCCAAAAGTTTAAATATCCAGCTATATATAACGCATGGATTTTGTGTATAACTGCTATCAGTTTTAGCACTTTTACAAAAAAACAATTCATTCACTCTCGCATTCATTTGTTGGTCTGAGAGGTTATCATGTGCTGCTCTGTCTTGGCAAAAATAATATACTCAGGAACCGTTCAGAATTTAAGACCTAAGGGGGGGGAGTTTTGCTTGGGGGCATCCTTATCACTGATTTCCAATAATGTTTATTTAATGATCGAATTCTTAGCCTCCTTGTCCGGCCGTTCCAAATTTTTTGGGGAGCAACTACCCCCCTCCACCCATTTCTCGTCCTCTGGTATGCCCATGCAACACCGCCACGTTCACTTCCAAAAAATCCCCCCATCATCCCTATTCCAGTCATCAATTCTGAACAGTTTCTTTGGCGCAGATCTTATCTAAAAGGCTGAAAAGCCACAAGGTGCTGCCCTCAAGGAGAAATTTCACAACAGGACACCATGAATGTCCATGATGGATCAAGCAAGTGGCTCAAACATATCAGTTTCACTTGCTCCAACTGAATCAAACAACCATACCAATGAATGCAGATTAATCAATTGTTATTCACACTTAGACAGCCCATAAGCCTGACTTGTTGGTAGCAGTTGGAATCAACACTCAAGCTTGGAGTGCCAATAGTGATGTCAGTATTGCAATACTGACATCATCTGTGCATATATTCACATGGAACATGGCACACTTATACGAGATCAGTAATAATAGATAACACTTCAGCAAAGCCTTCAGTGAATAAGTCAGACACACCCCGAAGTCTGGCCAATGAACAGAGCTTCAAACATGTTATGCAAATGAGGACGATTTCGCAGATTCACAGCCTTCCTGAAATCATAGAGACTTGCAAAATTATTGAAATAGATAGATCTCTCTGAGAGCTTTAAAATGATAGGTCATAGGCCTCTGAGAACTGAATAGTTCTCTCGCATGACGTCGGTAAAATTTGAACTGGGCGGAAATATTGACCGCTGATTGGCTAAGATGCTCGTGAAATCTATGGTAATATGTGAAAATGGAAGGATTCTCTGGGTGATAGATAAGTGACATACTACATGTATATATATGCAATGTCAATCATAGTGGCATGGAACTAGTCATTGCGGATATAGTTTGCAAGGATGAGCAAAACGCATATAGCCACAATCAAAGAAATAATCAGTTAGGTGTTTTTCGAGAAGTTTCTGTTCACTCATTTTAAAATTACTATAAATTTAGTATATGATAGTATCAAAACAGAAAAGAACAAGAGCTCTTCTTTTTTTTTTCAGAAAAATATTGGTGAAATACAGAATGACAGTGCTATGTTTTGCCACAAAAATTATAACATGATAAATAAAATCCTTTGGCATACCCCGTCGCCAGTACCAATTTCCACTGAAAGCGGTCACATCAAAATTCTTCAACAACAAAGCATGAAAGAAGCTGAGATGTATTGTATCCGATAAGTTCAGCCGAATTGATGCTTTTATCCACAATGCATGATGTCATCCTTTTGGTCGCATCACATGATACTGTTATGCAGGAAAAGTTGAAAAATGCCGACATATCTTGTATAACAACTTTCTTAAAATATGATGAACATGAAGAAGAAATAATTGAAGCATAAGCCAACCAGAAGCTTAAGGTGAAGAATAGTGTCATGAATCTCATGCTGTATTTAAAAGGCAGTGGCAAAATCAGAAGCAAAGGGTGTGGAATATAAATCTGATGTTGTCTCCATAAAGATCACGCAACTTCTTATTGCCTTGTTGTACAATATTGACTGAAGCATTGCACTCTAAAAAATGTGGGGACAAAATTGGTTTTTTAGATTCAAAATGGTTTTTTGAAAAGCCAAATTTCAATGCAAAACCAAACATGGATTTAAAAAAAAATCCATGTTGGTTTTTTGCATTAATTTGGTTTTTCAAAAAACCATTTTGAATCTAAAAAACCAATTTTGTCTGAAAATTTTTAGAGTGTGTGCAAGACAGGATTGTTGATCCGTTCTTATGCATGGATAATTTTGTATATAGTAGTTTAAGATGTTGCTTAGGCTACTATTTGAACATCTAATAACTTAATTGACGATCCATAATGGTTTGTGTGGTTTTATTTGCTTTGTTTACACCAATGCTTCTCACCAAATGCTCGCTGACAATTAGGCCTAAAAGATCAGAGAAAAAAAGCTCAAGGCAGATGATCCCCAGAGCCTGCATGAGCATTGAGCATACCCATGCAGAATCTTGGGAGGGCAAGCACATTTGCCTGAATATCACAATAAAGATTTCATATCATTTCTAATGAAATATATATATTTTCCGATTTCTAATCCTTTGCCTTAATTTTCAGTGTCCCCATGCAGATACTTTGGGAGGGCCGGCACATCTGCCTGAATATCATAATAAAGATTTCATATAATTTCAAATGAAATATCTCGGGATCCATTGATTTTCGATAATGTTGATTTGATCCTCTACCCCAATTTTTAATCCTTTTGCCTGAATTTTCAGTGTCCTCAATCCCCAAACTTTTTGATGGAGTCTGCCCTTCTGCACCCCTCCTCCAAAATGTCTGTGTCCAGAGGCCTATCAAAAAAGAAGAGTGGAAAATCCTATCTATTTAGAAAATGCTAATATTATTATGGCTACAATCAAGTAACATGGAAGTCAAGTTAAAGATTTTGTTAGGCAAAGATGGGAACAAGCTGCGCCCCAAGTTATAAAGGAGTGCTGTCAAGCTAAATTTACCCAAAATAGTCATGCTTTAAAAGCCTTACTGGAGACAAAGGAGAAACTGATAGGAGAGGCATCCAAGGATGAATTTTGGGGAGTGGGAATGGCACTGTCGGACCCTGGTGTCTTGGTCAACATTTGGCAAGGTCACAACCTACTCGGAAAAGCTCTGATGGAAATTCGGGAAGAATTAAAATCATGAACTTTACCATTTTTCTATTGAACATTAAGTTATTTATTGAAATGTTATGTTGTATTGTGACTGAAAAGTGTATTATTGCTTAATGGATTCCACAGAAAAAGATCTCACTGACTTAATCGATTTTGATGATGCTTTTCTGACTAATTGTCAGTATCTTGATATTTGTAATGATAATATAACATTTCCAATCTCGGAAAATTCTGTAAAGGTTGCACACTTGAACATACATAGTATTGCAAACAAGAGTGAAGATCTCCTAGATCTACTAGATATTTTGAAAGAGAAAAATCTACTTCCTGACATAATTTTATTATGTGAAACATTCCTAAATGATAAAAACTTTATGAAAATTAAAATTCCAAATTATGATATGATTTCGCAACACAGAAAAAACAAATCAAAAGGCGGTGTGGCTATTCTAATTGGAACACACATAAGATATCAGGAGAGACAGGACCTAAATGTGTTCGAGGAAGGAAAAATTTGAATCTATATTTATAGAAGTACCTAGAAGAAATAAGTGTAGTTATATTATTGGAGAAATTTATAGAGTCCCTGGAACAAATGAAAGTGACTTCCTGGAGAATTACTCCGATATTATTGAGAAAATAGAGAGGGAAAACAAAAGACTTATTTTGGGAACAGATCAAAATCTTGATTTCCTAAAAATCGATGTTCATAGGAATACCAAAAAACTATTTGAATTGTGCTTATTACATCAACTTATACCGTCAATAACCAAGCCAACTCGAATTACGCATGCTTCTGCAACCCTGATAGACAATATCTATGTACATGCTGAGGTTTTCACTGCTGTGCAATCATATGTAATAAAATCTGATATTTCTGACCACTTCATGTGTCTGGTAGAAATTAAAAATTGCTCGTTAAAAACAAATGTTGGGGACATTCATGTGTGTCGGAAAATTGATGAAAATACATGTCGTAATATAAAGGGTGCATTACGTAATATTGATTGGACTTTTATTGCAAATATGTCAGTTAATGAGGGAAGTGAGGCATTGAACTGTGAAATTACAAAAGCATTAGATTTTTATACTCCATTTAAAACTTTTAAAAGGAGGAAAATATACGTAGCTCGAGAACCTTGGTTTAGTTCAGGTTTAAAGACATCATCTGCTAAATGTCTAAAACTATACAAGGAGGTCTCTCATCTCCCACGTGATAGTCTCGAGTTTCAAAGATATAAGGAATATAGAAAGCTGTACAACACTCTACGGAGAAAGGCTAAACATAACTATTACAATAAACTGATAATTCAAAATCGATCAAATTCAAAAAAGTTGTGGAATACTCTTAACAAGATTATTGGTAAAGTAAAAAATAAGCAAGATATCAATGATGAAATGATAATAAATACCAGTATATTACCAGCACTTTTAAAATGTTTTATTCAACAAATCTCTTTCAGAAGGTAAATTCCCAGATGATATGAAATTAGCTATTGTGAAACCACTATATAAAGCCAAGAACAGATCAGAACTTAGTAATTACAGGCCAATCTCTTTGCTACCAGTTATCTCAAAAGTTCTTGAAAAATTAGTGCATATACGCTTAATGAAATTCCTTGATCGTCATAAGGTATTGTATTAAGGTCAATATGGTTTTAGAAGGCAAAGAAGTACTGCAGATGCAATCTTAGATTTAACTGGTAATATACTTGATGGCTTTGATAAAGGCATGTATACCCTCGGATTATTTTTGGATATGACCAAGGCTTTTGATAGCATCAACCACCAAACTCTATTTTGTAAACTAGAAGGTTATGGTATAAGAGGAATAGCTTTAGACTGGATTAAGAGTTATCTGGGAAATAGATCACTTAAAGTTGCCATTAACAATGTAATGTCTGACAATTTTCCAGTATCATTTGGGACCCCACAAGGCTCAGTGTTAGGACCATTACTCTATATATTGGTTGCAAATGATATGCCCAAATGTCTTAAATTTACCAGCAGCATTATGTTTGCAGATGACACTACTATATTTATATCGGGTAAAAATTTAAAATTTCTATACAGAAAAATGAATGATGACTTGAATTGACTTTCAAAGTGGTTCAACAAAAATTCACTAACATTAAATGTTGACAAATCTTACTATGTTTTATTCAAAACAAAGAAGAAACTTGCTAACTACCAAGGTAACATTATGATGGGAGGGGTTAGAGTGAAGCAAACAAATAGTGTAAAGTTCCTTGGAGTACACCTTGATCAGCATTTGGATTGGAAAACTCACTGTCAATATCTGCTAACCAAGTTAACCATAGGAACCTACAGTTTATATATGATCAAGAATATGTTGCCCTATTTTTCTAAAAAACTAATGTAGAAAGCCATCTATTGTATGGGATAGCTGCTTGGGGTCCAATGTTAAGTGGAAGTTGTCTGAAGCAATTGAGAGTAAAACAAAACAATGCTATAAGAGCAATATCGAATATTAGACGTAGAGTCAGAATTCAACCCTATTTCAAAAATGGTAAATTATTAAAACTTGATGATCTAATTGAAAACTCTCTGCTTAAAATATCATATAGATATACAAATGATATATTGCCGCAAAGAATCGTGAACATCTTTGAATTCAACAATCATCGCCACAATACTAGAAATAATAACAATCCTAGAACACCCCATCATAGTTTAGAAATTTATAATAAAAGTTTCTTAGCTAGAGCACCACATCTATGGCAACATATGCCCCAACAAATTAAAGACAAATTAACCTTAAAGTCATTTAGCAAATGCATTACACAGATGAAAATAGAAAACTATTAACCATAATCCAGTTGATAGTTTTCATTGCTTTTCAAAGCCAGATGCACCATAATATAATATATATATATTTTTTTTAGTTGATATAGGTAGTAGCGATTATCCTAGACCCACCCGCTATAACTAATAAGCACTCATCCCATTTGTATTTGTCCCAATTCCAATGCCGTACTAAGTTATGCTAAAGGTAGTGGTCGCTACAGACCCTCCAATTATTAACATTAGTAATTTTCACAATCATTTGTTCATAATTTTTATATGCTATATTTATGCTTTAAATTTTAAGTGAAAGCCTGGGTTGTGCTGGCTGTTCCAACTCTGCGGTTCAACTTTGAACCAGACGAGGGACAGTCAGTGCGCCTTTCGCTTTTTGCTTTAATGTGTAGTGTTTAATTGTATACTATTATATTCATATAGCGGTATTAGTGTATAAACAGAAAGCATGAGTTGTCCTGGCTATTCCAACTCTGCTGTTCAACTTTGAACCAGACGAGGGATAGTGCAGGACGCTTTTTCGCTTTTTGCTTTAATAATTATGTGGTATATACGGTAATTGCGTACTACTATATTCATATATCTATTTGTATAATGTATTTTATTCATATATCTATTTGTATAATGTATTTGAATATGAATAGTCTTTCCACATATTTACTAATTATTTTTGCATATATGTTATCAGAATAACATCTTTTGTATTGATTCATAATATTTAAAGTATATCCGGGGTTTATCTAAAGGGGGGGAGGGGGTGCACCTACCCTTTGGGTTACAGCAGTTTCTGCTCAGGTGCCCTCCTGTACAACATTTTACTTTTTTGCACATAATATTTCTATGTATGTTCCATTTTATTGTAAGTACTCAAGTTGTGCAAATAAAATATACTACTACTACATGTAGACTGTAGTGAATCTAACCAATTCTGGATTTATTATCACTCTCACCTGAGATCTATGTTAAGATAGTTTCTAGAATTCTTTGTTTGGATTACAAAGGGCTTACATCATTGTCCATGAAATAAATATCTCATTCCTGAATCTTGAAATATTAAGGCATGTGTCAAGTAAAACACTGAAAGTATTTACGTTTAGGATGCTAGGTCAAAATTAATAATCAAGTTTTTCAGGTGACAATTTCAAAATTCCTTAGGTATGACTAATTGACAAAGTTAACTGCAGTCAGTCAAGAGGTGGGACTGGGCTCATTCACATAGTTATAAGAATAAACTCATAGGAAAACTTAGTCATAAGTTAGTCAATATACAAATTACATCAATTGGTCATAAACATGTATGGTCAACCTGCTTATTAGATTGAGGTATTAACCAACTTAGTCAGAACCTGGTACAGAATCTTAAACATACCAGAAGTTTATTTTATTGTGACTTACATATTATGCATCTTTGCTGAACAATTACAAAAAATGCCTGCTCAGATTGACATCATCAATATCAAGGGGCATACACCGGACTCCCAGCCTCATCATCTCAACCGTCATAATCCAGCTACTTGGTTTTCCTAGGGTGAAGCAACCCAGGATATCCCAGTAAAGAGCAGAAGAAAATGAAGAAGAATATGAAGTTCATTTGTGCCATCTAGTATCAAATTATATAACCATCTCACAAATTTAAGTAATGTATGACATATACAGTGTATGTATGAATGTAATCCCTGTATGATTGTGATATTTTGACTGTGATTATGATGCATGAATGATTGTATGGGCTGGCTCCACAAGAGTTTCTCATTGCGAGATTAATAAAGTATATCTTATTATATCTTATTTAAGTCTAAGTCTGGAGTCAATTTCTTGTGCAGCTACTCTGGTCTATCTGAATGAAGCTGCCAGGTGATTCGTGGTATCGCAGGACACAGCAGAAGAAAATTAAGAAGAATATGAATAGGAAGTCCAAGTCTTGAGTGTCAATCTCTGGGGCAGCTACTCTGTTCTATTGGGGTAAAGCTGCCCGGTCCTCTGAGGTATCCCAGCAAACAACAACAAGAAAACGAAGAAGTTCATTTCTGGAGTCAATTTCTGGTGTATTCACAAATGAATTTGACAAGAACTTCACAAAAATTGTCACCTGCCTTCCCTTTGATCAGCATGAGGCAATTCTCACCTTGATCAGGAAAACTTGGCTCAGTCCCAGCCCATTCAATATAAGTAAGGTTTGCACCTTTGTGGTCCAACCATGTCTTATTGACATCTCTCTTTCCATCAATCCAGTACCACTGCGAAATATCTATCAATTGGATAACACTCTCCCGTTCTTCCTTTGAACCAAGTCTGACCAGCGTTGCACCAATTGCAAGACAAAATGAACTTGCATTTTGCTGCGGCACTGTTATGTTCATAACTAAGTATGTGCCATATTGGAGTGAAATCCCTGCTGCACCTGTGTGAAAGAGATTATATTATTATATCATTAATAGATTAGATAAGGGACATACATGTATAATATATGCAATGTCAATCATAATGGCATGGGAACTAGTCACTGTGGATATATAGTTTGCAAGGATGAGCCAAGAGGAATATAACCACAATCAAAGAAAATATCAGTTAGGTATTTTACCAGAAATGTCTTTTCTTTCATGTAATTACTATCAGTTTAGTATATGATAGTATCACAACAGAAAAGAACAAGAGCTCTTTTTTTTGAAAAAATATTAGTGAAATACACAGTGACAATCCTATGTTTTGCCACAAAAATTATAACATGATTTAAAAAAATCCTTTGGCATACCCCGTCGCCAGTACCACTTTCCGCTGAAACTGATCACGTCAAAATCGAAGTCCTCAACAAAAAAGCATGAAAGGAGGTGAGATGCATTGTATCCGATAAGTTCAGCCGAATTGATGCCTGTATCCGCAATGCACGATGTCATCCTTTTGGTCGAATCACATGGCCTGGTTTTGCAGGAAAAGTTAAAAAATGACGTTACATCTTGTATTGCGACTTTCTTTAGGTATGATGAACTTGAAGAAGACATAATTGAAGTATAAGCCAAACTGAAGCTTAAGGTGAAGAATGGTGTCAAAAACGGCATCCTGTCTTTAAAAAGCAGCAGCAAAATGAGAAGACACGGATTTAGAATAGACCTATAAATTTCATGCTGTCTTCAAAAACATAAAGCAAATTCTAATAAGCGTGTTGTCTTTGATTTTACAGAAGCACTTTGCACGACAAAATGCATTTCAGTTTGACTTCTGACACCTATTAGTGTTGCTTACTATTTGAACAGCTAATAACTTAATTGATGATTCAATAATGTCAATATCACTAAAATGGTAGATTTATTTGCCTTGTCTTCATCGAAGCATCTTACCCAATGCTGGCAGATAATCACAGAATAAAACATAGGCTGCGCAGCAGCAAACCTTCAGCGAGTAACACCTCTAGAAGATTACAATAATATCATAAAATTGGTGTGTTTACGAAATTGCTTATAGGTATGCAATAACGGTCGAGTAGTGGCATTCAATTATCTCTATTTGCCCGCTGCCCTGCCATCTTCCCATCTGCTTGCCAGGATTTGTAAAATCAGGAAAAGGCCTTATTAGACTAATTTACACATATTATGGTATAGTTTCATGCATGTACAAAGTATAGGTTATGAGGTGTCGGTTGAAAGCCAAAAAATATAACTCTGTTGTAATTTTCTGAAGTTTTTCCAATGATTCATAAAGTGTTATATGCATCAAAAAGCACTGCTACATTGTATAGGTTATTTGTTTAGAAAATTGCATTACTGTATATGCAATGTTGGGCAAGTTTTGGCTTCGATATAAAAACAATTATCCAAAATTTTTTTCTTCAATATTACACTATAGAATAGCCATCTGTCAGACCATGAAAAGGCACAAATAGACCATATAAGCCACATGTGTACCAAACTTCATCCATAAATATGGAATAGTGACTGGATGTGGGGCCAGAAACAGAAAATAAATTTTTATTATTTTTTTCAATATTTCAAAAAGTATATAATATTTTTCATCAGATCTTTCAAAAGGCACAACTGGACCATATTGACCATATGTGTACGAAACAATATCCATGTACATGTAATAGTGACCGAGTCTTAGACCAAATAACCAAAAACATATGTTTTTATATTTTTTCTCCTTTTTTCAAAAAGTATAGAATATCTGTCAATCAGACCATCAAAAGGCACAACTAGACCATATAGGCCACATGTGTACCAAATTTCATCCATGCACATGCAATAATGACCGAGCCTTGGCCCGGAAACGAAAAATAATAATTTTCATATTTTGTGAATTATTTCAAAAAGTATTTAAGATCTATTCATCAGACCATCAAAAGGCACAACTAGACCATACAGGCTAGATGTGTACCAAATTTCATCCACGTACATTCAATAGAGGCTGAGTGCTGGGCCGGAAACGATCTATCCGCCCACCGCCCGACCGCCCGCCCACCCGCCCGCCCGGCGGACGGACAGCATTTTTACCCAAGTGATTACAATACCTTCTTTGAACTTCGTTCGCTGAAGGTAAAAAGAACCTATGATACACTGCCAGCGCCGTATAAATCCATTGGGCGAAACGGGCATTTTCCCAGGACCCCGGGATCAGACCTGATGACCTCCAGAAGCATCTAGGCATATCACGCGCTTCAACGCAGGCAAGAAATTAGTAGTGAGCCTTTAAGCTCAGGGGCGCCATAGAAAAGCACCCATGGGCAGAGACTAGAGGAACATTGACAAAGGTTCCCATGCCATAGCATTCTCCAGAGTTCCAAACGAAATACCTCGGGATCCAGATATTTTTTATAGTGCTTATTTGATCATCTACCCAAATTTTTAGTGCCCAAATTTTTGGTGTTCCCCAAACAATTTCGGGTGCTCCCCAAACAATTTCCGGTGTTCCCCAACATTGAGGAAGGGGGTCAAAAAACATTTTAGGTAAAAAACGTAAGTAAAAGAACAACTTTGTTCAGCCTTTTTCAGAGTGTATTTTTTAGCTTTATTAAAGTTTTTATTTCTGACAAGCAGGCCATGGCATTACTCTTAATTGAGAATGCATCAGAAATTCATTCCCAGTGAAGTTCATTCGATCACACCGGACATCAGACACACCCAGAGAATCTACTGTTGAAGTGATCAGACTGGGTCGATACGGCTGAATCTTAATAGTACATTTCTCATTATCTCTCAGATGAACAATTTCATTGCACATATTTTAGAATTTTCACTAACATATTTTTCTGTCCATCAAGCAACTATAAATGCTGCTGTTACAGACTTAAAGTGAGATAATGCATAGAATAAAATATGAAAACAAATTGGGTTATTGCATTCACAGAAGGCAAAGCCTGGGAGATAACGCGACTCCTTGCTGATGTAATTAGCGTGTAAAATATAAAAATTGTCATCTGGTGGGGCGAATATATTCCATATCCCATAGCAAGGTCACAGTATAACATATAATATCTGTCATCATCATGACTTTTTTCTGTATTGTGCTGTTTGATTGCATTGAATTGTCTAATATATCAGTTGAAATATATATCTGCCTATATCTCAGGAGTCAATTATAAGCATATTTGCAAATAAATTTAAGAGACTGATCACACTGAATGTCACCTGCCGCCAAATTTTTGTGCGTAAGGCAATCTTCTCCAAGCCGGGATTCGCTTGGCTCATCTAGACCCCAATTGATATAGGTCAGGGTGACCCCATTGTGATCCACCCACACCCTCTCAGTTTGCTTGTCATTTCCATCAATCCAGTATATCTGCCCAGGTTCCAGAAGTCGAGAGACGCTGTCCATTTCTTCCAGCGAACCATAGTTCACCAGACTCGCACCAATTGCAAGGCAGAATGAACTCGCCTTCTGCTGCGGGACGGTGATGTTCACGATCAAGTATGTCCCATGACGGAGTGATATGCCTCCACCGCCTGTGTGTGTAAGAGACACTGAGTACAGAAATTATTGACTTTATATAATAGGAAGTCGTTTAGGGAAAAACAGGTTAACTTATTTTCAAGAGAAGACATTTTGGGAAAACAGTTGGACTTCTTTCCAAAACAAGAAAAAAAAACCCAGCTTTTACAACTACTTTCAAAATAGCTGAACTTCTTTTTCGAAACAAGAAATTTTGGGAAAAAACAGCTTTTAAAACTTGTTTTCAAATATGACATTTTGTATAAAACAGGTTAACGACTTTTCAAATATGGCATTTTGGAAAACAGCTGGACTTCTTTTCAAAACAAGAAATTTTGAAGAAAAAAGAACAGCGTAACCACTTTTCAATATATCTGAAGTTCTTTCCGAAAAAAGAAATATAGGGAAAAACAGCTTTTAAAACTTGTTTTCAAACATGACATTTTGTATAAAACAGCTGGACTTCTTTTCAAGTGTCAAATAAATGTAAATTTCAGAGTGTAAATATAAGCAAAGTCCATTGTAAAGGTCAAGAAATCTTCTCTAATCACTCTTTGAAAGCCATAACTACATTTTTTGCAAGAATTTTCAATTTTTGGTTAAATGCACCTCAGCCTAAAAAAACTCCTGAATTTCCATACTTCGTGCTGCTGTAACTTTTCCTGGGGTTAACGCTGCAGCATGTGTTTTAAACTACTGCATGTTCTTCCCTTTGGCTGTCATTGGAAGTAGTTACCATTGAATCAGACCATCATGTGCTCCAGCAGTAGCGGGGCAGATTGGTCATGAATAGGGGAGTAATAGTGCATTTATACATAGAAGCATGAAACTAAGCACACAGTTTACGATCATCTTAAAGAATAATTTTAGATAGGGAGCCATTTCAGATTTGACCTGGTTGACCCGTGGCAGCCATTTTCCAAAATGGCGGCTAATTCTCTCGATTTCCTGCTTCCTGTGAAATGCCTATAATTTGACCGTATGAAAGCAGTGCTCATTATTCCTTCTATAGATCTAAAAAACATTATCAATTGATTTCCAGATTGAACCAGGGAAATTTAGGATGACCAGAGTCCATTTTGTCAGAACTGTTGAAGAAAATGCACCATTTTCGCGGGTTCCCATAGTTTAGTGGCATCTCGATTAATATGTAAACAGACTACATATTTGAATTCCTTGTAAAAAGAGCTTTCGAATGAATGGTAGCATCCTTGGTTTCAATGAATTCTTTGTCAAAATGAACCTGAACACCGAAATCTCCAAAAAACGTTTTATTTCCATTTTTTCCATTTTCATACCAAATTAACTTAGCCCATTAATGTGGGTTTCATTTGAAAGCTCTTCTTGCAAGGAATTCAAATATGTAATTAATTTTGAGATTTATATAGATTTGGCGTAGTTATGAGGGACCGTGAAATAAAGTATTTGAATCAATATTTCTGCCAAAACGCGTTCCAGCAAGCCTGAAAATAGTCCAGGCCACCAAAAAATGTTATAGTAATTTTCTTTTTACCTAAAGAAAGAATGAAAAACACGATTTGCATGCATTCTGTTTGTAGGGACTACCCAGAAAGAGCAAAATGGAAGAATTGACCGTCATTTTGGAAAATGGCTGCCAGTAGCCAACTATGCTAAATCTGAGGTGGCTCCCTATCAAAATATTTTTGTGAAAACTTTTTTTAATTTGTGCCAAGTTTCATGCTTCTATGTATGAATGCACTATTTTTTTACATAGAGTCTATCTGCACCGCTACAGAAGTTCCTAAAGTTGTCAGTTTCAATGGAAAATGTTGAAGTATTCCATATTTATGAGCAACAGTGTATTTTCAATACAAGAAATTTTCAGGAAGAAACAGCTTTTAAAACTTCTTTTCAAAAAGACTTTTCTTTGTTTCAAAATGAGAGTTTTGGGATTTAGAGTGAAATTTTTTTCTTTTGTCATATGAAATATACAATATTATGAAAAGGTTAAATTTCATACCTCGTCGCCAGTACCATTTTCCACTTAAATCAATCACATTGAAATTGAAGTCTTTTACAAGAGAACAAGAAAAGAGATGGGATTTGTTATATCCAACAAGGGCAGTCGAATCAACGCCACTATCCAAAACACATGACATCATCCTTTTGGTTACATCACATGTTATAGTTGTACAGGAAATATAATTGAAAAAAGATGTGATGTCATTTATCTCAATTTTCTTAAGGTATGACGATCTTGTAACTGAAACAGTTAACCCACAAGCCAAATTGCTTACGGTGTAGAATAGTTCTATAAATCGCATGCTGTTTCTTTTTTCAAATGTAGCAGAAACTTCTTGATTAGATAGCTTCCATTGAATTGATGTATCTTAAACTTCTTCTTACACACATTTATGCTCAGAATCCAAATCAATATGCCGTTTAACAATTGACCAGCTAATGGGTAAACTGTTGACCGTATGGGACACAAAAAATGGAAATTCCATTAGTAATAATCCTTTAATGCATTTCACACCGACAATTAGAGAAAATCAATAGATATTTGTGTTGCCCATCTCCATTTGATTTATTTGCCATATATATAACAAACCATTTGATCTGTGACTTATGCAAAATGGGAGTGCAATGTTTGTCAATAATAATAAGAGGCATTTGATCTTCTCAAATTTTAGCACATGACTCACACATATTTCTTTGTCACCTATTTGTTTTCTTCTTATATGCTCAATCCTTGCTGCAACAAGAGGTTTAGCTGAAGAAATTTAGCATTGAACCAATGGGCAAAACATCACCCCTTTCACTTGCTTGCAAGCGGCACTGTATTATCAAAGCAATTGATGGATGATCAGGCTTTTCTTCTTGTATTTATGCACTCTTCTTTCATTTATGAAGTCCTTATTGCACCTTTCCTTGGGACAAACATTGACAAGCCATCCTCCAGGTGTAGTGTTGACTATGCATTTCTTGTTGTCTGTGTGTTCCATCTTGTGGACATTTTTCATTGTTATAGGGGAGAGTGGGGCATAACAACCCGTCGGGGCATAACCACCTGCCAAGTGGTTCCAGGTGATTGGTTCCACATAGTGAAAATATTGTTAGTGGTGATTTTACTTGTGTGAGACAACTTTTACTGGTTGGCAATCAAGAGGAAGATCCAAACTAAACAGCTCAGTTTGTTTAGTTTTTAAGCTTTTTTAAGCAGCTTCTTCTTATTTTTACATGTGACGGTATTTGTGCTGACATTAATTATAAAGGAGATGCAAGAGAATGGTGATAGCCATAGTATTGGTTCATAATATGACAAATTTTCAAATGGGATTTAACTATCATTAAATCACGTCAGGATTGATAATAGGGGTAGTAGCTATATTACCCCAATATGGGGCATAACCACCGACCCCTGGAAAAAATACGGTAGGGGGAGTGACAGAAACAAGAGTGGGGTTTCCAAAAATACACTGTAAATGTGTGACAAACTTGGGAATGGTTAGCATAGATTATGTCATTTGGGCTGTCTTGAAAAACATAAAGATTGGTATTGGCAAGAGCGTCCCGGAGGAGAAATATCTCAGAAGTCATAACCATAGCAAAAGTGAGGACACTGATATGGTCTGATACTTTCCAAGTCAAGAGCACCTGCATTTTCATCGAAAAGGGATATGGTATCCTTCCACCAAATATGGAAATCCTCCAGTTATTTTTGTTCCTGGTACCTTGGGGGAAGGGGTTATGCCCCATGGGGTGGGTGGTTATGCCCTGAGCATCGGGCATAACCACCCATCTGGTACCAAAAACAATTTCATATTCTTATGCGATAAGGGAGAGTCACTTGATGCTGTGGGTAGGGGATATGACTGTACTCTTAGGAGTGTGTCATATTGCCAGTTAGAGTTCTCAATTGTGTTGGTCATTATCATCCTATGAGACATTTTGTCTTAGGGGGATGGTTATGCCCCACTCTCCCCTATATCACAATTTCTTCAAATGTTGCATCAAACGATACTTTTTTTTTTGGTCTTGATCAAAAACTGATTTTGTAAAATCTCATAATCACTTTTTACTGTGACATACAATATGTATTGTTCTGACTTATAGTGTGATGCTAATGACACCAGTTGACAGTTGTATGGTTTCTTCTTTGCATACATTTTACTTATCAAAGCTGTCAAAGAACTGCTGATTTTCGATTCAGCTTTTATCAAGATCTACTGCCAGATACAATAAGGCTGTGAGATGTCTGATTCTATGTATATTGAAAGCTGTTGGACAGTTTGGTTCTTAGGCTCTTCCATTCTTTGACATTTTCTTACTAAAATTATAATTTTTCATTACGAGCAAATCAGTGCATGTCACATTGGAACACTTTAGTTTTCAGCACAAACAGTGGTCAATTTCAAAACGATTTTCCCAAGACTTTTGGTGATTTCTATGTTTTATTATCCTTCCAAAAAGTATGTAGAATTTGAAAAATCTTGCAAAGTTGGTACGTGACCTCATACTGTTGGGACATAGTGATTGGCTGTGGTGAGGAGTGTGATGCAGTGTTGGCGTATGATGTAATGTGGAGAATAGCCATATATGGTATGTGACATAGTATGAATGTTTTATCAAGCATTACTGAGTAAAAGAAGAAGATTACAAACTGTGAAATTCAATAAATAACTGTTACTCATGATACTCATAAACTGTCTAATCTGAATGTTGTTTACAGTTTGCTGCCAGTGGCACAGCTAGGGTGTCCCAAGAAGGGGATACACAGTTGCACATTTTTTGTTGGATGGATTCACCATTGTGTATTATATATTTTAGAAATTATGATCATTATTTTTGTATGTCCTTGGTTCAGGGTTGAGGGGCAAGCCCCTTACCCCTCATGCCCAAAATTATCTTGGAAGAGACAGGAAATGCAGAGCACTGCATTTTCACCAAATGTTATTTCCTCGCAGGCCATTTCTACATTGTAGAGACGCCTCTGCTGACCACACCTTTCAGTGTTTCATTTCTACACACATGGCTTGAAGTCATATGCCTGCATACTACCTCACAGATTTGATGTGACATACTATGCAGAGTGAGCCATGATTGGCTGAACAACCTGTGACCTCACATGGAACACCTGATGTTCAATGCTAACCTATGGGAACTGCCATATGATGTCACACTTCAACATTACAAGAAAAAATCACTTTCTACATACTTTTTGGAAGGATAATAAATCAATATTCTTGACAATTTTCTTGACCACAATTTCTTCAATCACTTTCCATGACTATGAGAACCACTGTCCTTGTCACTGTGCTGGTGAAGACTTCGAAGATAAGCACAATGCCTGCAAATTGAAATTCTTAAGGGGCGACGGGGGGGGGGGGGCTAGGAATTTTTTAATGAAAAAAATTAAAGTTTGTTCCAAACTTGACATTGAAAATAAAAATAGTTGGCTGACACATACATGTACCAAGGGTACCGTCATGTTATATGTGATAAAAAAAAGTATGTCACTCCTTTGCGCACAATTTTTTTTATTTTAAGTGTAACGGTTGTCTCCTTCCCCATATAAAGTAGATTTTCTGTAGTAATAATCAAAGTATGTATATATCATAAATAAAAATGAGCAAAAACAATCAAGTGTATCTATAATTTATTCATCATGAATTCGTGCCCGACATATAATATTATATATGTTAATGAAATTTTTCTTTTGACTCTCTCGCACTTCACACGACATTTTCAATAACCGTAATCTACACAGCAGTCTATGAGGATGAAACACATAACAATCCCAATCTAATTCAATGGCTTAGGCCAGACGTATGTGATTTTAGCTTCTCGTGATCGACCGGTCCATCAGATTTTGAAAAATGAGCTTACCTCTCAATTTTTATCAAGTTGACATAATAAATTGAGATTACACTTTTTTATCTGACCGACCCCAGAAAAAGTGCCTCGAGAAGATCCGAGCAGCTAAAGATCAATTACGCCTGGCCTTAAGTACTTAATAGCACTAGTTGAAATACATGAATTTTAATAAGTGTGCTGCCCAAATCATTCACACACTCCCATCCAGTCAACAAATTACGAAATAACAGAAAACAACAACACTCTAAAAATGTCGGGACAAAATTGGTTTTTTAGATTCAAAATGGTTCTTTTAAAAACCAAATTTCAATGCAAAAAACCAACATGGATTTTTTTAAACCAATTTTGTCTGAAATTTTTTAGAGTGACGAGAAATCAGCAAAGAATAGCAGTAAAAGTAGACTTAAATGTCATATATGTAATAGGCTGTGATAGTGGAACTCTCCTTTTTCCAGCTCTCCTGTGTTGACGAGCAGAATAAAACTATTTCTGGGAACAAGTTGCCATTTTGTACCATTGCTGAGTCAGTGGAGCTGGCATTCCAGGCCCCAGGGCACTTTTAATCCATTGAAAACATTACGGATTTGCATTGCCGAGTCTTAAATGGAATGTTTAGCATGGATTGCCATCATATTCCAGTACTGTCAGGCTGATTAGACTTTGTTACGGACCTTAGAAACCCCGGCTCCATTGTAAACTCCCAGGCTGATGTTTCCGGAAATAGTTTTATTCTGCTCGTCAACACAGGAGAGCTGGAAAAAGGAGAGTTCCACTATCACAGCCTATTGAAAGAAAAGATACACAGATAATTTTTTATAACACACAAGTGGTAATACTGTTGTAAAGATAGCATTAATTAACAATGCCAAATTATCAAATAAATTGACATAAACCTGCAGTATATTATAACATGTACAGCACAAATTATTTGAAGGGAAACATGAATTAAGCTGTCTGATAAGAAAGTTGTCTGGCTGAGTAGTTGCTGAATACTCCGCCCACCCTTTAAAAGAAAAACAATTAAGGGGGATGAGACAATATATCTTTAATATGTAAGCTCTGTTTTGTTATTTAACATACACAAAAATTAAAGGATGTGACAAATTCATTACTGTGATCAAACACATAAATTACAACAATAAGAAAATTAATAAAAATTTATCGAGGCCAAGGTAAATAAAAGCAAATGTTTCACGACTAATGTGCATAAGGCCAAACAAATGAAAAAACTGTTTCTACACACTCTTAGCTACTGAGTATTATCCAGGCCGAGTGGTACACATTCTCTTGTGTTTTGACTCTTATTACGTTTCAGAGGGATTTTGTGTGCTACACAATGATTAAAGAACGGAGAGAACTAATATAAGAGTTACACAATAATTACAATAACGAAGTTATTTGATAAAAACATCCTTGTAATAATGTGTCATTAGTATAAGATGAGTTTGATAAGTTAATTTTCTATTGAAAGCTTTAATAACTGTCAAAAACTATTTTGTTAGATTAAACTATATGTTTTGATGCATATTTGCCAAGACATTTTGCAGCATGTGAATTTTAACAAAGTGTATGGTTTTTCTTTATGTCATTAAATTTGCCAAAGTTTATAACGATTCAGTAATCAAATTGTTATACCTTTATTAATAATATTTTTTATTACATTGCAATCTTTTTCAGGGATAATGAGAGAAAATCTCAAACCAGCATGATTGTTATACTTATAACAGTATAACTGTCTCAAATAATAAACAAAAAATTTGAAAAAGAAGAAAATCACTAACTGATACAGCGTAGAAAGCATACTAGCACTTTTGCTATGTTCTCCCATTTTTGAAGAAATCACATGAACATCACAATCAAAAACTTAAAAAAAGTGTTTTACCTCTAAATAATAGTGCTCAACAATAATTAGGTAAATGGCATGGTAAAAACAAAGAATAATTAAATGCACATTGCCCATCAATTTGCCTCTTGCAAATATTTGAGGAAGCTATGTTGATGCTCAATGTCTTAATCAATTCTGCAAAGAACTTTTTATTGACCATCAAATTAAAAGAATATCAATGCCTCCTAGCAATAACACACAGCGATTTAACAATTCTCAGACCTACGAAAGAAAATCTTTAATCGGATATTGGAAAAGAGAACATTTGCCAAACAACACTTACTTGTCGGCAATATTCGCCAGGAAATCAAAATTTACGTTAAACATTTACAGTCATTTCTATGCATACTGTCAAGTTGACCTACTAATTTGTCATATTTTATTGATCAATAAATTATCATTATCATTTACTGATACTTAAAAAACAGAACAGTTTTTCTAATTTCATGTGACACTCATCAATGACTATTCATTCATCCATGCACTCATTCTTTAAACACATAATTCATACAGATGGGCAATTCCGTAATGTCAGATTTACAGATTTGACACTTTAGCAGCTTGTGTAGCTCTACAATAACACCTTAGCTATTTCATTGTTATCCAGGCGTGAGGCCAGGTAATGGAGGTATCAGACAAGCCATCAACCAAAGCTGCAAGTGCAGCACCAGCTGAGCTACGAGGCAAAATGTCATGGTGTCGGACGTACTCACTCGATGTACGTTCAACACCATGACATTTTCATGTAGCTCAGCTCCTATTGCACTTGGAGCTTTGGTTGATGGCTCGTCTGATTCCCATATTACCTGGCCTCATCTCTGACTAACAATGAAATAGCTGAGGTGCAATGGTAGGGCTACACAAGCTGCTAAACTGGGAAATCTGTAAATCGGACTTTACGGAATTTCCCAGATACTTGATTTGCTGACGATTGCTCCCTCCTTGGTAATGAATATGAAACTTTGCTTTACTGTGACCAGGTGGTATCTTTTGTTCAGGTTTGTTTTATTTTAGTAGATAGATGAAACATACTTTAATAATTTTGCATACATATTACTACTAATGTTTATCAGTCAGGTCAAGACGATGACAACTGGAATCTTCGCACTGTATACTCACCAAGTGACTTAATTAAGGATGTTTTTATTTATGCTTTGCTTGTCCTCATTTATAGAGCAAACAACAAACTTTGCCATATAGCCAGTATGCTGTCTTATACAAGTAAAACACATAAAAAGTTGAAATCAAGCAATTAAGTTTTCTTGGAGACTAGGCAGTTTTAGTAAATTATAGTGCATTTTTTACCAAATCGCCAAATCTTAGGATTGCTAAATATTTAATGCTAGTAATTTCACACCAATGTGGCTAATACATTAATACAGCATACTGGCTATGTTATATTGTAATTAAATTAGTTTCTAGTCATATATTCATGATTAACTAGGTCACATGGCACAGTGCAAACGGTACATAATGTTCATCAGCCATGTTGCTTCAACAGTGGCTTTCCCAGTCATCAATGTTAATCGAATAACAGGAGGCCATTTCCTTTAATACACGGCAAGTAGCGTAGTTTTGTTTGTGGTAAAGTAATGCTTTATACATTTGACCTCATTCATTTTATTTAGGGGTACGCCCATAACTAAAATTCCCTGACATCAAAACATAGCACAGTTCACCGAAACTTTTTCCTGAAGTATTTTTACCCACAAGGTGGCACCATAAAATAATTTAGCCCCCTGGTGTTACTTTTTGCAAAACTTCCACCTGGCCTCAGTGTGTTAGCAAAGAGTAAATTTGACAATTAAAACAATTTAGTTATCTGCCTCCTAGCTACATGCACATGAACACACTGACATAAAGCTATTACATAATTATTTTTTTTAAAACACCACAATAACAAGCACTGAATAATATGTATCACATTATTACTGAATCGATTTAATGACCTACAACTTTAAATCGTTATCTATACAAATACTGGATGAATTAATTCTGTTACTTGCGCGGTACAGTTTTGGATGAAATTCCAATCACACACGAAACGGTTTATGAATATGCTTGAATAATCGTAACGAGGCAAGATGCAAAAAAATATATTTCTTTCTTTAAAACTGTTGACTAGAGATGAAAATTTGTATCAGAGGCCTAGGAAATAATATAAACAGGAAACTTCAAGTAAAAATTTGCAACTAAATTCATCAACTAGAAACCACTTGGCAAGACGGTGCTACAGCTCAGTTGAAAGTTAGATGCCATTGCGTTTTAAATGTAGCTCATCATCATCATCAACAATGAACATTTCATACAATTCATCCGGATTTAATTACAGCAAAATCTTTTTCATATGGATGTCACCTTACATTGTAAAATGGCATAACCTCTTTCAATCATTCAGATATCATGTTTTCAACATTCCAAAACAGCCGTCATCCGAAATAATTCATTACTATCGAGAGCTCATAGTGGCTCTTTTTGATAATGACGATAAGCCACTTCTAAACCGTATATTTCGATTAAATTGTTATATCCAGCTGAGAAGTTAGATTATTCAAGCATTGAAACAATAATTTTTTGGGGGAATACCACTACAAAGTATTTGATAGACTAAAAAGCATCTTAAAAAAAATCATGGAATATTTATTATTAAGCTAAATTGTCATAAAAGCGTCTAAATGTTTAATTATCCATCATAAAACTATAAATTTCCAAATGTTTCTAATATCTGGAACAACATGAATATTATTATTTTCCCTTTAAAATGCCACATTTATTGAAAAAAATATCTGATATGACCAGTGATTATGATGCTAGTGCAAATTTTATCAAAAGCTAAAATTTTTGTCTTATTTGAAGGGACTGCTCTTTCTCCTTCTGACATGGCACATACCTTTTACATTTCATTTGACAAAAATAGCTATTGTAGCATTGACAGCTAATGATGCAGACCGGACCACCTTTTAGAAGGTGGTCCGGTATTTACAAAAGTGGTCCGGTCCTGGTCTGGTCCAGGGTGAGGTGGTCCGATTTCATTACTGGACCGGTCCAGAAGCGGTCCATCGGCATTTCAAAAATTATGATAAAATCAGGGTTAAATCAAGCTATATGTGACATAAATTTCATTTTTAGACATGTCAAAAATCATGCGATACTCTTCATGACATGAAAAATCTCTGGTCCGGACCAGCACTTTACTGGTCCGGTCCAGCACTGGACCGTTTTTTTGTAGGTGGTCCGGTATTTTGGCGGTCCAGGGCTGGACCGCGGACCGAACCGGTCCAAGGCGGTCCGGTCTGCATCACTATTGACAGCACTGTGGCCATTAATATTACACATATTTTTGCATGGATGATGCGATTTGCATTCAGCATCATCAAAAGTAACCATTTTTTTACCTACAGCATATTCTAATTCTTAAAACATAATAATAATGACATATGAAAATGATCTATTATGATATGATCTATCATGATATCATAAAGTGTTTAAATTTTAACAAAAAGTGGGTCACTTAACTAGAGTATGGCATGATATTTAAATGCAATATTTGAAATTAAGCATATAAATGAAAGTTTAATGATTGACTAGTAAACACACATCCTATTCATCGTGATATACCATTTACACACACATCTTCGAATCTTAAAATGTTAGTCTGCAGGCTGGAATTTTCTACGTACATATACATTGATAATACAGTTAAAACGTGTATGCCAATATCAAGATATTTCATCAATTAATAACACATACAGTATACATATATTGTTTTATAGCACGACACAACAGTTCTTCATCAGCGAATAATCAAACAATTTGATTTTCCATTTTTGGAGCACCACACTCAAATTGTCACTGGTTCATCAAGTGTGTTTGTTTCTTTAGTATTCATATTCTACATATTTGATAACCAGTGTAGTGTTATATAATATATTACAGATTATAATACACATGATGTCATAATTGATTCACAATCATCGTAAGTTCTCAGCGTTGTATCAGAGGTTACTTGTAGTTTGGGTTGGTACCGGGGTGATGCATTGTAGTTGTACACTTTGTGAACCACCTTAAGATAGTAATTTGTACCACTACTGTCATGCACACATGAATCTAGAAGACATCACCTCTGATTAATTTCATCTTCTTTGGTTGCGAGTCAATTCAGTAGGTTGATTGTCGGCCATTTTGTCAGCCATCCTTTTTTGCAATTGATTACATACAGGATACACATTTAATTTGCAGTATTTGTCATATGATTGATATCAGTACATGAAATAATGGTAATTGCAGTGTTTTTTAATGTAACATCTTAGCAGCATTAGTCAACAGACATCAGCCATTACACAATTTTGGCAACTGGTTTGTGTAACAACTGTAGCTGATGTGTAATCTCACACAGGGGGATATTTGAATCATATTTCGTCATCGAACAAATTGTTCCAATGACTTCAAATGATAATAATTAACAACTTCCGCATTTCAACTACACTGCTCTGTTAATCGAATGAGTGTGACAGACCCTCTTATCTATGTTGCCAATGTTGTCTGTGTCATTCCTTGTTGCTGTAGCACTTATCCACCATATTTTGCTTTGCCAGTGAGACACGACCACTTCGTTGTTGACGCGTTTGCTTCCACCACTGACAACGCAGTTAACCTTATCCTATCTGGAGCGTTTGCAATCTGTTAATATCTTCTTAAACGCTTTCCTGAATTCCTGGTTAAATATCGTATAGATGACGGGGTTAAGGAAACTGTTTATGTAGCCCAGCCACACGAAGAATGATATTAGAGCGGGCTCCAGATCACATTCGGGTCTGTCCATAACGTCCAGTTTGATACAGATGGCAGTCATCACGTTGACTGTGAAAAATGGCAACCAGCAGAAAAGGAAAACTCCTAAAATATAAAAAAATAAATGTAACATTATATATATATTGTAGGAAAAATTAATTTTTGAAGAATGTTTGTCAGTTGTCACATTATTATCCAACCAATAAGTATATCATCCTTTCAAATTCTTCATTGAGTGAGAGCATGATGGCATACTGAGGCTGTTTGGGGATCATCCTTAAGTTTGAAAAAGTTAAAGATCATAAAACCATACTGTGGCACTCAATAACAAAACCAGGCTTAACATCCAACTAGTAAGAAACAATTATTAAGCTCGAACATATTATTTATTACTGCAGTTAAGTTTAGTTATCTTTCACTGTGAATTGCCAAACACAAGAATGATCCACACCAGCCTCAGCATGACACCAGTTATCTATCTGGTAGACAATAAAAGTTTGTTTCTTTAGCAACCCTTTGGAGCATGTCATTGAATAATAAGGCTTTGGAGTCTGGTAGCTGAACACTGACTCCAACTCTTTACTCCTTCAGCTTTGCGAAAAGCAACTCCGACTCCTGACTCCTCTTACAGATGATTTCATATTTGTAGACATTTGAGGTAGAAAATACATCATTTTTCTTGCAATTTTCATTGGTCAAGAGAAGGTATGACACCACTGTCTCCTGAAAAGTGACATAGCGTTTTACATGGGTGACCATGGCATTTTAAGCCATTGATCTCCTAACAGGCACTGACTTTAGCAGTTTCAAGTGAGAGTTTCAGTTTGTGTTTCACACATTTTCACTACATGCATTCTGCAAGTCCAATGTTGTGTATTCAGACGATCGGGATCAGTTGATCCATGCAATGACTGTTTATACAGAAATAAACATGTACAATTGTGAATGTAACATTTTGTCAGGAGAGGGGCTCAGCTCAGGAGGCAGGATAATGGGCTACAAATCGCGGGGTCCTTGATCTGATTCCCAATGGGATTTTCTTATGAATGTTGACCACATCACTGGGCTACCAACCTGTGCTCCGTCGGGCAAAACTCCAATTCCCCTCAAGTAATTAATTCTAAATAGCCTGTAAGGCACATAGATTCTGGGCAAAAGGTAAAAATTAGTACTGTCCCACTTGAAGCATGTTGCACCCCCTCAAGTAAAACTCCCATCTCCCCTGCTACCCAGTCATAAATTCTGAATGGTCCCTCACTGATGTCATAGTCAATGCTTTTGGTCAAGGCATGATAATTTAGTGTAAATGGTTATGAAGCCGTTCAGTGTCAGCTTGAAACTGATTTAATATCAATTGAAACAATCAACACAGGATTTTGAAATACAACTGTTCATGAAGAAGTGAAAGATTTCATGTAGATTGCGGTTTGACATGTGTGAACAACTGCCACAATACCAAGTTGGCCTTTGCTCTATATTATTGGTCAAAATTATGACATCATTTTTCCAGCAAACATCACTTGCTTGAAGCAAGCTGAGAAAAGTGACACGCAATGGGCGACTTGACCAATCACCTGGCAGGATTTTCTGATGTCAGACCAGAAATTTTGCTAAATATTTTGTTATTTGAGAAAAGTCTACAAATATGAAATCATCTGTAAAAGCATTAATAACTGGACGCAAATATCAGCCAACAGCAACGGTTACTCAAGCTTAGATCTCACAACATTTTACCAAACGCTGTAGTATACAATGTTCCTAATATCACGATACAAGATATTAGGCACAAGCTTAATTTATTTTGTCCTATACAACTCAAGGGAAGGCAAGAAGACAGCTTGCAAACAAGGCGGGGTCCTAATGACGCATGCATTATGGCGAAAGACAGGATCATGTTTAATAGCATGTGTACTAATGTATATATCTCTCTTGCAGCCAATGAAGAAGTGATGACACTTGTCATTAGCCAGTGGCGTAGCCAGGGGGGGGCAAGGTGGGGCAATTGCCCCCCCTGTGGCTACTCTTGCCCCCCCTCTTGCCCCCCGTCTGGCTTTGGAGTAAAATAAATTAAAATTAGCCTGAAATGTCCAGTGCATGACCTGGTTTTACTGTTATGCTTAGCATGGCCTCTGCCAAATAGTGTTTCAAACGCTGACTTAATTATTTAGCGGGCCAAGCGACTGGTGGAGCCAAAAAAATGCAGGGCCTCGAAACACCATCTGGACTCTCCCAAATTTGTCAAATTTATTCAACCATACAGTGAGGCTCTGTAAAATTGCATGCAATGACAATCCCATCATCCAGTGCTTCTTGTGAGCGAAGCTTCTCTGCCATGAAGAGGACAAAAACCTCTCCCTGTCATCGTGCCTTGGCGGTTCGGCGTCGGCCCGGCGTCGGTCCGATGTCATCAGCATCGGATCGGCTTTGGGCCGACGTTGGGCCGCCGAGGCACGCTGATAGGGAATTGTGAGAAATTCAATGGCAGATGAGAGGCTCTCAAACCTAAGAGTCATCCATATTAAATGACAATGGTCAAATTCATTTGATTTGGATGAGTTTGTAGAGATATTTGCAAACAGTCACAACAAATGTTACAGAAGGATCATGCTTCTTAACTCATATCAGAGACTGATGTTGCTACATTGAAATTTAGTGTCTCTATTGCAGGCCTCCTAGAAATCCTACTTTTCCTACCTTTTTTAGAAATCATCCTACCATTCCTTCTATTTTTGGCCAGTCCTACTTTTTTAAAATTCAGAAATGGTAAATTTAGTGAAGTGGCAAATCTTGTCTCTTCATAGCACAAAGTTCAAGCTTTGAGTCAGAAATGTCAGATATTTGACTGAAAAAAATCTTAAGGCTCATTGTACATTCTTTCGACAAGGTTTGGGACTTATCTTGAAGGAAAAAATTGTGTTCCTTCAATGCAGGCGTCAAGAATGAAGACAATATCTTGTCCCTTTGTCTTGTTTTTTGGCAAAATGTGTCTAAAACAGGCTCCTACATGACCACAATTAATGATCCTACTTTTTTTGGCTGAACTCCTATTTTTTTTTTTCTGGAGGGCTGCTAGGAGGCCTGCTATTGTTATTACACTGCTCTGTTCTAATTAAGGATCGGGATAGTTTTTCTTTATTCTATATGACACTCATTAAATTCCTATAATATATTTGTGAATAGTTTATAGGCCTAGTCTGATGAAAAATCATGAAATTTTTCTTTTCTGGTGTGATGACATTTCTAAGATAATGATTATTATGTGATGAGCATTATAACTTTTCTGTTTCTTGTTCAAGAATATTTTCATTGATACCAGAATTCTTGTTTTGATAAAAATTGTCACTTTTCTGATGTTTTTCTATGGTGTTTTCTTCACCTATGGATCCAATCATCTATATTTAGTGGCATTCATTTAAGCAAATTTATGCAAGACATAATAATAACTTAACAGTTAGCGGCAAAAGATCTAACGCCTTATAAATGATATGTAAATACAACATATAATTAAATTTCTTGCAATTCATGGTCAATTTAACTTGTTTTATCCAAAAAATGTTGATAAATGTCGATAAAGGTCTTGCCCCCCCTCAAGAAGTCCTGCCCCACCCACTGCCCCACCTGTGGCAGATGACTGGCTACACCACTGTCATTAGCTGCAACAATGTAACCAGATAGCATCCTTATAATGCTTTCATACAGGTAAATGTACAGGTCAATATTCTTCAGTGACTCCTATATTCCCATAATGTTATGAGTGCTCTGATCCATCAAACTCACATTGACATGTTCTGATGACCTCAGCTCTGCACTTTCGGGTAAATAGATGTTTGTTAAATTTTCTGTCCACATTATGGATTTGTTCATATGATATATATATGCATATTAACTTGGAATAATTTTTACAGGCTGACGTATCTTTGACGATCATGTGACAAATTAGACGTTGGAGGTCATTCCACTGTTTCGCTGACAACGAGCTTTTAAAATACAAAGACAATTAAAAAAATATCAGTTAAAACAATATCCGCCCCACGATTATTGACCATTTTGAATATTGGTAGGAAAATTTAGATTCAACTGGATATTGGGCTGAAGAATTTGAAGTAAAAGTTCTTCAATCTTTCACCTAACTTAAAATATTATTGCCAACATAATCGCCAACAAAAAAATGAAGTCCATTGAAGGTAAATTATTGAACTTTTTGAATAATTAGTAGTAGAATTTGCAAATATCCAAAACATTGAGA
Source organism: Platynereis dumerilii (assembly GCA_026936325.1). Taxonomy (NCBI): domain Eukaryota; kingdom Metazoa; phylum Annelida; class Polychaeta; order Phyllodocida; family Nereididae; genus Platynereis; species Platynereis dumerilii. Next base: position 15,788,228 of record JAPTHN010000004.1, read on the forward strand.
TGAAGGATTCATATGCTATTAAATATTGAGCTGAAGAAGTTACATGTATATAACTGAATAATATATATTGAACTGATTAATTCAGACACAGCCAAATATTTAGTTAAGGAATTTATACACAACAAAACATTGAGCTGTTCCATATTATCTTCACAAAATCATCCAAGAGTTGAAATATTCACATGCAAATATTATATAAATATTTGATGGTGAGGAGTCCAATATAGAGTATAATTGGATGAAGAAAAGCTATATTGGACGAGGCGCTTGCGCCGAGTCCAATATAGTTTTTCTGAGTCCAATTATACTCTATATTGGACGACGTACCATCTAATATTTGTTATATTCTCCATAAATGAACCCACTTTTAAAGCAATAGGTTTAAACACTTTGACTGTGCTGGAAAGCCAGTTTGTGTTTCTTTCTGTTTAACTGCAGAATTCTCTTCAAAATGTATCTTGTCCTATTTCAGCAATGGGTAGCCACAAAAATATATAATTCACATATTCTGATTCTGTATTCTATAACCAAGAAGCTTCTTTATATTTGACATTTTTCATTTCAATTTTATAGCACAATGTTTTTCTTTAAACATTGGCATTTACCCGAAAAATGGGTGAAAAAGTGCATTTTTTGTCACTCAATGTCATACCATGGTCTCATTACCTATGTAAGCAATGTTACATTTGCTTAATGTTGTTGTTCTGATCAATACGCAACTTTTGACATCATTTGTGTTTTTCTTTGTCTTCCCATTGGCGTGCAATTAATTTTTTACTAAAATTGAAAAACACAAATTTTTTTCTTGCTGTTGCTGCAGCAGGGCAGAGCAGAAGGTGTTTCCTCTCAGGTCCTCCCTCACTGACCTATAACATGGCAATAAAACTCCTCACTGCACAATATAACTTCTCACTGTCCAATATAACTTTTCATTGTCCAATATAACTTTTTCTCTGCCTAATACAGCAAGGATATTATCCAAGAATACTCGCTTGTGATTGGATGACACAATCCGAGTGGAGAATATACAAATTTACTCTGTAATTCAGACCTAATGTCAGCTTCACTTACCTAAGACAATGGCTAATGTAGTGGTGGCTTTCTTCTCCCTCTTATTAGACGCCCTGTGGTCTTTTTTCTTCTTTTTTGCTTTGTGGGTGTGGAAATTGAACTTGGTAACACTTTTCATGGGACTGCTCGCCCCCTTTTTGTGTTTACCGTTTCCTCGGATTTTAGTTATGAAGTTATTTTTCATCCCTGATGTTCGTGCAGGCGGGCACAAGAAATTTGAGGTTGTCGGGGAGGTGAACTGCGTCTCGACTTCTACGGTTGTCGGCGCTCGGTACCCAGTGTCACCGGGGCTACCTTCGCTAACAGGACTGAGCATGAATTCTGTCGATTTATCGTTTGGCATGAGGCTTTGTTGCTGTTGCGCACTGTTGTACGCTACCCCGTCTCTGTGGGGTGGAGAGACGTCATCGTCGCCTGTATCGGTCGTCGTCGTGGCGAGATTGACGCCCTCCGTGGGTCCGTGGGGTAAAAGCGCCTTGTGGCTGTTGTCTGTTACATCACCAGGATCAGTATGAGGGGTATGATTAGTCCGCATCATTATTGGAGACGACGCTGGCTCGTGGTCGTTCTCAGGGGGGCGATAGTTACGGTTTTCTATACTACGCGCTTTCATTTTGAGAGCACTCTTTTTGGCTCTCATGTGTATCGCCCTAAAAATCCTCCAGTACAACAATATCATTATAACCGTAGGGATATAAAATGACCCCATCGAAGAACATATCAAGAACTCCGAGTTATAGAACACACATAACTCCGGAGTGTTCTTCCGGGCTTCCGTATAATTCATCCCTAGAGCAATTGGTGATGAAATGGCAATTGAGATGACCCATGCTAATGCCAACATGAAATGGACCCTCTTCGAATTCTTGTGCTTGGCATAGCGGATCGGCTGCGTCACGGCTATAAACCTGAAAACCAGCAAAAAAAGCTTGTCGTTATGAAGTCATTTTGTGCTACAGCGAAGCTTAACTAGTCATCATGTTGTAATTTTGTGCTGCAGTAAAGCTAGATTACATTAACTTGTTTCCTTGTTTTGAAAAGCAGTCAATTGTGAAATGGAATCTTAGAAACACCTCCTTTTTTACAACAACACTAGAAATTATTGTCATTGTTGGATTTTACAATGATTCAAGTGCCACAAATATTATCAGGTGCATCCAAGCATAATGCTACAACAATTGGTGATTTTTGATGTAAAGCTGTGGACAGTGAGGCTTCAAAATATGCAAGCAAACATTTCTTCCTTATAATTCGATAATTTTGAATTTGTACAAATAGGTTATAGAATGAAAACTTTGAAATAATCTGTAGCAGCTTGCCCTCTGACATGAAGTACTTACCTGGATGTTGACAGTATCATTTTTTTTTTTTTAAAGTTAAAAAAAATAATAAAATTGCCACTTTCGTTTTTCATCATGGGTCAAAATGTCATTAAACACATTTGAACTGAACAAAAATCAGCAGTAATTACAGTAATGGCAGCTTGATAAAGTTTATAAAGTGTATAACAATTGTTCATTTCCATGTAAAGAGACGATTCTACATGTACGATGGTCTTGTAGTGTAAAATGTAATAACTATCTTTTTTCTTTGCAACGGGTACCCGCAAAGGATTACAGTGAGTTCATAGTGACCAACACAAAAAACATAACCAGGTCACATACATTAATTTTGATAATCTTTCAATACTTGTGATGTGCAAATAATAACATTACCTATCCACAGAAATTGCAGTAAGGTTCAGTATGGAAGCTGTGCATCCCATGACATCAAAAGCCACCCAAGCGTCACAAAGGATATCCCCTAGTTTCCATGCTCCATTGTTCACCTGAAAATACAAGGAAAGTAACTGAAGTAATGTAAATGTCCATTATTGTTTTTTTTTTACATAGCGCATATCCATATAAATTGACTTTACAAACAACCTTCACACATGGCAGGCCTGTTCAGACATGCGCCTTTCTCAACGGCCTGGGCAGTAGGCTGCCAGGAAGCACGTCGGCCAAGCAGCCATTTTCAACACTGCAATGATGCAATGCACATTAAAGTTACTTCACAGTAGCAATCATTGCCTTTAGCCATGTTCTCATTTTCACCAGGGTGTTGTTGTCTAAAATTAGATAAACGCTTCGTTTTCCTCGACATTTATATGATTAGATAACACAAAGATTTTTTTAATGTAGAAGCAGAAAAGTAGGGGGACAGTGACCCTAATAAGAAGTGCCTGCCTCATAGGATTGAGGCATAGGAGTGTGAAAATCTGAAACAGAACACAATGTACTTTTTCAAACAGATAATTTCCATGGCTGCCTAATGAGACACAACGTGATCAGGTATCTATACACTCTAAAAAATTTCAGACAAAATTGGTTTTTTAGATTCAAAATGGTTTTTTAAAAATCCATTTTGGTTTTGCATTGAAATTTGGTTTTTCAAAAAACCATTTTGAATCTAAAAAACCAATTTTGTCCTGGCATTTTTTAGAGTGTAGAGCTATTTTTTCCACATTTCTGCTTGAAAGACTATCACAGAGATAACCGGACTTGGAATGTTTTTTCATAATATGTGATTGTCTCATAACGGTATCCAGAATACTATCGCTGTTTACCACCATTCTGTTTTTGGTAAGTCCTTGACTGTCAGCAACAGCGACAAAGTCGTGTAACAAATTCATCAGCTGTCCATTCCAAAAGTTAAACATTGTTTGAGGGTTAAAACACAATAATGTGTCTTACTGGCTCAGTTCTAATATTGTTCTTCACTTCTTCTACATTCAAATAATTTTGGCAAAACATGCTCTAAAATGAATTGTACACTTGAGAAGACCTATTCAAGGTTTGTTTACTTATCTCAAAGGGTCTAAGTTTGATTGATATCTCTTTTTGAGAGTTTAACATGAAAAGGAGGTGACTAACTAGCTTACACCTAAAATTGTATACTGTCTTTAAATGATGATTATTGCGAAATGTACAGTAAAATGCCTAGTTTAATGGCTTTCTATACACTGCACCGTTTGAGAAAGGGTGATGATATGTAAAGTTTTGACGAGCAATTTCACTTAGCTGTTAGTGGACATCAATAACCCTTCAACAAGCCGTATCCATAGCAATGAAATGAACTGCCAATTTGTCATTAAATAGCTTTTGACCTCATTGATACTCAGTTGGTGACTTGTTTTGATAGCATTGAATGTGTAGGATATGACCTCACAAATTGCTTATGAGTCATAGAGAATAACATGGAATGGACAGGTATATGACCTCACATGGAACATTTCATTGCAATTCTGTAAGCACTTGACCTTCGTTGACTGTAAGAAAACTGTGGGGAGGTCCAATGTATGGTAGCTGATAACGGAATGACAGACTCGCTGAGGTAGTCCACATTTCACGCAAACTAAACTTTTGAAATTATTGAGTACGCCAAAGTCAAGTCACAAATGTTTTGCAAAACACATAATTTCTCCAATATTGGTGGATTCTTCCTAAGCTAATTTATAGTAATTATGCTCCTGTGGCAATCTCCTTTGATTGCATAAATCTAATAAGGAGACAGCATTCCCAAAATACTTGACACACTTGAACTATAGTGTTGTCTGTGTAGCAGCATTTCTAAGATGGATATTGGATATTCAAGCCTGGGGGGAGGGGAGGGGGTGCTTGGAGGTACATATTTCACGAAACTGCTGGATCATGGATGTAATTATTTATTTCATGTGCCAAACTCTATAGTACTTCTTTCTTAATGACCCAATATGTTTTATGTTTTCCTCTCATCGGATGGGAATTCACGCCTCCACGAGTAGTTTTGTTGAGGATGCTTAGCATTGATGCAATGGCACAATATCATGCCTTTCACGTACTTACAGGCAGCACTGTAAGTACTCTCAAAAACGTTTGTGAACAAACTTCAAAACAGTTATCAATTTAGTACGCCAAAGCCAAAGTCTGGCAATCCTAATATATTCTCTATATTGGTTGTTTCTCAGTAAGCTAATTAGGTTCTGGCTAGCCCCTTTGATTGTGTAAATCTAATTAAGTGACAGCAATTCCCAAAATGCCAGACATACTAGCATCAGAGTCTTATTACTTGCGAAAAAATATGCATTTATTATTAGGATTTTGTTCTGACGACAGGTAGAATCTAATTATCTACACTCTAAAAGATGTGGGGACAAAATTGGTTTTTTAGATTCAAAATGGTTTTTTGAAAAACCAAATTTCAATGCAAAACCAACATGGATTTTTTTTTAGCCCAGAAGTCAATTATGAGTATATTTGCAAATAAATTTAAGAGACTGATCACACTGAATGTCACCTGCAGCCCCATTTATGTGTATAAGGCAATTTTCTCCAAACCCGGGTTCGCTTGGCTCCTGAACACCCCACTTGATAAAGGTCAGGTTGGCCCCATTGTGATCCACCCACACCCTCTCAGTTTGCTTGTCGTTTCCATCAATCCAGTATATCTGCCAAGGATCCAGAAGTTGAGAGACGCTGTCCATTTCTTCCAGCGAACCATAGTTCACCAGGCTCGCACCAATTGCAAGGCAGAATGAACTCGCCTTGTGCTGTGGCACTGTGACGTTCACGATCATGTATGTCCCGTATTGGAGTGATATACCTCCACCGCCTGTGTGTGTAAGAGACACAGAGTGCAGAAATGACAGAAGTTATTGACATTGTATGATAGGAAGACATAGATTTGGGGAAAAGCTGGTTAACTTATTTCAAGAGAAGACATTTTGGAAAACAGCTGGACTTCTTTTCAAGAAATTTAAAAAAAAAAAAACAGCATTTAAAACTACTTTCAAAATAGCCAAACCTCTTTTTCGAAACAAGACATTTAGGGAAAAACAGCTTTTAAAACTTGTTTTCAAACATGACATTTTGTAATTTTTTGTATGAAACAGCTGGACTTCTTTTCAAAACCAGAATTATTTGGGAATACAGCTTAACTTATTTTTCAAAACAAGAAATTTTATAGGAAAAACAGCTTTTAAAACTTCTTTTCAAAAAGGCTTATCTTTGTTTCAAAATGAGAGTTTTGTGATTTAGCGTGAAAATTTTGTTTTTTGCCACATAGGTCTATTTGTCTAATGAATACCGTAGTAAATACAGAGTTTAGAAATAAACATTATTATGAAAAAGACATTTCATACCTCGTCGCCAGTACCAATTTCCACTTAAATCAATCACGTTGACATTGAAGTCTTTGACAAGCGAACAAGAAAGGAGATGGGACTTGTTATATCCAACAAGGTTAGTCGAATCAATGCCATTATCCACAACACATGACATCATTCTTTTGGTTATATCACATGGCATAATTGCACAGGAAATATTGAAAACACCTGTGACGTCATGTATAGGAATTTTCTTGAAGTATGATGAGCTTGAAGCCAAAACTATGAAAACACATGCCAAACCAAAGGATAAAGTATAGAAGGTTGTCATAAATCTCATACTGCCTTTCAAAAGTAGCAGAAACTTCTTGATTAGACGGCTTCCTTTGAATCGGATCAAGCGCAAAGTAATACATAAATGCCGAATATATTTTGAACTACTTCTTATACATATTTATTCTTAGAATCCAAATCAGACTGTGGCTTAACATTTGATCAGCTAATGGGTAAATTGTTGAATTTGTTGTATAGCAACTAAGTTCATATATATGACACAAAAATGGAAATTGTATTAGTAATAATCCTTTAATGCATTTCAAACAGGCAAGTAGAGTAAATCAATTGATATTGTATGCATGGCACTTTGCAGGGCTGCCCAATAGTGCCCATCTCCATTAGATTTATTTGCCATTAATTATTATATAGAAGTGCAATGTTTGTCGATAATATATTTTAAGAGGTGGCTTTTGAGTTGCTCAAATTTAATGTGTTATGGTGGATGGGGAACGAGGATTCACCTACTGTTTTCGTACTCTGACTAGGAGTCGTAGGTTGGCTGGATGGATGGATGATTGGTTCTTTACGTCCTGTATTTATGCACTCGGTAGGCTAATTAGGACCGGGGGAGGACACTGCAATGAGGCGAAGTATAATTGAAACAGCCGCCCAACATAGGCCCTGGTTTACCTGGCAAGAGCTGGATTCGAACCCTGGACCCAGCGATTGGCAGCCCAGCTCGCCACCGCTAGACCAACCCTCCCCCGCCCGTCGAGTCATGGGCTGGCCGGGACCAAGGTGATGGTAAAATGGTGAGAAACGCTTTAGAGTTTTGAGACAGGATGAAACCACCATCTTACATGTGCTGTCAGGACAGGATTTAAACCTGGGTCCCAGGGTTCAGATGCCCTGCAGACTTCCACTGACTTACAAGGTGTCGTAATGATATGAGATGGTACAAAGGGAGGGGATGGCATACGATTGAAGTGCAGAACTTAATATTATGTTTGATGGGTTCAGGTGTCATTCCCTACGGGCATATCTACGTTGTAGCAACGTTGCAACAACGTCACCCTCTTCATAAAATGACGTAGAATTGTATAGTAGAAATTGTTTTGTCACAACGTTGTGAAGCAACGTCAAAGATATGACGTTAGCATACGCCGTTGTGGCGGCGTTTTCACAACATTGTGAAGCAATGTCAGTGGTTCTAGGTTAGCTTGCCATGTAGTAGCAATGTTGTAAAAAGACCCAGAAGTAGCGTTCAGGTTGTGGCAACATAATTTCTATCCAGACATATCTACATGACCAACAGACCAGCCCTCCACCAATAAGCAACGTCGTGTTTAAGTCGTGCGCCCCTTGGATTGCTACGACATGGTACTCAGGTTGAACTCCCATATATATATTAATTTTGATTTACTCTAATTATCTGTTTGTTTGATTTACTCTAATTGTCTTTTTGAAATGTATTACAGCGAAACACTTTGATATAGAATTAAAGCGGACTGTGGCACTGTGAAAATGTCACTTCGTGTGTCATCATGCTGATGATTTGGCATGATCAAACCCAATGCTTTCAATGTTAATTTGATTGAAGGAGACTTATCCCACTTGTTGGTGACAGCCAAACGAAAGGATTATGCATCTGATTTTCACTCTAAAATTTGTTATGAGAAGTCAAATGGCTTACTCTTGATCATGACTAATCAAACAGCCTCTATGTTTCCCATGTTGAAAGTAGAGAAGATGACACTTCATCGGCTATCATGAGTCACGCAGTGCCATTTTCACAGTGCCACAGTCCACTTTAATTCTATATCAAAGTGTTTCACTGTAAAGGCTCACAGTCCAACCTCAAGTCTCTGACAGACCTCAGAGTGCAATTCTCTTTCACTTAAATGATGTCCGAACATGCAAAGCTATACTCTGATGTCCTGCGCATTGGTATAAATGATTCCAATCAAAGACATATATACAATCCAGGTCCCAGACCCTATGTCCAACAGAGGTCAAGCAACTCAGACTCTCTGAAATTACTGAACAGATTTGATCCTTTGATGCACTCAGACAAACCCGAAGAACACTGTAGGCCTATCCAAACAAAAAAACAAACCGGCAGTACTAAAAACAATACTCTAAAGGCCTGTGTATGGAATGCACAAAGTTTGAGACAAAAAACTGAATTAGTGAAGAATTTTGGGGATGAATTTGATCTTGACTTGTTTCTTTTCACAGAAACTTGGTTGAAGGCAGATGATATTGTAGAAATTGGAAACTTGGATAGAAATGGCGAGTATGTTTATATTGGCACACCTCGGGAAGACAGACCTGGTGGTGGTGTTGGCTGCATTATAAGGTCAGGCATAAAAGCAAAAAAAATCAACAGCAAGAAAACCAAAACTTTTGAGCATATCGAAATTCAAATAAATCATAATGGCAAAACTATCACAATTCTTCTTGTGTATCGGCCTGAACCCTCAAACAAAAACAAATACAAGTTAACAGACTTTTTTGAGGAATTCACACAATTCTTGGCTCAGTATCAATCATATCACAATGAAGTTGTGTTAACTGGTGATTTTAATTTTCACATGAACAAGCCTAACGATGCCAGAGTCAGACAGTTCAACAGCATCCTTGAAATGTATGGTCTTGAACAGCATGTTTCGTCACCAACCTACAAAGAGGGGAACACATTGGACCTCGTAATTACACAAAGGAACTCAATTCTAAGAGACTGTGCTGTCAGTGACTTGCTCTCTGACCATAACTGTGTACTTTTCAATGTAGCCATGAGGAAAATAAAAAGTGCCCAAAAGAAAATTGCTTTCAGAAAACTGCGCAACATCAATTTGAATCTCTTTAGAAAAGACATTGACAAACACTTGTACTTGAAAGTGCAAAAAGAAATCTCATCTGAATACCTGTCAAAACTGGTCTTGCTTTACAATTCATCAACCAAGGTACTTGACAAACATGCACCTCTGATTACGAAGCAGGTTACACTGCGCAAACCTACTCCATTTACTAATGCTGACACAAAAAAATCTAAAAACGGCTAAGAGGAAAGCAGAGCGAACTTGGAGAAGAACTGGGCTTGAGAAAGATTGGGAAGATTTTCAGCTCAAACGAAATGCATTAAATGACCAGCTCTATCAGCTGAAATCTGATGATCTGAGGGCAAAGATTGAGAATACTAAGGGAAATTCAAAGGCCATGTTCAAGGTACTTAATTCTAACCTGAACAGGAAACAAGAATTGCCACTGCCAAGTCATGAAAATAGCAAAGACCTTGCAAATGACTTCAACACATTCTTTGATGAAAAAATCTAGAAAATAAGGACGCAACTTGACTCTGGCAGCAACCACACTGCAGTTAGTGACAATTTTACAGGCAACAAATTATTTCAGTTCAAAACCCTATCAGAATCGGAAATTAAGAAATTGATAAAAAATATGCCTGTCAAACACTGTCAACTAGACCCCATCCCCACATGGTTACTGCTTGAGTGCATCGACGAATTTCTTCCATTGATAACTGGAATAGTCAACACATCATTGACCTTAGGGGAGATGCCCCTTGATCTGAAGCATGCACTGGTTAAGCCACTTTTAAAGAAAGGAGGACTTGATCTGATCAAGAAAAACTACCGACCAGTATCAAACTTGTCCTTCCTTGGAAAGATAATTGAAAGTGCAGTTATTAAACAATACATGGATCACCTTGCTCGTAGCAAACTTGATGATGACAAGCAATCAGCATATAAGCAATTTCACAGTACAGAGACCCTTCTAACAAAGATCCACAATGACACAATGTTGAATATGAGCAAGGGTGAAATTACAATGCTTGTACTGCTAGATCTGTCAGCTGCTTTTGACACAATTGATCACAATATTTTACTGGAAAGGTTGAAAAACAGATATGGCGTGTGCAACTCAGCTCTCAACTGGTTTAAGTCATACATTTCAGAAAGATCACAATCAGTCATGGTAAATGACCAAACATCAGATAGGCTTCATCTCAAATTTGGTGTCCCTCAAGGGTCTAAGCTTGGTCCAATCCTATTCAATTCTTACATTGCCCCACTTAGTGAAGTTGCCTCACGAAACCAAATTGAGGATCAGAAATATGCTGATGACGAGCAACTCATTATATCATTTAAGCCAAACGCCACAGATCAAGAAATAGCAATTGAGAAAATGGAGAAATGCATTACTGAAATTAGAAATTTTCTCCATGAAAACAAACTGTGCAATAACGGTGACAAAACAGAACTTCTCTTGATTGGCACGCCACACCAACTGAATAAACTTCAGCTTTCATCAATCAAAGTTGATAATGTTTCAATCAAAACAGCAGAGGATGTCAGAAATTTAGGTGTGACCATGGACAAAAACATGACAATGGAGAAACAAGTAAACAAAATGTGCCGAAATGCCTACTTTAATCTGCGAAACATTTCCAAACTCCGAAAGTGTATGAACAAAGACATAGTAAAAACTGCAGTAAATGCTTTGGTCACACCCCACCTGGACTATGGTAATGGCCTTTTGTATGGCATATCTCAGCATCTAGTGAACAAACTTCAGGTAGGCCAAAACTCAGCAGTTCGTCTCATAGAGAGGTTGCAACGACATGACAGTGTGGGACCACACAGAAAGAAACTTCATTGGCTGCCAATTCCTGCCAGAATACAGTTCAAACTGATGACCACAACTTGGAAGGCATTGAACAACCAAGCACCAACATACATTTAGCAACTCGTCCAACTCAAACCCAACCTGTGCCATAACCTAAGGAGCAACAGCAAACTTTTGTTGATGGAACCAGCTTCAAGCAGCCACAATAAATTTGAAGATAGAGCTTTCTCTTTTGCAGCACCAAGTCCGGCAGCCAAATCCAAATTTTGGGGGGTACCCTCAAATGTGGTCTATAGCTTTGTTCTTGGGCTCGTTTGAAAGCTGAGAATGAGTAGATTAAGAATCTGCCGGGTGCCCGCTTGGCACCCTTGAGCATTTTCCGTAATTCAAGATGGCATCCAAGATGGCCGCCGAAAATATAAAATCTGTTATCTCCCCTTCTAATAGTGATAAAAGCACACTTTTTGGGTCTATACCTATGTATTTTGGGTCACAGAATCTGATTATGAGGTTGTTAGATGTGTTAGAACAATATTTGCTCTTCTAATTCAAGGTGGCGTCCAAAATGGCGGCAAAAATGCCAAATAATTGAGTATTTCAGCTTCTAATTGTGATAGAAGCCCACTGTTTTGGTCTATACCTATGTTTTCTTGGCCAAAGAATTCATTTCTGAAGTTAAATGATGTGTCAGACCTATATTTATGCAACCAAATTCAAGAAGGTGACCTTTAATGGCAGCCAGAATTCAAAATTGCCATTTATCTCTTATCTTATCGACAGAAGATGGCTACCCGGAAGCACAAAAACTCATATCTCCTCTTCTGCATGTCTTATTTTCTGGGTCTTTACCTATGTTTTGTGGTTACAAAATCTGTTTATGAGGTTGCTTGATGTATCAGAATCGTATTTGGTCTTCAAATTCAAGATGGCGTCCAAAATGGCGACCAAAATACAAAATTTGACTGTTTCGGCTTCTATTTGTCTCAGAAGCGTACTGTTTGGGCCTGTACCTATGTTTTCGTGGTCAAGGAATCAATTTCATATGTTCAGTGATGTGTCAGACCTATATTTATGCACTTAGATTAAAGATTGTGCTCATCCACGCTTCCAGAAATCAGTATTGCCAATGATCTCCCATCTAATTGACTAAAAATGACTGCTGAAGCCTGAAATTACAAAAATCTCCTCTTCTTATTATAAATTAAGCGAACTTTTTGCTTGAATACATATGTGTGTATTTGTCAAAGAATAATTTTTAGAGTTTTTTTGGTTAGTCAGCATGCTTGTGCTTCAAATTTCAGATGACCATCAAAATGGTAATTGACATCTAATGTTATGATAATTATTAGTTAATTAATCGGAAGCCATGGCGAACTTGCCATTATACTACGCAGAACATTGTCATCAGAGATTGCCATGATATGGTAGTACAGAAAGTTTTAATTAACATAAATGATGTGCATGAATCTCCCACAGAGGAAACTCGTCCATAGAACAAGAGCAGGTAAGCAGTCCCAACAAAATTCCATGAAGATCACTGGTATAAAATACATTTTATCTGTTAATACCCATGCCAATAGTATGGAAATGATTTTGTTATGGGTTGTAAGAATACATGCACCAAACAAAGTCTGATTTCATACAACCTGAATGTCTCTTCATATCATTAGAATTGAAACTACAAATCCATTCTATTTATGACACACAGTATCCAGTCTCTATCTTCACTCATGGCCCACAGACTTATTGTCACTTTTCTAAGAGATTGACGCTTACTTGTGCATATGTACAGTGGTCCCTGAGTTATAAGACCTTTCTTCAGTCATGGAGCGGCCTCTTGTGAGGGTCTGGTCTCTCGTCAGGATGCCTCTGGATCCACTCCTCTTCGTGTGGGGCTCATCATTTCCCTGATTGTGCACGGTCATTGTTGCTGCGAGTGCACCTGTGACCATGTGTCTTGCAGGGCGCCCTGAGGAATCTCTTCAGGCCTCCATGATACTCTGGAGTTGGTCTGGATCTGTCCGACCAGCATGTCCTACTTCTTCCACTCTTTAGCTGGCATCCCCGTGGGCCTTTCTGGAGTTGGTTCTGTGCGGTCCTACTGTGCTCCATGGTCGGTCGCCTCTTTTCCTGCCGTTGGACCAACACTGGTGGAACATTGTTCATTCTTAGTGCTCCTAGTGCTTCTTGGTGCCTTCTGCCGCTGTGCCTCCGCCTGATCAGGATTTATTTCTCCTTTGGTATGGCACACTCCTGGTGCTTTGCTTGGAACTTCCAGGTCCGCTGGTCTCTGGTTTTGGGGGGAGGGGAAACTGGCACCTTCCCAGCTGCATGTTTGGGATGGAGTTGGCAGATACCCTCAGGCTTCCCTGAGGTTGCTCTGTCACAACCATGCAATGGCAGACCTGTTTTATACTGCGGCCATCCCATTCGGATGTCCAGCCTTGCTTAGTGTTCCATGGCCTCAATTGCAGATCCCAGGATTTCCTTCTCGGAATGCCTGTTCAATTACAGTCCTCCTTGCCCTTCCATTCTTGGTCTGGAATCAGTTCATCTAGGGCATTGTGGATTTCTGTTGATGTGCCTGCTCATTTGTAGCAGGGGAAGCCTTCGTGGTTCCTCTCCTTTCCTGGCTGTGGTTTGGCTTGGGCTTCCTCCCTCTGCCCAGACTGTGTTTTCCAACCCCACTCATGTTTTACTTGGACAGTGGCTCTGCTTTGGGTGCCTGCACTTCATTAGCTGGTTCCAGTCTTCAATCCCCTGCTACCATATGCAATCTCCGCTGACCTACACTTCCCCTAGGGATTCAGTCACTGCAATGGTGCTGGCCAGGCATTCTCCTGCCTCCTGCTCAAGACCGTTTGTGCCCTGAGCTTCAGGAAAAAGGGGGGTGTCCCTCTGTAGGCTGGCTCGCTGAGATGTTTGCCGTCTGTCTCCCGGCCCATAGCCCCGGGGGAAGCTCACGTTGTTTCCCTTCTGGGTCATAGTCATGATGCCTTAGAACTGCTCTCACTACAGACCACACCAAGGCCTCCTTTGCAGCAGCAACTGTTTTTGCTCTGTACCTGGTGTCAGTGCCCGCCACTTTGGGAATCTGCACAATTAGGCATTTTCACCCAGATGAGTGACAATTAGTCTGTGGGCGATGAGCTTAGATAGAACTGGGTCCTCTCCTATCGGGATAGGACCCATCTCTATGAGCTCATGGCCCAGAAACTTATTATTCAAGCTGCCCATCCACTTTTCCTTGGTGGAATGTCCTTGCATTACGCATCAAAGCGGAAGGAAGGTTTACTGCAAGGGATTATAAGGTAGTCTGGCATTGGCGTCAAATTTAAATCTCGGTTTTGAACAAGCATGAGCGCTTGTTCGAGAAGATAGGGGAGACCGGGGCTAGTTGTTTGACTGTATCTGAGAGGTCTCTAGGTTCAGGTTGTCTGGGAACTTCCAGCCCTGTAACATTTTTGAAAGTCTTGAGAAAGTTTTTATTCAGCTTTCGTCCTGATTTATCAACCATGTGTTTCCCTGTAGATCATGTTGTAACTCAAAGACATTTTTGTGAAAATGTGACAACTTGCCCCGAGCCCGGGGCAAGTTGTCACACTCATATGGCCTATCTAACATCTCTGGACAGATTTTCTATAATCCAAGCTTATAATACATCGGATTCCTTTTGAAAAACAAAAATGCACATATTGCGAAGACTTTGGATGAAAGCCATCATAAATCAGGGCTTATTTCTACCAGATAATTGCTTCTCAAATTGGAGGACAATGAAATGATTGAAAAATTTCTGTTGAAAAAGTCATTTTTTAGAAGTCCACATATCACATGACCGATTATACTTTCCCTCAACGACACTATACAAAAAGCTTAGCAAACAAACAGATCTTGAAATTTATTTAATAACGACAGAACTGCTGCCACCTACAAACAAGTTATAAGCATTGTGACAACTTGCCCCTGTGACAACTAGCCCCGGACCTTCCTCGTCACGATCATGAAGTCAATCTGATATCTCGGTAATCAAAAGAGAATATATTCTGTTTCCACTTAGAAAACACAGACAGATTGTTCACGGAGACTATGGATTAATGCCATCGTGAATCAATGCCTTAATCTCCCAAAAATTTTCTCAAATTGGAAGACAATGAAAAATTTGAAAATGGTGAAAAAATTGAGTTTGAACTGTCATTTTCAGACATCTTCACATAGCACATGACAGACTACACATTTTTGTGATATCATCACAAAAATATTCCCCATGTCAAAAAATATCAAAATTGATTTAATTGCCATGCAGCTGCTACTATCCATAGCTGAGTAATAAGCATTGTGACAACTTGCCCCTGTGACAACTAGCCCCGGTCTCCCCTACATGCTTACTTAAGCATTGTCACTCTCTTTCAGATGAGTGACAATGAGTCTGTCATTAGCTCTTAGTTATAGGTCCTATCCTAATAGGGGAGGACCCAAACTTTTTATTAAACCAACTGTTCCGTATGACCATTATTGACTTACTATTTTATTGCTGCAGTTCAGCAAGCCTGTGTAGCTAATGCAACATTTTTATTCATATTCAAACAAACAACCATACTATTTTATCCTATAAGCCAGTTAATTTCTTGTATATACTCCCTGGATGTTTAGTCTGAAAGACGGACATGATGCTAAAGAAAGTATTTTTACCCCACTCTAATTTTTTTTAATTCCTTTTATTTTGAGTAATTTTGTAAATCGCAATTCTATGAGATTTCACTGCGCTCTACAGAGAATGTAAACAAGAAGTTAAAACTTAACTGAGCAAACTGTACACAAAAGCTTAAAGGTCATTAGAATCAGAATGCTGTTTAAATAAAACGTCATCAAATGTCTCTTAAAAGCCGTAAGTGATGGGGCTGCTTTTGTGCCCTAGGGTAGAGCATTCCACATTTTTGAGGTCCAAATTTCGAACTGTCAAATGTGAAAATTGTGTTTAAATTGAATACATACATACTCTTAAAAGGTGTGTTTTCACAACTAGTACAGGATATAACAGATTTTATGTTTCGTTAGCCATCTTTGGTCAATAAGATCGGAGATTATTGGTATTTCTCAATTCTGGCAGCCATAATTGAATACCATATTGCATGTTAATGCATATATATATATATATAGAATTTTATTGGACAACGGAATATCATCAAGATACATGTGTCACTTATATATATGCCACACATCAGTGAACTTCTGAAATGAATAGTTTGACAAAGAAATCATGGGTATAGGCCCAAACAGTGGGCTTCTATCATAATTAGAAAGCAAAATTAGATAATTTTGGCTTCTAATTATGATAGAAACCCACTGTTTGGGTCTATACCCAAAATACTCGCTTTTTGGCAGCCATTTTGATGCCATCATGAATTTTAAGACCAAATATGCTTCTGACACACCAAACAACCCCAGAAACAGATTTTGTAACCCACAAAACATAAGTAATAAATTAAGTATAGACCCAGAAAGTGTGATTCTGTCACAATTGAAAGAGGAGATATGAGATTTTGTATTTTCGTGCAGCCATCTTCAGTCAAGAAGATGGGTAATTTTGAATTCTGGCTGCCATTAAAGGTCACCTTCTTGAATTTAGTTGCATAAATATAGGTCTGACACATCATTTAACTTCAGAAATGAATTCTTTGGCCAAGAATCATAGGTATAGACCAAAACAGTGGGCTTCTATCACAATTAGAAGCTGAAATACTCAATTATTTGGCATTTTTGCCGCCATTTTGGACGCCATCTTGAATTAGAAGAGCAAATATTGTTCTAACACATCTAACAACCTCATAATCAGATTCTGTGACCCAAAATACATAGGTATTGACCCAAAAAGTGTGCTTTTATCACTATTAGAAGGGGAGATAACAGATTTTATATTTCCGGCGGCCATCTTGGACGCCATCTTGAATTACGGAAAATGCTCAAGGGTGCCAAGCGGGCACCC
Organism: Platynereis dumerilii; assembly: GCA_026936325.1. NCBI lineage: Eukaryota > Metazoa > Annelida > Polychaeta > Phyllodocida > Nereididae > Platynereis > Platynereis dumerilii. Next base: position 15,805,330 of record JAPTHN010000004.1, read on the forward strand.
GGCAGATTCTTAATCTACTCATTCTCAGCTTTCAAACGAGCCCAAGAACAAAACTATAGACCACATTTGAGGGTTCACCCCCACTTCTGCTGGACTATCTGGAACAAGCTACCAGGAAGTGTCATGGCTGCAGAGACTCTGGATTCATTCAAGATAAAACTAAAAACCCACTTGTTTAAAACATTTTACAAATAACAGCCAACTCACACAAGCGCTTTTGAGCAGTTTACTGGAAAAGGCGCTATATAAATTACTATTATTATTATTATTATTATTATTAAGGATTATTACTAATACAATTTCCATTTTTGTGTCATATATGAACTTAGGTGCTATATGACAAATTCAACAATAAAATTCTATATATATATATATATTGATCTGTGTTTTTGGAATTTGCCAAATGATTTTAAGCAGCTTCCAGTAGAAGTTTTTTTGGCAAAAAATTGCAAAGAATGAAAGTTACATCATGAAGTACAGTGCCGCCTATAAATACACTACTGTTCATAAATATGGATTACTTTTAGGAAAAAAAGTGTCAAATAAATGTAAATTTCAGAGTGTGAATGTAAGCAAAGTCCATTGTAAAGGTCAAGACATCTTCTCTAATCACTCTTTAAAAGCCTTAACTACATTTTTTTGCAAGAATTTTTAATTTTTGGTTTAATGCACCTCAGCCTAAAAAAACCCCTGAATTTCCATACTTCGAGCTGCTGTAACTTTTCCTGGGGTTAACGCTGCAGCATGTGTTTTAAACTACAGCATGTTCTTCCCTTTAGTGATCATTGGAAGTAGTTACCATTTAATCAGACCGTCATGTGCTCACGCAGAAGTTGCTAAATTTGTCAATTTCAATGGAAAATGTTGAAGTATTCCATATTTATGAGGAACGGTGTAAGTGAAACGGGTAATGTCTTGCTTTTTCTTGTCATTGTTATTCGTAACGCTGCTATTTCATCAGCACATCATAATGGACTCTGGTAGTTTCCTCAGGTAGATCATTTAAAACATGCAGGATAACAGCAGCCAATTTTCTTTGCTCTGCTCAGACTTTGGTATTGGTAAAATTCTTTGAATAGTAGTTGAAACACAAGGCCAATGTTATTTCAATTGGAAAGGGAGGTATAGTCGTTTATCAAAGATTTTGATGCATATTTAATAGTAGAGTGTACAGCATATAAAATTTGCAGCCTTTTGTATCCCAAATGACTCATATATATTTGTTTTCTTCTTATAGAGCACGGAGACATACACAAATATCTTTTCGTTGTCATCGATGATAAACTTACTGGATCTCCAAACACAAAAAGGGTTAACAACAAAAGTATTTAACGAATTCATCTTCTATGCATCTTTTTTAAAGAAACATCAAGGTCAATGGTACTGTAATCTCTCTGTTTTATAAGCCCGTGGTTGAGTCATTTTTTTGTTTTTCCCTCTCTGTCTTGTTTGGAAGTCTCAACTGTAAAGATAGGAAAAAGTTAGAGAAGATTGTGAGGTTTGCAAGAAAACTTGGTGTATCGACAACTCCTTTGAAGATGTTGCATGACAAGAATGTTGTTAATCTTGCTGATAAGATCATGTCAGCTATGGATCATCCTTTGCACAACAATTATAAATCCCTACCATCAGACATGCAGAAGGCTAGCTTTGCCAATGACCCGTACGTCTCGATTTAAGAACACATTTGTACAGGTCTAGAAGTATCAAACTGTATAATCATGTGTCATCTAAGTCAAAATACATGTAATACTCTTTCTACTACTATTTATTGCCTCTTGCATGTATTAAGTTATTGCTTACTGTGATTGTATGAATGTGTGCGTAAAAGTATATTCTATTATATTCTATACATTCTATTCTATATGATGAGCAATAATTGAGCGTCCTTGCTGCCAAAAGATGTTTAGCTGAAGAAATTTAGCATAAAACCAATAACAAAACATGACCCATGTCACTTAATTACAGGCGGCACTGTATTATCAAGGCGATTGATGGATGATCGTGCTTTATGTCTTGTATTTAAGTATTTAAGTATTTTCAAAGCTGTTGGATAGTTTGGTTCTTAGGTTCTACCATTCTTTGACTTTTTCTTACTAAAATTATAATGTTTCATGACGAGCACATCAGTGCATGTCGTATTGGAACAAATAGTGGTCAATTTCAAAACGATTTTCTCAAGACTTTTGGTGATTTCTATGCTCTAAATCAATATTCTTGACAATTTTCTTGACCACAATTTCTTCAATCACTTTCCATGTCTGTGAGAACTTTGTCACTGTGCTGGCGAAGACTCCGAAGATAAGCATAATGCCTGCAAATTGAAATTCTTAAGGGGCAAACGGGGGGGGGGATTTTTTAATGAAAAAAATTAAAGTTTGTTCCATACTTGACATTGAAAATAAAAATAGTTGGCTTACACATGTACCAAGGGTACCGTCATGTTATATGTGATAAAAAAATAGTATGTCACTCCTTCGCGCACATTTTTTTTAAATTTTAAGTGCAACGGTTGTCTCCCCATATAAAGTAGATTCTCTGTAGTAATAATCAAAGTATGTATATACCATAAATAAAAATGAGCAAAAACAATCAAGTGTATCTATAATTTATTCATCATGAATTCGTGCCCGACATATAATATTATATATGTTAGTGAAATTTTTCTTTTGACTCTCTCGCACTTCACACGACATTTTCATTAACCATAATCTACACAGCAGTCTATGAGGATGAAACACATAACAATCCCAATCTAATTCAATGGCTTAGGCCAGACGTATGTGATTTTAGCTTCTCGTGATCGACCGGTCCATCAGATTTTGAAAAATGAGCTTACCTCTCAATTCCTATCAAGTTGACATGATAAATTGAGATTACACTTTTTTATCTGACCGACCTCAGAAAATGTGTTCCCCGAGAGATCCGAGAAGCTAAAGATCAATTATGCCTGCCCTTAAGTACTTAATAGCACTAGTTAAAATACATGAATTTTAATAAGTGTGCTGCCCAAATCATTCACACACTCCCATCCACTCAACAAATTACGAAATATCAGAAAACAACAACACTCTAAAAATGTTGGGACAAAATTGGTTTTTTAGATTCAAAACGGTTTTTTGAAAAACCAAATTTCAATGCAAAAAACCAACATGGATTTTTTTAAACCAATTTTGTCTGAAATTTTTTAGAGAGACGAGAAATCAGCAAAGAATAGCAGTAAAAGTAGACTTAAATGTCATATCATAGAAATACATAGAAGGGACATGAGGCTCTGGCAGATGAAGCAACCAAATCCACCATCTTGGAACTGCCCTGAATACCGGCACAATGGACTGTGACGTCACCAATAACTGTGATGTCACTTATAACAATGGCATGACGTCACATCATAATTATTCTATTGTGACATCATGTCTCAGGGCAGTTCTAATATGGCGGATTTGGTGACCTCATCTTGAGGTGGCATCATACAGCCTCATGTCCGTTCTATGTATTTCTATGTGTCATATAATTGAAAGAAAAGATACACAGATGATGTTTTATAACACACAAGTGGTAATACTGTTGTAAAGATAACATTAATTAACAATGCCAAATTATCAAATAAATTTACATGAACCTGCAGTATATTATAACATGTACAGCACAAATTATTTGAAGGGAAATATGAATTAAGCTGTCTGATAAGAAAGTTGTCTGGCTGAGTAGTTGCTGAATACCCCCCCCCCCCCCGCCCCCCTTTAAAAGAAAACCAATTAAGGGGGATGAGACAATATATCTTTAATATGTAAGCTCTGTTTTGTTATTTAACATACACAAAAATTAAAGGATGTGACAAATTCATTATTGTGATCAAACACATAAATTACAACAATAAGAAAATTAATAAAAATTTATCGAGGCCAAGGTAAGTAAGAACAAATGTTTCACGACTAATGTGCATAAGGCCAAACAAATGAAAAAACTGTTTCTACACACTCTTAGCTACTGAGTATTATCCAGGCCGAGTGGTACACATTCTCTTGTGTTTTGACTCTTATTACGTTTCAGAGGGATTTTGTGTGCTACACAATGATTAAAGAACGGGGAGAACTAATATAAGAGTTACACAATAAATACAGGAACGTAGTTATTTGATAAAAACATCCTTGTAATAATTTGTCAGTAGTATAAGATGAGTTTGATAAGTTCATTTTCTATTGAAAGCTTTAATAACTGTCAAAAACTATTTTGTTAGATTAAACTATATGTTTTGATGGATATTTGCCAAGAAATTTTGCAGCATGTGAATTTTAACAAAGTGTATGGTTTTGCTTTATGTCATTAAATTTGCCAAAGTTTATAAGTAAAAAAAAAGGATTCATTAATCAAAATGTTATACCTTTATTAATAATACTTTTTTATACATTGCAATCTTTTTCAGGGATAATGAGAGAACATCTCAAACCAGCATGATAGTTATACTTATAACAGTATAACTGTCTGAAATAATAAACAAAAAATTTGAAAAAGAAGAAAATCACTAACTGATACAGTGTAGAAAGCATACTAGCGCTTTTGCTATGTTCTCCCATTTTTGAAGAAATCACATGAACATCACAATCAAAAACTTAAAAAAAGTGTTTTACGTCTAAATAATAGTGCTCAACAATAATTAGGTAAATGGCATGGTAAAAAAAAAGAATAATTAAATGCACATTGCCCATCAATTTGCCTCTTGCAAAGATTTGAGGAAGCTATGTTGATGCTCAATGTCTTAATCAATTCTGCAAAGAACTTTTTATTGACCATCAAATTAAAAGAAATTCAATGCCTCCTAGCAAAAACACTCAGCGATTTAACAATTCTCAGACCTACGAAAGAAAATCTTTAATCGGATATTGGAAAAGAGAACATTTGCCAAACAACACTTACTTGTCGGCAATATTCGCCAGGAAATCAAAATTTACGTTAAACATTTACAGTCATTTCTACGCATACTGTCAAGTTGACCTACTAATTTGTCATATTTTATTGATCAATAAATTATCATTGTCATTTACTGATACTTAAAAAACAGAATAGTTTTTCTAATTTCATGTGACACCCATCAATGACTATTCATTCATCCATGCACTCATTCTTCAAACACATAATTCATACAGATGGGCAATTCCGTAATGTCTGATTTACAGATTTGACACTTTAGCAGCTTGTGTAGCTCTACAATAACACCTTAGCTATTTCATTGTTATCCAGGCGTGATGCCAGGTAATGGAGGTATCAGACAAGCCATCAATGAAAGCTCCAAGTGCAACAGGAGCTGAGCTACAAGACAAAATGTCATGGTATCGGACGTACTCACACGATGTACATTTGAAACCATGACATTTTGATGTAGCTCAGCTCCTATTGCACTTGGAGCTTTGGTTGACGGCTCGTCTGATACCCATATTACCTGGCCTCATCTCTGACTAACAATGAAATAGCTGAGGTGCAAAGGTAGGGCTACACAAGCTGCTAAACTGTGAAATCTGTAAATCGGACTTTACGGAATTTCCCAGATACTTGATTTGCTGACGGTTGCTCCCTCCTTGGTAATGAATATGAAACTTTGCTTTACTGTGACCAGGTGGTATCTTCTGTTTAGGTTTGTTTTATTTTAGTAGATAGATGAAAGGCTTTAACAATTTTGAGTACATATTTCTACTAATGTTTATCAGTCAGGTCAAGACGATGACAATCAGAACCTTCACACTGTATACTCGCCAAGTGACCTAATTAAGGATGTTTTTGTTTATGTGCTAGTTCTCATTTATAGATAAACAACAAACTTTCCACATAGTCAGTATGCTGTCTTATACAAGTAAAACACATAAAAAGTTGAAATCAAGCAATTAAGTTTTCTTGGAGACTAGGCAGTTTTAGTAAATTTTAGTGATTTTTTTACTAGAATCGGCAAATCTTTTGATTGCTAAATATTTAAAGCTAGTAATTACACATCAATATGTCTAATACATTAATACAGCATACTGGCTATGTTATATTGCAATTAAATTGGTTTCTGGTCATATATTCCTGATTTCATGATTAACTAGGTCACATGGCATAGTGCAAACAGTACATACTGTTCATCAGCCATGTTGCTTTGACAATGGCTTTCATACCGTTATCAATTTTCATCTAATAACAGGAGGCCATTTCCTTTAATCCTTTAAGGCAGGCAGCTTAGTGTTATCTGTGGTAAAGTAATGCTTTATACATCTTACCTCATTTATTTAATTTTTTGGTATGGCCATAACTAAAATTCCCTGACATCAAAACAAAGCACAACCGACCGAAACGTTTTCCTGAAGTATTTTTACCCACAAGGTGGCACCTTAAAATAATTTAGCCGCCTGGTGTTACTTTCGTAAAACTTCCACCTGGCCTCAGTGTGTTAGCAAAGAGTAAATTTGACAATTAAAACAATTTAGTTATCTGCCTCCTAGCTACATGCACATGAACACACTGACATAAAGCTATTACATAATTATTTCTTTTAAAACACCACAATAACAAGCACTGAATAATATGTATCACATTATTACTGAATCGATTTAATGACCTACAACTTTAAATCGTTATCTATACAAATACTGGATGAATTAATTCTGTTACTTGCGCGGTACAGTTTTGGATGAAATTCCAATCACACACGAAACGGTTTATGAATATGCTTGAATAATCGTAACGAAGCAAGATGCAAAAAAATATAGTTCTTTCTTTAAAACTGTTGACTAGAGATGAAAATTTGTATCAGAGGCCTAGGAAATAATATAAACAGGAAACTTCAAGTAAAAATTTGCAACTAAATTCATCAACTAGAAACCACTTGGCAAGACGGTGCTACAGCTCAGTTGAAAGTTAGATGCCATTGCATTTTAAACATAGAAATACATAGAATGGACATGAGGCTCTGGCAGATGAAGGAACCAAATCCACCATCTTGGAACTGCCCTGTATCCTGGCACAATGTAACCGTGACGTCACCAATAACAATGATGTCACTTATAACAATGGCATGACGTCACATCATAATTAGTCTATTGTGACGTCATGTTTCAGGGCAGTTCCAATATGGCGGATTTGCTGACCTCATCTTGAGGTGGAATCATACAGCCTCGTGTCCGTTCTATGTATTTCTATGGTTTTAAATGTAGCTCATCATCATCATCAACAATGAACATTTCATACAATTCATCCGGATTTAATTACAGCAAAATCTTTTTCATATGGATGTCACCTTACATTGTAAGATGGCACAACCTCTTTTAATCATTCAGATATCATGTTTTCAACATTCCAAAACAGCCGTCATCCGAAATAATTCATTACTATCGAGAGCTCATAGTGGCTCTTTTTGATAATGACGATAAGCCACTTCTAAACCGTATATTTCGATTAAATTGTTATATCCAGCTGAGAAGTTAGATTATTCAAGCATTGAAACAATTATTTTATGGGGGAATACCACTACAAAGTATTTGATATACTAAAAAGCATCTTTAGAAAAAAATCATGGCATATTTATTATTAAGCTAAATTGTCATAAAAGCGTCTAAATGTTTAATTATCCATCATAAAACTATAAATTTCCAAATGTTTCTAATATCTGGAACAAAATGAATATTATTATTTTCCCTTTAAAATGCCACATTAATTTCAAAAAATATCTTATATATTATGACCATTGATTATGATGCTAGTGCAAATTTTATCAAAAGCTAAAATTTCAGTCTTATTTGAAGGGACTATACTCTCTCTCCTCCTGACATGGCACATATCTTTTACATTTCATTTGACAAAAATTGCTATTGTAGCATTGACAGCACTGTGGCCATTAATATTACACATATTTTTGCATGGATGATGTGATTTGCATTCAACATCATTAGGATTAACAAATTTTACCTACAGCATATTATAATTCTTAAAACGTAATAATAATGACATATGATAATGATATATCATGATGTCATAAAGTGTTTAAATTTTAACAAAAAGACGGTGACTTAACTAGAGTATGGCATGATATTTAAATGCAATACTTGAAATTAAGCATATAAATGAAAGTTTAATGATTCACTAGTAAACACACATCCTATTCATCGTGATATACCATTTACACACACATCTTCGAATCTTAAAATGTTAGTCTGCAGGCTGGAATTTTCTACGTACATATACATGGATAATACAGTTAAAACGCGTATGCCAATATCAAGATATTTCAACAATTAATAACACATACAGTATACATATATTGTTTTATAGCACGACACAACAGTTCTTCATCAGCAAATAATCAAACATTTGATTTTCCATTTTTGGAGCACCACACTCAAATTGTCACTGGTTCATCAAGTGTGTTTGTTTCTTCAGTATTCATATTCTAAATATTTGATAACCAGTGTAGTGTTATATAATATATTACAGATTATAATACACATGATGTCATAATTGATTCACAATCATCATAAGTTCTCAGCTTTGTATCAGAGGTTACTTGTAGTTTGGGTTGGTACCGGGGTGATGCATTGTAGTTGTACACTTCGTAAACCACTTTCAGATAGTAATATGTACATCTACTGTCATACACACATGAATCTAGAAGACATCACCTCTGATTAATTTCATCTTCTTTGGTTACGAGTCAATTCAGTAGGTTGATTGTCGGCCATTTTGTCGGCCATCCTTTTTTGCAATTGATTACATACAAGATACACATTTAATTTGCAGTATTTGTCATATGATTGATATCAGTACATGAAATAATGGTAATTGCAGTGTTTTTTAATGTAACATCTTAGCAGCATTAGTCAACAGACATCAGCCATTACACAATTTTGGCAACTGATTTGTGTAACAACTGTAGCTGATGTGTAATCTCACACAGGGAGATATTTGAATCATATTTCGTCATCGAACAAATTGTTCCAATGACTTCAAATGATAATAATTAACAAAGTTCTTCCGCATTTCAACTACACTGCTCTGTTAATCGAATGAGTGTGACAGACCCTCTTATCTATGTTGCCTATGTTGTCTGTGTTGTTCCTTGCTGCTGCAGCACTTATCCACCATATTTTGCTTTGCCAGTGAGACACGACCACTTCGTTGTTGACGTGTTTGCTTCCGCCACTGACAACGCAGTTAAACTTATCCTATCTGGAGCGTTTGCAATCTGTTAATATCTTCTTAAACGCTTTCCTGAATTCCTGGTTAAATATCGTATAGATGACGGGGTTAAGGAAACTGTTTATGTAGCCGAGCCACACGAAGAATGATATTAGAGCGGGCTCCAGATCACATTCGGGTCTGTCCATAACGTCCAGTTTGATACAGATGGCAGTCATCACATTGACTGTGAAAAATGGCAACCAGCAGAAAAGGAAAACTCCTAAAATATAAAAAATAAATATAACATTATATGTATTGTAGGAAAAAGTAATTGTTGAAGAATGTTTGTCAGTTGTCACATTATTATTCAACCAATAAGTATATCATCCTTTCAAATTCTTCATTGAGTGAGAGCATGATGGCATACTGAGGCTGTTTGGGGATCATCCTTAAGTTTGAAAAAGTTAAAGATAACAAAACCATACTGTGGCACTCAATAACAAAACCAGGCTTAACATCCAACTAGTAAGAAACAATTCTTAAGCTTGAACATATTATTTATTACTGCAGTTAAGTTTAGTTATCTTTCACTGTGAATTGCCAAACACAAGAATGATCCACACCAGCCTCAGCATGACACCAGTTATCTATCTGGTTGACAATAAAAGTTAGTTTCTTTAGCAACCCTTTGGAGCATGTCATTGAATAGTAAGGCTTTGGGGTAGCTGAACACTGACTCCAACTCTTTACTCCTTCAGCTTTGCGAAAAGCAACTCCGACTCCCGACTCCTCTTAAAAGCATTAATAACTGGACGCAAATATCAGCCAACCGCAACGGTCACTCAAGCTTAGATCTCACATAATTTACCAAACGCTGTAGTATACAATGTTCCTAATATCACGATACAAGATATTAGGCACAAGCTTAATTTATTTTGTCCTATACAACTCAAGGGAAGGCAAGAAGACAGCTTGCAAACAAGGCGGGGTCCTAATGACGCATGCATTATGGCGAAAGACAGGATCATGTTTAATAGCATGTGTACTAATGTATATCTCGTATCTCTCTTCCTGCCAATAAAGAAGTGCTGACACTTGTCATTAGTTGTAACAATGTAACCAGACAGCATCCATATAATGCTTTCATACAGGTAAATGTTCAGGTCAATATTCTTCTGTGACTCCTGTGTTTTCTATAATGTCATGGGTGTTCTGATCCTCACATGAACATTTTCTAATAACCTCAGCTCAACACATATTTGTAAACTTTTCTGTCGACATTATTATGAATTTGTGCATATGATATATGCATAATAATTACTTACTTGAACAATATTTACAGAATAACTTCACAATAATGATCATGCAACAAACTAGGCATTGTATTTAGGTCATTCCACTATTTCGCAGATGAAGAGCTTTTAAAATACTAAGACAATTAAAAAAAATATCAGTTAAAACAATATCCGCCCCACGATTATTGACCATTTTGAATATTGGTAGGAAAATTTAGATTCAACTGGATATTGGGCTGAAGAATTTGAAGTAAAAGTTCTTCAATCTTTCACCTAACTTATAATAAAATTGCCAATATAATCGCCAACAATAAATCGATAAAGTTCCTTGAAGGTAAATTATTTTACTCTTTGAATATTAGGAGTAGAATTTGCAAACATCCAAAACATTGAGTTGAATAATTTATACACTATTGAATATTGAGTTGAAGGAGTTACACACAACTGAAAATTGAATTGATTAATTCACACACAGCCAAATATTTAGTTGAGGAATTTATACATATAACCAAACATTGAGCTATCCAATATTACAAATTCATCCAAAAGTTAAAATATTCACATAGAAATACATAAACCTACTCTGTAATTCAGACCTATTGTCAGCTTCACTTACCTAAGACAATGGCTAATGTAGTGGTGGCTTTCTTCTCCCTCTTATTAGACGCCCTGTGGTCTTTTTTCTTCTTTTTTGCTTTGTGGGTGTGGAAATTGAACTTGGTAACACTTTTCATGGGACTGCTCGCCCCCTTTTTGTGTTTACCGTTTCCCCGGATTTTGGTTATGAAGTTATTTTTCATCCCTGATGTTCGTGCAGGCGGGCACAAGAAATTTGAGGTGGTCGGGGAGGTGAACTGCGTCTCGACTTCTACCGTTGTCGGCGCTCGGTACCCAGTGTCACCGGGGCTACCTTCGCTAACAGGACTGAGCATGAATTCTGTCGATTTATCGTTTGGCATTAGGCTTTGTTGCTGTTGCGCACTGTTGTACGCTACCCCGTCTCTGTGGGGTGGAGAGACGTCATCGTCGCCGGTGTCGGTCGTCGTCGTGGCGAGATTGACGCCCTCCGTGGGTCCGTGGGGTAAAAGAGCCTTATGGCTGTTGTCCGTTACATCACCAGGGTCAGTATGAGGGGTATGATTAGTCCGCATCATTATCGGAGACGACGCTGGCTCGTGGTCGTTCTCAGGGGGGCGATAGTTACGGTTTTCTATACTACGCGCTTTCATTTTGAGAGCACTCTTCTTGGCTCTCATGTGTATCGCCCTAAAAATCCTCCAGTACAACAATATCATTATAACCGTAGGGATATAAAATGACCCCATCGAAGAACATATCAAGAACTCCGAGTTATAGAACACACATAACTCCGGAGTGTTCTTCCGGGCTTCCGTATAATTCATCCCCAGAGCAATTGGCGATGAAATGGCAATTGAGATGACCCATGCTAAAGCCAACATGAAATGGACCCTCTTCGAATTCTTGTGCTTGGCATAGCGGATCGGCTGCGTCACAGCTATAAACCTGAAAACGAGCAAAAAAGTTTGTCGTTATGAAGTCATTTTGTGCTACAGCGAAGCTTAACTAGTCATCATGTTGTAATTTTGTGCTACAGTAAAGCTAGATTACATTAACTTGTTTCTTTGCTTTGCTTTGAAATGCAGTCACTTGTGAAATAGAATCTTAGATACACTTTCTTTTTTTACAACAACACCAGAAATTATTGTCATTGTTGGATTTTACAATGATTCAAGTGCCACAAATGTTATCAGCTGCATCCAAGCATGCAATGCTACAACAACTGATGATTTTTGATGCAAACCTGTGGAGAGTGAGGCTTTAAATATATGCAAGCAAACACTTCTTCCTTGAAATTTGATAATGTTGAATTTGTACAAATAGGTTATAGAATGAAAACTTTGAAATAATCTGTAGCAGCTTCCCCTCTGACATGAAGTACTTACCTGGATGTTGACAGTATCATTTTTTTTTTTTTTTAAAGTTCAAAAAAATAATAAAATTGCCACTTTCGTTTTTCATCATGGGTCAAAATGTCATTAAACACATTTGAACTGAACAAAAATCAGCAGTATTTAGTAATGGCAGCTTGATAAAGTTTATAAAGTGTATAACAATTGTTCATTTCCATGTAAAGAGACGATTCTACATGTACGATGGTCTTGTAGTGTAAAATGTAATAACTATCTTTTTTCTTTGCCACGGGTACCCGCAAAGGATTACAGTGAGTTCATAGTGACCAAAACAAAAAACATAACCAGGTCACATACATTAATTTTGATAATCTTTCAATACTTGTGATGTGCAAATAATAACATTACCTATCCACAGAAATGGCAGTCAGGTTCAGTATGGAAGCTGTGCATCCCATGACATCAAAAGCCACCCAAGCGTCACAAAGGATATCCCCTAGTTTCCATGCTCCATTGTTCACCTGCAAAATACAAAGACAGAAATTTAAAGGATTGTTATTATTTTATATAGCTCATATCCATATGTACTTCATATAAAATCATACACTGGAGAGGCCTGATCCTACATGAGCCTTTCTCAATTAAATAAGTTACCAGGATGCGCGGCGGACTTGTGGCCATTTTCAACGCTGCAATGCTACATACAATGCACATTTAAGTTACTCCACCGCAGTCATCATTGCTTTAAGCCAGGCACCCATTAACACCTTGATAATGATGATCATCCATTTTTACGTTTCACTCTTATGTGTAAGGAAACATAAAAATGTCAAAAGTCTAAAACACCCACAACGTACAGTGCTTTTTCAAACAGATAATTTACATGGCTTCCTAATGAGACACAACGCAATCAGGTATAGAGGCTATTTCTCCACATTTCTGCCTGTAAGACTGTCACAGAGACAGCTTGACTTGGAATGTTTTGTCATAATTCGCGATTGTCTCATAAAGGTATCCGTAATAATATCACTGTTTAGGCCTACCACCATTCTGTTTTGGGTAAGACTTTGTCAGCGACAAAGACAAAGTCGTTTAACAACTTCATCGGTTGTCCATTCGAAATTCGAAGTTAAATATTGATTTTGAGCGTTATAGCACAATGCGTCTTACTGGCTTGGTCCTTATATTCTTAATTAGATATACATTTAAATTTAAATCGTTTATTCATCTCGGAGTGTTTAAATTAGTTAGACATCTCTTTTTGAGAGTGAAACACAAAAAGGAGGTGACTTACTTGCTTAGAACTTAACTACTACTGCACCATCTTTAAATAATAATTATTGCAAAATGTACTATAAAAATCAAAGTTCAATGGCTTTCTATACACTGCACTGTTTGAAAAAGGGTGCTGGCATGTTGTCAGTTCAAACCCAGCTTTGACGAGTACTCACATTCAGCTGCCAGTGGTGGACATCAATGACCCTTCAACAAGCCGTATCCATAGCAATGAAATGAACTGCCAATTTGTCATTAAATAGCTTTTGGCCTCATTGATACTCAGTTGGTGACTTGTTTTGATAGCATTGAATGTGTAGGATATGACCTCACAAATTGCTTATGAGTCATAGAGAATAACATGGAATGGACAGGTATATGACCTCACATGGAACATTTCATTGCAATTCTGTAAGCACTTGACCTTCGTTGACTGTAAGAAAACTGTGGGGAGGTCCAATGTATGGTAGCTGATAACGGAATGACAGACTCGCTGAGGTAGTCCACATTTCACGCAAACTAAACTTTTGAAATTATTGAGTACGCCAAAGTCAAGTCACAAATGTTTTGCAAAACATATAATTTCTCCAATATTGGTGGATTCTTCCTAGGCTAATTAATAGTAATTATGCTCTTGGGGCAATCTCCTTTGATTGCATAAATCTAATAAGGAGACAGCATTCCCAAAATACTTGACACACTTGAACTATAGTGTTGTCTGTGTAGCAGCATTTCTAAGATGGATATTAGATATTCAAGCGTGGGGGGAGGGGAGGGGGTGCTTGGAGGTACATATTTCACGAAACTGCTGGATCATGGATGTAATTATTTATTTCATGTGCCAAACTCTATAGTACTTCTTTCTTAATGACCCAATATGTTTTATGTTTTCCTCTCATCGGATGGGAATTCACGCCTCCACGAGTAGTTTTGTTGAGGATGCTTAGCATTGATGCAATGGCACAATATCATGCCTTTCACGTACTTACAGGCAGCACTGTAAGTACTCTCAAAAACGTTTGTGAACAAACTTCAAAACAGTTATCAATTTAGTACGCCAAAGCCAAAGTCTGGCAATCCTAATATATTCTCTATATTGGTTGTTTCTCAGTAAGCTAATTAGGTTCTGGCTAGCCCCTTTGATTGTGTAAATCTAATTAAGTGACAGCAATTCCCAAAATGCCAGACATACTAGCATCAGAGTCTTATTACTTGCGAAAAAATATGCATTTATTATTAGGATTTTGTTCTGACGACAGGTAGAATCTAATTATCTACACTCTAAAAGATGTGGGGACAAAATTGGTTTTTTAGATTCAAAATGGTTTTTTGAAAAACCAAATTTCAATGCAAAACCAACATGGATTTTTAAAAAAATCCATGCTGGTTTTTTGCATTGAAATTTGGTTTTTCAAAAAACCATTTTGAATCTAAAAAACAAATTTCAATGCAAAACCAACATGGATTTTTAAAAAAATCCATGTTGGTTTTTTTGCATTGAAATTTGGTTTTTCAAATAACCTCTTTGAATCTAAAAAACCAATTTTGTCTGAAATTTTTTAGAGTGTAAAGATAATCAATCAGAAGCAACTTTTTACGGTGCTTGGTGGATGGATGGATGATATGCACATGGTAGGTCAATAAGGACAGGAAGAGGACACAATCAGGAGGTGAAGGATGATAGAAACTGCTGTCCATCGTAAATCTGGGTGACCTGCGCCCAGAGTGGAAATCGAACACACTTATTGTCAGGATTCGTTGATTAGCAGCCCACACTCTTAACGCAAAACGTTCTTGATGGTATATATAAAGAACCCACAGCCGAAAATAGGTTCTAAATTTTTTAAGGGTTCAATTGAATTGAAAAGGTTCAATACTTGGAGAAAAGGCCCCATGATAGGCCCCTATGCTCCCAACTTGATAGAGAGGAGTTCCATTGTAGGGGTTCAGGGCAGCTGGATTATCCAAATGTTCTTTTTGTTTGCTGTCGGAACCTTTTTAAAAGTTGAATTATAACCTTTTGTGTTCCTTATCAATACCAGCTTATAGAACCCTTAAAGGTTCCATACAATATCGTTTTGCTGAGAGTGCATTAAGCTATCAACTGAGCTGACTCTTCCCTCTCTCCAGGACTGTATCTAGAAATGGCGTAAGGGCGGACCATTATGTGGGGTAAATGTGCGGTGCTCCATGGCGTTTCCTATCGATTGATTGATTGATTGTTTTTTCATTTGGTATTTACACATAAATAGTACATATACCCGGGATTGTGCAAAAAAGTTGAAAACTTATTTCGATTGGGAGTCGAACACACCTATTATCTCTTTCATATACATTTTGGGCATAGATGAGCCACTGACTCTCACAACGTTTAATAATGAAAGAATGCTAAACATTTGGGGTTGGGTGAACATTTGGGGTTGGAGTGATTGACCATTAACCGTATGAATAGTTTTAATCTGATGATAATTTAAGGAACTCATTGCAATGAAATATTGGCACGTGGTGGGCTTATGAGGTGTCAAACAGGGGCGTATCTTCAATTTGCCATAACATGTAGCAAATGCACAAATATCGATGGTTTTTCCTACTTTCCGCAGTTAATTTTGGGCCCAGACCGCATGACCAAAATACCCCCCCCCCCCCACCTCAAATACGCCACAGGGGTCAAATGGAATAGAACTTGATTAGCCTAAAGGTCAAGTTATAAATTGTGGAAGTACAAAAGCAGGAAATTGTATTGTACTTTTACATTAGAGATCCGGTCGGCATGTGCTTATGGTAATGAGGCACATTATTGCTGTAATTGATTCTGCCAAGATGCATTTTTGACTAACAGGATTTTCCTGCATCCATGTCATTTGCAGCATAGCTGTGAGTGGAGACTCAGGGGTCACTGAGATTAAAAGTGTAACTTTGAAGAAAATATGCAACAACATTACATTGTGCTCATGAATGCCGAAACACCTCCCGTATATGGTCCGGGCCCTACCTAGACTACCATGACATATTGTGTGGATCTCCAACTGGGGACCCGAAGAAGAGTTTCAAGGAGCAGAAATGGGAGAATTGGTCCTGAGTGGAAAGGGGAAACAAAAGTACAAAGAGGAGAACAAAGAATAAAATGGGGAGAACGAGGAGTAGAAAGGGGATCGAGAACCATGGGGTAGAAAGGGGAGAACGAGGAGTAGAAAGGGGAGAACAAGGAGTAGAATGGGGAGAATGAGGAGTAGAAAGGGGAGTACGAGGGGTAGAAAGGGGAGAACGAGGGGCAGAAAGGGGAGGACGAGGAGTAGAAAGGGGAGAACAAGGAGTAGAATGGGGAGAATGAGGAGTAGAAAGGGGAGAACGAGGGGTAGAAAGGGGAGGACGAGGAGTAGGAAGGGGAGGACGAGGAGTAGAAAGGGGAGAACAAGGAGTAGGATGGGGAGAATGAGGAGTAGAAAGGGGAGAACGAGGGGTAGAAGGGGGAGGACGACGAGAATGGGGAAAATGAGGAGTTGAAAGGGGAGAACGAGGGGTAGAAAGGGAAGAAAATGAGGAGGAGATAAAGACAGGAAGGGAAGGAGAAAGGAGATGAAGAATGAAAAGGAGGAGGACAAAGAGAAAGAACTGCACTCTGATTAGAAAAAAGGTACTTCGGTTTCCTCAAAATACCAACAGGGTATTCAGAAATTGTTTTCTGAGTTGGTTTGATGATATTAATATTTTATGCAAATTGCTTTAAGAAATACCCTGGTCAGGTTCTCTGAAGTAACTCATTGTAAGGTATTTACCCTGCATTTGAGTACTTCAACTTCAATTTTGAGGAGAACATAGGGGAGACCGGGGTCGGTTGTGCCGCGGGGTAAGTGGTGCCGCCCACTGTTAGGGTTAAATGAAGAACTGGGCAAAGAAGGCAATGCCACCCATATATACCCACTTGGTCAACATCATTAGGCCCCAAGAAAAAAACTACCAAATATAATGCTATGAAAAGCTACACTCATAAATTCAACTTTGTTGCTGAAAACTTGAAGTGCCGAGGACTGACATTCTTGTTTCTCAGTCATTTGGTATTTGTAATAAGATGATGTCCCTCTGGTAGGATGGAGTTAGGAGGTATATCTAGACATTTTTGCTGTTAGTTTCATTTCGCATTGTTTGTTTATTTTTCACAACCTGTTTCATCCAGAAAATCAATTTGGGGTAAGTTGTGCTGTTTTGATTGGGGTGAGTTGTGCCAATAGTATGACATAGGAATTAATTTTCTATTCATCTTTTTTTTGTCTTAATTTTACGCAAGGCCTTAACATGTTGTGAAATAACTACACTGGAAGGAACATGTGTTGTAAGTTATACCACCCTCTAAACAATAAATAATTCTAGTTCTTGCAGCATTTTAAATTTTTGGATAAAATGGCTCATAAATGTCTGATAAGTTTCATGTAACATGTCAGTCATATATTAAAAACATGATACAAAATTAGTGATCTATCTGAAGAATTGGGTGAAGTACATGTTTTTTGGAATGAATTAAGCGGAACAACTTACCCCATCATGCGCCACAACTTAAACCGGCACCAGGGCAAGTTGTGCCACTTGACCTACTTTTTTCAAATGCCTACCATGATCTTCCCAATTAAATGGTCAGACTGCCCTGAAACTTTGGTCGATTCAGGTCAAAGTATTATATTTTGATGTCTGATTTTCAGATTACATGATTAATTTTTGGTTTTTTGGAAAATCAGCATGACGCAAAAAATGGCACAACTTACCCCGCACCGTCACCGGTCTCCCCTAGATAAAAGATGTGGGGAAGATGAATGAGAGGTAGGAAGGATGAAGAAAGGAGGAGGGTGGAAAAGATAAAATGGAGGATAAGGAGGATATAAAGGCTACATAGTTGTACAGATATCTATTTTATTTTTTTATTTTAAAAATATTTTAACAGGGTGACACATGTATCCAAAAAAGATTTTCATGTGGGATACATAATCGGGCAGACAGTTAAGAAAGCAAACTAAATTCGAATTAAGCACAGCTGTTGTTGATGACTGCTTGATTAACAGAAGGACAAGAAACAACAAAAAGAAGAAAATGAAGCGACAAACAAACCACTTGTTACGCGCAAGAAGTAATTAAATACGAAACGTCAGTTTAGCTTGACTGCACTACTTAATGTCTCATCGGAAGTGTTGTTGATTGGCTGGTCAAGTGATTTCCTGTTGGGGGTAGCCAATTCCTCGTGGCATTCTTACGGTGACAACGGAAATTAAGGAATACTCTTAAGTGGACGACTCTCACTTAACCGACATTCTGTATGCGGATTATGCCAGCTGACCGACACGACAACACGCATGACATTGGGGTGGGTGTATTTATGTGGCTCCGTGGTACAGTGGTTAGTATGCCTACCTTGTACACATGAGGATGTGGGTTCAAACCCCACTCCAGCTAAATCTTGAGGTTATCACTAATAGACATTTCACTGTAATGATTGGTATGATTGCCAGTCAGTAAAGAGAGCGCCAGTCAGCAGATTTCTTTATTTATTGTCTGTCTATCTATCTATCTATCTATCTATCTATCTATCTATATTTGTATCTATCTATCTTTGTTTATATCTATCTTTGCATCTATCTATCTGTCTATCTATCTATTCATCTATCTATCTGCCTACCTATCCAAAGATTTGTGCAAAATATGTTTGTAAAGGATGGCTTGACCAGTAAACTGGTCATTTGGTTTACTTTGAGTTCAAATAATGACCAATGTCTCTGATGACCAATTGAGACATTTATCTAAACACAACAGCATAACTCTTTCACTTCACAGTGTTTACTTTCTTTTCCCAATTACCTCAGTTGTTTTTCTTGCATATAATTGACAGTTCTGAGGTCCCCACCTTAACACTAAGCAGACTCCCTACATGGAACTTGATTTCAGATTTTAATTCATTTTTCCAGCTTTCCTGTTTTCAAATTATTCCTCACATTGGCAGTTGTGTTTATTTATTCTACTCAGTCGTATGTCATGCATTTTTATGCCAATCCAGACATTGAAGGTTTTCTAAGGAGCTTCTGTAAGCTTCCCATCAAGTGTTCAAGTGTTTTTTTTAAAGGATTTTCTACTTGAGCCAATAAATGCATTTAAACTTTTTTTTTTTTTTATCGCTTTACTAGTCTTACAGGGCCATATATAGAACTGACTGTTGTAGTATGTAGATTATTATATGGATTATTGATGACATTGTATGTATGGGAACTAGGGAAGAAATGAAAATGCATTACAAAGCCATATATTGAACATTGCAAAATTTGAATTTTGAGTCATCTTGAATTGTTGAGTGAGATGGTAGCACAATTCCTTTGAGCTGACATAGTTTATTGTTTTCAGATAAGTTAATTACATTTTTAAAAAAATATGATCTGTCCGTTATCATAGCTTAAAACAACAATCCATGTTAGCGCAAAAGAATTGTGCAACTATCTCCCTCAATCATTTAAGTTGATTCAATGTTCATATTTGACAGTGTACAGCAATATTCTAACAAAAAATAAATAAATCTAGACACATTCAATTACGAGCTATATGCCAAACCTTTTCTAAAAATCCAGAAACAAGATTGTAATTTCTTAATTTCATTGGAAGAATATTTAATTTTGATTTGCCATATATTGCCGGGCACCAACGCGGAACATTAACAATAGGATATTCATAAATTCAAAATATTAAGATCAGGTACAAACTCTGAGGTTTGGATTACATTACTAATTATATCAGCATTGAATATGTGTCAATATAATGCCTCATTCTTGTAATAATTTGAAGAAATTTTATCCACTCCTTAAATTACAGCTGCAATATCAGCAGACTGCATGTGTCAAACTTTACACAGTTACATTGACATTTTATTGTATTATTGAGTGTAAATTATATCAAATTGCAATATTTGACCATATCATCAGTGAGCCAAATATGCAATACAACTTTTTCCTCTTTAGAATTGTTAAAAAAAAAGTTAATTTTGGTGCTGTGAAAATATAAAAAAATGCTGGTATCTTGCTTTACAGATGATTTCATAATTGTGGTCTTAGAGAAACTGAGAGTGAATATTTGTTTTGTGACATGTATTCTACAGGGAAAAGTGACATCAAAAAACTTATGACATCATATTTCCCTACAGAACAGCATGTCCAGAAAACGATTAACATTCAGTATCATTGTCTAAAAATATGTAATTATCTGTAAACCAGGCCAAGTTCATTCCATTTTTGTATTGTAAATGATCAAATAATAACCGCATTAACTTTTTCCCTTCTTTGTCACGTTTACGTAATTTGAGACAACAGGATCATGTTACAGTAGACCTGTTCAAAAAAGACTTTCTATTTTATTTTAATGCAGGATGCAGTGATTCCCATTCTCCAACCTATAGAATGACCAAATATGACATTTTTTTCATTTTTCAACTTTGGGAATGCCTGCCTCATGAGCCATGAAGTTTTAATGTTTAATTTTGTCAATAACGCCAAAAATATCAGTGGGGGCTGTTACATTTCTCTTCATATCTTTATCAGCATTAATTGTAGAACAACATGGATGGTGTCATATGAAAGCTTGTAAAATTATCTTTCAATTGAGACCAATAACTTGGTATTTGAGACACTTTCAGGTCTCTTCAAAGCAGAAATGTGTAAATTTTAGGGAAAATGTTGATGTCGAATAGTGTATTTTGCCTCATATGCTAATCAAATTGTTCATAGAGCTGCATGAGTGGTATCATTTGAATGCCTATAAAGTTGTCTTTAAATGGACACCATTTTTAAAATTATCTAGATAGTTCTCATTGTCTCTGAAGCAAAAATTCCCCCATTTCAAGGAGCTGGAGGCATCAAACACTAACACAATATATATATTGACAATAGCAGGTCTGCACAGTAAAATGTAAATCACTCATGGCTTATAACTATCATACACCAATACCATGACATAAATCAGGGCCTAATATCACAAATATAAATTGAAACAGTAATTGCAATGCAACACAGTTCCACAGATTGCATGTATAATGGCTTGTTAAAGGTAGCCGAGAGAAAATTTAAGACAACTTTTGCATGTGGGTTTTTAAAACTGTCCACCTTCATACCATTATATGCCCTAGCTAGAAAATGAGTCACCAACAAAGCTGTTCTGGGTATGTTGCTGTCTTGTGAATTCTTATTATTTTATGACTTATGTTTAGTATCAACGATTTATTGCTTGAGCAAAACTGTGTGTCGATATAATAGACTTCCAGCCACTCTGCCCGCATGTTGTTCTTGATCCCTCCCAAGTTTCTGCTGGCTGAGGTATCCATCATAAACTTCAAGGTGCCTGAGCTCAGACAATGAGTGTCACACCAATGCAATGAAATCCAATATTGTGCTAATCATTAAATTGTCAAACTCAAACATGATTAAAGTTTTTATAATTTATTACTGGCACAAGGAAGACACTTAGTTACTTATAGCATTATTATTAGAATTGACAACAGTGGCATACTGTTGCTCAAAATGTTAAGTCAAGTTTAACTGCATTTTCTAAATATATAGCACATTTGCTCCAAGAATGTGCCAAGGTAACACTGGCTGTTGAAAAATAACAATACTAAAGTGATCGATGATGTTTCTTTCGATTCAGCTCAAATCCAACAATGTATTTCCTCAATAGAAAGCCATTATAAGGACACGGTAAAAGTATTTCTAAAATAATCCAATCACTTGGAAACAACAACAATGAAATTACTAAATAAGACAAACAATTTGTAAATTTTCTGGTCATTGCAGCGCAGCAATGAATTAGATCAGGCATGAAGCTCCTTGAAATGGAGGAATTTTTGCTTCAGAGACAATGAGAACTATCTAAATAATTTTAAAAATGGGGTCCATTTAAAGACAACTTTATAGGCATTCAAATGATACCACTCATGCAGCTCTATGATCAATTTGGATTAGCATATGAGGCAAAATACACTATTCGACATCAACATTTTCCCTAAAATTTACACATTTCTGCTTTGAAGAGAACTGAAAGTGTCTCAAATACCAAGTTATTGGTCTCAAGTGAAAGATAATTTAACAAGCTTTCATATGACACCATCCATGTTGTTCTACAATTAATTCTGATAAAGATATGAAGAGAAATATAAGAGCCCCCTCTGATATTTTTGGCGTTTTTGACGAAATTAAACATTAAAACTTCATGGCTCATGAGGCAGGCATTCCCAAAGTTGAAAAATGAAAAAAATGTCATATTTGGTCATTCTATAGGTTGGAGAATGGGAATCACTGCATCCTGCATTAAAATAAAATAGAAAGTCTTTTTTGAACAGGTCTAATGTTACAGAGACAAAAATTGCAGAATGGTTATGATCTATTTTTCTTTATACAACCATTGTAACACTACATAATGGACTTTGCAAGAGGTTTTAGTGGCATTTTGCAGTGTGAACTATTTGATCAACCACCAAAAAAGCTAAATTCTAAAATTGGTGATATCTTTAAAACCATTATTCTCTTTTGAATCCGTGAGCTGTTGTCAAGATATTCTGAAATCTCATGAAATCTCGTTGCATGCGAGTCATGTCGTGAGATTTCCAAGCGGCCATTTTTCATGCCTAACGCCACTTACGGACATAATGGTTGTCAAAACGCGATAGAACCCCAGAAAGACGGTCTAAAAGACCATTATAACACAAATCCCTATAAGAACCAATGGCTATCCATCTTATATTCAAGCATGGAGATGCAAAGTGAGCTGTGATTGGCTGATAGGTGGACAATTATACAGGAAATAGCTGTCATGTGCAGTTGCATGGTGTTGGCATTGGTGACAGCCCAAAATGAGTTGCATCTATATTCAAGAGCCTTGCCTAAATGCTGCTTTCATCAAGTAAAAGCACATATTACTGGTTATGTCTTTGCAGTAGGCCTAATGCGTATATATCTAACACACACTCTTAAAATGGTCTGCTTAAAACACACTGAAAATTGTCTGTCAAAACAGCCAAATCAAAAGTTAACTGGTGTCCGTACAAAATGTATATACCCGTATAACACGAAACATCATTATTTGAAACTATTTGTGCAAAATCTAACAAAACGTATAATAAATTTTACTATTTTTTTTCATTTTTGAT
Organism: Platynereis dumerilii; assembly: GCA_026936325.1. NCBI lineage: Eukaryota > Metazoa > Annelida > Polychaeta > Phyllodocida > Nereididae > Platynereis > Platynereis dumerilii. The sequence continues at coordinate 15,829,137 of JAPTHN010000004.1, forward strand.
GAAGTTACAAGTAAAATTGGTCAGAATTAACAAGTTACTTGGTTGTTTTACGAAAAATGTTTGCCTCGAAAAAACAAAAATATTTTGTACCCACAGGTTTTTGCCATACATGGTTCAAATTTCATTCTAGTTATGGGAAAACAAATTTGACAATCAATAGGATTGATTGACAAAATGCTAATGTTGTTGAAGAATATTTTTGAGATCATCAATGCGCAAGTATACATGATGTTGTATTGTACCTGCAGAGTTCTTATTGCAATCCATGACCATACTCCTCTTCTCTTAAATGACTACACATTACACATCCTCCTCATAGAAACAGGTGTATTGCCGGAGGCAATTATCATCCAATACACAAGTCACAAAACATGTATTGTTACATAATACCACAAATTGCCTGAAACTGCTTTTTGATATGTTATATAATGTGTTAATTAATTGCATGCACCAATGTGATATGAAATAATATTATATATTATTATGTAGTTAGTGGTTAATAAAATAACATACATACACATGTAGTTAATTAGCATCACTTCTTCAAATAAAATTTAAATTTGCATCAGAATATGAAACAATAAAAATTTAATTGCACACCTAATTGCTTTTTCATTTAGTACAATGGTGACACTATGGTCACTTCTTGGTTAATGTTTCCATGTTTAGCCACTGATGATAAAAGAATTATTGTAACGGTGGTATAATAATCGGTGTATTGATATAAGACACTACAGGGTGTCTACCTAGAAGATGGCAGTCAAATTTATTTGTTTGCTCTTGTATTGATTCATAATTGGTCAAAATGACCGTTTTTTGCAGGGCTGTGAAATGTTGCCTTAAACAGCTAAGCTTATCAAAACCCCCCGCACTTAGCTTTAAGACATTTAACCATATAGACTATTAGCCTATAGAGCATAAAATCATTCCGATATATGTATTAGTTATAGACACCGATTTGGAGATAGAACCCAACAAAGAGGTGTCTAACTGAATTAGACATCATATGCTTCTTCTATTATACATTTTACAGATGATTTCATATTTGTTGACATAAGGACTGAACGTGATTTTTTTTTCTGTGACATGTATTCAATCTATAGGGAAAAGTGACATCAAAAAAATTATGACATCACTTTTCTCCATAGGATAACATGTCCTAGAAAAAAAAATCACATTCAGTCCTTTAGTCTACAAATATGAAATCATCTTTAACTTCCAATTTTTGCAAAATAAACAATAATCTGATTGCTTGCTGTTGTCAACAGTGTTAATCCTTAGCAGGGCACTAACATGCAAAATTGTCAGTCAAATAACGGCTTTTGAAATGGATCTTAAAAGTATCTTGGTGATGTCCAAAGCTTGTTAGACTGCCATTCATTTACAGATTGTAACAGGCCAGATCTGCCCTTAATCTTGGCAGTGGACAATATCTTTATTCTTAGACCCTAGTTTGGGTTGAGTCTGTCATCATACCCCACATTTTACAGCTACTCTTCTTGGCAACTACTAATTCCCACCAAATAAAGGAAATACGTAGTAACTAGGCAACTATTCGCTCAGGGCGGTTCACAGAAATGTGTTATTTGTGTTGTTGCTTACAGAGGGAAACCAGAATAACATAGCCATCACTGTGATTTGTGCTTGCTGACACATTTATATCTTGCAGAGAGTTCAGGAAGTTGAGGTCGATTCAGAAGAAGAATAGAAAATTAATAGAAGTCAGAACAGAGAGTTCCCCGTGCCAGTGGGGTTACTCCAGTGAAATGAATAGAGTAATGTTAAAAATAGGGATATTGGGCCCATCAACTTATTTTGTCCCGGGTTGGAAATGGAACCAGTCTGCCCCTGTTTGTCAGAACTAGACTTGCAGAGCTATATCAATATACATCATTCAAACAACTATATATGCAGCATTATATGCATATTTCTGTGTGTGAAAATTACTTTAAAACTTTTTACAATAACCAACCAGAATTCGCGGTCAACAGCTGTGGTACATGTTGACAAGACAGCAAAAACAAACAAGTGCAGGGGCAATAAACAAGATACGTTATTTGAAAACATGCTGGCCTTTTGAAAAACCTGCAAACTCAATAAATTTAGATAATTCAAATGGATGTATCAAATGAAACTTAAATGATATTTCAAACGCTATTGAACTTACAACATGTAATGTATATGTGATTTGAGTGCAAGGAAATATGTATCAAATGGACCACATCTCAACATATAATAAATGAATCGAAAAGGACACAGATAATGTTTTCAATATTCACAGCTATTCAAAGGTATTGTATTACATACATGTTGACTATCATAGTCCAGCTGTGCCCAGTGTTTGAACCTCCTTTGATGTTTTCAGTTGAGACCTATCTTTTTTGCACTACATTATTGTCACTGGAATTTCAACTATGCTTTCAATATATCTGTACTTATCTTTTTCAAAAGGCTGTTGTCGGACATTTTCTCAATTCGGCCTCTACTAAAATGAAACCCAAACAAAAACAACATATACAGATAGATTGCTGTGTCCGTTGTTTATTCCGTGTCTCCAGAACACCAGTTGGAAGGATTTGTCAAGAGCTAGTTTGCACATAATCCTCCAGGAGGCAGCACAGCCATTCATAATTTATACCTAGGTTGTGCACAGTTTTTGAAATATGAGCACTGACACCAAAATGGTCGGAAAGGAGAAGAGAGCAGTTAGTTACCGTTCAACTTCTTATAGAATATTTGCCATATAAAAATGTATCAGTTAATGTTTCAGCATTCGTGTGCAAATTTTTAAAAGGAATTATTTGCCAACATGTGAAGAATGTTAATATAAAACTGAATCATGGACAACTTTCATTAATTAGGAACATTTTCAGTTGGCGAAAAAATAACGGTAGGGGAGAGCGGGGCACCATGAGCCGCTTTTCCGAATTTAAGCTCCTGAGCGTAAAGTTTCAATGTTACATGCCAAGCGACCTTATGTCATCATGGTTTGAACTGTTGGCTACAATGTCACATGTGATACAATCACAATTTCTATTCGGAAATGTAAGAAATTTTGCTTTGAAAAAAAGAAGTCAAACGGCTCATGGTGCCCCGACCATGGGGCACCATGAGCCAGGGCCTGGGGCACCATGAGCCACAGTAACATGTCATGAGATTATGCACATAACTTTTGAATTTCATTCTGGAAATGACAGTAAAAAACGTTATCAGTTTCATGAAAAGTTTTTTCATCAACAAATTGCGAGAAAACATCAAAGAATTGTGAGAAAACATCCGCCAAATTGATTTTCATGTTAACATTGGAAAGGAAACATCTCTTATCACTGTTAATTTAAAGTCCAAAACTATGAAGACATAACTGTTATTATAAACGAATGAGTTCATTGTCCATTCACTACTGACAAGAATATTGTTAAATGTCGACTGGAAATGAGAGCATGGATTTTATCCTTTTTAGTGCCGCCAACATTACTGAACATCTCTGTGTATATGTGTCAAGTGATGCCTCCTCTGGTTCAGTGAAAACCTGAAAAGTTAAAGAGAATGGAACATTCATATGGTATTTCTGCAAGAAAAATAATTCAGAATAATAATTATTAGGACTACTCAGTTTTACACATTCTCTGTCCTTGCAATGCAAGAACGATTCAGTGAGTGGGCACCAAATATACTAATTACACCCACCTATCTATGATTCATCCAATCCAATGTATACATGTGGTGTATATGGGACTTGCACATTTGCCAGCTTCTCCCTGTACTTCTTCACATATCATGTGAGGGTCATCCTGTCGACTTCAAAGTCCCTGGCAGCTCTTCTGATCATAGTGTTATTCAAAAACTTCTATCACGGCCCTTTCCATGATGGCACTGTCAAAGATACCCTTCCCAGTTTTCCGATGGTAATTTCTTACCATTGTTCTATCTGTAATCAAAGGGCAATTAGGTTTTTTAACATACATAGTTATGATACAGACTTATTTTATGAAGTAAACATCTATGGGCCTCAATATTTACTTCTGTGGTCACAGAGCAGTGTTTATCATGTTTTCATACTGTAATGGGGCACCATGAGCCTTTCATCAAATTGGCTCATAGTGCCCCGTCAAAAGTGGCTCATGGTGCCCCTTGTCAAAATTTCAACTTAAAACACATTTCCTAAAATATCAGTTAACCCCTCCAGCGATATGGCTTCACTATTCTATAGCCCAAGTTGCCTCTTATCAGCAAGCAATGGGTTAAGAACGTACTGCAAAGAATAAAGATGCCAGCAGATAAACTTACTCACCTCTTTTTTTTACTTTTCTCACTTTTCAGCTGCACAAATTTCCTTTTTCTTCTTGTGTAAAAATGGTGCCAAGGACAGTCATAAATCTTTGTGACCTACTTAATCACCAATAGGGGGACATACACAGTGCTTCCTGGAGGAATATGTTCAGCAGTTTTTTGCAGAGGGCCTGCGGTTCATGGTGCCCCGCGGCTCATGGTGCCCCGCTCTCCCCTAATTGTGTCTGAACAAAGAGTTGGAAATAAAAGAATTTTCCCAACAGTTGGTAAATGGCATTTCATCATTTCTCCATTCTATTTTCTTGTTATGAGCATAAATGGATCTGCTCAAACAAATGCCTCTCCTCAAACAATGAACCTCTCAAATCTTCATGTTGAGCTTAAACGTTAATAAACTTACATTAATGATTACGACCACAGAAATAAGATTGTAAAGTTACTAAATATACCCAATTGGTAGGAGTTTTATCGAGAAAACAACAATCATGAATAATGCATTAAGAAATAGGTTGCATCTCATGTCTAACTGCTAAAAGAACGCATAGTAACAAACAATGTATAACAATTTGTGATCACTGCTATGGTTGTATTCCAATTGGAATTTGTCATGTGACTTTGGCATAGGCTCCCACTAGTTTGTATTTTTCAATATATGCAAACACTATAAAAGAGAAATACTTAGCATGCCAGAACATTATCTAAAATAAGTGAGATGTACAAGGTCGACTATTGCATTTGCACCATATCTGTGTGCTCCTGCAATCTCCAAATTCAAATTGCATATGTTTGTATTGTCTACAGGGTATTATTGGTGTTCAAGTGTATGATAATAGTCTAAAACAGTTGTTAAAATATATTGCACAGTAAACAAATTAGAGAACAGTTTTAAATTTCATTGGATTAGATCAAAATTAGTAAAATCAATATCTGGATCTAGCAAAGGAGATTTTCTTATCTGACAAGAATATTTAACTGTATTTTCTGAAGGTCATAAGGACATAGATAAAAAAGAATATGTTGCCAAAACATAATCCAGCAGTCTGCAATTATGCCATATTCCCAAAAATAACTGGTCGTGTAAGCTAAATGATAAATATATAATGTTAAATGTGCTAATACTGACAATATAGGCCTAATAATTTGCCTTTACTCTCAGTCTGACAGTGTCATTATACTGGACCACTAGTTAGACCACTATTCAATTGCAAAGTATAACAGGCCTCTGATCTGCCCTTGATCTAACGCAGTGGACAATATCTTTATTTGTGGACACTAATTTGGGCTGAGTCTGCGCTCAGAACCCACATTTTACAGCTTCTCTCCTTAGCAACCACCAATTCTCACCAAATAAAGGAAATACACTGTAACTAGGCGACAATTCCACAACGACATTCCTACAAATATGTTATTTATGTTGTTGCTTAAAGAGAATCTAGAATGATCTTGCAGTCACTCTGACTGATGCTTGTTGACACATATCCTGATATACCCTACAGTGCAGAAAGTTCAGAATGGCTTGTGACATACCCAGTAGGCATTGTGATGTCACCACGACATCATTCTGAAGTCGGACTTGATGTTCAAATTACGTTACAGGGTGGGTTTACTATTATAACCTTGGGCGGACATCAACATTTAGTGAGAATGCAACGTAATATTGGCAATACATTCAGATGGGCATCTGACTTTAGTATGACATCAATAGAAGGTCAGTCAAAAACCTGGCTGAGTCGCGACTTAAAATAACCAAAATACACCGGTACACTGACATCCAACACAGTGCCGTTGACCCGACCAGAATGGTATCAAATCCGGAACTCATAAATTTATTTCATGAACATGCCCCCCCCCATCAGACATTTTACGGATCCACCCCTTACTTAAGAGCCCCCCCAAGTATAGTATAGTGGGTTGGGTATAATGGGTTGCTCCTGAGCACTTGGCTTGGGGGCCGGCCCTTTAGCTCAACTGGTTCGATAGCGGACCTTTAAGGGTAAAGTGTTATATGATGCATAGGCCTAAGGCTACTCAGAGGTATAGCCAGTTCGAATCCCACTCACAGCGGCAGGTGTCACAGAGGTGACTTTTTTACTGGAGTGTAAAATCTCAGGCAAGTTGGGAGATATAATTATAGTATAGTGGGTTTGGTATAAAAGGCTGCTCCTAAGCACTTTGCTTGGGTGCCAGGGCTTTAGCTCAACTGGTTTGATAGTGGACCTTTAAGAGGAAAGTCTTACACGAGGAACAAAAGAATATTTTTCCTACATTTTCACATATTGCTTTCAAAGCTTTTCTTTCCACTCATACCATAAGAACGAAATGCTTTCAACTTAAAATCATTAGCACCTGTCAGAAACTATCTCAAAATGAATCCCATTACTTGATCAAATCATGATTTCAAAAATTTCACTGATTCGATTAATTAAGATATTGTAAAAGAAGTTAAGAGCGGATATTTGGTTATAATTAGACCAGCAGTTCCTGTTTTGTCTGTTGTAACATTATTTTTCATCCAAAGCCATGGATATTGCAGAACAGATGAAGACACTGCCTTTAGATACGAAAATTTTAAACTGTGATCTAAACAGGGTAAGAGATACAATGTAGGCTACATACATTTTTAAGTAAACAGGCGACAGGGTATCTGCAGAAAAATAAGAAAGTCAAAATAATTTGACTCTTGGGACAGTGTATTTTATAACAAATTTGTTTAGGGTTCGATAGCACTATTGCTTATGTCAGCCATAATTAGGCACATATATTATCGGATTACATTATTGTATTTCAGTACAAGTCTTTTGACAAATAGTAGGGTTTAGAGATTTTCACCTTTATTACAAACATGCATTTGCGAGAGAGAGCGAAATTTATTCATCCATTGCTTGCTTAAACATAGGCCTAATCTGTGTCAAATACAAATTTTTAAAAACTAATTTGATCCTTTATTCATCAATATCCAATAACCTCATTAGTTTTCTGGGTGTCTAATAAAACTTAGTGACTAAAATCTGAATATCTTTTTCACACTAGTTCCTTAATTTGACAAGCATTCAAAATATCACAGTCTGGGGCAGATCCAATTTGCCCATTCTTTTGCAATATTATTAATGAAGTTCCTACTTCCTATTTGTTATCTATCTATCTATCTATCTATCTATCTATCTATCTATCTATCTATCTATCTATCTATCTATCTATCTATCTATCTATCTATCCATCTATCCATCAATCCATCTATCTAATCCACCTGTCTATATATCTATATCCTTCACCTCATTGCCATGCCCTCCTCCTGTCCTAATTAGCCTACCAAGTGCATAAATACAGGACATAAAGCCACAATCATCTATCTATCTATCTATCTATCTATCTATCTATCTATCTATCTATCTATCTATCTATCTATCTATCTATCTTATCTAACTTATCTATCTTATCTACTATCTATCTACCATCTATCTGTCCAATGAAACTGTATTCCATGAATTGCCCCATTTGCTTGAAAAAGAAACACTAAGTTTTTGTCAATTTATTTAATCTATAATTTAACTCGCAAGATTTTTTTACACAGAATGAGTACACAATATTGATAAATTGTATGATCACATGATAGTGTTATTTTTCACTATATTTTCAATTAGATTGCATTGTTTTCTACAATTGTGATTCAATGTGTGAGACAGCAAAAAGTACTGGGTACTGGACTTAAGTACTTTCAAAAGTACTGGGTACTGGAATTAAGTACAGTTATTAAAAAAGTACTGGGTACTGTACTGGGTACTGGGAACTTTTGAAAAGTACTGTACTGGACTTAAGTACTTCGAAAAGTAGGCCTACTGATTAACAGCCCTGGTAATCACACACCACAGCAGCTGTCATTATTTTATGGTTAAAAAAATGATGCAATTTCTATTGACAGATGTGGTTGATTCTGGGCACTGACAAAGATTGGTCATCCTCTGTATGAGACTTTTCTTTAAGCAAGTAAGAGATCCCTCACATGGGGTTAAATGTGTACAATGTTGAGGCCTCCTACTTTGTCGTCAATCGACTCTTCTTCCAATAACTGGGCTTAGAGGGCTGCATTAACCATATCTATGTATTGCCTACTATCATAAATTCAATAATAGCACATTTGTATGCTTTCCTAAAGTGGTCAAAAGTACAGCGGGCTTTTACAGTGTATCCGCGTAATGGTGATTTGAATCACAGTCGAACACTTTTCAACAGAAAAAAGCTGATAAATTTTTCGACTAAAAGATAACTTTTCTCATATTGTAATTTTTAGCAGCGTAAGCTAAAGCATGACACAGCACATTTCTGTATTTTGCAGATAAATATCAAGTATGTACTTTTGTGGATGGCTTATTTTGTTTGGATAACAAGAAATTCTTTAAAAAGAAGAATGTAGATGGATTTAAATTTTTAAAGCGGTTACTGTGTATGTCTCAAAATATTCACATTAAAAGATCTAGGAAATATAGATACTGTGGAAGAAAATAAACAATTTTGTGTATGCATATTCATATAGAGTACACACCACATATATGATTTTGACATCAATACTTCATATTTTATGTTTGCCCAAATCTGGGACTGAATCTTGGACTGCTGTTTGGAAGGCAGGGATGCTATCCATTTCGTCACTGGGGCAGGTGTGGCTGGCAGAATTTAAGGGAGTCATCCAAGTCCCTCTACTATGCGAGATCCTTTGTGGTTAATATAAGTTTGAAGGTTTACGTAGCTTCTTCATCGTAGGCTCTGCTAATGTGTAAGCACACGCATGAATACCAATAATACCCTACAGACAATACAAGCATATATACAATTCGAATTTGGAGATTGCAAGAAAAGAGCCATTTTGCAAACAACACGCAGATATGGTGCAAATGCAATAGTTGACCTTGTACATCTCACTTATTCTGATAATGTTCTGGCATGCAAAGCATTTTTTCTTTTACAGTATTTGCACATTTTGAAGAAATACAAGACTAGTGGGAGCCTATTCCAAAGTCACATGACAAATTCCAATTAGAATACAACCATAGCAGTGATCACAAACTGTTATACATTGTTTGTTACTGTGTGTGCTTTTAGCAGTTAGACATGAGAAAAGATATATAAGAATCTGCAACATATAGAACTAACAACACCCAAAACAATAACTGTGAACATTGAGAAAATGTGTTTCATAGTCAAATGTCATATTTGATAGAATCTGTGAGAAATTTCAAAACACATGTATAGGGCATTTCTATGCTAGTATACGGAAGGATTAAATCGACTAACAAGCCCTGATATATCATGTCTATCAATGACTTGTACTTTCGCTTGTGTGTGTTAGTCATAAGAATGACTTTGATATACTAATCAGAATTAGCATCTCTCATTTAGCCTGAGACATGATTTTGATAATTAGGTGATGCATATTGATAATTAGGTGATGAAAGCTTTCATTCACAAGTTGTTAATTAAAAAATGTTCTATGCACGAGTCTGAAATGGCAAATATTACAGACGCGTTGTTCCGACAAAACACGTGTTGCTATAAATGCGCGTGTCAGTTTCATACTGATGTGGATAAATATGTTAATTATTTCTGCCAGAACTGTAAATTAACTATTATCCTAAATGTATCGCTCAATTAATGCTCCGTCGAGTTCTGCACCAAAACTGCTAATCTGACTAAATGTTTTATAGTTCACAACATATATATAAATGATTCTATTTTTGTAGCTGTCAAGAGAGGCTGCTGATCACATCTAAATTGGATTTGTTAACACGGTTATTCACTCATTTCATAATACTACTACAATCTAGCATAATCGTGGTGATGGCAGTTCTACGTACAGTAATATAATAGTGGTCGTCATGGTTAAAGAGTGGGCAACAAAGCTTGCGTCCAGTATTTATGCACGGGCTTAGCTTAAAATTGGACAGGCAAGGATCATAGTAATAAGGCAAGGTGCACTATTGGTACAGGATGAAATGTCTGTCCAAAATGGTTTGACCAGGCTGTGAATAATAAATTATTTGCAAAACAACCAGAGACTATGCGACAAACTTCCCTTTTTTTCCACAGAATTACAGAAAGCGTCTATTACATATTCTTTATAGACTTCGTGCCTCAGGCAGATGTATACATCTTTAGTCTGGAAAGGGTAGTTGCCCAAAACTTTGTCAATTCTTTTCTCTAATAGAAGATAACAGCGATAGGCAGAGTTGACCTCTGACCGCTGTTCCACCTGATTACCTCCCTCCCTCGGGCATGTTATTACGTTTGCCATCATCCCTCCCTCGAACGATTGCGTCGATTGGGGACTATCTTGTCCCTGGCATGTCTGTTTGCTGAGCTCACTCCCCCCGGAAGAATTGGTCAGTGACCCTTCTCTTAATCGCCTTCCCTCCCCAGGGCACTTGATAGCTGAAGAGCTTCCCATAATACCCCAGGCCCTTCCACACACTGCTGTCACGCCCCAAAGAGCTATTATACCCTAATATCGCTCATCATGGCCCAATTAGCAAGGGCACCAGGCTATAATGTAGAAATATAGGTTAACCTAATGTCTCAATAGGTCAACAAGTGTTATCTTATCACCCCCAGGTCCAGGATTCCATCCTAGAATTCAATTGGGGAAGTCGGTCACAAAATTACTATAACAGGACAATGTTTCCTTTTTTTGCAGAAGTGAATTTCAATTCTTTTTACTTAGAATTTCACAATTTTCATCTATGAACATGTCATCTTGGCCACTACTGGACGGCAGTTCTCAACCGTCTCCGCATAGCGGGGCAGGTATGTAAAAAAATAGTGCATTTATACATAGAAGCATGAAACTTGGCGCACACTTAAAAAACATCTCTACAAATATAATTGGATAGGGAGCCACCTCAGATTTAGCATAGATGGCTACTGGCAGCCATTTTCCAAAATGGCCGCCAATCCTTCCATTTTGCTGCTTTCTGTGTAGTTCCTATTAATAGAATGCATGCAAATAGTGTTTGTTATTCTTTCTCTAGGTATTCAGAAGATTACTACAACATTTTTAGTAGCCTCAACTATTTTCAGGCTTTCTAGAATCCATTTTGGTAGATTTGTTAACTCAAATACTGTATTTTCGCGGTTTTGCATGGTTTCGCCTATTCTAAATGAATATGAAAATAAGTTGCATATTTGAATTCCTTACAAAAATAGCTTTCAAATGAGTACCCGCATTAATGGGTTTCGTAAATTTGGAGTGGAAATAGAAAAAATTAAAATTTTAAGGTTTTTTGAAGATTTTGGTTCTGAGGTTCATTTTGACAAATAATTCACGGAAACTATTGATGCTACCATTCATTTGAAAGCTCTTCTTACAAGGAATTCAAATATGTTGTCTATTTAAATATTACTTGAGATTCCATAGAATTATGGAAAACCGCGAAAATGCTGCATTTTCTTCAACAGTTATAACAAAATGGACCCTGGCTACCCTAAAATTCCTTAGTTCAACCAAGGAATCAATTGATAGTGCTTTTTAGATCTTTAGAAGAAATAATGACCACTGTTTTCATATGGTCAAACTGTAGGCACCTCACAGAAAGCAGGAAAATGAGAGAATTAGCCGCCATTTTGGAAAATGGCTGCCATGGGTCAACCAGGTCAAATCTGAAGTGGCTCCCTATCTAAATTTATTCTTTAAGATGTTAAACGATGTGCCAAGTTTCACGCTTCTATGTATAACAGAAATATTGCTCCCCTATTCATGACAAATCTGCCCCGCTACGCAGGGTGCTTCAGATCTCAAAGCCCTTGAAAATGGGAACTGCATGCTGCTGCCACAGGGTGCAAATTCAGTTTTGTATGCTGCAACATTGCTTGTCCCAAGAAGTGCTTCCAATTTCATTACACATTCATAAAGTTTCTGTTAAATTCTGTTGACCACGGACGGAGCTCAACAGAATTGCATACAGGCCACAAGGTGGCAAAAAAATGGCAGCACATGCTTTCCCAATGCTTGAATAGAGTCCTGGCAATTAATCAGTGGTTAACTTGTACAGAGAGTTCTCAATCAGCAGGTCAAAATCACTTGCCCTTCTGGTGAATCTGGTGTAAAATCTAAAAAAAAATTAACCTCTTGTTCCTTGTGAAACAGACTCCCACACAGTTTTTGAATAAAATGTCAACTTGCTCGTGAAATGTCACTCTTCGGGTAGTGTTTATTAGTTTGTCTTATGTATTGGTTAATTTGGCATGAATCATATACAACAAACATCATGTGTGCCAATTAACAAACAATTGAGATTTCACCTGCATGAAAGACTAATTAATATTTAACATACTTCAGTCTGCAATGAGTAGTGAGGTGAAGATGCAGGGTTGCACCAGTTGAAATTATAAGTGAAGTTACACCCCCTAAAAGGTAGCCCTGAGACCCTGCTAGCACACGTGGGTCTCTAGGGCTACTAACAGGTGATGACTTGCTAGTATTTCATTGCAATAACCCCAAATTATTTCTTTCCCAGTGTTAAAAAAATTAATCACGTCGTAGCTATTTATCACCGCTCGGTCTACAGCACACGCATACCATGGTATTGACCACACAGTTCATGCATGATTGGATGCGGATCGGGAATGTGTGTTTACCACATCTCGGGCTATAGCTCTCGGGTGATAAATCATGTATTCCCTCTCTTGTGGTACAACCTATGTATATATTGCCTCTACCTTGGTGAATAACTTTTAATAGGCCTACCTATCCAGATAAGATCCCTTATTGTCCATGATTAGGTGTAAATGTATTTGGTCTAATGTCTGAGGTTTACATATGAGCATGGCTGACTTTAAATTTACATCATTGGCAGGTCTGCATGAATCTTTCTCAGCTCTCTGAAGAGTCTGCACATGTGCAGTGATTTTCTAGCATTCTACAATTGCTATCACTGTCTTTCACCGAGTTAACATTTACACCTGGGTAGAGACAAGCCAAGATGTACGGAGGGTCTGCTCAGTTCCATGACAGTGACTTGAACCTGTGAAGTCTCATAGGGGCACCCCATGATCTGTTATGAAGCAGATGCCCAGCGGCTTGCAAACTGTCAGCCAAGCTTTTTCCTGCTGGCAAAGTCGGTAGCTGGGAGTCGATTTTTGGCGTTCAACTGATGAAATTTGCAGTCAGGTCATGAGAAAGCAGTTGAGGCGACTAGCTGGGAAAAAAATGATTCATGTCAGCTGGCTGGGAGGTGCTGAATGATGCTTGGGCTGGCTGGCAACCCAGCTGGCAGCATAACAGATATTTTCTCTCAGTTGCGTAAAAAATGAATGTAAGCATCACAAAAGATGTGCAACCAAGACCATACACTGATATGGGCATTATAATAACACACTGTCACGAGGTGCCCCTGGTCTCAGTTAGCAAGCAAGCTCTTCATCCACTGGGCCGTGACACTAGGGCGTGTCAATTTTCGAAAATGTTTGAAATAGCAAAAAAAGCCCCTCCAAAAGGGTGACAATGGTCAATGGGAGTCCATTGGTACCATTCAAATTAAAATTGAAGGATGTTTAGCTTGGTAAATCTTAATTCGAAAATTGTATGTTTAATTTTATTCGAAAAAATACATTTTCTCAAATAACTGAAAAACTATTGGTCTTAGACAAAAAAATTGTATCAAAGTTGTTAGGAAAAGGTGTATTCCGGAAATTTTGGTGCCATTTGCATGTCTGTAGCTCCAATATTAACCGAGATATGGCAAATTTAGTGTTTTTATTGATTATATTATCAATTTTAAATCAATGGGACAAGAAAATTTGGTTTTAAATGTCACCATTTCTTGAAAATTGAATTCTCAGGTAAGATCCCAAGAGTGGATGCATAAATATGTGTACTATTTGAAGTGTAGTTCCAGAAATGAAGCATATTTAAGGTTATTACACAATTTGGTGCTTGTATTATAATACAACATTTTGTATTCTCGAGAAGGATGATTGATATAGTCAATACATGTCATATCAAATACTAAAATGCTGACTGTGAAACAAGTAGATCTTCAGTCTTTTAATGAAGAACACATACAGAGCATTACAGACAATTTCAAAAAGAGAATAATCAACTATTGTTACACAGCAAAGCCAACCTGGTTTTTGCATAGTCAGGAGCATTTATGATACTATTTTATGGCATTGCAATATCATAATGATCATTTACAAATGAAATAGAATTTGTGAAGCTCATTTAAATTGGAATGCTTTAGCATGTCTGACATGTGTTTTCTGATTATTTCTTCACCACAGGTATACTATGTCATCACATGCATTATAGGAATGAATGCTTTACTTGCAATATTAGTAACCTTCATCATAAAATGTGTATATTTCTTTGTCCTTTCAATATCATGGCCATTGCTGGTACAGCAGTGACATGTGAGGACTCATACATGAGCATCTTTATTTCTGTTTAGCATGTTAAGGGAGGTGACTAGTACCAGTTTAAATTCCTGAAGTATATCTTCTGCTGAGTTGATCACATAGAGAGGGATTTGTGCCTGCGTTGATAATACTTGATATCATGTGCCTTTTTGTGGTGTAGACAAAGAACTCTTGATTTTGACCTGTAATCTAAATTCAAGACAGTAAGGATGTCTTACAGCAAAGGCAGTTTCTAAACTTCCTGTCAACAAAGTTTCTGTGAGTTGAAAGGAGAGGGAATATATTGCATATGTACATTGAGCGGTTCTGTGAGGCCAGGCTATCTCTCATTAACACAGATTAAAAACCCCTTCTTGAAATGATTGGCTCATCAGGCATTGTTTCAGAGCATGCTGATACCTGTGATCTTACTAACTATACAGAAGAATTAATAAGTTTGGGGATGAACCCACACAGGTACTGGAGTGACCAGGGCATTGTCAGGATAAAGAATGATGTGTCAAGGATTATGCAGGGTCATATTTGTGCAATATCAAGTATTCACTTTAAAAAAAAGATGACTGCTGTTTCAAGACTTTTAATAACCTAACATGCAGCAGACACACATCTGACAATTAAGTAAACTTTGAAAAAGATATTTTGTCAATTTGTCAATTGTTGTCATGCATCATAAAATTGGTGTCACAAATGTTTGTCATCTGCACAAATACAAGTTTGCTTAAGTTTGTTATATTTCATTTGTAACACAAAGCGATATAGCAATTTTAAATGTCTAGATAATACCTTGTACATGGTGTTGATGTGTTGTAGATTACAAAAGGCAATATTTCTAGTCTCATTGTCAACAGTTTAGTATGTGATATGGCATATTGTAGACTGTTCCAAACAACCTTATTGAGAAAACTAAACGCTGAACTCTATCCATAATTATCCAAGCACCAAATTGTGTGATTATGATTATAATTACCTGAAATATGCCACATTTCTGGAACTACACTTTAACTAGTACACATATCTATGCATTCACTGTTGGGATCTTACCTGAGAATTCAATTTTCAAGAAATGGTGACATTTAAAACCACATTTTCTTTTCCCATTGATTCAAAAATGATAATATAATCAATAAAAAAAAAAAATTTGCCATATCTCGGTTAATATTGGAGCTAGAGACATGCACATGGCACCGAAATTTCCGGAATACACCTTTTCCTATTCAACTTCAATACAATGTTTTGGTCTAAGACCAATAGTTTTTCAGTTATTTGAGAAAATGTGTTTTTTCGAATAAAATTAAACATACAATTTTCAAACTAGTATTCAACCTTTAAAAAGGTTAGGCAATGATTCGACCTCAAATATATGAGTAAAACAAATTATATGAGACTATGTCGGACTATTATGGTAGAGACCCTGTAAGCTGAAGTTTCTACTTATATTATGTCGTAAAGTAGACACACTTAGCCCATGCAAAATTTGAAGAAAATTGTCCATGTCAATCACAAGATATAGCCATTTACCCCTTTTGGGGGTTACTACCTAAAACCGAAACTGTTCATCCAGTAACATCCATTAAGTACAAGCCTAGATCCAACATAAACTTGACATTCCATTTTAAACAACCAAATTCCTCAAAATACGTATTTACCCCCCTTTGACCTTGATTACGAGGGTAAATTATCCTATATTGTAACATTTTCTCTTTCAACATGTGCCTGAGTCAATATCCCATACGTGTGCAAAATTTGAAGTAAATCGTCCATGTCAGTCACAAGTTATAGTCATTTACCCCTTTTGGGGGTAATTATTAAAAACCGAAACTGTTCATCCCGTAACATCCATACGAATAACCTAGACCAAACGTGCAACTAATATTCCATTTTAAACAACCAAGTTCTTCAAAATATGTATTTACCCCCTTAGAACTTGATTACGAGGGTAAATCACCCTATTCTGTGAATTTTTTCCTTTTAGCATGTGTCTGAGTCAATGTCACAAACGTGTGCAAAATTTGAAGTAAATCGTCCATGTCAATCACAAGTTATAGTCATTTACCCCTTTTGGGGGTAATTACCCAAAACAGAAAGTTTTCATCCAGTAAAATCCAACCGGATAGCAGTAGACCAAACATACAGCTGATATTCCATTTTGAACAACATAACTCCTCAAAATATATATTCACCCCTTTTGGCATTGATTACGAGGGTAAATACCCTATGTTGGCAATACTGTTAAAATTATTTGTTTAATATGTGCCTGAGTCAAATTCCCAAACGTGTGCAAAATTTGAAGAAAATCGTCCAGGTCAATCACAAGTTATAGACATTTACCCCTTTTTGGGGGGTAATTACCAAGCTTCGGGCAACAAGGATTACATAATACAGAAACCATTAATATATTACCAGACTATCATTGAAATCCTTTCATTAAAACCAAAGTTTTACAATGTTTTCACTCTTGGGGCAAAACACCCTATTTTCAACACCCCATTACATAGTTACCCCTTCACATAATCAAAATATAAAATATCACTTACCTTGAATGGTTAGTCAGGCTACCTATCAGTGAAAGAACTGAGTTTCTAGCTTGCTTAGTTTTTCTGGAAACCTGTGCAAACCTGTTTTAGTCAAATTGGGGTAATTACCCCCTTACCCTCATTGCACAAAAACAATTATGGGTTACAAATGTTGGGATACATGTTTATATATATATTCCAAAGTTTCAAATTGATTCTTGTAATATTAAAAAAGTTATTCCACTTTTAAGTTTTCCAATTTTCGACTTTGAGATGACCTGTGACCTTGAGTTCAAGGTCAAGGTCAACCATCTTCTCCCAAAATGAAGTACTAACCATGGACTATATATGTACCAAGTTTCAAGTCTCTAGCACAAAAACCTACTGGCCAAGAAAAAAATAATAATAATAATAATAATAAAATCAAAGAAAACAAGATGATTCTCCCGATAGGTCGAATCATAATTAAGATTTACCAAGCTAAACATCCTTCAATTTCAATTTGAATGGTACCAATGGACTCCCATTGACTATTGTCACCCTTTTGGAGGGGCTTTTTTTGCAATTTCAAACTTTTTCCAAAATTGACACGCCCTACCGTGACACTAATGTGAGATATGGTGTGGCCGCTCAGCTTCACAATGTAAACCATGTCTACTTGTCTTAAAAACACCAATTGCTATATTTAGCTCAGACAGCTTAAGTTATTGTTAATGAATAAGCGAAACTGGATTGATAAATACTTTATGAAAATAGGCCTAGATATGAAATTGAATTACGACGAGAAGTAGATTAATTGTAATAAAATTAACGTTTCATTCTAATCATGTGAATAATTTTATCAATCATTGCTTTATAAGAGAAGTAATCTGGTTTTGGTTTATTTCAAGAAATTATGAATTGCCGACAAGTTTTGCAGGATATGAATAGTTTATTGTGCAGAACTCCATTTAAAAGTGTTTCCAATTTATCAATCAATCAATCAATCAATCAATCAATCAATCAATCAATCAATCAATCATTTATCTATCTATCAATCAATCTATCTATCTATCTATCTATCTATCTATCTATCTATCTATCTATCTATCTATCTATCTATCTATCTATCTATCTATCTATCTATCTATCTGTCTAACTGTCAAAGTTAATCTCTGAAGCAATGCGCAAACTCATAGTCACAATGAATGTGGGCTGTCCAAACTTCAACATAAAAATGCATTGCGATTATCCTCCCAAATAATATTACTACAAATACAAGTAGTATGATAAATTTAGCAAAACTGATACATGTGCAATTATTGTAGTGATAATTAGGGTGTGGGTGTAGAATTTATATACAATTAATGTAACTTGCATGTCATGTCAAATATAAATTTTGCATTCATGTCTGGTAATAATTAGATCATAATTCCATAACCTAATAAGAGCTCATTTGCATGAATCAGTTCAATCAGACATGACGTATGTACAATTATACATTAAATGATAGTCACAAATAGTCATAAATAGTATACTTTGTTATTATAAATATAAAATTCACTAATAATTACAGATAATAAGGAATTCATGCAACAGGAAATTACCAGGAAATTTCATTATTCATTACATATTTTGTTAATTAAATAAATATATTAATACTAATATTAATGTCAATATATTAAAAATTTATTTTTCATCCTATTTCATTTATTTATAATCTCCATCGTGGGTGTTTTTCACCACAATCCATGACTGCACAGGAAACAAGTCTACAGACTTTTCTGTATCATTCTGAAATTTCATCAATTGTTACGTTTTCATTTCATCAATTTAGCTTTGTAACTCGACTTGGATTTCTGAGTAAATCAATTTTTAATCAAAGGCACTGTTTCATGGGAAAACTCTTACATACCAAGGGTTTTGAGAATTTTTTTTTAAATAAATAGTTTGTGAGTTAATTTTGAGAGTATCTTATCCATACATTTTTAGGCCTAAATACATAATTTCGGGTATATGGATTTGTTACCACACAATTTGTGCTGCTTGACTTATAAAAAACAGATTTATGACGTTGCACGCTCAAAGAAATTTAGTCCAGGTTATTACAAAACTCACTAAATTCAAAATGAGAAACTTTTATGAACTCTTTCCAATGTAGAGTAGGTTGGGGCAAGAAGCCCGGGTTAGGTGAGAGGCCCCCCCAGGTTTATATCCAAACTAATATTTTTGGTGCATTTATCTATTGATAGGATTGAAGCTAGAGGCATTTAAGGTGACGTCACAAATTCTCAGGGCAAATAGCACCAAACCATAGTAGAAATTAAAGAAACAAAAAAATGTGCAAATTCCAGCTATGTCATTGGATTACAGGTTTTTCAAACAAATTACAACGATGTCACTAAGTAAAATATGGGTCAAAAATATTACAGCTGTGTCATTAAATTTAGTGCTTTGTCAGAAAACTTGCAGTATATCTATTCATGTATTATGCAGTCGCAGAATTTACAGCTGTATAGCATACAAATGCCGTACCATGTCATCACCTTGAATAGAAAATGTAAGTATATTTAACATGAGAATTGTAGTTGTTAAGGGGCATAATAAATTGTAATTATTAATTACAGAGCATTTTTAAAGGATTTTTGACTGGGAGACCAACGGAATGACCGCGAACCATATATTTAGCGCGATGACGCGTGATATCTGCAGATCAGTTGGAGATCCAGATGACGTATTAATAATTATAGCTCCTGATATGCTTGCAATACTCAAGAGGTATGAATTGGGTCAAGTTCCGCCAAAAAAATTAGACAAATTTGTATAAAATTTGTTAATCAGAAAGATAAAAGTAAGCAGAATTATATTGTAACGACAGCGAGGAATATATTTGATATGGAATGAAAACACTTTGGTTTCAAATGTACATAATTATAAACTTCAAAATTAAGACAACCATAGGTGCAATTGAAGAGACTGTCTCTCTCTCTCTCTCAAAAATTTGGTCTCCCAGTGATACCAATTTGGCTATGACTGGGAGACCAAATCTGTCCACTGGGAGACCATTTGGTCTCCCAGTTACTATGTTAAAAAATGCACTTATTAATTATCTCTCATACCATGTATATCTGCAGTTAGTCTACCTTAATAATAATATTACATTATTTTAAAGCAACAGTGGGTAATTTAAGTTCTCCACATGCATCTGACAGCAATTAATATCAAATTGCCGGAAGTATCTTTAAATACAATTTTCTTTATAATTTGATTCTGCATCTAATAGAATATAATTACAAAGTAGCCTATATTGCCTAAGACACATCTGATGAAGATAAATTGCTGACAGTCAAAATTACTTTAATTAAGAATTATTATCAATTCAAAAATTATTGCGTGACAGGAAGTTGATGACACTTATGACATTTATATATATAATAGAAAATAAGACATGGAACTTTGCTCCTTATATATTACGTAACGTGCCATATCATAATTTTGGCACATGTCCTCATTGGTATAGTGCTCACGCTTAAAACCAGAGTGGCTCTCAGGGACCAGGTTCAAATCCCACTCCTGGCACTACACGGCATTATTTTTCATGTCCGCAGAGTGCGGTTAATAATAGTAATAATAAATTTGTTAAGCGCCAAACCAGAAACCTGATCAAAACGGTATGCAAATATGAGCAAGTTTCGCCCAAATTTTATGATCGATATTTCAGGCATATCATATAGCAAATCTTGGGAAATCACTGATTTCAATTATATATACTTTGTCATCAGGCCAAATTTGAGGCACCTTTGCCCAAATTTGTATTGTTGTCTCCCTTCCCTCTGCTGATATACCTTTACCCATATTCGTATACTGAATAGGTTTAATATGACAGACGGGACCAGGGTACTGATTCGAGGTGCGCAACAGGTACAGGGTGAAATATCGGTGTAACATGGGTTCGAATGTCGAATTACATTGCAAAGAAATCACATTTAGTGTTGTGGAGCAGACAGTTTTTTGTTGAAGACCGAACACAGTCCAGCAAATTCTGTACTGTACTTTTTCACACCTTCACTCTTTTGCTGGCAAAATTTAGCATTAAAAGAGCATACATCAAAAATAACTTTAAGAGGTTGAACACTATCTATCAATCTGCCTGTGTATCGATCAATCAATATGAGTAGATTCAAGGTGGCCAGTGACGGCTAAAGTAGGAAGGAATTCCTTGGGGAAGAAGAGATTATTTTCGTAATTTTCCATATATATTTTTCGGCAAGTTAGGCCATATTTTTTGTCTCAAGTGAGTCAAGTTAGAGAAGAGACTATAATGCTGAGTTTCAGCCTCCCAAGAGTTCACAAGCTTCCCCAACATTCCTTCCAAAATAGAGGTTGCAAACAATTCTGACTAGAACCTCTAAAACTCAGTATACATGTACCGGTGTGGTCCGGTCGCCAATGATACTCACAATTAGTTTGACAAAGTACTTTTAACAACCTTTTGCTGACACATCACTAAACTTTGTCACTGCACAGTTAATTAATCATGGCATAGTCTCATTGTGTTAAAAGCTGGAATGTGACTTAAATCAGCATGAAATGAGTCCATCATTTCAGTCAAAAAGCTATATTTTTAGTCGAGGAAAGTTTTAGGATTTTACATGCAATGGCATTTTCTGTTATTACATTGTCACATTGTTTCTACTCTGAGAAATAAAGTAGGACATTACTTCAATTAGACCTCTTCATGATGCATTGGAAAAGCCAAAACCAAACTGACAATTTTGCATGTTAGCAGCCTGCTACAAAAGTTCAGTAAATTAAAACTAAATTTATGGTATACAAAGCAATAATTATGACAATTCAGATTTAAAGCCAAACTCGGTAGTGACTCTCTTTTTGGGTCATACGATGTACATCGTCATATCTCAGTTGGTTACAAACTACCACCTACAGTATGGGCCTACTTGATTTACGGGTACTTCTTGGAAGTATTGCCACATTTAACGTTTCTATAACCGTTGCAACGTTCAAAACAATTCAAGTCTATTTATGGTAATTTTCTTCTTTGAAGTCTCGACAGAACCTTGAGTTTCAAGCAAACGCAAATTGCTATAACATAATTATAACAAAAGTAGAAGAAATGTTATTTAAGTTGGGTTCAACACCATATAAATGTTATAAACACTTTGATTTTGTCCATGTAAGAAGCATGCAACACTTTTTGAATCTTGTTTGTAATAATCTAAACTAGTGAATGACATGTGACCCTCTATCAGCCAATGAGAGCTGTGCTTTCATGGTGGAGGTATAATAATAGGCCTACAGTATATCAAACAGTGAATCTTTCTTAAGTGTGATTTCACCCCA
Source organism: Platynereis dumerilii (assembly GCA_026936325.1). Lineage (NCBI taxonomy): Eukaryota > Metazoa > Annelida > Polychaeta > Phyllodocida > Nereididae > Platynereis > Platynereis dumerilii. The sequence continues at coordinate 15,851,684 of JAPTHN010000004.1, forward strand.
ATTACATTCAGTGATTAGTACTGCAATTTTAAGTTGATGTCTTTTATGAAGCCAAAAAAATTCACGACTTACCTCAACATAAACCGCTAACGGCATGACCAAAATGCCAACCGCGATGTCGGCAATGGCGAGACTGACGATGAAGAAGTTTGTAGCCGTCTGTAAACTACGTTCTCGGTAGACAGCGATGCAGACGAGACAGTTGCCGAAGACCGTGAAGAAAGGGAAGATGCAGAGGATGAAGGCCCAGTAGGACCGCGGGGTGTCGTCCGAGAATGGTGACGTGCCGTTGGTGTAGTTTGCCACCCCCCAACAAGCACTCGCGTTGCCCCCGGAAAACTCGACGCAATCCGAGTAACTCCCGTTGTGTTCCAGTACACTCAGCCCCACCTCTGCTTCTCCGAATGTCAAATTGTCTATGTTGATGTAGTCCGGAAAGGGCGTAGTGGTTAAATTGACGCTAGAGGGCTCTGCAGTGTAGTTAGCGGAAGTTAAATTGCCCTCCATGGGGTCTCAAATGGCAAGTTATGTGCAAATGTCAATTGTTTTCAAAGCGCCATCAGTAAAAGTTGACAGGCTTCAACAACTTATCACACAGTTTCTGTCTTGTAATGCCTTGTAATGCCTTGTAATGCCTTGAATCTTAAAAATAAATTGGCACTTAATATGACATAAACATCTTGTAACCACAAGTAAGTCGCATTATTCTCGGAGAAGTTACTTAATCGTAAGTTACCTAATCGTTTCAGCTTTTAGACATGAAGTCCACTAACTTGTTCGTTAACTTTCCACTACTTGTCGATACAAGTTTCTGCTGAAAGTGGAATTTGTTCAAGTCGTAAGTCTTCTTATAGGTGCGAAAACAATTGTTGGTTGCCTGGCCATATGATTCTTGGCTATGGAGTGCTGCCATGACAACATATTGGTTGGTAACCATGGCAATCAGACAACTGCAAATTAAGTCCTCATGAATATTAAGTTCATCATAATTATCATAACAATTATCATAACAATTATCATAATCATATTTCCATTGTGGCCAACAAGTCATATGTAAGTCCCTGCAAGTTGTCATGATGACCACCCCAACCAATCTTATGCTATGACAAATCCAGGCTCTATGCAGCCTAGTCCATCCACAGCAGTGTGATGCTGCTCAGTAGTTGCTTAAACCACCACTAGGGCCACTTGGTGCTAACCACTCACAAGGTGGCTTAAATGGGGGGCTGGAGGTGGCTGCTGTTGTTTACTGGTGTATAGCAGGGGATAGTAGTTTCTCCTTATACTTTTGTCATATACTTCTGCAAATTTCTATAACATCATAATCCAACAAACTAGAAGTACAACACCTGATCAACAAGTGATGCTTAGAATCAATGGCTGTTTTCATGGACTGACGTACAACAAGGAGTCCATATGTCTCCTTAACTATTACCATTGGATCTTGAAGTGAAAGCAGAAGTAAAGTCACATGCTGTCTGAGTAATCAATGATCCTTTTGTAGGTATGCACTCCCTGAAATCTGGTCATAACATGAAGTAAAGTATTAATATTGTTCTTCAGATAGCTCTTGCACTCTAAAGGTTTATACCTGTTCCTTGCAATTAATCCTCATCAAATTGGGTTAGACGAGACAAACATATTTATCCTTGAGTTAGCTTTGTCCAATATAAAACCAATGTATACCCCTTACAGTGATTAATCGTTAAATTGTATCACCGGTGATCGGTGGTATGAATACTCAAACAGTTTCTATGGACTGGAGTAAAGCAAGGAGCTGGGGTTTCTCCTTATAATATTGCCCTTGTATATTTAGCTCTGTCGGAAGGAACGTCGTCGGTTATTTGTAACAAAGACTAATCCTTACGTTTTCGTTATGAGGATCATAATTACTCTGTCATGTTTTCTCTGCTCTTTAGCCATATCATTAGTAGGTCTTTCTACCTTCTCCTCAATTTGCTCCTGAAGACATCAGCCTCATCAGAGCAACTGAGAACAACAATTTCTTCTTAGAAAACAACTTTTTTTTCACCACAAAACAACTTTTTTCCATGTAAAAAACCTTACTTCATTTCCCTAATTGAGAGGAAGAGATCATTTCAAAAACAATCCAAAAAATGTAACCGAAATGGATAATCAGGTGCACTGACAAGTCTGGTAATAACGTATCACCACGCAGTCGGTAATAACATATCTCCTGTGTTGTATCAACCAAATAATTCTGTATCACCGACTTCTGTTGTTTGTATCACCAAATTGTGTTGTTTGTATAACCAAATTGTAATATTCAATCAAAACGATATTCCGTATCACCATATACAGTCTGTATGATAACGTATCTCCTGTGTTGTATCAACCAAGTGATTCTGTATCACCGATTTATGTTGTTTGTATCACCAAATTGTATTATTAGATCAAAACGATGTTCCGTATCACCATATGGAGTCTGTCTGATAACGTATCTCCTGTGTTGTATCAACCAAGTAATTCTGCATCACCAACTTGTGTTGTTTGTATCACCAACTTGTATTTATCAATCATAAAGATATTCTAACATGATATCCAAGATGAAGTATTCCAATGCTATAATCCATTTGTTGTATGGTATCAATCAAAATAATACTGAATCAAACAAGTGTAGTTGTATCAGCCAATGGGAAATCCTTATCCAATGTATCAACCAAGAGGCACCGTATCAATCAGTAGTACTGAATGGAAATCCAAGTATACCGTATCCACAAAGACGTAGTGCGTCAACTACCTCCAACCATGAGATCCAAATTTTATCGTATCACCCAAGTCAAACAGTATCATCAAGTTTTTTTTATCATCCAGTTGTTTTTTTATCTTTCAAGGGAATTGTTGCAGCATATTTGTATGATGTATTAATGATTGCAAAATTGACCAATTACTCAAAATTTGACATATAATACTATGTAATTTTATCATTTAAGTAGAGTATCCAAATAAATTTCATAATCCGAATGTAACAATTCCTTAATTGTGCAAATTCAACTGGAATTGTTTTTAATTGTCATGCTCCAGATGTATTTGTGTTCCTACACAGATTTCGTGACAGTTAGGATTATTATTATTTCTTTGACATCACTCAGCACTTTGTAAATGTTACTTCCCTAATTTGAAATACTCCAAGGTCACTAAATTCTATTTCTGTCAGGTACATTCGTACAAAAGTAATATATCGTTTACCTGTTAAAGGTGTGGGTGTGTTAATTAATGATAATGACAGTATTTTCGAGATGTTTTGGTTAATGAAAGGTAATTGGTCTAATGATAAAGGAAATGACAATTAATTGTCAGTATTCCCAAATGTTCTAATTACTCAAAGTATGCCGAATTGATTAAAGAAACTAGGTGGCGCCACAATAAACACCAGGTGGTTATTGAAGGTGACATTTCAGGGAGCAGAATAATCACATCAGAATGTTTGCATAACAGTAAACCTTTACGTTGTTTATAGGAGCGTATACGCATTAGATATTTTGTCTTTCCTTGTACAGCTTCCAATATAAGACAGAATATTCTCAACACTCTTTATGAAAGACAATATTCAAATCGATACATCATTATCCGCGACATGTATCGATTGCGACTGAAGTGGCCAATTATTGCAAGTACTGGAATCAGACTTGTGGATGAACTTGTAAACTTGCTGATTGAGCGCAGTAGTCATTAGACAAAGTAGTTTACTTGCAACTTGATTTGACCAATCAGCAACAAAGATCTAATTTGCGTAACGTTAATGGCACCCCCTTATTTGGCAGTAGGTCATGACAAGCAGAGTCGATTGTGGCCATTTTGAAACCAACACCAACACTGTACGAAAGTCAGTCCCGATTGTAGTAAGCTGCGTTTAGACTCAAATCGTCTAACAAAACCATTTAGCGAAAGCTGGTTGGTATTCAGCAGGAACAAACCTCATATAGTCCGCACCACAATAATCAATTCTTCGGCCTGGTCAGATAATTTGTTTTCTAAGCCAAGACGTACAGTTTTCCAAGCCAACACATAGTTTCCTTGGCTGATGCTTTAGTTTTCCTGGCTTTTCTTGCAGTAACAAGACAATGATCTGAATGGTTATCTGCCCACAAGCTCATTAGTCGCAGTAACCGAATCTTCTTCGGTAAACCAGATTATCGTAGTTTCTACGACCAATGTTTAAGTAATCATTTGACCTTAAGTGACTAGTCCATGGACTGAGCAATGATCTTATGCACTGTAAATCCTTATATTTCCCCAAAACTTAAGTATCTGATTGTACTTGAAGACTAACACATCTTTAGTTATTGATCCAAGACTCAGACGAGGTTCAGCAAAATGTGTAATTATGCAGTAAAGGTTTTCACGTCAGGTAAATCCAGATCATTTAAAGGCACCCTGAAAGAGATCAACCCAGTGATAAGTTTTTCAATTACTTGCAGGCTATTTCTACAAGATTTCATTAAAATAACATGGACAAATAGGAATATAAATTGCATAAAGAAACTGAAACAACAAAATAATGGTAACGATTATGCCATTACTGGTTTAAATGGGCATAGATAAATATGTACATTATGTACAGATATATTTATAGTTTGGCTGTTTGTAATTGATAGCCTTTTTCTGGGCATTGGCATTAAACAGGTAAAAATTAGTCATATATTCTGAATGATGCACTTAGTAAAATATTTATGACTTTCAAAACAAGGACCATATCATATTTCAAGAGTATCTATATAATGTCTAAAAAGAACTGTATTAGTGTTTGAGGTAACCTATCTACACTTGCACCCATTATGCCAGTAATGCATTAATATTTTTGAGCATATTTAACAGGAAACGGATGTCATCTTACCTTCAACTTCCTGTGCAAAGAATTATGGGAGTTGTGACCTATTTCTCTTCATTTCTGAAACACAAAATATTTTTTCTGTTACATGGGTGGCTATATTTTTCAAGCAACACAAACATTACAAAGTTACAAATAGCAATTTGCCAATTATCTATAATTCTATATTGAAAACAGACATGATAAATTGGAATTGTTTTGGTATATAATTCACAACTTCATATAAACAATAAAAAAGGCTGACACAATTGTGTTTTGCAACCACAGCAAAAATTAGAGTCCACTAATTGGTACATTCTATGTTACACTGTGACCTCTCTGTGGTTACAATGTATGGGATCCGAACATCGATATTTCCACAATTTACACAGTCTTGCGGCATTTGACTGGTTTCTTATTCCATCCGTGAAAAGTAGCAGTAATTCGGGAAATACTTAATGCCAATAGCTTCAATTCCCAGTGATTTGTGGTAATCTTTCCCTTGTCATTGCAGAGCTAAAGAAATATTACCAATTAGAGAGGTCGCTGAAAAGGTGATTGACTGATTCGCTAAAGTCATTTGCTCAAGTTTCGAATGATATCTTGAAATAAACTTAGGTCATTCCGATTTACAATGCTATTCCAATGGGAGACATTACGCTTGCATAATAATTGGAAACACAGTGTAAACCTATCAGAAATAACATATATTTGCCTGGATCTGAAGCTTTATGTTCGAAATGAGCAACTTGCTTTACAACGGATGAATTAGCATTATTGCAGGATCAACAGCGGAATAAGCTATACTGCCAAATGGCAGATGCCTGATCACTAAATTGCCCGTATTAGCCAGCGGTGACATTTTCCATAAAGTCCGATGTGTCATGCGAACTTGCGTGATATATTCTGCGTAGTGTGCATTATAGGCAGTGTCACTGTCCACTCGTATTGTAAGGATGCACTTGAATTTGCTTTAGAGCTTATGTATGGTTCGCCATTGAAGATACTAGAGATTCCGAGAGAATGGTTAGTTTGTGTACGCACTATGCAGCGTTATGTATACTGTACACGGAAGAAGTAGAATATGGTTATTGCTTATAAATATGTTAGAGTGCAAAAGCTTTGGATGAGATCTCAAATTTGCAGTCCCTTGCATCAGTATCCATAAAGGCAACTAAAAGATCAATCAAATCAAATAAACATGCAACACATTGATGATTTTTTCTCTCTCTTTTGTTCATAGAAATACATAGAACGGACATGAGGCTGTATGATGCCACCTCAAGATGAGGTCACCAAATCCGCCATATTGGAACTGCCCTGAGACATGATGTCACAATAGAATAATTATGATGTGACGTCATGCCATTGTTATAAGTGACATCACAGTTATTGGTGACGTCACAGTCCATTGTGCCAGTATTCAGGGCAGTTCCAAGATGGCGGATTTGGTTGCTTCATCTGCCAGAGCCTCATGTCCCTTCTATGTATTTCTATGCTTTTGTTACACTAATCATATCTCACACAAAACTGGGCTTAAAGGGCTACCAGTAGTGACTTCGTCCCTACTTTTGGCTCTCCATGAGGCTATCCCCAAAACTTCACTCAAATTTCTCTCTATATGTATTGTACTCGGGAGTTAGCGATCCAGCCTTCCTTTAACCCAGTCTATATTCCACTTTGTATTTACTTGTCTATTTATTTCAGGTTACCAACTTCCATTTTATGTAATTGTACATATGTATCGTTAATCTATCATACATACTTTGTAAACACCCCTCAACTTAATGTTGCTCTACTCAATTACATCTTTATATTATCTTACTTGTATGTATTCATTTTCAGTGTAACACTTCTTATATCTCCATAAATATGTGAATGTTGATATCTTTGTAAAGGCTGTATGCCTACACGTGTTTGTTAATTTAAATTAAATAAAACTAATTTATTATCCCAAATGTATTACAGGTACTTATTTCAATATCCATACTATTGCTAAAGTTACTACAATCAAAACCATACCAAAACAAAGGAATTGGGTACAATGTACAACCACCAAGAACTATCTACACTACCTAATTGTTACTGTCAATTGTTTTCTGTATTCATTAAGTTGCATGATGTCATGATATTAGTTACCAATCAACATCATAAAGAACAATTAGTGACCTCCTGGAACACTCATGGAACAATGCCAATGATCCTAAACTACATCGTATCTGTTAGCAAGGGACAAATTAGCAAAAAAGACAATTAAATAAAAGAATGATTGATATCTTCCGTCATGAAAGAAAGTTGATCACTCTGATGATGTTGTGGGTTCAAGCTCAAGACAATGATATGACTGAGCAGGAACTTCACTCCTGAACATAAGTTTCACTGCTCCCAAAGTATGAATGGGGAGGGGGCTGATATGCCCAACCATTTCATGGATGAATTCATATACTGTAGGGCTTTATGACCTCTATTTCTGCACTTCTCTGGATTAATAAGGACAGAAGGATAGATGGATAGATGACTGATGTCCTGATTAGCCTACCAAGTGCATACACTCTTGACAAAAAGGTTGTATATGGAACCTTTAAAGGTTTTATAAGCTGGTATAGATAAGGAACCCTAAAAGGTTACTTACTCAACTTTAAAAAGAATCCGACGGCATAGAAAAACAACATTTAGATAATCCAGCTGCAGTTAACTCCCAAAATGGAACCCCTTTCTCTCAAGCTGGGAGCACAGGGTCTTACAATAGAGCCTTCCCACTAAGTATTGAATTTAGTAGAACCCTTAAAAAAATTTAGAACCTTTTTTCGGATGTGGGTTCTTTATATATACCATCAAGAACCTTTCGCGTTAAGAGTGTAAATACAAGATTTGATGCCGGAGGAGGCCACATCAATGAGGACAGGAGGAGGCTCTAGGACATAGTGATGAGGCGAAGGAAAAAAAAAGTTCTGCCTTCCAACGTATTTCTAGGTGACCCGGCCAGAGCTGGATGGATGGATGATTGGGGCTGTACGTCCTGTAATTATGCACTTGGTAGGCTAATTAGGACAGCAGGAGGACACGGCAGTGAGGCGAAGGATGATTGAAACAGCCATCCAACATAGGCCCAGGTGACCCGGCAAGAGCTGGATTCGAACCCTGTACCCAGCGATTGGCAGTCCAGCATGCTACCACAAGACCAACCCTCCCCCAGGCCTGAGCTGGTACCAAAAGTCAGAAACTCAAAGCGCTATCAACTAAGCCAACTTTCTTCACACCCACTCACTGAAGAATACAATAGATGTGACCACAGGATAGTCCTACTTGTTTTTCCTTAATCATCCTTGACCTAGGCAATTCTCATTACTATGATACCAAATTGGTACAAAAAAACATGGCATAAAAGGGTGTGCATTATTGTTCTCAAGGCCATCAGTGGTCTAAAGGCAAGCCTGTAATTGCTACCAGTTGATACTGTTTCATTGTTTACATTGATGATCCATTAGCACTAATTCATCATCGATGATATGATTAGGCGTTACAGTAGAAGTCATTGTCTGTAAAGTAATGATTGAAAACCCTCTTTACATGGGCTAATGAAGCAACCTTATATCTATGACGTCATTGTAGTCAGTTGCATAACAAGGTAAAAGTGCCCCACAGTCATGTGTCAGTATTAATTTCTATCCTAATTATTCATTGGGTAAACAGAAAATTTCTAAATTATGCAAATTTACGAGTTGGTGTAAACAAAGTTATCCGACTAATTTGCTACTACTTCGAAAATATTCAGTTACTGAATATTTTCGAAGTAGTGGCAAATTAGTCAGATAACTTTTTAAAGGGGGTTTTGACCTCCCAAATGCTTATGTGACCCCCTCAAATATATTTTTCAGAAGGACCCATAGGGATTAATGAAACCCCCCCCCCCCATACCGAAAGTGTACCGAGGAATAAGCATGAAGTAACGCCCCTGCAACAACCTCTTGTGATTTATATACATCAGCAATAGTTATGCCCAAAACTAATTTTCTCAGATAAAACATGCTTTAAATGCCCAGAATTATATTTTAGAGCCTCTGAGAATCTGCGGTCGGCTTCAGGGTGATTCTGGCGGCCCGCGGTTGGCACCTAATACGCTGCATTTTGGAGAATTTCAGTATCAATTGCATTTCCAAGACTGTGACGGTGATCGATGCAACGCAGCTGGTTTTACAGATAATGCGAGATTATTTCAACAGAATATCACCCTGTTCAGCCACCATTACTTCACATTCACATTTCAATTCTAGAACCTTGTTTAGTTCCAGTCCAAACCTCACTGTGTTTCAATCCAAAACCTCTTGAATAATTCCCTCTCAACTGGAGCTCAGCTACAGGAAGAGGCAATGACTTCAAGGAATAAAAAAGTGTCAGGAAAAATAAAGTAACCAGGAGCAGAGAGGAATAATTTATCATCAGGATGTGCAGGGAATAACAGATGAAACAGATCTAGCAAAGATAGGAATTAGATGAGGAAAAATTGTGAATTAGATAACAAAGATTTGTTCAGAGCTAGATAAGGCATGATAAGAAATAGACCCAGCTAACACAGGAACATGTTTTGTGAAGGTGACTTATAAATCAGATAAATAGACAATTTCAATTAATCTTTCATAAATTACAGTGTTTTTTATGTAACTTCAAGTTCTTAGAAATATACCCATGACTCTCTTGCAGCTTAAAGTTGGAAATTTGAAATTTTGGTTAAAAAACATATGAATCTCCAATGTATCGCAGGCAAATTGAGAATACCTAAATAAAAAGTTATCAGAAACCGATATTTAGGCCACTCTGTAAAAATAAATATATTGTACTGTCACTATGTAGGCCTATGCCTACAGTAAAGCTGGTTGTATATGAGCAAATAAACATCTTTCCAATATCTCTTTTATTTATGCCTGGCTTCTTCACTTTTCGCTCAGAGTGGGAATTGAACCCAGAACCCAGCGATCAGCAACCCACTGCATTATACACTGAGCTAGCCTTCCCCTATGTATATTTTCAAAGCCTTTTTTCAGGTTTTACTGTATGTTAATCCATGATGTGTCATGAATTACATGAAGTGTCATCAGATGTCATGATCTAAGTGTCGTAGTGTCAACATTGCGCCCCTGAGCTTACCGAATATCCCTCAGCTATCGGCTTCGCCAAAAATCTTTGATACATCCCTCTGCCCCCCTGATTTATTGCCGTTAAAGCCCTCCGCTTACTAACCAATGGCCTGTGACAATTCGCTGCACATTGAAGACCCAGAGCAACAGGCGGTTATAATAAAGAGCACTGAGTGCAAACATGTCTACGCTATAAAATTCGAATTTTGAGTCAGTGAGATTGTTGCATGATTCCTTTGAGCTAACATAGCTTGTTGATTTCAGCTATGACAATGGACAGATTATCATAACCTAAAACAACAAGCAGCAACTCAGCAAGCTATGTCAGCTCAAAGGAATTGTGCAACCACCTCACTCGGTCATTTGAGCTGACTCAAAGTTTCAAATTTGACATTGTATAGGAGACGATGAGGCGTAACCGCTGTACTTACTAATTGCGTATTTCCATCTTTCTTGTAATTACATATTCCCCCTTGTTTATTCTGAAAACCACATTTACACTAAATCTTCTGCAAACTTCACCTCAATTTCACTTCCAGCCCAAAGGTACCACATAACACCCTGTTGCATGAAATAGCTACACACAAAAGTAGTCCCCCATGTGCCTTATCACTGCAGAGTAGCAACACTTCTCGTACCACGTGACTGATCACCTGATCTACACCCTAGTCTCACGAGAACTACCCAAGTCACGGATTTTCCCATTCATGACGTCATTCATCCCCAGATTTCGCTGGTCAATGGGTTTTCGTCCATGTTACAAAGTGTTAGGGCTATTATACAATTTGTAACATGGCTAACCAAGATAGGCTTACTAAAATACACAATGCTAAGAGCGGGTCTGTGCTCAGCTTGGAATTCTGAAGGAGTTATGCAGTCTTAATTCCAAGTTTGGATCTCTACAGATCTGCATAGTCCAATAGAGGTTATATATAGGCCTAATGGAAAAATGGTGTATGGCTTCAGAAAAAAGTGGTCAGTCTATAGATTGCAGGTTCACAACCCACACACAGGTCATGCCCAGTAGTCACCAAGTACAAGTAATAACTATATTCTTATTGGCCAATGACACAGAATACCATCTATATAACTAAAATGATGGCATCCAGGATTTATCTCAAGTTATACTAAATGCCCAATCTTATTCACCCTATACCTTTCCTGGCCCTACTAAGGTGGAACTCTCCCCTTTTGAAGTGTATCCAACTCTTCTGCATCTTCTAATTGACATTAAATACTTTTTTGCGTAGCACACAAATCAATAGCTTTCTCATTCCCATCATAAGACACAGTGGCGCACAGATGCCATACTGTGACGCCACCTGTCATTAATATAATATCTGTAGATATTCAAAAAGTCTGCATTCATTTGTCCATGCATGATCTCTTCTCTTCCATTCCCTTCCAATCCACGGGTTTTCTAACCAATTTTGCACATAATTATACAGGATACACACACCATTGCCTTTTTGTACCAAATATGAGTAGGCCTAACTCAATAACAACTTCCACATAAAAACTATGGCTTCCAATTAAAAAGTGCCTAGGACCCATTTGTTATATATATTCTGTTCCCTCAGTCTGGTGAAAATGAGAACTGTATGCTGCTGCCACCTAGCACAAAAGTTGATTTTGTATGCTACAGCATTGCTGTCCCAAGAAATAGTTCCAATTTCATTGCACATTCACAAAATTTCTATTTAACATTGATGTATACCAGAGTCAGACTCAGCAATAACATTCTCTAAGGAAGTAGACAAGGCCATCAGCACACTCAGAAATAGCCCCGGTGTCTTCCAGACAAAATTGTGTGTGTTCCTCTGATTGAAATGATGTGGACGCTCACAGGAGCTCGCGGAATAGCACACTAATCACTAGGTGGCAACACAAGACAGCAAATGTTCTGATCTGTGGCAATGCAAGAGCAGTCCACTTGTAGACAGCTGTTCCCTTCAAACATGGCGGCACTCCATGCATTTCAATATTACTCAAATGGAAACATTAGGCCTACTGTTGTAATATTATAGTGTTTTGCAAAACATATTTGTTGGCTGATGTCTGCGGTTTGAACTTTTATCTTCAATGTGTAATATCCATTGCAAAGATCAAAGAATGGTTAGGAATTTCCTTTTAAAATTACAAAAATGTTTGGTTGCTGTCATTTCCGGGAGCAAGAAAGAAAACAAAGGCTTCATTTTTGCTCATTAATTAGTGACATCAAAGGCAATGATCTGTTAAATACAGTCAATTAAACTTAAGCCTTGTTAAATGAATTAAGAATGTTTTCATTAATGAACAGAAACAGGAAATATTTCTTCTCATTCATTTGACAATTCACCAAAACAGATAACATTCAATCATTGCCTTATGAATTAATTAGCAAATGTTCTGATGAAGAGTTTGCTTGCAAATTTGCAAATTCATCTTCTAATGCATTTGAGGAAAAAAATCAAAATCCCCCATTAGTTTAATGTCAGTGCAATGAAGCAAATTAATTCTGTGGTTGAAAAACTGGCTGTCTGAAAATCTGGTTCAAGAAAAATAAAATATCTCTAAATATCTGATGATAAAAAGATAATTAAGAAATACTATGAATCATGATCTGACTGTTTTTGACATGTTGCACAAGAATTAAGGCATCAGTGACAAAATTAACACAGAAGGCACTGGATTAAGGAACAACATGTTTGGAGCAGTAGATTCTTCAGATGAAACGTTATTATTGTTTTCATAGCTGTGTGTTTTTTGAAAATTTCGTTTTGCAGTTAAACTGTGACATCATCGGGTATCTGTCAATGTGATTGGTCTAATCTTCAATCTGTGACATATCAGTTCAGAGTTTCACATCACAGTTAATGACAAAGGAATTTAAAACTGTCAGGCAATGTTACTATATTGTGTACAATCACAACAAACAACACATGTCTAAGCTGAGTGTTGCACCTCATTAATTGTTTTCCAAACAAAATGTGTTACTGTTTTTCACAGGACACCAGTCATCACAATTTCAAACAACATTTTTTGTCAGTAATTGCAACTCTCCTTTGAGGCAAAGTAGTCTGTTTGGTTCAGTTACAGTGCATAGTGAAACATACATCATCCACGTGTCACTGCACTTTGTCAGTTTGCTGAAATCTGTGCTTGTTATAAACGAAATTATACAACTTAATCTCTAACATCGCAGTTTTGGAATGAAGCAAATTGCAAACTTGAAAAAATGTAGCTATGAAAACGATAATAAACCGGTCACCCTTTCCTATCCTTTACCGTGCTGGGTGCCAGAAGTTACCAAAGAAGTTTGCCCACCACTTGCATATATCTACCTATGCTGTAATCAGGTCAATCAAGACTTGGTTGGCTATAATTCACTATGACCTGCCATGGCCTTGTGGATAAGGCACTCGACAGGTAACTGAGACACAGTAGGTTCAACTTCCAACCGTGGCATGGAGGAACTGAGCAGATCCTCCATTACCCTTTGCTTCACTTCACCCTGGTGTAAATGGGTACTTGGCTATTGGCAGTGATGGCGATTGTAGAGTGACTAAACATTATGTGCGCTGAAAACGGCTGCCTGGCTGTATACTACCTGGGGAGTTGAGAAAGGCTCATGCTTGAAGCGGCCAAGACTGACTTTGTCATTGTAATGGACTATAAAAAATCCTCCATTTACACTTTACATTTATGTTCAGTTTGGGCCCAGATAAGTTGAAATATCCTCACCAACATATTGGTATTGCATCAAATTGGTCAAAAGGCTTGATTCTCATAAATGTTGTCTATAAGTAGTCATAATATAATAGTACCATAATATTATAGAACACGAAAGCATGTACTCTGATCCACTGTAGTATATCAGTATGAAGGGCAAACCCTGAGCAGCGTGGGGTACCACCAGAGTTACTGGAATAGGGTGGGTATCACTCACTGTCACTGGGGGTGGCAACGTAGCGCGCTTTCATCCATATTCATACTCATGGCTCCCTGAAATGACACCAATGTGACAACTCCGCGACATGAAAGTGTGACGCGTGCCCGGCTTGCGAAATGACACATACTCCCGCCAACATGTCATGTGGATGAGCGTCCATGGAAGTGTCAATGTTTTCCTTGGTATTGCGAATTACGCTGCATGTATAAACATGGGAGTCGTTGACCGGTGATGTAATATGAATCTGTGCTCACTGAGAAGGTTGGGTGGTCTTTTGACCAGTACAGTGAGTAAAATATATGGAGGAAGATAGTTATATTCACAATATATGGTATGGTACTATTTTCTATTAGAGTGACATGTGTGTACATCTTTCAGCCAACCATCTGAGTTAGCGGCTAGACCTGCTCCACTGAAGATCTTTGCTTGAACGGGTTCAGACCCCATACGGGGAACCCAACATTTTCAGTGCGAAATGCCAGTCGTATGCTGTTCTGACGAGACATTAAATTAATTTCACCTTGTGTCAGTGTATGTTTCAGGGAAGTTAAAGAGCCCTCACACTGGGTAAATGTGTAACATGCTGAGAATTCTTACTCTCTCTCACAGGTTATCAATCAACCCTCGCAGAACCGGGCTTAAAGGGCTGCATTTCTATCTATCTATCTATCTATCTATCTATCTATCTATCTATCTATCTATCTATCTATCTATTTATCTATCTATCTATCTATCTATCTATTTATCTATCTATTTATCTATCTATCTATCCTATCTATCTATCTATCTATCTATCTATCGATTTATTTTACCTATCTATCTATCTATCTATCTGTCTATCTATCTATCTATCTATCTATCTATCTATCTATCTATCTATCTGTCTATGAGTCTGTCTAGCTGTCTATCTATCTATCTATCTATCTATCTATCTATCTGTCTTTGAGTCTGTCTAGCTGTCTATCTATCTACTCAAACCACATCAATCTTCTAGACAAGCCTAAGCACTAACTGACCTGTGGTGCACTGAAGACACCCTGAGTGCAGGAAGTATCACAAAAGTTGTTGATAGATTGACAAAAGGAACTAATACATGAATTGTAAATTGTGGGGGGAACAAAACTTTGGCTTATCAGGCAATGTGCTCACCTCTACTCAGAGTGAGTGACACAAAAGCAGGCAACTGCCAACTTGGCTTGACACTGCCTCTATTTATCCTATTTACTTATGCAGAACCCATCAGGACCCCATTGTTGATGAGGCCCAGGCCCCTTCACGGGCCCCTTGAATCAGACAGGGCCCAGCGAGAGGCCAGATACTGTGCTCTCCGTGTCCATCAATGTCACAAGACTAATTAATCTAACCGAGGCAGACATACCTCTCGAATAATGCATTGGCCAGCAATTTATACGCTGCCCTCTTTGCACACTACCACACAAGAGGGTACAATAAAATATAGTCCTTGCGCAATGAGTGAGAAATATAGACCTAATTGTACAATTGCAGACTCATTGTAAAATTGGGTGCATAAGCCTAAAACTAATAACATCCATTAAACTTAATGGCCTATTATGAGCTACTTTTACCAAATTAGACAAGAGAAAACATCTCACTGAAAGCGCCAATACTATGCTTTAAGCTTACTGACAGCACTTTATTATGTATTAGGCTCACTAACAGCACTTTGCTATGTTTTAGGCTCACTGACAGAAACTAATACTATGTTTTAGGTTAACTGAAAGCACTGATACTATGTTTAGGCTCACTGACAGTACTAATACTATGTTTTAGGCTCACTGACAGCACTGTACTATGTCTTAGGCTCACGGACAGCACTGTGCTATGTTTTAAGCTCACTGACAGAACTAATACTATGTTTTAGGCTCATTGACAGAGCCATGCTGCGGCAATACATGTTGTTTGTTACCATGAAAAATGCACTAAACGGTTTGCTTGTATATTTTGTGAAAAAAAACACAAATTTATGAAACACTCCTGAGTACAATGAATCTAAAAGAGCAGTAAGCAAAAGGAAATTGCACTCATTGCAGATACTTCACTTGCTAGTCATGTACGTACAGGAAATTACGGTGGCGAACACCCTGAGCAAAAACGCGGAATTGCCATGTTGTTTTTATGATGAGGACAGTCATAAAATGTATGTAGCCTCTGAGCATGAAGTTGCTGAAAATGCTTATAAAAAAAAGAAATAACATGGGCTGTATTGGAATTATTATAGTCGGAAATAAAAACACAATTACTGTATAAACGTAGTAAAACACCAAATACTCAATGTAGAGATCATAATTGAAAAGAGCTTTAGTGCATCACAAGAAAGCATACTGCAAAGAAACAGATCCATACAGTGTGTAGTTTTAACAGGATTTGGTGCACAGAGTCACACACAGGATAATCTGGTGCATCACAATACGCCTGCTCAGCAGAGCTGGCAGATCCAAATATCTCAATTTGAAACTTAGGTTTTGATTTAAATTCTGGAACGTTGGGTATTCAGAGTAATTTTTGTTTGGATATAAACTAATGTCATTGTCTGTGAAGATACTGGAACACAATATCATACATACCTCAAACAGCTGGAGTTAATTTATGGATAGCATACAGATGCATCTAATTAATTAGGTTAAGGATATGGACTGTTCATTACCCTGTTATGTTATGTTACATAATGCAATCTCCTCATAGGCCCACGGGGTCAGGATTGGCAGGAACATGGCCTAAGTTATTGTCCTGCAGAACTGCACAGATACACTTCGTCTAAGTCAATGGGATTGCTTGCCTTTGCAGCCTTTCAGCCATCTGTTAAAGGTATGAGGCACTTTAACAGCTGAACCATTGACATATTAAATGATGTTTCTAGTTTGATTTAAAGATAACATCCCTGAGAAAGTGTCATAGTTATTTTGGAATTAAAGAAGATATAATAATACATGCTAAAAAAAACATATATGTAATATTATATTTTAAGTCGCACCAAGGTAACTTTGACATGGTAATACAAAACAAATTTTGCAAATAAATATAAAATAGTGCGGCCCCCTAAGCCCAGTTATGGGCACTAATGAAGGTTGATTGATGAGATGGAAGGGAGAATGGGAGTCCTCTGCAAGTTACACATTAACCCAATGTGAGGGATCTTTTACTTTTCCAGTACAACCATTGATACAAGGGACACCAACTTTTAAAATGTGTCATCCGAACGACCTCCAGCTGGGATTTTCCTCATGAAGATCCACTGAAACTTTCAGGTTGCCTGCCTGGAGTTGGAACCCATGCTGCCATGCAGATTAAAACCTTCAGCAGACCAGACGAGAACCTTAACCATTCTGGTTGCCAGAATCAAACGTTTTAGAGGTTAGCAAAAGAGCAAGCTATGACTTTGACATGAAATGACAATATCATACATCATTGAAATGAATTAGTTCTACAACAATTCACTAACATTTTGTACAATGTGTTTGTAAAAAACAATTCAGTAGTCAACAGTCTTTTTGATGCCAATGTATGATGTAATCATAATAATTATATTGCCTTAATTACTGCCTGTGATTGCTCACGACATGACATCACTTATTAAACCAATTAACAGACTGCTAATTCACAGCAGGCAGTTCAATAACCTAAGGTCCGTAAACTCATGTTTATCACACACACCTGGTGTGTATGACTTGACATTACATTTGACAATGACATTTTTATGTTGAGATAAACTATTTAAACTAAACACAATCCCTTTTCCATTCACTCACCTTATATTAGTAGCAGTATCATAGGTCTTTCCATCCTACCCCTAAAGTTCTCTGGGCCACAATGTTCTGTAGCCATCAGCAGCACTTGATGGTAAGCTAACCTCCACTAGGGGGCCCTTTGGTGACTATAGTTCTGAAGGGCGTCACTAGGAGCTGTACTGCTGAAGCAACAGAGAGAGCAAGATGGTTTTCTGTGTTCTCCCATTGCACTGTTGTTGGAAATGTGTCACATGTTACAAGCTGATGGGCCCATGACACTTTAAAGTGTAAAGTATAATATTTGTGTCACTTCTCTGAAATTTACTGCTGCTGAGAAATTAAAGTAGGAACATCTCCAGCCACCACTGAATAACTGAACCAACATTTTGCCACAATAGCTTCCACTAACTGATAGGTATAGCAAAGTTGCCCGTTTAGGTATTTGTAAGCATTTATAAGGTTCCATCAATTAACTCAATGGATCACAAAAGGTAACATTTGGTATATATTACATATTAAATTACAAGAGAAAAGATAACACATTGTCTGGTGCATTACAAAGTGTTGAAATCCCAGAACTTGACCTGGCAAAGGGCAGAGGAAGTAAGCCAAAACAAACCAGAGTCAGGTGTAATTGTGAGACTTAGGACTCACATGTGATGTTAAGGCCTTTAAGGAGGTCCAGCCTTCCATCTCCTCATACACAAGACACTGGAATGGAAATCTAAGAAGTAGACCTTCTGGGTGGAGACCTGACTGTGCCAGCCTGACAATTTACAAGTGCACATCCTTTCTATTCTATTCTTGCTGTTCATTCTGCAAGCTAGGGAACTTTCTCGGCAATCATTTTTCAGTTCCCGAAAGTTGATAGCTATAGTTAGCAGAAACAATTCTAACCATAAATGATCTACTGACCCAATGGGTAACAGTTTGTCACAAGAGGTAAAATTTGGCAATTTCTGTGTTTTGCTGCCTTCGTATACAATGTAGCTAAGCTGCCTGCCTTGTTACTCACAAGTCCTTGTTATTCTGCAAGCTTTGTTGGTAACCTTTTCTCAGTTCCCTGAAGTTGTTGGCTACAGATAGTAAGAACCAATTCTAACCACTGACCCAATGGATATCGTAAAATGTTATCACAAAAAGGAACATTTTAGCTATTTATGGTTTTTGCAACTTAACATATTCACCCAGAGAATGCTTATATTGACCTGAAGTCAGTGGCGTCCCTATGGGGGGGCACGAGGGGGCACAGGCCCCCCCCATATTGGACCTGTGCCCCCCCAGGTGCCCCCCCATATGAACTTTCCAACTCTGGCTAAAATATACAATTAGTATAGCGGGTGCCCCCCCAGAGAATCGCGTGCCCCCCCAGGTGCCCCCCCATTTGAGACCCCCCAGTTACGCCACTGCCTGAAGTTAGGAATCCCAGCCAGGTTGCTTCAAGTACCCTTTTGATATTCTACCAGAAAGTTACTTGGAAGGTATTATATTCTCTGCTCTGTTGTAGATAGCCATTGAAAGTCAGTGTTATTCTAACATTGTTGCTGGGCTTGGGGCCACATTTTGATGGCCTCAGCTCTTGTCCTGGTCTCGGATGCCCATATCCTTGGCCTTTGCTCAGTTGCGGGTATTTTTGGGCCAGTCTTTGAGGCCTTGAGACCGGCCTTTTCTATGACGCCGCAGTTTGGCATCCACGGTCTTGGTCTTTTAGGCTCATGCCTCTGTCTCAGTCTCAGTCTCAGCCACAACTACAACACTGAATTCTCCAACTATCAATGAACTACTGACCCAATGGATAACATTTTACAACAATGGCTAACATTTGGCAATTTCTGGTTTCTGCAACTTTAAAGGGTTCCCACAGAGGATGAATTGCCCTGCCCATTCACACTGATCAATTGATACCATTGAATGAACCCCTTTCAATCACTTGGAATAGAACTGGTGTTGACAACACTCAATTGCAACAATGTGTTGACAACAATGAATTGCAACAATGTCTTGAACAATGGTGATTGTTAAAGTGTCACCATAAGGTCACAATGACATGTGGATGACCTCTCGAATGACCACCACAGAATACTCCATAGGCACAAAGGACCTTTTCAGACCTTTACAATGACTTTTACGTGACCTACTACCAATACGGTTACATCAGCCCCATGTCTCAGCAGTTGTGGTGTCGACGCTGGCGGATCTTGGGTTGAGCTTCGGGGCTTACATGACCCTAGATGACTCAGATGGATACTACTTAGTATTTTGAATAAAATATGTGACAAGGATTGCCTGCGAATTTCGAAAAATGCCACCCCAGACAATGCAGCATTTTTCTAATACACAGAGGTTATTTTTAGTATTAAATTATAGGCCTATACATGATATGTTGAACCTGTAATTTGGCACATTTTGCACCCACCCTGTTCTGAATCGCAACTGACTGTAATTGCGGAATGATTCACCTTCATGAATCATTTGCCATTTGTTAAATCTACCATCATTTCAAATCATATGACATTTGGCAGAATAAGAAGATAAATAATTTCATAAGAAAAACGAATTTATGGCGCCATTAACATTTCCATTTATTGGCCAAATGGTAATAGGTCCTAATTTTATCCAGTTACAAAAGAGTTCCTCCGTGGCCTAATGGTTAAGAGTGCTTGTTTGCACAACCACTGGCTCTGAGAGCGTGGGTTCGAATCCCACCCCGGAACTCAATTTAGTCCGAGCCCATGGGACATTAAATGGAGGCGGGTTGTATCCAGTGTTCTATGCTGGGGCAACTGAAAGACCCTGGGCATCCCTGAATTAATAGGGTATGTACCAGACTCACAGTCTTCTCATCTCATCATCATACGGCGATCGCCTGCCTCAATATAGCCCACTAAGGTGCTGCAGAGGCGTAAAACACAAACAAACAAACAAACAATATCCAGTTACAAACGGCAACGCTGAATAAAGAGAAACTGAAATCCTTTCAGCTAGTCAAGTACCTTGTTAAAGTTAGGTATTTAAGGCTATTTAGTAACTGATTGGTAATCTTGGTAAGCTATAACTTAACCGTTAAGTACCCATGTAAAGCCCTTAATTGCATTCAAGTCAATATAACTAGGCTCCTAAACTTAAACCAATTTCTCTGTGAAAGCTAAGTCAATTAGATGCAGATCAAAATTTATGCTTCAAATTAGGGATGAAATGGCGATCCTACGATTATGGTTAAAGAGTGGATAGGCGTAGGCGTTTTAATATTTGTGGCATGTAACTGGAAAGAGGACATGAATAAGAAAACAAGGCATAGTTATCATGGAGTTCTATAGACAGTAAAATATACATAAAAATGCTGAATGTTTCACATAAAAATGCAAGTCTATCTCAACAGACTTTACAGTACAATCACGTCTTTGGTAGGCATGTTCAAGCATGAGCCTTTCTCAACTCTCCAGGAGTACACATGTACAGCCAAACAGCCATTTCCAGCACCACAATGCTATTATAAGTCACTCTACAATTGCCATCACTGCATCTGGCCAAGTACCCATTTACACCTGGGTGAAATGAAGCAATAAGTTATGGAGGATCTGCTTTGTTCCTGCTTGTCATGACTGAGTTTCGAACCTGCCATGTTTCAGTTATGTATCAGATGAGGACCTCACCCACCAGATATAAGGGACCGCCAACTGAATGTCTCATCTGGACAACATCTGGCTGAGACAATACTCAGAAGATGAAGCAGTAAATTGTTCCTTGACCAGATATCAAAGCTGGGACCTACAGCTGCAGAATAGGCTCAGTCCATATGCTTTCAACCAACACTGTTTGCAAGCTTGGCAGACAGACGGAAACAACCAAAAACAGTTAGGAACAAAGAAACAGACAATAATTTTTTCCCATTGTTTGTTTGGTATTATATCTCTGTTTCAAATTTTGTCAGACTCTGAATATTGTCTGGAAATTTAGCTTTTTTTTAAACCGTTGCCAGCAAAATTGACTTTGGAATGATTCATACAATTGTCCTAACTTGTACAAAACATATCACATCTTTTTCTTGGAACTATATCTATTACAATAAAATGCCAATGGCTTATTATCTAACAAAATGTATCAGTGAAGTTTCCAGACATACCTTTTTGTATACATAATTATATCATAATATTCTTGCAGAAGAAATAAACTGTCTTGATACTCCTCAAGATTATGGTTACAGCGAACTTGAAATGTAAACTGCATGGCTGGAAAATTTCACAGAAATTCTTACAAAGTAATTTGACAGAGATTATAGTTGCATCATACGTAGCATTTCTGATACTGATGGTGAAGAAGAGGATTGTTTTTTCTCTTATAAATACATAGAATGGACATGAGGCTCTAGCAGATGAAGCAACCAAATCCACCATCTTGGAACCACCTGGCAGCTTGGCATTTGGTAACCGTGACGTCACCAATAAAAGTGACATCACTTATAACAATGGCATGACATCACATCATACAGGATGCTGCTATGACGTCATGTCTCAGGGCAGTTCCAATATGGCGGATCTGGTGGCTTCATACAGCCTCATGTCCGTTCTATATATTTCTATGGTTTTTCTTGTCTTGACTCAGTGGTCTCCATACAATTAATCTTTTTTGGAACATCTGAGGGCACAGGTAGCACTTTTCAACAGACAGTATAAACACTAATGAATTGAAGTTACATATGTATTTACATACAGAAGTTGAAATACTGCACAGAGAAGTAAAAGTGTTCAGCTGTCTTCACTCTTCTGCTGGAAATGAATGCCGGATCCATAATTATCCGCAAGTGTTCTTTTACTCCTTGTTAAACGGAAGTATTGATTGACAAATGTAGCACCTGTTGCGTATTTGCCATGGCCCAGTGGATGAGACGCTTGCCTGGTAACTGAGATGTCGCAGGTTCGACTCTCCAACCATGGCACAGAGGAACTGAGCAGATCCTCCATGACTCTTTGCTTCACTTCACCCAGGTGCAATGGATACTTGGCTATGTAGACAGTGATGGCGATTGTAGAGTAACTTGGCATTGTATGCTCTTGAAAGTCGAAATGGCTGCCCGGCTGTATGCTCTCTGGGGAGTTGAGAAAGGCTCATGTTTGAACAGGCCTGCCAAGGATATAATTGTAAAGCCTGTTGAGACTGACTTTTTCGTGTAATGGACAAAAAAAATTCTACATTTACATTTGTTGCTACGCATGTTGGTATCACTACCACTAACTCGTATTACGGTAGGCTTATGCAAAACCTCCACTGTAAGTTCCTTAAAAACTGAGAATATAGAAAAACAAACTAGGACTGATAATGGAAGGCGTAATGATATCTATATATATGAACCTCGTAACCCACATACCTATAAACAAAGCCTGGTGATGCATAGCACGGGGACATGGGTCGCAATTTTCTGGTCTGGCTAATACTCTGCGAATCCCTAGCACAATTTATGTGATTGTATCACTGGACCTGCATTTATCTCTCTGCTGTTATGGCAGTGTAGTTTCCGGGGAATTCTCCACCCAAAGTAAGTGATCAATCCGGAAAATTCCGTGTTGTATTAGTGTTTAAAGTGATACTCACTTCACTTTTAGAATATATTCTATTGATCACATAGATTTTCCGGAATGGGGGGGGGGTGCAGGGATGCTAACCCCCCGCACCCTAAACAATTTAGAAAAAAGCCAAAATCCAGACAAGAAGGCTGAAAATTCAGATAGAATACCTAAAACATTATTATCAGTGGTTTCCAAACAATTTCATTTGACATGGTACGAAATTTGGATCATGAAATTGGATGGGAAACTTGGGCAAAATGTTGCTCGCCCCTCAAAAATTCTGTTGCTAGATTTCTCACTGCCTACGTGGTATCTCCAGCTTGCCTGATTGGTCCATGAACAATAAAACGACCTCCTCCATACAGGTGTACATGCATGTTGGATGTAGAAAGCTATGAATATTCTGCTTCACGGAACAGTTGAGTTGGTTAATCAGAGCCAAACGATACAGCATTGGCCTCAGACATTTATGCTTTCAAATCCGTTCTATGCTTTATATAATTAAAAGTACCACTACCAATCACATTAGGTACATTCTACTATGCTATTGTAGAAACTCATGCTTCCTTTAGTTGCTTTTAAAAAAACAAGAATAAAATCAGATCTGCCTGCATGTCTTTATCGTTTCCTAAGATTATGATAATATTGATAAGTAAGCCTGATTATGACAATAATATTATGATACAGATAAAAACTAGTGGATGCTTTTCAATGTGCATCTAAATGACTTCAGACATTTTAATCATGACAGCCCATAAATTCTCAGGATAGCTTATTGTGGTTCAAACATAGCCATAAATACAGTCAGATCAAGCTAGTCTCTTGTTGCTCTGTTATTAGCTTGATTGAAATTTCTTATCACCCCCTGGGCTGATACACTGTCATATCTTGGTGCTTGGCAAACTTTGCGAAATTGAATTCCGGTGATAAATTGTATGAGATATATATATACATTCATCACAGCAAAACAAAACTATGCACCAGGCAATTTGACAGAACGACATTCTTAAATAAAATCGAGTCAATAGTAAAAAAATATAAAGCGTACTCTAAACGTCTACTTCCATGAACAATCATGGCATCGCATGGTATTGCATAGGGTAAAAAATACTAAATATAATAATTATAGATATATTTTATTATATACATTCATCATAGCAATTCGAAAGTATAAACTTTGAAATTTGAGATACAGAAATCTAAAATATCAAGCATTCTCTATCTGTCTGGTGCCATTGACATTCATTGATGTTTAAACAGGGTAATATGTACACTTTTTCCTGGATAGATATATGGATAGCTCATAACTGGTGAGTCTTAATTAAGAAAATAGTATTTAGGCCTACATGTAAGAATTTTTAGTGTTCTACTGGTTCCAGTAGAGACATTGACTTCAAAATGCAATATAATGTTGACTTTGTTGCGGTTGCAAGAATGTAGAACAGACATACCACCTGCCAGATTTTGGTGTTCTGTGTGTAGATGGGCAGGCCATGCATGGGTAGTGTGAATGTAGTGAATTTTTCCCTTGGACTCTACTTATAACCAGAGGACATAGAATTATGGTCGAAAATGGTCATTTGACATTGATTATGCAATTTAAGCTATATCCATAGCCTTTAAAACAGGTTACAACAATCATTCTTGATTGTGTTATGTTATACAACAGGTAATTGTATTAATGCTGTGCAGTAGGTCAATGTCACTATTCTTTTGATGGATGCAATAACTCCAGATTTTAAACAATAACATGTAGAGTGTAGTAGTCTTAATCTCTTTACAAATGACTAATTTTTCGACAAGCTGTCTTCTGTTGGGTAAAACAAATACGGAATAATTTAAGAAGATTTATTGCAGTTTCACCTTAAATTCTTTAGACTGGAGAAAATCACTTGGAGATAGAGCTCTGTAGGCCATAATTTTCTAGAAATGACCTACTTATCTATAATAACACTGCCCTGCCTCTGGTTATCTCACCTAGCATGGCTACTTAAATAGCCTTAAGTGTTTGGGACCAAGAGGTCAATAGCCTTTTAGTACATTACTATTGACAGGCTAGCCATTTAGGCTATCCTGGTATTAACCACTGACCTCAGCTGCCATAACTTAGCCATTGATACATTTGATTTATACAGTCATCAGTGAAATGGAGTAATTGATTAAGGGAGTCATGACCAATTATTGCACACTTAAAGTACAGGTTATTCACCTAGGATACGAAATATGCGATTTGTCCAGTAAGGACCTTTAGCCCAAGGCGTTATAAAACACCTATTCCTGATTCCAATGTGAATAATCAGCTTATACCATAAGACAAACACTCGAACATATGAACTTTATATTAGAGTTTAAGAGGAAACAAAGAATATCTAATTTTTTGCAATTAATGAAATACTGGTTTGTTGATGGCTCACAGTGATGACAAATGGTATGAGAGTGCTTAGACCTTTGTTACCAATTTATGTGAAGGAACTAAGATATTTGTTGACTAGTGGCATAGACTGGAAGGAGCTGAAAGGAGTCTCTCTTTATCAATTTAATTTAGTAACTGTGTGGTTATGGTGGACAGGCCTGCTCTGCTGAAGGTCTTTGCCTGCATGGGTATGTATATGGGCAGCTCCTTGTATCAGTGTCTGTGCTGGTACATAAAAGATCCCTCACATGGGGTAAATGTGTAACATGTTGAGGACTACTACTCTGTCCCTCATTGATCTCACAAACCAACCTTCATGAGCACCAAGAAATCGGCTTAGAGGACTGCCCTTACCTTAAATTTTACGTATCTATCTATCTATCTATCTATCTATCTATCTATCTATCTATCTATCTATCTATCTATCTATCTATCTGTCTATCTATCTATCTGTCTATCTATCTATCCATCCATCCATCCATCCATAAAAAAGTTCTGATTAATTCTATATCTATTCCGTTCTACTTCTCTCATATTGTCTTGTTAAACTTTTATAGCGAACAAAAGTAAAAGCCTGTATCCTGCTTGAGGGCACTTAACTGAGATATAAATCCATCTTTGCTTTAAGCTGGATTTCTTTAGGGGTCTATAACTACATCTGGCCAAAACCTGTGTTCATATGCACAATAATGCCACAACATAAGTGTCACTTTTGGAGAAATTCTTGGGCTAATACTGTGATTAGCTTTCTGCGGCTGTCAGAAAAGAGCCGTTGGGTATTGTCAACAAAAATCATAGCATCTCCGTGGTGCTGAGGGGCCCAATAATGTTGTTTTTCTTTTGTGTCCATTGTTACACTGTGGCATCATCAACAATTTATGACATCATTAAGCAGCTAAAGGGTGTGTTTATTGTGTAACATCTTCTTGCAACGAGTGATTTAAGACCCCACAAGGATGAGAAAAGGACAACTTAAAGTCCTCAGCCGCCATTTTCTCCCTTTTATGATGTGCTAAGGAGCTGTTTTACATGGTTGCTATGGGGAACAATCAATCATAGTCACATGACATGAAAATATGGCTGACTATTTCAATATGGCTGACTCTACTTTTTCCCTTTATAAGGTCTAATGCCCTCTGATACTTTTAAGGAAAGTATTTTCTACTGTATCTGTTGGGGAAAAATCTCTAATTTTTAAGTCTGCATATAGAAAAGGATTTGTCTGAGATACTTATATATAATGGACTCTACCTTTTGCCTCTAAATTCTAAATCTCCAATGAGCCTGGGAGTCAAATTTGAGAGAAATTGCTACTTTCCATATTTTCAGGACTGTACAGTATTTTCAATATATCATCATCAGCAATTTCCGCAATTTCACCTTGTCACATTATTTTTTCCTCCTACAGGAACAGATCTCAATATGCTGATATATTTCTGTCTTCCAATCAAAACATATGAAAAAGGTTTCCAAATCAGTTACATGAAGATTTATCCAATTTTGCCTGAAAGATGCAATTTGATACAGAAACGTTTAAAGTATCGATAAAAAAAACCAAGCAGTTCGGATGTCTGTCACGCTACTTTTCATGATGACAGATACTTTAAGACTTATATGATACAAAGAGCTCAGACTGCAGTATTCAGGTGTGACAGAAAAATCACAGACAAAGAACATTTCAAGTTAAAGATTTACTGCAATCAAAATGTACCTTGACAGAGTACAGTACACAGAGTACAGGCAAAAATATTTTGCCCCCAGTACCCCATTGTATCAACGCTAAACATGGGTTATCTTTGCTGGGTTAAGAGATTTAACCCATGTTAGGGACTCACCATGATGTATCAACGAATCTCTGGGTTAGTTGTCATGGATGTTAACCAGGAAAGTTAACCCAGCTTTTTCCCGTGTTAAAAGTTGTGTTAAGCCTCCTCCTTGTCCCAAAATGGCCTGTTAATCCAATAATATTGACCAGCAAGTAAGCAAAACATGCTGAAAACATGTAAATAGAACATTTGTTGACAACTAGGTGACGTCACGGCCGTGACGTCATCTGATGACGTCATCTGATGATGTCACTTGCTTGTCAGTTCATGAAGGCAGAAAAAATGGCTCATCCGAGAAATTGTTGCGGCACAAAATAATTGTTTAAAAATCCAATTTTGATGCAATTAATGTGAAATTTTTACACAGTGTTTTCAACTAGGCCTATATTCTCCAGCTTTGTTGTGAAGCGCGTAAAGATATCTCGGACAGATTTTTTTCGGCGGCTCTCTGAAGTTGGACATTAAAAAAACTGTTTTATCTCCGGTCAGAGGGTCGTGTAATAAAAACGGTGGAGTCGAATTTCATGCCTTGTTTAGCGAAGACGCGTGAGGTATCCAGCAAGATGCTGTAACAATTTTAGATTTGTATCTTAAAAACTGAGAGAGTTATTCTATTTTTACTGCAATGGAAACGATTTTTACAAGGCCTTTTTTTCCTGTGTCAAATGACGCCGTAATTTTCGGGAAACCCCCGGGAATCCCCGTCAAAATTGGGTTAAATGTCCCTCACAACAATAAAAAGATAATCTTAACCACTTTTTTGTTGGTACAATGCAAGCTAACACAATTTCGTAAAACCGGTTAACTAACACAGAAAATCACTAACACAGGTCAGAGTTAACCCACTCGTTGATACAATCCGGTACAGAAGGACCTCGCCTTTCAGCACCATCATCACCCCTTCCCGTCCTCAATTCCAAGCTCACTTTAAAAGCAAAACTCTAAAAATTAGCTAAAACATGAATAATAGATCCAGACCACTGTTTTATTTTCTAATGGAATTGCTACGTTTATGGCAAAAGCAATCTTGAATAAAATAATTCATAACTGCTGCACTAAGCAGGTAGACACATACACAGATAAATGAATCATATTTCCACACCTTTATTCCTCAAACTTTTTTTTTGTGTGAATTATTATTCTATCTATTTACTGATAGGACACTAATCTTTTACAAAGGGTTCTCTCATATGTCAAAATTGTCCATTGAGTCAACTTTCGATTACTGTATTTAAAAAAAATGACATTTTCAGAAGTCAGGCAGTGGCGTAGCCAGAAATCCATGAGTGGGGGGGCCAAGGGGGGGCCAGGGTCTGAACTAGGGGGGCCAACTTTTCGCGGAATTTTTGTGACATTTTTGCGGCATTATATGGATAAAAATTGAGACAGTGTTGAGAGTCTTCTTTACACACGACTTAGCAATGTGGACCGTCTTATCTTTTGTGACTGAAAAATAAAATGACCATACATCTCATACTAAAATCAGTTTTGACCTATCAAAAATAATGAAACAGATCCTATGGTTCCAAATAAAAAATATGACAACGACACCTCATCAATTACCATGAGTCACAGACAGTATCTTTTGCAGTGAAATGGTCCTCTTGTATTTTTTTTTTTTTTTCATAACTGCCACTAGATTCTCTGGGTGTTCTTTGCAAGTTTTCAGTATATTCATGCTCAGAATGTCCTCTTCCTAATTTCATCGGTCTAAATCGAAAATTTATGGAAGTCCTTTTGATGGAAATATATATACCCAACTAAGTAGTAGCAATTTGTGCAAACGACACAAATGCCAAAATTGTAGGGAAATTCCATGCCCACATAAATGATTGAGCAATTTGTACAATTCACTCTGGTAAATCAGATCTGTTTGATAAGAAACAATTCAAAGCAGCATTAATTCTTTAACTGAGCAGTGGCGACGGAAAGATTTCCTCAAAACACCCTGATTTTAGGTGTTGCGCGGAATCTCTAGATGCATAGGTGTACTGGAAGGGGGAGTTGTCACCCTCCCCCCAAAAAAGTTGGGAAACGCTAAGATTCAGGCAAAAAGGCAAAACAATTCGGGCAGATAATTAAATAAATATAATTTACAATCAATAGCTAGTTTCAAAGAGATTTCTTTTGGAATATTATTAAATCTAGATCCTGATATTTGGGCAAATGTCGCTCTACCCCTAAAAGGAATGCGCGCGGTACTCATATTGCAAGATATATTCAAATAAGGAAATCAAAAATTATCAGATGCCTCAGAACTTTTCAAAGGGCAACTGTCATTCAAGAGAAAATTGGGTACTATAATTAGTGCCAGCAAAGGCAACAACTTAAGACGGATACATGTATTCCAGCGAATGTTGTTGCTCCAATAATTTTTTCAAATTTTTCAAATCTGAAATGGAGGGGCCAGTGGGGGGGCCACTTATCCATTTGGGGGGGCCCTGGCCCCCCCCAGGCCCCCCCATAGCTCTGCCACTGAAGTCAGGACGTGTGAACTTAACGATAAAAATCAATCTTCGCTTCTTTTGAGCCTAACAAACTTCTACAAATTCATAGTTACATCTCAGTAACTGAGGAAACAACCTTATTATCACCTCTTCATAAATAAGTTGGAAGCTAATCCCTTTATCACTTCAATTAACCCAGCAATATAAGATTCCATCTACCCAACCATTCATTGCATAACCCCATTGTCTTTGCCATAAAAGCAATTAACTGACAAAGTTTGTTATGTAATAATGATAAGACAATCATCTTACTTTCCCATGATGCACTGCTACTGTTGTCCCATTGTCTGTCCATTATAGCTAGACAAATAGGCAATGCATTTTCTTTTGTGGCAAGCTAATCGCTATATAATGATATATAATGCCATTAAGTGGTGATAGAAACTACTTTGCGTGGAGTTTTACCATTCTTCCATTCACATTCTCAGTCACTGCTAATACGTAATTGTTTGGAAATATACTAAATTGACAATTGCATAGGAAAACAGACCTGGTTGCTCTAAATACGTTCAAGGATTGGAAATACAGTGCAGTGAAGCCAATTCTTGGTTATTGGTATACAGTGTACAGAAAAGTAACATTGGTATGGGCGACGGGGAAGTCTTCAACCAAATGGCGCTTTTCTCACTTAACACCAGCAGGAATCCAAGAGTTCTCTCAATTAACACAAGGCGGAAAATCTTTGTAAATTAAGTGAAACACAGGCCCAATGTTATTTCATAAGGAAAGGACGTTCACTTACTTATCAAAGACTATCACCCATACCTGATTCTGACTACAGCAAAAAACATTGGCCATTGTTATCCTACATGCCTCGCATATTGGCCTTTATGTCCCAATATGTTTTCCCCTCATTGGATGTGAATCATCCGTGGCCTAATGGTTTAAGGTGCTTGTCTGTGCTACCAGTCTGGCTCTGAGGTCGTGGGTTCGACTCCCACTCCTGGAACTCAATTTAGTCCGAACCCATGGAACATTAAATGGAGTTTGGTTGTACCCAGTGTTCTGTGCTGGGGCAACTGAAAGACCTTGGGCATCCCTGAATTAATAGGGCATGTGCCAGACTCTCAGTCTTCTCATCAATCATAATCATACGGCAGTCACCAACACTGGAGAATGCTACGGTATGGGAATCTTGAGCAATGTTCCTCTAGTCTCTGCCCATGGACGTCGTTCTATGGCTGCCATGAGCTGTATCGTTGTGGAAGGCTCACCGCAAATTTCATGCCTGCATTGCAGTGCATGACTGAGAGTATTTACATTACAATTACAATACAATACAACAACAATTCATGATTCCACAATCAGTTTGGTTGAGAATGTTTAGCAATAATGCAATGGCACAATATCATGCGTTTGACTTATTTACAGGGGGCACTGCATGTATGTCTTTCAAAGTAAGCAATTCTTATTGACTTATAAAAAATGGCAGTCAGTCACGAAAATTGACAAGACCATTAGAGATACATATAGGTTGAATTTTTAGAATTTAAATAATTGATTACTATAAACCAGTTCTATGGGTTTAAAACTTTAATAATTGATAACTATGAAACAATTTTATTGGTAGTGGTTTGTAAACACTAAAATTTAAAATTTCCTTGCCAAGAAAGCATTCCAGCGAAATTTACCAATTTGCAGTTGCAGGACCGAATGTCTGGCATGGCATTTTGGATCTTCGCAAAGACCGGTTGTGCTTCAGTAGCTGCTATAAATACCTCAGCACCTACACTCTTAACTTAAAAGGTTCTTGATGGTATATATAATGAACCCTCAGTTGAAAGAAGGTTCAACATTTTTTTAAGGGTTCCACTGAATTGAAAAGGTTCAATACTTGGTGGGAAGGCCCTATGATCATGTGATAGGACCCTGTCCTCCCAACTCAAGAGAAAGGAGTTCCATTGCGGGAGTTCCGTATAGCTGGGTTATCTTAGCTTTGTTTTTGTTTGCTATTATAACCTTTTTAAAAGTTGAGCAATGAACCTTTGAGGGTTCCTTATCTATACTATATTATAGAGCCTTTAAAGGTTCCATATAAAACCTTTTTGTTAACAGTGTTGTCTCTTGTGCTCAAGTAGTTCTATCTTGTGTGGATTTACCTCTAAAATAGACTGTTTCCTCTAAGTAAAAAGTCTATTTTGAAATTCTGCTTCATTTCCAGAGTAAATTTCCAGAGTAACAGTGAGTTGGGCATACAGAGTGTCAGATAACTGTCTGGAAAGTAGCCTTTTTGTAATTATTTCCTGCAAACGTCATCTAACTGATTGTGCTCCATATTATCTAATTCTATTTTCCATACATTTAAAAACTTACATACAAAATTGTTCCAGACACAATTTGCAGTATATGTGCATGCTTGCAGAAGCGTTAAAATCTCACAAAGACTACAAAAAGCATTAAATTACACCAAAATGTCTTTTTTGTGAAACAATTCTTTTGCAATAAAATGAAAAATGGCAAGTCGTTTTGCGAAAATTTCAGTGTAATGTCCGATGATATGTCTCTTTGGTCCTTTCGAAGATGAAAAACTTTTTTGTTGCTCTAGAATCATGATGTAGAATGTCATTACTTTTACAGGGATAAGATGGATAAGTAGGATCATAACAACATCATGTCATCTCATAATGTAAGGTGCAGCTTTTCCAGTTTGTCCACTAAAATTATGCAGACATCATAGATATCAGGTTAAAGAAATCATAAAACCCCTGTAATGGCATGTCACGTTCTTACTCAAAACGGTGTCCAGTAATCAGAATCAATTTTAGTAAATTTTCAAGAGAAAATTAATGGGAAACATGTATGTAGGCCTAAATATTTTTATGCCCCTGCATTATGACATTCATACGTTGTTTCAATTGGCATAGTAAGTATCTTTTTAAATCTGCAAATAAAAGATATTGACAAATAAACTCTAGAGGGCTCTTGTGAGATTAAAGCTGTCATTGCAACATACTGGATTACTTTAGGGGTCTAAAATACTTTTAGTTGAACTATGTTTGGGAATTCAAGCGATAAAACTGTAATTAACTTTCTTCGGCTGTCAAAAAGAACTGCGGAGAATCTTCGACAAAAATCGTACCATCTTCTTTTGTGCTGAGGGGGCCAATATTGTTGTCATCCTTTGGTGTTCATTGTTGCACTATATATGAGATCATCAATGATTTATGACATCTTTAAGCTGCAAAGGGTGTGTTTATTATGTGACATCTTACTGCAAAGGGGTAATTTAGAACCCCTCAAGGATGGGAAAGGACAAACTTTAAACCCTCACTGCCATTTTCTCACTTTTATGATGTGCTAAGGGGCTGTTTGGCAGGGTTGCCATGGGGACTGATCCATCATAGTCCAATGACATGAAAATATGGCTGACCACTTTGATATGGTGACTCTTGTTTTTGATGTATCTACGGTCTAATACCCTCTGATATTTTAGATGGAGGTACATACTCTACAGTAAATGTGTGGGTGGAACCATCAACTTCGAAATGACATAGAGACGAATTTCTCAAAAGGTACTTAGATATAATAGTCCATACCTTATGCGTCTAAATTCACAATCTCTTCTCAGCTAAGTGAGTAATATCTGTGAGAAATTGTCATTATGTCATATGTTTCAGACTGAACAGTATAGCCAAAAAAGAGCTATCTGTATTCTCATCTTGTCATATAATCTTTTCCTCCTACAATAATCCTTGGGAGAGAAATCTTGTACTCATAAAAACATCTGTCTGACAATTTCATGTGGGAATAAAAAATTCTAAATAAATGATTATTACATGTGAAATATGAAATTTTGTCTGTTATAACTATGCAGCATCACCCAAAAAAATTGCAATCTTCCTATAAAAAAGGAATATAAAGCCGATATATGTCTTACTGATATACAAGGAGATCTCAAGGAATGTTTTGCGTCTATGTTTTTTTACATCCAGTATTTGTAATAATCACCCAAAAAGACATCTCTTGTATAGGTGTTTACAAGATAAATGATCTATTTAGAGGGGAAGGGCAGTTCTTTATTTGCCTTTGGGACAAGAAAAGCAGATCTTTAACACATTTGCCCGAATACCATCTCAAACATGCACATTCCTTAACTTCAATTGGGATCCACCTCTTCAACTTACCCTGCATGGCAGCTGGCAAAATGTCTGATGTCAGTTCCGGTGTGAGTTTGATTTCAATATCAATCCGATGTGACTTTGATGTCAGTCCGCTATGTGTCCATTGTGAGTTTGATGTCAGATCGATTTCAGTAATGTGTCAACTGGTATGG
Source organism: Platynereis dumerilii (assembly GCA_026936325.1). NCBI lineage: Eukaryota > Metazoa > Annelida > Polychaeta > Phyllodocida > Nereididae > Platynereis > Platynereis dumerilii. The sequence continues at coordinate 15,885,910 of JAPTHN010000004.1, forward strand.
CTGAGGCAGCCAACATTGAGGCAGCTTGTCGGCATATGCTAAAGGGGCAGCAGCAAATTGTAGACAACGAGACTTCATTCTTGGACATGTATTCTAAGGGGTAAGTAACACCAACAAACTTATGATGTCATTTTTCCCCATAGAATAACACAATTGCACATCAAATTTCAGTGTCTCAAACTAATTTGACTTTTCCCTGTTCCTTAATTGATATGATGATGTGGTCATTGGTCACCCTATCAGCGCAAACTAAGATGTTTGTTTATCAACACTAATTATGCCCTCACAACAATGAAGGCTACATTAACAATAAAATATGTTTAAAATGAAGCATTAACAAGAAATACTATAAACATACATTTATCGTTTGGAAGTTTCACCCATGTCCAATTTAACCTAATTCCGTCCAAGCAGAGAGTCTGTCATGATTAATCTAAAATCCAAATTCTGTTAAGTTCAATTTTAGATCTGCTATTTTAGGCAGAAAGCAGGCTCTGTTGCAGTTGAATGCCCCGTTTGCTTTTGGTTGATTGCACTAAACCAGCTCAGACTTTAAGCAATGGTGGCTGTTGTTCTTTCTGTTCAAGTTAGAAGCTATGCTACAATAATTGAAAAATAATACTTCCCTGTCAGGGTCGAAGGGTGATCTATCAAGTAGGATTAGAGATTTGAAAGGATTCCACATTTGCAGATAGTTCTTTAATTCATCTAAATCGTTCTTTTCTGTTGTGGTATTTGATTGGATGATAGATTTAAATCTAGTTTTACCTTGAGTGGCTTAAATTGAGGATTTTGCAGGACTTAATCTGTTGATCCTATTAATCATTTCATTAGATACGGTAGCTACTATTGCTAGAACCAAGAGGCTACACTACCCATTGAACAGCAGGGCTGGAAAACCGCAGAATGCCATCTCAACAATTGAAGACCTCAAGCAACGCTATGGCAATAAAATAAACTTTTGCACAATTATTCCTGCCTGCCTGAGTAAATATTTCAAACATCACAACAAGAACAGACCCCTTCCTGATGGTCTTGAAGAGGAACAGGCTGCCCTATTGGAGGATATAGAAACCATCAATACTCATATCACCCAATCTAACTCTGCTGGCCCCAACGTCAACATCAACTTATCAAAGAGGTTTCACAGACAGGCCAAGAAAAAGAGGCAAAGAATATCTACACTGGCTTACAGGAGAGTCTCCAGATTCTGCGACAAGGACCTTCCAGACAGACTCCATCTATCTGACGATATCAAACCGACTTGCTTTTCCTTGATATACAACTCAGCCATGAGAGACCTTGGTCGACAGCAAGCACAACCATCATCAGCTGACGAAATCAACCTAAACTCATCACAGGACGACTCAGACGCTGACTGGGATTTCAAACGCAAGCATTTAGTTGACAATAGGCCTGTGATCTGTAATTTGTAGTTGACCATAGGCAGCAACCGTGGCCAATGGTCCTCTATAAGCTACACCTCACTGAGTTAGCCATAGGTTGCCAACGCGGCCAATGGCTTCTAAGATGCCTAAAGTCACTGATCTCCATCATTACTTACTAGCAGTTGGCCTCAGTATTCTCATATCACCAGGAGACGGTCACTGTCTACTCCACTCAGTCATATCATCAATCAAATTCCAGCTCAATGACAAAATAAACCTTGATGCTCTCAAATCTCGTCTATATATTGAATCTATCAACAATATCAATGAATATCTACAATTTACTGATAATCCCAGTAGAAGTTTATTTACAACTCACATGAGATAGTATATTTTGTATAAGAACTACAATAATCAATATGGGGATCTTGCCCCTCTTATCCTGGCCAACACCCTCGGTGTCACAATTACAATAATAAATGTGAATTCTGATCACTCATTCAATAAAATTGTCATCCACCCAAGAGACCGCACTAACCGAAAGATCTTCATTCATCGCAAAGGAGAACATTACAACGGCTTCAGGGCTACTTCTCCTTCACTTCACACATCTACCACCAACCAGGAACTTCGCATCGCTGATATTACCCCGCCTTCAGTGGAACATCAGGCTCATTTGCATCACAGTGAAAGAGCAAATCCAAATCCTCCAGAATCAAAAATTGCGTACTCTTCCGAACAACTACATCTACTCCAGTCTAATCAGCATCATATCAAGAGGGATGTGCGTAAGAGACTATTCCATCTCCATCTCTGGAAGCCCAAGGATTCAAGAAGACCCTTTGACATCAATCATGGCTCCAACTCAACACATCTCAGGCCCTTACAGAAGTCAAATATAGTTCATCGGAAATCACAGGACCTTCACATTGCCATGGTCAACACCTGTTCCATCAGAAACAAGATTGATGACTTCATTAATCATAATATTGAATCATGCTATGATGCATGTTTCGTAACGGAGACCTGGCTACAAGACAACAACCCGATTGACAAGGCATCTATAGACGCCCTCAACACAACAACACACACTTTCATCAGCTGCCCAAGGACCAGCTCCACACGTGGAGGCGGAATTGGAATTTTCTTTAACAAGGCACTGAAGGTCAACATCATCAGACACCAAATCTACTCTACATTTGAGATGTGCTTATGCAATATTCAATCTAAGGCCTTCAAATTTCTCGCCATGTGTGTCTACAGACCACCTTATTCCATCAAAAATAGGAAAACTTTTCCGATGTTTATTGCGGAATTTTCAGACGTCTGTTCATCTCTTCTTGCTAGTCATGGCGACAAGAGATTACTAATCACTGGGGACTTCAATGTTCACATGGATGAACCTCATAATGCAGACACCAAGTCCTTCAATGAATTTCTCAACACCTTTGACTGGCACCAGCATGTCACTGATACAACACATACTTCTGGTCATATAATTGACCTGTGTATTACTTCCACAAATGGTGATCTTCGCATCTCCCAACCCTCCATTGATTACTTCATTTCGGACCATGCATTCACCAGTTTCTATCTGAATGTGCCCAAACCTCCAATTCATCGAGTATCCATCACGTCAAGAGCCGTATCAAAAATAGACAAGGACAAACTCCGTCAAGATCTCATCCGACTTGTCGACGAACTACTGGCCTTCTCTACCAATGATGTCACACAGCTTGCGTTACTATATGATCAACGCCTAAAACAACTCCTACAGAAACATGCTCCATTAAAGTCAAGGATGATTACACCAAGGACTTGTGTGGCATGGTTTGATACAGAGGCCAAGCATCTTAAAGCCAACTCAAGAAAACAAGACAAAGTTTGGAGGAAGACGAAAGATCCCATCGATTTACTTAACTTCAAGACTGCTAGACGAGCATATCGACATCATCTCCATGCAAGTAGATAGCCCGCTTCAATGAGTCGATCAAAGCTGCAAGCGGAAATTCGAGGCAATTATTTTCCATCACCATGGGTCTCATGGGTAAAACCAAGGTCAACACCCTACCTGACACAAATGACGACACACGCCTTGCGAGCGAGTTTGCAGATTACTTCATTGCAAAGATCGAGAAGATCCGTGACAACCTACTCAACTCGCCAAAATATCAACCGGTTGGCGTTGCTCATTCCCAATTGTCGAGTTTTGAAGAAGTATCACAAGATGTAGTGATCAAAATGCTTCGAACATCCAGGCCTACTACTTGTCCGACAGATCCTATTCCAACATCACTAATCAAGGAGAACTGTGACATCTTATCATCACTAATCACAGCAATCATAAATCAATCACTGAGCCAGGGTTCATTTTGTGATCACTGGAAGATGGCCACAGTCAAACCACTCTTGAAGAAAAGTGGCCTTGAACTTATCTTGAGCAACTACAGGCCAGTAAGCAATCTCAGTTACGTATCAAAGATTGTTGAAAAATGTGTGGTATCTCAGTTGAACTCCTATCTGTCAACACATGATCTCCATAGTGGACATCAGAGCGCCTACAAGGAGTGCTTCAGTACTGAAACAGCTTTGTGCTCGCTTATGGATCAGCTACTTTGGTCACTGGAACGAGGACAGGCCACCATACTTGTATCATTGGACTTAAGTGCAGCTTTCGACACTGTAGATCACCAGATTCTAGACGAAGTGCTCAAGGCATGTTTTGGAATTTCTGATAATGCCCTTGGGTGGATTACATCGTATCTTCGTGACAGAAAACTCTGTGTCAATATAAGAAACAGCCAATCTGATGTCAAATGCTTCAACTTCTCCGTTCCTCAAGGAAGCTGCCTTGGTCCAATCCTCTTCAATTTGTATTGCAGCACAATTACAAATTGCATAGATGAAGAACAAATCCTTGGAGGGTATGCCGACGACCATTGCCTCATTGACTCCTTCGATCCAGCAAATCCTGCAGAAGAGATGAGCTGTGTCAAACGCCTTGAATCCTCTCTACATAAAATCAGCGATTGGATGGCATCGAATATGCTCAAAATGAACCCCACCAAGACAGAAACAGCAATCTTCGCCAGCAAGACAGTCTTGGGAAAAGTCATCACATCATCCATTGAAGTCGCCAATGAACAAGTTTCTACATCGGATCATCTCAAATACCTCGGAGTGTGGTTTGACAGTCAACTGTCAATGGAGAAGCACATCTCAACCAAGTCGAATGCTGCCATCGTGAACATCAGAAACATAGCATCAATTAGGCGATTCATCAATCTCGACACGGCAAAACTCCTGGCTTCATCTTTGGTGCTCACACATCTTGATTACTCCAATAGTATACTTTGTGGATTACCCAAAAAGTCTATTATACGTCTCCAGAGAATACAAAACTGGGCAGCGAAAGTTGTACTTCAGCGTGATAAGTACTCCAGCTGCACTGATGCTCTTGTCACCCTCCACTGGCTCCCAATTAAGGAGCGCATTGACTTCAAGATCTTGAGCCTTGTCTACAAATGCCTGAACAACATGGCCCCACAGTATTTATCATCACTCATCAAGACTAAGACATTTGCAAGAAACACTCGGGCTAGCAAAAGCGGAATTACACTTGAGGTCCCTACTGTTAGGAAGTCAACCTTCGCCGCAAGGGCTTTTAGTGTTTACGGACCAAAGCTGTGGAACTCCTTGCCTGCAGATCTACAAGAATCTACCTCCTTCATTGCCTTTAAACGAAGTTTGAAGACGGAGCTGTTCAGACGTGCTTTTAATCATCCAGGAAGATCTTAAATCAATTTTAATAAAGCCATTACAATCATCCCCTTTTTTAACCTTTGATTAGGAGGCAGCAACCGCGGCCAACCTATTTCAAATTGTTTTTATTCGCTTTTTAATATATTTTAATATATTTTTATGTACTAGGAGGCGGCAACCGCGGCCTAACTAGTCTTTATTGTAAAGCGCACCAGAATGCATAACTACTGCAAGGTGTAGCGCTCAACAAATGAATAATAATAATAATAATAATACGATTAAGAAATTATTTCTGCTATCTGCTACGTCTAGAAGAATCTATTGTGTTGAAGTCATAGGCTTTTTTTTTTCAACATTTGCCTAGATTTCAAGATCTAGATTTATCGCCATTTCAAATTAAATGGCTCAGAAACCATTGATTTTGTATAAGCATAGGCATATGGGAGGGGGGGCCAGGGGGGGCGGTCGCCCCCCCAAAAGTTTGGGAAACAGTAAGATTCGGGCAAAAAGGCTAAAAAATTTGGGCAGATGATAAGTTAAAAACTATTTAAAATTAGTTATTTCCAGGCTATTTCATTTGAAATGGTATTAAATTTAGATCTCGAAATTCGGGCAAATGTCGCTCGCCCCCCCAAAAATCACGCGTCCCGTACGCCTATGTGTATAAGTTTATTTTATCGTCCACCCATGTTTTTTTAGCTTTTTTGTTGAAATCTTAGTTAAACTTCCCTCATGCTGGCAACAGGCACACATAATATATTCAAAAAGTGTTTTATGCTTGTTTGAGAAAAGTTCTAAAATATCTAAGGGTGTGTTTACGAGGCTGTAGACAGCCCATTTTGTGTTGGAGAAATCATGAAATGGGCTGACATAAAATTCACACTGGCAAAAGTGAAGAACTATGTCTTATTTATTGGGTATTAGCCCTATCCTAATGGTAATGTATTCCACTTAAGTGTCATGAAAACTTTTAAGCATTTACTTCTTAAGATGTTAAACATGCACTCCCAGGCTAACTTGACCTTACGTATGTGGCTTGTTTGCATCTTGTCTGAATATGGAATTACAACGTCCTAAGTTAAATGTTCAAAGAGATTCAGTATAGTACTGTCACAAAAGATGATATGAAATAGTCTTTCAAGATTTGACCCTTTCCTTATAAAGAAAAGATTTTTGTCAGTTTCCAGTGATTTGAGCAAATCACTCCAATTTTTATATGTTCACAAAGAAATGCAGCAATATGAGCAACCGCGTGCTGGTCCACCATCTGTTTGGAGAGCTCTCCGATGGAAGGGAAAGGTATGCCAATATCACAGACAATTGACAAAAGACAGTGTCTTTGGGTTTTTTACCTTGTAATCTTGAACACTGTTATGAGCTACCCTAAAAATTGTTGAAAATTTTCAAAAACATTTATTTCAATCTATGATTATGGCAGGCTATAAGGCATAGTCATTGCGCAATATTTAATTCAAAATAAATTATTGGTTTCTGTGATTGCCATTCTGTAAGGTGAGTGCTGGTGAGCAGATTTATCTGCATTTGGTGCAATTTCTTTTTTTTGAGATATTATCTGGTTAAGGAGTAGTAAAAATTTGGGAGTGCCCTCCCCAAATGAATAAATCCAACTGATTAACAAGAAATTTATAAATGAATTACTGTTAATAAGCCAATACGGTGGCTTTTGCCTTATTCAGTACAGAAAGGGTGCTAACTGTTGGATACTCTATTTGAGCTCCAAATCCTGTGTTGTTGAAATGATCACGGTTTATAGTCTGGCAGCAGGAGGGTCTGACCCAAAGTTGGCTGTTATAGTTTTTTTCTCACTTGATTCGTGACCTTGGAACCTTCCTTTAGCACATCCTGGCGGGTGTGTTTGTGCCACCCTTGGGCATTCCAAAATATTCAAGATGGCCGCCAAGATGGCCGCCGAAACACAAATTTGCCACTTCTCAGGCCCTAATTAGGACATGCCATCATGTGATAGGTCTTTTTCTGTGTTTTCTTGGTCAACAAATTCATTTATGTGGGTTTTAAAGCTCTACATGCAATATCTGACCCTTTAAACCAAGATGGCTGACAAAATGGCCATCTGATGGGCATTTTCGCCTATTTTGGCATTTGATAGACACTGAGCAAGTGGTGGGAAGTAATTTTCTGTGATTTTTAGATCTAGAAATTCTTTAGGATAAGTTTTTAATGCCATTGATGTCACATTTGAGGATTAACATTTTGAAATGCTGCCTAAGATGGCCATCAATGGGAGTACCATAGGCACAAACTAACCGTAAACGATAAGTGAGAGGTAATTTTCATATTTAGTCGGGTTAAGATATTCATTTATTCAGGTTTAATAACCATACAAATATTTTTTTTAATTTGATATGCAAGATGGCAACCAGAAAAGACTTATTCCTATACTATATGCTCGATAATAATAGCTTTACAAGCTCGGTAATAATAGCTTTACAGGCTAATTTTCTTTGTTATAAACACCGAGGAGAAATAAAAGTGGTTTGATTTGATTTGACCATAGTAATGTCCCATTTAGCTTTTCAAAACTACATGCAGAACTTTGCTTAAGAGGGGTCATCTTTCATGTTAGTAAGGTCTAGATATGTACCCAGGCTAATTCATTTATCAATTCAAAAGCCATAGAACTTTGTTTATGTGGGTCTTAAAGCAATAAAAAAATAGTTTTCTTTATATTTAATTCAAGTAGACCTTTCTGTACAAAGAAATTCCAACCTGGAAGAGCAAGCGTGTATGAGAAAATTAATATCAATATGGATTACATGTATGTACATGTACCTTTTTGCTTCAGTTTTGTCATTACTTCTTACTCTTAATTTGCATAAAAGTGGCATTTAGAAAGTCATTAAACCAGGTAAGATTGTTTAAAGTATCACCATGAACCTAAAAGATTTCTTAGGAATTATGGATACCAAAGATACATGGCATAATTGGTATGCACACTATTGGTCATGCTGCAATCTTGCTAAACTAGTTGTGACCTCCAAGAAAACATCGTGCCAGCAGCATAGTCACAAAGCATTATTGATGTGAAAGAGTGGTTGTTAAAACTTGATGTAATGCGATAAGCCAGGCATATTCAATGGTATATGAATCAGCCTGAATCTCCTGATTCAAGAACAGTCACCGTTAACATACCTTCATACCCATTATGCATGTTTGTGTGCTCCTTGTCACATTTATCTACATGTATAGTGATGTGTGTGATAACAGTGGTTTGGACCATTAAAATACCCCTATTATAAGACTGACTTGTATTATATGGTTGCCTTCCTTTTGCAATACATGATATGTAGTTTTTATACTGAAAGAGAAGAGGCGAAAATACTACACCCCCCCCCCCCTAAAGGCTGCTTCACTGCCTCAGGCAATCTGGCTATGAAAATTGTTTCTTTTTTTTTGCTAAAATTTTACCTCATGAATTTTACTCATTCTGAAAAAAGAACAAAGCATCAGTTACCAAGAGAAATGCAACAACTGCCAATCTCCTTTCAAAACCTGACTACAACATGGAAGGCACATCGCACATTAGAAGGATGTATCAGTATAAATGATATCAGTAACCAAAAAGCAGTATCGGTATAGGATCGGAGACAGTACTGATCTGATTTGTTATCATCAGGGCTGTGCAGAGCCTGCAGTAGGCCCAGGCCAAAATGAAAAAGTAGGCCCCCCTTCAGCGGCTTTAGGTCAGCAAATTCTGACCATGTTAAATATAAAATATAAAAAGCCCATTACATGGGTTGATTTGCGGCTTTTCCTTTCTCGGCAATGTTAGTTTTGAAATTTACTCACTCCAGGTTAAAATCTAAATTTCAAAGCCCTTATATAAAAAAATCACCTTAGATTTTGAATTACCATACATTTAATAAATTCTCCAAATCAATCTAGCTGACAACTGACAGGGTGTAATGATTATGAAGAATGCAATAGACTTTCTATTTTTGACCCAATCTTACAAAATTACCAAACTGCTAATGGATGCTTATTATCGTTTTCATAGCTACATGTTTTTCAAGTTTGCAATTTACTTCATTCCAAAACTGTGATGTCAGAGATTAAGTTGAATAATTTCGTTTATTACAAGCACATATTTCTGGAAACTGACGAAGTGCATTGACACATGGATGATGTATGTTTCACTTGTTCAGCTTGCCGTGGCTGAAAGATGCTTCAATGAACTGTAACTGAACCAAACAGACTGCTTAGCCTCAAAGGAGAGTTGCAATTACTGACAACAAAAATTGTGATGACTGGTGTCTTGTGAAAAACGGCAACACATTTTGTTTGGAAAACAATGAAACTCTTTTGGTGAGGTGCAACACTCAGCTCAGACATGCGTTGTTTGCTGTAGTTGTACACATATAGTAACATTGCCTGGCAGTTTTAAATTCCTTTGTCATAAACTGTGATGTCAAACTCTGAACTGATATGTCACAGATTGAAGTTTAGACCAATCACATTGACAGATACACGATGATGTCACGGTTTAACTGCAAAACGAAGTTTTCAAAAAAACACATAGCTATGAAAACGATAATAATGTAAAAAGTTCAAGATTACTGAAGATTTTACCTGGGGCAATGAAGAAACATCAAAGTACAATTAACAGATTTTTGGACTCTTAAAAACAATAGTTGCAAAGTCCTTGCAATCAAAATGTGAAATTTCAGTACAGACTGAGATTCTGACAGTGATACTTTCAGGGCTTACAGCCTTTCACAAATCTCAAGAAACATTTAGACTAGCATTTCTGACACTATTAAGTCAGACACTCCCTTGCAAACCAATCAGCGAATCTTAAAATTGACCTAGTGAAAGCTTTTATTGCTTCTTTCAAAAAAATCTTCAATCAGATTTTTGAAAATTCCAATGATTTACGACTGTTGATTTACAGAGTAGTGAGGTGAGGAGAAATTCTTTCCCTATCATTGAACAAAGAAACTATTCCTATCAGAACATTGAAACTATGTTCATTTGTTGCAACAGTTGCCAGGATTGACAAAAAAATGCAGGACAAATTGGATTCGGGAACATGTTATCAAATTTCAAGTAAAGAATTTCCTCATAGATATTCTTCAGGCTGACAAAAACTAACTAAAATTTCACATGGAAGAATCGTTTCAGCAGCAGAATTTTCACTCTCCAGATCTTGTTAAAAAACATCTCACAATTGATTGATGGTGTCTTTTTGTACAACTAGTGCATGTGGAACCTCAATATCCTACGAACAGATTGACCTCAATGACAAATACAGCATTACTCCGTGTTTCTCATCTTGCATCTTACATGAGCAGGAACATACAAATCTTGGGGTAGACCAGCCTATGTGGCGAAGTGGCAGCTGCTACAGGCCCATTCACTCAGGGGGCCATTGAAAGATGCCAAAGAGATATAAAAATTTAGAAAAACTACGTATGAAAAAGTTTGGATTGTGTGGTACCCGCTTACTGGATCCTGAAGCAGGACCCGGACCAAAAATCAAACTTTAAGATGGGGGCCCCCAAATTGCTCAATGGAAGAGGGTCTAGTATTGTGCAGGGCCCTATCACATTGGAGGCCAAATGGTTCACCCTAACAACATTTTCACGAAATACCCATCGATAGAAATCGCTGAGAAAAATAGACCATAAACGAGACATCTAAGATTTACTGAGAACAAGATGTAAAACCAATATGGAAATAAAGCGATCAGTTAAATTTTAACCTTACACAGTACAATGATAATTATGTAAATTTTAAATTGCTGACAGTAGAGATGTGAGGGCCCACCAACTGGTTTTTACTGCAGAGCCGAAAATGGCAAAAGTCTAAACCTGTACAAATCGAGTAAAAACTCATTTTCGCAACGCGCAGTTAACCTTACTTTGGAAGTAGGCCCCCTGAAATTTGGGGGCCCCTGCCATTTGGCCCCCCTGGCCCCCCCTCTGCTCAGGCCTGGAACTTATCATGATGGTTACTATCAGTATCGGAAGTATCGGCAACAAAATACCAGTATCGGTATTGGATTAGAGTAAAATAAGTGGTATAGGTCCATCCCCAGTGATAACTTATAAGGCTCTCAAGAGTACAGTGGCTTGCCCATCCAAGGCAAGATATTCTAAACACAACTTTAAGAAGTTTAATAACATAGTACATTTCTCAGTTTTGACACTACCCACTGCCTGTTGTTGTATATTGAAGTTTTGAAAGCAGCACTTGGTAAATTCTTGTCCCCATTATGATCATTGTCATTAAATGATAAATTGTGTGATTGAATTAGCAAATTATCATGTATAATTCATATTGAAAAGAGACTATCAGGTGTAAGTTTTATTACCCTATAAGATTCAGAACGATCTTGATCTGCATCTAGTAGATGAATTTAACTTCAGAAGATCTTATAGATTTTTAGCCAGAATTTTCGGCGACGTCTCGTCGTCTTCATCAGTGGCGTTGTTGATTGATCTGCATCGTTTGCTCTTGAAGACTATCTACTCTGACCACCTGGCAACTAAATCCTACCTCTCTATTCTATTAACAGTTTCTGATAATGGTTTTATGGCTCTACAACTTAAAAATCATGTCTTCTCTAAAATAATCTGAGTGACTTTTCTTCTTCCAGCCAATGCTACATATTCCCTCATTCTAATAGTGAACACGTCGTCCAAACAATATTGAATGAATTTTCATACATATTGATATGAATTACGAGAAGTATATGCTCTTTTGTTTTTGTTTTGTTTTCCCTTGCCTCTAAATACCCCACACCGGTGCTGATGGAGCGTAAAACACAAACTCACTCACTCACTTTGTTTTTTTATCCAATTTTGCTTGAAGTCAATAATTATTACTTCTATAGTGGTTTAATAAATCTTCAACAGCAGTAAGTGGTTATGTAGGCAAGAGTTACTGTTTTGAGTTTGCGATATTTCAGTTTTCCTGATACTGCTGTTCTGAAGCTTGTATATCTTTGGCATTTATGTCCAGCTTTCACAAAACTTTACACATACTGATGAGATAAGGTGGTAACCTAGTGTGACATCTTTAGCAAAGCCGAGGAATTCAAAGGGCCGCAAAGTTCAGGACGACAGTTATCATGGAATTTTGCACATGTTGAGTCAATTTTGAGGGGGTCAGTCCTATGTTCTGGGGTCCATCTCTGCAGACTAGGTAGGTCTACAGTGATGAGGTAGGTGCACATGACTTTGTGTTCTTCTCCAGATAAATCTGCATCAAATTTTACCTTTAATTGTAGAAATCTGCCTCTAATCATGTTGACACGAAATTCCGACCTAAGTGCCTGTCAGTCTGAATGTAAAGGATGATGAAAATGTGGAGTATTTTCTCCCATCATAGTATGCATTTTCCTGAATGTTACTTGCTATCTCCTCCAAAATCATAGGAATTGACAGATTCCAGTCAAACTTCTCTTCCATGTAAGTTTATTTAACCCCCAATTAAAGACTCTTTAGATCAACATCTGGCATGCATGATGCACATATCACAAGGGGTTCAAATCTGGCAATGTTCGTCAGAATAGCAGGCCTGTTGCTGGGGTTACTTTTAAAACAAGTTCTTTAACATACAGGGCTACCCAGCTGCAATTTTTTTACTATTCTTGATATATATGAAATGTCAAATATTGCTTTTATGGTTATTTATCCTCAAGAAAGAATCATGGATGCATGGAAAGTCATCCCTCTCTTGTCAGAGTAGGTCAATTAGCAGCTGAGATAGGGCAAACACAACTATACTGGCTGCATTTTTGGGCAGCCATCTGTGATTTCTATTCTCAAATATAACAAGAATGGCTTGGAATGTTAACCCATTGCATTTCCTGATATGAAAGAAATAGAAAATGACCTCCTTCTTCATGTTTCATGTCAATCAATGGCCACAAAAGTCGAAAAAGCCAATCGGAGGGCCATTTTGTCAGCCATCTTGATTTTAATGAGTGATATATTGCATGTAGAGCTTCAAAACCCACATAAATGAATTTGTTGACCATGAAAACATAGAAAACGACCCATCACATGTTGCCATATGCCAATTAGGGCCTGAGATGTGGCAAATTTGTGTTTTGGCGGCCATCTTGGCGGCCATCTTGAATATTTTGGAATGCCCAAGGGTGGCACAAACACACCTGCCAGGATGTGCTAAAGGAAGGTCCCAAGGTCACAAATCAAGTGAGAAAAAAACTATAACCGCCAACTTTGGGTTAGGGCATGAAATGGCTCTTCACTGCCGGACTATTATGGTTGTTTGAATGATTAATGTAAGCACACTAAAATGAACTCTTCGCAATACTTCTGAGTGTGATTTGATATCATGCAAGAACAATTAAATTACCCTTAAAGGTAGTAAGTCCACATTTTTAATAGACTGTTTGTGGATAGATTTTAGTCATATTTAAAACATTCCAGTTGAAAAATTTACCTAAAGTCAAGACATTTTATTTTGGCAGTAAGTTTTTAGCCAATGAAACAATCCATGATTAAGTCTGATGTTTAATTTTTGGTTTACTAGACTAAGTACACCATGACCAAGCATGATTTGGATTAAATATGTGTCCTCTAATCCCCCAGCTTCATCATACAGGCACTTACAATGTTAAATTTCTGCAGCTCTTCAACACATTTAGAGCTATTTTTAGCCTTCTGTTGTGACGTCATCAGCATTGTTGGCTCTATGACATCACTGAAACAATGGTGACGTCACAACAGCAGCAATAGAAGAAAATGGCTCCTTGAGCTGTGTTGACAGCAATGTTATTCCCCAGATACAATAAATGGATGTTGGACTCTGAGTATTTTACTATATGTGACGTCATCTATGTTTATTTAGATCAGCGCCCCCACCGGTCATGGCAAGACAATGGTGACGTGACGTTATCATAACATGGGATCGAGTCTCAATCCTGTTACCATGACGTCACCAGTTCAAGTTAGTGCTTGCCATGCCCGGTGAGGTCGCATGGTAAAACAACATAACGTCACGTAGGCCAGAGTCAGTTGTCAAGTCTATGGTTATTCCAATGGGATTACCTCAAAACTATAGCTACAACATGCCAATACTTCCTAATGTTTATGAAACTGTTTGGTCAAGGTGTCAGGAACAGGAGGAGGCAATTATTTTTGTCATGAGTAAGGTATGTTTTTTAATTATCAGCCAAAAACTTACTGCCAAAAAAAAATGACTTGACTATAATTGCTATTCTATTGACAATATAAGAAGTTCATTTCCTTGAAAAATGTAAACAAATAATTTTTCATGCTGTGAAAAAGCCCTGCTTTGTTTACATTTCAAGCAATGCAGGGCTCTCCTTAGGTAATTTAAAGCTTTAAAAGCAATTAAACTCACTAAACTATAGAAATCACGCATTTCTGTTGATTGGAAATGTATACTTTACTTTAAATCTTTCAATTTATTATCCATAACAACAAGCTAAATTTTAAAATAAAATCGGTGGACTTACTACCTTTAAGAGCTCCAACTTAATCATTGTAAGTACCCAAGAGATCATTGTAGCCCTGGGGCAGAAGCAATTAAGCGTTAATTACAAACCCTAAAACCCCAGATTATCATGCAATGCTTTCTTTTTGCATGACAATGCTATGCCCTTGGGAAAATTACTTGTTTCATTCTTTTGTCATTTGGGAATATCTGCAGGGAACATGCAATAGATACAGGCAAGATATACTTGGTTTTTAGCCTTTGGATCGACCAACTCAACTTATTTCCTGCACACAAACAAATGAGCTTACCTACAACTTTTATTTTTTATCAAACGGGCATGATAAAGAATTGAGAAAACAGCTGCTTTTTTTTTGTCCTACAGACCAACCCTAGAAAAAAATACTTTGAAATGAACCAAGAAGCCAAAGATTGACAAAGTTTGGCCTTAATGTTGTAACTGAATGACCCTAGGTACATTTGGTAATATAATATATCTATCTATTGATGATAACAAAGAGTGTGTCATTTTGGCAAAGGGATCTTGAAAAAAAAAGTACATGGTATGTACATTTACAGTTTTCCCACGTTAAAAAAAATTTTTTTTTCACAACTTTTCAAGTCAAGTCCAACCAACTTCATTGTATCCCGAAGGTAATTCTTTGTCTTTAGTATTATCATGTTAAGAGCGCCCTTGGAAGGATCGCAGAGGGTTGCAAAGTGTCCAATGTTCATAATTATCAGATCATCATCATTGTTAATGCACGTAAATACGCATCGGAGGTTAGCAAAAGATGTGATAGAAAGAAAGGTGAAACTCTGCGTTAAGTATTTGCGGTCTCCACTTAGTGACATTGTCTAGCAATTAGCTTGCAACAAAGAAAATGCATTGCCTATTTGTCTAGCTATAATGGACAGACAATGGGACAACAGTAGCAGTGCTTCACGAGATAGTTGGATGATTGTCTTATCATTATTACATAACACACTTTGCCAGTTAATTGCTTTCATGGCGAAGACAACAGGGTTTTGTAATGAATTGTTAAGTTGATGGAATCTCATATTGTAAGGGTTAATTGAAGTCATATTGGGACTAGCTTCCAACTTATTTATTCTAAAGTAGTACTGGGGTTGTCTTCAGTTACTGAGACACGGCTATGAATAAGAAGACGTTGATCCAATTGAATTTGCAACTTATACACTCATGCTCATAAATATGGAATATAGGAAAACAGGAAAACGACCATTGAATTGTGGCCACCCAGCTTGAATTCAATGGTTAAAATCACACTTTTAAGAACCTAAGTGCATTCCTAAAGAGTTTCTTGAAGTCCTCACGTAAATATTTGCTAAAATTTTTGAAAATTTTGGAACCTGGAGGAAAGCGAACAAACGACGTATATATACGAAGTTTACGTAGGGTTAGAATTGCATCCAGCGATGTTGATTTACTAAAGTTACTGGTATCAAATGAAAAATTAACCTTTAAATGAGTCAATTCAATGGCCATTAGCACGTGGAACCTCCAAGACAAATAATTAGAGTGCAGACAAAATTGGTCATATTTATGCTTGGGCCAATGGCACAGGTTTTTTCATTTTCTAATTCCAAGACTGCACGACAACAAGGGATATTTTAGTGATATACAACTTTACACCCAATGTGTGCTCAAGGGCAATTTCGTAAACTCAGATTTACAGATTTGGCACTTTAGCAGCTTGTGTAGCCATTCCACCATACCTTACCTATTTCATTGTTATCCTGGCATGAGGCCAGGTAATAGGGGTATCAGACAAGCCGCCAACCAAAAACTCCAAGTGCAACAGGAGCTGAGCTACATCAAAATATCAGCGTTTCGGACGTGCATCGTGTGATGTACGTCCGAAACCCTATATATTTCGATGTAGCTCAGCTCCTGTTGCACATGGAGCTTTGGTTAGTGGCTTGTCTGATACCCCTATTACGTGGCCTCATCTCTATATAACAATGAAATAGCTGAGATGTAATGGTAGGGCTACACAAGCTGCTAGAGTGCCAAATCTGTAAATCTGAGTTTACGGAATTGCCCTCTAGCAAAATGAGCTATAATTTCAATAAGAAATTGTTTTGACAGTTTGCAACCGAGAGTTTATCACAATAAACAAGGTCTGTTCACAGCCATGGTTTATGAAAATCTCAAAATAAACAGAATCCTCTTCACCCGCCCATATTGGTCTAGTTGAGCTTTTTCTCAGCATATTGAAGTTAATTTTATAACTCTGGACTGACCCAAACACGGATAAAAATAAAACAAGCATCCTGGTTATTTTGATATATTCCATATTTATGAGCAAGAGTGTAAATCAAAGGAATATTTTGAATGGAGCCTCATATGCAATCTTTACTAGAGATTTAAGAGCAAGATAGGAACTGGGAGACATAAAGCGAAACAATTTTTGGTCAGGGGCATCTAATTTATGTTGCGGAAGAGATAACCTTTAGAGGTATTACAAGCTTTTAAAAGTTCAAGTTTTTAGGCAATGACTGAAAGACAACATTGTTCAACAGATGGAGCTGATGCTTGCATCTTTTTGCACCATGTCAGTTTTCTACGTGGAGGGTAAAAGTTCAATGACTTTTTGCTGAGGCAAGTATGACATCCCAAAGGAGTTTTCCTTCAAAAAAAATACACCTTTGCAGGCATCTTCATATTTGATATAGAGTATTAAATCTAGCTACACCACAAATTCAATATAAAAATATTTTTCCTTGAATCAAAGTCTCATATCAGGGACATCCCTATCCGACCTATGTATTCCCTATTTGAGCTTCATATATCAGATAATCATGGACTAGCTAACTTTATGTAACAGAAATCATACATAAATTTCTTACATTTTCCCCTTTTTAGAAAGTTTGCAGACTTCCATATCCCACACAGAATCTGCAAACTCCCACAGAATTTACAAATTCGAAAGTAACTTTTGTGATTAAGAAGTTTTCCGTCACAAATACGGTCCTTCATGCACCATCCCTAGATATGTTGATGCACAGTATTTCTAAATCACTAATATAGTCATCACCCATTAAACTGCACACACATTGATACTTATGTAGCTAAAGCATGCCCTGACTGCCCTCAGTGCCTTGTTGCCACCCAGCTACTTGCACACAGCAGTGAGGCTGTCCCTTGTCCAATCGAGTAATGACAAGCGGAAGTAATGTAGAGCGACCAGTCAAGCATTATATCTGTCGACGGGTCAGTTGACAAGTCAAGTGTTAGGGCACCAGTCAATCTCCTATGAGACAATGCAGTGAGTTGGGGAGTGTTGTGTAATGAGGCTGTATGACGGAGATAGTATGAAGAAAAGGTAGGAGGAAATAGTGATGAATTAGACGAATATATGTTTTACGGTGTATTTCTGTAATGATAGGGCAGAAAAAAGACCATTCAAAGGGGGAGAGAGGAGGAGGAGGAGGAGGAGGAGGAGGAGGAGGAGGAGGAGGAGGAGGAGGAGGAGGAGGAGAGGAGGAGGAGGAGGAGAGGAGGAGGATGAGGAGGAGGAGGAGGAGGAAATCAGAGAAGATAACTATTCAATCAAAAGTACCATTTTGTGAATGGGGCCTGTAGGCCAAGAGCACAGGGGAACCTTGTAGCCTTGAGAAAAACCATACATAAAGAAGTGGGCCTATATGTTCAGGATATGTTCAGGATATAAATGTGCAATGTATGCAAAAACTGGAAGATTCTGATTGTCCCACAAGAAAGACATTTGCCAGCTAAGCCATTGACATCAATGAGCCAGGACAACATGGGAATTCCCTATATACCACAAATTCTGCTTATTCTAAGTTATGTCCCCAACTGCCCTTGCAAATCGAACATGAAGCATGTGTCTTATAAGAAGTAAACACTCTCTTGTGGGGTTGGTTTAAAAGTTGGACCTTTAATCAGAGAAAAAGGCCACAGAAGGTCATGTCTTAAATTGATATAATTATTTTACTACCAAAACAATAGGTCTGATAATTTTGACATGCACACACATTAATCCATCTTCAAATGTGCTATTCAAGCCAAGTTCTGGTCTGGCTAATACTCGGCGAATCCCTGGCACAATTTATGTGATTGTGTCTCTGGACCTGCATTTATCTCTTTGCTGTTAGGGTAGTGTAGATTCTGGGAAATTCTCCACACAAAAGTAAGTGATCAATCTGGAAAATTCCATGTTAAAGTGATATTCATTCACCCGGAATGGGGTGAGCAGGGACGTAGAAAGTTATGAATATTCTGCTTCAGAGAACAGTTGAGTTGCTTAATCAGTGCCAAACGATTGGCCTCAGACATTTATGCTATTCAAATCAGTACTATGCCTTATGTTAGTTATGTAATGAAAGTACCACAATTAACTAAATTTGTTACGTTTTACTATGCCATAGCAGAAACTAATACTTTTAATTAAAATTGTTCAAAAACAATGTTAAAAGCTGATCTTCCTACATGTCTATATCGTTTCCTAAACTTATAATACTGATTGACAAGTAAGCCTGATTGTGATGATTTGATACAGTTAAAAACTAGTGGATGCTTTTCGATGTGCATCTAAATGACTTCAGACATTTTAATCATGACAGCCCATAAATTCTCAGGATACCTTATTGTGGTCCAAATGTAGCCATAAATACCGTCAGATCGAGCTAGTCTGTTGTAGCCCTGTTATTAGCTTGATTGAAATTTCTTATCACCCCCAGGGCTGATACACTGTCATATCGTGGTGCTTGCCAAAGTTTGTGAAATTGAATTCCGGTGATAAATTGTATGAGATATATATATACATTCATCACAGCAAAACAAAACTATACAACTGGAATTTTGTGATACGGTCAACATGAAATCGAAAAATATCAAGCATTATCTATCTGTCTACTTCCATTGACATTAATTGATGTTTTAAAAGGGTGAAATGTACACTGTGTCCTGGATAGATGCATGGATAGCTGACAACTAATGAGTCAAAGTTAAGAAAAAACATTTACTGGAAAGTATTTTTCAGTGTTCTACTGGTTCCAGTAGAGATATTGAATTACCGGCATTTTATTAATTTGATTCCACATAGACAGTGCTTCAAAAGCATTGCTACTAAAATGTACTCACATATCACAGAGAAAATCATTTTTGAATAGTTAGTTATATCAATCACAATTAAAGATGATTACTACATTTTTTTTATGTGTTCAAACTTCAAAATACAATATAATTTTGAATTAGTTGCGGTTGCCAGAATGTAGAACAGAAATACCTACTGCCAGATTTTGATGTTCTGTGTGTAGATGGACTCTAGCCTTCTTCTTATAACCGGAGGACATGGAATGTTGTGCAAAAAGATAATTTTGCATTGATTGTGTACAAATTAGGCTATATCCCATCGCTTTTAAAACAGGTTTCAACAATCATTCTTGATTGTGTTATGCTATACTACAGGTACAGTGCCGCCTGTAAGTATGTGAAACGCATGACATTGTGCCATTGCATCAATGCTAAACATCCTCAGCCTAACTGCTTGTGGAGGCATGAATTTTCATCGGATCAAAGGGAAACAAGGTGGGTCATAAAGGCCGATGTGTGAGGCAAGTGGGATAAAAATAGCAGCCCATTTTCTTCGCTGTAGTCGGAGTTAGGTATGGGTCAAAGTCTTTGATAAGTAAGTGAACCACCCTTCCCTATCTTTTAACATTGGGTCTGCGTTTCACTTACTTATCAAAGACTTTGACCCATACCTAACTCCAACTACAGCAAAGAAAATTGGCTGCTATTTTTATCCGGCATGCCTCACATATCGGCCTTTATGACCCAATATGTTTTCCTCTCATCGGATGAGAATTCGTCCTTCCAGAAGCATTTTGATTAAGGATGTTTAACATTGATGCAATGGCACAATATCATGCGTTTCACTTACTTACAGGCGGCACTGTAATTGTATTTATGCTGCAAAACCGGTCATTTGTGTATTTCCACAAACACTTATTACTTCTTGCAATATAAATAGCTCCAGTTTTTAGACAATAGCAAGTTGAGTGCATTAGTCTTAGTCTCATTACAAATTTCCTATTTTACTACACAAGCTGTCTTCTGTTTGGTAAACAAAAGTGGAATAATTTAAGAAAATTTATTGCAGTTTCACCTTAAATTCTTTAGACTGGAGAAAATCACTTGGCCATAATTTTCTGAAAATGACCTACTTATTTATAATAAAACTGCCCTGCCTCTGGTTATCTCGCCTAGCATGGCTACTTAAATAGCCTTAAGCGTGTGGGACCAAGAGGTCAATAGCCTTTTAGTACATTACTATTGACAGGCTAGCCTCTTAGGCTATCCTGGTATTAACCACTGGCCTCAGCTGCCATAACTTAGCCATTGATAGATTCGATTAATATAGTCATCAGTGAAATGAAGTCAGTAGTAAAGGGAGTCATAGCCAAAATATTCCAGATTAAGTATACTATTACTAACCTAAGGAGAAGTAATATGCAATTTGTCCAGTAAGGACCTTTAGCCCGTGCTATGATAAACACATGTTCCTGATTCCAATGTGAATAATCAGCTTATACCATAAGACAAACAATCGAACATAAATATTAGAGTATAAGAGGAAACAAAAATATCTAATTTGCAATGAATTACTGGTTTGTGGATGGCTCACAGTGATGACAAATGGTATGAGAGTTCTTAGACCTTTGTTATCAATTTATGTGAAGAAACTAAGATATTTGTTGACTAGTGGCATAGACTGCGTAGTACTAAATTATTGGACCAATGACTCGGTGAGGGGGGTCTATCTTGGTTTTTAACATGATAGAGCTGTGAACTGATGCAGTTATTTTTCTATTCTTTTGATGGGACAAATAACCAGCTGGAAGGAGCCTCTCTTTATCAATTTAATTTAGTAACTGGGTGGTTATGGTGGACAGGCCTGCTCTGCTGAAGGTCTTTGGCTGCATGGGTATGTATATGGGCAGCTCATTGTATCAGTGTATGTGCTGGTACATAAAAGATCCCTCACATGGGGTAAATGTGTAACATGTTGAGGACTCCTGCTCTGTCCCCCATTGATCTCACAAACCAACCTTCATGAGCACCAAGAAATCGGCTTAGAGGACTGCCCTTACCATAAATTTTACGTATCTATATATTTATCTATCTATTTATCTCTCTATTTATCCATCTATCTATCTATCTATCTATCTATCTATCTATCTATCTATCTATCTATCTATCTATCTATCTATCTATCTATCTATCTAATATTACAAAAGTTGTGTATTGAAAAAGTTTTGATTAATTCTATATCTATTCTGTTCTACTTCTCTCATATTGTCTTGTTAAACTTTTATAGCGAACGACAGTAAAAGCCTGTATCCTGCTTGAGGGCACTTAACTGAGATATAAATCCATCTTTGCTTTAAGCTGGATTTCTTTAGGGGTCTATAACTACATTTGGCCAAAACTTGTGTTCATATACACAATAAAGTCATAACGTAAGTGTCACTTTTGGAGAAATTCTTGGGCTAATACTGTGATTAGCTTTCTGCGGCTGTCAGAAAAGAGCCGTTGGGTATTGTCAACAAAAATCATAGCATCTCTGTGGCGCTGAGGGGCCCAATAATGTTGTTTTTCTTTTGTTTCCATTGTTACACTGTGGCATCATCAACAATTTATGACATCATTAAGCAGCTAAAGGGTGTGTTTATTATGTAACATCTTCTTGCAACGAGTGATTTAAGACCCCACAAGGATGAGAAAAGGACAACTTAAAGTCCTCAGCCGCCATTTTCTCCCTTTTATGATGTGCTAAGGAGCTGTTTTACATGGTTGCAATGGGGAACAATCAATCATAGTCACATGACATGAAAATATGGCTGACTATTTCAATATGGCTGACTCTACTTTTCGTCTTTATAAGGTCTAACCCTTGTGGACAATTTCCTTTGAGGAACGTTGGTCTAAGGAAGCATTAAACCTCCCATTCACATTGGACCCAACGTTGTAAAACTACGTATTTTGTCGACAGCTGGATACGAGATTACTACGTACGTATATATCGTAAATATTGCGTATTTCTCCAACCTCTGATGTCAACGTAGCCCCCATATTGAAGGAACGCTCGTTATACGCCTCTGGGGCGTCAGGCGTGGCAGGCCAGCCCAGCGCGCTGGTTCTTGCGCATGCGCAGAACTCGGAGGAGGCGGCCATGGCTGCGCTACGCTCGTGTGGATTAGATTTATATCGGTCAAAAACACCATTTATACGCCCGTAACGATTTATTTAACCATGGCCGATTGATTCTAGGATGTGTATGGGTCAAATGACTCATTCGGATGGACTCTAGCTGTTGTGTATGCTTCACAATCATCCTGTCAATCGGCTATCTGGAAGATGTGGATTCACTGTACTAGGGAGGCGCCGGCCAGGGGCGGAGCGCTTGGAGGGGCCCGGGGGACTGCCGCATTGCTTCTTGCGGTCCAGCCACCCTGCCAGGCAGCGGCCCCCGTGGAAAAAAAAAAAAACCCCTTATAGCCTACAATGGCCATATATTTTATATCATAAAGTTGTTGTTGTTGATATGATAAAAGAAAGTTCTGATTTGATTTTTGTTGCAGGATTTTTTTTGGGGGGGGGGGGGTTTCATGAATTTTTATTTATTTAGGGGTTGTGCTTGGTTTAGATTTTTGTTGAACACCTGCAAAGAGAAAACATGAATTAAAACAGTGAAGAGAGAAAAACAGAGAGAGATAGAGAGAGCAGAGCCAGGCAGCAAGCACTGAATGTGGCTCCAAAATAGGCAGACTTTTCTTCCTTGTTTTACCAAGCAGTCTGCGGTCCATTTAAGGACTACAATATATAAATATAAATAACAAAATTCACTTACCTTGCAAGGGATTAATACTTCAACTCTGAAGAGTTGGAAAAATCCCAATCCAAATTGGTCTTGGATAGGTGGCAATCAGGAGAGCTGCAAGTAAGATCACTTCAACTCCGGTCTTAAATGATTCTCTCTTGGTCGTTTGTGGGTGAGCAGTACTTGGGAAAAATATTTTGCCCAGTCTGATCTTACAGAGTTTAAGATATTTTATTTGGTAATTTTTGTCACTGGTGCAGCTACTATTTCTTCATGGCTTCATCCAATTATCACCAGCAAGCATCCTGTTGGAGGTTTTATACACTCAAAGTTACAAGATAGATTGAATTAGGTATGGAATAGATGGCGCTCCAAGGCTCTCTGACACTCAGGATCCCAGGTTCTGCAACTTTGTGCAAACCTTCAACAAACCTTTGGCAGATACGTATGATCAGACGTTTGCCCTGAACATTACTTTCAAACGTTGTCCATACATATCAAAAACACGTTGGAGAAACCTTTGAACTTACGTATTGCCAAATGTACGACCATACCTTTGATAAACCTATGAATCAAAGGTATGGTCATACGTAATAGTCTAAGGTTGTTAAAACCTCTCAAATTAATGTTCGACAAACCTATGAATCAAAGGTACGGTCATACGTAATAGTCAAACGTTCCTCAAACCTATGAATCAAAGGTATCACTTACGTAATAGTCTAAGGTTGTAAAAACCTCTCTAATGAATGTTAGACAAACCTATGAATCAAAGGTATGGTCATACGTAATAGTCAAACGTTCTTCAAACCTCTCAACCAAAGGTATGATTACGTATAACTGACACGTTTAGCCAAATGTTACAATCAAACGTTCTTCCAACCTCTCAACCAAAGGTATGACTTTCGTGTGACTCGAACGTTGGGCCAGACTATAAAACAAACTATCTGCCAACCTCTTACTAAGGTTGCAACCTACGTTTGGTTTTCCATCTGAGTGCAACGTTTGGAAATTACCTTTGCCCTACCTTTGTCATACGTTGTTTGGCCCAACGTTTGATTCTAACCAAAATAATTACGTAGCGAAAGGTTTGATTTACGTTGCTGCTCGGGAGGGAATGCCCTCTGATACTTTTAAGGAAAGTATTTTCTAAAGAAATGCAAAATCTTAAATTTTTAGAGTCTGCATACAGAGAACGAATTGTCTGAGATACTTATTTATAATGGACTCTACCTTTTGCCTCTAAATTTTAAATCTCTGACGAGCCTGGGAGTAATATTTGAGAGAAATTGCTTCTTTCCATATTTTCAAGACTGAACAGTATTGCTGATAGAGTGTCATCAGCAATTTCCACAATTTCATCTTGTCAGACTATTTTTTTCCTTCTACAATCCTCCAAGGAAAGAAATCACAATATGCTGAAAAACGTCTGTCTTCCAATCAGATGTATGAAACAGGTTTCTAAATCAGGAGAGTTAAAAGTAGATTGCAGTTTTTTCCAATTTTGCCTGAAAGATGCAATTTTATACGAAAATCTTTCAAACTTTCGATTAAAAAAACCCCAGCAGTTTGGATGCCTGTTGTGCTACTTTACGTGATGATAGCTTCTTTATATACAAATATGAATAAGAAATCCATAATGATTTTTATTCTTCTAAGGTAATTGCTATGTTCATGTTTAAAGCAATCTTGAATAAAATATTTCATAAATAATGCACTAAACAGGTAGAAACATAGACCTACACAGACAAATGACTGATATTTCCACACCTTTATTCTTCAATTCCTCAAACTTTTTTGTGTGAATTATTATTTTTTTCTTTTACTGATAGGACACCAGTCTTTTACAAAGAGTTTTCCCACATGTAAAAATTGTCCATTGAGTCAGTTTTTGCTTATTATATTTAAAAAATGATACTTTAAGAAGTTGGCACAGGTGAACATAACGATAAAAAAGAATCTTTGGTTCTTTTGAGCCAAACAGACTTCTACAAATTTATAGCTATATCTCAGTAACTAAAGAAACAACCTTATTATCACCTCTTCATAAGTAAGTTGCAAGCTAATCCCTTTATCACTTCAATTAACCCAGCAATATAAGATTCCATCAACTCAAACATTCATTACGTAACCCCATTGTCTTTGCCATAAAAGCAATTAACTGACAAAGTGCGTTATGTAATAATGATAAGACAATCATCTTACTATCCCATGATGCACTGCTACTGTTGTCCCATTGTCTGTCCATTATAGCTAGACAAATAGGCAATGCATTTTCTTTTGTTGCAAGTTAATTGCTCGGTAATGCCATTAAGTGGTGATAGAAACAACTTTGTATGGAGTTTTATCATTCTGTCTATCACACTTGTAGTCACTGCTAATACATTGTCATTTGGAAATACATTAGAATGATAATTGCGAAGGAAAACAGAAGTGTTAGTAATTCTAAATACATTCAAGGATTTGGAAATACAGAGCAGTGAAGCCAATTCTTGGTGTACAGTGTACAGAAAAGTAGCAATTGTATTGGCAATGGGGGAGTATTCAACCAAATGGACTGGAGCAATTTTATGTGGGATTTTCTCACTTAACACAAGAAGGAAACCTTGGCTTCTTTCAATTAACACTAGGAGAAAATTTTCAACTTGGTGGATGAAAATTTCAATCTTTAAGACAGAAGAAGAGTGAGGATGAGCCATCCGACTGGACATAAGTACTAAAGAAGAAATATGATATACAAATGAAAGAAGCCGAGAAAAAGAGCTAGTTTTGGTGCTCAGTCTTTGTGAAGATTGTCGGTTCGCCAGACATGTTCGACAGATTATCGAAAGGTCCGACAAAACTTCCTGAAATTTCGGACCTTATGTCCCATGGGTATTAATGTCATATAAAATGAAGATCAAGAAAAAATTGTTTTATTCTGCATCAACAACAAATTTTAAAAATGCATACAAGAGATATGCACGGGCCAGCACTGCAGTAGGTTAAAATAATATATTATGTATATTTCTTCCCCTGTTTTTAATCTGTTTTTACCTAGGCCGCATGAAAAACTTTTTATTAACATGTGTTACCCAGTATAAATATATTTGTAAATAAATAAATAAATAAATAAACAACAATCCCATGCTTCAACAGCAATTTGTAACAATTATGGCATGAAGCCAGTCACCAAAATTGAAAAGACCATCAGAGATGCATATATAGCCCTATAGACCGAATTTTTTTTATTTCCAAGAAAGCATTTATTTGTTCAGGCAGAATTCTTTTCAGGCAGGTGAAATTGACCAACTTGCAGGACCAAATTGTCATCATGGCATTTTGCATCTTCGCAAAGAGCAGTTGTGCTTCAGTAGCTGCTTATAAATAGCTACATCAGCATCTACACTCTTAACGCAAAAGGTTCTTGATGATATATATAAGAACCCACAGCCGAGAGAAGGTTCTACATGTTGTAATGTTTCGACTAAATTGAAACGGCCCAATACTTGGTTGGAAGGCCCTATAATAGGACCCCATGCTCCCAAATTGAGAAAAAGGGGTTCCATTGTGGGAATTCAGTATAGCTGGAAGTGTCTTAGTATTGCTTTTGTTTGCTATCGGAACCTTTTTAAGAGTTGAGCAATGAACTTTGAGGGTTCCTTATTTATGCCATATTATTGAACCTTTAAAGGTTCCATATAAAAACTTTTTGTTAACAGTGTAGTCTCTTGTACTCAAGTAGATCATATCTTGTGTTGAATTTTCCTATAAGAAAAAGACTGTTTCCTCTAAGTAAAAGATTGAAGCAAGAAAAAAAAAAAATTACTAATTGTCCCCACAGACACCATGTCTTGAAATTCTGTTTCATTTCCAGAGTAAATTTCCAGAGTAACAGTGAGTTGGGCATACAGAGTGTCAGATAACTGTCTGGAAAGTAGCCTTTTTGTAATTATTTCCTGCAAACTTTATCTGACTGATTATGCTCCATATTATCTAATTCTATTTTCCATACATGTAAAAACTTATATACAAAATGTATCAAGACACAATTTGCAGTATATGTGCATGCTTGCAGAAGTGTTAAAATCTCACTGAGACTACAAAAAGCATAAAATAACGCCGAAATGTCTTTTTTGTGAGACAATTCTTTTGCAATAAAATGATAATGGTATGTCATTTGGTGTAAAATCTCAGTGTGATGTCCGATGATATGTCTCTTTTCGGTATTTTCGTAGAAGAAAATGTTTTTTGTTGCTCTAGAATCATGATGTAGAAAGGCATTACTTTTACAGGGATAAGGTGGATAGGGATCATAAAAACATCGTATCATCTCATAATGTACATGTAGAGGGCAACTTTTCCAATTGGTCTACACTCTAAAAAATTTCAGACAAAATTGGTTTTTTAGATTCAAAATGGTTTTTTGAAAAACCAAATTACAATGCAAAAAACCAACATGGATTTTTAAAAAAATCCATATTGGTTTTGCATTGAAATTTGGTTTTTCAAAAAACCATTGTGAATCTAAAAAACCAATTTTGTCCCGACATTTTTTAGAGTGTACCCAAATTATGCAAATATCATGGCATATATCAGGCAATATGGAACATCATTTATGTTCTTGCTCCAAATATTG
This sequence comes from Platynereis dumerilii, assembly GCA_026936325.1. Lineage (NCBI taxonomy): Eukaryota > Metazoa > Annelida > Polychaeta > Phyllodocida > Nereididae > Platynereis > Platynereis dumerilii. The sequence continues at coordinate 15,914,016 of JAPTHN010000004.1, forward strand.
TCCAGAAATCAGAATCGATTTTAGAACTTTTCAGGAGTTAATGGGAAACATATTTTTGTATTTTTTAGCCACTGTTTTATGATATATCCATTCATTTATTAAATTGGCCTATGCATTGCAGAAAGTATCTTTCTACATTTCAAATAAAATGATTTTTTTGAAAATGTAAAGTAACATCATAATGCATTTTATTTTATTTTTAGACAAATATAGTACTCTTTGTCCAAGAGGGCTTTTATGAGATTAAAGCTGTTATTGCAACATAAGGGAGAGCGGGGCACAGTGAGACGGCAGGCACAGTGAGACAAAGCCCGTAGCGTCTAGCTGGTACTGTTTACAGATCACTCCTCTTTTGTATAGTACAAAAATTAAGTAAGTGAGAGTCAGACCTATATCCTGAATGCCTACACAGCACATCGAGAATGGAATTTCAATATTTTGGTTTTAGCCAGTGAAAGCAAATAATTTTGCTAAAGGACTTTTTGTTATAATTCCCAAGAAAAATGGTATAATGCAATTCAATTGCCAGGAATTCAAACCTTGATTATTTGTCTTAGTCTAGTGAGATGATGAACCACAATACAGGCATCCGGTCCGCAGGATTAAACAATTTTATAAAGAGAGCCCCGTGGGGCACAGTGAGACAGTTGGAGGCGGGGCACAGTGAGATATCATAAAATATACTCGAAACGACCTGAATGTAAGGCATAGCTTACAATTCACTTTTAAAAACAAAATGCCTGCAATGAACTACTGATTTTAGTGAGTCATATCCAAAGAGAAGCATCAGAAAGAATTTTGATAAGTATGTAACAGGTGCGGCAGGTTAAATAAGTCGTGCATTAGTCCTGTGCAATGAAGTTTCGAAACATGCTCAAAAACGGACCTGAAAAATCACCTAGCCAGCTGCTTTTATAAGAGTACAGTAGTTTCTGTAACAACAATTGATAGAACAATTCCGCAGGTCCCAGGGATCAGCGGTTACGGCAGCAGATGCCTGTCTCACTGTGCCCCGCTTGCTGTCTCACTGTGCCCAACCCACGGGACAGAGTGAGACACCTAACGAGCATGGACGTAACTAAAAATTTCTCCAAACCTGTAAAAGGTAGGAACCTGAAACTACTGGACATTCCCAACGTCATTACCTATAATGTGGACCTGATCTCATTTTACTCGTTACCGCAACAATTTTGGAACACTTGAAAATAAAAAGTGTCTCACTGTGCGCCGCCCTCCCCTACTGGATTACTTTAGGGGTCTAAAATTACTTAATTTTGCTGTAATGTGTTCACATTGAAGCGACATTGAGAGTGACATTTTTTTGAGGAATTCAAGTGACAAAACAGTGATTAGCTTTCCATGGATGTCAAAAAGAACTGCGGAGCATCGTGAACAAAAATTGGAGCATCTTCTTTTGTGCTGAGGGGGCAATATTGTTGTCATCCTTTGGTGTTCATTGTTACACTATATGACATCATCAATGATTTATGACATCATTAAGCTGCAAAGGGTGTGTTTATTATGTGACACCTTCCTGCAAAGGGGTATTTTAGAACCCCTCAAGGATGGGAAGGGACAAACTTTAAACCCTTACAGCCATTTTCTCCCTTTCATGATGTGTTAAGGGGCTGTTTGGCAGGGTTGCCATGGGGACTGATCCGTCATAGTCCAATGACATGAAAATATGGCTGACCACATTGAAATGGCTGACTCTACTTTTTTATCTATCTATGGTCTAACACCCTCTGATATTTTAGATGAAGGTACACGCTCTACAGTAAATGTGTGGGCGGAATCATCAACTTCGAAATGACATAGAGACGAATTTCTCAAAAGGTACTTAGATATAATGGACCATACCTTTTGCGTCTAAATTCACAATCTCTTCTCAGCTAAGCGAGTAATATCTGTGAGAAATTGTCATTATGTCATATGTTTAAGACAGAACAGCATAGCCAAAAAAGAGCCATCTGTATTCTCATCTTGTCATCTACTCTTTTCCTCCCACAATACGCCTGCAGAAAGAAATCTGACAATTTTTACTCCTAAAACATCTGTCCGACTATTTCGTGTTGGAATAAAAAATTCTAAATCAGGATTATTACATGTAAAATATCCAATTTTGTCTGGAAGAACTCAGCAGTTTACCTAAAACATTTGCAAACGTCCAATAAAAAGAAATATAATACCGATATCTGTCCGACTGATACGCATTAGGAAAGCTAATCCATGGTTTATCTAATATAAAAAGCTCAGACATGAACTTTTTTTAAGGTTAAATGTGTGCTGCATTTATGATGTTACTTTAAGGAGTAATTCGTGGAGAGATTGCCATGAATGTGTTGTGTCTGTGTTTTCTTACATATAATATTTGTAATAATCACAGAAAAAGACATACAGTACAACCCAATAAATTTTCCGAGCTGAATCTCACACTTGCACTCACTTATACTCCCTGGCACATCCACAACTTTGCCCTCCTTTGCCTGCCCTTGCCCTCTTGAGCAAACAAACCACTTTACCCCTGTCTGGTGTCCCCACCTGTTGCAATATGCTGATACTACCTGATTTACTACTGGTTAATTGTAATCCATAATTATCATTTCATAACACCCAGCGTATTTTTAAATGATATAAATTTTACAAAATCGTTTTTCTTAGAGAAAATGCACTACTGGCATACATGTACTAAGTTGACAATTAAGCAAAACCTCTTTTGGGATGATTTCTTGCTTGTAAATTTTACACACGCAAAAAACATTCTGTATAGGCCTATATTGATATAAATAGGTAGTTGCTGAATACTTAAAATGAAAGGAAACTACACACACCTATTAAACTTCAGCCACAAATCTGTGATGCTTTGTATGCGTGTTTGACATAGAACTAATGGTCTCACAGAGCCGAAACTTATATCAAATTGTAGACAATTAAATTTCCAACAAATTGATGCGAGTTAGAAGTTGATGCGCCATATATTAAGGGCGCTACAGCGTGTTACGCCTTGGCGCAGCAATTTCTCAAGAAATTATGGGATGATTTAATCAAATTTGACAATAAGGAAGTTAGATACTCATGAAACAACTGCATGTAAATAATTTCACTTAAAAAATACTCTTTAAAATATGCACAAATAATGCATTGATGGGGATTTTTGTGCACTGGACCATTAAAGTGTGAATGCATCCATTGTTTTAGAACAACAGAACTGGGTTATTTTACCTGAACTGTACACTGATTCCCAAACTGAATGAAACATGAATATATATAGAAGATCCAAATTAAAACAATATTTATTATAAAAACATTTTTATGTTCCTATAACTTACAAATAGCTTAACTGAAATTTTAATCCAATATATAGAATGACTTTGATGCTTGCAACAAAAATGTTGATAAAATTGGTCAAATAAGTGAGTGCAAGTGTGAGATTCAGCTCGGAAAATTTATTGGGTTGTACTGTATTACATTCGGTAATATATATCTATTGATGATAGCAAGCGTACCCTTTAGCAAAGGGATCTTGGAAAAAACAGTACATGGTAGGTGCATTTACATTTTTCCCATGGATTTTTTAATTTGTAACGTCTCTTCAAGTCAAGTCAAGTCAACTTTATTGTATCCCAAAGGTAATTCTTTGTCTTTAGTTTTACCATGTAAAAAGCACCTTTGGGAAGGTTTCGGACTTTACGAACCATCTGAATGACTTCTGTTACTGTAATGAATAGAATAATCCCCGAAATTGAATTGAGACGGACATTAAGAGTTGTCACCACCGTTGCTCTTAAAATGGAGTAATCATGCTAATAAGGCAACTTTGTTTTGTTAAAAAAAAAGCTTAGAAACACTACATGGAGGGAGTGCTTTCGAAATAGACTAGAATAGTCAATTTATCAAATTCTGTGAAAATTATGAACTTGGTTCCCTCTGAATGGAGAGCTTACTAATTAGCAAGTTAAAATTTCTTCACATTGATTTGTGTTTTTATACCAATTAGAGGAAGATTTGATAGTCAAATGTCATTTAACAACTTTTAAGTCAAGATTATAACCTCCATGGCTCTCCATACAATGTAGTTGTAACTTTAAGACTGTATAGACAGAATAGTAATGATTGGTATAATGACTAATCTGAAGTGAAGTAGCCCTGGGACCCATGCGTAGCATGGGTCATGGGTCGTCCCATTCAAAATCTTGAGATTTTGACATGGTATCGGGAGAATTGGTCTGGATTAAACAATTCTTATCCAAATTTGATGAAATTTTGGATTTGGGTAGCCTACATATTTTACTGCTGACGGCACCACCTTTCAAAGCATTCAACCAAATATTGTCTTGGTAAAAATTGATGTTAAACAAGGGAAATGTCGAAAAATTGTGAGAGACAGCCATCAGCCTCATTTTGATGTGAGATGTTACCATTGTGACGTCACCAAAAGCACCTATTAGTAGCGCAGCTGGAGACCGGTTTCCAGGATGAACCCCGCACGGAAGTACAACAGCAAGTTTCACATACCAAAATGTGCGGAAAATTCTCTAGTTTTAGGAAATGATAGTAAGAAAGGCTGATTTTGTGTGCGAACTTGGCAGTGGCGGTTACCATGGCAACGGATTTAGAAAAAATGATTTAAAGAATTGTTTTAGTAAATACTGCATAAAACAGAGACAATTAGTGATAAATGAAATCTGACTTCACATTATGGTAAATCGGAGAATGGGTGACCAGACTGAGAAAATCATTGACACCCATTGTTTATATGGTTGCCATGACAACCGGGAATTTTTAAAAACAGTTAATTTTTTTCTGAAAGTTGATGATAACTTCTCTAAAACTAAGGAAATTTACATATTTTTAGGATTTCAATTACATGTACCTGAAAGCGCTTTTTCTCGGCTTTCTGGTGATGTCTTTCTTTTCTCTGTCGGTATAATATCCTTGACGCAAAGTGTTACCAAAGTAACCCTAGTAAACAAATTCGAATCCACAAGTAAGCTCACAATTTCCGCAGTATAGAAGAACAAGCAATTCAATTCAAAGTTTTTGTCATCAGAGGGTGGTCCATGTGTGAGGGATACTTTAAAAATGTTGAAATTATTAACTGATGATCGAATTGGTTGCCATGGAAACAATCAAATTGGCAAAAATACACCATTTTGAGAAAAGAACCTCATGATTCTGAGTTTGTGTTTCATTTTGCATGAAGAAGTATTGAAAAATTTGTGTATTGAAAATTTATCATTAAAACATTTGAATTTCACTTGGTTACCAAGGCTCAGCATTTGTTTATTACCTTAGCAACTGATAAATAGTTACATTTTGGCGGTATTGGCATGCCTCAGTCTGGAAAGCTCAGACATATTTCTTGTCACATTTGATCAGAGATTTACTGTTTGGTGTTTTGTATCACCACTACATCATTTTTTTCACCTCCAATTGGGTTACCCAATATTTTTAGTGGACCTTGATGAGATGAAATGCTAAATAGGTGGCCCCTTGAATCAGTGCATGTCTGTGCTGGGTTATCAAAAGATCCCTAACACGGGGTAAATGTGTAAGATGTTGAGGACTCCTGCACTTTCTCAACCATCTGATCAAGCAGCCCTCATGGACTTAGAGGGCTGCACTTAGGGCACTATATCTATCTACATGTATCTATCTATCAGTTTATATTTGATATAGTCATAATACTCTCACAAGTGAATGTTTGGTCTCACTATCATTCAAGCTGCAACTACCAATGAACTAAGCAGCCTAAAAGTGTTTGTCTGTACAGTAACTGTTTTTTGCATCTTCTTTGATTAAATTTCAAGGGAGATCAATCTTGGGAGATGTACACAACATGAACGATGTGAGCAGTCACTGTTGCAAGTTGTTGTCCTATACTACAGGCCTCAGATTCTGGTTTCTAAAGAGAGTGTCCAATGTCCATCAGTATATCCCGGTGATGGCAAGTTCTTGACAGCAACAGTACTATTATGCTAAGTAAACATAAATATATTGAATAGTCAATAAATGGACTGCAGCCCGACTGCGTTAGAAGCCCTATATGGGGAGACAGATTGGAAGTACATGCCTAGTATAAGTAGGGTTCGGAGGGGAAAAAAGGGACCAGAGAAAGGAAGGATAAGGAAATAAGGCTAGGAATACATTTGTGTTTGGCCATAAGGAATGGAAGTGAAATAGGTGATGGGAGCAGAGGGGATAATTTAAGGCTAGAAAGAAGGACAGAGACAGTGGAGAATGAAGAAAGGGAGGGTGCAGACAATGACATTTGGAGGGCACGGGTCCTGAGTAAGAAGGAGGGAGAAGGCTAAGATTTACACCTCTTCCTTGCCGCTGGGTGACTCAGACCTATGTTACAGCCAACGAATGGCGAGTACTTACATTTGGCTGTTGGTGGAAATCAATGACCTCACAGCAGGCCCTAGCTATCCATGGCATTGAAATATGCTGTTGACATGTCACTGAGTAACTTGTGACCTCATTGACACTTAGTTGGTCTCTAGATTTGATAACATTGCAAGTATAGACTATGACTTCATAAATTCCTTATGACTCATAAGAATAACATGGCATGTATAGGGCTCTGGCCTCACAAGGAACATTTCAGTCCAAATCTGTAAGCACTTCATGTTTGTCTACTGTAATTGTCAATCATCTTTTGCCTCATGGCTGTGTCTTTGTTCTATCCTAATTATTTCAAATGTAAAGTACCAATCACAGATCATCTTCCCCCCTCTGCCTCTCCCTGTAAAACTTCCCGATGTCAAACAGCCTGATTCTTCTCTTATCTGCTTCCTCCCTCCACACATCATTCTTCAAATCCTCAAAAAAGTTCACTAGCCACAGCCCTCCTTGTTGTCCCCGCCCCTGTTATCCCCCTCCTTCCTAACATTGAGGTGGTGAATGGATTAATAGCTATTAAACGAGGAGGCATGACGAAAGGGAGGAAGTGCATCATCATGCATATAAATGTGTATCTGAAACAATGCAGGGGGATGGAGTAGGGAAGCAACCTTGGAGCAGAGAAGAAGATAACAAGAAAAGTACCCTTAAAAAAGGGTACTGTATCGATCTTACCATGAACCTAAAGGTATGTGGCATGCAATAAAAAGTTTTAATATCTTAAAATAGGCATTTCTATGAAATAAATGCCCTTAGAAAAATTCCAAAGCCTCTCCCCTTGTTTCATGAAAATATTACATAGCCAAGGATGTGTAAAAAAAAACTTTGTTATGTAAAACCACCTGGTTGGCTATTAGTTTGTTAATTGCTACATGCACAGTGTTCGTTTTATTCAGTACTATTTAAGAGTGTGTGATATCAGGCCTGAAAGATACCCCCCCCCCACAAAAAAAAATCATGAATCTGCCACTGGTTTGCTGTGGTCACTGGAACTTTGCATCATTGCAGCGTAATGCGCCGAAAAGCTTTTTGCGAAGTTAATATTGCAAATAGAGAAAATTAATAAGTGCATTGAATTCGGAGGAGTTTACTTGATATGTGCAGGTTTTTAAATTTTGAAAATCGGACGTTTATTAAGGATTTTAGGCCAAGTTTTGCATTGAGCCCCTTCTTGACATTGTAGGCCCTACACACTTTTTGATGACGTTTCACACGGAAAAAATATCGCCAGAATGATTTCCTAACCTTGATGAATCGATTTACTGTTTAGTATACTTATATATAAGTTTTTTTACAGGTTAAGACATCGATACAAAAAAAGGAGACTATGGAGGAGGGAGAGGGGGACAAATGCAAGGATGCTGGAACAGGGGGCACAAGGAGGGGGGCAATTGCCCCTCCTGCCCTTGGCAAGGAGGGGCAAGGTTGCCTTTTTGATCTCAAATAAAAAAATTATTAAGCCTTAATTCATTGTTAAATGAGGCCAAAAAAAACTGTTTTTGACACTGCAATAAATTTTTATCCTTTCTCGACCATCGCCCCTGCACCCTCGTTTCGTTCCAGCACCCCTACAACATTTCATTGGTTGTGGTGCCAGTCAGGACTGCCCTTACATGTGTTTTTGGGCTATTCCTGCACTGTTCTGCCGGGCGCATTCCTGATAGGCAACTGGTCTAGTGCCCTAGATTAAAATTTGAGACTCAGTTCGACTTGGAGTTTGTTAGTCTGCAGCCAAACTGTGTTCAGCAGACTATTGTCAGTCAGGTGGAGCAGACTATGAGAGAGGAGACTGAAAGGAAGAGACAAAGAAGTGGGAATTGATAGACTAAGAGGGACGTAATAAGATTGAGAGATGGACAAGGAGGGACACTATGGAGATGGATACTAAGACAAATTAGAATTGAGAGTAGGAAGGAGAGACTGAGAGGGGGGAGTCATAGAAAGAGGAGACTAGGGACCAGTGAAACAGGAGACTAATGCGGAACAGTGACTATGTAGGGGGAGGGGGCATGGAGCGTTGAGAGCAGGAAGGAATGGAAAGACAAGCATTGGTAGGGTATGGAAGGAAGAGACAGTTGACAAGGAGACAAAAAAAAAAGAACAGACAAGGAGAAAGTGAAGCAAAAAGTTGAACAGAGAAGTTTTATGCTGAGTTTCTCCTCGAATCAATTACTTAGTCATATTACAGGTATGTCACTGCAGTAAAGTAGCCAGTGGTCGTGCAAATGGAGTGAGCAGGCTGCAACATTTCATTGATGGTGCTGTATTTGAAGTCAATGAACACATACATGAAGCATAGTGCTTGCTCCGTTCGGCCTAATTTGGACTGCTGTTTCAATCATCCTTCACCTCATTTCTATGTCCTCCTCCTTTTCTAATTAGCCTACCCAGTGAATAAATATAGGAAGTAAATCCCCAATCATCCATCCATCTTGCTCTGTTCTGCAAGGCATGTACCTGAGCAGCAGTATCTGGGCATTCTGGATTCCCATTCGATAGACTCAGTCTACAGCTTTGCTGCTGCTAAACAGCAATGTCATGGTAGTAAAAAACTGATTGATAATGCCAAGCAAAGAGTGCCATGTATCAACATAGCTGCTCTGACATTAGTCATCAGTATGTTATATCGCTGATTAGGAGCATGCATGTCTATGAGCTTGAACTGTACCTGTAAATTATGCTTTACCACAATACAGACAACTATCTTTACCCTAAACATGTCAACCACATACATGTAGGCCTAGGCCTATACATTGGGCCTGTCAGCTGCTTCTACCATGTAACTGTCAGGTTCTAGTTCTTGTGACTGAGCCAGGCAATCAAGTATTGGTTTGTTGGCAATCTGAAGTGTAGACTTGCAGTGAATCACAATGTTGTCTCTTTTCTACTTTAGCTGATCTGGAAACATGTGTAGTTCCTTTTATATTGTTGCCATTCACCTTGGAACATACTTATTGAGGACCATTCCATCAGAAGGTGGTACAAATCCATAAAGATATGAGGTCCAGTCAGAGGTGTCAATGTGGCATTGCAGTGAGAATTTGTGGCTTAATTTCTACAAACATGTTAGTTGCCCGGTTAATAAACAAATGCTAGACCTTGGTAACCCTATTAACATGCCTCGGCGGTCCAACGTCGGCCTGAAGCTGGTCCGATGCTACTGACATCGGACTAACGCTGGGCCGACCTTGGACCGCAGAGGCATGCTGATAGGGATTAATCAACTAAAATTCAAATATTTTGATGATGAACCTTGAATGGCATTTTCCACACTCAAATTTCTAAATATTCCCCTATGCTAACAGTGATAAAATTCAGAATCATCGGATGTTTTCCTCAAAATTGCATACTTTTGTTGATTTGGTGGTCTCCATGGCAAACAGTTTGATCCTATAACCATTTTGATATTCTTGGAGCACATGGACCACCCTCTGATGACAAAAAATTTAATTGAGTTCCTTGTTCTAAAAATGTTGGATAACCCAACTGGAGGTGAATCTCTCTTCAAAAATGATGTAGTGGTGATACAAAACACCAAACAGTAAATCTCTGATCAAATGTGACAAGAAATATGTCTGAGCTGTCCAGACTGAGGCTTGCCAATACCACCAAAATGTAACTATTTATCAGTTGCTAAGGTAATAAACAAATGCTGAGCCTTGGTAACCAAGTGAAATTCAAATGTTTTAATAATAAATTTTCCCTACACAAATTTTTCAATACTTCTTCATGCAAAATGAAACACAAACTCAGAATCATGAGGTTCTTTTCTCAAAATGGTGTATTTTTGCCAATTTGATTGTTTCCATGGCAACCAATTCGATCATCAGTTAATAATTTTAACATTTTTAAAGTATCCCTCACACATGGACCACCCTCTGATGACAAAAACTTTGAATTGAATTGCTTGTTCTTCAAAACTGCGGAAATTGTGAGCTTACTGGTGGATTCGAATTTGTTTACTAGGATTACTTTGGTAACACTTTGTGTCAAGGGTATTAAACCGACAGAGAAAAGAAAGACATCACCAGAAAGCCGAGTAAAATGGCTTTCAGGTGCATTTAATTGAAATCCTAAAAATATGTAAATTTCCTTAGTTTTAGAGAAGTTAGCATTGACTTTAAGAAAAAAATTAACTGTTTTTAAAAATTCCCCGTTGTCATGGCAACCATATAAACAATGGGTGTCGATGATTTTCTCAGTCTGGTCAACCATTCTCCGATTTACCATAATGTGAAGTCAGATTTCATTTATCACTAATTGTCTCTGTTTTATGCAGTATTTAATGAAACAAGTATTGCGGTAAATTTAAATGAGTCCGTTGCCATGGAAACCTGTACTGCCAAGTTCGCACACAATTTCAGCATTTTTTAGTAGCATCACCCGAAACTAGAGAATTTTCCGCACATTTTGGTATATGAAACTTGCTGTTGTACTTCCGTGCGGGGTATCTTCTTAAATATTGCACTTTTTGGCCTCCAGCTGCTCTACTATATGACATCATAAGTGTTTGTTATGACATCACTCTTTCTGGACCAATCAGGAGTGGCAATTTTCTCAATGTATAAGAATAAAAATCACTTTCTGAGGTTTAGAGGAAGATTTCATGCTTATCACAGTCACCATCAAAGTTGCAATAAGGTGCAGTCAGAAGCAAAAAATGTGAATTTTCAGAATATGTCAAAAAATTTGAATAAAACACATGGATAAAGGGCTAAAATGTATTTCTTCCAAGCCATGCTCTTCAAATCTCATGATTTTCCAATGGGACGATTCATGACCCCTGTCCCAGGGGTCCAGGGCTAGAAGTGAAGCATTTGCATCTTTGAGTCTATAAATCTTGAATCGGTTATTAGTGCCTTGAAGGACCACTAGAATGAATGAAGCAAGATATCCACAGATTAAATACTTCTAGAGCTTCTTATTTCAATTAATGACTTGATTACATGTGTACATTTCGTTGACAGAATAACACCTCACAGCATTAAAAAAGTATATTTAATTATTTAGCAAACAAAAGCAGCTTACCATGTTACAAGGTAGACTCCTACTTCAGTTCTGGAAAGATGAAAAAAGAAAGAAAAGTATTAAGTTTGAGCAAAGCAACATCTTATGTATGTTTTCTACCAAAAACTAACTGTTGCCATTTTCTGACCCAATATTGTCTCAAGATAATCATGCGATAGTTTTTTGGGGATGTCCATATCCTTGTCATCAGTGCAGTAAAGTAAATATATTTTTTCCAAAGACCAAAAGCACAGAGAGAAGTATCAAGGAGAGAGTCATATTGGACAAAAATCTTGTAGGTGCATAACATTGGTCCCAATATTTTGCCATGTGAATCCATAGAGATGATGAACCAAAAAGATGGCTATAATCATATTAGCCATTCTGTTTCTATTTCTATGGTTGCTGAACATTTATATCTATGTATTATACATTATATAATATAGTCTGCAGTAAAATAAAGATTTGAAACATTAATGCATTACTGTGTGAATGCCAAAGTAGATAACTCTATAGCCTACCATAAAACACACTGTACACAGCTATACTTCTTCTAAATGACATTAAAATAGGCTTTTTAACACTGCACATCATACAAAAATATAAATTCTACAGATACTGATTGATGTCAGCTCTAACACTGACTTTTCCTGCCCCCGTACATCCACTAACTATAAGGGATGTTTTGGGTTGCACAAGCCATTTCCTCACCATCTGCTACCCTATTGTCTTAAGTGAGGACATCAGAAATAAATGGGGTTTCTCTTGTATGACAACTTCATTAACGCAACCCTCTCTTCTTCCATTGTGAGGAAATTTCTTCCAACAATGCCAGGCATTGTAAGTGATGTCAGGATTGCAGAACTGCTCTTTCCCATATTGAAAAGCATGTTTGACACAATCGTTGAATTGCATCAATACAATTGTTCCAATTGACTATCTATCTTCTTATATGATTACTTTTCTCTCTTCACTGCAAACTAAGATGTATTGATACACAAAAAATATTTTAGTCGGTGCAATAAGACATTCCTAAATACTATTAACCATACTTCTTTCTTGCAAATCAATTAGAAAATGTTTCCAACAGAAAGGATATTCTAACCAGAATCTGTATTTGAAACAACCTACCAGGAAATCTTAGTTACATGAGCTGACAGCACACATAGACTCAATAACTTCTACAGCAGACCAAAATGTAACCAGACCTGTTCCTCATTTTTCCGTGTAACAATGATAATATTCATTCACCCATCTGTCTGAGCATTCACATAATCATAAACTGCAATAACCCACACACATTGTCGGACACAAAAAAAGGTCTGACACACTCTAAAAAATGTCAGGACAAAATTGGTTTTTTAGATTCAAAATGGTTTTTTGAAAAACCAAATTTCAATGCAAAACCAACTTGGATTTTTTAAAAAATCCATGTTGGTTTTTTGCATTGAAATTTGGTTTTTCAAAAAACCGTTTTGAATCTAAAAAACCAATTTTGTCTGAATTTTTTTAGAGTGCAAACTATCTACTGAATTGCAGATAAACTAATTAGTTAATGTGGTACTTGCTATGTTGAAGCCAGACAGATGAATGTAGAGGCTATTTTTGTAGGCGACATTTCCCAAAACTCGTATGTGTCAAGTGAGAAATTTATTTGATGGTGGTTTTGCATGACTGGTAACTCAGCAACTGCCAACTAAAGTGTCAAAACCTTTTACATGGGAAATGACAGTACAATAATATTGTTCAGTCAAAATTTAAGTTCTCATAATGGATGGATAGGAAGAAATGGTGAGGCTGGAAAATACACATTGTCATGAAGTTCATTGTTTCAGTCAACTTACTTATTATTTGTGACAAAGTGGGTAAGATTACATATATAATTATGCCAATAGAGTAACAAATATACTGACTATATTTGTCCAAAAAAAAGATACCCAATTGGAGCGTTCAAGCTACTTCAGCAGTGTGATGGTAATTACACCCTTGCTGTTACACCCACCAACAAGTGTGGTCAAAAAATCCCTTTTAGGAGGAAAGAGAAAGTGTCAGTTACATTTAGACAAATCAGCTTTTATTCAGGGACCCCTGTATGAAAAACAAAACAGCAACAAAAATTACAGTTACCTGATAATTATTACAATGACAAGGTAGGCAATTGAGGAAAAAAAGTAATTAAGATAAATAATCAGTGATTTAGCATGTAAAAGCGTTACTTTAATATATGACAAAAAAGTTTACAAAAGTTATGCAACTAATGTCAACATACTTTCAATCTTCAATGGATAGTCGAAACAGAAAAAAAAGAGGTACTGTGTTGTCCAACCCAATACATTTTAAATCTGACACTTTTGTTAGAAGTGGAGATGAATGCACTGATCTTTAGAACTTGATGATTGATAAGTGCAAAGCATGCATATAAAGGCATAAAGACACTTGTTTTCTCTTTTAGCATCTTTTCTTTGATTTCAGAGATTCTGTTGTCTGTATGTATTGTAAACTTCACAAAGATATTCCAACAATGCACTTGCTCAGAGTATTCTTCATATAAGGGTCATATGCACCAAGTGTACAGTGCTGCCTGTAAGTAAGTGAAACGCATGACATTGTGCCATTGCATCAATGCTAAACATCCTCAGCCAAACTGCTTGTGGAGGCATGAATTCTCATCGGATGAAAGGGAAACAAAGTGGGTCATAAAGGCCGATGTGTGAGGCAAGTGGGATAAAAATAGCAGCCCATTTTCTTCGCTGTAGTCGGAGTTAGGTATGGGTCAAAGTCTTTGGTAAGTAAGTGAACCAACCTTCCCTATGTTTTAACATTGGGCCTGCGTTTCACTTACTTATCAAAGACTTTGACCCATACCTAACTCCAACTACAGCAAAGAAAATTGGCTGCTATTTTTATCCCACATGCCTCACATATCGGCCTTTATGACCCAAAATGTTTTCCTCTCATCGGATGAGAATTCGTCCTTCCAGAAGCATTTTGGTTAAGGATGTTTAACATTGATGCAATGGCACAATATCATGCGTTTCACTTACTTACAGGCGGCACTGTATGTATTTCGATACATGCAGTAAATAGCGAAGCAAAGCACCTAAACAATTGTGCAAGCAGCAGCATGCCTAAATGGAACCATGCTTTTAAAGATAGGTAAATTTGAAACCGAAAGCAACGTGCCAGGCCAACTATCACTAAATAAGGACAGGCATCTTTCATAGGCCAAATGACAGGGGTCAGTTGTTGGATGTATAGTTTACTTTTTAGAAAAGCTACAAGTAACCCAGAAAATCACTGTGATGACTAAAAATAGACTGACAATAATCTGATATATCCACTCAAATCGAACGAAATATAATTTCTCTTTTACAGATGGGATCAGATGATTAAGTTCTGCAAAATTCTTAATGGAAGCCACTTTTGGCAAAACTAGATTTCAATCCATCATGATCCAATGAAATAACAGCTTTTAAGAGAACCATTTTGATGAATCTCTGAACTATCTACAATTATAGAGTCCCTCCAAATCCCTTATCCAACTTGATTGATCACCCTTTAAACCAGACAGTGAAGTATTATTTTTCAATTGTAGTAGCATAGATTCTAACTTATGCCCCAGTCTCACGGCGGCTCCCGGAGAACTATTTAGATCGGCGTCGAAGTATTTCCTGGTAATTTGGATGAATTTGGGTGATCCGCCGTCGACTTTTAACATCCCCCCAGGGGAAGTTTTTGTTCCCCTCAGCGGTTCCTAGAAATGGAAAAACTGCGCCGTGGATGTCAAAAAAGATTCAACAGGTACAAACTTTTTTTTCATGTAGCGGAGCAGAGCCCAAAATTTTCTTGATTTTTGGATGTCCGGCGTGGATTTTTTCAGTGAGAACGCCTCAAAAACATCTCCGCCGGGATATTAGGACATCCCCTGCCCCTGAGGGGACCTCTCCTGCCCCCGCGGGGACCTTTCCTGCCCCCGCGGGGACCTTTCCTGCCCCTGGGAGGACATTTGAAGCCTCGCCGGCAGTTTTTGACATCCCGCCGCGGTGAAATAGGTTCACTGAGGGGCAGTTATAGGTTCCCTGAGGGGTACTTTTTATATCTCGGGGCGATATAAAAGTATCCCTCAGGAGGAGGAAATTCCTTTCCCCCGGCGAACTTTTGGGGACGGCGTGCAACTTTTCTTCCCCGCAGTGAACAAAAAGAACCCCGCCGTGATATGCTTTTAATTAATTATGTAATGGTTTTATAAACATTGTATGTCACCGTGATGGTCATTTTTTTCCTAGAATTCAACTCAAGCTGCCCCTCAGTGGTAAAAAGTTCTCCATAACGTGCCATGAGACTGGGGCATTAGTGAGAGAGAAACAACTGTAACTTAAAGTCTGAGCTTGTTTAGTGCAATCAACCGAAGGCAAATGGGGCATTCAACTGCAACAGAGCCTGCTTTCAACCTCAAATAGGCTAACTGAAATTGAACTACACAGAATTTGGAATTAAAATAATCATGACAGATTTTCTGCTTGGAGAGAAGTAGGATAAAATTTAATGTAACATGTTGACACCGGACCTTCCTAGCAATACTGCTGGTTATTACCTTTTAGTGTCCTTTAAAACCTAGTTAACTCTTCCCAAATACGGATGCTAGCCCTAACCATTTTATTTGCAGACCATGCTTCATCCTCTGACTACACAAGGTTTGTTTTGAGTTGGACAAACCATTCTCTTGCCATCTGCCTCCCTATTGTCTTTATTTGAAATGAATAGGATTATTCTTGTATGACAACTCATTAATACAACCCTCTCTTCTTGCATTGGGAGGAAATTGCTTGCAACAATGTGAGGAATAGTAAGTGATGTCATGAATAAAGGACTGCTTAGTACTCTATTGAAAAGTATGGTAGATGCAATTGTTGAATTGCATCAACTACAACTGTTCTTACAGACAATGGATCTCTTTTTTATGTACTAGTTTTCTCTATTTTATTCAAAGCAAATTATGATAATTATATATATATAGATGCACAAATCAGATTTGATTGAAATTATAGAAGTTCTACATGTCTATGTAAATATTTATACCCATTCTTTAGTACGCATCAATTTTAAAAAATGTTTTTATAAAATGGAAAGCAAATTAAAGCCAGAATCTGTATCTTTGAAGTCTCAATGGAAACAATCAGGAAATCTCACATTTTCAAGAACTTATAAGCTCACCTACATACATGTATCAATACATTTTTATCTTATTGCAGGCCAATAAGCTCACTTATCATGACATTTTTTTATCTAATTGCAGGCCAAAAATATTCAGGCAGAGCTGTAATATATTTTCCTTGTATCGACAAAAATTATATGACATAACACATTTGTCTGAGTGTTCACAGCACCATTAACAACAATAACCCTTCACAGTTCACACACTGTCAGACACAAAAATAGGTCTGACACACTATCTGCTAAACCGCAGATAAACTAATTACTTAATGGGCTACTTACTGTGTTGAAGCCAGACAGAGTAATTTAAAGGCTATTTATGGAGTGGACATTTCCTATAACTCCAATTTGCTGACTAGCAAATTTGATGGTGGTTTTTCGTGACTGCCGACTCACTTATTGCCAACCTAAGTATCAAAAACCTTTCACAAGGGCAGTAACAGTGAAATGCTATTGTTTTTGTGTGATCATTTATATGATGATGATGAAAAGCAGGGCCTAAAAACATCAGAACAGTTATATATATTGCAGAATGTCATAATTAAGCTATATATACTTCCGATCAACCACATCATCCACTTTCATTGGTTGGCTTCATGCACCATATTGTTATTTATCATATTGTAATGTAATCTATTTGGAAGTTTACTTAAAAGTGTTACTGCACACTGATGCTTCTTGGTCGTAACTCAGATTACACATTGAAAATACATTAATCAAGCTAATGAAGAACGCTTACAATATTTTTTCCCGTCTTTAAAACAGAATTCAGTTAATATGATGTATGTTTTTCTTGTTCTTTTAGATTTTTTGGCTTCAAACACAAATATTAGTTTTCAAATTATAAACTGAACCAAATTAAAAACGCAAAACTGTTTCCAGGGCAGTATTTTTCTGTTTATCATTAAGATTGGCTGTTGAGTTGATGCATATGTATAATCAGGTGTAGAAGGACTCAGTTCCATAAAATCGCTCAAGTCTGACCTTTGCATCCACGTCTGCTGTGAGGTTTATCACATTGAGGTATGGTCAGTGGACAGGGGTATTCGGCACTCGACAGAGCAAATCTAATCATTTAGTGTGAAAGCTTGAAGAAAATGACTCAACAGGCCACAAATTTGCATCAGTTGGTCCCACTTAACCTGTTAAAAGGCTGTTGTTTGAGAAGTAAGTTCAGAGTTTGTCACATACGATGATAGTGCATTAAAACACTTTAACTATGGAAACAGGTCAAGGAACGGCCTAAACACATGAAACAGAGTGAAAAAGGCATAGGTTCTATCAAAAAGACCTCTAACAACCTGTATAGCAGCCGCAGGACAAACATCAGTACCATGAGTGCCTTCCTTATGCTTTTCTTATGGCGGCAGATATGTGGTTGGGAGAATATGGAAAGGAGGCCACAGAAAGTGCTGATGTTTAACTCTGCAGCTGATACACAGGTCGTTTGAAGCCTTTCTGAAAGATACTAAGCCCTTTTCATCAGCAGCTATTGTCTGAGCTGTTTGAGGACTTGTTTCCGTAGTTGCATTGTTCCATCGGAATAGGGTAATGCTCTTTGAGTCGGACACTTAGAGAAGGTAACCTTAAGTCGGACACTTTTTGTGGGGCTCTACAAGCAAATTGAGAGCTCTTATACCAGTATATTAGGTACCATTTTGTAGCCCAAGATGTCCTTTATCTATGACAGAAGTATCAGCATGATATGAACAACGAAAGTGTGTTTTTCACGGCTCTATAGATGGGGTAAAAACCCGTTTTTCTCTCAATTTTGTGACAGAAATTTGTGAATTTTTACAGAATTTTGTCATGTTTGAGGTATTTTTTACTGGCCTATGCATGGTATTGGTTATACTTCAGTTTTTTTATCATTCAGTTAGGAGTACGTTTAACCTATTCTGTGCTATAATATTGGCTTTTTGAATTGAAGGGAAGTCTCTAAAGAACCTGTATCTTTGATTCATGTTTTTAGAACACAACTGTCCGACTCAAAGATACCCTATGTCATTTTTTATTTCGAAAATTTAGCCACTAATTTAGTTCTTCTGCTGTCCAATTGTAAATTTTCTGTTAGATTTAGTAAAAACCTTTAATTTTAGGCCATGGTTGACAATCAATAACCCATAGACCAAGCAATATATCACTTTTTTTAAATGTACAGAAAATAAGTGTCCGACTCAAAGAACTTTACCCTAACATTGCGTGTGGAAAACTTTCACCTGACTTCTCAAAAATAAATTATTTTAAGAAGTCAGGTGGCAGTAAACGACATGTATGGTGTGGCCTTTAGCATCATTTTCTTCAAGCTTTAACATGAAATCATTAGATTTGCCCCACGCGATGCCTAGTTCTTTGACACCTGATAACCCATATGAAACATATCGAGAAAAATAATGCCCTGGGAATAGTTTTGCGTTTTTAATTTGGTTCAGTTTATCATGTGTATGGATAAATGCATCAGAATCCACTTCTCAGTGCTTTTTATTTTGCCATATATACAATGTAGAAATCCTAAAAAATTATTTCAATAACACAACATTATGCACTGAATAAGGAGACAATTACATTGGAGAAACATCCTGCAGGTGGAACATTGGTCCCAATATTTTGCCATGTGAATCCATAGAGATGACGAACCAGAAAGATGGCTATACTCTTGTTTGCCATTATGTCTCAATTTCTATGGCAGCTGAACATTTCTATCTATGTATTATATATTATATATCATGGAGTAAAAACACGAATTTTAAGCATCAATGCATTGCTGTCTGAATTTCCAAGTAAAATCACCCTACAGCCTCCCGCTGAAGACACTGTGCGCCACTACACTCATTCTAAAATATATGAAAATAGGTTTTTTGTATGTCTGCATGTATAGTTTATTTATGGTTTAACACTGCACAGCATACAAAGTAATAACCTCTAGAGATACTGATCGACGAAGCACTAACACTGACCTTTCCTGACCCCCGCATATCCACTAACTAAAAGAGTTGTTTTGGGTTGCACAAGCCATTTCCCCACCATCTGCTACCCTATTGTCTTAAGAGAGGACATCAGAAATAAATGGGGTTTTTCTTGTATGACAACTTCATTAACGCAACCCTCTCTTCTTGCATTGTGAGGAAATTGATTCCAACTATGCCAGGCATTGTAAGTGATGTCAGGATTGTAGGACTGCTCTTTCCCATACTGAAAAGCATGTTTGACACAATCGTAGAATTGCATCAATACAATTATTCAAATTGACTATCTATCTTCTTATATGATTACTTTTCTCTCTTCACTGCAAACTAAGATGTATTGATGCACAAAAAAGTTTTAATCGGTGCAATAAAACATTCCTAAATACAATCAACCATACTTTTTTCGTGCACATCAATTTGAATATATTTCTAACAGAAAGTGTATTCTAGCTAGAATCTGTATATGAAACAATCTATCAGAAAATCTTATTTTCACGAGCTGACAGTACACTTATAGACTCTTTAAATCCTACCGCAGACCAAAATGTAACCAGACCTGTTCCTAATTTTTCATTGTGACAATGATAATATTCATTCACCCATCTGTCTGAGCGTTAACATAACCATAAAGAATAACCCACACACATTGTCGGACACAAAAAAAGTCTGACACACTCTAAAAAATGTCTGGACAAAATCAGTTTTTTAGATTCAAAATGGTTTTTTGAAAAATCAAATTTCAATGCAAAACGAACATGGATTTAAAAAAAAATCCATTTTGGTTTTTTGCATTGAATTTTGGTTTTTCAAAAAACCGTTTTGAATCTAAAAAACCAATTTTGACTGAAATTTTTTAGAGTGCACACGATCTACTGAATTGCAGATAAACTAATTAGTTAATGTGGTACTTGCTATGTTGAAACCAGACAGATTAATTTGAAGGCTATTTTTGTTGGGAACACTAAGTCTTCCCCTACGTAGTATTTGCCAAGTGAGAAATTTATTTGATGGTGGTTTTGCATGGCTGTTAACTCAGCAACTGCCAACTTAAGCGTCAAAACCTTTCACATGGGCAATGACAGTACAATAATATTGTTCAGTCAAAATTAAGGTTCTCATAATGAATGGAATAAATGGTGAGGCTGGAAAATACACATTGTCATGAGTTTCATTGTCACAGTCAACTTACTTATTATTTGTGACAAAGTGGGTCAGATTAATGTTCCAGACAACTATTTAGATTTTAACTAGATAATTGCTTTTTAATATTAAGAAAGCCAACAATCCTGTCTGTCTTTCTATCTTTGACCACTGTTTGTAAATTCAATTCAACGGTGTGTGTTTTTCTAGTCCTTTTAAATCTTTTAGGCCTTAGACAGAATCATTAGTTTCCTAATTATAGAATGTGTCTTGGTAAAGTGCATCAGCATATCACATTTCAGTACTTTTCACATTGTCATATAAAACATCCTAATAATTATTTCAAAAGCAAGACTAGGTGCACTCAGTACTACGCAACATAATACTAATGTACAACGTATCTCAGACACAATTATGTATGAGTACATCAGGAATATACTGCATATAATTATGCCAATAAAGTAACAAATATACTGCATACATTGTCATTAAAAAAACCCACTTGCAACTTTCAAGCTACTTCAGCAGTGTGATTGTATTAACACCTTTGCTGCTACACTCATCAACAAATGTGGTCAAAAAATCCCTTTTAGGAGGAAAGAGAAAGTGTCAGTTACATTTAGACAAATCAGCCTTTATTCAGGGACCCCTGTATGAAAAACAAAACAACGACAAAAACAAATAGCTGCATTACAGTGATAAAAAAAAAAGAAGAAAAAATAAGAAACAAGCAGTTAAGATAGACAATCAGTGATGTTGCACATAAAAGTGTTGCTTGAACATATAACAGTTTTTTTTTTTACGTTTACAAAAGTTTTGTAACGATTGTTAACACACTTTCAATTTTCCACTGATAGTCGAAACAGAGAAAAAAGAGGCACTGTGCAGTCTGACCCAATACATTATAAACCTGACAATTTTTTTAGAAGTAGAGACACATGTACCAATCTTAAGAACTTGATTATTGATGAGTGTAAAGCATATAAAGACATAAAGACACTTGTTTTCTCTTTCTTTCAGAATCTAAAATAGAAAAAGAGAGCTAATCTGCCAGTCAGCAATCACTACATAAGGACAGGCATCTGTTATAGGCCGTATAACTGGAGTCAGTCGTGGGATATAGTACTTTTTAGAAATCGAGGCTACAAGTCATCCGGAAAATCACTGTGATGACTGAAAATAGACTGAAGATAATCTGCTACATCCATTCAAATGAAATGAAATACAATTTCTCTTTTACAGATGAGATCAGATGATTAAGTTCTGCAATTTTTTTATTGGAAGCCACTTAAAGTAAAACTAGATTTCAATCCATCATGATCTAATGAAATAACAGCTTTTAAGAGAACTATTTTGATGAATCACTGAACTATCTACAATTGTAGAATCCCTCCAAATCCTAATCCTACTTGTAGGATCACCCTTCGAACCAGACAGAGAAGTATTGTTTTTCAATTATGGTAGGATAGATTCTAACTTAAGCAGAAAAAACAACTGCTACTTAAAGTCCAAGCTGGTTTAGTGCAATCAGCCGAAAGCAAATGGGGCATTCAACTGTAACAGATCCTGCTTTCAACCTCAAATAGGCGATCTGAAATTGAACTTATCAGAGTTTGGAATTGAAATAATCATGAGAGAGAAGAAGGGTAAATTTAACATGGTAACGTCAGAACTTCCAAACCGGTCCACGGTCTAGGCTTGAACCGCCAAAATACTGGACCACCTAAAAAAATTGTTCTAGTGCCAAACCCGCTACATTGTCAGACACAAAAACAAGCATGACACTCATCTGCTAAATTGCAGATCCACTAATTACTTAATGTGTTACTTACTGAGCTGAAGCCAGACAGAGTAATTTAAAGGCTATTTACGGAATGGACATTTCCTATAACTCCTATTCGCTGACTAGGAAATTTGATGGTGGTTTTGCGTGACTGTATACGAAGTTACTGGCAACTAAGGTGTCAATAACCTTTCACAAGGGCAGCTACAATGAAATACCATTGTTTTGTATTCTGATTTATAAGACGATGATGACAAGTAGCACCTAAAAGCATCCGAACCGTTGTACTGCAAAAAGTCATATTTAAGCGATTCACTTCCCATTAACCACATCTTTTTTATAGCCTGTAAAACAGAATTCAGTGTAGGCCTATATATATGTTTTTCTTGGTCTTTTACATTTTTTGGCTTCAAACACAATTATTAGTTTCCTATATAATATGATGTGTCTGGATAAGCGCATCAGAATCTCACTTTAAAATGCTTTTTATATTGCCGAAAATACAATTCAAAAATCCCAATAGTTATTTCAAAGTCACTGCTTTACGCACTCAGATATACTCAGCATTATACTTATGATGCAATGTATCATAT
Source organism: Platynereis dumerilii (assembly GCA_026936325.1). Taxonomy (NCBI): domain Eukaryota; kingdom Metazoa; phylum Annelida; class Polychaeta; order Phyllodocida; family Nereididae; genus Platynereis; species Platynereis dumerilii. The sequence goes on from JAPTHN010000004.1 coordinate 15,937,124, forward strand.
ACATGTGCTAGTACATCAGGAGTATGTTGCATACTGTAACAGCCAAACGATTGACAAAAACACTTGTCCGAAATCTGCAAAACAAAATAATAATAGCACTTGAGGCCTTTCAAGCTACTTCTATATGGCGTTGTAGTAACTACAGTCAGCACAGAAATTATTTGCACGCTTTGATTTTTCATCATATTTCACAGAAAAATGGTAGTATGATAAAAAGAACTGCGCTAGGTTTTAGAGTAGTGTTAGTAGGTTAGGTTCCCATGCATTTCATTTTTTACCAAAATTCATTTTCTTGGAAAATGTGAAAAAACTGAATTTTGAAAACCAAAAAATATTTGCACGCTTCAGTCAACTGCCAAAAACTGATTTTTTTAATGATGATACTCAATTTTTTCTTTGGAACTACTGTTGTTTATGGTATATTTAGCTCATTTACATCAATCAGTAATTATTTGGGGTTCACAGGTGGGATTACAGGTGTTACTCAAGGAGTACACCCATTCCCATGTTTTTCTCCTACATTTAGGTATAAAAATTACTTAAAAATAGCAATTTTCATGAAATTGGTCTGTGAAGTCCTTTAAAATAGTCAATTGTGAGAAAAAGATAAACTATGCAGGTTTTTGTGAAGAACTATGTTCAATATCTCATCAGGAAATGTAAAAATTGATGATTTTGTGCTGAGATACGACTGATGATTTGCCTCTGACGAGTTATTTAACCACTGGCTTATCAATAGTTATTAAGAAAGAATATTTAGAGTTAATTTTATTAATATTTGCTCACAAATTAGGGTTTTATTTGATTTTAGCATATATGTAAGTGTAGCATATTCAATGCATTGTCATGCATCGATTATTAAGATCCACCAAAGCTTGTCTATACAATAATTATGGCCTAAATTATTATGACAGTGAATAGTTTTTATAGTTAAAAGCTTATTTTTACTAAAGAAACCCATTATTTCGAAATGTGCACTCATTGAGGTCCTTCATGGGGGTACCCTATGAAGCAACACTTGTTGCAGGCTGCATAATGGTAATGATATGGTGCAAAATTCGAAAACGACTTGTCTTAATTATCTCAGCTGACTTTCTCCAAAATTATTACAACCTATTGTTCACAGCTCACAGTAAAAATAGTCCCCAGGGACAAAATTGAGTCCTGTAATTAAGGTTTTTTCAGTTTGATTCTACTCGTATTACTGTTTTCTGGCATTCTGTGGTTGCATGTAGAACACTATTACCTACCAATACCTGCCAAATTACTTTTTTAGACAAATAGACACAATTATGGAGTTTACTAATCAGTCTCATGTGAGTTGCTTGTTTCTAGCCATATTTCTATAGCCATACATAGAAAAAAACATGGGATTGAGTGCTTTCCCTTGGTAACAGGGTTGGGCACGAGTACATGCAAATGTACTCGAGTACGAGTACGAGTACTTGCCACATCTACGAGTACGAGTACGAGTACGAGTACAGCCTTTTCTGAATGTACTTGAGTACGAGTACGAGTACTTTCAAATGTACTCGAGTACGAGTACGAGTACATTTATGCAGTTTCGAACCTTATTTGCACAGTATTTAAGAGAAAAAAGCATTATTAAAATAAAATAATTGAGCACCAATAAAGAATACCAGTGAAGACTACTATTTATATGCTCCTTTGTTAATTAAAAGTGAACTTTGTTGACTTATGGCCTTTGAAGCTACTTGTGTTGCTGCCCATTGCTGGGTCCAGGTTTCGAATCCAGCTGTAGTCGTGTGTGACTTCAGCTGAATTCCACTGGCGTATGATTTGTGGGGGGGGGGGGCAGGACAGTTAATGCAATACATAAAGATATTTTTTAAATTCAGATAATGTATTTAACTAGAATTTTCCCTCAGCCCTTAACAGACAGCCATTTTTCTAGGACTTTCCCAATTTGAGAATTATGGTTCTTCACAAATTAAAAAAACAACATTTGATTGACCAAATTCCTCATTTGTAAATATAGATAGTGTTGATACTCAATTAAAAGTTTGTTCACTGGTTGTTTTAGTTTTGTGGCATGGACAGGCTTCATGGGTGTATTCCTGCTGACTTTGCTTTGACAAGTATGACAAGCAATCAATAAATCTATCAATCAAACTTTCAATAAACCAATCAGTTAGTTAGTCAATCAACCAATCAATCGCTCAATTAAAAATCTATTGTTCTGTCTATCTGTGTGTCTATCTATAGATCTATGTATCTAACTATCTGTCAATCAATAATTATATCTATCAATTCAATCTTGAATAACAATAAACATACCCAATTTTGAATCAATGTATCCAGTATTGTCATTTTCCTGTAAGACAGCTAAAATAAATGTGAATATATATATTTAAAAAATATGTTTATCGAGATTGTTATTTCGTTCAGATGAGAACATTTTTCGTTCGATAAAATAAAATAGTATTATAATTAAAATTCTATTTAGATTTAGGACAAGTCAGGGTGAGCCAGTAGACTAAATGTTGTATTCCGATTTCCGTAAAAGAGTTGATTTAACAAATAAAAGGTTAAAACGTAAATGGCCCTAGTTATGGTTAAAATTGAGTCAGAAACATAATTTTAAAACGTACATATACCAATTAAAAGTAGCTTTAGACAATGGCAGAAGTTAAAATATTGTATCTTTGATAATAAGGCCAGTATTAGTCAGTTAGTTACGATGTTTTGATTTGCGCCAAAAGGTGTGAAAAAAGCAAATGGCGGCTATGTGTTCAAATAAAATATTTTAATATCAAAATGATGTATCCTTGAAGGGCTTCAAGTAGGATCAAATATATGCTACTGAATGAATAAATTATTAATTTTTTAAGACTTGATAACAAAAATCAGGCATTGTAGTTATTATATGGTACACTATTCCACAATTTCGGCCAATTCCATTCAAAAGGAACATTTACATCATTGTGATTTACTGCATTCAAGTAATTAGATGTGAATACTGCTTTCTGATTGTTCTAGATGAATGCAGCCTTTATCAGTTAAAGGGCTATCTGTGAGTCTTACTTTAATTACAACATCTTCCCTTCAAGCCGAAAATTCGTTGAATATATATGCATCAAAGCTGGGAAAATCAAACCTATTGAAAATTAAATACATTAAAAATTCATTGAAAATAAAGAAATGGGTGTTTCGTTCAAAAAACAACATTATTCGTCAGATAAAAATATATAACATGTTATTCACACAGTTTGGTGAATGATAACTGGGTAGAAAACAAAATAAAGTGCTCATTATTGTTTGATTTCCATTAAGCGCCGATTTACCCAAAAAAGGTGAAAAAGGAAATGGCTTTAGTGATGGACTAAATAGGACTACAGACATAATTTAAAAAGATAGGTATATAATTTAGATGTCTTGGAATACTATGGTGAAGACAATATTACTGTATCTTCAAGAGTAAGGTCAGTGTTAGCCTGTAGATAGATAGATAGTTAGAATTGCAAATGGCGGCCCTGTGATGTGTATTCTGTAGACTGGAAGACTTAATTGTGATAATTTTGGTTTCTCCTCTATATCAGCGTAAATAAATTGAAAATTACTAGTCTAAATCATAATCATATTTATGACAGATTAGTTTTAACATACATACAAAGAAAACAAAGAACAACTATTTGAAATGATTTGTCATGCAAGATATATGAACACAAATAAAAAGTAGGCCTATTAACAAGATAAATTTATTGAATGGAATTTCATGACTTTCTTTTGTAACAGTTGTTTTTAATTCACGTATATGGTAAAGATAAATTCGAATTCTTAGTAAGTATGGCTTGGAAACTATCAAAGGTCTAAACTATTTATTGTTCAAATAATGACCTTTCTTTTCTTAATTCACTTCCTTAAATTGTGTTCAATTTTGCTCTTATGAAACTTCAATTGTACTCGTGATGTACTCACTACGAGTACGAGTACTTTGGCAATGTACTCGAGTACGAGTACGAGTACTGTACTCATGATTTGGCACGAGTACTGAGTACATGCGAGTACTTGGAAAAATGTACTCGAGTACACGAGTACACGAGTACATGTGTACTCGTGCCCAACCCTGCTTGGTAACACCTGTAATCCCACCTGTGAACCCCTAATAATGTCTGATATGATGTAAATGAGCTAAATATACCATAAACAACAGTAGTTCCAAAGAAAAAATTGAGTATCATCATTAAAAATTCAGTTTCTGGCAGTTGGCTGAAGCGTGCAAATATTTTTTGGTTTTCAAAATTCAGTTTTTTCACATTTTCGAAGAAAATGAATTTTGGTAGAAAATGAAATGCATGGGAACCTAACCTACTAACACTACTCTAAAACATAGGGCAGTTCTTTTTATCATGCTACCATTTTTCTGTGAAATATGATGAAAAATCAAAGCGTGCAAATAATTTCTGTGTTGACTGTATATACATTTCCAGTTACACCATAAGCAAATGGGGGTAAAAATCCCTTTTAATGCAGTGGGCGGTGACGGAAGGCAAGTCGGTGTTAAAAAAATGGGTCTTATTATTTAGAGACCTCTGTATGACAGAAAAAAGTAACATGATGATGTATACTGTATTGAAAATGAAGACAGGCATGTAACATGAACAGGAACAGGGGAGACCGGGGTAAGTTGTGCCGCCAACTGTTAGGGTTAAATGAAGGAATAGTAGTAGGGTGGCTTAGCCTCAATATTGGGTGGAATCGTTCACTTTATTACAATTTTATGAGGTTTTGGTTGCGGGTAGCCATGACCAAGACCTTTCAAAATCCACCGACTGCCAAGCTGATTTCGCCCCCTGGTGGCCATTTTTGGCAAATCCAAAATGGCCGCCATTGGATTTTGCCAATTTCGTAACTTTTCAACCGGGCATCGTAAATACTTGTGTGATACCTCTAGTTTGGGGTTTTAGTGACTGAAGAATTCATTTTTGGCATTTATTAGTGATTTGAGCAATCCTGGTAGCCATATTGCACAAATTCAAGATGGCCGCGCTAATAATTGGCGGACTGACATAACTTTTTGACTAAGCGTCGCATATTCTCATATGATACCTCTATTTCTGGGTTTAAATGGGTGAGGAATTCATTTTTTGCATTCTTTCTTTGATTGGACTATCCAATGATGGTCATGTGGGATTTCAATAACATGTTTAAGTCAGTGCAAATGACACCAATGAGTGTTAAGTCATTTTGCTCAATCATGCTCGAAGAAAGAATGTCTGATAACTTGAATCAGGGAAAGCTCATATGAAAGGTAGAACCTCCTACAACATGCTTAAGTAACAAAAGTTGCCATATTTATTCATTCATTGATTTCTTTATTACTGCACCCTATCAGCATGCCTCGGCGGTCCAATGTCGGCCCAGCGTCAGTCCGATGTCAGTAGCATCGGACCAGCTTCAGACCGACGTTGGACCACCGAGGCATGCTGATAGGGTGTTTTATAACAAAACAAAATGTTAATGCTGAGATGAAGTCTCGTCATTTTCATAGACTGAGCCGAAATAAAATTGCTTATTGAGTTAAGTTTTAAGCAATCAGAAACCGCTCACTCACTTATATTATGGCTGATTGATAATAAATCAAGAATGTCATTTTTAAGACATGCATGGTGGTCTGTTTCTCTTTGGTTTAACTAGAACATAAGTTGCACATTTTTAGAAATACATGTATTCTAGCAGTATCAGCAAAAACTTCCCAAATTTCTTTTTTATCCCTTAGATTAATGCACAAAGCCTCCTCCGTTTTACATCATTAACATGATTAATGTCCCGTGATAGTTATTTCTACTGACTGTCGAGATTATCTGCAAAATGTGGTTTTCATACCTGAACTATGAAAGGACCACCTTCATTTGGCTGCGGAATTTGAATTCCTACAAGTAGTTCGTTAGAATAATTGAAGCGAAACATTTTAGACACTCTCAAATGAGCTTGTGGAATGAATATATTTGCTCTCAAAGATTGTATGCTCACAATGCGCTTGATAAATCTCCTGAACAATGAAGATGATACTGTGCTGTTAAACAGGAGACAATTTCTCAACAAGCAGAATCTAAAGAAGGATTATTTCAAGATGATTGCTTGATTAGTCCTGCATCTTGAAAGTTCAGAAAAAATCAAACAATATTGCTGGTTGGCATCAAAGACCGAAGCGTTCGTCTGGATTCCTGTCAACACTCTCCAATTCACTGTAAATCCACAGAAGCAGCAGGGAGAGAAAAAAATGAAGCACCCACAAGAGATACGATAGCCTTACCTTCAATTCCCACTCTCTCAAACAAATATGCACACAGCTCTAACCTGCTTCATCCATAATTGACAGAAGGAGGACAAAATTAATATCTTGAAGACAATGACATGAACCAGGTGCTCAAGGAGTATTGCCAAGAGTTGCATAATGCTGTCGCAAATTTATCAGTGGAGTTTTATTCATTGACCAATTGCCACAAACATGACCCTGTGTTTACAGGGGTGCTCCTGAAAAGACAGGAGGAACCTGCTAGACAAAACCAAACTCTCAGTGTTATTGTACGATATTATGTATATTAAGTACAAGTTCACTCAAACAATCCATTATATGTATCCACCAAAACAAACATCCAGAAACATCCAGTTCAATCTGCCCTCTATCGGCAACAGTACAATGGAAAAGAACCATGCATAGATATTGAACTGGCATGTCACTTTATCATGTTCCGTTCATCGTAGTTTACGATAAATTTTTCGAACATTGAGGTGGCTGTTCCCAGCATCTTCACATGATTGCTCTCTACGATTTACTTGACACTAAGTCTTGTTGATGCAGGATCTCAAGATTTGTACAAGCTTGTGTTTGTGTTACAGCAATGAAACCTGTGGTGTTTGATACCAAAGATGATAATTTTTGAGAATCAAGTATTCTCGGCTGCTAATGGTTTCTAGTTATTAACATGAATTGCAGTAAAAAAAGTAGTCATGCATGAGACACAAAAATTTGCAAAAAGTTGTCTTTGATGTCTTGCTGCTTCTGAAGTAAGCATTGCAGGAACTTAAAATTTGCAAACATATTGTTCAATGTGTATCACCACCATTGTAGCTTTGGACTAAGCCTATTAATAGAGCAATATGAAATTCTCAACAGCTGATTTGAGGTTTGTCGAAATAGTTATGCCTCTTATGGTGCCAATGCAAAATCAGTAAGCAAGCCAGAAGGTCCTGAATTCTGTCTGGCTCATTGACCATTTCAAGGAGTTCAGATCTCGTTGACAGGTGATTATGAGGAGTCGCTTTTACAGCACTTGGTCAATTGTTTGAAATGGTTTGCTCAAATAATGTAGCAATATTTTTTTTCAGGAAAGCAGCTAACACCAGATTTCAAGTGATGTACATATTTGCCACTTTTTTCTTGAATCCGCCATTGTTCACATTTGACAGGGAAGGGCCTACACTTTGATCACTTAATTGACGTGTAAGGGCCCACGTTTCCTTGGTAAGCAGGACATTGAGACATGGTAACAAATCTGGCACTTTAGTGTTTGAACTGCTAAGTGTCCTCTGAAGTATCTTGATCCCAGAAAGTGGCAGATAGGTTGGCTCATTGATGACAGTGATTTTCTTTGATAATGCCAAAAGCAGAATAGTAATTTCATCGCTTTTTTCTGTCAGTTGGCAAATGAATAACATACATTATTCCGATGCAAAAATCAGATTGACAGCATTGGCAGCCAACTGATATGATGACTGGACAGTTTTCAAGCAACTCACATTGGCTGGTGCATGAGGAGATTTTTTGACATTGCTTGTTCAACTTCTGTGTTTAGTCCCAATGTCAAGCATAATGCTACAGTACTGATATTGTATGAGATGGCTATTCAAAATATACCGTAAACATCTGAATCATGTTCCTCCTTATCAAGATTTTAACATTAATTCATAAATATTTCTCTGATTGTTTCGGTGATGGAACAAGAAAGTCACCCTGTGAGTCAGATAAAACGCGCCTGCTTTGTGGACACTTTAAATTTATCTTTTATTTTAATGGGTAGAATTAAGGTTGGGTTGCTTCAATGTCTACCTCCTTTTCAGAGAAATCAAGCTTTTTCTGTTATATATCAGTGAAGTATCTTGCCCTAATCTTTTCCACAAAGCACCTGCTTTTTCAATAACATGCTACCACAAATCCTAGCGTTTTGGAATACATGTACAGTGTGTGGTCTGAGGGCCTACATTAGTGAAATTATGAAAGCCACTGTTGCAATTCTGGGAGTAAGGTTTTATAATGCATCAATGCTATAATATATCTCCTATATATATCTCCTTATATCGGAGATTGCATCTTTTAGTCCAAGTAATCACCTCGAAGTTTGGGAAGGGTGCTAGAATGCATGGATAGAGACACAATTGCAAGTGGATAGCCATCCCACATATGTCCCACTGCATCTTATTTGATGGTTTTTTTGTTTCTTCAATTGTCAGTTTGAAGAGCTCGAAATCCAAGCAGTGCTTACAGCTTCAGTGAGAGTCGGCAATGGATATCTGGTTGTTAAAGCAGATAAGGTTTTGTACTAATATGAATATGTCTGATGTTCATTGACATTGCATGGTCCCTCCATTGTGCAAAGTCCCAAGAAGCTGTTCTTTGTGTGGAAAGATACCAAACAGCTAAAAAGTAAAGAGTTCCACCTATACTCCCCATTAATTAATTGAGCTTGCAATGCAAATTAAATAATAAATATATTCCGAGATAAGAATACATAAAAAAGGGTCTCAATCCAGAAACCTTTATGAACTTCTTGACACTGTGTACTAACCAAGTGACCTAATTAAGGATTTTTTTGTTCACATTTTGCTAGTTCTCATGTATAAAGCAAACAACAAACTTTGCTATATAGCCAGTATGCTGTTTTTTAGTACCAGTTATACACATACAAAATTTGGAATCAATCAATTAAGTTTTCTGGGAGATAAGGCAGTTTTAGTAAATTTTAGCATATTTTTTACTACAATGTAGAATCACCAAATCTTTTGACGGCTAAATATTTAATACTTGTAATTTTACATCGAGATGTCTAATACCTAATTACAGCATACTGGCTATGTTTTGTTGTAATTGAATTGATATCTTGTCCAAAATTTAAGATTTTATGATTAACTAGGTCGCTTCGCATAGAGCAAATGGTACACAGTGTTGAGGCCTACAATACTTTGTTCAGTGCTACAGAATACATGTGCTCATTGACTCAAAAATACATTGTCAGTATCTCATAGGGCCACCAGGGGTGCTCCAATCAAAGAAGGAATGCAAAAAATGAATTCCACGCCAATTTAAACCTCCAAAAAGAGGTATCACGTGAGAATATGCGACACTTAGTCAAAAAGTTATGTCAGTCCGCCAATTATTGGCGCCGCCATCTTGAATTTGTGCAATATGGCCACCAGGATTGCTCAAATCACTAAATAAATGCCAAAAATGAATTCCTCAGTCAGTAAAACCCCAAACTAGAGGTATCACACAAGTATTTACGATGCATGGTTGAAAAGTTACAAAATCGACACAATCCAATGGCGGCCATTTTGGATTTGCCAAATATGGCCACCAGGGGGCGAAATCAGCTTGGCAGTCGGTGGATTTTGAAAGGTCTTGGTCATGTCTACCCACAACCAAAACCTCATAAAATTGTAATAAAGTGAACGATTTTCTGACTAAGCCCCCCTACTATAGGTAAAAATGGCAATGCCAACTTTATATACCCATTTAGTCAGCATCTTTAGGCACCAAGAAAAAAAACTACCAAATATAATGGTATGATCAGCATCACGCATAAATTCAATTTTGTTGCTGAAAACTTGAAGTGCCGAGGACTGATATTCTTGTTTCCAAACTCCACAAAGAAATTCAAACAATGCACTGGCTCACAGTATACTTCATTTAAAGGTTACATGCACCAAGTGTGTGTATTTTAATGCAAGCAATAAAAGCAAAGCAAAACACCTAAACAATTGCGCATGCAGCAGCATGCCTAAATGAAAATATTTTTTTCAAAAATTAAGTAAAACGGAAACTGAAAGGTAACCTGCCAGGCCAAGAATCACTACATAAGGACCGGCAACTGTGATAGACCAAATGACTGGGGTTGGTCATGGGATATATAGATTACTTTTTTGAGAGGTTACAAGTAACCCAGAAAATTACTATGATGGCTAAAAATAGAATGAAAATAATCTGCTACATCCTTTAAAAATCAAATGAAATAGAAGTTATCTTTTACCGATGGGATCAGATGATTAAGCTTTGCAAAATTCTTACTGGAAGCCGCTTAAGGTAAAACTAGATTTCAATCCATCATGATCCAATGAAATAACAGCTTTTAAGAGAACTATTTTGATGAATCTATGAACTATCTATAATTATAGAATCCCTCCAAATCCCTAATCCAACTTGATAGATCGCCCTTCAAGCCAGACAGAGCAGTATTATTTTTCTATTAAGGTAGCATAGATTTTAACTTAAGCAGAAAAAACAACTGCTACTCAAAGTCTGAGCTGGTTTAGTGCAATCAGCCAAAAGCAAATGGGGCATTCATATGCAACAAACCCTGCTTTCAACCTCAAATAAGCGATCTGAAATTACACTTAACAGACTTTGGAATTGAAATAATCATGAAAGAGAAGAAGGGTAAATTAAACATGGTAAAATCAGAACTTCCAGACAATACTAGTTTAAGACTGGTTAAGCAAATTGTTTGTAACTCTACCCAAATACTGATGCTGGCCCTAACCCTTATATTTTCTGACTGTACCTCATCCTTAAACTATTAAAAAGAGTTTTTAGTGATGCAGACCGGACCACCTTGGACCGGTCCAGTCCACGGTCTAGGCTTGGACCACCAAAATACCGGACCAACTGTTCCAGTGCCAGACCAGTTACACATTGTCAGACACAAAAATAAGTCTGACACTCTATCTGCTAAATAGCACATCCACTAATTACTTAATGTGTTACTTACTGAGCTGAAGCCAGACAGAGTAATTGAAAGGTTATTTACTGAGTGGACATTTCCTATAACTCCTATTTGCGGACTAGGAAATTTGATCGTGGTTTTGCGTGACTGCATACGCAGTAACTGGCAACTAAAGTGTGAATAACCTTTCACAAGGGCAGCGACAATGAAATACCATTGTTTTGTATTCTGATTTATAAGACGATGATGACAAGTAGCACCTAAAAGCATCCGAACCGTTGTACTGCAAAAAGTCATATTTAAGCGATTCACTTCCCATTAACCACTTTTTTTTTATAGTCTGAAAACAGAATTCAGTGAACAGTATAATATATGTTTTTCTTGGTCTTCTACATTTTTTGGCTTCAAACACAATTATTAGTTTCCTATATATATAATCAGTCTGGATAAGTGCATCAGAATCTCACTTTACGGTGCTTTTTATATTGCTAAAAATACTAAGCAAAAATCCCAATAGTTATTTCAAAATCACTGCTTTACGCACTCAGATATACTCAGCATTATACTTATGATACAATGTATCATATATATGTGCTAGTACATCAGGAGTATGTTGCATACTGTAACAGCCAAACGAGTGACAAAATCACTTGTCCGAAATCTGCAAAACAAATTGATAATAGCACTTGAGTCTTTTCAAGCTACTTCTGTAGTGTTGTAGTAATTATATACATTTCCAGTTACACCATCAGCAAATGGGGTAAAAATCCCTTTCAATGCAGTTAAGTGGGTGGTGACAGAAGGCAAGTCAGTGTTATAAAAATGGGCCTTATTATGTAGAGACCTCTGTATTACAGAAAAGAAGTTACGTGATGATGTATACTGTATTGAAAGGGAAGACAGGCATGTAACATCAACATGAATACAATCTGACGCACTGTACTTGATTTAGGACAGTGTGATACAGTTACTGACCATTTCTATTGTCAGGCAGCATCAACCTGTAAAAATTATAAACCTGGCACTATTGTTAGAAGTAGCGACACATGAACTTGAAAATTGAGGAGTCTAATGCAAATACATTTTGTTTTATAAGAAAACATAAATACAAACACTTTTCCTATGTTTGCACTTTTTCTTTGATTTGTGAGTTTTCATTGTCTCTGTATGTATTGTAAACTCTACAAAGACAGTGCAACAATGCAGCATTGCAGCAGTTCAGAGTATACTTTATCAAAAGATGTTTCAATGCATCCAGTGTATTTATATTCGTCATGCCATGCGGTAAATATTAAACATTTAACACCTGAAAAGGATCAATCAGTCAACTAACAAAAGTTGTGCATCAATTGGTTATTTATATGTTCAACCATGAATTGAAGATCTCCGAAAGTTCCAAAAATTTATTGTGATTTGAAAGTGGAATATCAGATACAGTATAATGGATGGATGGATGATTGGGCTTTACATCCTGTATTTACATATTCATTAAACTAATTAAGAGAGGAGATTAACTACGGATAGGCAGGCAAAATAGTTGGAGAGACTGCAAGTAACCTGGAAAATTTGCTGCAACAGCCAAAAATAGACTGAAAATAATCTGTGACATCCACTTAAATCGAATAACATAGAATAGAATTGGTCTTTTACAGGTGGGATCAGCTGATTGAATTCTCCAAAATCCAGAATGGAAGCCACTTATTAAGGTGAACTAGATTTCAACCCATCATGAATCATGATCCAATGAAATAACAGAATAGAAGGGAACTATTTTGATGAATCACTGAACTATCTACAGGGTGGGGAACCAACATTTTCCATGAACTTCCTTGTGCTAAAAAAGCATCTCACATCTACAGGAAAGTTTTGAAAACAATACAGTATAATCATTCAGGTATCAGACATACCTGTGGAAGGTTAGAATGAGCTGTGATTAAAAATGACTCCACAGGAGACAAATAGGAAGAGCTGGTCAGATTTGCTTCAGTGCCAAATAGCCTAAAAAACAATCCCTGACATACACCGCATCTGACGAAATTACGCAAGCAGGTTATTTTAGATAGGTATGAAAACATTTGGGCCTAATGTCTTATCCTTTTCACATAATCATTGGCTTGATATGAGACATCTTCCATGTAACTTTCATCCAATTCCGTTGGGGCAAAGCTGAGTTATGCCATATATTCAAATATTTTGGTGTCTTACGAAATTATGCAAAATCAACATATGAGGCGGAGGGGCCTTGATAATGTTATATTTTCAAATTACTACACTCCAGTCATTAGCGTCTAATCATTTAGCAACTATTCATATAAAAAAATGTTGCTTAATTGCTGCCTCTGCCAAGCTGTACGCATTAATTGTCTCCATTGGAATAACATAGGATTTGCATATATTTTTTAATTTTTGCTCCCCATAATCTCAAAATGGTTCCGATTCTTTTGAAAACAACTTTAAAAATAACCTTTTTCCATCCATTTAGTTCAGTGAAACTGAGTGATAAGTTATGCATTGGGAATGGACAAAATATTGAATAAGGAAATGCACATTCTGATCGCAATGCTATTCCAATGGCAGGTCATGGATGTGATTTTTGATTTCTAGCCAGTTTAAAGGGAGACAAGTTACTTCAGTGACCTTTGAACTGAGCTCAATAGATAAAATAAGGTAACTGGTAGTGACATGTTTTTAAAGATCGGAACCTCTTTGAGGTTTTTGGAAGCATTCATTCGAAAAATGTATGCAAAACCAATGTTATTCCAATGGAGACAATGAATGCGTACAGCTTGGCAGAGGCAGCAATTAAGCAACATTTTTTGATATGAATAGTTGCTAAATGATTAGACGCTAATGACTGGAGTGCAGTAATTGAAAATATAACATTATCAAGGCCCCTCCGCCTCATATGTTGATTTTGCATAATTTCGTAAGACACCAAAATATTTGAATATATGGCATAACTCAGCTTTGCACCAACGGAATTGGATTAAAGTTACATGGAAGATGTCTCATATCAAGCCAATGATTATGTGAAAAGGATAAGACATTAGGCCCAAATGTTTTCATACCAATCTAAAATAACCTACTTGCGTAATTTCGTCAGATGCGGTGTAGTCAGAGTGACCTCACAACCGGAATAAAACATCAAGAAGGCAATCAATGATGGGAAAGGAATAAGAGGGAAGTTTGGGAGTTTGTGGAGAGAATTAAGAGAGGAATGGAGCATTCCTAGAGTCACTGACGACAAAACTGACAAGGTACCTGCAACCTCCATGATAGCGGTGGTTGAAGAGTTTCAGGTGGACCTCAAAGCTGCCAGAGCGGCTATGCAAAATGATTTTGGCCTGAAATCATATGTCAGGACCCCAAAGACACCATTTGGCCTATTCCATGAATGCCAGAAGATAGAAATGGTGAAAAAGTGATGGGCTACATTAGGAAGCATGGCTCGATATTCAATTTTTTTAAAAATTATAAATGTTTGGTTGTGGATTCTATTGTCAACAGAATAAATGGCAAATTCTATATAAAATCAATAGAAGATGTCGATGGGACATTCAGGGCAAAGTATCGAGCTCAGGCAATGGTTTCAGGAGTCATGGCTCACCGCCTCAAAATATGAAGGAGCATTTTTTTAAGGCATCACCAAGTTTAGACGGCTATATTGAATTTTTGATTGGAGATAATACAAGTCAAACTTGACTAAAAGGATCCTTTTTGTCTTGTTTCTAAGGCCTGAAAATATGAATTTGTTATGACTTAGCAAAACCTTTCATTTCGACTGAAGTTTGAAATTTTCCAAATTTTGAAAAATTTGGTTCCTCACCCTGTACAAATGTAGAATCCCTTCAAATCCTAATCCTTCTTGATAGATCACCCTTCGAACCAGACAGTGAAGTATTATTTTTCAATTATTGTAGCTTAGTTTCTAACTTAAGCAGAGAAAGCAACTGTAACTTAAAGCCCAAGCTGGTTTAGTGCAATCAGCCGAAAGCAAATGGGGCATTCAACTATAACAGAGCCTGCTTTCTGCCTCAACCAGGAGATCTGGAAATTGGTTTTGAAGTTTTTCATGACAATTTTTTTTCCATTAGAGATCATGAGAATTATACACTTATTTCAGAGGAATGTATGGAACATGAAGTCCACAAAACATGAAACACAGTTTTTTGCTGTTTTTTTGCTCTATAAGTCTCAATTTAATCATTCTTGGTACTAGATTTTGGTTTCTATTTATTTGACAGTGGTGAGAACAATTCAAACAGCAAAAATCACCCATTGCTCAATTTTCAAACTCAAGGTGCCTCAGTATTCAGGGGTCCATATCTAGTGTGACGGAATGATGGTAAGAATCACTCCGTCACGCTAGAAATGGACCCCTGAATCAGATTGCTGAGACACTCTTAGTTTAAAACTTCAGCAGTTGGTGATTCTTATTGCTTGAATTGTTTTCTCTTAAGTGTCAAACATATAGAAACTAATACTTGGCACTGACAGTGATTAAACTGAGACTTATAGAGCAAAAATTTGCTTCTTAGCATCATTCCGTCACACGTGGACTTCATGGGAAAGGGTAACTATAAATACCTGTAGAATGATTAGCATCTTATTGTTTATTGCTACCACATAAACTACAATATCTTATAAAGCAAAGCTTGATTGGAAAGATTAGAAGAAAGTCGGTACTTAATTGAATCCCAAATCACCAGTCTCAAACTGCTTTATTACATAGTTATTTGACTTCCCCTTCAAAGTCCTCTATCCTGCAATGTAAAATTTATTTTTTTTAAATTCACATCATTCACTCACTCAATAAATAGCATGGAGCTTTGATGGATTTATTGAAAGAGTTGCATTGGTAAACAAAAATGAGAAGTGACATAGGTTAGACATGTGTCTTTAATTTACTGAGGCTCCACTACCATGCCACTAACTATAGAATGATGGAAAGGCACTATGGCTTCAGACTAAGCTCAAACAATAATTGGAACACAGTGAGTCAAAGCTGTCACTCGATTCTTCATTAAATGGGCAATTTAAGCTGAAAAGGCAATTTCAAACAACTCCTGATCTCATCAGACTTTAGCAAGAAATTTGACAAATCGTCAACGTAATCGGATTCTTTAAAGCGGTCAATTTTTATAAAAGGACTATTTCAAATCAATATTCATCCTGCTCATAGTTGGGTCAATAATTCCTTCAACTAACTTTCGTAACTTGAAAATATAGTGATTATCATTACAAGGCCAATATTCTGTTGGAATGGAAAGTAGTCAGATTCAATAGAAGTCTCTCTTTTAAAAACATCAAATATTTTCAATAATAATGTGTTCCGAAGTGTGTGTGACATACATGTAAACCCCCGTACATGTAAAGAACAAAACAGTTTCTTCTGTTGCTCTGACCAACACTTCATGATCCTTTTCTGACCACACTATACCATGTCATCCACTTGCTATTTATATGAGTATTAGTTTAGGGTTGCACAAGCCATTTCCCTGCCATCTGCTACCCTATTGTCTTTAGTGAGAACATCTGAAGTAAATAGAATTGTTATTGTATGACAACTTCATTAACGCAACCCTCTCTTCTTGCATTCTGAGGAAATTGCTTGCAACAATGTCGGGAATTGTAAGTCATGACAGGAATAACAACAGTAATGAATAAAGTCATACACTCTTAACAAAAAGGTTTTATATGGAAACTTTAAAGGTTCTATAAGCTGGTATAGATAAGGAACCCTACAGGTTCATTATTCAACTTTTAAAAAAGTTCCAACCGCAAACAAAAACATTTAAATAATCTAGTTGCACTGAACTCCCGCAATGGAACCCCTTTATCTCAAGTTGGGAGAAAAAGGTGTTATCATAGGGCCTTCCGACCAAGTATTGAACCTTTTCAATTCAGTTGAACCCTAAAAAAATTTATAACCCTTTTTCAGCTGTGGGTTCTTAATATACCTTGATGAAACTTTTGCAAAACGAGTTACAAATATTATGTTTTCAAGCAATATATTGTAGCTGACACAGTTGTTGGATTGCAAAAGCTCTCATTCATCTGTTTATTAATTCTTTTTATGCTTTTAATCTATCTGTCTTTAAAGATTCAATAATAATAGTAATTTTAGTGCAAATTTCAATAAACTGTTCTTTGCCCCTTGGTTAGATTAAAAAGGGTACATTCGCTTCTGTATCTTATCCAGATTTCTTGATTTTTCTAGTGTTTTCTGGTAGGCTATTTGTCCATAGATATATCTATCGATAATCTCTATCTGTTACATAAATATCTATACTACCATATTGTAAATTAGATATGTAAACATTGATGTAGCTCCATCGGAAATAAATGTTCCATAGGTTGATTTACTGTAATTGGACTTGTATAGTAAATGTTTACCCCAGACAAACCTTTCGAAAAAATAAAAGTTTTGGACACATAGGAATTTTTTCAAAAGATCTATATATTCCTTGTGAAATGCACGGAGCATGCATGTTAAGATAATTTCAATCAATTTCATAGCTCATGGTTGAAAATCGTTCATAAGACAAAGGCAAATTCATGCTTGAAAAGATTTCTTGTGAACGTAAATGGAAAAATCTTATCACTAAATCTTCTATTTTCCGCTCTCATAAAAAGACAGAACGCTCCGAGAGATTCCACTTTGAGATAGCCAGCTTTAGAATTCAGTGAGCTGGGATACACACTGTCGCCAAGCATATTTCCACCTTGACAAGTTCCAAATTCATCTATTTGGAATATAGCTTGCCAGCCTTATATATTAATATAGTAATATATTTTTCAGCCTGAGTTACGATGTTAAAGAATACCATGAATTCACCTTTTTGATTTCCAGTTTCATAATTAATGATGAAAATTCCATTTGGAATAAGGATAAAAGTGTTTCTGTGAGCAGGATAATGTAGAAGTGTAGTGAATTCATGATATTATATTTTCATTTTCTCTCATAGGGGAGACCGGGGCTGGTTGTCACAGGGGCAGGTTGTCACACTTTTGGGGGCAGGTTGTCACACTTTCGGGGCAGGTTGTCACGCTCTAATGAAATTAAATTGTCATATCCTTAGTACATTCTACTGATGATTGATGATGTAAGCAGAAAAGGCATAGCGTCCAAATAGATCTATTTCAAATTTTCAAAAGGAATTTGCAGAAAAATTCTACAGTCTGCACTCACCCTCTTCCTTATCAAAATGCATTTCTGTTGCCTTGGTAAGTCAAAATTTGTAGCATCCTTGTACAGAGTCACATGATTGTTAAGGTCTGCACTGGGCAAGTAGGGGATTCCTGACATGTCCAAAATAACTTGTTTCATTCAGAATTTGACTTACAGAGTCTCACTTCCTGCATTCAAACTCTTAACCAAAAGTGTGATAACCTGCCCCAAAAGTGTGACAACCTGCCCCGAGTGCTGAATTAAAAAAAAAAGTCCAATATGACATCAAGATTTCGAATGACATAGGTATATATTTACCAGATAGATTTAAGTTACTCCTCTACTGACTTTCATGTACAATGGCTGTGCCCCTACTTGCTTTAAATAGAAATAGAGCATGTTTAAATTCTACACAGTGTGACAACCAGCCCCGGTCTCCCCTATCTCTTTCAACTTCATGGACAAAGAAAACAGACCCTAATTTTGGACAAATTTGGTTTTAGGCTGTGACACTATTTGACAAATCTAGTAAGTTTTAGTTGGCATCCAATATTGGTAAAATACTCTTTTTGGTTTGGAGCCCTCCTTAACCTAATAACATTGAACAGGAATAGGATCACGTATAAAAACAATATTTAAAAAAATAGAAAGCAAATAGGTTCATCAGTAAAAAGTGACAAATAATCATATTAAAAGCTAATGTCTCTGAAATGTTTTATCAGTTCTTTTTTAATTTGAAGGGCAATATGTCCATAACTTGACTTCAGTGGCATCCATATGAGAGGGGCGAACATGACTCTGCAGATTGGACCTGCACTCCCACATTTGAAAATTCTGACTGAGGCTAAAATATTCTACACTGTAAATTTTGAATTTTGAGTTAGCTTAATTGATTGAGTGAGATGTTGGCGCAATTCCTTTGAGCCAAGATAGCTTGTGTTTGCAAGTTATAACAACATAAAGATTATCATAACTCAAAACAGCAAGCTATCATGGCTCAAACAAATTGTGCAACCATCTCACTCAATCATTTGAGCTAACTCAAAATTTCAAATTTTACGGTGTATTCATATAGTTGATGCTCTTCCAGAATATTTCTGGTTATGCAATGGTTGAATCTCATAAAGATTACTAACCAAGTTAAGGGGGATAACAAACTCATATTCCTGATCCCATGGTAACTTGCTTATACCATGAGACAAACATTTAAACACAAAAACATTAGATAATAAGCAACACGGATTATACCATTTGACACCTCTGTCAGCAAATCAAATGCCAGTATTTCATGGGGATATGTCCCATGACCCATATGCTTTGTCCACTTATCATCCCATGTAACCTATTTGAGAATTTGTCTCTTTGTATAAACCAGTTATTCACCATGGGATCAGGAATATTTGTTCATCACATTCGAGACAAAGCCTTCATGAGATAAATCACATATTCCCTCTGCCGTGGTGAATAACCTATACAAAGTTTACAAACAACTTCACACCAATTGCATGAATGTGCACATAATCATAAACAACAATAACCACAAGCCGCACAATAAAACACATTGTCAGAAATATAAATAGCTTGACACACAATCTGTTAACACACAGACAAATAAACTAATCGGATAATGTTACTCAATGTGTTAGAACGAAACAGAGTGATTTAAAGGCTATTTTGGGAGCAGAAATTCCTATTAGTTAATTTTGATGCCTGTGTAATTTGAAATGGTTGATGGTCGTATTGCATGACTAGCTCCAAATTTGACAAAACCTTTCAAAATACAGTACTAACGGAATGAGTATGCTGCGTTTAATTGTGTAGTTACTTACTATGACCACCAAATTTGTTCATATTTTTTGCATTGGTAGCTACATACACAAAATTGCTATAATTTATTTAATTAATAGGCCTACCACTTTTATGTGCTCACTGAGTCACCATTAGTCAGCAAAACACAAACGAAAATTGATGCTACCCAGACACAATCATTATGAGCAAGTGTTAATCGTTTCACATGGTGAGCAATTACCAGTCAGAGAAACACTTGACCTATTAAGTCTGAGACAATATTTGGCCAAGCAACGGAACAGGTTTTTTGGCAACTTCAGCAGTATTCTGCAATGATACCCCTTCTGTCTCACCCATCAGCAAATGCGGTCAAGAAATCCCTTTTAAGAGGAACTTTCAGAAAGACAGACAGTTGACCAGGTGCTGGGTGAAACACTTTGTCATCTTCATTCCCTTTTGCGTTACTCTTTCCAGGGCAACTATCTGTCATATCCGAACATCAGTTATATTATTACAAGCTACTTAAAGTGAGACAAACTGTAAAGTTTAACATATAGTCAACATACTCAAAGCCTAAAGGTACCAAGACACACAAACAATAATGGTTGTGGCGTTCAAGCGACTTCAGCAGGA
Organism: Platynereis dumerilii; assembly: GCA_026936325.1. NCBI lineage: Eukaryota > Metazoa > Annelida > Polychaeta > Phyllodocida > Nereididae > Platynereis > Platynereis dumerilii. Next base: position 15,957,677 of record JAPTHN010000004.1, read on the forward strand.
TTGTGACAATAATACCCCTTTTGTCTCACCCATCAGCAAATGGGGTCAAGAAATCCCTTTTATGCAGAACATTCAGAGACAAAGGAGGTTGACCAGGTGTCATAAGAAACACTTTGTCATCTTAATTCCACTTGGTTCTTCTTCCTACAGCTGTATGCGCTTGGGGCTAGACTTAAGTGATAGCTTCGCAAAGTACTTACAATGGAACAACAGTACTAATACATGTACGATGAGAAAGGAGTAAAACTGGAAAAGTAAACTTGTTGTTCCTACTAACAATTTACATGTTATTTTTCCAGAGGATCAATAAGTAAGACAGATTTTAAAACAAAATTTCATAAGTTTCTAATACAGACAATTATCAAGCAAAATGCCTCTATAGATATTGATATATTTTTAACATGTTATGAAGACTGTGCAAACTGTAGTAAGTCTCTGTATGACTTTGGTCTGACAGCATAATAGTGTAATATTTTGTGGAGAGGGTAACAGATCTGTGCAAATGTATTATAACTCATTACTTTTAAATCAATATGATAATAGACGGGACAGAGCAAAAAAAAAAGTTCGAAAAAAAAAAATTTCCCAAAAGAAATTAAAATGTTTGACATTTCCAAAAAAAAAAAGGTACATTTTCCCTTGAAATTTTTTTTAAACATTTTCTTTTAGAATATTACCTTTTTCTCTTTGTCCCAATTTTTTTGTCCAAGCTATTTATTTAACAAACCTGAATACAAAAATGAATTTTGAGAAATAATTTAGATAATTACAATTTAGAGTCTTTAGAATTCATTTTTTGCATTCAGGCAGTCCCATCTTCATGTTTTGGCATTTGCATATTAAGAATACATTAATTCATATTGCACTAATATATGTTTCTAGATGAGTGATGGCAAGGAGGATGAGGCCAGACAAAATTAATCTTTAGCTTCCTGCATTTTTTCATTTCATCGGCTGAAAATATGTTGGGTTGGTCAATCTGAGACGTCAAAGCATTAATTATGTCTGGCCTGGGTAGCAATAAATCATTCAATGCTTTTCTCCAGAAAACAACAACAACACAACACCAATAACATGAGAGCTTCCTTATTTCTTTTGGCACTTGTGGACAGCCACATCTGGTGGGGCACAGCGAAATTAATAGGTGCTGGCTAGGGCACTCCAAAAATGCAGCTATCAAGTCATTGAAACAGTCAGTCAGGCCAGTTATTGGCAATTTGGCATATGATAACTCTTACATGTGTAGCCTAATATTTTACTGAATCAACATATCGACCGCTGAGCGCAAAAAGGGACTTAGTGCCACTAAGTCCCTTTTTGAATTATTGCATATTTCGAAAGTTCAAGACCTTAGGATTAATGCCTGTAAATACTGGAACAAAGCGGGTTCAATTAAAGGAGATATTGCAGGTCAAAGTACAGGATGACACTATTTGTGGAATAAAGTGGAATTTTCAAGTTTTTGTTGTCCCTTATGGTGGGCATATGGCAGGGCATATAGATAATTTCAGAGCAAGATCAGGCCACTATTGCAAATATTACATGCAATGTGGTTCACATCACTTTGATGGTGTAATGGTGTCCTTTTAAAATGTTGTTTTTTCGCTGAAGGTTTGCTGCTACGCAGCCTATGTTTTTTTATATACATTTGTAGAAAATGTATATATGAATGTAGGTACCAACAATCATTCAAATCGGACCAGTATTGACAAAGCAAGAACTGAAAACAACTGTTCAAAAGTAAAAGGCCTTTTTCTCAAAATGCCATTTTTCCACTAAGTTCCTTTCTGCGCTGAGCGCTCGATATATATACAATAGCCAACAAATGGACCGGACCACTACAGACAAGTTAATCATCTATGATGTAACATGCATAGTGTAACTAATTAAATTTTCGCTAATCCCATACCAACGGAAAGATGCGTAACACGCCACACATTTCAGTTTTCATTGTCATGCCTTATTGCTCCAACCACCAAATTTTAGAATTCAGATATCATTCTTTCAAAATAACTTTTGACATAAGGAATAAGCACCAAAATTATGAGATTTAAAATCTGTTATCACAAAAATTCATTTTGAAGTCAGGACATGAGAGGAGGGGAGTCAAAGGCATGAAATTAACATCTGCTTGGAAAATATAAATGATGTATTGTGTTGTACATCACATGTAAATATTTGATGTCATGTGCCAACCACCCGATCTCCTTGTCCCTGTACAGTGTACACTGTATCTCAAAGAATAATTGGAAATGTGAGATGGTCTTGGCTGCAATCTTATTTTTTCCCCTGCAGATTTCATCATACATTGTATGATACATCTATGCATCTGTACATTTTCTTATATATGTTTTGTATTTGTCATGGAAGGTAAACTGACTTTGAATGTGTAGCTTGTTGTTTGAAGTTATGATAATCCGTCTGAAGTTTTGATAATCTGTCTGTTGTCATAACTTAAAACAGCAAGCTATGTTGGCTTAAAGGTATTGTACAACCGTCTCACTCAATCATTTAAGCCGACTCAAAGTCCAAATTTTACAGTGTACAGGTTGGCCAAAATAGCAGTATTTATAACCTGTATTAGTATATATCTATGCAACAAGCCATTCTAATAGTTTTTTCCCAGGCCAGACATGGCCAGCTTTGCCCTTGACATCAATGATCTAGGATTACTAAGGAATTCCCAAGATGCTGGACATCCCATCAAGGTGTCTGTGCCCTAGTATTAGGTGCACTCTGTGATTGGACATCACATCTATGGCAGAAGAAAAATAATGGAAATACGTAATCAGGTAAGTTGACACAAAAATTACAAATGTGAAATGTATAATTAACAGATCAGAATGTTTTGAAAAATGTTAAATATCTGCAGCTGTAGAAGAGCTCAAACAATAATACGAAAACAGAGAGTCACAGCAGTCAACATCATTCGTCATTAAATGGGAAATTTAAGCTGAAATGGCAATTTGAAAACCAGTCCTGATCCTATTACAACTTTCAGAGCTTTAGTGAGAAATTTGACAAATTGTGAAGGTAAACAGATTCTTCAAAGTGGCAAATTGTGGGGAAAAATGCAGGGCCGAACCCATAGGCTCATGGTTGGGGGGGGTGTAGCACCCTTTGGCCCCCCTTCCTTGGAACATTTGGGCCCCCTTTCAGAAACAACTCAAGAGTATCGTAAAATGGGGTTCGCGAGAGCATACTACGTACTCCAGTATGGATACCAATGAAAACTTATTGGGAAATTGTGGTGTATGTTACAATAATGTACGCCCCAGTGGCCCCACCAAATGGAGTTCCCTCCAGAAAATATTATGCCCCCAAGGTGCTCCCCCCCCCCCAGGGGTGCAGGAAGGATATGCGGGTGCAAGAAGCGGTCTGACGAAAAAACGGCAAATCAAATTTGCTACACAAAAACTAAATAGAGTGTCAATAATAATTTTGAATATATGCTCAGTAATTTAAGCATAAAATTAGTAAAATAAGGCCTAATAATGTTTTTTTTTCAAATGAAAAGGGCACACCTTGCCCCCCCCCCCAATTTGCAAACTCTTGATTACGCCACTCTTTAAAACACACTCAATTTCAGACTGTAACAAGCCCCAGAAAAACACAAGCGCTAAAAAACGCAACATCATTAAACAACAAAATTTTCTAAGTTCTAATTGTTCAATAATCATCAAATCGGGCACAGACCTCTCATGTTGTCTTAATTAAAAGACTATACCAGTGAATTTCATGAAAAAGGATTCACTTTTGGATACACAGTGCTCCTTTTAGCGAGTTCTGTTTGAAACTTCAGTTGCAATTCAACGGAAAAAGTGCTAATGGAAATATTGGTTTTGTGGCATATTGGATGGGATTAATCTTATGAAGTTTTCATATAACAGGCACATGACTCCAAAAGAGCTGCCCAATGAACATTTTTGAAAAAATGTTAAGGAGAAAGCTGATTTTGAATGCAAAAATCTAAATTTAGGAATTATCAACTGGAAATGAAGTATGTGAACCCAAAGTATTGAGAATTTAATTTTCTCTATGTGCTCAGGGTAGAAACATACACATTGAAACTCAGTGCTTATCAAAACTCTCAAAAAATTTGAATAAAACATTTTTATGAAGATTTTGACTAAACGCTCCTGTAGTGGGCAGGGCACCATAACCATTGACAATTAAATTTTATTAATCTGATCATCTTTAATTGTGCTTGAGTCAAATTACTTTATCCCATCAAGCAAGTGAAATGGTAAACTTTCCTTTCAAAGTATAACATCGAAAGAAGAGCAAAGTTATTGAAATTAATGATCAAAGTATCTTGACATTTTTTTACTTGCATTTTCAACATAAGTCACTAAGATTTAATTTGACACAGAAGTATAGCACTTGGAGATGTTAAAATTGTCATGAATATACTTGATGGCAACTACCAGGCGTGTGCAAACTTTCATTTTGATACTTTAAAAGGAAGTGCCATTTTAAGCCATTTTGCAATGTTGCGTTTTTAATGATGCCAGTGTATTTGGGGCCCTCTAAAATTAATTTGTGGAATTCAGTCAGGGGCCCTCTGAAATAAATTTCTTGATTTCGTGGGGGGGGGGGGCCTAATGAAATAATTTCATTCCGTTTACTGAGAGGGGGGCCCTCTGAAGTAAAGTTTTGTGTCAGCGAGGCAGGGGGCCTCTGAAACAAATTTCTCGAGTCCATTCGGGGGCCCTCTGAAATAAATTTCCGAAGACAGTTGAGGGCCCTCGGAGAGGGCTCCTCTTTAATGAATTTCTCCAGTCAGTCAAGGGCCTCAGAAATAAAGTTATCAAGTCAGTTGGGGGGCCCTCTGAAACTGAGTCCTTGACGCTGTGGTACGTTTCTATTTATCGCAAATTTTAGTCCAAAACGTGTTTTAGCTACCTCTATCTTGGGCCCCCTCTGGCCAAAATACCCCCCCATGGGTACGGCCCTGGAAAAATGAACTATTTTGAATTATGGAAATTTATCTCTCCGGTTTTTCCCAAAAACTCCTCTCTGAGGGAGTTATTAGGACTTGGCTCTAAATAGGGAAATTATGATAATAATTTTCCTTTAGAATGGATCATTCATTAGCAGGGCCTGGAGTAGTGCTTTCTTAAGTAGCTCAATTCAGCAAATTCTCTCCAAATTTTCCTTTCTCTCTCTGAATGTGAGAGTTCCCTGATTTGCAAGTTACAGACAATGCGAACCATTTAAATTTATTTTATACTTGCTAGTCAGAGGACTCCATTGTCTTTTAGACTTTCATGGTCATGGCACTGACGGAGAGTTATCATTTTCCAGGATGTAGATATAGAAATATTGATAACAAATAGATATGACATAAAAAGTGGAAAAACATAATTTTAATGCAAACTATATGTGCTTTGTTGAGTAAAGAAATGGATTGAATTTAGATGCACACACGCAATGGAAATATTGTCCAAAATTGATATATTAGTATTTACAAATTTACAACATACCTTTTTTCAGCTTTTAATCTCATTCCAATCCTGAAAAGAGACAAAAAATCATATTAGACATAGAACAACGAGACACTATGTACAGCGAAAAGCTACTTATTCTCAAGTGACTCAACTGTGTGAGATGATAATATATTGCCCGTTCAAAACAACCATGATAAGCATAACATTTTTCCCAAAGTGGCCTACAAATTGAATTCACAAATTCAGTAACATTGAAATTTCATTTTTATCAAAGCACGAAGTACAACAACTATATGCATGACTACGAACCTGTTCAGCCTGCAAACTTCTCATTGCTTATTTGACTGACCATCAATCATTTCTGAGATGATTTCTCAACCTACTATACCCAGTATCGCTCGCTATATCAGCCAGTTTGGGTTGCACAAGCCATTTTCTAGTCATAGATCTGCTCTCCTATTGTTTAAGTGAGGACATCAGAAATAAATGGGGTTGCTCTTGTATGACAACTTCGTTAATGCAACCCTCTCTTCATGCATTCCAAGGAAATTGCTTGCAACAGTATCAGAGTGTTTTTACTCATCAGTAATGCAAAATCAAACTTACTCTGTCATCAAATTAAAGTAATGGAAATTTTTGCCATGAAAATTGCCTTTAAATCACTCTGTCTGGTTTTAACACATTAACTAACACATTAATAAATTAATTTTTTTATGAATTATCAACTCTTGCTGACTATATCTGTCTGACTTGTTTGTGATCACTGAGTTGTTTATTGGTATGTGCACAAAGAGTAAGGCAGTTGTTGTGGTTACTTGTAAAAGATTGGATAACAAACTGGTTTTAAGCATAATGCTAATAATCAGTGTTGGAGGTCTTGAGACCGGCCTCGTCCTCGAGTCTGGCCACGTCCTCGAGGCTAGACTCGCAGCCATATATTGATGGCCTTGGCCTTGGCTCAGACTTGGAAACCAAATCCTTGGCCTTGCCTCGGTCTCAGGTGTCTTTGGGCCAGTGTTGGAAGACTCGGGATCCTCGAGGCCGGCTTCAGGGCCATATTTTGATAGCCGCAGCCTTGTCTTGTTTTGCTCTTGGATGCCAGATCCTTTGCCTTGCCTCGGCCTCGGATATCCAGGCCTCAACTACAATACAACATGATGCGATAATAATCTATTGTCATTGAAAAATGCTGCAATATATGTTTGACACATGATATTCAAACAAGAATAGTGAAATTAACAAGAAATATCTGCACGGTTGTGCTCTGTATTACTACTATCCACCATTATATTATCTTTCGTTCCAAATATACATTATATTTGAATTTGGTTTGAACTTCATCAACTCTAGCCTGCGGCTTGTGTCGCCCAAAAAAGTATTCTACATCATCAATTATGAATTACAGAAAATATACTGTCTTTTTCCACTTTGTACTCCAAGCTTTAATGCCATATATGCCTGGCAATTCTTATACCAAACAAGATAATTCTGCGACTTGCCCATGACAATAATATTATGCCTGGTGACAATGTGTATCCTCACTGAATCATAAAAATTGTATCTCAATGCAAAATCTCCAAAGAATTCTTACAGACATCAGAAATAAGAGGAGTTTCCAATGAAATGCTGCAATTATTTTTCAAAGCATCCAAGACATATTCCTCGATAGAAAAACATCTTATGCTCTTACAATTTTTTTAGACACACTGATTCATGTTTTAAATTGTAAGATTTCCATCACCAAACATATTGAAGAAATGGTTATATTGAAGTGGTCAGTCTTGCTTAAAAATACCACTGAAGACTGTGAAGAGGTTAACACACTGGTTCTTATATTGTTGCAAGCAATTTCCGAATGTAACAAGAGAGGGTTGTATTAATGAAGTTGTCATACAAGAGCAACCCAATTAATTTCTGATGGCTTCTATTAAGACAATATAGTAGCAGATGGTCGGGGAATTATTTGTTGAACCCAAACTTGTTAATAGTGCTGCCCCTAGCCTATCTTGTTGTAGTGCTGCGTGCTGTTATGTAATAAAATTCAATGTAACCGAGTTCAATATGTATATGTCACTTTCCTGCCAAATTACATAATAATGCAAAATGAAGCTTTGAATGGGCACTCTATCATCACACACTGTTGAATCGCTTTAGAAGCTTATTTTTTTCTAAATAGCTTTATCTTGTTTTTTATTGTTAATATCTGATTTAAATCAAACTAATTTTGGTGTTTTTTCAGGATTGAAACGGGATTATAAGCTGCTAGAAACTTTTTTTTTTTCATTTGTAAATATAAATACCAATTTTGGGCAACATTTATGTAGGTGAACATCTAAATTCGATCCATTCATCTGCCCAATATAGCACATCGAGTTTGGATGATACGGTTGTGTTATTTCACTTTTGACGACAGCTATTTGTTTTCTAAATTTCGATTTCTAATATAATCATAGAAAATGAGAACTTCATCAACTTACTGGGTATTTGTAGAGGTCTAGAGCATAATTGATTCCTCCAACTAAAATGCCTAAAATACCTAATTTGATGCAAGGAGCTAGAGTTGTGAATAATTTCTATTGTCTGTAACTGGCAAATTACGAAAAAATCTCACATTCAGAGAGAGAAAGGAAAATTTGGAGAGAATTTGTTGAATTGAGCTACTTAAGAAAGCACTACTCCAGTAGATGCCCTTGAATGATCCATTCTAAGCAAAATTAGCATCATTATCATAATTACTCTATTTTGAGCCGAGTCCTAATAATTACGCCAGAGAGGAGTTATTAGGCAAAATTTGAGCAGGACGAATGTTCCATTATTCGAAATAGTTCATTTTCCCCACAATTTGCCGCTTTGAAGAATCGGTTTAGCCTAACGATTTGTCAAATTTCTCACTTAAGCTCTGAAAGTTGTAATAGGATCAGGACTAGTTTCAAATTGCCACTTCATCTTTAATTCCCCATTTAATGAAGAATGGTTTTCATAACTGTGACCCACTATGCTTGTGTTATTAATAGATTGAGCACCATCTGAAGCTTTCGATAGTTATAAATCCGGTAATTATGTTGCACGTTTTATTTTCATTCAGAGGTGCCAGGGCCCAGAGGTTAAGGTGTTCTCCTGGATACTGAGACGGTACAGGTTTATATCATTGCCTTAAATCTATAACTTCATTCAATCAGTTTGTTTGATTCTGTATAGTATCAAACCAATATACAAAATCATCCTTTTCATTTACTTTCAGGTGGAATTGTAGGCATAACATGCAGCCACAATTAAGCAATACCTTGTTGTCTTAAATTTTGTGAGCAGACTACTAACACATGCCTAAAAACACATTGCAGCTGTTGAAACATACGAGTTTCACGATTTTACCTAATCCATTGTAAACCTGAACTTTTGTTGGATGTTGAGACACATGTACTTAACTCGAGAAGTTGAAGATTGATGCGGCCAAGGCAAGCACATTCTGCATTATGTGAAGACATAAGACATGCACATTTTTCTTGTGAATCATTTTTTCTTTCCTTTCTATTATAAACTTTACAAAGTTAACAAAGAATTTCCAACAATGCTCTGGCTCAGAGTGTGGTTTATCAAAGGAACGCTGTCTGTGCGAAGGTTATATCCATCTGGTGTGCAAGGTGTATGTATTTTCAAACATGTTGTGACATTGTTGTCATCAGAGAGATACTACACTGTACCTTCTTTTTCTTTTGTTTTTTTTAAAGATCTGAAATAAACTGATACAAAATGGCATTGGCATAATCACAAATGATATGTAGGCTGCTATTTGAGCACACAAGATTCAAAATCAGTGCCTGCAGGCAGAATTATCTGCAAAAATGAAACATGCCCTTATATATAGCCAGAGAAAATATATCTTCTCTGGCTGTCCAGACACCTATTATAAAAAAAACCAAAATGTGTTTCAGCACACGGTAACAATCATTTGTAATAGGTCACCTGACTGTCTAGGCCTTTAACATTGAACATGAAAAAAGCAACAATGAACCATTACCTTGTATGAAGTGATTTGATCTGTCAGTGATAGACTGATGTGATTGTAAAGATATAAATCTACTCGGAGTCTCGGACTAACAGAAAGCAATAAGCAAAAGTTGCTAACCATATTCTTGCTTCAACATGTTTGACATAACTCTGTCCCTTTCTTATTTTTTAATCACATGACAATAATATTATTCTTCCTTTTGAAGATTTATATTCTTCCTTGCAAAGGTCACTTTCTCTTGACATGCTGTAGCTGAGACCTGATGATTGCGATGATTCCGATTTCACTGCAAAAATAACTGTATGAATAGGTTTATAACTGATCAATCCAAATATATCTATATATAGATGGATCGATAGAAAGATAGATCTAAAATCCATTGGATTAATCACAAGATAGATCTTCTATTTGATGCTGTCTATGTCGCAAAATACCATAGCATTGCTCAACCAGTTTACTTTGGGCAGACGGCACTGAAGCAACTTAGACCTTCTGGGACAATTGTTTCTGTGCCTTAGTTAGACTCTATAATATAGGGATTCCAGATTTAAAATATGGCGCCATTAAATAAAATGGCCATTTTATTTGTAGGGTGATGGATAAGAAGCAGTTTTACCTTGAAATAGTTTAAGCTTTGCATTAACACAGCTCATTCATGTGCTATTTGAAACTTCAATAAAGGCATTGTTACCTGAATTCACACATGTACTTTGTTTGTGCACCAGAAACATTATAGTGAATTTCGGTTTATATTTACTCTTTTCAGTGATCAGTCAATGAAGAATAGAATAAAATGCAGTGCAAATACATAGGTCTCTTGTCCTGAAAGCTCATAATATAGCCTGCTACTATTGAGGTGACACATTGTGTCATGGAACAAGCCCATAGGAAGTGTATTGTGTAATAACCCTAGTGACATGATAGCATGTCTGTGGACCATAACGGTGATTTTTGTGTCATTTGGGGCAATTTATGTTGTTTCGTAAGGACATAGCATGTTGCAAGGCTCTTTCTGTATCATCAGGTCCATGAATTATGAGATGGTTTCAGGAGCTGGTGTTGGAGTCTGATAATGTCACGGCAAAAGTTCTTACATTGCAATCCTTTACTCTATTCTTATCGATCCATATCCCAATGGTTAGCACTGGTTAGTATATCTGGCTCATCTGCCTTTGTGCATAATATAATCATATGCATGCAATGTTCAACCTTGCTTTGACTATAATATCACTATCGGAACCATTTAAAATTATCATTATAATTAAAAGGGCAAGTGCCTTACAGAGAGTAGCTGTCATCTGACATTAGCAATAACAAAATACCAAAAGCTGTCTGAATGTGATATTACAAATATGCATAACTGGACAACCATCCTATCTTATATTTTTGTTGTTTGCTCACATTTTCTTTTTGTATACAAATCGCCAATTCTTGATGAATCTGGCCATGCTATACATCAATCTTCATCTTTTCAAAACCTCTACAGATTTTTATCTTTACAGAACTATCTCTTACTTATAACACCCTATTCACACATGTATGCTATCCACACAGGAATCCTCAATTATCCATGGATCACGCCATGTCGTACATCAATCTTCCTCTTCACTCTTCCTTTACAGATTTTTACCTTCACAGTACTTAACATCCATGACTTCTGCACCTACAGTAGTTTTCGTAATCCTCCACTCACCAGACGGCAACACCTTTCCAATCATCATTTACACTGGAGGGCAACGCATGTCAGCGCCACAATGATAAACCACAATACTGCACACTACTACTCATTTGTAGGCCTATCTCTTTATTCCAAGAAGCATAGGGATCCTCTAGTTTAATATATTCATATAGTAAGATAAGTTTGATTGGCCTTGCAAACAAGAATTTTTAGTGCTATGGTTGCATGCTGCATAAAGCTGCAGCCAATTTTCAATCATCATGCTCATTCAGTGTAATTACATAATAACATTTTCAGTCAGCAAATTAAAACATGCAAACAGACAGACATTGAAAAATACTTTGTCGAAACTAATTAAGAATCATCATACTTTAGATTCATACCATATCTAGAGACAATTATGAAAAGCAACCAAGGATGGACGGATGAATAGATGATTGGTGCTTTACATCCTGTATTTTATGCACTTTGTAGGCTAATTGGGACTGGTGGAGAACACAGCAATGAAGCAAAGAATGATACTGCCAACTGAGCTAACTCTCCCCCCTCCCCCAACAAAGAACAATCTCCTCTCATGTTATGTTTAATTCTATATTAATTACTTTCACTGAACACGTGAAAGTCTTTTAAAATCTATAAATATCATTAATGAAGGTATACAACTCTTTCAAAGATAACCATTTCAGATCAAGGGGCTACCAACTTTACACTTCATTTAAATTATTTGTACTGGTATACATATTGTTCTTGAAATTTCAAAGGAAATAGTTCCATTAATCACCAAATGTGGTTTGAATCTTTGCAGGCTTGAACTATAACCATTGTTCATGGCAACCCACCAGCCACTAACTAACTTGATAGACAATTATTTAAAATCCCATCTCTATATTTTATAACAGAAGTAGGCCTATACTATATCATCTTAAACTAATGATAACCAACTCAAGTCTGCAAGAACAACATCGCCATCCTTTTCTCTGATTGGTCCAGATATGTGGCCACATGACAACATCCATCCAATCAACAAGGCACATGCAAAATCATGTGACAAGAGTTTTACAGTTGTGATCAAAGCCAGCATGACAGGAGCATAAGTAGGATTGTGTCCGCGTTGTGGGTGGTCAGGTATCTGCTCAGTTGAGAAATTGGGGTTATTTGAGCAGCGTCACCATACTGGGCATATCAAGCCCGCCCCCACAGTCAACGCCTTAAACGTGATATCATCCAATTGTACCATTTTTGTGCTAGCATATATTCTGGGCCAATAGACTTGTAAGGACTGAATTATAATATATTTTTGTGGTCTTTCTTTTTTATGGTACTTGCTGAACTATCCATATCAACAAATAACTTTATTCATATCCATCTCTGTTTCTATATTAATATCTTTTTATCTCTCATATCTAATTATAATCAATCTATTTATCTTTCTATCATTATTTTATGTCATTTTAGTCTTTACTTAAAAAATATCACTATCTATCCTATAGGGGCTTTAACTCCCATGAGAGAATGACCATGACCAAAAAGCAAAATTCTGCTTGAGTCAGGTTGGTTAGATTGATAGCCGGAGGGTGTATTTTTGTCTTGAGCCATGACACTTGGCTGAATTTTAGGGCTGAAACCCCTCTTTAACCCAGAGCAATTCCAATCTCAAATCCCGAGAGGCCCCCAGGCCTCCAGGACGAGGGCTTTTGTCTTTTCTAGCAGGTCCTTCACCCAAACCCTTTCCACAAAATGGGTTTCATTTGGAGAATTGACCTTCATTACGGGCTATTTATAGCGCAAGCAAAAGTTTAAGAGGCATTGCTAGCTGTAGAAAATAATGCTGTCCCAGTAAACCTTGTGTCACAGAGAGCCCTGGACAAACATAGCATATACATATGTCTGATGAAATTACGCAAGTCGCATATTTCAGAGGAGTATGCAAACTTTTGAGGTCAACATCATATCCTTTTCACATAACGACTGGAAAGGGCTAGGAAATCGTCCATGTAATTTTCATTAAGATTCATTAAGGCAAAATTAAGTTATGCCACATTTTCAAATATCTTGGTGTCTGACGAAATTACGCAAAATCCACATGTTATGTGGAAGGGCCTCGAAAATGTTAAATTTTCAAATTATTTTACCTCAGTCATAAACGTTCTATCATTTGTCAACTAACCATGTCAAAAAAGTTTGCTTATTTCGTGCCCATGTCAAGTAATATGTATTAATTGTCTCCATTGGAATAACATTGATTTTGCATAAATTGATCAAGTTTATGCTCCCCAAAACTCCAAAATGGTTCCGATCATTAAAAACATGCTTCTAGTACTTACCTTATACTGTCTATTTAGCTCATTGCAAGGGAAACTGAAGTAACATCTCTAACTTTAAAACGACATGCAATCAAAAATTCTTTCCATGACTTGCCATTGGAATAGCACTGCGATGAGGATGTGGAGTTCCAAATTATATAGTTTGTAAATTCCAACGACACAACTGATCAGTCAGTGTCACTGCAATAAATAGGTGGAAAAAGGTAACTTTTAAAGGAATTTTGATGAAGATCAGTCCATTTCGAGATTTTTGGGAGCATAAATTTGAAATAATTATACAAAATCAATGTTATTCCAATGGGGACAATTAATACATATTGCTTGACATGGGCAGCAGATAAGCAAACTTTTTTGACATGAATAGTTGACAAATGATAGAACGCTAATGATTGAAGCAAAATAATTTGAAAATTTAACGTTTTCAAGGCCCTTCCAAATAAAATGTGGATTTTGCGTAATTTCGTCAGACACCAAGATATTTGAAAATATGGCGTAACTTAATTTTGCCTCAATGAATCTTAATGAAAATAACATGGACGATTTCCCAGCCATTTCCATATCGTTATGTGAAAAGGATATGATGTTGGGCTCAAAAGTTGTCATACTACTGCGCCATATGTGACTTGCGTAATTTCATCAGACACACTGTATATATTTTGTTAGAAATTGCACATACACTAATTTGTGAATGTGTAAAATCACACATATTCACTGGCGCTGAACTCGTCTATGTGTAATGTCTAACACTCTTGTATATTAAATATCTTGCATAATTATACAGACTCGTCTATGAGTATTATCCAACAGCCTTGTGAAATATGATTCAAAGGGTTGTTAAATATCTGGCTTTAGACATGCAGGTTTTATTAAATGCTAATTGGACCAAAAACCATCTTGCGTTTTGCATGAATGCAGTCCGTAAAATCTTCACATTGTCAGATTAAAGAATGAAATTACTATAACAAATTGAATCTGACCCAGTTCTTGGAACAAAATGTCTCATTTATATTGCAAGAAAAAAAAAAAAGAAAGAAAGTGAAGAAAAAAAACGTAGTAATCAAGATTTCTTGTTACAATTTGTCTTCTCGGACCGCAAGCCTTTTTGCAAAGAAAAAATTGAAAGACCTCTCATCAAATTGATTCTAAACATACTTTCAAGATGACTTACTTTTGATTGACAGCCTAATTCCCCTTTCTACAATTTCAAAAAGACATAAGTGATGTTCAAGCTAGTAATATGGATCATGCTCAGGTGATTCTCCTGTTATATCCTACAATGGTATATATATGGGGGATTTGCTGAGTGCACCACCCTCTGTTGAGGAATTATTTATTACTTTTTTCCATTGTTGACCCAAACAAATTATCAATGAGACAATTTAGCAAAGATACATAGTGAATTTTTGGACGTAACAATCATCATAATTATAGAATGGCCGAACATATTACTTGAGTGATCAAGCCTGTCGTTCTATTGTTTCATCCAAATTTTACTGGGATCCACACTTGAAAGAAATACATTTGTACCATAAAATGACATAGTATGAGGCTTCACATTTCAGATGAGACAGTGAAGTTGAATCTCTTTAGTCCTTACACTGTCTCCAATTATGCCATGATGAAATCCTGACGACTGCTTTAGAGATAAGATTCCCATACTATGAGAAAGAAGCCCAATTCCAATTTTATTCGATTGCTTCTGGCTATTCTTTGAGAATTTGAGAGACACAGTACAGAGGTGACGCATTGATTCAAATATTTGTTTGGTGACAGGAACTGGTCAACAATGCTGTCTCATGCGAATTAAAGCTGGTATAGAATGGTAATATTTTGAAAGCAGATAGTTAATGAATATTTATATATTAATGATGGAGACTATAAGAGAGATAAGTAGATTTATTTGTATAAGATAAGAAAGACAGATTGATATAAAGATGAATGATATAAAGATATAAAAACATTTAGATATAGTATGCACAGATGGATATGGATAAGGATATTCATACAGATAGATAGATCAGCAAAAGCAAAAAACAAGAAAGACCTCTGGAAGACATAATAATTCAGTAATGAAGTCTATTGGCTCGAAATATATACTACCACAAAAATGGTACAATTAGATGATATCACCTTTAAGATGTGGACTGTGTGGGCAGGCCTATTTATAGGAGTCTTGCCTTGATATGCTCACTACGGATGACTCTACTCAAATAACCCCAATTTCTCAACTCAGCGCATACCTAACCACCCAAAACAAAAACATAACCCTACTTATGCTACTGTCATGCTGGCTTTGATCACAACTGTAAACTCTTGTCACATCATTTTGCATGAGCCTTGCTGATTGGATGGATGTTGTCATGTGTCCACAATCTGGACCAATTAGAGAGAAGGATAGTGATGCATGTTCTAGCAGACGTGAGTTGGTTATCATTAGTTTAGGAGTATATGTTATAGTCCTAATCCTGTTATATAGGACATTGAGATGATATCGTTTTTGTAATTTTCTAACAAGTTAGTGTCAGGAGGGATCCTCAGTGGTTATAGCCCAGACTTACTCCACTGAAAGCTTGCAACTACATGGGTTCAAACCAGAGTCCTCGAAAAGTGCTTTTGGTTTACAGGACATTCAGGCAGGTAGTCTGAGGTAGATTCTGAAGTTTACCTGCCGAATAAGATCTTGTATGCCCGAAATTTGAATTCATAAGCATAAGGTATGGAGTTAGTGTCTTCAGAAATATTAAGTAACTCCCGTAGAGTGTAGAGGATAAATTAAGTTAAAGATGGTCTTTGACACATGTATATCAGATTATCAATATTTCTGTGTGTTAATCAAAGTTTACATAAGCTTAAATACATTTTTGTATCAAAATTGCACCGATAGCCTACTAACTCATTGCTGAAACAAATTAATCTGGAATAAACAATTCAAAAATCTACATATTTTTGTTGCTATTATTTTTTAAGGAAAATATTATAAAAGATAACATATTTTAGTTGGGTTCATTTACTTCATTAGATCTGAACTTTTATCTATAGCGGGTGGAATTCATTTGGCAGAAACCCCGTCAGGACCCCTGCTCTCTGTTGCCGTAGTCAAATATATCTGGTGTAAAACTTAGCCTATCAAGCTTAAAATGACCATTGCTAACAATAAACTAAGGTATTGACCCTCATTATGTTTGAAGTTGAATAATCCAGCAGCTGAATTGTGTTTTTTTTAACACATTAAAGTAAGTGCACTGCTCATAATATTGAAGTGAGCAAAGTTGTATTTAATTGCTTGAAAGTATATGTAACAAGTGATGTTTTGATTATGACTTAATACTACAGAAAACCAGTCAAACTGCTTGTGGAAGCACAAATTATAAACCAATGAAATGTGAAAGAAGATTAATTATATGAAAGAAGATTAATTATCAGAGGTGAGACAAAGACAAAATATATATGGCTATCACTTTCTTATGCTCACTGTTACATAATTATGGGTCAAAGATTTAGATAAGTATGTGAAACCCAAGCTAAAGTAATTTAAATTTGGAGGCAGGCCCAGTTACTTATTATCAAAGATATTGACCAATATACGATTTATACGACACGTGTATCTCGATGATATTACGCCGTCTAATAAAATCCTATATATCTATATATATATCTATATATATATATGTAACTGTATTCAGAGTAAATAAAATTAATACAGATAGAGTCAGTCACAGTCGTCAGCTCCATTCCTCATAAAATGGGAAATTTAAGTTGAAATAGCAATTTGAAACTAGTCCTGATCCTATTAGAACTTTCTGAGCTTTAGTGAGAAATTTGACAAATCCTCGAGCTAAACAGATTCTTTAGAGTACAAATTGTGGGAAAATGAACTATTTCGAATAATGGAAAATTCGTCCTGTTCAAGTTTTGCCTAATAAACCGTCTCTGAAGAAATTATTAGGACTTGGCTCAAAATAGGGTAATTATGATTATAATAAGCTACTTTTCCCTTAGAATTGATCATTCAGGAGTAGTGACTGGAGGTAGTGCTTTCTTAAGTAGCCCAATTCAACAAATCTCATCAAATTTCCATTGCTACTCTCTTAATGTGAGAATTTCCTTATTTGCAAGTTACAGACAATACAAATAATTCTAACCTCAAGCTCCTTCATTGAAGTAGGTATTTTATACCTGTCTGTTGGCGGACGCTATTGTCTTCCAGACGTCTATAATTATTTACTGCACAGTTGTAATTTTCTATGATAATATAGATAGACAAGTTGAAAACAAATAGTTATGACATCAAAAGTGAAATAACAAAAAATATTCTCCAAGGTTGATGTCAATATTTACAAATGCAGAACATACCTTTCGATTGCTTTTAATCCTATTTCTTCCTGAAAAGACACAAAAAACTATTTTGAATAGTTATTAACACACAAAACAGCACTTTGTGAAAGAAAGTGTGAGATGCTAAAGAGTAACCATCCAAAGCAACAACATATATGTAATTTGGCACTAAAGCAAACAGTATTGAATTTAGCGATATTGAATTTTTTGTTGACATAAGAGCACTAATCACTGTGTACAATATAGGCTAAAGGCAGAACTACGAACACTTGAAATGACTGACCACTAATCACTTCTAAACCGATTATATCCAGAATCACTCAATCACCATATCAGCAAGTTTAGGTTCCTTAAGCAATTTCCCAACCATCTGCTACTTTATTGTCATTAAGGGAGGGCATCAGAAATAAATGGGGTTGCTCTTGTATGACAACTTCATTAACCCAACCCTCCCTTCTTGCATTCTAACCAAATTGTTTGCAACAGAATCAGAAAAAGTGTGTTAGCCTTGTCAGTGATATAAATAAGCCTGACTGACCACTTCAAAATAACCACTTCTTCAATGCATTAAGTGCTAGAAATCCTATAATATAAAACTGGAAGAATAGAAGAGTGTGTAACAGCTGTAAGAACATCTAATCACTTTTTTTTTAAATATGTCTTGAGTGCAAGAGCACATTATGGAAGCATTTCATCGGAAGCTCCTTTTATACCTGATGTCAGTAAGAATCCTCTGAAGATTTTGCATTGAGGTACCTGTTTTCATGATTCAGTGACTAGGACACACATTGTCACCAAGCATATTGCCATGATGATGAAGAATATATTTTTCGGTGACACAAGTTCTGTCTAAAGTTGATGAATTTCAAAGCAAATTCAAATCAAATTTGTCTTATGTCTCATATTATATTAAGATAATACTAAGCAGAGGTACACTATAGCATATACATAATGTGTACTTACGAATGATTGTTTGCAGTAGCAATACAGGGCACAACTGCGCAGATATTTGCTGTTAATTTCATTTTTTTTGTTCGAATATTACATGTACGTATCAAAACATATTTTGCTACTTTTTTCAGCATGACAATAAGTAATTATTGTATCAAAATGCTAAAAGCTGGTTCTATTTTCAATGTTTTACAAATAACAATAACAACAATAATCAAGCTTTCTGATTGTGCACATAACCACAAACAATGCAACTATCTCACACATCAAGCAAGACAGAAATAGTGTACAAAAAGTGTTAATTTACAGAAAAACCCATTTGTTGTGATAGTCAAATGTGAAACCAGAGAGAGCGATTTTAAGGCAATTTTGGTGGCAGAGTTTTCCATTAATCAAGTTTGATGACAAGTGAAGTTTGAAATGTTCGATGGCAATTTTGGAGTCAAATTCCACCCTTGGACTTCATTAAGTCTAAGCCCATGTCACAAAAACTGAAGACGGGTTGCATCATGACCATTTGTAAATACATATTAATGTAGTGCACAATCACCTCCACACTCTAAAAAATGTCGGGACAAAATCGGTTTTTTAGATTCAAAATAGTTTTTTGAAAAACAAATTTCAATGCAAAACCAACATGTATTTTTAATAAAATCCATGTTGGTTTTTTGCATTGAAATTTGGTTTTTCAAAAAACCATTTTGAATCTAAAAAAACAATTTTGTCCTGACATTTTTTAGAGTGCATGTAAGAACAAGGCTTCAGAAATAGACTAGACTGTCACTAAATGATGGGATTGTCCTGGTTTCTTCAAGACATCCTCCCAACTATGAATGATAACGGTGGCTCCATCATGGATTGGGGTTGTTTTGCTATAAATAGGACAGGAGAATAAACTATTGTTAATATCATAAGGAATTCTGTGAAATATCAAGATATATGCGTAGAAAACGTACAGCTTTCACTTATAAGCCTGAAGCTTTTACGCAAGTGGGTCTTCCAGCAGAACAATTACCTAAAGTATACAAGCAAATCCAATTAAAATTGGTTAGAATCCCTCAAATTAAGATTCTGAAATGGCCTGGACAGTTTCCCAATCAAAATTCATTAGATATGCCTTGGTCAGATTTCACAAAGTAGTTCACGTCAGACGACCCACCAGTGTACGAGGGCTTTGAAAATACTCTTTTGAAGAATGGTCAAAAATCTCAAGGAAAATCTACCAATCGTTAGTTCATAGCCATAAGAAGTGTTTGGAAGCATTTATTTCAGAAAAATAGGGCAAAACAAATTGTGGATTGTATACGTTTCAGAAGGGTTCAGAAACTTTTGAACACACACTTTTCCAGACTTTCGTCATAAAATCGTATTTAAATTTAATCATTTGTTATGAATATATGTTTACACATAAAAGATGGTGTTCTATTTATTATTAACCTATTTTAAAAGCTATTCCTGTGCTTGTTAGAGGGATGCGCACAAATAAGGTAAGAAGTGTCAGGGGTTCAGAAACTTTTGAAACAATTTCTTTTACATTGTGAGCACTGGATGTCTGCTACAATCACTGAATTGAGGTTCATTCGAGCAGTAAACCAAGGTCACACTCTAAATAATTTCAGACAAAATTGGTTTTTTAGATTCAAAATGGTTTTTTGAAAAACCAAATTTCAATGCAAAAAACCAACATGGATTTTTTTTTAAATCCATGTTGGTTTTGCATTGAAATTTTGTTTTTCAAAAAACCATTTTGAATCTAAAAAAACAATTTTGTCCTGACATTTTTTAGAGTGCATGTAAGAACAAGGCTGCCCCACGTTGTGTTTGATGGTGAAGCTGAACTGTATGTAAAACAAGTTTGGTTTGTTACACTTACACCGAGTATATGATTATGCTAGGTAGATAAAGGATCCCCCATGTGGGTAAAAATTAGCTTTTCTGCCATTAAGTTGGTTGAAATAGGTGGCCAACTTTCCCATCTTGCCAACTTTACCCTGTTCTACGGCACTGTGTCATTCCATGGTATAATTCATATATACTGCTTTTACATCATCTGACTAGAATTTGAATGAAATAACGATGGAAAAAAGTGGTAAATTATTCCTCAGCATGCAGACAGTGGCAAATTGACGAAATCACCCATATAAACCATAGACGGAGATAAAAAGAGAATCACTCGAGCATAATCCACATTGCTGGCTGGAACATCACTTAAGTCTTTTCTGAAACTGTTGAAAGGGGAATTAGGCTGTCAATCAACAGTAAGCCATCTTGACAGTATCTTCAGAATCAATTTTTAGCTTTGAAAAAGGCTTGCAGTTCAAGAAGACGAATTATAAAAAGGAATCTTCATTGCTTACACTTTTTTATTTACTTTATTTTTCTTGCAAGCTCAATGAGACATTTTGTTCCGAGAACTGGGTCATATTAAATTTGTTATAGTGATTACATTCTTTTATCTAACAATGTGTAGATTTATGGAATGCATTTATTACAAAAAGCAAGAACGTTTTTTGGTCTAATTGGCATTAATTTTAATGAAACATGAGTGTCTAAAGCAAGGTATACAACAAGTGTTTTGTGTTATTCTATGCTTGTTCAGGGCTCTCTGTATTGCAAACTTTAATGGGACAGTATCATTTTCTAAAGAATGGAATGCATCTTTCACTTTTTGTTGAGCTATAAATAGCCTGTAATGAAGGCCGCATTCTCCAAATGAAACCCATTTTGTGGGAAGGGTTTGTGTGAAGGGCCTGCTAGAAAAGACAAAAGCCCTTGTCTGGAGGCCTGGGGGCATGTTGGGATTTGAGATTAGAATGGCACTGGGTTAAAGTGGGGTTTCAGCCCTTAAATTCAGCCAAATGTAATCCTTCAAGTTAGAAAATGCACCCTCGGGCATTCAATCCAACCCCCCCAACCAACCTGACTCTGGCGGACTTTTGTTTTGGTCATGATCATTCTCAGATGGTTTTAATGCTGCTGTAGAATTGTGGTATTTTTTTAAAGTAAAGAGTTAAATTATATAAATTAATGATAGAGGGATAAGTAGATTGATTAAAATAAGATATATTAAGGTGGCTCGCTACTCATGCAAAGTGGTAGTAAGCGCACATCCACGCGCAGCCATGCAGGCCCTATCTGTCGTGACGTCACCACAGCAGCTGAGCTCTGCTGACACTGTTTTAGCATCTTTTTTCAATTCTAATAATTCCACGAGTCGGCCGCTTCGTTTGCAATTTGCGCCACTTCTATTGGGATTAGAGACTCCTCGTTTGAAGCATTAGATGCGCTATAAAGAGGACTACACACAACCAGAGATTCAGCTTGATACTCAGAAAAGAAAATTTTTACAGGCAATTTTCGGCAAACAGGTCTAATTTCTCAAAATTGACTCTGTAACACAAATAAATGTTTATATCAATTTCCAGGCCCATAGGGCTGTATGTCTGTATCATTACATTGTTCCTTACTTCATTTGGAAGCAAATGACAAAGAAAAAAGAAATAGAAAATCCTATCTCGTCATTTTTTTTAGCGCTATGGTTCATAAAAAAAATAAAATTTTCAAAATCATAACTTTTGATCCGAACCCCCAGAAAAGTTATTTAAACTAAATATATCTTTCTGGAATTTAAATCAGCTTTCCCATAAAACTGTCCTCTTTAATTGCATACTTCATTCAATAAAATAGGATGAATGGCCACTGAATGGCAGGGAAAACTTCACAGTAAAAAAATTCAGAAAAATTTTTTTTTAGCACTATGTTTTATAAAAAAGTTTAAATTTTCAAAATCGAAACTTTTATTCCGAGCCCCTTGGAAATCCCTTTAAATTAAATATATCTTTCTGAAACTGTCATTATCTTTTCCATAAAACTGCTCTCTTTAATTCCATGCTTCATTTATTAACATAGCATGATTGGCCACTGAATGGCATGGAAAACTTCAAAGTAAAAAATTCACACAAAAAACTGAGTTTTTCAGGTTTGCGTGGACTGACTTTCTTTTACATAACCTCAAATATTTTGGAAGAAAGGCTGGTAGCGACCACTTTCGTTTATATATCCTTGCTATAAACTATATTTTGGATCATTTTAAAGTATTTTTAAGAAATCCTATCTTGGAAAGTTCACGAGTATCGAGCCACCTTAAAGGCCTAGACAGTCATGTGGTCTAATACAACTAACTGTTAAAGTGTGTTGAAACACTTTTTAGTTTTTCTGTTATGGTCTGTCTGGAGTGATCTTGCTTGGGCAATCATGGCTTTAAAAACTGATTCACTTTTATATCTTCTCTGGCTATATACAAGTTCACGGTTTTTACAGATAATTCTGCCTGTAGGCACACATTTTGAATTTTGTGTTCTCAAATAGTAGCCTACTATGATTTGTGATGATGCCAATACCATTTTCCATCAGTTTATTTAAAAATTTAAAAAAAACCTAAAGAAAAAGGAAGTACGGTGCAGTTCTCCCTGATGACAACAATGTCACAACATGTTTGAAAATACATACACCTTGCACACCAGATTGTTGTAACCTTTGCATACAGTGTTCCTTTGATAAACCACACTCTGAGCCAATGCATTGTTGGATGTTCTTTGTAAACTTTGTAAAGTTTACAATCAAAAGAGGAGAAAAAATAATTCAAAATTCAAAATAAAAAAGGTGCATGTCTTTATGTCTTCACATAATGCAAAATGTGCTTGCATTAGGCTCATCAATCTTCAACTTCTCAAGGTAAGTACACATGTCTCAACATCTAACAAAAGTTCAGGTTTACAATGGACTAGGTAAAGTTGAGAAACTATATATTATGTTCCAGCAGCTGCAATGTGTTTTTAGGTATATGTAAGACTGTAAGTAGTCTGCTTACAAAATTTATGACAACAAGGTGTGTCTTTTTGTGGCTGCCTGTTTCGCCTACAGTTCCGCTTGAAAGTAAATGAAAATAATGATTTTGTGCATTGGTTTAATAGCATATATAATCAAACTAACTGATTGAACGGAGGTACAAAATCAAAGAAAAAGAATTGCAGGGAGGTATGGATTTTAAGGCAAAGACAGAAAGTACCAGGCAAGCACCTTTACCACTGAACCAAGGCACCTTTAAATGAAAATGAAACGTGCAACTTAGTAACACGATAACTTGCAAAATAATAAATTATTGGCAGCGTTAAAGTGAGCTCAATCAATAACAAGTGTAGCAAGAAACAGGTATGAAAACCATTCTTTGTGAAATGGTCAATTTAAGATAAAATTGCAATTTGAAACCAGTCCTGATCCTATTACAACTTTCAGAGCTTTAGTGAGAAATTTGAAAAATCGTTGTGCTAAACAGATTCTGTAAAGCAGCAAATTGTAGGGAAAAATGAACAATTTCGAATAATGGAATATTCATCTTGCTCAAATTCTGCCTTATAGCTCCTGTCTAAAGGAGTTATTAGGACTGGACTTAAAATAGGGTAATCACAGTAATAAGGCTAATTTTCTGTTAGGATGGATCATTCAGGAGTAAAGACTGGCGTAATGCTTTCGCAAGTAGTCCAATTCAACCAATTCTCTCCAAATGTTCCCTTGTCTCTCTGAATATGAGAGTTTCCTAAAACTGAAGCTGCTTGCTTCGAATTAGGTATTTTATATATGTTAGTTGGACGAATCAGTTGCCTTTTAGACTTTTTTGCCTTTTAGACATATTTTAGACAAATATGTTACTGAGACAGTTGTTTTTTTCTGTGATTATAGAAACAGAAATGTTGTGAACAAATATCTATGGCATCAAAAGGGAAATATAACATTCAAATCATTCAAACCCAATGTGCCATAGAGATCAGAAAACACATTGAATATTAAAGCGCAGATACAGGGAAAAATATTCTATCAAGTTGATGTTGATATTTCAAATGCAGTACATACCTTTTAATTGCTTATAATCCTATTTTATCCTGAAAAGAGAAAAAAACAATTTTGAATAGGATATTGACATATAAAACAACATTATGATAAGTGTGAAGAAAATTCGTTTTTCTCAAGTGTTTCAATCATTTGAGATGATATAGAGTAACCACTCAAAGCAAGAAATATGCATATGAAATTTGTTAAAGTAGCATACATATTGAATTCAGTAACATTGACATTTATTTAGATGATAGTACAAGGCACCACAACAAGATTGGCTAAAGCCCCGTTCACACCTTGGGGATTTGCAATTGACAGTGGTCTGCGTCAAGCATAGGGGCTTGACACAGACTGCACACAGCCTGACATAGACTGGACGTGGACCAGTGTCAATAGCAGACGCAGCATTACGCAAGGTGGATGCTGCCTAATGAAGCGTGAAACTGCCAGTCACAGACTGGACGTGGGGTCAAGAAAAAAAATTGGGCTGGTCGAAATTTTCCTGGTGACAAGACTGCGTCAAAAATATCGTAGACTTATTAATCATTAACATACATAACTCTCATACAACACGCAATGTACACGTATACACAACGCACGTATGATGTGCGTTAATTATTTGTTACGTTTCATCACACTGCAGACGCATTGTATCCAGAATCACTCAATCACCATATCAACAAGTTTGGGTTCCACGAGCCAGTTCCCAACTATCTGCTACTCTATGGTCTTAATGAGGACATCAGAAATAAATGGGGTATTGGGGTTGCTTTAGTATGACAACTTCATTAACAATACCCTCTTGCATTCTAAGAAAATTGCTTGCTGCAGTATCAGAAAAAGGTTGTTAACCTTGTCAGTAATATCATTAAGCGAGACTGACCACTCCGAAATATGTTTATTATAGCAATCTCACAAAATTAAAACAAGAAGAAGCGTGAATGAAAAATTGTAGGAGCATGGGGGGGGGACTATTTTTTTATTGAGAAATATGTTTTAAATACAAGAGCAAAATATGGAAGCATTTCATTGGAAATTCCTCTTATTTCTGATGTCTTTAAGAATCCTCTGGAGATTAAAAAAAATGTATACCTGTTATCATGATTCAGTGACTGGAATACACATTGTCAACCAGAAATATTGCCATTGGCAAGTCTCAAAATTCTCTCATTTGGTATAAGAATTGCCAGGCATATAGCATTAAAGCTTTGAGTACGAAGGGGAGGAAGACGGCACATTTTCTATAATTCATAATTGATGAAGTAGGATACATTTTTTAGTGACACTAGCCACTGGCTAAAGTAGACAAATCTCAAACCAACTTAAAATAAAGTATTTCTTATGTCTTATATTTGGAACAAAAAATAGTGGATGTACATTACATATACCTAATGTGTTCTTACAAATAATTGTTTGCAGTAGCAATATGGAGCGCCATAGTGCAGTTATTTGTTGAAAAATTCGCTAATCTTTTTAAATAATATTGTGTATAAAAAATCAGTATTTTTCTGATTGACAATAAATTGTTATTGTATTGTATCATAAAGTTAAAAGCCAGTTCATTTTTCAATGTTTTACGAATAAAAAAAACAATAATCTACCTTTCTGTTTGTACACATCGCAATAAACGATTCAACTACATATATATCACTCACAATCAAGTCAGATGGAAATAATATGCAAAAAACGGTAATTTTCAGAATAACTAATCGGTTGATGTGCTAGTCAATGTGTAAAAAACAACAGAGTGATTTAGAAGCAACTTTTGAGCATATATTTCGATTACTTAAATTTGATGACAAGGCATGTTTTAGGTAATTGATTGTCATTTTGCGTGACATGCTCCAAATACGATACAAACTAGACATATTTGAAAATTCAGAGAAATATTTGACAATTTAGAATTCTAATTGTTAAGAGCACTGTTTGCGCAACTACTGACATGGAAAGCAAGGGTTTGAAGCCCAACTTGGAACTCAATTTAGTCTGCACTAATAGAACAATAAAAAGAGGAAATTTTGATCATGATCATTTTTTTATATTCATATTATTTACAAAGAGTATAATTGCCTCCACTGAGAAAGAAACACTTGACCCTTCAAATCTGTCTCCGTCATCTTAAGGTAATAGCAAAATAAAGGATCAATTACGCTTGTGGCAATTCAAGCAACTTCAACTGTATTGTGGTAATAATACCCCTTTTGTTTCACCCATCAGCAAATGGGGTCAAGAAATCCCTTTTTAAGATGACCATTCAGAGCGACAGATCGTTGACCAGGTGCTGGTGAAACACTTCATTTTCTTTAATGCCTCTGTGGGTTATTCTTCCCAGAGGCAACCAGAAACTTCTTTTGACGAGTTCACTGTAAAACCAACTGACTCTCCTTAATGGCAAGTTGGAGACTGTCATTTTATGCCAGAAAAACCACTGTTTTTTAAAAGTTGGAATTGTTGTTTTAATGGTCACTTTCGTAAAAATGAGGGCAGATAGTTTTGTAGCATTTACTTAAAATTGACTCACAGTGCATTGGATAGTTTTTCTGTTTATTCTGTTTTACGCCTCTGCAGCACCTTAGTGGGCTATATCGAGGCAGGCGACCGCCGTATGATGATGAGATGAGAAGACTGTGAGTCCGGTACATACCCTATTAATTCAGGGATGCCCAGGGTCTTTCAGTTGCCCCAGCATAGAACACTGGATGCAACCCGCCTACATTTGATGTCCCATGGGCTCGAACTAAAGTGAGTTCCCGGGATGAGATTTGAACCCAGGCCCTCAAAGCCAGTTGACAAGCGCACGGATAGTTTTTCTGCATCGATAATATAGCTTCTCATAGAATCTAACCCTCTTCATATGTGCACACTGGAGCATAATCAAAATTGCTGGCTTGAACATCACTTATGTCCTTTTTGAAACTGTTGAAAGGGGAATTAGGCTGTCAATCAACCGTAAGCCATCTTGAAAGTATCTTCAGAATCAATTTGATGACCGAGAAGTCTTTCTATTTTTTCTTTTCAAAAGGCTTATGGTTCGAGAAGACAAATTTTAAAAACAAATTTTGATTGCTTTAATTCTTTTTCTTTACTTTCTTTCTTGTTTTTTTGTTGCATGCAATCTCAATGAGACATTTTGTTCCAAGAACTAGGTCAGATTCAATTTGTTATAGTGATTTCATTCTTTAATCTGACAATGTGCAGATTTTATGGATTGCATTTGGGCAATTCCGTAAAGTCTGATTCACAAATTTGACACTTTAGCAGCTTGTTTAGCCTTACTATTATAGCTTAGCTATTTCATTGCTATCCAGGCATGAGGGCAGGTAATAGGGGTATCAGACAAGCCATCAACCAAAGCTTCAAGTTTAACAGGAGTCGAGCTATGGCAAAATATCATGGTGTCGGACGTACTCTGTGTGATGTACGTCCGACACCATGATATTTGCTTTGTAGTTCAGCTCCTGTTACACTTGGAGCTTTGGTTGGTGGCTTGTCTGATACCCCTATTACCTAGCCTCATCACTGTTTAACAATGAAATAGCTGAGGTGTAATGGTAGGGCTGCACAAGCTGCTAAAGTGTCAAATTTGTGAATCAGACTTTACGGAATTGCCCATTTGTTACAAAAGGCAAGAACGTTTTTTGATCCAATTGGCGTTTAATAAAACTTGCATGTCTATTAAAACAAGATAAGATATATATAACAAGCTTTTTGTGTCATTATATGCTTGTCCGGGGCTCTCTGTGATGCAAGATTTACTGGACAGCGTTATTTTCTACAGAATAAAATGCTTCTTACACTTCTGGTTGCACCATAAATAGCCCCTAATGGAGAACAAATTCTCTAAATGAAACCCATTTTGTGTGAGGGTTTGGGTGGAGGACCTGCTAGAAAAGACAAAAGCCCTTTCCTGAAGGCCTCGGGGCATCTAGGGATTTGAGATTGGAATTTCTCTGGGTCAATGAGGGGTTTCAGCCCTTAAATTCTGCCAAGTGTCATTCCTAAAGACAAAAATCCACTTTGAGGCTATCAGCCCAGATAACTTAATTCTGGCAGAACTTTGTTTATTTGTTATTCTCTCATAAGAATATTAGTTAGTATAGAAACTCTATTTTGTTAGCTGATGGTAAATTTTTAGAAAATTAGTCACTGAGAGATAAGTTTGCTTGTTTGTTTGTTTGTTTGTGTTTTACTCCTCTGCAGCACCTTAGTGGGCTATATCGAGGCAGGCAATCGCCGTATGATGATGATGAGATGAGAAGACTGTGAGTCTGGTACATACCCTATTAATTCAGGGATGCCCAGGGTCTTTCAGTTGCCCCAGCATAGAACACTGGATACAACCCGCCTCCATTTAATGTCCCATGGGCTCGGACTAAATTGAGTTCCGGGGTGGGATTCGAACCCACGCCCTCAGAGCCAGTGGTTGTGCAAGCACTCTTAACCATTAGGCCACGGAGAAACTCTCTGAGAGATAAGTAAACTTACTAATAAATGAAAGTAAGATAGATA
Organism: Platynereis dumerilii; assembly: GCA_026936325.1. Taxonomy (NCBI): domain Eukaryota; kingdom Metazoa; phylum Annelida; class Polychaeta; order Phyllodocida; family Nereididae; genus Platynereis; species Platynereis dumerilii. The sequence goes on from JAPTHN010000004.1 coordinate 15,986,825, forward strand.
TAAAGATGAAATTTTTTAGATAGATCCACCGATAGATAATATAATAGTTGGTATTTAGATAAGATAAGATAAGATAAGATAAGATATACTTTATTGATCTCAGACAGAGAAACTCTTGTGGAGCGAGCTCATACATTCATACAGTCATTCATACATATAGTTACATTCAAAATATCACAGTCATACAGGGATACATTCATACATATATCATGCATTCTTTAGATTAATGTGATGGTTATATAATTTGATGCTTGATGGAACAAATGAGTTTTTGAAACGAGTAGTTCTTATTCTAGGTAGTGCCAGTCTTCTGCCTGATCTCAGTGAAATATATTTACAGTGCAGTACGTGTTTCTCGTCTTTCATAATCTTTTTTGCCTGCTCAAGTACATATTTGTCATACAGATCATTAAGAGACACGACGTCAGCACCTAATCTACTTGATATTCTAACAATTTTCTTCAACTTTTTTTTTCTGCTGACAGGATATGTTACCATAGAAGGTGGCGATGGAAAAACAAAGAATAGATTCAATTATTGATTTGTACATAAGTGTCAAGATCTTCTGGTCGATGTTGATATTTCTTAACACACGGAGATGATGAACTCTTTGTAAGCATTTTTTGTACACCAGCTGTGAGTTCTCTGACCCATTCAGCTTATCATCAATGACCATACCAAGATATTTATAATCATGTACCCTTTCTACACATTCAGATTTCACAACAAGTTCATTCACAGCTGCTTCTTTTTTCCTAAAGTCTAACATCATTTCTTTCGTCTTCTTGACATTGAGATTAAGAAAGTTGTCATCACACCACAGTACAAAGTCATTTACTTGATCAAGATAGTCACGGTGGTCATCATTGAGAATTTTCCCAATAATTGCAGTGTCATCGGCATATTTAACAACAATACAATGATCAGATTTGCTTTTGCAATCATTTGTATATAGTGTGAATAAGATTGGTGATAACACACAACCTTGGGGGGCACCTGTGTTTATAATCAGCGTGTCAGATTTTACATTGCCCAATTTGACATATTGACTTCTGTCTGACATGTAACTGTATATCCATGCAATAAGCTTGTGATTGACATTCATAGAAACAAGTTTTTTGATTAGCAGATGGTTTTGGATAGTGTTGAAAGCACTGCTAAAATCAATAAATAACACTCTAACACTGGAGGTTGGATTTTCCAAGTGCTCATAGATGTTATGCATGAGAGTCAAAGTAGCATCCTGTACACTTCTACCTTTACAATAGGCAAATTGGAAGGGATCTTTTTGATCATCAATGTATTTACACAGTGTTGATAGATAGATGAACAAAACCATAAAAAAGAAACCCACTAAAACACATTATAACTCGGTAAGCAAGTCTATGGGCCCAGAATATATGCTACCACAAAAATGGTACAACCAGATGACATCACATAAATTTATGGTGTCGACTGTGAGGGTGGGCCGTATTTAAGGGAGTCTTGATATGCCCAATATCTGTGACACTACTGAAATAACCCAAATTTCTCAGCTCAGCAGATACCTAACCACCCACAACACAGACATAACCCTACTTATGCTCCTGTCATGCTGGCTTTGATCAAAACTGTAAAATTCCTGTCATATGATTTTGCATGAGCCTTCCTGACTGGATGGATGTTGTGATGTGTCCACATATCTGGACCAATCAGAGAAAAGGACAGTGATGAATGATCCAGCACATGTGATTTGGTTATCATTAGTTTTAGAAGATATATATACGCCTAAACTAAGTCCTGTTATAGAATATTGAGATGAAATTTTTTAGTGATAGTCAATCAGTTTAGTTAGTGGCAGGTCGGTGCCCCTATAGGTTTTGGTCTGCTCCTCTAATGGTCTGTAACTGCATGGATTCAAACAGCATTTGGTCATGAATTAAACAATTATAATTAGACTTTCAAGAAGCAAAATTATACAATGACTACAGGGTTTGATACCCGCTTTTACCCATCACCTGAACATATGTCAGACGGCAGTTTCAATCATCCTATGCCTCATTGCCTTGTCTTCCTCCTGTCTAAGCCTACCAAGTGCATAAAAACAGGACTTGATGCAAATTGCAACCAAACATTATCGAAACTGTCATTTGCAAGGCCAATTGAATGTATCTAACTATATATATGAAACTATTGTCATGATTCTGTCTGTTTGGAATATCACATTCAGATTGTTGGTAATATTTCTAAGTTTCATCACTTTAGGAAAAGCTTGTACAGTGCAGCTCTGCAGTGAATCTATCTACCTGTTAGTCCAGTAAATCCATGGTTTGACCCACCACAAATTGCAAAAGTTTTGATCTATACATTTTCCGAATCCTTGGATGTCTGGCTTTAACATACTAAAAGTCTACTCATATATTCCCGTGCGAACCCTGTTTTCTTAGGTGTTAAAGATAGGGCCCTAGCTAGTATCGTTTTCGCTGAAAAAACTGCACAAAAGATATAGAATGGCCTCAAGAGCAGTCTTGAGTCCAATGAACATATATAATCTGCATACCATCTTGTAGGCAATTAAAATAGCTTTCACTTAAGCTATATTTGGACTCTGGGAAAGGAGATGGGACTGAGTTATGACTGTTTGAATACTGATGCTGTATCCGATATCACAGCAAAGTATGTAGTCCGGCGGCCAGCAGGACCCCCCCCCCCTGCACCCCCCAGGAATGTATGAGTGTGGTACCAAAATGTTCCTTAGAATGTCCTCTTTCAAATCAAAGATGTTCCCAAGAAAAAAATTGGGATGAACTACCTCATTTGCAAGAAAACAAAATGGCCACCAACAAGCTACCGAAAATGTAAAAAATGCCTATCTCCGCTCCTAATTGAGTTATCGGAGCACTTTAAAAGACCAAACGGGGTTTTGTTTGCATGAGGAATTGAACTCCACACTTAGTTTCCTCCTTTATTTACTTGTGACCTTAGCATTGTATGTTAGCTTTTATTTAGCACCTTGGTTTCCTTGTTACTACAACTGCCAACCCTCCAAAAGCTAAATAAACGTTGCTGTCCTCATTGAAAATCTCCGCAGAAACACAAAATCCTCTCATGTATTTTCAGTTTCACCTATCCTAATTACTAGATAACTCATTCCTAACCAATAAAAGTGGAAGTTGATTGATAGCCCTTGATGTCAGCTTCAATTTGGGACCTTGGTTTCCTTGTTCCTGCAACTGTAATTCCTCCAAAGCTAAATAAATGTTACTGTCATTATCGAAAATCGCATCTGAAACACAAATTCCTCCCATGTACTTTCAGTACCATCAATCTTTATCACCAGATCAATCACTCATAACCAATCAAAATGGATGTGGATGAATAGCCCTTAATGTCAGCTTTATTTGGCACCTTGGTTTCCTTGTTACTACTACTGTCAACCCTCTTAAAGCTAAATAAATGTTGCTGTCCTCATTGAAAATCTCCTCAGAAACACAAAATCCCCCCATGTATTTTCAGTTCCACCTTTCCTGATTACTAGATAACTCATTCTGAACCAATCAAAATGGATAAGGATGGATAGCCCTTGATGTCATTTGACTCCTTGGTTTCCTTGTTACTACAATTCACAATCTGCCAAGAGCTAAGTAAATGTTGCTGTCCATGTAAAAAATTTGTCTGAAACGCAATAACTCCGATGTATTTTCAATTCCACCTGTCCCAATCACTAGATAACATATTCCTAACCAATTAAAATGGATGAGGATGGATAGCCCTTTATGTCAGCTTTCATTTGACACCTTGGTTTCTTTGTTGCTTCAATTCTCAATCTACCAAGAGCTAAGTAAATGTTGCCGTCCATGTCAAAAATCTCGTCTGAAACACAATAACTCCGATGTATTTTCAATTCGACCTGTCCCAATCACTAGATAACATATTCCTAACCAATCAAAATGGATGAGGATGGATAGCCCTTTATGTCAGCTTTCATTTGACACCTTTGTTTCTTTGTTGCTTCAATTCTCAATCTACCAAGAGCTCAGTAGATGTTGCCGTCTATGTCAAAAATCTCATCTGAAACACGATAACTCCGATGCATTCTCAATTCCACCTGTCCCAATCACTAGATAACACATTCCTAACCAACCAAAATGGATGTGGATGGATAGCCCTCTGTGTCAGCCTTCATTTAGCACCTTGGTTTCCTTGTTGCTTGAACTGCCAACCCTTCAAAAGCTAAATAAATGTTGCTCTCATTATTGAAAATCTCCTCGGAAACACAAGCTCCTCCTATTTAATATCACATGCACTCTATTTATTTAGCTCTTGGAAGATTGACAGTAGTAGTAATAAGGAAACCAAGGTGCCATATGAAAGTTGACATCAAGGGCTGATCATCCATATTCATTTTGATTGGTTAGGAGTGAGTTTTCTGGTCATTAGGATAGGTGGAACCGAAGACATATGAGAGCATTTTGTGTTTCTGAGGAGATTTTCGATAATGACAGCAACATTTATCAAGCTTTTGGAGGGTTGACATTTGCAGAAAAAAGAAAACCAATATGCTGAGTGAAAGCTGACATCAAGGGCTATTCATCCACATCCATTTCGATTGGTTAGGAGTGAGTTTTCTAGTCATTAGAATAGGTGGAACTGAAGCTATACGGGTAGATTTTGTGTTTCTGAGGAGATTTTTGATAATGACAGCAATATATATATAGCTTTTGGAGGGTTTACAGTTAGAGTAACAAGGAAACCAATGTGCCAAATGAAAGCTGATATTTTAAAAGGGCTATCCACCCACATCCATTTTGCTTGGTTAGGAATGTGTTAACAGTACATAATCTTGTATTGGCTGGTCCACTAAAAGAAACAAAAGTGACTGAAATTGACAAGACGGCGGGGAATTATGCGAGAGCTCTTCCTCTGAAATTATATACAATTCTTAGGTCACAAAGTAAAGAAACGAGGAAATTAGGTTTAGAGTTCAATTCCTCGTGCAAAAAAAAACCCCCTGTTTGGTCTTTTAAAGTGCTCTGATAACTCAATTAGGAGCGGAGATAGGCATTTTTTACATTTTCGGTAGCATGTTGGTGGCCATTTTGTTTTCTTGCAAATGAGGCAGTTCATCCCAAATTTTTTTCTTGGGAACATCTTTAATTTGAAAGAGGACATCCTAAGGAACATTTTGGTACGACACTCATACATTCCTGGGGGGTGCAGGGGGGGTCCTGCTGACCCCCAGACTGATATATTCAAATTTTGGCAAAAATCTGTGATAGTCCAAATCCTTCTAAGGTGTGGCTGCGGTGTCCAGGCCCTTTGTCCCAAAAGAAACTATATGCACCAGAAAGTTTGGTAAATGTACTAAATTTCCATATAAAACTTAATATGCCTAATCAGTATTTTTGACCATTTTTCAGCCAATTCAATGCGTGGCAGAATTAAAATTTTAGCAAAAATCTGCGATAGTCCAATTTCACAAAGGTGTGACTGGGGTGTTCAGACCCTTTGGATTTATTTGTGACTGTGTGTTTCTAGTGTTCACAATAACTATTGTTCAAGACTGATTGGTTTAATTAACCCGGGCTGAATTTATGATTTTTTAGGATAGTAGGCTATTTAACTTTAATTGGTGATTTTATATGGGGGGGGGGAGATCATTTTATTAAATAAAATGTTGGGATAGGGGTAGAAAAATGACCCCATGTCAAATTCTAGGCCCTATTTTCAAGTGAGGCAACATTGTTTTATCTAGCCTACTTATTTGTGGTTCCAATGACATCTTAATTGTGTTGATTATAAAGGGAGTTATTGCCAATTTGGTGAAGGAAAGTATGTCACGCTAAAAATATTGAAATTTATCACGTGGTATTCAGGAAAGTAATTTACCATGGAGTTTACACGCTTTTAAAATTTGCAGAAACAACATGAAATGAACTCAGAACACATCCGGAAGAAAACTATAGGGTGGGGGGTACCAAAAGTTCCCGAGGGGGGGGGGAGGAGGGTTTCACTTTCTGGCCTGTGGTCTGTTATATCTTCTACTTGGATATTGCATACTTTACCGCAATATCGGATAGAGCTTCAGTATTCAAACAGTCATAACTCATTCCCATTTTTTTTTCCCAGATTTCAAATATGGCTTAAGTGAAAGCTATTTTAATTGCCTACAGGATGGTATGCAGATTATATATGTTCATTGACTCAAAACTGCTCTAGAGGCCATTCTATCTCTTTAGTACAGGCGTTTTTCGGCGAAAACGACATTAGCAACAGCCGTATCTTTAACCCCTCAGAAAACAGAGTTCGCACGGGAATATTTGAGTAGACTTTTAGTATATTAAAGCCAGACATCTAGGGATTCAAAAAATGTATAAAACAAAACTTTTGCAATTTGTGGTGGGTCACCCTCTATTTTATCACCAGTTGCCTGGACTATGTGTGGTTCTTGCCATTTTGATTTTAATTACAATTTTAAATCGTTCGAATCATGATAGCACGAAGAGTAAGTTAAAAAATGTATTATTCATAAAGGCACACATGCTAACCATTGTTAACCATTGTCCATTGTCACATGGAACCACAACAGCAGAGTGAAGGCTCATATGGACAAAACTTTTGCCATGACTCTTCAGAATCCAACAACAACTCCTGACAACCAGCCCGTAATTCGTGGACGTGGTGATACAGAAAGAGCCTTGGAACATGCTTTGCCCTTACGAAACAACATAAATTATCACAAATGAGACAACAATTGCCCTTATGGTCCACAGACATGCCATCATGTCACTGGGGTCATTACACAATACACTTCCAATGGGCTTGTTACATGACGCAATGTGTCACCTCAATAGTTGCTGGCTATTATGAGCTTTCGGGACAAGATACCTATGTATTTGCACTATGTTTTATTATTTTCTTTCATTGACTGGTCAATGAAAAGAGTAAAATTAATAATATTTATAAACTGAAATTCACTAACTAATATTTCTGATGAACGAGCAAAGCACATGTGTGAATTCAGGCAATGGTACCTTTATTGAAATTAAAATAACACATGAATGAGCTATGTTAAAAATTTGCATTTTTTTTGTACAGAAACACAGTTATAATCACCATTTATCCTGTGAGTAAATTCTGTAAGCCACCAGTAGCCTACATCTACAACACTAGATACAGGACATGAAGCCCAATCATACCTATTAACTGGATATTGATCACGAAAAAGATATTAAGCTTAACACATTTCAACTGCTTCTTATCCATCACCCAACAAATAACACAGCCATTTCATTTGATGGCCATATTTTGTATCCAGAATCCCTTATCCTTCTAAGCCTTGATGGATCACCCATTATACCAGACATTTAAAGTCTAACTAAAGCATAGAAACCAATGTCCCTGAAGGTCTGAGCTGGTTTAGTACAGTCAGCCAAAAGCAAACAGGGCAGTCAACTGTAACAGAGCAAGATATTGTGCATGAAATGGAAATCTAATGAATTTACAGTAATAGATTTCAAATGAGACTAATTATGATAGGATTTTTGTGTCACCTTTTATTAACAGATCTATTTATCTATGTATTAACCTATATATTGAAAGAACGTCAAGCAAAGGTAACCTTTGTACAGAAAGAAATACATCTTCAAAGGAAAGTCTTGCAGAGTGAAACAAAAATAGGAGAAGACAGAGTTATGTCGGACAAACATGTCAAAGCAAGAACATGGTTTGCAACTTCTGCATATTGCTTTCTGTTAGTCCGAGTCTCTGGGTAGATTTATGTATTTGACAATTGCATCATTCTATCTCTTACAGACAAATTCATGCTATAGAATGCAATAGTTTGAACCTTGACAATGTGTGTGTGTCTTTTTTTCACAGTCAGTTTGAGAAGATTAATGGCCTAGACAATCAAGTGGCAAATTAGAAATGACTATATACAGATTGTAGTTACCTTGAGTTGAAACTTTGTAATTTTTCATAGCTTATTACGACTGATCTATATTATTACTGAAGCTTCCCAGGCTATCAGAGCACGAGCTTTTTTTATTTTATGAAGAAAACATGTTTCAAAATACTTACAAATTGCACACCAGGTTGATATAACCTTTGCACAAACGGTGTTCCTTTGATAAACCACAATGTGAGGCAATGCATTGTTGAAAGTTCTTTGTAAACTTTGTAAAGTTTATAATAGAAAGAGAAGAAAAAAATGCTACAAAAGAAAAGAAATTATGTCTTTATGCTTTCACATAATGCAAAATGTGCTTGAATTAAGCTCATCAATTTTCAACTTCTCAAGTTAAGTACATGTGTCTCAACATCTAACAAAAGTTCTAGGTTTACAATTGGCTAGCTAAAGTTGAGAAACTATATGTTCAGCAGCTGAAATGTGTTTTTAAACATGCATAAGTCTGCTCACAAAATTTAAGACAACAAGGTTGTATTCAGTTGTGGCTGCCTGTTTCGCCTACAGTTCCTCCATACAATAATAATAAAGAATAATAATAAATAATAATAATAAATACTTTATTGGTCACAAAAGTGAAACTTGCAGTGTGTTGTCCCATATCAGTTTGTTTGATTATGTATGGTATAAAACCAATGCACGAAATCATTATTTTCATAATTGGCAGCTTCAGATGGAGCTCAATCAACAACACAGGCATAGTGGGTCACAGTTATGAAAAACATTCTTCATTAAATGGGCAATTTAAGATGAAATGGCTATTTGAAACCAGTCCTGACCCTATTACAACTTCCAGAGCTTTAGTGAGAAATTTGACAAATCGTTGGGCTAAACAGATTCTTTAAAGCAGCAAATTGTGGGGAAAAATGAACTATTTCGAATAATGGAATATTCGTCTTGCTCAAAATCTTCCCTATCGCTCCTCTCTAAAGGAGTTATTAGGATTTGACTCAAAATAGGGTAATCATGATAATAAGGCTAATTTTTTGTTAGATTGGATCATTCAGGAGTAGAGACTGGCGACGCTAATGCTTTCTCAAGTAGTCCAATTCAACAAACTCTCTCGAAATTTTCCCTTGTCCCTCTGAATATTAGAGTCCTAATTTTCACGTTACTGGCCATACAAATTATTCAAAACTGAAGCTACTTGCTTCGAATTAGGTATTTTATAATTGTCAGTTTGCTAATTTGTAGAATGACTAATAGGTTGATGTGCTAGTCAATGGGTAAAAAACAACAGAGTGATTTAGAAGCAACTTTTAGGCACACATTTCGATTACTTAAATTTGATGACAAGGCATGTTTTAGATGTTCGATTGTCATTTTGCGTGACATGCTCCAAATACGATACAAACTAGACATTTGAAAATTTAGAGAAATCTTTGACAATTTAGAGTTCTAATTGTTAAAGTTACCCCGAATGATAGAATCGCTTGCCTTATAATGGCGATTTTGTGAGTAATATAATATGACAGTGTGTTTAGGAATACTCCCAAGTGATTTTACAAAGTATTTTCTTGGGATTCTATACATTAAAATAAATATTTAATTGTTTCTTTTGCATTTATTTATAACTCGTCCCTGGATCAGCCTGTTCATTGCTGATGATGTCACAATGACCATTGTTATAAATATATAGCTACAAGTTTACTAATTCTAACAATGGTGATGAAGTTACAAAGTTGATTGAACTCAAGACTGCCTTTTTTTCCGTGCGTACCCGAAATAAAATCTAGGGGCCATTTAGTGCAGTTATTGATAATTTCAATAGGAAAAAATGATAGTACACCAAAGAAACTTTACACACTTATCAACATGAGCAGGCTGGACAAGATGATGTAAAAATTAGCCAAACTTTTGGTCCAATCCCAACCTATCATTCAGGGTAACTTTAAGAGCACTCTTTGCTCAACTACTGGCACGGAAAGTGTGGCAATTCAAGCAACTTCAATTGTATTGTGCAATAATACCCCTTTTCTTTCACCCATCAGCAAATGGGGTCAAGAAATTTCATTTCAAGAGGAACATTCAGAGAGCCACAGTTGACCAGGTGTCGGATGAAACACTCCATCTTATTTTACTCCTCTGTGGGTTATTCTTCCTAGAGGCAACCAGAAACTTTTCTTGACAGGTTCACTGTAAGGCCAGCTGACTCTCCTTAATGGCAAGTTGGAAACAATATGTACCCTCTTGGGACAAATACAAAAAATTGTCATTTTATGCCAGAAAAACCACTGTTTTTTAAAAGTTGCAATTGTTGTTTTAATGGTCACTGTCATAAAAATGATGGCAGACGGTTTTGCAGCATTTACTTAAAATTGACCCTCTGTGCATTGGATTGCTTCTCATAGAATTTAACCCTCTTCATACGTGCAGTGCACACTCGAGCATAATCTATATTGCTGGCTTGAACATCATTTCTGCCTTTTTTGAAACTGTTGAAAGGGGTATTAGGCTGTCAATCAACAGTAAGCCATCTTGAAAGAATCAATTTGACGATCAAGAAGTCTTTCAATTTTTTCTTTTCAAAAGGCTTGTGGTTTCCAGAAGACAAATTGTAAAAAGGAATCTTGATTGCTTCCATCTTTTACTTTACTTTCTTTCCTTTTTTGTTGCAATCTCAATGAGACATTTTGTTCCAAGAACTGGGTCAGATTCAATTTGTTATAGTGATTTCATTCTATATCTGACAATGCGCAGATATTGTGGGTTGCATTTGTATGAAAAGCAAGAACACTTTTGGGTCCAATTGGCATTTACTAAACCCTGCATGTCTAAAGCAAGATATATAACAAGCTTTTTGTTTCATTCTATGCTTGACAGGGTCTCTGTGTTGCAAGGTTTATAAGGACAGCATTATTTTATAAGATAGGGCAATTCCGTAAAGTCCGAATTACAGATTTGACACTTCATCAGCTTGTGTAGCCCTACAATTATACCTAGCTATTTCATTGTTAAACAGGGATGAGGCCAGGTAATAGGGGTGTCAGACAAGCCATCAACCAAAGCTCAAAGTGTGATAGGAGCTGAGTTACAAGGCCGAATGTCATGGTGCTGGAAGTACTGTCCTACTAAAGTGTCAAATCTGTGAATTAGACTTTATGGAATTGCCCAGCAAGCAATGCTTCATACACTTTTGGTTGTGCTATAATGAAGGCCGAATTCTCCTATTTTGCGGGAAGGGTTCGGGTTGGAGGACCTGCTAGAAAAGACAAAAGCCCTTGTCCTGGAGGCATCTGGGGATTTCAAATTGGAATTGCTCATTGGTAAAATGGGGTTTCAGCCCTTAAATTGAACCAAGTGGCATTCCTCAAGACAAAAATGCACCCTTTGGCTATCAATCCAACCAACCAACCTGATTCTAGAAGAATTTTATATTTTGGTCTTTTGAAATGATGGAGATTGATGAGTTGACTGATTAAAATAAGAAACGAGAGATAGAAAATATACTTAGACAGATGCACAGATGGATATGAAAAAAGATATTTATATAGATAGCTCAGCGAAAGTTAAAAGAAGAGAAACGTCACTAAAACACATTATAATTCAGTCTATTGGCCTGAAATATAATGGTACAAGTAGATGATTTGATTGACATCATGTTTAAGGTGACGACTGTGGGCTTGGGTCGTATTTTTAGGAGTTTTCCCTTGATATGCCCAGTATGGTGACTCTGCTCAAATAACCCTCAATTTCTCACCTCAGGGGACACCTAACCACCCAAAACGCACACATAACCCTACTTATGCTGCTGCCATGCTGGCTTTGATCACAACTGTAAAACTATTGTCACGTGATTTTGCATGAGCCTTACTGATTGGATTGATGTTGTCATGAGTCCACCATCTGGACCATTCAAAGAGAAGGATAGTGAAGCATGATCTAGCAGACGTTATTTGGTTGTCATTATTATATATATATGCGTAGGCCTAAAATAAGTCCTGTTATAGAATTTGAGATGGAATTCTTTTTAGTGACAGTCAATCAGCTTAGTTAGTGGCAGGTGCGTGCAACAGTAGGTCTAGGTCTGCTCCTCTGAAGTTCTCAACTGCATGGATTCAAACCACGTCTGGAGAAGAATCAAACAATTTTGATTGAACTTTCAAGACGCAAATTTATACAATAATTGCAGGGTTCGATACCTGATTTTACCCATCACCTGAACATATGTTAGACAGCAGTTTCAGTCATCCTATGCCTCATTGCCTTGTCCTCCTCCTGTTCTAGCAAGCCTACCAAGTGCATAAATTTATACAGGACTTCAATTATCCAACAATTCATCCATCTTAGGTTGCATTTATCTTTTTCTGCAGTAGAATATGTCCAAAGTCTGATGATTCTCAATTAGTAACAACAAGGTCTTTCAATGTCTGTATTTTGCTAGTAAAAAATTGCTGATTGAAGATATATGGAATAGCAATAAATGAGCAAGACAACTGGAAAATGGCTGCAGGCTTGATGCAACATGAAACCAAACATCATAGAAACTGTCACTTGCAAGGCCAATTGAATGTATCTAACTATATATATGAAACTGTGGTCACGATTCTGTCTGTTCGAAATATTACATTCAGACTACTGGTAGTATTTCAAACTTTTATCACTTTAGGAAATGCGAGTAAAGGCCACTCTGAAGTTTATCTGGCTTGCCATTTTGATTTTAATGACATTTTAAATCATTCGGATATTGATAGCATCAAGAGTAAGTTAAGAAATTTATTATTCATAAGGCGGACTTGCTGACCATTGTTAACCATTTTCTACACATGGAACCACAAGATCAGAGTGAGGGTTTCCATGGACAAAACTTTTGCAATGACAATTCAGACTCCAACATCACCTCCTGACACCAGTGCGTAATTCATTGACATGGTTATACAGAAAGAACCTTGGAACATGCTACGTCCTTACGAAATAACATAAATTGCCCCAAATGACACAACAGTCGCCTTTATGGTCCACAGACATGCTATCATGTCACCAGGGTTATTGCGCAATACACTTCCGATGGGCTTGTTACATGACGCAATGTGTCACCTCAATAGTTGTCGGCTATTATGAGCTTTCAGGACAAGAGACCTATGTATTTGCACTGCATCTTATTCTATTCTTTCATTGACTGGTCACTGAAAAGAGTAAATATAAACCGAAATTAAATAACTAATGTTTCTGGTGAAGGAACAAAGTACATTTGTGAATTTAGGCAAAGGGTCCTTTTATTGAAATTTAAAATAGCACATGAATGAGCTGTGAAATTTTGTATATCGTTTTGTACAGAAACATTGAGTTATAATTATCATTTATAACTGCATGGATTCAAACCGCATTTAGTTAGTTTGAAGATCGGGCATTTTCCTATGCAGCACCAAAACTCTGGAACAATTTGCCTGAAAAAGTGAGAACTGCTCAAACATTAGAAAGCTTCAAGAAGTATCTAAAAACCCATTTGGTTCAAAATTCTTATGAGTGATTCGATTCGAAAAAGCGCTGATGAGCAGTTTACTGAAATTAGCGCTATATAAATCCATATTATTATTATTATTATTATTATACTGCAATTCACTGTTGTCAGTCATCAGTAGCCTACATCTAAAACATGCATAGATACAGGACATGAAGCCACAATCATACCTCCCCTATTATCCATCTATCTATCTATCTATTTATCTATTAATTGGATATTGATCACCAAAAAGATATAAAGCTTAGACAATTTCAACTGCTTCTGATTCATCATTTTACTTGATGGCCATATTTTATATCCGGAATCCCTCACCTTTTAAGCATTGATGTATCACCCATTTTACCAGACATTTAGGTGACAACTTTCAATTATAGAGCCTAACTAAAGCACAGAAACCAGTGTCCCTGAAGGTCTAAGCTGGTTTAGTCCAGTCAACCCAAAGCAAACAAGGCAGTCAACTGCAACAGAGCAAGATATAAAATCTATCTGGTAATGAATTTAATTGATTTCAACCTCAGCGTGACTATGTCAGGAATTTTAGAGTCGCTTTTTATCTATTTATCTATTTATCTATCAATTGAAAGAATGCCAAGCAAAGGTAACCTTTGTACAGAAAGAAATAAATCTTCAAACTAAAGACTTGCTGAGTGAAACAAAAATAGGAGAAGACATAGCTATGTCCGACAAACATGTCGAAGCAAGAACATGGTTTGCAACTTCTGCATATTGCTTTCTGTTAGTCCGAGTCTCTGAGTAGATTTATGTATTTGACAATTGCATCATTCTATCTCTGACAACCCAATTCATGCTATAGAATGCAATAGTTTGAACCTTGTGTGTGTGTATTTTTTTCACAGTGTGTGTGTATTTTTTTCACAGTCAGTTTGAGAAGATTAGAGTAGCGCGTGGCTTAACTTCGAGGTGTGATTTGACCTACTTTTTATTGTCGATTATTTGAGTGCTTATGCTATCAGGAAGGTATCACTTGACTCTACTTAAAACTAGTGAAACAAATGTCTACCAATTTTGATAAAGGAGTCACAGCCATTTTTGTAAAAAATTGCAAACGGCCTTCTTATCTTACCCCACCTATCGGGCAAGAAGCCCCCCTATTATAATCCCATGGCAATTTTTTTTTGCGAGTGCATTCAGCTTGAAAGTTATTTCTTGGTGTTCTTCTATCATTTTTAAGGGATTCTATTTACTTTTTCTGAATTTTTGAATTTTTCTGTTCATACTTTTAGCTTTTAATATTTTTTGTCTTTTTTAAATTTCGGCCAAATATTTTTCTATTTTAATTAGCTATTTTATCAAGATTTAAGGTAAAGTACACATCATTAGGTGGTTCCTGAAGCAGCTTCGAGGCCCCAGTGAAGGGGGGGCCTCTTGCCCCAAACACACATACTTTCATTTGACCTCTGTATTTTGAACTAAAATGCGGAAAAAAAAAGATCCAAATCATATTTATATGATGGTCATAAAGTGAAGCAATGCAGATATCCATTATACTTTTAAATATTTCAAAAGTTATGTCTTACAGCCCCTTCAAAGAATTACTCAAAGTTACAAAAATCATGCATATTTTTTTGTTTCTTAATTTCTACTATGGTTTGGTGCTGTTTGCCCCGAAAATTTGTGATGTCACCTAAAATGCCTCTGGCTTCAATCCTATAAACAAGAAAACGCACCAAAAATGTTAGTTTAGATATAACCCTGAGGGGGCCTCTCACCTAACCCAGGCTTCTTGCTCCGACCTACTCTAATGGCCTAGACAGTCAAGTGGCAAATTAGAAATGACTATATATATAGATTATAGAAACCTTTCAATTTTTCATAGCTTATTCCCTGTCAGCGTGCCTCGGCGGTCTGGCGTTGGCCCGACGTTGGTCCGATGTCAGTAACATCAGACCGGCTCTGGGCCGACGTTGGGCCGTCGAGGCACACCGATAGGGTTACGCCTGATCTATATTATGACTGTAGCTTCCCTGGCTATCAGAGCAAGGCTTTTTTTTTTACAGATAATTCATACTCTGGGCTCACATTTTGAATCGGGTGCTTCACTCCCTTTTCATAAATAAGATACATTTTCTAATCAAATAGTAGCCTGTTATGAATCCATCAGTTTGATTTAGAATTTAATAAAAAAGAAAGTATGGTGTAGTACCATGTACCTCCCTGTGTCATTATTCTGTTTTATGAAGAAAACATGTTTCAAAATACTTACACATTGCACACCAGATGGATATAACCTTCGCACAAACAGTGTTCCTTTGATAAACCACACTGTGAGACAAAGCATTGTCAGAAGTTCTTTGTAAACTTTGTAAAGTTTATAATACAAAGAGGAGAAAAAATTATTCAAAAGAAAAAAGTGAATGTCTTTATGTCTTCACATAATGGAAAATGTGCTTGCATTAGGCTCATCAATCTTCATCTTCACAAGTTAAGTACATGTGTCTCAACATCTAACAAAAGTTCAGATTTACGATGGACTAGGTAAAATTGAGAAACTATATGTTCCAGCAGCTGCAATGTGTTTTTAGGAATATGTAAGTTCTCTGCTCACAAAGTTTAGGACAACAAGGTTTAGTTTAATTGCCCGTTACGCCTACAATTCCACTTCAAATTAAGTGAAAAGGATGATTTTGTACATTGATTTCATAGTTCATACCATACACAATCAAACTAACTGATTGTATGGAGGTATGTATCCTGAGGCAAAGACATAAAGTACCAAGCGAGCGCCTTTACCATTGGAGCATGGCACTTCTGAATGAAAATGAAGCATGCAACATAATTACGAGATAACTGGCAAAAAGAATTATTTTTTAGCAGCGTCAGACGGAGCTCAATCAATGACACAAGCATAGTGGGTCACAGTTATGACAACCATTCTTCATTAAATGGGCAATTTAAGATGAAATGGCAATTTGAAACCAGTCCTGATCCTATTACAACTTTCTGAGCTTCAGTGAGAAATTTGACAATTCGTTAAGCTAAACAGATTCTTTAAAGTGGCAAATTAACTATTTCGAATAATGGAATGTTTGCCTTGCTCTAATTTTGCTCAGTAAGTCCTCTCTGAAGGAGTATTTAGGACTCGCCTCAAAATAGGATAATTATGATAATAAGGGTAACTTTCCCTTAGAATAGATCATTCAGGAGCAGTGACTGGAGAAGTGGTTTCTTTAGTAGCTCAATTCAACAAATTCTCTCCAAATTTTCCCTCGTCTCTCTGAATTTGAGAGTTTCCTAATATGCAAGTTACAGACAATACAACTTATTCACATCATCCCAAGTCATACCATGACAAAATGGCCCATATAACCGTTGCTAATTCATGAATACTTAATTAACTGACCCAGTTTCGGCTTGGCCAATCAGGGACTGCTACATCAAATTCGTAGCCATCTGTTGTTTTTTAGTGCAAACACTAACAGATACATCCTTTCCATCAAGCAGGTCCTGGATGGCACTAAGTCTTGTCTGATGATTATTCAAAGAGTTAAATCCAAAAAAATTCTTGACATCTTCTTCCTGTGCAAACTTTGTTTTGTCAGCTATATGAGACTAAATCTGCCTAATCCAGGAGAGGGCACCGGTGTAAACTAGGTCAAAAAACGTTGTGCAAAGTGCTTATGACCTAAATAAGCAGCCAATGAAAGAAGAGGTTGGAAATAGCAGAAGACAAAGTCCGTTTTTGCAGGGCTTGTGTGGGGAGGATGCTTATTCAAGACTCAAGCTCCTAGCATCAAATTAGGTATTTTATACCTGTTAATCTGAAGACTTCAATGTCTTCAGGACTTTTACAATTATGTTACTCAGGCATAGTTTTCATTTTTTGTGATTATAGAAATAGAAATGTTGTGAACAAAAATATCTATGCCATCAAAAGTGAAATATCACAATCAAATCATGCAAACCCAATGTGCCAAAAAAGAGATGATGATGCATTGAAGGTTAAAGCGCACACGCAAAGTTGATGTCGATATTTACATATGCAGAACATACCTTTTGATTGCTTATAATCCTAATTCATCCTGAAAAGACACAAAAAAAACATTTTGAATAGGATATAAACACACAAAACAACATGATGTTCTGTGTGAAGAAAACTACATTTTCTCAAGTGTTTCAGTCATGTGAGATGATATAGAGTAACCATTCAAAGCAAGAAATATGCATATGCAATTTAACACTAAACAGTCCAGGAAATTACCATCACATGAGGACAATTGTAATTTCAGTTAAGTCCTGGCGCTGACAGAATGATTGAGTGTGTGGGGCTGATGAGTTGAGTATCAAAAGAAAGTCTGATCTCTGTGCACCCATCCTCATCACACAGCAGCATGACAGTAGCGGGACTTATTCTATCCAATTTCGCGAGGTACCGCAAAGTCGTCAGCAGCTGATGACAAATCCCTAATTTCTCTGTAGCCTTCGGGTTCTTTTCCTCGTTATGTAATGGATTGGCCTGCCAAGCGTTTTATATAGTTGGTTGATACTGTGATACATCTCGATGCCAAATTTGGAAGTGATAGTAGCTGCAGTTATTTTTAAATAGCCTGTCAAATTTGATTTTGAGCACTGCCAAAGTCATGGCTGAGCCATGACACTTTTAGAGGGTCATGGGAGGGTGATGACAGCGCTGAAATGGTGTCATTGCATCAATGCTAAACATCCTAACCAAAAATGCTTGTGGAAGCATGAATTCTCATCCAATGAGAGGAAAACATATTGGGCCATAATGGCCGATATGTGAGGCATTTGGGATAACAATAGCAGCCAAATTTATCTGCTGTTGTCGGAGTTAGGTATGGGTCAAAGTCTATGATAAGTAACTGAAACACCCTTCCCTATTAAATAACATTGGGCCTGTGTTTCACTTCACAGAAAAACTAATCGGTTGATGTGTTAGTCAATGTGTTAAAACCAGACAGAGTCATTTAATGGTTATTTTAGTGACAAACAATTCCCACAATTAAGTTTGATGAAAAGGCAAGTTTGAAATGTACGACAGTGATTTTGCATGACATGTTTAAAATACGATAGAATTTAGAAACTAGGCATACTTAGCAATTAAGAGTTCTACATTAGCTAATGGTTAAGAGCAGTGTTTGTGCAACCACTAAAACAGAGGGTTCGGGGTCAAATTCCACCATTGAACTTCGATAAGTCTAAGCCCATGTGACAATAGATGAACATGGGTCGTATTATGTACATTTGCAAATACATATTAGGCCTATACGTAGTGCACAGTCACCTCCACTGAGTAAGAAACACTTCACCCATTTTAAAATCTGTCTCAGTCATCTAAACTTGTATTAAGATACAGGAAATTAATGCTTGTGGCGATTCAAGCAACTTCAGTTGACCAGTTGCTAGGTGAAAACCTTCATCTTCTTTAATGCTTCTGTAGGTTATTCTTCCAAGAGGCTTCCGGAAACTTATTTTAACTGGTTCACTGTAAAACCACCTGCTTCTCTTTCACGTGAAGTTGGCAAATACCCTTATAAATACAAAAAATTGTCATTTTAAGATAGAAAAACATTGTTTTTACAGTAGGAATTGTAGTTTTAATGGTCACTTTCACTAAAATGATGACAGATGGTTTTGCAGGATTTACCTAAGATTGACCCACAGAGAATTGGATAGTTTTTCTACATAGATAATATTGCTTCTTAAAAATTTGACCCTCTTCATATGTGCACACTCGAGCATAATCTATATTGCAGGCTTGAACATCACTTAAGCCTTTTTTGAAACTGTTGAAAGGGGAAATAGGCTGTCAATCAACAGTAAGCCATCTTGAAAGTATCTTCAGAATCAATTTGACGATCGAGAAGTCTTTCAATTTTTTCTTTTAAAAAGGCTTGTGGTTCAAGAAGACGAATTGTGAAAAAGGAATCTTGATTGCTTTCGTTTTTTTTCTTTACTTTCTTCCTTTTTTTTGTTGCAATATCAATGAGACATTTTTTTCCAAGAACTGGGTCAGATTCAATTCATTATAGTGATTTCATTCTTTAATCTGACAGGGTGCAGATTTGGATTTCATACGTACGAAAAGCAAGAAGGTTTTTTGGTCCAATTGGCATTTAATAAAACCTGCATGTCTAAAGCAAGATATATAACAAGATTTTTGTGTCCTTCTAGGCTTCCAGGGCTCTCTGTGTTGCAAGGTTTACTGGGACAGAATTATTTTATACAGCATGCAATGCCTCTTGCACTTTTGTTTGCGCTATAAATAGCCCGTAATGAAGACCGAATTTCCTAAATGAAACCCATTTTGAGAGAAGGGTTTGGTTTGAGGACCTGCTAGAAAAGACAAAAGCCCTTGTCTTGGGGGGCCTTAGGGGCATCTAGGGATTTGAGATTGGAATTGCACTGGGTGAAAGTGGGGTTTCAACCCTTAAATTGAGCCAAGTGTCATTCCTCAAGACAAAAATTCACCCTTGGGCAACCTATCCAATCAACTGACCTAATTCTGGGAGAAATTTTGAGTTTTAGTCATGGTCATCCTCTCATGTGAATTATAATGGGTATAGAATGATTGTATTTTGAAGGCAAGTTAATAGAAATAATTTCATGATAGAGAGATAAGTAGATTGATTTGTGTAAGATAAGCAGGAAAGATAGGTATGAAGATAGAAACTTTTTTTAGAAAGACATTTAGATGATGCACAGATATATATGAATGCAGATATTTATATAAATAGATAGATCAGCAAAAGCCATAAAAAGAAAGACCACTAAAACACATTATAATTCGATAATCAAGGCTCTTGGCCCGGAATATATGCAGGCCTATGCTACCACAAAAATTGGCACAATTAGACAATATCATGTTGAAAGTGTCGACTGTGGGGGAGGGCCGTGTTTAAAGGAGTCTTGCCACCATGATGTCAATATGGGTGATGCACTGATGCTGCTCAAATAACCCCAATTTCTCAACTCAGCAGATACCTAACCACCCACAACACAGACACAACACTACTGATGCTGCTGTCATGCTGGCTTTGCTCACAACTGTAAAACTCTTGTCACATGATTTGCACGAGCCTTGCTGATTGGATGGATGTTGTCATGTGTCATCTGGACCAATCAGAGAAAAGGATAGTGATGCATGATCTAGCAGACGTGATTTGGTTATCATTATTTTACGAAGATATATTTAGGTCAAAACTTAGTCCTGTTATAGAATACTGAGAAGGTTTTTTTCACTGATAGTCAATCAGTTTGGTTAGTGGCAGGTGGGTGCCGCAATAGGTTTAGGTCTGCTCCTCTGATAGTCTGCAACTGCATGGATTCAGACCGCGTTTGGTGATGAATCAAACAATTTTGAATGCACTTTCAAGAAGCAAATTTATACAATAATTACATGGTTGGATACCCGCTTTTACCCATCACCTGAACATAGGTCAGACAGCAGGTTCAATCATCCTATGCCTCATTACCTTGTCCACTTCCTGTTTAAATAAGAATACCATGTGAATAAATATAGGACTTAAATAAAATAATCAAATAAATCATCCATCTTAGGTTGTATTCATCATTTTTTCTACAGTAGAAAAATGTCCAAAGTCTGATGATGCTTAATGAGTCAAGGTCCTTCCATGTCTGTATTTTTGTCTGTAAGAATTGTTGAAAATATATGTAACAGCAATAAATGAGCAAGACAACTGGAAAATGGCTGCAGGCTTGATGAAACATGCCACCAAACATATATGGAAACTGTCCTTTGCAAGGCCAATTGAATGTATCTAACTATATATATGAAACTGTTGTCACGATTCTGTCTGTTCGAAATATTACATTCAGACTGCTGGCAGTATTTCCAACTTTTATCACTTTAGGAAATGCAAGTAAAGGCCACTCTGAAGTGTGTCTGGCTTGCCATTTTGATTTAAATGACATTTTAAATCATTCGGATGTTGATAGCATCAAGAGTAAGTTAAGAAATGTATTATTCATAAGGCGGACTTGTTGACCATTGTTAACCATTTTCTATTGTCACATGGAACCAGAAGATCAGAGTGAGGGTTTCTATGGACAAACATTTTGCAATGACAATTCAGACTCCAACATCACCTTCTGACACCAGTGAGTAATTCATTGACATGCTTATACAGAAAGAACCTTGGAGCATGCTATGTCCTTACAAAACATCATATATTCCCACAAATAACACAACAATCGCCCTTTATGGTCCACAGACATGCTATCATGTCACCAGGGTTATTGCACAATACACTTCCTATGGGCTTGTAACATGATGCAATGTGTCACCTCAATAGTTGTAGGCTATTATGAGCTTTCAGGACAAGAGACCTATGCATTTGCACTGCGTTTTATTATATTTTTTCATTGACTGGTCACTGAAAAGAGTAAATATAAACCGAAATTAAATAACTAATGTTTCTGGTGAAGGAACAAAGTACATTTGTGAATTTAGGCAAAGGGTCCTTTTATTGAAATTTAAAATAGCACATGAATGAGCTGTGAAAATTTGTATATCGTTTTGTACATAAACATTGAGTTATAATTATCATTTATACTGCAATTCACTGTTGTCAGTCATCAGTAGCCTACATCAAAAACATGCCTAGATACAGGACACGAAGCCACAATCATACCTCCCCGATTATCCATCTGTCTATCTATCTATTTATCTATTAATTGGATATTGATCACCAAAAAGATATAAAGCTTAGACAATTTCAACTGCTTCTTATTCATCATTTTACTTGATGGCCATATTTTATATCCGGAATCCCTCACCTTTTAAGCATTGATGTATCACCCATTACACCAGACATTTAGGTAACAACTTTCAATTATAGAGTCTAACTAAAGCATAGAAACCATTGTCCCTGAAGGTCTAAGCTGGTTTAGGGCAGTCAACCCAAAGCAACAAGGCAGTCAACTGCAACAGAGCAAGATATAAAATCTATCTGGTAATGAATTTAATTGATTTCAACCTCAGCGTGACTATGTCAGGAATTTTAGAGTAGCTTTTTATCTATTTATCTATCAATTGAAAGGATGTCCAGCAAAAGTAACCTTTGTACAGAAGGAAATAAATCTTCAAAGGAAAGACTTGCTCAGTGAAACAAAAATAGGAGAAGACAGAGTGTATGTCAGACAAACATGTCGAAGCAAGAACATGGTTGCAACTTCTGCATATTGCTTTCTGTTAGTCCGAGTCTCTGAGTAGATTTATGTATTTGACAATTGAATCATTCTATCTCTGACAGACCGATTCGTGCTATAGAATGCAATAGTTTGACCTTGTGTGTGTGTATTTTTTTCACAGTCAGTTTGAGAAGATTAATGGCCTAGACAGTCAAGTGGCAAATTAGAAATGACTATATATCTAGACTATAGATACCTTGAGTTGAAACCTTTTAATTTTTCATAGCTTATTACAATTGATCTATATTAGGACTGTAGCTTCCCTGGCTATCAGAGAAAGGCCTTTTTTTTTAACAGATAATTAATTAATACTCTGGGCTCACATTTTGAATCGGGTGCTTCACTTCCTTTTCATATATAAGATACATTTTTTAATCAAATAGTAGCCTGTAATGAATCCATCAGTTTGTTTTGGAATTTAATAAAAAAGAAAAAAGAAAGTATGGTGTAGTGCCATGTACCTCCCTGTGTCATTATTCTGTTTTATGAAGAAAACATGTTTCCAAATACTTACACATTGCACACCAGATGCATATAACCTTCGCACAAACAGTGTTCCTTTGATAAACCACACTGTGAGCCAAAGCAATGTTGGAAAATCTTTGTAAAGTTTGTGAAGTTTACAATAGAAAGAAAAGAAAACTGATACAAAAAAAAAGACGAATGTCTTTATGTCTTCACATTTGGCTCATCAATCTTCAACTTCTCAAGTTAAGTACATGTGTCTCAACATCTAACAAAAGTTTTAGGATAGATGATGCAGCGGCAGAATTGTGTTTTTTTTAACATGTTTAAAAAGTAAGTAAACAGCTTACAAAATTTAAGGGAGAATTTTGTGTTCCATTTTCGGTCCAAGTTAAGGTTCTTTCAACGATATACATGCATGTATGCATTGAATGGTGAGGAAAAATGTAGATGTTGACTCAAATTGAAAAAACATAGGACCAACATATCTGATGTGAAAACTAATCCCTTTCCTATGCTTTGATTTCAAGTCTTCCATGAATACCACAATAAGCATTCATATATCGAAAAGTATTTTGGCTCACAGCTCCCATACATAGCTTTATTGGAATTTAGTCAACAAAATCACATTCTCAGTATTTTCGTCACACAGATCACTTGAAACTGCAGCATCGTATTTCCAATTTTAAATACAGTAATTACTCTTAAGAAATGTGTTATTGTGCGACAATTGTTGTGACTAATAATGAGAGCACTCATTTGTGCAATTTTTTGTTCTGATGATAGAGCTTGATAGATAGTACTTTATCATCTTACTGTCTACATTCTAGGTTGAATTTCTTCTTTCTCCTATGTATTACATGATAAGAACTCCCAGGACATTATTCTCCCAGAGAAGAATGTGGCCAATAAATTTCTGACATTTCCAATTTTATTGGATTACCTCCGGCTATTCTTTGAGACTGCCTGAGACCAGAGGGTCAGGAGTTGACATCAAATATTTACAAGGTGACAGGAACTGGTCAACAATGCAGTCCAGCCTCTTCTCAAATATTGCCATACTGCATTATTACTGGGATTCAACAAAAGAACTCTTTCTAACAAGCACATTGCTCACTGACCACCTCAATAAGATGAATGCTGCATTCATTGAGGTCACAAGTTTGTCACAAACTTCTGCCGAACACAACCTGATTGTGCTGTCCGAAGTGCCGTAAGTAATGAGGAAGTCCATATATATACATGTAGGTCATTGAGTGTTGTGTTAGTGTCGTTGTGAAGAAAAATATGTTGATTGATTTATTGAGGATTATTGTGTTTTCCGAGGGGAGGAATGGTTAGCTCAGTGGTAGCATGCTATGCTGCAAATCGCCGAGTACCAGGTTGAAACTGGTTCGAATCTAGCTCTTGTCAGGTCAACTGGACCCATGTTGGACAGCTGTTTCTATCATCTTTCGACTCATTTTCGTGTCCTGCTCCTGTCAGCCTGTCCTAATTAATAACGTACAAAGTGCAAAAATAATGATGTAAAGCCCCAAAATTCCATCCATCCTGTTTTCCATCAATCATTTCTGTGGTCACTAAGAAATTTGTAAAAGTAGTAGGTTGGAAATCTCTGGACCTGCAATCAGATGGACCAACTCATGTCTTTAGGGCATATAATTATACAGGGGCGGATCCAGAAAATGTCGGACGGGGGGGGGGTTACGAATGAAAATGTAGTAAAAGTATTGGAATTGAAATTTTTTTTTTTTGCATTCAAATGTACTGTCCAAAGGGGGAGGGTAAACCACCCCCCCCCCCAAGGTCCGAACCTGAGTTACTGGCATAAAATTAGAAACACAACAGCTAGATACAAAGAGTGCGTACAGCCATCTGAGGCAGTCAAGGGCGTATCTAGAAATGGCCTGGGGGGGGCATTACATGGGGTGACTTTGGGGCGCTCCGCAGCTTTTCCTATCCCTTCCATGTTAATTTTTGGCCTGAAGGGGGGGGGGCATGGCCCAATACCCCCCCCCCCCCATAAATACGCCACTGAAGGCAGTTCTTTTGGCTTCAGGATCTACTCTGTGGTCTTGCACATACAGCCAAAAGTTGCAAACCATGTTCCTGCTGTGGGATGTTTGTCCAACATAACTCTCTCCTCATTCGTTCTCTCTGAGCTTTTGCTCTTCTGAGACTCTTCTGAGACGTATCTCTTTCAAACAAGAGACGATTTCTCCTTATGCTGTAAGTCAGACTGTCTCAGAGACAGGTGATGAAATGTGATTATTATTGCACATATAAGATTCAAATAGAAACAATTTGTATTGGATAGGATGTCTTATTTGCACAACTTATGTTCTTACAATAAAATGGAATATGAACATACATAAATAAATTATCTGGAGTAAAGTGTTTTACAGGAGGGCTTCTGAGCAGAAACTGCTGTAACCCAAAGGGTAGGTGCACCCCCTCCCCCTTTAGATAAATTTATATATATTGACATTATGTGATAGATGGATTGTTAAAAAAGATGGGCAAGCTGACAGATCAATTGACAAATATATATGAGATAGTGACACACCTTTAGCAATGCCTAGGTTTTTATATCATACATTTGATATAAATTCAGAAGCTGTGGCTGATAATTTCTGCCAAGGGTTCCACCAACAAATCTGGGAAAAGGCACTTTCTCCGAGTAGTTTTCGATAAAAATTCTCCCAAGGCGATGCACTGTAAAATGTGAAGTTTTGAGTCAGCTTAAAGTTAATCACCCTAAAGTCCCAAAGCATTACCATATTTCTGAAATTACAGTATGCTGTTACTGGACCTAAATGCTACAAATCCTGCCAAAAAAAAGTGTTCTATCCGCACTTACTTTTTGGTAGGGCCACTTGAATTTACATATAAATGTTAATAAAAATACAAAAATAATTAGTTTTTATGCATTAAAAAAATAGCTAGAGCATTACCATGTTTTTTCAAATTCTGACTAGATGATTCTTGCTTTATTAACTGTAAATTGGTAACAAAATGAAGTGGCCCATCCGCATCCGTTTTTGAGTTGTGGTCAGTCAAAGCTAGACGCAACAGGCAAATTTAGCTGTTCTGTCGCTAATCCACCAGGGGCATGACGTCACAATGGGAGCTTGGCTATGTGACCCATAGAAATACATAGAACGGACATGAGGCTGTATGATGCCACCTCAAGATGAGGTCACCAAATCCGCCATATTGGAACTGCCCTGAGACATGATGTCACAATAGACTAATTAGGATGTGACGTCATGCCATTGTTATAAGTGACAACACTGTTATTGTGACGTTATGGCTGCATTGTGGGCAGGATACAGGGCAGTTCCAAGATGGTGGATTTGGTTGTTTCATCTGCCAGAGCCTCATGTCTGTTCTATGTATTTCTATGATGTGACCTCATCAGCTGTGGTGACATCACAATTGAACAACAGACAGTCATGTGATTATGTAGGCTTTGTTTATAGCAACCAGGCAAGCTCAAATAAACAATAGGTGTCTCTGGCGTGCTTCAGGGTGATTAACATTAAATGATGGCGTTGAGATGGTTGCACAATTTTTTGAGCTAACATACCTTGTTGTTTTGAGTTAAGATAATCTTTCCATTCTTACAACTTCAAACAACAACCTATGCTAGCTCGAAGGAATTGTGCAACCATGTCACTGAATTATTTAAACTGACTCAAAATTTAAATTTTTACAGTGTGAGTGCCGACCACATATATAGTTGCGTAGGCCTAATGCAGATATTTTTGTAACATGCCTTGATAAGCTTTTACATTTAAAGTTCATGAAGCTAGACAGTGAATGCATGTAGATTCATCATTGAGATTTGATGAAGAAAATTTGACAAAGGAATCATCCAACTAATTCTGATAAAAGAACAAAAGTCTTTGGGAGGAGTCTCAGCCAAGAAATTCCTATTGTTTATAACTTGCAAATTAGGAAACTCAGGGAGAATTCGAAGAGAATTTAGAGAACCAGTTAATTTAACTACTGAGCCTCCATGCAGTGCTTGTAAGAGATTATTCTAACAGAGCCTTATTATCATCATTACCATAATTTCAACTTTTAGAAGAACTTATTGAGCAGGATGAATAATGAGGAATTTTCCACTATTTGGAATAGTTCATTAAAAAAGCTTTAACTTTTAAGAATTTTATTTTAGGAAAGATTTGCCAAATTTCTCCTATAAGTGTTTTCCAAGAAGTTATAAGACAATGACTGCTTGCAAAATGAATATTGCGGATTACATCAAAAGTAAAAAGCATTGACACAACTGCTATTGGCCAAAGGTGCCCGAAGGATTTTTGGGTGGCAGGGCGTTGGGACGAAAAAGGGAACTATCTAAATCGCCCAACAAAAGTTGATGTAGCATCACTACTATTTTTAATATATACTCGCCAAATATTTGCCTAAATTAAGATGTAATTAATTACGTATTTTTTCTCTGAGGTCGAAAGGGCGAAACTTGAACTCCCCTAATTGCAGCACCCTTGGACTCTGTACATGTAGCTATATGTCAAAACATAACATATAGGGACAATTCCTTGCCATTGATGAGGTGTGTACGGCTGTCATACTCCAATGAAATGGGTTAAAATATGATGTCCTCAACAGCCACATGTCATTTGACTCTTGAATGCTTTTGGATTTTGGTGAAGACTGCTCATTTTATTATTGAACACTTACGTGGACTACTGAGCCTTAATAACCTCCATTTTTGTAGCCTATCAGGGGAGCTCACCTACACTGTAAAGTCATGCGAAAAAAGCATCACAGTTGTGAACAGCATCATCATGGCATGTGCACATCAGCGTGCCATAAGTAGGGTTATGTCTGTGCTGTGGATGGTTAGGTATCTACTGGGTTGAATGATCAGGATCATTTAGCACCCTTATTCGACACGTTCGAATGTATGTTAACACGTTCCACATTGACAGTTGACACAGTAAAACATGACATCAACACTCATGTTCTGCCACTTCACAAATACAAAATGTGAACCCATATTAATCTATCTGTTCATTTAGTACCCGGCTTTGTCTATCTAGTAATTACAATTGGTTTGTCCATGCATCCCATATTTTGCTGTTTATCCCTCAATATACATAAAAGGTATGTGCATATAAGTATTATTACAAGTATTCTTCACAGTCAAACATTTTAGTTCCTGCCTTCCTGTATAATTTCTGAAAGGAAGATGCACAATATCATGTAATACTCATGTGACAAATAGTAGACACAACACCTTTAACCTTTCACTGTAATTAATATTCTAACAAAGCATGCAATGTTTCCTCGAACAAAACAATACAACGCAATTGCAGACTACTATTACAGACTATACATCTTAGATCGCCATCTATATAATGTGAACTTGAACCACTACGCATACTCTGATATCCTTATTAAAACATCGCAACCCAGAGGGATAGGATTCCCATCAGATGAGATTGTGCTCAGTAACTCCTGCACATTTCCAATTTTATTGGATTACTTCCGGCTATTCTTTGAGATCGAGCACTCTAAAAAATTTCAGACAAAATTATTACTCCGCTGCAGGTGTTTGACTGCTTGGGTTCAAAAGTGTGTCGGGAACCCGTAATTTGTATTGTACCTTCAAGAGCAAGTCTCAGCTGTTTGTTTTTTTTGCTGGATGAGATGTTAAATTGAAAGCCCTTGTAGCAGTTTCTGTCCTATATGACCTGACTGGGCAGACCCAGTTTGTTAGTGCTAGGGTATAGATGTTAATTTGTCAACTTTTATGTCAATCAAATTTGCTTATATTATCTTTGTTACAAGAGTCCTTCATTTATCCAACACTTCTCTCAGCAGTCTAGACCAATTACCAATGTTTTTCTCACCAGAATTCTTCAATCGTAAAAGTGAAGCCCAATCAGAGCACGAGGAGAACGTCACAGACACCACCTTGTTGGATTTCTAGCATCAGAGGAATTCCTTGTAATCATAGATCACTGATGTCAAGGTCTTTGCTGGCGAGTGTCAGTCCTCTGAGAAAAGAAGAAAATACATGTCTGGTGGTCTCGCATGCCGCCAAGACTGTGCATCTAGAATACATACTTCTTAACTTTGGCTTGAGACTGGTAAGAATGCGACTTCCTTCAGATGACAATCCAACATAATTAACAAGCAATTGCTTACTGTTATTGAAAATAAGCCTCGCTGTCATGAAAGTTCAAGTTTTCTCTTCAAAACAGAACTATGAAATCCATATCTATATAAATACTATAATAAACATCTGTCAGTACGTGTTTAGGCTTTTAGTATTGCTGTCACTGCCTAGAAGTTTTGTCTTGAAACCACATACGATGATGTTTCCAAATTAGCATTTAGTTTAATTTCTTATGAACGTCCATGGTTTTTTGAAAAATCAATATTGGTTTTTTGCATGGGAGTTTGGTTTTTCACAAAACCATTTTCCATTTAAAAAACCATTTTTGTCCCGTATTTTTTAGGGTGTAGTGAATACAAGACTAATTCTGATAAAAAAACAAAAGTCCGTGGGAAGAGTCTTAGCATAGAAATTCCTATTGTTTATAACTTGCAAATTAAGAAACTCAGGGAGCATTTGAAGGGAATTTAGACAACCAGTTAATTCAACAAGCTGAGCTTCCATGCAGTCTTGTAAGAGATTATTCTAACAAAGCCTTATTATCATCATTACCATAGTTTAACTTTCAGAAGAACTTATTGAGCAGGATGAATAATGAGGAATTTTCAAATATTTGGAATAGTTCATAACAGCTCTAGCAATAGATCTGAAGAAATCAGTTTTTCTTCTCAGTGCCAGAGTGGACCTATGATGTCATAGGTGGATACTCCATTGCCAAGCACTGGAGGATATGCAAAATTTGTGCAATTGATGATGCCATAGGTCAAACTGGCCAATAGCATCCTTTGTGGACAGTTTCATCATAGCCTTGCAATTACATCATTGCCGGAATGGCCAGTAATACCACAACAACTCAGGTGCAAGGTTGGACTGCTACTTGGGAGGGGGCACTCTGCTCAGAAGGTGTTAATTGATCCTTATGTCTGCATACTCACTCCTGTGAACTGAGGTAACCAACAAAACAACATAGGTTTAAAGTATTTGTTGGTAGTTCTACACTGAAAGGAGCGGCCAACAAAACTGTAAGCACTAAACAAAATGCTTGACTTGACGGCTCCATATCAAATCCAATTTAGATCAGAAACATGTTGGTGAAAAACTGTGGTTAATTTCCAGTTATCCTATTAACCATGCTTGGTTGAATTTCAGGCACTTTTGGCATAACTAAATAATAAACAATCCCCCCTCTCACTTAACACCTGAGTTTTTGTAGTGGTATCATTGGCTCATCTGGCCATGACATAATTGCAGGGCTATGATGAAGCTGTCTACATGAAATTCTATGGGCTACTTTGACCTATGACACCATAGCTTGCACCAAAGTTGTATAGGTTCCAATGGAGTCTCCAGCTTTGACGTCATAGGTCCACACTATGAAAAAGAGTGGTTTCTTCAGAGCAATTGCGAGAGCTGTAAAAAAAGCTTTAACTTTTAAGGATTTCATTTTACAAAAGATTTGTTAAATTTCTCCAGTAAATGTTTTCCAAGTAGTGATAAGACCGACTACTTGCAAAATGAATATTGGAGATTACATCAAACGTCGAAAGCATCCATCTGACTACTTTTGGCTGAAAGAGACTTTAGCAGAAGGAATCTTGGGTAGCAGGTCATTGGGACAAAAAAGGGAACTATCTGATTCTTGCAACAAAAGTTGATGTAGCATCAATACTATTTCGAATATATTCGCAAATATTTGCCCTAATTAAGACCTAAAACATTTGTTTTTCTTAGTCTTAGATCCAAAGGGCATACCTTGACCCCCTCTCCCCCCCCGTTGTCTCAACAACCTTGTGCATGTAGCTATATGTTAAAACGTAACATAGGGACAATTTATAGCCATTGATAAGGTGTGTTGGGCTGTCATAATAAAATGAAATGGCCTTAAATATGACGTTCTTTACTGCTACAGGTAATCTGACTCTTGAAATGCTTTTGGATTGTGGTGAAGACTGCTCAATGCTCATTTTATTATCGAACAATTACGTTGATTACTGAGCCTTAATAACCTCTATTATAGTAGCCTATCAGGAGAGCTCACCTAAAGTCATGCGAAAAGAGCATTGCAGTTGTGAACAACATCAGCATGACAACATCAGCATGACAAATGCGCATCATTATGTCTTAAGTAAGGTTATGTTTGTGCTGTGGATGGTTAGGTATCTATTGGGTTGAATGATCAGAATCATTTAGCACCCTTATTGGTCACGTTCAAATGTATGTTAACACGTTCCACATTGACAGTTGACACAGTAAAACATGACATCAACACTCTTGTTTCACCACTTTACAGATACAAAATGTGACCCCATAGTAATCTATCTGTTCATTTAAATAGTAACCTGGTTCTGTCTATCTATCTACTGAAATTGGTTTTCCATGCATCCCATCTATTGCTGTTTATTCCTCAATATATATATATGTGCATATAAGTATTATTACGAGCATTCTTTGCAGTTAAAAATGTTGGTTCATAATCAATGCGTTCCTGAATAATATCTAAAAGAAAGATGCACATGTATGTAATTTTAACAACATCATATAGTAGATAGATAGACATATAGATATATATATAGATAGATATGGTAAATGCAGTCCTCTTAACCTAGTTCTAAGCGCTCACAAGGGTCGATTGATGAGATGGGATAGAGAGCGGGAGTCAACATGTTGCGCATTTTTCCCATGTGACGGATATTTTACTTGCCCAGCATACATACAACACCACTTAAACTTTCACTTGGATAAACACACTAAAATGCCAAGTATTTTTTGTTCAAACAGAACAATGAATATGCATATTACTATTACAGAATGTACATTTTGAATCACCATATACAGCTGCCATGGTCGTTTTCACTCAGTTGCCATGCTTCACCATGGTGCTATTGTTGTGGCCGATCATAACAAAGTAAATACTTGCTCAATCTTCACCAAATTGTCAGAAATTATAGTCTGTACACAGTAGCAGGTGTTCTGATAAAAAAAAAAGTTGAATGGAATAATGTTACATAGGCCTAATGACTGTACGGCATAATGGCAAAATACTAAATTGGTGGAAATTTAACCGTATAATCAGTTCTGATGCTATATGTCATAGTAATAGTCACCAAACTGTCTGAATGTGTTAGGTACACATCAAATTAATCATTCATGACAAAATTACAAATGGAAAAATGGTTTGACTGTTGGTTCGTCTGATTTTACAGAAACCATTTTGGCTTCATATATGGCCAAATTCCAAGCAGGTGTAAAAAGACAGAACAACGCCTTATCTTAACAGACAATTGTGTCAAATACTTGCCATAGATGTGGAATTTAATAAAACAAATAAAATTTTTATCAGAAGAAAATTTTTTTACTACTTTAATTTTACTTGAGAAATTAATAATTTTTGTAATTATAAACACTTCCAGCAAACCAGATGAGAAAATGTTAAATCTGTAGTTTTATTTGCGATTTTGTCATGAATGCTAAATTTGGTGTGTGCCAAACACATCCAGACACTTTGGCGACTATTGCTATCATGCAAATGACATTTTACAATAGAACTGATTAAATTTTGCAACTAATTTAGCATTGTGCTTTACAGTTATTATATAACATTCTTTCTCACAACAAAATTTTATCAGAACACCTGCTACTGTGTACAGACTATAATTCCTGACAATTTGGTGAAGATTGAGCAAGTATTTGCTTTGTTATTATTGGTCAAAATGATAGCACCATGGTGAAGCATGGCAGCTGAGTGAAAACTAACAGCCATGGCTGTACATAATATGAACTTGAATCACTATATGCATATTATGCATACCCTGACATCCTTATTAAATCATCGCAACCCAGAGAGATAGGATTCCCATCAGATGAGATTGTGGTCCATACCTCCTGCACATTTCCAATTTTATTGGATTACCTCCGGCTATTCTTTGAGATCCGAGGGGGACCTGGAAGTTGGGAAGTGACATCAAATATTTACAAGGTGACAGGAAGTGGTCAACAAAGAAGTCCGGCCTGTTTGCAACTATTGTCAAATTGCATTAATATCGCAATTCCACACAGAATGGGTCATTCCCTACTGACCAATACAATAAGACCAGTGTTCCATTTTTGGGAGGTTGCAAGGTTGCCACCAACTTTTTGTCCATCAATATTATACTGCAGTGACATTACCTGATGTTCCTGTCACAGGATATCTTGACCAGTAAGGAAGCTCATATATAAGTTGGATTAGTCTTCTTTTGCTAGTCAACTCTGCTGTTTATAGCTCTGTCATATACACTCCATATAACGTGCTCCTACCAAATTTATTGTAAATCAATGTGTCATTTTTGGTTTACCACAAGCTCTATTTCTTTCAAGGTAATTAGGGGGTCTCAGGTGATGCTGGCAAGGGGGGCATGCGGTTTTGTGATATTTGGGGCAGAGGGGTTCTGGAGAACATACCTCCCATATTGACACCAGTGGTTTCATGATTATGGTGTTAGTTGTCCTACTTCAGTAATTTCACAATTATTTTATTTTAAATACAGCAAAATTATGATATGGAAAGACTCTTCTTCAGCAGGAACACCTAATCAGCCTGCTAGAAATTCAGTCCAGTCACCCGATTTAGTTCTGAATGGGTCGGTGGGCTCTAACATGTTCTTGGCTTACTGCAAGAAGGAGTTTCAATACTGTGGCTGGTGTAGTGTCAATCTTAGTTTTCTGGAGTTCTGTAACTCTGAGGCAAAATCCTTGTAAGTCCTGCCACCGAAACTTCTACAAGTTGTGGCTGACTTCGCTATTCTCACTAATCTTCAGATAAAATCAGAGCTTAGCACTTCAACAGTGGTAACACTATACTTATCTGAACCAAGGTGGACTCGAGAAACTTGAGTTGGCAGATTAGGATACCACCATAAGACAGACTAATAATTTTAGAACCGGTTATATGCTGTGCCCTTGCTGAATGTATCAGTGATTAGGGATTTACGTCATGCATTTATGCACTTGTAAGGCTAATCAGAAATTGTGAAGGTCATCGAAATAAGCACAAAAAAATGATGCGAGCTGCCATCGGACATAGACTAAGATGACATTACAAGAGCTGGAATCAAACCATCAACCCAGCTTTTGACAGCTCGGCACATTACCACCTTGTCCAATTTATATAAATGTATGCCATGTAAACATTCACAGAAGACATTTGTTATAATCCTTGCACTGTTTTTAATTAATCTGCAATCAGCACTGTTGTTTAATAAATCTTCAATCTTGCTAATTTCCAACTTTGAACTTTGATGAACCCCAGCTTCTGTGATATTCAAGTATTAGCTATTATACTGCTATACTGGAGAATAGGGATAGGCCTACCAGTTGTGACACATATGACATCGCAATTCAACAGAATGGAAGACTACCCAGATTCCATATCTTTGGCTTTAATTTCTGAATGAATGCTTTAGGTACAGCCAAACTCCGGCACAAACCACTGTCTTCTGCACTTTGAATAGAAACGTTTTATCTGAACATCTTGCATTTCCACTCACTGAAAGCCTGAATAGGAACAATGAGCAAGAGATTTCAATTTTAGATAATCTCCTTTATGATTCAGTCGGCTGAAATAAAACTGTCACTGAGCATATTGCCATGGGCAAGCCACAATAATTCTCGTATATTTGGTATATATGGTTTATCAGGCCAAGTTCATTTTTATTTTATTGCTTTGACCAAAACTATTTACTTCTTATTTATCCTGTGAACACCCGTGCACGCTGTACAGGGTGGAGAGTCTCTTGCAATTAAATACATAGACTTTTTGGTGTAAGATCTTGAAAAGTGTTGAAATAAGTTTCAAAGAAAGACCTTCAAAATATCTTGTAATAGGTGTAAAGACTTCACCAAAGAACAAATTATGTTGTCTGTAACATGCAAATTGGGAAACTCACATTATGAAAGAATTTTGACAAGAATAAAATTAGTCAAATGTGACTGGTCTGAAAGCACCATTATTCCTTGCAGTGTTTGTAAATGTTACATTTCTACAGAAATTCGGTCTTATTGTCGTAATGTTATCATAATTGCTCAATTTCTAACTGAGAAAAGTCCTTTTAGAAAGAATATTTAGGCAACACTTGAGCAAGACGAATATTCCTCAAAATTCTGAAAAGTTCACTTTCACAAAATGGTTTGCTTCAAAGAATCATGCTTAATAAGATTAGGACTAGTTTCAAATTGCCATTTTGGCTTAAATTGCCCATTGAATTAATGAAGTCAATAAATGGGACTAGGAATGTTCCAATTATTATCTGACTTATTTCTGAAGTAAGAATGAGTATCAAAATACTGAGCATTCCATTGTTAACTATCTTGTTGCAAATTAAGATATTGAGATAAATTTTCATTCACGCAACAGTCCTGCATTTATCTAACACTTCTCTCAGCAGTCTGGACAAGGGTTGCCGGAAGGAAACGAGGTCGGCAGGGGTGGTCGGTCGAGAAAGGGCAAATCTAATTAGCTCGACAAAAATTTGATGTAGGGTCAATAATAATTTTGAATTTATATTAAAAAATTTTGGTCGAAATCACAGTAAATTAAGGCCTAATAAATATAGTTTTTTCGTTGACATGAGAAGGGCAACCTTGCCCCCTGCCCCCTGTTCGGGCACCCTTGATCTAGACCAGTGACCAATGTTTTTCTCACTGTAATTCTTCAATCGTAAATGTGAAGCCAAATCAGAGCATGTGGAACATTGTCCCACCTGGTGGGATTTCTATCATCTGAGATATTCCCTTGTAATCGTAGATCACCGATGTCAAGGCTTTGCTGCAAATGTCCGTCCTTTGAGAAAAGAAGAAAATACCAGTCTGGTAGTCTCGCATGCTGCAAAGACTGTGCATCTAGAAGATATACTTGTGTATTTTTTCTTGAGACATCTTCCTTCAGATGAACTACGTTTTATCAGCTGAGTTAAATGTATGTCTTTTCTTGGACACAATACTATGTGTAGATCTTTGAAAAAAAAATCAAATTTTCATTAATAAAGAGTACTTAGAATATATATGATAATTAATAGTAACATATATATTAGATTTCACACCAATATAATAACCAAGCAATTGCTTATTGTCATTAATATTATGCCTTGTACTCATGAAAAGTCAACTTTTTCACTTTAAAACAGAACAAATATATTCATATCTATTTAATATTATACGTCTATCAGTATGGCCCACATGTTATAAGCCTTTTCAGTTTTAGTGTCGCTGTCACTGCCTGGTATTTCTATCATGAAACCACATATACCATGATGTTTCCCAATTAGCATTCAGCTAAATTTCTTATGAACGACCATGGATATAACCAAAGAATTCAATCAAAATTCTGTTAAATCTCAAGAGTAATAACTGGCTTTTGTCTATTACCAGCAAATTACGAAACTCACATAATAACAGAATTTGTCAAGA
This sequence comes from Platynereis dumerilii, assembly GCA_026936325.1. NCBI lineage: Eukaryota > Metazoa > Annelida > Polychaeta > Phyllodocida > Nereididae > Platynereis > Platynereis dumerilii. The sequence continues at coordinate 16,023,488 of JAPTHN010000004.1, forward strand.
ATCAAATTTGTTGAATGGGACTATTCTGAATGTGCAATCTCCTTCAGCATTTGCACGTGTTTGATTCTCACAGAAAATGTGCCTTGTCATCACAATTACTCTATTTCTAACTGAGAAAGGTCCTTTCTGAAGCTGTAATTAGTGAAGTCTTGAGCAAGACAAACATTCTTCAATTCTGAATAGTTCACTTTTATAAAGAATGGTTTGCTTTTAAAGAATAATGCAAACTTGAGGATTTGTCACATTTCACTTGAAATTTTGCAGGTCTTAATAAGATCACGACTAGTTTCAAATTTATTGTCATTTTGCCTTAAACAACCCATTGAATGAATGAAGTCGACAAATGTGACTTATAAGGCTAGGAATTTTCCAATTATTGTCTGAATTAATTCTGTGCTGTGGATTGTTATGTGTCTACTAGGTTGAAAAATCAGGATAATTTTAGCACCCTTATTGGTCATGTTTGGGTGTATGTTGACACATCCCACCTTGACAGTTGACACGATCAAACGTGACGTCAACACTATTGTTCTGTCACTTTACTAATTACAAAATGTGACCCCAAAGTAATCTATCTGTTCATTAAGTTACCCAGCTCTGTCTGTCTATCTACAGCATGAATTGATTTGTCCAAGCAGTCCATCTTTTGCTGTGTATTAATATATATGTGACTACAATTATTATTGAACCATACACAACAAACTCAGTGATTTTAATGGATGGTCGCAGTGCGTTTAATCGCAAACAAAGACACACAAATCAATTACACAAATACACTCACACCGGAGAAGACATAATACACACAGGAGAAAACGGGAACACACACAGACAGAGAACATAGATAATTGTGAAGTAGTCGGAACAGCTATGCTCGCGCTGCCCCCTGCAGAGTTCAAGTAAATAGATTGTCTTTGGATTTTTAACATTATTTGAAATAATTTTTAAATTAATTGACACTGATTGTCCATTTTCCAGGTAACCGGAAACGAAGTAGGTGGAAGTAGTCTTGCGCATTCGGATGAAGTTGTTGACGAAGTTGAGGCTCTCAGGCATTGATCGATCGCTCATGCCATTTTAGTCCATTTGTACATTTATGCAGTGATCATTTGACAATTTCATGCATCAATTACATTTTTATTGAATTTAACATGCATAATGACAATGGTGTATAAAGACGTATATTAAACAATTGGAGCCCGTTATTACATTTACATGTCATTGACAATTTCATGCTCAATTACTATTGATTTAATTCTACCATGCATAATGACAATGGTGTATAAAGGCGTATATTAAACAATTGGAGCCCATTATTACAGTTACATTTCATTCCTATGACATTTTTATTTTCTAAATTTTTTTAACTCGATAATTTTTAATCATCACTGCACAAGTTTGTAGTGGACAATCAGGATTGGCTAGCCAGTACATGGGGATCATGCAAAATGATTCAAGTGTAACATTTGATCTTTTATGAAATTTTTTATAAACTGGGTACTAGTGGGGGGCGGGATTCGTGAAAAGTGCGACGCACCAATTCGGCGCGAAGAGCTTAAATAGGGAAACTTCAATTGACAAACAATCGTCACGAGAACCTGCTATAAACACCGTGGGCAAAGAATCAGGTGAGTGCGGAGTGCAGAACCTGATGCACTCGACCATGTCCATTGTTGTGCGGTTCAATCTGCCTTAGCTACGCTAAGCTACTATTAAAAGAGTTCTTTTCAGCTGAACACTTTTGTTCATGCCTTCTTGAATTATATCTAAAAAGAAGATGCATCTGCATGTCATTTTATAGTAGACACAACATCCCTTAAACTTTCACTTCAATAAATACTCTAAAACACCATGAAATGTTTGTTCGAACTGAATAATGCAATTACGCCCTATACTATATATAGACCTATACATTTTAGATCACCATATATACTACAAGTGAACTTGAACCACTATGCATACCCTGGTACCCTTATTAAATCATCGCAACCCAGAGAGATAGGATTCCCATCAGATGAGATTGTGGTCCATAACTCCTGCACATTTCCAGTTTCATTGGATATCTATTCTTTGAGATTGTGGGGGGACTTGGAAGTTGGGAAGTGACATCAAATATTTACAAGGTGACAGGAAGTGGTCAACAAAGAGGTCCGGCCTGTTTGCAACTATTGTCAAATTTCATTAATATCGCAATTCCACACAGAATGGGTCATTCCCTAGGGCAAGTTGACCTAACTTCAGCCTCTCACCCAACTTCAGCCCCCCTACAGAAAACTCCTTGTAATTAAATTTTGATGAGGCCAAGGTGCCAGTATTTCAGTTTAAAGTTATCGTCAATGTGTTTAGAATAAATTATCAAAAAGTTATGACCATCATAACAATGAATCAGGAATTTTACATGTTTTTTTGATGGACCGCATTTTGCTTGTTTTGCGACGCGAATTCGACGCAAAACGAAAAAAAGATTGATAAAACGTTAAATCTGTCAGTTGGCTGTACCAATTCAGTAAAGCAGGAGCAGCCCAAAAAAAGTTTCATCACAAGGAAAAATTAGTAATCTTCCATAAATTAAATTTTTTTTCAATATTTTCTACTTAATCATTCAATGAATTAGGTGATTTATAAGACATGCCAATCTTACCTAACTTCAGCCCCCATATGACCTAACTTCAGCCCCCAGGTTTCCCAAACTCCAGCCAATACATCTCACATGAGAAGTTTGTTTATTCATCCCTGAATATCTATCTATCTAAAAATTTAATTTTTAAAGCATTTTTACATCTGGAATACTGGAATAGACCAGTTGCCTGAACTGGAGTTTAAAATAAATTTTTTAACTCATTCCGTGAAAGCGATGACTTCTTTCCAAGCTTTTTTGAAATACATTTTTGGAGCATTGATTTTTTTCAGACTGTCATGTTTTATATACAGGTAAGTAATTAAGGCCAAATTTAATCATTCTGCTGTTTTTTTTATGACAGAGTAGGATCAATTGGTTGGAGTTAGGTGCAGGGCTGAAGTTAGGTACACTAGGGTGTCCCAAAAAAGGTGAAAGTCTGAAATTCATTGAGGCTAACCTCTAAATGGGCAGTTTTACAGTATTTGCACACAAAGTGTCTAATGGGGGGTCAAAATAAAGTTTGGAATTTGAGAATTTCCATCATTCTATCATAAAATTAACATATTACTGTTTCTATAATCAAAGAGGACTCAAGTGATTTTGTGGTTCACTACCAAAATACCGCTACTTAAAGTAGGCAAGGGTTGATTCTTGAAAAAACTGTTTATCAGGAAAAATATCCGTCCAGAAACAATTTTCACCCATTCTTATCCTTGGAAATCAAGCCACATTGTTGCATAGGAACATCAAAACCCATACAAAACTTAAATTTTGATTAAACATGCCACAATTTTTTTTTTTTACCATTTTTATTACGAGATTACAGAAATCTGGCTTGCCATTACCTTGAAAGTTTCTGTTGAATAGGGTACTAGTCTCAAAAGAAACATGATTTCCATGGTTAATAATCCCTAGGTATCCTATTAACCCCATGTCAAGTTTTGTAACTGTACGATTGAAACTCATGGTGTTCGGCTGTGTCAAACATAGTGTTTTGGAGCAAAAAACCGCCGAAAATGACCGAAAATCAGGCGCCTTTTGAAAAATCATCTTTGATGGCTCCATTAGCAAGATATTTGGTTATTATCCTTTAAAGTCATTCAGTTAATAGTGAAAAATTACAATTATATCGATATATGACACAAATAAATCAACTTTTTTCTCAATTTTGATTTTCTCAAAATAGTGTAATAGATAACGAAAGATAATGTATTTGACATTTTCAATACTTATCAAAACCCTTTTTGGGCATCCAGGTTTACTTAGTTTGTATAACCATGGCCGTTTCTTCAATGAATCCAGTGTTAAAATGCACAAATCAGAGCAAAATTTCTGATGGGTTGGAGAGGACATTTTTTTGACATCATGAATTTTAATTTCTAAGAAAATGTATGAACATGGCCTGGATATCTTTTTAACTTATATTTGTCACATACTTGTAAAGGCACATGATTTAGCAAACGATACACAAATAGCTTGTTTTTCCTACAAAACACTTAGTATTTTTTCTATGGGTTGGAGAGGACATGCTTTTTTTGACATCACATTCAAGCCTCACATTCTGAAAACCAATTATGGTTAGTGAAACAAATGTTTCTGTTTTACCTTGAGATATGTCTCAAGCTTCAAAATTAACACAAACAGTATACACATTCTTTGATACCTACTCATACCAGCATATAAAGCAACTGATGGTCCATCGAAAACAAAATTTTTGACATCTGCCATTTTTGACATTTTAGGACCCAAGTCATGTTGTATATAAGTTATTCAGATGAAACCTGTTGTATTTTATGCCCAAGACATGGGTCTAGACAGGCATCATTAACATGAATCACAAGTGCCTGCCTTTGCTTTTCTGTGTTGCCATAAAAATATGTGAAACTCTCCGTGAGACACAAAAAAGTGCAAGAATTGGTCATAAATCGCCTACTGTTTCAAAAGTAAGCATTGTAGCATGGTATAATTTGGTACACATATACTTCAATATAGTGCAAGACTGCCACCAAGACAAATTTCTGCGTACCTGTCGTACTTTTCTCAGAGTAATTGCTTAAAGACGAAAAATCGGCCGAGTGCAAATACCGTAAAACTGCCCAAATGTGTTCTATAGCCCCTCTCTGACTCCCATGTAAAATTTCAGCTCATTTGAAGGTGTTTTAGATGTTGCTCAAGAGCCCCAAAGATAGACAGGAGTTTAACATTGAATGAAACTTAAAAACCCGTTGACACAAAATCTGTAGTGTAGCGCTTGAACTAAAAATTCCTGTTTCAGTAATAATTTTTTCATCGCAAGGGTTTTCGAGATATCAACGTGAAATTTTAAATCAGTGACCTTTGAAATATGACAAAAAAGTCTGGTGAAAATTATAGATCTGTTGTTATTATATCCTGAACTATAAAATAAAACGTCCATCGACCTTGAAAATATGTTGACTCAAATATGTGATTTCACGCTAGAACTGAAAATTCTTGTTCCAGCAATATTTTTTTTGTGACCATAGTTTTTGAGATATCGTCTTCAAATTTTGGATTTGAAATCTATACTATATAATATGCTAACTTTTATAGACCTGGGTTGATTAGATCCAGAGTAATTAAATGAAACGGCAGTGGAATGCAGAAAAATGTTTCTGAAATCAATTAACAACTTAACTGAAACTATACCAATAAATTGAATTTAACATTATTACTTTGTCATGTGTTGCAAAATACTGTCTAAAACAATATAACAATATATAAAGGGGTCCTCATCACGACAGAAATTTTTATAAATCAGTATTTGTTCAACAAAGTCATTTATGAAAGACTAAGTGAATTTTTCGAAAATCGCTTTGGAAAATTTTCTATACCAAAGAGAAAGTCGAAACTGCCTTAATCTGATGTATTAATTTCTTTTGGATCTAATCTTCAAACCGTTTCTCTCTAGCCCTAATAGATCAGTGGCAAATTGCAAAAGAGTGGTCGTTTTTTGTACTCAGAAAATTACAACAAAAGATCATAAAGCAGCAGCAGAGAATGTGACGCTATACAGACTTTCTGTTGGTGTGTCTGAAAACTGCTCTCTGATTCGTTGTTTTCAGTATATTCCCTGTAATTACAGGGAAAAAACGTCGTTTACAGGTCAGGTGACCTATACTGCTTTTTCTCCCCTATACTGACTTTTTCCCTGCTGTATTGCCCAGGGAAAAACACAGTATCGGGAGAAAATGTGCCAAGACATGGGATAATGAACCAATATGTGATTGTCTCATGTTTAAATTTAAAATTAGACAGCAATTAATCTTCATTAAGACAGGTGCTTTGCCTTGGCATCAATTTTTCATAACAAATAACGTATATTTGCCAATAACACAAGAACCAAGTGACGTACAGATATGAAATTTGTACCACAGTGTGCAGAATAATTTATACATCTTTGTATCAACTATCCATGTGTTTGGGTGGACTAAAACCGATAATTTGTGAGCTATTGGCTAAAACAGCCATTTTCGCATGAAAATTCAATGTTAAACCCCTATCAATCTTTGGGGCTCTTGAGCAACATCTAAAACACCTTCAAATGAGCTGAAATTTTACATGGGAGTCAGAGAGGGGCTATAGAACACATTTAGAGGTTAGCCCCAATGAATTTCAGACTTTCATTTTTTCTGGGACACCCTAAGGTACACCCAAGGCTGAAGTTAGGTACAACACGGCTGAAGTTAGGTACATTTCCCACTATTGTCTTTTGAACACATTTGCACTGCCTTATAAAGCATGTGGTTGTTTTTTTACAATATAGTCGTTAAGAGGAATGAAGGCTGGGGTTAGATCCACAGCTACAGGTTATTCCCATGAATAGCCAGCCAATGACAATCGATCAAAAACCAAATTAGGCTGAAATTAGGTCAACTTGCCCTACTGACCAATACAATAAGACCAATGTTCCATTTTTGGAGGTAAGAAGGTTGGCAACAACTTTTTGTCCATCAATATTATACTGCAATGACATTACCTGATGTTCCTGTCAGAGGATATCTTGACCAGTAAGGAAGCTCATATATTAGTTGGTTTGGCCTTCCTTTGTTGATCCCCTCTTATCTGTTGTTCATAGCTTTATCATGTGCACTCCAAATGCCATGCTTCAGCACAATTTATTGTGAGTCAATGGTCATTCTTTGTTTACAGCCAAACACTTTGATATAGAATTAGAGTGGACAGTGACACTGTGAAAATGGCACTTCTTGTGTCATGATCAAACCCAATACTGCTAATTTGATTGAAGGAGACTTATCCCACTTGTTTGTGACAGCCAAACGAAAGGATTATGCATCTGATTTTCACTCTAAAATCCGTTATGAGAAGTCAAATTGCTTTCTCATGATCATGACTTCTCAAACAGCTTCTATGTTTTCCATGTTGAAAGTGGAGAAGATGACACTTCATCGGCCATCATGAGTCCCGAAGTGCCATTTTCACAGTGCCACACAGTGCTGGGCCCTTCCGCAAACCACAACCTCCGCAATTTGCGGAAGTATCTTTTCGTTTGTAGTTTGCATTTTGCACTGATTGCCAATTAAATTTGAGCTTTGCGTTTGCAGAACTAAAATCAATCAACTTCATGGGTAGGTAAGGTGGCACTGTTGTTTCACTTCCTGTTTGATCATAACAATGTCTTGTGAAAAGCACATGTTTGAAACAAAGCCAAATTACTATGAATCTAATTGTTGTCAGCATCATAACACCATGCAGAACTGTCTATGTAATCATTGTTGGCTATACCTATGCAAAAGTACACCTTCAGACTTCTTTGATTCTGAATTAAATGGCTTCAAAGTTGCCAGGTAAGTTGGCAAAAGTTTTCTGTGTTGACATGGTTTAGGAGAATTTTGATCTCTTACCTTGCATATTGTCGTCTACAGGGCAATACGTTTATTTTGCCCTCTCCAGGTATATCCCTTGCAATGAAGGTTTAGTAAATAGATAATTCCATGTTGATAAGTAGACTTGAAAATGTCTCAATTAAGATATCTTTGGCAAATAGTCCATGGCTCTGCTCTGATATCTTCTGCTTTGACAGTGTTCATGAGGCTCTTTCAAGAAACAGGTGACAAGATTTTAATCTTGTTGCATTGTTTTGCACTGGTTGCTGGCTATAATCCCCTGTCTTGAGCCTCAGGTCAATAGACTCTGAACTTGACACACATTTAAATGTGATTAAAACTGGATTCTCATTCAAAGGGTTGTGTGACCATGCAACTTGCGCAAATGCAAACTATCAAACTGCATTACCAATGGCCAGATGGACAATATATAAGCAACAACACATCAATCTTTGGGTCATAATTTATTCCCACTTTCATTCATCATTACCATGAGCTACAATGGTCCCACAAGGTTAAGTTTCGGTAAAATAGTGTGGCATGAAAGGCAATTTCATTTGGTATACCTTGGAACTTCATATTACCATCAGATAATAAATGAAAATACTTTTTACAAAGGTCATGTTAAGGATTGGTATAGATGGCGCCACATGTGGCATGCTAGCATCAATACAGCATAAAGCCCAGCATAAAGAACAGCATGAAGCACAGGCTGCACAGCAGTTAGACATAATTAATGTACCTGCCATAAGGCTTTATTTAATACATATAGGGCGTTATAGGCTACATATTTTGATTTTTGTTGTTACGAGCAATCATATATTGATGAACAGTATAGATACTTTTTTTTGCAAATAGGCCTATCAAATTTTTAAGCCTAGTCAAGTAATTGGCCAATGTCAAATGTCTATAACCATCTCTCAAATTTAATAAAATTTATGTCTGAAGCAATACTTAGGCCTATTTATCGCGATTATGGTTTGCGTGTGTGTTTGCGTTTGCATCAGCTATTGTAAAATTTCAAAAAGTTTGCGGATTTGCGTTTGTGGAAGTTGTGGATCAGGTTTGCTGATTTGCGTTTGTGGAAGTCCAATTTTGTTTGCGTTGCCCAGCACTGGTGCCACAGTCCACTCTAATTCTATATCAAAGTGTTTGGCTGTAAGAAAAGCTTTATTTCAAGTTAAGCTGTCTCAAGTAACACTGGGAAGGGGGGCATGCGGTTTTCTGAGGTTGCACTTACCAATCAATTTCTTTTTTTAAACCTGAGTCACCATTTGTCATGGGGGGGGGGGTTCTGGAGGTCAAACCCCCCATATTGACACCAGTGGTCATATGATTATGATGTAAGTTGTCCAACTTCAGTAATTTCACAATTATTTTATTTTAAATACAGCAAAATAATGATATGGAAAGACTGCAGCCTCTTCAACTGCAGGAACACCTAATCAGTTGACTAGAAATTCAGTCCAGTCACCCGATTTAGTGCTGAATAGGTTGGTGGGCCCTAACATGTTCGTGGCTTACTGCAAGAAAGACTTTCAATACTGTGGTTGGTGTAGTGTCAATCTTAGTTTTCTAGAGTTCTGTCACTAATCTTGAGATAAAATCAGAGCCTAACTCTTCAGTTGTGGTAACACTATACTTATCTGAACCGGGTATACTTGATGATTAAAACAGCCATCTAACATAGGTCCAGATGACCCAGAAAGAGATGGATTCGCACCCTGGATTCAGAGATTGGCAGCCCAGCACCCTCCCCCGATCAATGATTAGTAATATATGTCATGTATTTATGCACTTGTTAGGCTAATCAGGAATGGCGGAGGACATTGAAATAAGTAAAAAAAATGATGAAAACCGCCGTCCAACACAGACTCATGTGACACTACAAGAGCTGGAATCGAATTATGAACCCAGCATTTGACAGCTCGGCACATTACAACCTTGTCCATGGCAATTTATGCGAATGTCTGCTTTGAAAGCATTCACAGTAGACATTTGTTATAATCCTAGCACTGTTGTTTAATTAATCTGCAATCAGCACTGTTACTTAATTAATCTGCAATCATGCTAATTTACAACTTTAAACTTTGATGGACCTTGCTACAAACAAAAGGCTTTGACATTTTTTTCAGCTCCTGTGATATGTCAGTAGCCTAGAGCAATTATACTGAAATGTCAAAGAATAGGGATACCAGCTGTGACAAATATGACATCACAGTTCAACAGCATGGAAAACAACCTGGACCCTTATCTTTGACTTTAATTTCTGAATGGATGCTTTAGGTACATGCAGCCAAACTCAGGTTCAAACCACTGTCTTCTGAACTTTGAATAGAAAAACATTTTGTCTGGACATCTTCTATTTCCACTCACTGAAAGCCTGAATAGAAAAACCATGAGCTAGAGATTTCAATTTGAGATAATCTCCTTTATGATTCAGTCGGCTGAGATAAAACTGTCACCAAGCATATTGCCATGGGCAACCCACAATAAGTCTTATATATTTGGTATATGTCTATGGTTTACCAGGCCAAGTTCATTTTGATTTTATTCTTTGACGAAACTATATACAGTTCAACCCAAAATACAGTAAGAAACTTTTCTGTCAGAAGTCCTCTGTTTACCTATTTTGCCCTCTTTCTCGCCTCTACCCCAAATCTCCTCACAACTACCTTTTACTCTTCACCACAACCCTATCCAACATTAAGAACTCTATTATGACAGCTAGAATGTAATTGCAATTAGCAAAGGGGCACAATATCAAAGCAATCAAACACAATGCGGTTATGGAGTTTGAATTGTTGTTGGTATAATGTGAATTTAATTTAATTTTAAAAGGTAATTTAAAGTAGGTAAGGGTCAGAAGTGATTTTGAGGGAGCCAAAAGCTGTGAAAGAGTAAAGTATTGGCTGATTCTTCCTTCCTGCCGGGGTATTCGTACTTTATTTTGGGTGTACTGTACATCTTAATTATCCTGCAAATACCCGTGCATGCAGTATAGGTTGGAGAGTCTCTTGTAAATAAATATACAGACTTTTTCTGTAAGATCTGGAAAAAGTGTTGAAATTAGTTTCAAAGAAAGGTCTTCAAAATATCTTGTAATAGATGTAAAGATACAACAAATTATATTGTCTGTAACTTGCAAATTGAGAAACTCACATAATGAGAAAATTTGACGAGAATGAAATTAGTGGAATGGGACTATTCTGAAAGCACCATAATTCTTTGCAGTGTTTGTAAATGTTTCATTCTTACAGAAATTTGGTTATAATCATAATTACTCAATTTCTAACTGAGTGAAGTCCTTTTAGAAAGAATATTTAGGCAAGACTTGAGCAAGACGAATATTCCTCAAAATTCTGAAAAGTTCGCTTTTAAATGGTTTTCTCCAAAGAATCATGCGAGCATGAGGATTTGTCACATTTCCCATTAACTTGCAAGTCTTAATAAGCTTAGGACTAGTTTCAAATTGCCATTTTGGCTTAAATTGCCCATTGAATTAATGAAGTCAATAAATGTGACTTAATAAGCTTGGAATGCTCCAATCATTATCTGACTTAATTCTCGAGTTAGAATGATTATCAAAATACTGAACATTCTATTGTTGACTATCTTGTTGAAAATTAAGATATTGAATATAGATCTACATGAAATTGGACTCTTGTATTCTTCTATATAGGCCTACATTGTGGTCAAACTGATTTTCAGATTGGTGAATAATAATTTTTTGTTAACTTTATGTAATGAGACTGGGTAGACGTAGTTTGCTAGAGCAGGGGTACATATGTTAATTTGTTTTCATTTATCTCATTCAAATTTGCATATATATATAATTTTCCTGACACATGGGTCTTGCATTCATCTAACTCTTCTCGCAACAGTCTAAACCAGGTACCAATGTTTTTCTCACATAAATGTGAAGCCCCATCAGAGCACGTGGAGCATCGTCACTGACACTACCTTGGTGGGACATACAGCATCTGAGGAATTCCCTTGTAATCGTAGATCACTGATGTCAATGGCTTTGCTGGCAAAGTCTGTCCTTTGAGAAAAGAAGAAAATACCAATCTGGTGGTCTCACATACCGCCAAGACTGTGCATCTAGAATATATACTTCTGTACTTTCCCTTGAGACTGGTAAGAAGCTTCCTTCAGATGAACTATGTTCTATCAGCTGAGTTTAATGTGTACCTTTTCTTTGATGCCAACCCCCAGATATTCTGTGTGGATCTTTGAAAAAAATCAATTTCTGATTAATAAAGGGGGGTAGAGTATGTGCAGCCCTCTAAGCACAGTTCTAGGCACTCACAAGGGTACTTAGAATATATATGATAATTCATAGTAACATATATCACACCAATATAATTACCAAGCAATAGCTTGTTGTCATTGATAGTAAGCCTTTTTTGCAAGAGAGTTCAAGTTTTTCACTTCAAAACAGAACTATGAAATTCATATTTATTTAATATACATCTACCAGTACGTATAAGTTCACTATTTATAAGCCTTTAGTATTGCTGTCACTGCCAGGAATTTTTGCCTTGAAACCACTTGCCATGGTGTTTCCAAATTATTATTCAGCTTAATTTCTTTTGAATGACCTTGGGTATAACCAGAGTCCGCGAAAAGTGATTTTGACACACAGGACATTCGGGCTGGTAGATTCTGGATTTCACCTGCCCGAATGAGATCTTACCTGCCCAAAATTCCAATTCTAGTAATTTCAACCGTTGATCTGGAGTTGGTGTCACTGTGTCTTCATAATATGAAGTTAGTTACCCCAAACCCAGATTGAGTATACTACTAGCATAACACCCGTGAAGACATGGGAGGAGAGGGAGGAATATAATAAGGGGAGTATTCTCAAAACCTTGTCAGATATCAAAACATCACTTCAATTTTTATAAGTAATTATGAACACCAAACCCGACTAAGGACTTTAATAATGAACAGTGAAGTAAAGCTGCTTGTCAGTTTTCATAAAGTTATGAAATATCTGTAGCTTGGCTGGAGCAGTGTAAGGGGTCCATGAACATAAGGCAGTTTGTAACCAATGCTTGACCAGGTATAGGGTTTATTCCAAAATGATAATATTAGATTTAATTAGAAATTTAGAATCAATTTCATGTAATGCATTCCAGAAAACCCGACATCAGTAACATGGCTGACTATTGCAACCTTGTAGGGCCTCATATGTTGTACAGATACATGCTGATAATTGTGCTGATGATCACTAATTGCAATGCTAAATGCTGAGGTATTGACACTTCCTACAATGCTTAATTGCAATCCATTTGAGCTCACCATTTTGTGTCAATGATGTTTGTCAATTACACTGGAGATTTCAAAGGCCTCTGCTAACTGCATGTGATTGCTGTATCAGCTCATTGACTCTTCAACTAACCTGTCGGACATTTGGGCAGGTGACCACTTTATTTTTGCCGGTCACACGCTATTTTTGCCGGATTTGACCGGCAAACCGGCACTTTTCGCGGACTCTGGGTATAACCAAAGAATTCAATCAAAATCCTGTTATCTCAGTTGAGAGGCCACAGCCAAGAAAAATTGGCCTTTGTCTATAACCAGCAAATTACGAAACTCACATTATAACAAAATTTGACGAGAATCAAATTTGTTGAATGGGACTACACTCTAAAAAATGTCGGGACAAAATTGGTTTTTTAGATTCAAAATGGTTTTTTGAAAAACCAAATTTCGATGCAAAACCAAAATGGATTTTTAAAAAAATCCATTTTGGTTTTTTGCATCGAAATTTGGTTTTTCAAAAAACCATTTTGAATCTAAAAAACCAATTTTGTCTGAATTTTTTTAGAGTGTATTCTGAATGCAGCATTTGCAAACTTGTATTTAATTCTCACAGAAAATTGGCCTCATTATCATAATTACTCAATTTCAAACCGAGAAAAGTCCTTTCAAAAGCAGTTATTATAGGGAAGTCTTGAGCGTGATGAATATTCTTCAATTCTAAATAGTTGATTTTTACAAAATGGTTTGCTTTGAAGAATCATGCAAGCTTCAAGATTTGTCACATTTTACAATAACTTGCAAGTCTTAATAAGATCACAACCAGTTTAAAATTATCATTTTGGCTTAAATAACCCATTGAATGAACAAAGTCAACAAATGTGACTTGTGAGGTTCGGAATTCTCCAATTATTGTCTGAATTAATTCTGCAGGACAGATCAATATAAAATACTAATCATTCTGTCTATTCTGTTTAAAGTTTAGATCTTGAGCATCATACTCTTTTATTCTTTTAATTGCTCATATAATTGTCATATTCATTTTACATATGGATAAATATCTATTTCTATCTTCATTTTACAATACTGAAATTCAGCGTAATTTCTTACGAAAGACCATGGTCATAAGAATAGCCAAACCCAGGGGTGCCGGAAGGAATCGGGGGCGGCAGGGGCGCTCAGACGAAAAAGGGCAAATCATCTCCGGTAATTTCGGGTGACAAAATTCAAATAGAGACTTTAGAGAGTCAATGATTATTTGAAAATATAATTACTAATTTGTGCCTAAAACTAGTAAAATAAGGGCTAATAATGTATTTTTTCTTTAAGATCCGAAGGGCACCCTTGCCCCCCCTGCCCCCCTTGGACAAGGGCAGGAGGGGCAATTGCCCCCTCTGCCCCCCCTGTTCCGGCACCCCTGGCCAAACCCGAATTTGAAATCGAACATTAATAAACAAATGTGACTTACTAGGCTCGGAATTCTCCAATTATTGTCTGAATTAATTCTGCTGCACAGATAAATATAAAAATACTGAACATTCTATATGGTATATTCTTTTTAAAATTAAGAAATTGAACTTGAAGTGCCCGAATGATACTCTTTTATTCTTTTAACTGCTGATAGTCACATTCATTTTACAGATGGATGAATATAATTTTTTTGTCTTTATTTTACCATACTGGAATGCAGCTTCATTTCTTATGAAAGACCCCCGGTATAGCCAAAGAATTCAATCAAAAACTGTTATCTCAGTTGAGAGGCCATAACTGTCTTGAGGCATATTTGGGTTTCTGACAGTTCGGGGATTTGGGATTTGAAAAACCAATTTTGCCCTAGTGCGATTTTGATCTAAAATCCCAAAATGCCCTGAGGCCTTCAGGACAAGGGCTTTTGTCTTTGCTAGATAGTCATCCATCTCAACCCTTCTTACAAAATGGCTTTCATTTAGGAAATGCTGCCTTTTCCACAGCGATAGTCCTGTTGACTTGAGATAGCCCATCCCTATGTGCAAAAGCAAGGCATGATAGTTGAAAACTATTTCATTAATTTCTCAGGTTTTCTGATCTATCTTGTCAGAGAGAGTTCTTTCAAATGCACAAAACACTCCCTATAGCTATAGACCCGCGGAAAAGAGACCGATTTGAATATGTTATGTAACTGCTGTCATGTACTGCACTATTTATGACCCTATCAGGAATATTATACATCGTATTACTTCAATGACATCCTGCCTCATCAATTTGTCAGACAAGATTATTAAACCTTTCAAACACTGATTCAAATAAATGCAAAACTATGCAGCATGGTTCACTGGTCGAGCATACAGTACTCTGAAATTAAACAGAGAACTTTCTCACTTTACAGGTAAACTGTAGCCTACATTTTAATATTAAAGAATGGAGACAGAATGACGAATTGGATATGACCCACTTCTGGAGGCAAAGTTCTATATTCAACTTAGAAAAAAGCTGAGCAAATCCATAGGAATCAAGGCATTTGATTCGAAAATACATCCTTTTTAACCACTAGCTTTTACAAAATAAGGTATTGTAAGACTTCTTTTCAAACTGAGAGCCAAAACACGTTCAATGTGGTTTACCGTTGATTGATAGGCTGAAACCCCTTTTGAAAATTACAATGAAGACAAAAATCTATGTTTAAAGCACAAACATTGGTTTGATCAGAAAATGCTCTGCACTATTTATTGGTAAGATTGGCACAATATTGTAATGTCATCCAGTGACTTTGCCTTATTATGCATTTTCGAGATTTCATTTGCAGAATTCAAAGTTTACTTTGATGCACTATAAGATGATTAACAAGTTGGTTACAATGTATGTATGTATGTATGTATGTATGTATGTATGTATGTATGTATGTATGTATGTATGTATGTATGTATGCATGTATGTATGTATGTATGTATGTATGTATGTATGTATGTATGTATGTATGTTCCAAAAATATATTTTTATATCTGATTTGACTGAAACCTTTGAACAGCCATGACATTTGACCGACCTATGCATTCCAAACGTATAAAGCTTTTCATTTTATATCATACTGTGAAGTTGAATCTCTATCTCCTATCTCTTTTCAACTCCCATGCATACTGTTATCAAATCTTATCAGCTGAGTAAGAGATACAATTTCATGGGCTTATATTGTGGCCCATAATTCTCAAAGATTTCCAATCTTATTGGATTACCTCTGGCCATTCTCTGAGACAGGGAGAGACAAGTGGACTAGAAATCAAATATTTACAAGGTGACAGGACCTGGTCAGAAAAGCAGTCCTGTTTCTTCTCAAATATTGTCAAGCTATATTAATAGTGGGATTCCACATCAAGTCTAGTCTTCTGCCTACTGACCAACACAATTAGACTGACACTCTATTCACAAGGTGACAGGAACTGGTTAGCAGTGTGGTCCCGACTGTTTGCAACAACTGTCAATATGGATCCTAACCAGTCTTCAGCCAGTTTTAAACTGCATCAAGTATTGCAACTCAACATATAGTAAGCTCCTATCAACTGACTGTTCCAATAAAATGAATGCCCAATTTTGAGAGGTTGCAAAGCTTGCCACCAACAGGTAATCTGTCTATACACAACCAGATGTTGCTGTTATAATTAGAGGGGATGTCACATATATTATGTTATCTTGGTGTTGTTTTTCTGTTGCTTTTCTTCCAATATTCACTGAGCAGCAATAGTGAAGTGGTATGGCTTCAATATCTTCAGTCTTAAACCTGAGAAGACCTTTACTTCGATAAAATAATTGATAGTCAGAGTCGTTTAAATTTCAAGAGAAGTGTCTCGTAGAAATTCCATAAATATTTTGAGCAGTTCAAAGCACAGTATGGGACAATACATTGTTTATTTCCACACTGTGAAGTTGAGTCCCTATCTCATGTCATCTTCTATGAATACTATGATGAAATATTGAGGCCCAAATCAGAGATAAATTCCTCTAGGAGGACATTGAACCTCATAACTCTTGCCGATTTCCAATTTTATCGGATTACCTCGGGCTATTCTTTGACATAGGGGGAGACTTGGAGGTTGTCAGTTCACATCAAATATTCACAAGGTCGGAGGAACTGGTCAACATGCCTACCAGGCTCTTCTCAACCATTGTGAGACAGCAAAGAAAATGATAATTCCATTTAGAAAAGGTGCGTGACATAATGGCCGATTCAATTCAATTAATACTCCACTTTTTAGAGGCATAAGGCTTGCCACAACAGGATAATTCTGTCTTATATATATATGATATTCGCATAAAATGACAAAGCACACAATGATTCATTTTTCAAAGTACTTCCAGGGCGTTTTTCCAGCTGTTTTAAGTAGTATAAACAATAGTATATAGAGTGGGTCGGGGCAAGAAGCCCGGGTTAGGTGAGAAGCCCCCCCAGGGTTATATCTAAACTTACATTTTTGGTGCTTTTTCTCATTGATAGGATTGAAGCTAGAGGCTTTTTAGGTGACGTCACAAATTTTCAGGGCAAACAGCGCCAAACCATAGAAGTAATTAGAGAAACAAAAAAAGGTGCATGGTTTTTATAACTTTGATTAATTCTTTGAAAGGGGTTGTCAGAAATAACTTTGGAAATGTTTTAAAGTATAATGGATATCTGCATTGCTTTGCTTTATGACCATTACATAAATATGATTTGGATCATATATTTTGCATTTTAGGTCAGAATAAAGAGGTCAAATTAAAATATGTGAGTTTGGGGCGAGAGGCCCCATATGGTATGGGGCATGAGGCCCCCCTTCACCGAGGCCTCGAAGCTGCTTCAAGAACCATTTCATAATGTGCACGTTACCTTAAATCTTGATAGAATAGCTTATTGAAATCGAAAAAATTTGGCCGAAAATAAAATAGGGCAAAAAATATTAAAAAATACCTGTATGAACAGAAAAATTCTGAAATTCAGAAAAAGTGAATAGAATGCCTTAAAAATGATAGAAGAACCCTAGGAAATAACTTTCAAGCTGAATGCGTTCGCAAAAAAAATTGCCATAGGATTATAATAGGAGGGCTTCTTGCCCGATGGGTGGGGTAAGAAGGCCATTTTATATTTTTTACAAAAAGGGCCGTAACTTCTTTTTTTAAATTGGTAGACATTTGTATCACTAGTTATAAGTAGAGTCAAGTGATCCCTTCCTGACAACATAAGCATTTAAATAATCGACCACAAAAAGTAGGTCAAATTGCACCTCGAAGTTAAGGGGGGCTGCATGCCCCGCGCTACTCTACGGATACCTTTGTATACATATGATAAAGAGAAGTTTTGCTGGGTTGCATTGTGGCTTCATATGGACATGGATGGATTGCCAAGGATACATTTTGAATGCAACTTTAAGAAGTATGTACTGCAGATAACCCATCACTCTGAAATTCATGCCAGTCACTCAGTTTAGTGGGATATCAGTTGGTCTGGTTCTAACATGTTTTTGGCTTACAGCATGAAAGAACTTCAATACTGCTGCTTTAGAAAAGTCAATCTTACTTTTCTGAGTTCTGTAACTCTGAGGTAAATTCCTTGTAAGTCCTGGCACAAAAACTTCAACAAGCCACCGACTGACTTTGCAGTTCTCACTAATCTAGAGATAAAATCAGAGCTTAACACTTCAACAGAAGCAATGCCTTCTTTATCTGAGTCAAAGTAAACTTCAGTCAGAGGTTTAGACTGTGCTGAGGGCCCTTGGACACAATGAAGGTTTTAGACCTGGTTTTAGCTTTCTCTGAGAAGTTGTTGATGGCCTAAAAGAAAAGTCATCTGTTTCTGAGGTAGTTTCACAGTTGAACCTTGCATAAAATTGCAGTTATAATGTGGTTGATCATAAAACCCTGAATCAGGGATACAATTCCACAAGTAAAGCTTCTATTGGTAGAGAAAAACCTCTTGCTTTTTGTTTGAACAAGAAGAACACTAGGATGTTGAAGGTTGACATCAAATATTTACAATGTCACAGAAATTGGTCTGTAGCGGGCCAGCCTTTATTGTTGTTCTTTTTGATGGTTATCTCCGTAGATAAATCCATTGAATTTATGGGTAAGAAACAGAACCAGTGATAGACTCAGTTAGAAAAATCCACTACAGCGAAATTTCTGAAGGCGCATCAGGTATACAGTTGTCAGTCTTATAATAAAATGAATACACATGTATGATACTAACCTTTTTAGAAAATCAATTTTTGTAACATGTATCACCACTTCTCCTGCTCCAACCACTCCAAATCAAATGAAATCACAATTCAAGTCAGTGGCCCTGCAACAAAACACAGTCTAGTCCAGTATTTCGCATGTTCTAACTTCTAAGCTTGCCCTGGAAAAAAACTTCAATGACTAGGCTGTAACAGTATCTCTCCGTGGTCCTCTAGAGTTCTGTAACTCTAAGGCAAATTCCTTGTAAGTTCAGTCACTGAAACTTTAACAAGACCTGACTGGCCTGCCAGGTCTCACTAATCTTCAGACAGAATCAGAGCAAAACCATTCCAACTATGGCCTAATTAGTATTTGGTAGATCTTTAAGGAGTGATTGAGAACATTTTAAAGATCAAAATTGGTTTTAAGACCTGGATTTTAGGTTAGATAAATGAAATAATAAATTAAGAAGTGTGTTGGCTTTCAAATAGTTCAGTTGGATTTTATCTAAATGAGAAACAAGAAAAACAGATAAGAATTGAATCCCATGAGTACCAACCAATTATAATTACAGAACTACAGAAAAAGTGTTCTGATTAATTTTTGAGCCTTCTTAAAAAAAATATTTTGAATGTAACAGTATTTTATATCACACAAATAAATGGCACCCATAAATTACATTTTTTGGTATAAGAAACATACAATCCAATAGCACAATGCCTCCAATACATTTAATATAATCATATCGTGAAGTTCAATATATATCCAATTTCGTTTCCCATCACACAATTATGAAATATTGAGGAAATAATCAAGGATAAGATTCTCAAATGAAGACATTGAAGCTCATAGCTTTAGCCGATTCCAAACTATATTGGAGCACCTCAGGCTATTCTTCCGGAAGGACAGAGACTACAAGGTTGTGAATTGTTATCAAATATTCACAAGGTTGACAGGAACTAGTCAACAATGCAGTCCAACCTCTTTGCAAAATTCATTATTGTCGAGATTTCTCATCAAGATTCACAAAGAATATGCTTCTGCTTACTGACCAATGCAATTAGACCAATACTCTATTTACAAGGTGACAGGAACTGGTCAGTAGTACGGTCCTGGCTGTACAAAACAACTGTCCAATGGCATTCCACCTTGTCCTCAGCTATTGTCGAATTACAAATGTATTGCAAGTTCACATATAATAGGCTTCTACCAATTGACAGATTCAAGGCAAAGAATGCTCCCTTTTTTGAGTCTGCAAAGTTTGCTGACAACTTTTAGTCAGTCCATACAGAACCAGATGGTGCTGTTGGAGTATGTCACTGTAAGTATTTCATGATAATTATGTAACTTGGTGTTACATTTCTGTTGTTTATCACTGGTTTATTAGGGTTTCCCTAATTAGCAGTGAACAGCAGAGAATTGGTGTATTCTGTTTTATACTTGAACACGTTTTTCCTTTATACATTTTTTGAATGTCAGAGTCTTTTAAATCTCAAAGCAGAGAAATGTCCCCAAAAAATGTCAATATTAGAATCACATAACAATGACTCACATATTGGATCTTACACTGCACGGCAAGGCCGCAAGGGTAATCCATTTAATATTACTATGAAGTTAGTTATTACGTATATCTCATCCAACACGTACTAATTACTGCTCTGGATAAAATTGAAGCCCACGTCTCATTCACCTTTTTTTAATCCTATTGGATTACCTCCGGCTATTCGTTGAGACTGTGACAGACTTGCAAGTTTGACATCAAATATTTACTAATTGAGAGGTACAGGTCAACAAAGCGGACTAGGCATTTCTCAACTATTGTAAACAGCATGTATATCGTGACATCAATTGCACTGTATGCATACAGTTTAGATTGTGAGGTGGAATACTTGCACTGTTGGTTAGCTGCATGCATATCATAGTAAAATATTCAACTCTAAATCAGGGATACAATTCCACAAGCTTCTTCGGATGAGCAAACTTTTTCACATTTCCAATTTCATGAGGTTACCCCTGGCCATTGTTTGAACTACTGGGAAACTTGGACACTTGAGGTTGACATCAAATATTTACAAGCTGACAGAAATTGGTCTGCGCTCTGCAGCTGTGGTCCAGCCTGATCTCAACTATTGTCAAATGTTATGTATATTCTATACCGCAGTTCCAGTTAGATTTTTTACTTACAGTCACAGTACCAAGTACTACAGTACTTGGACCAACTTTCTAAGAGAAATGCTCTAATTTTTTGGGACGTTCAGTCTGTCACCATTTTTAAATTTAACCTTTCACTGATATATATGTTGTAAGATTACTTATGTGTTCTTAAAGTCAGTCACCAGTGTTTAAAATGTTCATAAGGAGTGTTGAATGTTTCTTAGTTTAAAGTTCTTGTCTTTACTCTCTTATCTGTCTCTCAGTAGATAAATCCATTGTGTGACCACAGTGAACACTTTTTAGTGCATTACCATGTGAAATAATTTTTGATTTCCTTTGATCGTATCAGTTAGAAATAGCATGAGCAAGAAACCAATGAAATGCAGTGAAATATCTGAAAGAAGAATCTTAAATATTAATCTCTTTTAATCATACACTCAAATGAACATAGAGATTAGAGAACATTTCCAGATCCACAAGTTCTCATTTCCAGACTCGCTCTATCATTAACTATTCCAAATCAAGCAACGCTAAAGTTCAGCTCAATCGCCAATGTTCTAGTTATCAGTTCACAGATGTGTCTGTCAGACTATGCAATTGTGCAGTGAGGAGTGTTAAATGTTTCTTGGTTTGAGCTCTTTTTTTTACTCCTTTTCTCTCTTATTGGCCTCTCAGTGGATAAATCCAATATGTGACTGGCTACCACAGTGCAAACTTTTTAGTGCATTAATATGCAAATTTGTGAAATCATTTACAGTTTTCCTTTGATCTTACTAGAGAGAAATTGTAAGAGTGATAAACGAATGAAATGCAGTGAAATATCTGAAAGAAGCATCTCATATATTAATCCCTTTTTATTCATATACTCAAATGAACAAAATTACTCCTAATTTTAACAATTCCAAATAAAGCAATTAAAATTCAGCACAGTTGTCTGCAGAACAAGATATGATAGTCCGGGGGCATAGTCCAGTCTTTCACATGTCCTAAGCTTACTCCTGAAAAAAGCTTCTATGCTATGGCTGTAAACTTTTCCATCTTTGGTCCTCTAGAGTTCTGTAACTCTAAGGCAAATTCCTTGTAAGTTCAGTCACTGAAACTTTAACAAGACCTTGCAGACTTAGCAGTTTCCACTAATCTTGAGATAAAATCAGAGCAACTTTTCCAATTTGGCCCTAATCTACATTTGGTCGAGCTTGAAATAGTGACTGAGACTTAGTGAGAATATGTAAAGAGTCAAAAGGGGTTACGAATCAGAGATACTATTCCACAGTAAACAACCATACAATTTACATTGTGAAGTGGAATCTTTCCATTACTGGTTGGCTGCACGAATACCACAGTAAAATCTTCAACTATGAATCAAGGATGAAATTCCACAAGCTCTTAATATGGGATAAGAAAACTCATGAAATGCAGTGAAATATCTGAAAGAAGCATCTTAAATATGAATCCCTTTTCGTTCATGTACTCAAATGAACATAAAGAAGCTTTCTAGATCCACAAGTTCTTGAAATTAAAAAGACTTGAATAGCGTCCGACCAGGACATCACTAGCACCACCTAAGCCAACTCGTCTTTGATAACATTTCTGTATGTATGTAATGTAAAACAGGCTGAATAAACCTGTCTGTCTATCTTGCTGTCGCTGTCTGTCTGTCTTGTTTCCAGAATAACTATTCCAAGTCAAACCACATTAAAATTCAGCTCAGTCGTCCATCGGCACAAGACATGTTAGTCCGGGGGGTTAGTCCAGTCTTTCACATGTCCTAAGCTTACTCCTGAAAGAACTTCTATGCAGTGGCTGTAAAGGTATCCATCTTTGGTCCTCTAGAGTTCTGTAAGTCTGAGGCAAATTCCTTGTAAGTTCAGCCACTGAAACTTTAACAAGACCTTGCAGACTTAGCAGTTTCCACTAATCTTTGAGATAAAATCAGAACGACCTTTCCAAAGTTGGCCCTAATCTACATTTGGTGGAGCTTGAAATAGTGACTGGGAAGTGGTGAGTACATGTTTTTAGAACAATATTTAAGGTTTGGTAAAAAAAAAAACACAAGTGTATTGACTTTAAAAAGCAAAGATTCCAGCTGGATGTGACTGAATTCCATGTCAGACCAGACCATAGTTGAGGGGGGGAGGGTTTATGGTTTTACCTCAGGGACGGACTATTTTTTTTTGCTACCGAGGCTTTTACAAACTTTTTTTTCACTCGCAAAAACACGACAAACTTTTTTATCGCTATTTTCACATTATGGTACCCTAGCTTATTTATTTTCATGTGCTGAACCCACCTTATTTCAAGTGTCAAGCCCTTGCAGGGTCACCTGGGCCTTAGTTGGACAGCTGTTTCAATCATCCTTTGCCTCATTGCCGTGTCCTCTTCCTAAATATAGGACGTAAAGCCCTAATCATCCATCCATTCATGTTCGTCCTCTAATGTGGGGATAATGTGCACCATAAAATTATGTTACAAAATGTACCGCGCAATTAAGGTATACTGAATGAATTTTGTTCTTTGGTCAAACGAAATAAAATTTTAAGTAATCCAGAGGAACATCTTAACAGTGTCTACGTATGTTAAACTGTTACTAAGTGTAAGTGCTGTTTGTCCAACTCTTAAGTACTATAAGCAACTTGTGATAATATAACTTAAGTTTAGATAGTTGGCCAAGTTGCCATTGCAAACAGAACACAAAGGGAATAAAAATGAAAAGTGTTTCATCCGACACCTGGTCAACAGTTTTTGTCTCTGAATGTTCCCCTTAAAAGGGATTTCTTGACCCCATTTGCTGATGGGTGAGACAAAAGGGGTATTATTGCCAAAATACTGCTGAAGTTGCTTGAATTGCCTCAAGCACTATTGTTTGTGTATCTTGATACCTTTCGGCTTCAGATGACTAATTATGCCTGGTTCTCACGACGGCGATTTGAGAGCGACGCATCAAGAGAAGTCATTTCTTGGAAAGTTGTGGCGTAGAACGTTGGTTTTGGCACGTTACGTAATCAATTAGTGTCATGTGCGACGCTTAAAGTTAGTAGCCGCGGTGAGTCTTGAGGTGTCCGCGGCGCTGCTTAAGCTTTCTTCGCCGCGTTCCGCCTCTCTTTCCTCAGCGCAGTTCCAAACAGACTCGTCGCACTTTGTTTTGGAATTCGGCGAGGCTGCTTTTACTTCGCCCAATGTTGTTTCCTCTTACGCCGCTGATGGTTGTGAGGCAGCTACGTCTGAAATTGGCGACCTGCGACGCATCAGGAAACCTTCGGCGTACACCCGAGGTAAGATGCGCCGCTGAAAATGACAGCCTCGCCGACGACTGTAACGATGCAACGCCGCAATTAGGTACTTGTTACTGCGTGCCTTGATGGTTCATCGTCGCACAT
The DNA here is from genome assembly GCA_026936325.1 of Platynereis dumerilii. NCBI lineage: Eukaryota > Metazoa > Annelida > Polychaeta > Phyllodocida > Nereididae > Platynereis > Platynereis dumerilii. The sequence continues at coordinate 16,047,928 of JAPTHN010000004.1, forward strand.
GCATTCATAAAGCCCCGAGGACATTACAGGCGCGTCGATGCTGACCTTCTTCGTCGTCCTTGCCTTAAGCAGCGACGAAGGTCTCTTAAGCATCGACGAACGTCTGTTGTTGCAGCGCTGCGGCAAAGTGTGTTTCGCTGCTGCAGGAGTCACTTTTGGTCATTATAAAAAGGGACACAGAGGACCTCCTTGCTTCATTTGCTGATTGCCCTTCAATGAGAACACAACGACTGCCTACTGAACATATGCATGATGAATGAAGAAGAAATTATTGTTGTGGCTGGTGCTGCTGCTGTTGCTATCGGAGCTGTCTATTTGAGACACAGGAGGAGGAGGGCCAGGAGACAGAAAAGGTGGTGGATTCGCAACTGGTTGCTGCAGAGGGAACAACATGGTCACTTCCATCAACTGCTGCCTGAACTGCAAGTGCGTGACGTGTCCGGCTACTACAACTACACTAGAATGCCCCCTGCCATCTTTGCTGAAATCCTGGAAGCTGTTGGACCACTCATCGCTAAGCAAGACACCAACATGAGGAGGGCTTTGGAACCTGGTCTGAAGTTGGCTATCACCCTGCGGTACATGGCAACAGGAAACAGCTACAAGTCCCTAGCTTATGCTTTCCGTGTGGCACCCAACACCATCTGCAACTTCATCCCTGAGGTCTGCCTTGCCATCGTTCATGCCTTCGAAAGACAGCTGGCACTACCCACACAGCCTGAAAGATGGAAGGAGATAGCCAAGGCTTTTGAGACGAAATGGAACTTGCCCAACTGCATTGGAGCTCTGGATGGCAAGCACGTCGCAATCCGATGTCCCAAGGCTGCAGGCTCCTTGTTCTACAACTACAAGGGATTTCATTCCATTGTCCTGATGGCCCTCGTTGATGCCGACTACAAGTTCATCTATGTGCAGGCTGGCTGTCAAGGAAGTGCATCTGATGGCGGCGTCTTCAGGGACACAGTCCTTCGACAACTCCTGGACGAGGAAGATCTAGGCCTGCCACCTCCAGAACCTCTACCTGGCACAGAAGACAATCCTTTCCCATATTACATCGTGGGTGACGAGGCATTTCCCCTGAAGACATGGCTGCCCAAACCAGTGCCAAGAAGGAACCTTGACATTGCTTCCAGAGTCTACAATTACAGGATTTCAAGAGCCAGGAGAGTGGTGGAGAATGCTTTCGGTCTGCTGTCACACAGGTTCAGATGCTTCCTGACCACCATGCCCCAACGACCTACAAGAGTGACATACATCACAATGGCTGCTTGTGTTCTACACAACATTCTGCGAGACAGAGTAGGCGTCCACCATGCCCGTGACAATGAAGTGATGGACAGAGAAGATCCACAGACACACGACGTCGCTGAAGGAGTTTGGAGGGGAGACCGTCAATTGCATGACCTAGGAGAACCACTTCGACACGGAAATGCCTCCAGAGATGCCAAGGCTGCTCGAGACTACCTACGTGACTGGGTCAACAGTCCGGCAGGAAGTGTCCCTTGGCAGTTGGAGAAAATCTGAAGAAGATGCAGACTATCTATTCAAAACAACAAACCCCAGGCCCTTTTAAGGGCCACCAAATCCTCCCAATTGAGCTGGCCATGTACACATCCTATGTTGACAAAACAAGCCCAAAAATCAATCAATCAATCAATCCCTCCATCCATCTATCTATCTATCTATCTATCTATCTATCTATCTATCTATCTATCTATCTATCTATCTATCTATCTATCTATCTATCTATCCAAGTCCAATCCTTGCAAAGTGACGACAACTGCTTTTCTTTTGCTGCAGTGTATATATGTAACGAGCATTGTGTTCCATCTATCAAGCTATCTATCTATCTATCTATCTAGCTATCTATCTAGCTGTCTATCTATCTATCTATCTATCTATCCAAGTCCAATCCCTGCAAAGTGACGACAACTGCTTTTCTTTTGCTGCAGTGTATATATGTAACGAGCATTGTGTTCCATCTATCAAGCTATCTATCTATCTATCTATCTAGATATCTATCTAGCTATCTATCGAGCTATCTATCTATCTATCCAAGTCCAATCCCTGCAAAGTGACGACAACTGCTTTTCTTTTGCTGCAGTGTATATATGTAACGAGCATTGTGTTCCATCTATCTTTCTAAAGCGTTTGATAGCTTACCTCATGGACTTCTGATAGCCAAACTACATGCCTATGGTATTTCGTTACAGGCATGCACACATATCATGAATTATCTCAATAATAGAAAGCAAGCTGTAAAATTAGGAAGTATACGGAGTGAATGGCTAAACTTAAAGACTGGCGTCCCACAAGGATCGCTTATGGGCCCTCTCTTATTTAATATTTTTATCAATGATTTCTTGATGGACTTAGAGAAAACTTGTGAAGTATATAATTATGCAGATGATAACACTTTGTCATATTCCCATAGGGATCTATCAGTTGTTAAAAATAAACTTGAAGAAGCATCAGCACAAGCGTTAACCTGGTTTAAGGCAAATTACATGAAAGCTAATCCATCCAAATTTCAGGCAATATGTTTCAGTCGTGATAACCAAGATTTTGAAATTAAGGTTGAAAATAACATCATCAAGTCTGAGGCTGTAGTCAAGCTATTAGGTATTCACATTGACCAAAAGCTAAACTTCAATCACCACATTTCGGTAATATCGAAAAGAGCAGCTAGACAAATAAATGCTTTGCAAAGAATGAGTAAGTATGTCGATTATGAAGGAAAACTAAGAGTAAACGAAGCTTTTGTGGCTTCGAATTTTGTATACTGTTCTTTAGCATACGATACTTTCTCTCTCGGCCAGTGTCGAAAAATTGAAAAGTTGAATAAAAGAGCCTTAAAGCTGGTATGTAATGATTATGAAAGCACTTATGATGACTTATTAATAAAAACAGGCAAAAATATGCTGTATGTAAATCGTAGAAATAACTTAGCAGAATTTGTTTTCAAAGTACTTAATAACCTAGCGCCACCCTTGGAAAGTAACTTTTTTAGAAAACAGGTGTCTCCCTACAACATGTGTGACAGTAACAGACTAGTTCTACCAACCTTTAACACTATTCAGTATGGAAAAAAGTCAATAAGATATCAAGGTTCCTCATTGTGGAATTCTCTCCCCAGTAACTTGAAATGTTTTCAAGAATTTTGTTCATTTAAGTCTGCTTTAAGAAATAGCAATTGTTTAAAGAATTGTGATTGTACAACATGTATACTATGTCTCAGAAATTCTCTGTAAAGTATAATGATCTTAATTGAAGTACGTCATTAAGTTTGTAAACTCTCTTTCAAATTTCATTTTAAAACTCATCTGTATATAGTTCATCTTGTTTTGTTATTTGCACATTGTCGGTTAAAAGCTTTAAAGCTTGTGTTATCTGTTTTTATGTCATCACCGACTTGAAATAAAGTTTTATCTTATCTTATCTTATCTTATCTTATCTATCAAGCTATCTATCTATCTATCTATCTAGCTATCTATCTAGCTATCTATCTATCTATCCAAGTCCAATCCCTGCAAAGTGACGACAACTGCTTTTCTTTTGCTGCAGTGTATATATGTAACGAGCATTGTGTTACATCTATCAAGCTATCTATCTATCTATCTATCTAGCTAGCTATCTAGCTATCTACCTGCCACTTGCCCTAGACAAGTGAAATTACAAAGTGATGCACTTGTACTAGTGCAACCAACACAAGTTTTAAAACCAAAGCACTTGTACTAGTGCATTACATTTTAATTAAGAAATTCATGCACTTGTACTAGTGCAATAAAAATATGTTTATACCAAAGAATGCAGCACTTGTACTAGTGCTGCACTTGGTATGTTTTGGGGCAAAGAAAGGGGGAACTAGCACCTTGCTTTTATGAAGGTGATTACTTTTAATGAAGGCCAGGACCGGACTTTTGTTTTTGGGGACTTTTTTTTTGGGGGATTGTCAACGTTTTTTTTTGCTCTTTTTTGGCTCTTTTCGGTCAACACAAGCTCTTTTTTTTTGTCAACATAAGATGTGTACGTGGCCTGCCCTTTTGGGAGGATTTGGTGGCCCTTAAAAGGGCCAAGGTTTTTTTGTTGTCTTTGCTGCACATCTGGTCTTCTACTTGCGTGGAGAAAGTAGACTGTCAGTCCAACTGGGCGAAGGGGAAGGCTGGTGCGGCTGATGGGCGGCCGGTTGACCAAAGCTGGGTCCAGGGGGGTAGCCGTACTTCTCGGGGCTCTCCTGAGCATCCATCATCAGTGTCATGGAGGATGGGCTGGGCTGCATCACGGTGTAGCTGGGAGTCTGCCTGGATCCTCCTTCCCTGGGCTGGTGGTGGTGGTAGTGATGGCTGCTGCTGGAAGCGTGGTGGTGCTGCTGGTGGTGGGATGGCACATACGTCGAAGAAGGAGGAGGAGGAGGAGGAGGTGGCATCTGCAGGCGCTGAGGAGGATGAGGAGGCTGGAAGGTCTGCTCCTGATGTCTTGACTGGGGGCTGGCCTCATCCATCTCACTCTCCTTGTCCCAGTAGAAGGCGGCCTCTGCAATGGCCCTCACCATTTTCCTTCTGATTTCAGGGCTGGCGTGAAATCCGACGTGGTAGAGGTCCTGGCACTTCATCCTCCAGTACTCCTGATCGGGTTGCAACTCCTGGTGGTCGGGGCACATCGTGCAGCCAGAGCCTTTCAGGATCTTCTTGGCGGAGGACATGGCTTGCATGCTGCCTGCGATGACATTCATGGCGGAGTGCATGGATTCATCTGTTGGGGCCTTCCTCTTGGTTCCCTTGGCAACGGCTCCAGGCTTTGGCGCTCCAGGGAAGACTTGCGACTGCTGGCTGTCAGGTCTGTCCTGTGATGGCTGGTCAGGTGGCAGGTCCTGCATGTCATAGGAAGCTGGCAGGGAATCCTTAGGGTTGTAGCTGTCCCCGGAGTCTGAGGCTGGTCGGTTGGCAGACAGTTGAGAGATGGCGGACAGCTCCTTCCCTGGCTTGTGCACGATGGAGTCCTTCAGGAACCGACAGTTGGCTAGGATGTACTGGTCCCTGTCTGTCAGAGTCTCCTTCCTGCCGGATCCTGAAGCTTCAGGCCTGACGAGTCTGGAGTAGTGGGTGCGGACTGTCTTCCTCCAGTTGAAGATGTCCTGGGAGGTGTACTTGGGTCCCAGCTCCTTGGCTTTTTCTGTGTCCAGCAGCAGCTTCTCGTTGCCCTTGTATCCTCTGGAGCCCTTCATGTAGAGGACAGGATGCTCTCTGAACCAGTTGATGAGGTCATCTTCTTGGTCAGATGTGATGCCCATGTTGTCCTTGATGTTCTTCTTGGGGGCCTTCCCTTTGCCCTTCTTGCCCTTGGACTTGGCTTCAGCAGCTGCAGGGGTCTCATCAGCAGAGGACTGGTGGTCTTCCTCCTCGAAGGTGTCATCATGTATGATGTTTTCAAGAGCAACAACAGGCTGGCTCTGTTGTGTCTTCTTCGGAGTCTTCTTCGGAGTCTGAGTCTTCTTTGGAGTCTTTGGAGTCTTCTTTGGAGTAGACTTGGCAGTAGGCTCTGGAAGACCCTTGGAAGACTTGGCAGCAGGCTTGTCAGCAGGCTTGGCAGCAGGCTTGTCAGCAGGCTTCTCAGCAGACTTGGCAGCAGGCTTGTCAGCAGACTTGGCAGCAGGCTTCTCAGCAGACTTGGCAGCAGGCTTTTCAGCAGACTTGGCAGCAGGCTTGTCAGCAGACTTGGAAGGCTTGTCAGCAGGCTTGTCTCCTTCCTCTTCAAACAATTCAACAGATGAATCTTCGTCTGTGGTGTCTTCTGGCCGGCCCTCGAAGATGGTCTCGCTGACGACAGTGGCTTTGCTGGTTGAAGTGGTGGTCTTCGTCTGGCTGCCAGCTGTAGTGGAGGTGTAGAGCCCAGGTAGAGAGATGTCTGCCATGGCTGTTGTAAAGAAGGCAGTCACTGCAGCATCTGAAGGGTCATGGAGAGGAGTTGCAGCTGGAGTTGTCGCTGGAGTTGTCACTGGAGTGCTCCCAGGAGTGTGAAGTGTTGACCTGGTGGTGAGCTTGGTTGGTGCCCTGGTGACGACGGTGCCCTTTTTCCTCTTTGGTCCCATGTTGTAGCAGCAAAAGTACAATTGTAGCAACAAAAGTTTCAGCAAATGTAGCAGTTGATAGTGTCGTGGATTCTAGGTGTGTTCTGGTCGAAGGTCTGAGTGGGTATGGTGCTCTAATCTGGCCCCCTCTATATATATGCAGGGTGCGGACCGCCTCTTTTCCCTCCTTCGCCCCCCCTTCTTCGCTGCTGCTGCCCCAGCCGCTGCGCAAAAAGAGGGTGACACGCAGACAAAGGGTTGATGCTAAAAATAGAACAACGCATGCACTCAGGCGCCACTCTGTCTGCTGCATTGGGGGTCCATAAGACGCGGTGCGCACCCTCTAACGTGCGTCGAACATGTGACTTTCCGCGACGCGTGTCTGAAACATGTGACATGAAGCAAGAGCTTTCTGCTACACTGCTGTTTCTGCGTCAAAGCTCTTCTTTGTGCGTCGCAACTTTAAAAATCTGCGGCGCGCACTGATTTCTTTTTACGCTTCTTCTTGCTTCACCACTTCTTTCCTCGCAAAGATTCAACCGGTTGAATCTTTTTTTCCTGCATCGTCAAATTTCTAGGAATTGCGTAGAAAGACCTCTTAAAACGGCGCATGCTGTTCCTGTTGCGCCGTAAAGCCAAAATTGACGGCGAACATGCTCAAATCTTTGCCCTTTCCTGGAAATATAAGAAACGCCGTCGCTTAAACCCTCTGTTACGTCTCCGTGAGAACTAGCCATAAGACAGATTCATGGGTCAAGTTGTTACTAAATGTGTTAATTTTTAAAAATGAATGCATTATGTAACAATATGCAATTGTGTTTGGAATGTATGCGTACACGACCAACAGTAATTGGGGTCTGCACATAGGCAATGGAGGTCAATAAATAAGGGGGAGGGACTGCCCAAAAAAGTATCCCTAAATTGCCCCAAATAACACTAATTCACAAAATGTTCTGGATAGAAACTCCAGAAATTTTTTTTTTTTCGAAATTATTGATACCCCTTCTGCCCTCCTGCCTGCTATGCATATGGATTTTCAGCTAGATTTATTATTAGTACAGTGGATCGATAGCTAATAATGTTTGTGATATTCGAAATTGAATGCACATCTTGGCACAAAACAATAATAATATTTTTACAGACATGATATTTTGTCCAAAAAACAAAAAATAAAATGTTTTATTTTTTTCCACCATAGCTAGTATCGATAATTGACAAAACTAGGATGTTACATGATGTTGAAAGGATGTCCAGAGAAGTTTAAAAGTAAGTTATTGGGCACCCCAGGTGAAATGAGATGATATGAAGTGGTATGGGCATGGATTGATAAAATAATGACTTTCCAGCGATTTTATAACCTTGACAGAGAATATCTAACTTTGTCTATTTGAGTCTCTTTAATGATAGATTTAGACATTCTGTAAAATGTAATGCTGTTAGTAGATAGATCTAGCTTATGTAACTCATGCAAAATAGTCTTCACAGGCTTCTCTTGTTGGGTAATTTTTATGACTTCTCATTTTATGTCAAAAAAGTAATGAGACTCCAAGTGAAATGTCAAAATAGTGACAATGTTATGTAAAAAACTGAAATGTTGCAGCAGATAAGAAAAATGATATTTGCTACATTTGAAAAATCATATTGCTGCTCATTAGAGAGCTACAGTCGAATTTAATGGGGACTGAAAAATGGCAAGGGTGAAAAATTAATAGATAATAAGATATACATGGACAGAATGAAAGAAAGACACTTGGGATTACAGCAAAAATAAAAAAAGCCTCATCGAAAGGATGCCTGGATAAAAGAGTGAATTCTATTGGCTTAGAGTGTCTTTGTCCAAATGTAAACGACATGCATGATGTATGGCAGACTGACAACCAATTACAAATCTATCAGGCTGTGAGGATCCAATCAAATGTCATAAAGTATTGTTTCCTCAACAGCTTTATTTCAGTTTGATTTAAAGCTTTTGATTTGTGTTTCAATATATCGGTAATATCACAGACAAACACTGATAGATGAACAGAAGTTGAAGCATGACTGAATAACAACAGCTTTGTGTAAGTTTGACTCTGATTTAGGGGGTTCTAACATACATCTTTGTCAATTAGATTCCTACCGAAGGGAGGGAAGTAAATGGCTAAAATACATATTAGAAGATGACAATGATGTGTCTAACTGTCTGAGAAACCATAATCTTCTTTTTGTTATGCCTTTTAAACTTCCAAACTTTGCAAAATGAACAATAATCTGATTGTTTGTTGGCTGTTGTTAACAGTTACACTTGTGCTTAAAAGTATCTGACCCCTTGGCAATTTGCCATTTAAGACCATGTTAAAGTCATGTCATTGTAATGACCATAACATCATTGTATTGCTCGAATCATTGAACTATTGACAGCATCATACCTTCGAGGATTCTCACTGTTGTACCAGCCCGGCCATTGAAGTTGAATCAGGGGTCTTTGCACTTGATAGGGGTTATAATTGCGCAAATGTAAATACGCCCTAATTGTAATGCTAAAAGATAGAAACAGAGGGTGCATTTACTTTTGCACAATTATACCCCCTATCTGGCACAAAAACAGGGTCTTTTAACACAGTTTATGTGCTTGAAAAGCTCTAGGAACTTGTCTGCACTTTTAAACGCCTTATCAACATGTATCTGAACTACTTCATTTGTCCCAGGTGAATAGAGTGACAAGTTCCAAGCCACTACACCAGGTGCCCTCTGAGTATATGACTGGTACAGAACTGCTCAGAAAATTTTCTATCTGGTGTAACATAACATTCGTAGTGAAGCGTTTTTTTTTTTCTGGTATGCTCTATTAAATCTTTTTGGAGAAAATTGTGCAATGTTAAATGAGTGTAAAAATATTAATTAGCATATTCAGAAAAGAGGATCTAAACATTTTCGTTCAAAATTATTTATCATATTTTGAGCAACAAAAAAAGAAAACTATACATATTTTTTGCAATCAAGTTTAAAAAGTAGATGTTCTGGCAGCTGATGACGAACTATCATACTGGCTTGAAGTGAAAACATTTTATTATTAACCCTTATCATACTATTGTGTGTTAATTAGTCTCAAAATGTTTATTCAACTTTGAGCTTTTTTATATCATCTGAATTTGGGTGTTTTGTTAAAGCAATGGAGTGGAGCACTTCAAAAAATCTTCAAAATATGTTGACTTGGTAAATTTTTAAGAGTTGTGCTGTACTTCTTTTCCTTAGAAGGTCACAATCTGCTCTTCGTGGTATGAATATTTTAAAGGATTTTTGGCAAGAAGACCAGCTCTTGTGCTCCCTTTTACTAGGATTTATGATACTGACAAGTGATTCAATCAATGTGGCAGTTAACTTGGCCCATGGGTGTTTTTATGGCCATTTTTATATCGGAAAAAGTAGGAAAAAGTGAAAGGATGATCTATTTTAAGGTGATGTGGCCCCATTATGTTGTCTAAGTTAGAAGGAATGCTCATCCATTGTTTTGCTGTCATGAGACTTTTTAGCTTTACTACGATGTAGGGCGGATATGGGAATGTTGTTGTCCAAGTATGGTGTTAGCAGTTACTGTTGCTTTGCAAGGCCGGTCACATGCAATTGATTGATTTATGAGTCTTGAGAGGAAATTAGAGTCATAGTATATCTGGTGGATATTATAGCTTTCCTCTTAAATACCAGCTATCTAACCAGTTGAATTAAATGGCCAGCCCTCAAGCCAAGTGTTTGGTAGCATCCTATTTTGCTCAACTGACTATACATGTACCATGATATCTGTTTCTGCCTAATCCTCAATCAAGTCTTTTTTGGGGCAGCACAACTTTACCTACTTATGTCTCAAAAAATGGCTGTCCTTTGTGACAGGACGGCAAGAAAAGAGAAATCAGTTTATTGTTTGTATTACAATACAGAAGTGGCTGAGTTACAGATCATGTTTCCAGGTGTTAAATGGGACCTTAACAGCCCAAAGATCCTTAAAAATTTTGACTGAGTGCCCCTGATATACTGTAAACTATACTTGCCTTCCAAATTGGTGAGTTAGAAACAGCAAGTAACTAATTCTTAACCAAGATTAATGATCCATACAACATAACAATACAATACCTTGGAGATTGTGGACCACAGTGACTGGATGCACTATGAATGAATGGCAGTTAGTCCAAAGGCAATCAATTAACTGATATATGAATCTCATCATTTACCAATACTGCAGGGCATTTCAGACAAAAGAATCTGGGCTAATATGATCAGTTCAATCACAACAAAACACCACAATAGATTATCTATGCAAGATCTGTCATAATATTGATACTTGATGACATCTGTACGCACTTATTTATGGGCAACAGCATGACAAGCTGTTGAGTCATTTGCTGGTACATTCATTGATACAGCATCTAACTATCCTACACAGATAAGGTTGGATATATATTAATTCATTTCATTCTTGACAGGTGGATCCTTCATTTTAACCAATCACTGCACGTTCTCTGACTTCTCCCATTATGGTTCCTGGAATAAAGTTCCGAGTAACTGGTCTTATAAATAAAGGTTATTACCTGGTTGATTGATATATGTGTCTCCATCTACAATTTTATATGTCCACTTACTGGGTCAATAGTGTCATTGAAGACAAAATGTAAGAAAACGACAATGCATCTATCACGCTGGACATAAGCTGTGCAACATTCTCATTATTTTCTGCTGACCTGACATTAGTGTTCTTATCTATTGACCCCAAGAAGTATGTCCAGAAATACTATGATCCCTTTACATTATGACTGCCTTGTCCTGTGACTGACTTGGGCCATAAACCAGTCTGTAGTCTGATGTTGGTTCTTGTAGTCCATACAAAACAATTGGCTCCTTCAGAAAATAAAAAAAAAACATTAAAAAACCATCTTTCTCTTCTCTTTTCTCTTTTAAACTGAGTAGCATAAACAAGCATATCTCTCCATATATGCAATGTAAACTATATCAATAATGGATAGAAATAGGTAATACAGTGCGTCTTCATCAAGTTAATAATTAACGACAGTACATTTTGTTTTCCAATGATGACTCATATGTACAGAAATGGAAACAAAATGATTGTAAATGCAATCAGCAGTCAAGTGTGGACCCGAAAGCTCCGTTTTGAGTTTGAAAAGAGGTTATTCATATCTACAGTTGCTCTCGAAAGTAAGTACACCCCTGCAGGATTATTGCATTTGGCTCATTAGTTGAAATTGGGTAATGGCTATTATCTCATTTTTGCAATAAAGTGTATCTCTTTGAAGTCTTACATAATATGTAATACGGGTTTCTTGAAATATCAAGGTCATTTTGACCTTTGACCTCAAATGAAAAAAAATAACCCATTGCGAAAGTAAGTACACCCTTACAATAGTTAGCCTTTTTATCGCTTTATTTCTTCTCTTTTGGTCAATCTGCTTTTGTCTTGCAGCCCTAAAATGTTTGTTGTTCTGCCTGGTTGATTTTGGCACCTTAATTTTAATTTCCATCCTCCTTAGCAGTACTTAACAATTGATTATCCTTAAATTTGCTTAATCAAGTCATTAAGGTGTGAGAGATGGGTCAGTTGCCATGCCAAGAACTTGGGAACTGCCTAAAAGGCTAAGAAATATTATTATTTACATCTACTAGGATGAATTTGGATATCTAAGAACATTTCTGCACATTTTGGGGTTCACATATCTACTATCGGGAAGTTTTATTCAAATGGAAGGAGCAAAAATACACAAACTTATCAAGCAGGATGGGAATACCAACAAAGATGTCTTGCATAACATCCAAGAAATTAATACAGGAAGCAGCAAAATGCCCTTAGGTTACATCCACAGAATTACCAGAGTAACAGACATCGTCTGGAATACATGTCAACACGTTAACTATGTGGACGCATTTGAATAAAGAAGGCCTCACTGCCAGAACACCCAGAAACAAGCCCATGCTGATAAAAAAACAGACGGAAGCAGACCTATACTTTGCCCAGAAGCATTTTGATAAACCAGAAGACTTTATGGATAATATTCTTTGGACAGATGATCCTAAAATTGAATTCTAAGGTCAGATGTACAAACGATACATTTGTTGCAATGCGAACACAGCTTTCCAAGAGGAGAACCTGGTACCAAAAGTGAAGCATGAAGGTGGGAATATCATGCAGAGTGGGTTTTTTGCCTCATCAGAAACTTGGAAACTGGTTCATGTAGAAGGAATCATGAATTCAAAGCTCTATTTATATAATTTATTAAGTCCTACGAGATAATGTTGCCCAATTGCTGAAGTATAGCTTGGTTTAAAGTGCTCTTGGGTGTTCCAGTAGGACAACAATCACAACACACAAGTATGTCAACTAAATCCAAAATAAATTAAAATAAATACAAGCTTTTGGTATGATCTAACTAAATCCCAGATGAGATATCCCATCGAGATGTTGTGGTTTGACCTCAAAAAGGTGCCAATGCAGAGAATCTCCCAGACATTCAGTGGTTACACAGTTTTACAAGGAGGCATGGCCGCAGGTTCCAGTGCAAAGATGTAAGAACCTTATTCAACGGTAAAGGAAGCATCTACAAGCTATTTTGGCCACCCAATTCGGAAACCAAAAGTATTGACTGCCTGAAATTAGAAAGGTGTACTTACTTTTGCAATGACCATTTTTTCCATACTTAACTGTATTAATTTAGTGGGAGACGGAATTAGTGAATTAGTGATATAATTGTATGCACATGTATTAAGTTTACACTATTTTATTGTTAGTGTGTGAATATATCATAATTTGTACCTTTGAGAGACAAAAGTTTGAAAAATAGCATGGGGTGTACTTACTTTCGAGAGCAACTGTACATGCCACATTGAAAATACAAAGAGCAAAATCAGAAATATGTGATACTCAGCTGGTACAGTAATCTTTTCCTACATTATAAGCTGGGGGAACCAAAAGACTTCCTAGTAACGCTGTGAAAATTGAGTGTAATACTATTTACCAGTATTCGGTCCCTTGACACTCTTCACTACCCAGAGCAGGTGTCGTTTCCACAGGCGATCTACTGAGATTCTGTACCACAAAGTAGCAAGAGAAGTGCCCTGTGAATCCTCACACCTGGGTAGACAGATTAAACACAGCTTGACGGACTTGGCTGAGTTTTCTTAGTGGGAGAACTAATTGAACAGGCATCGGTCAATGACCACATTCAATTACAACATACAACGAACACAGTCAATGGCCTCAGTCAATGACATTGATCAACAACATTTAATAAGATCAGTCAATGACACAGTTAATCAGCACAGTTAATCTGACTATTCTCATGAGCATTCACCGATGTTATTATTTCTATTAGGACAGAACTTTGTCACAGATTCTTACTCTTTATTTTACAATGATGATGATATGTGTTCCTGCAACTTTTTAAAATGAGATATTTGCTTAGTTTTACTGTCGAAATATGCCATATTATAACACATTATACACGAATGCATCTTTCTTACAGCCTATAATCTTGATATGCAAAAAATGAGTGTTGCCTCAAACAGATTTGGGCGCCACCTGGTATGCTCCTAACCGAGTTAAACTTGCCCCCTAACAGATTGACTTAGATACATATTGTACCATATCCTGGAAAGATGGCAGTTTCAAGGGGCTTATCAATAGACTTATTTTGAAGTTTCACCTCAATTAAGATTAAATTGACATGATACATGTACCAGACAGCAGTCATCTATGCAAGCTGAACCAGGTGTTTATTCACCTAACTTTTCTTTGCAGGGGATAATAACATTTCTTTTGGCTGTGCAAGATGACTATACAATTTTTTTCTGTTATTCAGGGAACTGACTCAATCAGCATCCAAACACTTTCGAAGCATTTCCGGGATTGGCTGTCACATCTTGACGTGAGAAGCAGGATCTTTCAGAATTTATTTTCGCCATAGAGTCCATGTTTGGGCGACGTTTAGAGAATACTATATAGATGAGATAAATAGGAAAGCTCTCAAAATGTTAGATTACATCCTGTAGTTGATTGATGCTAAAACATCGGTCTGGGATCCAGTTGGAAAAAAGTCAACAGTAAGCTGACATTGCATGATTTGGTAGATTGATAAATGTCGTGTGACTTGCGTCAAAAAGATAAAACAATCATTCAACGGTCCAGACACTATCTGAGAAGAAATTAAATGTTACCAATCTGTTGTATAAAGTAGATGCATATAGTATTATGGAAATATTGCAATGCTCTAGAAATACTCTAGACAGTGTCTCATTATTTTCTACCTTACAGAGAAAAATCATGTAATTACCCAGATCTATGGGGTAGAGAAGATTGTCCTAATAACAATGAACTGTATGGGAAGGCCTCATCAACCTGGGATTACCAGTTATTAGAAATGATGTCCTTTTCTTGTTTTATTGTCATGGATAATCCAGGGTGCTCAGTCCTTTAAATGTCTTATAACTTACACTTTATATAGAGATAGGGTTGTTGGTATCCTTTGGTCAAAGAGGTTAAGCTAATCACTTTATATATATAGTACAACTTTCTTTTTCCACAGTTCATAAAGTCGAGGTGATGCACAGTGTTCGACGTGATATGAAAACCCCTCCTACATGTCCATGATGGACTTAATTATTTTACTGCCTTTCTGCTCTACTAGGAATTTTGAAATGAAATGTCACATTGAAAAAAGACCAAAACCATTAATTGCCTCAGTTATTGCTAAGAAGGCTGTCTGACATGTGAGCTGAATACGACGAAAATTTGCATCACTGAAGCCTTGTGCAAGCTCCGAGTATGTTGCCAGTCAATCGGACTCAATATGAAAGAATAATTAGAGCAATAAGCACTGGTGAGGCTCCATATTTAGTAAGTCAAACCGAATAAAGCTATTGAATGCAGAGAAGGTATCACTAAACTAGATCATGGTTGGGCATATAAGTTACACTAAAATAATTGTAATTACCTTTTGCTAATTCCCTTTGTTTCAGTGTCTTGTAACATTATTTTACTGATTTGTAAATATCGAACAAGAATATATTATTTCTGTCTGTGTGTCTAGCTTTCTGTCAAACTTCCAGTCTATCTGACAATAAAGACCATAGGATGGGTATTATTATAATTATCCTCCAAAAACCATCTCCTCTTTTTGTGTCTGGTGTGTCTCTAGTTCTCCTTCATTGAGTGACAGGCTTTGTCCTGCCGAGATAAGCTGACCACAGCTGCCTCTCGGTACTATTGCTTTAGAAATTTTACCTGGCAATAAATTAAATTTTTGTATAACAGGCTGTTTGGTCTGGTCAGGCAGAGCTTGTTTGCCAGAGATCCTTACTCTATCTGTGTGAAACTGCATCAATCTTCTAAGAAGAAAACAGCATGTTTTGGTAAAACAATGCAGCGGAAACTTCTTATTAAATATCAAATCTTTATTGATAATTTTTATGACTTCTCATGTCAAGAAAGTAATGAGACCCCCAGTGAAATGTCAAAACACTGACAATGTTACGTCAAAAGCCAACAGGCCACAGGAGATAAGAAAAATGGCATTTGCTGCAGTTAAGAAAACATATTGGTGCTCAATAGAGAGCAACAGTTGAATTTGATGAAGACTGAAAAATGGAAAGGATGAGAATTTAATAGATAATAAGATATACATGGACAGGATTAATGAAAGGCTCTTTCAGAGGCTTGGGATTATAGCAAAAGTAAAAAAAATACTTCATCAAAATGATGATAAAAGAGTGAATTCTATTGACTGACAGTGTCTTTGTAAATATGTAAATGTCATGCATTAGCACGATGTTTGGCAGACTAACATATTAAGTTCACTATAGTCACTTCTTTCGATGTCTGTTTTAACATATTGGGAATATTACAAATACTGATATATAGATTGACAGAAGTTGAAGAATGACTGAATAACAACAACTTTGTATTAGTTTTACTGTGACTTATTCTCACATACATCTTTGTCAGTTACATCCCTGCTGGAGCGAGGTACCTAAATGTCTAAAATTCATATTAGAACCTGACATTGAGGTGTCTAACTGATGGAGATCCCATAAGCGTTTTCTATCGTACCTATTAACTTATACATTGTGCGAAATAAACATTAATCTGTTTGTTTGCTGTTCATCTTGGCAGCTGCTCAGCAGAGCATTAATACCAGTGGCGGATCCAGACACGATAGTCTAGGGGGGCCCGGACGTGTTTCGGCATTCGCGGGCCCGCATTTTCGCAATTTTTCTTCAAAATGATAATATCAATCTTGGTGGTCTAGGGGGGGCCCGGGCCCCCTAGGCCCGACCCTGTATCCGCCACTGAATGCGCAAAACTGTCACTGAGATACTCACTTTTCCAATGGTGTAAGTATCATGGTGATGCCTAACTGCATGTTAGCATCTTCCTTAGTCTGCTACAAATGTTCCAATTCAGAGTACTCAATCAATAGGTACTTTTTGCCAACACAAGGTCTTTTAAAAAAGTTTGCTTGCTTAAACTGCAGTCGAACTTTGTCTGCCCTTATAAACACCTAATCACCAAGTACAAGTATCTGAACTGCTTCATTTGTCCCAGGTGAATAAAGTAAGGAAGTCATAGCCACTAAGTGCCCTCTGAGTAAATGACTGGTACAGGACTGCTCAGATTAATATTCTTACTGGTGCTTTGTAATGATCAAAGTAAATTGGTTTTTTTTTTCAGTCATGCTCATTCCATTCTTTTTGGTAAGAATTGTACCATGACAAGAATTAAAAATAATAATTTGCATATACGACAAGTCGATCTAAATAATTTTTAAAATGTTTCATCGTATTTTGAGCAACAAAACAAAGAAAGGTCCACATATTTTCTGTGATCACGTTTCAAAAGGCAGATATTCTCAGAGCCTGTGACAAATCATTTTACCCGCTTACTTGAAGTGATAAAATTCATTTTCAAACTGAAATACAACACTACATGGTGCATAAAACATTCTCAAAACAAAAATTAATCTTGCGATGTAACTGATTAAGGTTGTTTTTATAATCTGAAATTCAGCGGTATTTTAAAAGAAATAAAGTAGAGCACTTCAAAAAATATTAGAGCTTTTAGACTTGATAAATTTCAAGTGTGGTGCTGTACTTTATCTTCTTCTTTCTCTTTGAAGGTCAAAATCTACTCTATGTGGTATGAATATTTTAAAGGATTTTTAGCAAAAAGATGAGCCCTTGTGGTCCCTTTTCACTAGGATATATGATACTAGCAAGTGATTCAATCAATGTGGCAGTTAACTTGGGCCCGTGGGTGTTTTTATGGTCATTTTTATATCGGAAAAAGTAGGATAAAGTAAAACAATGATCTATTTTGAAGTGAAGTGGCCCCATTATGTTGTCTAAGTTAGAATGAATGCTCATCTATTGTTTTGCTGTCATGAGACGTTTTAGCTCCTCTACGCTGTAGGGAGAATATGGGAGTATTGTTTTCGAAGTGAGGCGTGAGTAATCTATTGTAGTTAACGATGCCATACAGTGCCGCCTGTAGGTAAGTGAAACGCATGATATTGTGCCATTGCATCAATGTTAAACATCCTTAACCCAAATGCTTCAGGAAGGAAGAATTCTCATCCAATGAGAGGAAAACATTTTGGGTCATAAAGGCCGATATGTGAGGCATGTGGGATAAAAATAGCAGCCAATTTTCTTTGCTGTAGTTGGAGTTAGGTATGGGTCAAAGTCTTTGATAAGTAAGTGAAACGCAGGCCCAATGTTAAAACATAGGGAAGGGTGGTTCACTTACTTATCAAAGACTTTTCCCATACCTAACTCCGACTGCAGCGAAGAAAAATAGGCTGCTATTTTTATCCCACTTGCCTCACACATCGGCCTTTATGACCCACTTTGTTTCCCTTTCATCCGATGAAAATTCATGCCTCCACAAGCAGTTTGGCTGAGGATGTTTAGCATTGATGCAATGGCACAATGTCATGCGTTTCACTTACTTACAGGCGGCAATGCATACCGCTGTTTTATCCATCCTGATGATTGATTGACAAGTTTTGAGCAGAAATAAGGGTCATAATGTTTTCAACATATGCGTGCATCCCTCCTAATGCTATGGGAAAAATGTGAATCATCTTATTTAAATATCATTCTCTCTGCTCCTTATTCTGATGAGGCAAATGCTGGTCTTTTTTGGGGTTGCACTTCTTTACCTACCTACCCAAAAAATTGCTGTCCTTTCTTATAAGTTACAAGAGAGGGAAATCAGTTTACACAGCATTTGACCACCCCCAACTAAATGTATGCAGTACAGAATATATTATACAGTGTGTCTCCATTTATAACATCTTAAAAGATCCTTCAGATGCACTTTACAACGTGTTTGAGAATTACTGTAAATTGTACCTCCCTTCCCAATTTGTGAGACAGAACAGCAAGTAACCGATTCTTGACCATGATTGATTACAGGGTGGGTAAGAGAACAACTGGAAAATTGTTAAAGATGCAGAACTTATTTATTTTCAACCATTTCCACTGAACACAGAACAATGATTTTTGCAAATGAGCTAGTTTAGATAATAGACACGATTTTAATCTATGTGACAACAATTTTCTACAATCACAGCCTCAACACGCTTTCGAAAACTTTTACAACTGTTTGTCACAACGTCAGCTGACATCTTGCCCCACTCTCTCTTTATGGCTTCTTTCAGAGAGTCAACATTAGGGTGAGGGTTTCGATTGGTGGCCTTCTCGGAAACGCCCCAGGTTGCGTAGTCCTGAGGGTTAAGGTCTGGGCTTGAAGACGGCCAGAAATCTGGAGTATGGAGGGCAATTACAAAATTCCTGGTCTTCTTTGTCTGCCCACAACTGCCAGGCTTTCTCTGCAACACTTTCCCACTGGCTACGGATTGTTTGATGGCATATACAGTGCTCAGTGACACACCAACAATGTCAGAAATGGTCCGAGGCTTCACATGGGCAGACAGGAGATCTGCCACCCTTTTCCTTTTTTGCTCCTGGGTCGCCATTTCTTGTCCCAGTGTTGCAAGATTGACCTGATTTGTGGCTGATTAACCACTGTTTGTTGTGTTGTTTGTTTCATAACATTCCGTTAATCTGTTTGCGCTATACAGTAACTTAAAAATCATTCCAGATTTCTCTTACCCACCCTGTATCCATACAACATATCAATACAATACCCTAGAGATTGTGGATGCACTATGTTTGAATGGCAGTTAGTCCACAGGCAATCAATTAACTGATAGATGAATCTCATCATTTACTAATGCTGCAGGTCATTTTATATACAAGAATCTGACAGACAGACAGACAGACAGAATTGGGCTAATGTGATCAAAACAGGTCAGTTCAATCACAGCAATTCACCACAATATAGATTATCTATGCAAGATCAATCCTAATATTGATATCAAATGACATCTGTCTACACTTATCTACAGATAACAATATCACAAGCTTTTAAGGCATTTGCAAGTACATTTACTGATACAGCATGTAACCATCCAACCCACATCAGGTTCGATATATCTGCTCATTTACTTCTAGATAGGTAGGTCATATATTCTAACCATTCATTGCAATTTTTCTGAAAAAATTACGAGACTCCCATAGTGGTTCCTTGGATAAACTGCTTAGTAACTGGTCTTATAAATAAAGGTTATTTCCTGATTGATGCATGTGTCTCCATCTAGAATTTTATTTATTCACTTACCGTTCCAATGGTCACATTGAAGCAAAATGTAAGAAAAAGGACAATGCATCTGTCAGGCTGGACATAAGCTACAACAAGCCAATTCTCTTTATTTCCCAACAACCTGACATTTCTTTTCTTATCTATTCACCCCAAGTAGTATGTCCAGAAATACCATGATCCCTTTTCATTGTTTCTGCATTGTTCTGTGACTGACTTCGGCCATAAACCAGTCAGTGGTCTGATCTTGGATCTTGTGGTCCAGACAAAAAAATTGGCTCTTTGGTAAACTAAAAAAAAACCTATAAAAACAATATTTCTCTTCTCTTTTTCTCTTTTAAACCAAGTAGCATGAACAAGCAAATATCTCCATATATGCAATGTTAACTATATCAATAATGGATAGGAATATGTACGTAATACAGTGTATCTTCATCAAGTTAATAATTATGACTATACGGTTTGTTGACCACTGATAACTCAAGTTCGGACCTGAAAGCTCCTTTTGAATTTGAAGAGAGGTTATTCATCTCAGCATGCCATCTTGAAAATGTAAAGAGCACAATCTATAATGTGTCATACTCAGCTGGAATAACATTTTTCCCAGCAAAATATACTGGTAGGACCGGAAGACTTTCAAGTAATGCTGTGCAAATTGAGTGTAATACTACTCAGCAGTATTCAGTCCCTTGACACTCTTCACACACCAGAGCAGGTGTCGCTTTCACAGGAGATCTACTGAGATTCTGTACCACAAAGTAGCAAGAGAAGCGCTCTGTGAATCCTCACAACCGGGCACAAGTTCTACAGATTAAAGACGGCTTGACAGACTTGGCTGAATGTTCTTAGTGGGAGAACTAATTGAACAGCCATCAGTCAGTGACAACAGTCAATGACAACAGGTAATTACAGCAGCAACTTCTTCAGTCAATAGCCTCAGTCAATCGCATCAGTCAATGACATTCAATGAGATCAGTCAATGACAACAGTCAAAAGGAACAGTAAATCTCAAGAGTATTTACTGATGTTTTTCCTTTTTAAGCTGTTTCATTAATTCTTACCCTTGATTTTAAAACGACGATGGTATTTGTTCTTGTAATTTTTTAAAATGAGATATTTGCCTAGTTTTATTGTCATAAAATGCCATATTATATCACATAATAAACGAATGCATCGTTCTCACAGCCGTAAACTTGATATGCAAAAAAATCAAGCTTCACAAGGATTTTCGCGACATCTGGTATGCTGCCAACTGAGTTAACCTTGCCCTAACAGATTGACTTAAATACATACAGTCAAACCTGTGTTAAGCAGCCAGTCAAGGGAATGGACCAAAGCAGCTGCTTAAGGCAGGTGGCTGCTTAATGGAGGTGTGATTTTGGAGCCGGCTGAAATCTGTCATTCACAGTGAATGATTGGCCATATTTTAGACTATCAAATGAATAAATAATAAAGTTTTAACCAATTGATTGATGCTTAAACAAGTGATTTGAATTAGACAAACTTCGAATAGATAACTAGCACATTGAAACTCTACTATTGTAATCTGGCCACAATGGAATTCATATCTCTTTAGTTGTTTCTATGCTGCCCCTATCATGTTATGCAATAGGAAGCTGGCTTGCAGTTTTGTAACAAGATAGGGGTTGCTTAGGTGGCTGCTTAATACAGGTCAGGGTGGCCATTTGGGGTTGAAAATACTGGCCTTTAACCACAGACAACAGGTGGCTGCTTAATCCAGGTGTAAAACAATGCAAAATCAGTTGGGAGGAATTGGAAGTGGCTGCTTACAGCAGGTGGCTTCTTAATAGAGGTGGCTGCTTGAGCAGGTTTGACTGTATTGTAATACATCCTGGAAAGAGAGAATTGTCAAGGGGTTTATTGATTGAATTATTTTGAAGTTTTATCTCAAATAAGATCAAATTGATATGATACATGTACTAGACATTTATCCACATGTTTTCAAGCTGAATTGAGTGTTTATTGACCTGTCTTTACTTTGCAGGGGATAATAACGTTTCTTTCAGTTGGGCAATACGACTATACAATTGTTTTCTGTGATTCAGGGAAGTGACACAATCAGCATCCAAACACTTTAGAAGCATTTCCGGGATTGGCCATCACATCTTGACGCTAGAAGCAGGATCTTTCAGAATGTATTTTCGCCAAAGAGTCCATAAAATCTCAGTATCAAATGTTTGGGTGATGTTTAGAGATGACTATGTAGATGGGAAAATAGGAAAGCTTTCAAAATGTTGGATTTCATCCTGAAGTTGATGGATGCTAAAACATCAGTCTGCAATCTAGTTGGAAAAATATCAGTAATAGGCAGACATCGCATGCTATGGCAGATTGATAAATGTAGTGTGAGTTGCGTCAAACGAAAAAATGATCATCCAACGCTCCAGACACCATCGGACAAGCAGTGAAATGCTGCCAAATCAATGTAGCAAATTTGATGCAGTAACGCTGTCTTTAAACTGTCAGTTTATACTATTAACACGACTTTAAACTGAACATCTGTTTATAAGATCAACTAACTGCTTTATCATTATAAACAAACACTCTTCAAGCTCATTCAAGACCTGACAAGAAATTCTTTTAAAAAAAAGAATTGTAGTCAGCTTTGTTATGTGGCATAGGGATATTTTGCATTGATGAAGAACTATTATACAAAGCCTGTCCATGAAATTCACATGGTAAATGTGGCAGCTGACATTTGCAGTTCATGAAGCAGTGAAAACTGTGTTTGTCAAATTCAATGAAAGGCATCAGAAAATATTGGTGTTGGATATTTTTAGGTCATTAACCGGTACATACACAGCTGAGAACCAGAGATGTATAGACCTAAAAAGGCATATTTTCAAAACCTCGAAAGTGGTTAATGCAGATTAGAAGTGAATATGCAGAACACATTCTGTAAATGAGATTCACATGGCAAATATAAATTATTAAAATTTTTACTTCATGAAATTAGAGTTGACAGGATATGGCCAACAATGGATGTCACTTCATTAGCAGAAAAAACTTATCACAGAAAGACCATAGAAAATACAACACAATGAAATGATAACCTGTAGTACTAATTAAAACACCTTGCAACTCCTGAATTAGTGGAATGGACAGACAACATGAGATTTTGAAATGAAGGTTTTTTGATATGATTTGAGAAATGATCAAATCAGAAAAGGATCAAGATATGTGAATTAAATGTCGTAGAAACCTTTCAATAAAATTCACATACCAAATATTGATTTGAAATTTTCCTGCTATAAGGGCTTAAAACTTTGGCTGTCAAATAATGGATTAGAAGCAAAAGTGTAAGAAAAAATGTATTTGAAAACCCTTTCAATGAAATTCACATGCCAAATATTGTTGTTGGACATTTTCGGACCTTTTTTTTAATTTATTAAAAACTAACCAATTTTAAAAAGTAGAATCCAACAATTTTGAAGCAAAAGAGAACGGATTTTTCAGCATCAGTTGTGAATATTTTGTTTGTCAAGTGATGGATTAGAAACAAATGTGTAGGAAAATTAAATTTGGAAACCCATTCAATGAAATTCACATGCCAAATATTGTTGTTTGACAATTTCGGACCATAAGTTGTGGAGATTTTTCTTGTCAAATGATGGATTACAGACAGACAGACAGACAGACAATTTGAGACAAAAAAATATTCATAGTGAATATTACAAGCTAAAGTGTAGCAAATACTGTATTTGGAAAGCCTTTCAATGAAATCGATACACCTAATATTATAGTTTGACATTTCCTGACCATGACTTGCAAAGATTCTGCTGGTCAAATGATGCATTAGAAACAAAGTGTAGGAAAACATATATTTGGAAACCCTTTCAATCATATTCAGATGCCAAATATTGTTTTTTGACATTTTCGGACCATAAGTTGTGACAATTTTGCACGTGAAATGATGGATTAAAAGCAAAAGTGTAGGGAAAATTATATTTGGAAACCCTTTCAACGAAATTCACATACCAAATATGATGGTTTGACAATTGCGGACCGCAAGTGGAGAATATTTTGCATGTCAAATGATGGATTAGAAGCAAAAGTGTATGAAAAAATTATATTTGGAAGCCCTTTCAATGAAATTCACATGCCAAATATTGTTTATTTGACATTTTCGGATGGTATGTTGTGGAGATTATGATTGATAAGAAGCAAAAGTGAAGGAAAATTATATTTGGACATAATTTCAATGAAATTCACATGCCAAAAATGAATGTTTGACAATTTCGGACCATAAATGGTGAAGATTCTGCTTGTCAAATGATGGATTAGAAGCTCAAGTGTAGGAAAAATTATATTTCGGAAACCCTTTCAATGAAATGCACATGCTGATGTTCATCCAATCGTGAATGATTAACTTTTGTTGTGAAACACTGATTTGGGACACATAAAATTGTCATAGACCATTAAACCATTGATGCAGACTAAAATCAAAAATACATTCAAACCTTCTCTAAATTATTTCAATAAAATTCACATGGCAAATGTAGTTTTTTGATATTTCCACTTATAAAGTCATAATAACATGGGTTCAGAAACAATAAATGGAAACGAGAACACAAGAAGCAGAAAGAGAAATTGATTCAAGAATAACTTTGGAGAATTACATGATAGGGTAAGATTCCTTGAGGCATAATTGTTTAGTTACTCCATGAGTCGGACACACATAATATTAACAAGATAAGAGCAGTGGTTTGCTTTAACAAGGAACGAAGAAACTCAGGCCTGCGTGACAACAACTGGTAGAATTCCAAGTATCCGGTTGGGATAGAAACCTCCATATCGGTGTTTAACTAATACTTGGTATTCATAGACATTATTAACCAATAGCAGTTTAAAAGATTGTGAAAGGAACCCGAATTCACAACAGAAGCAACAGTCAAAGAGCACCAATAAATCCAAGAAAAGACCACAAGCCCAGAGAATATACTTCCATCCAATTTCATCAGATATTAAATGCGATTAACCAACTCTTCAATAAAATTCACATGCCAAATTTTGGTGGTTGACATTTTCATTTAATGAAGTTATGAATAATTGACAATTTGACTCGCATTAGAACCAGAGATGCGAGCTACAGGAAGGCCTAACCAAACGATGAATTAAAATATCTCAATGATATTAATAGCCTGGACATATTATAGACCTTTTTCAATTTATATAACTCTGACATATTATATAAGCCACCAATCCACCCCTTCCAATAACATTTTCTGAAAATGTGATGAAATTCACATGCCATTGTTACCAAACATTTTCATGTCCTCATCCAAATCAAAAACAAGGCATTAAGTAGATCATTTTCAGTCGACAATAATTTTGATTGCTTCACACCAGAGGCCTATGCAGTGGGCGACATCCAGGTGACAGTTTTTACAGTGAGAAGTGGTTTTTATGTGTCGCATTATAGGAGTTGGTGTTTGACACATTTGGCAGATATTTTCTAATAATTACAACTGAAAACCAGATTAGTTATATGCACAAGTATTTTCAATTGAATTTGAGGTGTCAACACAAAATCGCAGGGTGTTGTTTTTTGGCTCAGGAAGATTGCTCAATCGATCTGTGTGATCTTCACGACTGGAAAAGAAACAGTCAATATATATACGTATTATCATGAAAATTTACAATAAACAATGTGAAGTATTATGAAAAGAGTTCAAAGTCACTTAACTTCAATACCATGACAAATAAATGTGCAGTTAATCACCACAATGATTGCACTAGGGATAAAAACTTTTTTTAAAGTCGATTTTCCAACTTTTAGGATTTTCATATTGACAATCTATAGTTAAGTTTTTTTTTCTGCAAAATCTGATGCCAATATTTAAGAAATCACGCTGCATTGAAAATTGATAATTCTCCTGTACCAATTTCAATTTTCCTTAGAGCATTAAGATACCAAACAAGACATCTATAACAAAAACCATAACAAAATGCATTGGTCGCAACATTTTTGACATTTTTTAGTTCTATTCTAGAAACTGAAAAATGTTTTGAAAAACATTTTCACCAAATTCCATAAATGTCATGTCATAGTTTGGTACACTGGCCAACACACAATGTGGGACTATGCCATTCAGAGGTCAATACACAAACGTAATACAATACCCTGGGCAGTACATCTTGAGCATTATGTTTGAATGTCATCCTTGCAGGGCTTTGAAGTTGGAGTCGTACAGTTGGAGTATGAATCAAACTTTGGTTTTTAGGTAGGGATGTACCGAACTTGTGCTCGGTGTTCGGTTCGGCCTATTTCGGTACTCTGAAGTTCGATTCGGTAGTCCGGCTCTTAATAGCTATCAATCTCGCCGATCACCAACCCCTACCTGTAGCGCCCTCTCGTGGCCGTTACTGGTTATTAGTCATGCCTAGCTAACCACGTAGAGCAACGCTTCACTGAGTCAGAGTCACATCTGCTGTTACGCAATGATAATGCATTCATTTTTAATACCCATGAACTGAAAGTATACACCCTATAATATGGACTAGATATCGATATAATAGGCCTGTATACAATTTTGATGAAAATGTATAAAAGCCTAAAGAGAGCATTCATTTAGCATACTATTGGCACTGACTCCACTGATACTTTTAAAAGTATGTTTTTGGATGAAAGAACTATGTTCTTGCTATGGGCTACAGTACCATGCAGTTAGCCAAATAAATATAAATATATATATCAGTTAGGAAATCGTGGGTGCTGATTTATTTTCTTTATTAGGGCCTATTCCCGTTCATGGTTAATAGTTTACTTTAAGATTGCCAATAAACATCCTTATGCAGAATGGAATCCTAAAATTGAAGTTTCGTTGAGACATTAGCTGACCTAATGATATACAATGAATATTGAATAGTCAGTAGTTTTAATCCAGGTTTGGATTAATTACCAACTGGCCCTATCATTAAATCAATTATGTTTTTAAAATTATCAACTTATCCACGGCAGTGCAGGGTTACTTCACCATTCTACAGATCTACACACTTGATATTATGATATTTGTTACAAAGAAACACAAAGCTGGTCAAGTGCATGTTTCTAAATCTATTTACAAAACCTTCGATAACTTGGGATTGAACAGAAATTGAACCAGCCCCCCCCCCCTCCAACCTACCAGGGAAGCTCTGAGGGGCAATGCCAGCTGCCGGCTTTTTTCATTGGAAAGGTGAATTCTCATTAACCCTACCACGTTCCTCCACTTCCAGGGCTTCTGATATCACATAATAGCATGTAGTTTTGAGTTTAATATTTTACGTATATTAGTTGTAATTTAGAGTATGACAAGCCTACATTAAACAACAAAAAAAGTTTATTTATAACTTGAAAGAATTAAGGAAATTGAAAAATTTACATTTAGGAGTGGTATTGGACGTTTCTGTTAAGTTGCGATGTAGGCCTATAATTATGTTGTATTATGGACAGGCCTACGTTTTTAGGTAATGATATTGAAATTTAATTATATTGTTTCATAAAACACGAGCTCTAATAAATCTGTTCAAGCTACTCGAACTGGGTGCCTGCTGTAGGATTCAGTTACACTGAGTTACATAACAATATGCGGGCCACGTGGCTCTGCTCATAATTGACGCGCTTGACTGGTTTTTGGCAGCGAAGTCAGTTGGATATAAACGGTCAGGGTGATTCGAGTCCGGGTTCGAGCTCGGCCGAACCATGATGCCAGATTCGGGTCCGGGTTCGGTTCGGCAATATGCTTGATCGGTACACCCCTATTTTTAGGTTGATTCGGAGTCAAAAATTTATCAGGTGGCTCCTGACTCCTGAAAATTATTTTTAAGGATTGATGAAAACTAGGGATGCACGGATATCCGGCAAGGTATCCGGTATCCAGCCGCATATCGGAATTTGCAGGATATCCGGTATCCAGCAGAATTAGGGTGTCAGAACCGGATATCTTGGATGCTCAAAAATAAGGGGAAAGCTATAAAAATTTTGATAATAAATGAAAGAATGTTGCAAAAAGAGAGTCAAAACCATGATGTAACCATTCAGTTATGAAGCATAACAAAAAAGATTCAATCAGAGGAACAGTCCCCAGCTGGAAATGATTATCTCTCAGCTCTCAGAAAAAGATATCTATTATCAACTTCAAATTCTGGAAAACCTCCTTTTTGCACGTTTACTATCCGGTTCCAACTATCCGGTTAATATCCAGTTTCCGGCAGTTGGTAGTGCCGGATTATCCGGTATCCGGCAATTTTCACTATTCGTGCATCACTAATAAAAACACATTATAGAATAAAGTAAACTGTATAGAATTTATGGTTGCAACACACAAAAATAATTTTTATGTACAAAAGCCCCGGCTCAAGTTAAGAATTCATGTCTGGCCTATTGCGAGTGTCTTGAGTTTTACCACTCATCAGCACCAGAATTCGTCATGGGAAGCACACATTTATATTATATAATATATACAACAAGTGTCTGAAAATTTAATTAACTAATTTATCAATACAAACCTCTAGACTCTCCAAGAGAGCTCTCTCGACTGTTCGAAATTACCTTAAGAAGTATTTGATGGACGAAAACATTCCATCTCGAAGCGATTGCTACAGCCGCGCATGTCCAGTCAAAGGCTTACATCTGTGGTAGGTAATTCCTTCATTCCAAACAACTTCACTTCTGGTCACTCCAAAAGAAGAAGGCAAAGATACATGTAGTAAAAATATGCGAATAAAAAATAAGTGCTGGAAATAATTTGATCTTCAACAATATGATCTCAAAATGAATTTGTAACAATAGTCGACTTTTATCTGTTTGATCTGCATTTTAGTGATAGTTGAGTCCACCCAAACCTTGTTTTATATGAAAAACAATCTACTGTAATCTAGTAGTTTTCATCAGTAAGTTATCTGTAAAAGCCTCATGAGAACTACAAAACATCAAAATAACAGAAATATCGGAGAGATTTATGTATTCTACTTATTGATATTTATACAATTTCACAGTTTCATACACCAAGTCGACATTTCACAGACCAAAACAGGGTTGGGTCGTTAATAAGGACGCACAATATATATCCATGTAACATGTATGCAATAAGCCTAGTACATAATATAATATCTTGGAATTGAGAGTGGAAAATTTCTTTTCCCACTTACTGTATTGATCGAAGGGAGCAATTTCACAATAAAAATGAGATCTGAGACCTCCATGGCAATCTGCATGGTTCTCTCCAATGTCTCCATCTGCTTGTCTTGCTTGACCTGGAATTTAAATGCAGTAAATATGAAACTTAAATGTAGAAACTTAAAGTTGCAAGACGTTTGGAATTGAAAAGACAGGGAGATCCAGAAACCAGGATAGTCCATTAGCCTGTGAAATTGATAGTGCATTACCAATAGTTTGGTGCTTCAATAATTGACACTGGAGTGCTGCAGCATGAGATCTGACATCACAATGGTTGACAGCTTCTGGAAAAATTAGCAAATTGCCAAACTTGGCCATTTCTTCACAGAGTAAAGCACTTAAAAAAACTAAATATACTAGGCAGGTAAGCCTACGTCCAATGAGTGTTTAATCAAGCAAAATTATGCACAAATCTTCAAAGGCCCACCACAGCCTGTGTTTTGACAATTAACTATTGATAATTTCAAAATGTCTGATTCAGCCATTTTTTGACATTTTAGGCAAAAAAAAAAAGCAGAATAAACTAAATGCAATTTGCTTCATCATCCTAGATACATCCCATGAATGTTCGATCAAGCTAATTTACACTGAAGTCCTCGTACAACAAAGTTTCCAAAATTAAATTTTCATAATTTCAAAATCGTCCAATTTAGTCATTTCTTGACATTTTTAAACACATTAAAAGGCAAAATCATCCTAGATCTATATGTCCCATGAATGTTCGATCAAGCAAACTTACGCAAGGCGTCGCACAACCAAGTTTTTACAAAATTAAATTAAAAAATTTTTTTTTGGTCCAATTTAGCCATTTCTTGACATTTATAAACACTGAAAAAAGCTAAGTACTCTATATACAACATGCCCCATCATCGTAGATACCTCCATTGAGCATTCTATCAAGCAAAATTAACCATACATCTTCGCACAACCACGTTTTGACAATCAAATTTTCCTAAATTCAAAATCGTCCAATTCATGCCATTTCTTGACATTTTTAAACACAGGAAAAAGCTAAATAAACTAAATACGAAATGCCCCATCATCGTAGATACCTCCCATGAGCGTTCTATCAAGCAAAATTATCCTCACGTCTTCGCAAAACCACGTTTTGACGATCATATTTTTCTGTTTTCAAAACCGTCTAATTCAGCCATTTCTTGACATTTTAAAATACTAAAAAAGCGAAACATAATAATTCCAACCTGCTCTATAATCCTAGCTACCTCCCATGATCGTCCAGTCATGCAAAATTTCGCCCACATCTTCGTAGAACCACCTTTTGACAATTCAATTTTCCTTATTTCAAAATCATCTAATTCAGCCATTTCTCGGCCTTTTTGAACAATGAAAAAAGCAAAATATACTAGAGTCAAGGATGGTAAATCCGTCCACTTTTGGCTAAAACTGTATTTAAATGAAAATGGTAATAGGTACAGAAATAAAAATTAGCCCATTAGAAGGGGAAAATTCCGTTCTATCATCATCAGCCAAAAAAGTCAAATATTCAAATAATTTAAGCTGAAACCATGACAACGAAAATTGAAGGTTGGGGCTTCTAAATCCGTCCACCCTGCTGGTAAATCCGTCCAGCAAGGATGGTAAATCCGTCCACAGGGCATAATGCAGCTAATACCAATCATATCTTGTTATTTTTTCACGCTTTGCAGTTTATTAAGTCTTACAAACGTTTTTGTGTCGATTTTAGAATTATCATTCACTGATTACACTTATGATAGATGAATTAAATAATAGAGGTTAAGTTAACTCTGAATAATTTCAATTGACCGCCTCAATTACAATTAAAGATCCTTTTTACCCAATCAAAGTGGTATTACTGTTCCCATCTAATTTCTGCAATAAGTGGTATGCCATTTATAAATATTTTAAATCATAAAAGTACTTTAAAGTTCATTTAACATGGGTGGACGGATTTGCAAACCCCCAATCAAGCCACTTTTAAAATATTGATGGTAATTCCGTCCACCTTTATTTCCATTGTATTTCATTTCAAAGTGTGACAATTTTAGAAATCCTGGAAGAATAATTTAATTTAGCATCTTATGCAATGATTTTTACCTTTAATGTGTTTGTTCGTTGACAGAAATAGGCCTAAAAATATGGATTAAGTTCACTGCTGCAATTATCAAAATGGCTGTGATGACGTCACAGAATATGATTGTGTTTTATCTATTGTTTTAAAATGGACCTGAAATATGATTTAAAAAGCTCTTAACAAAAGAAACATGGCAAATTTAGTTAAATACGAGTTTCCCTTGCTTTTGAAACTTATACAATTGTAACAGATTTATTTATATCCCTATATTAGGGGGTGGACGGATTTACCTTCCTGGACGGATTTACCATACTTGACTCTAATTCCAACCTGCTCTATAATCCTAGCTACCTCCCATGAGTGTCCAGTCATGCAAAAATTCGCCAACATCTTCGTGCAACCACGTTTTGACAATTACATTTTCCTTATTTCAAAATCGTCTAATTCAGCCATTTCTCAGCCTTTTTGAACACTGAAAAAAGCAAAATATACTAATTCCAACCTGCTCTATAATCCTAGCTACCTCCTATGAGTGTCCAGTCATGCAAAAATTCGCCAACATCTTCGTATTTTCCTTGTTTTTTTGCACTCTCTCACATTGAAAAATGTAGATTTTGAATATCGCCATGTTAACATGGCATTCCTGAACCCTCACTAGTGTCTCTTCACCAAATATAGTGCAAAATTCGAACAAAACAATATTCCACACTCACCAGCAAAGCAACAGGCTAATTCAATGGCTATTCACCGATTTATGACAGCTAGAACTCCAAAATTGTACACATCTCTCCATGTTGTGATTTGACATGGCTGATAAGTCAACTCGCCACAAGACAAATCGCCCGTCTGCAAATCCCCAACAAAAAACCTGCCTGGTGCCCTGTCACTGCTACAAGCTCTGTTAATTGATGAGTTTGGGCTTGTCATTCATTGCTATAGAGTTATTTAGATATATAAATATGTGAAAGAAGCCATTATGAATATTTTCTCAAATGAAAGGATACATGAACCTAGAACACAGATATTGATGATGTCATTCACAAATGTTCCTCAAGGGGAATGCTAACCATGGTGAATCTCCTCCGTTTAAGAAGTCAGCTGTCCATATGTAAATATTCATACAATTTAGTTGTAACATAGATTTCAGATGCTGACTACAAAAAGGATAATGAACTTGTGTGCAATATTGTATCAATTGTGCAAGCATCGTGTTTGTTGCCTGTCAATCCAGTTCTATATGAAAGAATAATTAGAACAATGAGCACTGGCAAGGCTCCGTGTTTAGTAAGTCAAACTAAATAAGCAATTGAATGCAGAGAAAACCTCACCAAACCAGACCATGGTAGGGCATATTTGTCACTCTGAGACACTTGGAATTGCCTTGTGCTAATCCCTTTTTTTCTGTGTCTTTTATTAAACATTATTTTACTGATATGAAAATATAACAAGAATAAGTTATTTCTGTCTGTCTGTCTAGCTGTCCAGTTTTCTGTCTATCTGACACAACAGACCAAAGGACAGATTATTTTATCGTCCCTCGAAAACCATCTCCTCTTTCTGTGTTTGGTGTTTCTAGAGTTCTGTTTCATGTCGAGTGACAGGCTTTGTCCTACCGAGACAAGCTGACCACAGCTGTCTCTCAGTTATATTGCTTTGGAAATTTTACCGGGCAATAAATTAAATTTTTGTCTAACAGGCTGTTTGGTCTTATAAAGCAGCACTTGTGTGCCAGATATAGATATCGTTGCTCTAACTGTCTGAAATGCATCGATCTCAAAAGAAGAAAACAGCATGTGTGTAAATAATGCAGTGGGAACTTCTCACTGAATATTAAATCCTTATTGATACTTTTCATGACTTCTTATTTATTGTCGAAAACAGTAATGAGACCTCCAGTGAAATGTCAAAACAGTGACAATGTTATGTCACAAAAACCAACTTATTGCTGGAGATAAGAAAAATGTAATTTGCTACGGTTGAAAAATCATATTGGTGCTCATTAGAGAGCTACAGTTGAATATAATGGGGGCTGAAAAATGGCAACGATGAAAAATTAATAGATAATAAGATATACATGGACAGGATGAATGAAAGGCTCTATCAGAGGATTACAGCAAAAAATAAAAAAAAGTGAATTCTATTGGCTTAGAATTTCTAACTGCATGTTAGCATCTTCCTTATTCTGTTTAGAATGTTTGACATATGCATAGCACTCAAGCGATAGGAACTTTCAGACAACACAAGGTCTTTTAAGACAAAGTTTACGTGCTTAAAATTCTATAGGAACTTGTGTGCCCTTTTAAATGCCTTATCAACTTGTATCTGAACTACTTCATTGGTCCCAGGTGAATAAAGTGAGGGATAAGTATACGACAAGTTCCAAGCCACAACACCAGGCGCCCTCTAAGTATCTGACTGGTACAGGACTGCTCAGAAAAATGTTCTCCCTAGTGTTATGTTATATTTTTTGTAAATGGGAATTTTTTTTAGGCGTTCTCCATTCCTCTCAAATTGGTGAAGAATTATGCCATCGAAAACATATACTAATAATAATTTGCATATTTGAAAAGTGGTTCAAAATAATATAATCAAAATTTGTTTCATCGCATCTTGAGCACAAGAAAAGAAAGAAAAGTATACATTAGGGTGTGGCTGGTGCCCCAAAGTTATCCGATCAAGCTGTACCTTGTTTTGGTACTGTGTTTTGGTCAACAAAACATGTTTGGAAAGTTTAATGGAAATCGGAAAATGCTTACCTTGAGCACAATTCCGTTATAGTTTTATTGAAATATCTTATATATGCAAACCGCGGTATCGTATAACTTCGCCAATATTAGTCATACAATGATAAAACTTGTATGGTTGAACTTGTCTTAATTAGAGTATCATTTTGAGTACCAACTTCAATGGTCTACGAAAATTCTACACAGTCTGTCAAATTGGTAATTCAGTGCTTGTTCGAGATAACTTGGAATATTTTAAAAAGCGAAACTTTTCTTGCTGATCAGGATATATATTAACCACAGGATGCCAAGGACAATGTCTTGCTGGATCAAATATGTTTTGATGATATTTGAATTTCTTAAGTGCAATTGCATTCTGTGCAAAAGGTTGTATTATTGAGATCGTGAATTGTAATACTAAGCTTATATCATCACACATTTTGGAGTTCATGTGTGTTTAATTCAATATCATCTTCTTGCAATCTTCTTGCACACCCAAGCATTTATATATACATATATATACAAATAATAACAGATGATTTAAAAACACATTTACTTTAAAATTTAAAATAATAAAGTTGGTACCAAGAAGGTGAGACCTGAGCTCATGCATTAAGGTTTCTACGACCATGTCTTGTCAGATCAAATACATTTGATTTTAATTCTCTGGAGCATTACATGGTTAACTCAGGGGGAGTTAGTGTTCTGAGTCTCCTATCTTATAGTATCATCTGACTGTACAATTGTTGGACAGCAGTTTCAAATACTCTTCATCTCATTGCTGTGTTTTATACTCTTGTCTTAAGCAGACTTCAATTATAAGATGAGTACCAAAAGCCGAAGTTATCGATTAATGTTCCCTTATGATAACCAGGCACACTTTCTCAGACACCATGGCATGGTATTAATTCTGTAACGGTGTGAACAGGATCAATTATAAATCTTATTATCTATGGCTTATAATTGAAGTTGTGATGATATATCCACACTATGACAGTTACAGTATACTTTTTTTTTCTAATTCCCTGACGGGCATGGGCAATCAAGGCTATACTTAAAATATGCTTGACTTTAGGCCTACTGAAATACATTTCTTCTTGACCATCTTTTATGAGCTTAAAAGTCAGACTTCTAAAGCTGTCTTCAGAGGCATCATAGTGGAAAATAGCAATGAGTGACAATTTATCTTACGATTCATTGGAAATAGCATTCTAACAGTATTACTACGCCATGCAACATATGTTTCTATGAAGTCTTTACCCCTGTTTGACTAAACAATTAAACAACTATAATCACTAGTGACAACAGTAGCTTACATAACTGTAGTTTAATAATTGTTCTTAGAGTGCCAAAGTCAGCCAGAAAAATGGATATGTGCCAAAAATGATCCCTGTATAATGTTTAAAATGCGATCTTGTTCATCAACATTTGATACACTACGAGTACTACATATAGTCATGCCAGGTTCTTAAAAAAGAGTTTTTGAAGTCTATTAAGACTGTCTTTTAACTGATATAAGTTACAATGTAAATATCCTGACAAGTAACAGAGACTTGCATATATCTGATAGGAAAGAAAAATAAGTCACCTGAACTAATAAATAAAAGATTTATAAATTGCATATAATTGTCCAAAACCATTAAAGTTGGTATTCAAATTGAAGGTCTAAGTGAGGCCTGTCCAGCCATGCAACTGTTATTGTTCTAAAATGAATATTGACAAAGTTATCCAATACCGCGACTTTCGTTCCTGGCGACGAGCGAGGAAACTTCAACTGAATTGTGCTCAAGGTAAACGTTGACCGAATTTTATGAAATTTCTCAGGTACATCCCTTGGGTCAATCCACAATACCATGAAGAGGTACAGATTGCTCCTCCAAAATTTTCCATTTTGAGGGGCACCAGCCACACCCTAGTATACATCCTTTTTGTTTGAAAAAGCAGAAATTCTCAGATAACAGCTCATGACGAATCTCCAGACTCACTCACTTGAAGTGAAACTATTTTATTTTTAGCTCAAAATATACTATTTTGAGATAGCCATTTTTAAAATGAACATTCATCCTGTGATGTCACTGAATAATGTCTTTTTCATAATCCGAGTTTCAGTGTTTTTGTAATAGCAATTAAGCAGAGCACTTCATAAAACCTTAGTCTTAGAACATCGCAGACATGGTAAATTTCAACTGTAGTACCTTACTTCTTCTTCTCTTTGAAGGTCAAAATCAGCTCTTCGTGGTATGAATATTTTAAAGGATTTTTGGCAAGAAGACCAGCTCTTGTGCTTCCTTTTACTAGGATTTATGATACTGACAAGTGATTCAATCAATGTTGCTGTTAACTCGGGCCCGTGGGTGTTTTTATGGCCATTTTTATATCGGAAAAAGTAGGATAAAGTAAAATGATGATCTATTTTGAGGTGATGTGGCCCCATTAGATTGCCTAAGTTAGAAGGAATGCTCATCTATTGTTTTGCTGTCATGAGACTTTTTAGCTTTACTACGATGTAGGGAGGATATGGGAATGTTGTTGTTGAAGTATGGCTTCAGCTGTTAGTGCTGCTTTGTGTGGGCGGTTACATGCAATTGATTGATTCATAAGTTTTGAGAGGAAATTAGAGTCATAGCATATTTGTGGATATTACAGCTTTCATCTTAGATACCTGCTACATGTATCTAACCAGTTGAGTTGAATGACCAGCCCTCAAGCCACGAGCTTGGTAGAATTTTATTTTTCTCCACTGACTATACCATGATATATATCTCTTTCTGCCTAATCCTCAATCAATCTTGCCTTGAAACAAACAGTCTGTTTGTTTCATGATCTTGAGTAGCAAGATGCTAGTCTTTTTTGGGCAAGCACAACCTTACCTACCTGCACCTAAAAAATGTCTATCCTTTATGACCTGTAGGATGATAAGAAAAGAGAAATCAGTTTATTGTTTGTATTACAGTACAGAAGTGGCTGAGTACTCTACAGATCAAGTTCCCTTTAAGACAATTACTAGCTCAGTGCTCCTGAAATTCTGTAAACTATACCTTTCTTCCAAATAAGTGTGATAGAAACAGCAATTACCCAACTTAACTGTGATAAATCATCCATACTACATATCAATACACTTCTCTAGAGCACAATGACCACAGTGACTAGACGCACTATGAATGAATGGCAGTTAGTCCACAGGCCATCAATTAACTGATAGATGGATCTCATCATTTACCAATGCTGCAGGCCATTTTAGATACAAGAATCTGGGCTAATGTGATCAAAACTGGTCAGTTCAATCACAGAAAATCACCACAATAGATCATCTATGCAAGATCTGTCACAATATTTATACTTGATGACATCTGTCTTTGGGCAACAACATGACAAGCTGTTGAGTCATTTGCTATTAAATTAATTGATACAGCATCTAACTACCCTACCAAGATAAGGTTGGATATATCTATTCATTTCTTCTAGATAGGTGGATCAGTTACTTTAACTGAATATCCCACAATTTGCATTGTAGTTCTGTCAAAATACCATGTGATTCACACCATGTGGTTCATCGTTGTGAACCACACAATAATAATTGTAAATACTCTCAGTCATGCACTGCAATGCAGGCACGAAATTTGTGGTGAGCCTTCCTCAATGATACAGCTCAGGGCAGCCATAGAACGGCGCCCATGGGCAGAGACTAGAGGAACATTGCCCAAGGATCACATGCAGTAGCACTCTCCAGTGTTGGTGACCGCCGTATGATGATGATTGATGAGAAGATTGTGAGTCTGGCACATACCCAGTGGCTCAACTACCATGGGGGCTGGGTAGGGCTGCCCTACGGGCCCCCACCCCTCAGGGGGCCCCCACCCCTCAAGGGAGGCCCCCACTCCCAAAGTGGGGTAAAAAAAATTAAAAGCAAAATGAAAAATTATTAAATTCCATTAGAGATCAATCATGGATGAATTAGCATTGTATCTGCATTAATTTCTAAAGAAGTGACACGTCAAATATAAGACAACTAGGTAACCAAAAACTCTGAAGTGGGGCCTGGGGCCCTTTAAATTATCTAACGTCGGTTTGATACAATTATATAATATAATACATTATTGGTCCAAAAAATGTTGAATTCCTTTAGGGGGCCCCACAGATAAAAAAATATATAAGCTTTCTTTCAAAAGAAGGGACACATCAAACAAAAATTTAAAGAGGTGGCGCAGTGGCTCAACTACCTGAAAATGTTGGAATAGTTATGGGGCAACCCTGCAGTCTTTTAACATGAATGAGGGATTAGTGGGGGCCCTTTAAAGTAAGTCTATAAGTCAAGAAGGCAGAATTATATATCTTAAAAATGTTGGATTAGTTCGGGGGCCAACAGAATCTTTCACCATGAATGAGGTATTAGTGGGAGCCCTTCAAAGTAGGTCCAAAAGTGAGGCAGGCAGAATTATGTGTCAGAAAAATGTTGGAACAGTTCGGGGGCCCCCAGAGTCTTTCACCATGAATGAGGTATCAGTGGAGGCCCTTCAAATTAAGTCCAAAAGTGAGGCGGGTAGAAGTATGTCTCTGAAAAATGTTGGAACAGTTCGGGGGCCCCCCAGAGTCTTTCAGCATGAAAGTGGCTGGGATGTTTAGTGTATAGATGGTGGTGAACTTATTAGGATGAAATGTTCAATAATCTTAGTATACGCTTGCGGAAGGTTGAAAAAAAACCAGCCATTTCAGTAGGTCAAATTGTCAATGAAATAAGATAATGTGGTAGTGGTTAGACAATATCTATATTTATTTGTTTGTGTACATCTGACTGCTGTGCAAGGCCCTTCAATGGTGGACTAAAGTAACTTGAGATTGATAAAATTTTAATTTGTACTGATAAGGTAATAGTAAATAGGCATAATAAACTGAGTCTGACTGAGTCTTTTATGCTTTTCCAAGTGTAGGCACATTAGTGAAATCTGTGGGCTTTAATTGAGTACATACTTCTCAATCTACCCTGGTAGCCTACCTAATTTCACATAAATCAGACAGGCAATAGCCAATGATATATTTAGCTGAAACAAGAATAGAAGATTTGTCCAATAAACCAACATAAATTTTCAACCCATGACCAGCCCTATTAAATGACGTCCGACGGTGCGGGTAGGGGCCCCCAGCCTTCCTGTTCCTACGGGCCCCACAACCTCTAGTTGAGCCCCTGCGTGACATACCGTATTAATTCAGGGATGCCCAGGGTCTTTCAGTTCCCTGGCACAGAACACTGGATACAACCCACCTCCATTTAATGTCCCATGGGCTCAGACCAAATTGAGTTCTAGGAGTGGGAGTCAAACCCACAACCTCAAAGCCAGACTGGCAGCACAAACAAGCACCTTAACCCATTAGGCCACGGAGAACTCCTGACGTTGCTATGTAAACAATAGACAATAAAGTGAGGACGTCACAATGTATTGAGGCTCTGATTGGTCCGTGTGGCTGCTAGGGATATTTTTGGGTTCATTCAAACAAAATAGTGCCATATGAAATCATTCCATTTTTTGTACTGGATTTTTATTTTTATTGTGGGATATAAATAAAACTTAATGGGAGTGTGGTTCACAGCAACGAACCTCACCTGTGTCAAGTCTGCTGCAGAATAAACACCCGTCCTTGTATTCTTCCACGACCTGACATTCATGAGGTTCATTGCTGTGAACAACACTCCCATTAAGTTTTCTGACTGAAAAAAAATTACGAGACTCCCATTGCGCCATCTGGGATGCTGTGCAAAGTAACTGGACTTCTATAAATAAAAGTAACATGTAGTTTCAGATTAATTGACATTTGTGTCTCCATTATTTCCACTAATTGATCTGAAGACATAATGTGAGGAGGAGAATATACCAATCAGACTGGACATAAGCTACAAGAAACCTATTCTTGTTACTTCTAGCGTACAAAGGGAAAACCTAGTAAGTCACAAATTGGGTCAAATTGAGTTAAGGTCAAAATATAACTTCTGAGACATGTTTCTATATATTCTTTAAGTTTAGATTTTCAAGAAGTGGCCCGTTACCCCTGAATGACACTGACAAATCCCTATAAGCCTATCTCTTACTGCAAGAACTGGAACTTCAAAGTGGATTATCTCAGAAACTCCAAAACGTGACTTACTAGGTTTTCCCTTTGGACGCTACACTTCCAGATGACCTGGCATTCGTGTTCTTATCTGCTGACCCCAAGTAGTGATTCCAGAAGTACCCTGATCCCTTCACATTTTGTCTGCATTGTCCAGTGACTGACTTAGGCCATAAACCAGTCCATAGCCTGATCTTGGATCTTGTTGCTTATGACAAAGCAATTTTTTATCTGTTTCTTTTTGAAAGAAAAACCAACCTATCAAAACAACCATCTTTCGCTTCTCTTTTTCTCTTATACTATGGTGGAGCCATTTTCTCGACAAAAACTGTGCAGCACAACCAAGAATATCTGTCCATATACACAAACTTGTTTATTAACGGATATGCATTAATATTGTCATGAAGATAATATTGAACAACAGTTACTATGTGGTCTGTTTTCAAAACAAATTTGTACTGATAATGAAATGATTGTGCCCAGTCATTAGCTCTCACCTAGAGACCATTTGAATTTGGATAGGGGATGTACTCACAAAATGATATCTGTCCTCACTGAAAACATAGAGCACCATAGAAATATATGATATTGAAAATTCATAGATCATGCACTATCTAAAATGTGTAGAGTGTTTTAACTTCAAAATGGAAACCAGAAGACCTTCAAGTAATGCTATGCAAATTGAGTGTAATACTATTCAGCAGTATTCAGTCCCTTGACACTCTCCACATGGGAGCAGGTGTCGTTTTCACATGAGATCTGCTAGCTGCTGAGATTCTGTACCACAAAGTAGCAAGAGATGCGCTCTGTGAATCCTCACACCCGGGCGAAAGTCCTACGGATTAAACACGGCTTGACAGACTTGGCTGAGTGTTCTTAGTGGGAGAACTAATTGAAAGGCCATCAGTCAGTGACAACAGTCAATGACAACAAGTAATTACAACAGTAACTTCTTCAGCCAACAGCCTCAGTCAATCGCATCAGTCAATGACATTCAATGAGATCAGTCAATGACAACAGTCAATAGGAACAGTAAATCTCAAGAACATTTACTGATGTTTTTCCTTTTTAAGCTGCTTCATTAATTCTTACCCTTGATTTTACAATGATGATGGTATTTGTCCTTGTAATTTTTTAAGATGAGATATTTGCCTAGTTTTTTTGTCATAAAATGCCTTATTATATCACGTTATAAACGAATGCATCGTTCTTACAGCCGTAAACTTGATATGCAAAAAAAATCAAGCTTCACATGGATTTTGGCGACATCTGGTATGCTGCCAAATAAGTTAACCTTGTCCTAACAGATTGACTTAAATACATATTGTAATATATCCTAGAAAGAGGGGATTTCCAAGGGGTTTGCCAGTGGACTAATTAAGTTTTGTCTCAAATAAGATCAAATTGATATGATACATGTAGTAGACATTTAGCCACATGTTCTCAAGCTGAATTGGGTGTTTATCGACTCGTCTTCACTTTGCCGGGGATAATAACGTTTCTTTCGCTAGGGCGGGACGACTGTAAAATTATTTTCTGTGATTCAGGAAAGTGATGCAATCAGCATCCAAACACTTTAGAAGCATTTCCGGGACTGGCCATCACATCTTGATGCTTGAAGCCAGACCTTGCAGAATGTATTTTCACCAAAGAGTCCATAAAATCGCATTATCAAATGTTTGGACGACGTTTAGAGATGACTATTTAGATGGGAAAATAGGAAAGCTTTCAAAATGTTAGATTACATCCTGAAGTTGATGCTAAAACATCAGTCTGCAATCTAGTTGGAAAAATATCAGTAGTAGGCAGACATCGCATGCTTCGGCAGATTGATAAATGTCATGTGACTGGTGTCAAAGAGATAAAACGATCATCCAAAGATCCAGACACTATCTGAGAAGCAATTAAATGTTACCAATCTATTGTATAATGTAGCAAATCTGATGTACATGTAGCAAAGCTGCCATCAAATGGAAGTGAACAAGAAGTTCTAGAGAAAATTAGCAACACATCGTATGTCAGTAGCTAGATAAATTAAGAATTGGTATTATTTTTATTACGGAAAACGACACCCTCAAATTCAGAAATATAACTGTTGTATAATGAGTCTCAATGTAGCAGTTTCTTATGTACCTTTATAGTTTATTCATTTGGTCACAAATTCTGTGCATT
Organism: Platynereis dumerilii; assembly: GCA_026936325.1. Classification (NCBI taxonomy): domain Eukaryota; kingdom Metazoa; phylum Annelida; class Polychaeta; order Phyllodocida; family Nereididae; genus Platynereis; species Platynereis dumerilii. The sequence continues at coordinate 16,089,922 of JAPTHN010000004.1, forward strand.
CAAAAACTACATCAGAGCCTCAAAATGATATTTGCAGTCCATATAGTAATATTGCAATCCTCTAGACAGTGTCTCATCATTTTCTACCTTACAGAGAAAAATTGTGTAATTACCCAGATCTATGGGGTTGAGAGGATTGTCCTAATAACAACTGCAAGGGAAGAGCTCATCAACCTGGGATTATCAGTTATTATGATGTCATTCTCTTGTTTGGTAGTCATGGCTAATCCAGGGTTCTCAGTCCCATCATTTCATAGGACTTTTTTATTTTGAGCGTGGATTCTTGGTGCCTATTGGTCTATGAGATTAAGCTAATCATTTAATATTAAGCACAACTTTAAATTTTATTGTCGTTTAAAGACAGCGGCAATTGCCTGGTGCTAATCCCCTTTATTTCTGTGTCTTATAATCAAACATAAATTTCACTTCACTGTATGCATATATTTACACATTGAACAATTATAATTATTTCTGGCTGTCAGTCTGTCTGACACTGCAGACCATAGGATGGGCAATTTTTTCATCCTCCAAAACTCATCTCCTTCTTTTGTGCTGGATTTGTCCAGAGCTCTCTTTTATGTTGAGTGTCAGGCTTTGTTCATCTCAGACAAGCTGACCACAGCTGTCTCTTTAGAAATTGTACCTGGCAATAAATTATATTTTTGTCTAACAAGCTGTTTGGTCTGCTCAGGTAGCACTTGTAACACTGATATAGATAATTAGATATCCTAACCTTAAAGGCTAATGATCACCAATCAGCTAAACATTGGTGGTGAAAACTCCAAGCCCTTATACTCCCACCTCAATATCTCATAACCCCCCTCCCCAAAAAACTAGAAAAGTTGCTTGTATTGGCATGCAGTGACTAGTGCCTGGCAACTAACTGTTTAAGTTCACTCTGAAAAAATTCAGACAAATTGTTTTTTAGATTCAAAATGGTTTTTTGAAAAACCAAATTTCGATGCAAAAACCCAACATGGATTTTTAAAAAATTTTTCAAGAAACCATTTTGAATCTAAAAAACCAGTTTTGTCTCGACATTTTTAGAGTGTTGGAGTTCTCCCAGGCCTTGCGGTCAATAGCACTTGCTGTGCAACAACTGGCTCTGAGGTCGCGTTTTTGAACCCACACGTTCGAATCCAACGCCTGGAACTCTGTTTGGTTCCAGCCCATGAGACATTAAATGCAGGCGGGTTATTGCTGGTGTTTTATGCTGGGGCATCTGAAAGACTCTTGTCATCGGCGAATGATTAGAGCATTGTGTCAGACTCCTAGTCTTCTCATCTTACACTGCTCGCATGAATTAAGGGACCTAGAGGTTTTTTCAATTTTTTTTTGCCAGTTATGGTGGTTTTAGTGGAATATAATTCACCAAATGTAAAATACAATTGACCCGTCAGGAATTAAAAATCACAGGGTCAACCAAAGTCAAACCCTAATCCTATCCATAACCTAAATCTATTTGTAACCATAATTTTATACCTAACCTTGGATCTGTTTCCACATATGATGTGTTTACCCTGTGTTTCATCATTCAATTTCTGTAAAAGACATCCTTACATACTCATTTTTTGGCTGTTCATACTCATCTCGTTGACATAGCCATAGCTGGAAATAAGAATGATTGCCACTACGCTCTCTAAAATAACTGAGCAGTGTATTATCATGTAACGGTCTTCAACAATGAATGTGCAGTCTTCAGAAAGAAGGAAACTCAGTGGCCTGGTTGGCCTGACAAAAACTAAAGTGAGAAAGCATTATTTCGCCTGCTTTGCCCTGAAACATGTTACCATGAGAATTGGCTCAAATCCTGCTCTTGCTGTGTCACATAGTTCAATAGCCAGTATAGTATGCCAGTATTGATGGTAAGTTGTATTTGCATGGGAAATTGACTGCATTGAATGTTGCATGTGTTATGCATTGGGTATATTTGCTGTGAAAATGAATGGCATACACCATTGTATCAACCAGTAATTGCTACAGTTATCGGTAAATAGGCTGTCTGATATGTGAGCCTAATACGCGGCAGGAGAATTGGCACCATTGACGCCATGTTATGGTTCTTGTTGGCAGTCGATTCAGCTCAATATGAACGCTTTAGCACTGCTCAGTTCCAGTCTGGAGAAAATGAGAACTGCATGCTGCTGCCACCTGGCACAAAAGTTCATTTTGTATGCTACATCATTGCTGTCCAAAGAAATAATTCCAATTTCATTGCACATTCACAAAATTTCTATTCAACATTGATATATACCAGAGTCAGACTCGGCAATCACATTCTCTAAGGAAGTAGACAAGGCCATCAGCACACTCAGAAACAGCCCCAGTGTCTTCCCGTCAAAATTATGTGTGTTCCTCTGATCGAAATGATGTGGACGCTCGCAGCAGCTCGCGGAATAGCACACTAATCACTAGATGGCAACACAAGACAGCATATGTTCTGATCTGTGGCAATGCATGAGCAATCCACTTGTAGACAGGCTCAGTTCATTTTCATTGCTTGTAACTATCACATGATGAGTCCAAGACATCCAGAAACTGTGAAACATTCCCCTTCTTCCTGTAAATGTCAGTCTCGTAGTCGAGGTCGAGACATCTCAGGTCGAGACATCTCAGGCCGAGACTGTGGCATGAGCCTCTGAGACCAAGACCGGGGCTATCAAAATGTGGCCTCTAAGCCGGCCTCGCAGATGAGGCCGATCTCAAGATCTCCGCTAGCCAAATGCACCTGAGACCGAGTCCAAGGCCGAGGATTGGGCACCTGAGACCAAGGCCGGGGCCATCAAAATATGGCCTCAAGACCTCTAACCGTGCTGCATGCTTTAATAAAAAAAAGTATTTTCTTTCATATCATATCATGACTTACAATTCTGTGGTACGACCTTTTGTATTCGGCAAAGAGCTTTGATTTGAACTGATTTTCAATTGTTTGCCTGAAGATTTGAGAAAATAAAAGCTACTATGTCAAACCATGTCTGTGTTGATTTAGCATGTGATGACCTTCTGACAGAAAATAGAAAAGCTTTCAAAATGTTGCATAACATCTTGCAGGTGATGGATAATAGAATGTCAATCTGCTATCTGGCCTGCAGACTTTGATTGGAGAAATGTCAGTAACAAAGCTGTCTGTGGCAGATTGATGAATGTCATGTCAATGAGGTAAAGTGATCGCCTAAAGTTCTAGACACCGTTAGACAAGCAATTAAAAGCTGCGCTTAGATGCAGTAAGCGCTATCAAATAAACTTTGGGATTGATTTAGATGACTAAATCAAATCAAATGAAATACTTTAAAAGGAAAAATGCAGAGTGATTGCTATCATATTAATGTATAGGCCTATCTCCTGAATTCACAAACCAGTCACCTGCAAGAACTGTGGATAAAATAATCGACATTGGCTCATTGTGTTCTGTTTAATAACAAAAGATCATGTTGTCAACCACATATATGAGAGAAGGTTGATTGCCTACATGTAATCTTGTAGACTACAAATTATAGGCGACCTGATACCATGAGTGGATTACTGCTTAGTTGAAGATCATGCCATCCTATTGTTTTATTGGAGTGGCTAAGCTGAAGCGCAACTTTCCTGTAAATCCTCTAACATTTCAGATGATACATCAATTTTTTGTGTTTACTACAGTATGTGCAACAAAAACAGAAGCTATATACCTTCTCAAACTATATACCACATCTATTTTTTGTTTAATAGCCCTATTGGCAGGCAAATCTCATCAGTATTATGAATCTAAATCCAGGCGCTCAACTAGAGGTTGTGGGGCCGGTAGGAGCAGGAAGGATGGGGGCCCCTACCCGCGCGACCAGACGTCATTTAGTAGGGCTGATCATTGGTTGAAAATTTATGTTGGTTTATTGGAAAAATCATATATTTATATCCGCTAAATATATCATTGGCTATTGCCTGTCTGATTTATGTGAAATTAGATACCAGGGTAGATTGAGAAGTACAGTACAACCCAAAATAAAATATGGCTGCCCTAGCAGGAAGGAAGAATCAGCCACTACTTCACCCTTTCACACCTTTTGGCTACCTGTGAATCACTTCCTACCTTTACCTACTTGTAGCTACATTTTACAATTACATTAAAATTACATTTGAACAGCACCAAATTTAAACTCCATCACCCTCATTGTGTTTGATTAATTTGATATTGGGCCCTTTGCTAATTGCAATTACATTGGTAGCTGTCTTAATAGAGTTCTTAGTATGGGCTAAGGTTGTTGTGAGGAGCCAAAGGTAGTTGTGCAGAGATTTGGGGTGGAGAGGAATGGCTTATTCATTTTGTCCCGAGACTCCAAGGGAACTATTCCTTGAACTATTCCAAAGTTTTTCAGATGTATTAATGTATGTCTGATCAAGGCCACGCTTCAAATTTTATTCATGTAATAACGGCTTACAAAGCAGTAACAGACTAAATTGACATAGACTGATAATTTATATACGGCCTCATTCATTTCACAAACTTCTCGGACCCCTGAAATACATTTTTTCTGAGATACTAATTTTGCCTACCTGAATTTGTCGCACCTCATTCATTCTGAAAGACTCCGGGTAACCCCCGAACTACTCCTATATTATCTTTTTCAGATGCGTCATTCTGCCTGCCTCACTTTTCGACTTACTCTGAAGGGCCTCCACTGATACCTCATTCATGCTGAAAGACTCTGGGGGCCCCCGAACTGTTCCAACATTTTTCAGACACATAATTCTGCCTGCCTCACTTTTGGACTTATTTTGAAGGGCTCCCACTAATACCTCCTTCATGGTGAAAGATTCTGTTGGCCCCCAAACTAATCCAACATTTTTCAGATATATAATTCTGTCTTCCTGACTTATAGACTTACTTTAAAGGGCCCCCACTAATACCTCATTCATGTTAAAAGACTACATTTTCAGGTAGTTGAGCCACTGGGCCACGTCTTTCAATTTTTGTTTGATGCGTCCCTTCTTTTGAAAGAAAGCTTATACATTTTTTTATCTGTGGGGGCCCCTAAAGGAATTCAACATTTTTGGACAAATAATGTATTCTATTCTATAATTGTATCAAACCAACGTTAGAGAATTTAAAGGGCCCCAGGCCCAACTTCAGAGTTTTTGGTTACCTAGTTGTCTTATATTTGACGTGTCAGTTCTTTAGAAATAATTGCAGATACAATGCTAATTCATCCATGACTGACCCCAAATGGCATTTAGTAAAATTTATTTTGCTTTAATTTTTTTTTACCCCACATTGGGAGTAGGGGCCTCCCTTGAGGGGTGGGGGCCCCCTGAGGGGTGGGGGCCTGTAGGGCAGCCCTAGCCAGCCCCCATGGTAGTTGAGGATTAGGGTTTGACTTTGGTTGACCCTGCTTTTACAGTAGACGAACGTCAAGTGCTTACAGAATTGGACTGAAATGTTCGTTGTGAGCTCGTAGCCTGTCCATGCCATGTTATTCCCTATAAGTCATAAGAAATGTATGAGGTCATTACCTATATTGCAATGGTATGAAAACGTGTCATCAGCTGAGTATCAATGAGATCACAAGGTACTCAATGACAAATTGCCAGTTAATTTCAATGCTATGTATAGGGTCTGTTATGACGTCATTAGCAACTGAATGTAGGTACTCGTCGTTCGTTTACTGTAATGAAAGATCACGTTATCAACCTCATATATGAGAGAAGGTTGATTGCCTAATCTTATGGACTACAAATTATAGGCGACCTGATATCATCTGGGGATTACCGCTTAGTTGAAGATCGTGCCATTCTATTGTTTTATTGGAGTGGCTAAGCTACAGGGTAAACCTCTTGTAAATCCCCAAACATTTCTGCATGATGATACATCAATTTTTGTGTTTACCACATTATACGCAACAAAAACAGAAGCCATATATATACCTTCTCAAAGTATACACCCCATCTATTTTTTGTTTAGTAGCCCTATTGGCAGGCAAATTTCATCAGTATTATTAATGTCGAATTCGATATCGTGCCATCCTATTGTTTTATTGGAGTGGCTAAGCTTATGGGTAAACTTCTTGTAAATCGTCGAACATTTCTGATGATACATCAATTTTTTGTGTTTACTACAGTGTGTGCAACAAAAACAGAAGCCATATACCTTCTCAAAGCATATACCACATCTATTTTTTGTTTGATAGCCCTATTGGCAGGCAAAACTCATCAGTATTATGAATGCTGAATTCTAGAATCGGATCCATATCGGATGAAGACTTGAGATTCTTGTTTTGCGTCATTGTAAAATCCAATTGGCTAAGAGCCTTACACCGTCTGGGACAACACTGAAATCCTATTGCACTGCTGAACAAAACATGTTTGCCAAGTTCAATGAGACTCTTCATTTCATCCAGTTTAGTTCTGCAATTATACATGTGTCTAGTTTCACAGCATGACATTTAGAAACATGTGTGATTTATGCCAAAAAAGCTGTTTTTATCATAATTATTTTTAAAAGTGTTAAACATCCGGGGTTCGTGGATGAAGAAGCAAAGCAATTTTGCAGTGCATCTGAGAGACTAATTTAACTCAGTAGTGTGTGAAAGGAGCTCTTAAATTGTGCACCAAACATTCAATTGACATTTATAAAATTTAAATAATTGTTTCATTTATAAAATCCATAATATAATTTACTAGGAATACTTCTTGAAACCTGATCAGTCATCGAAATATCTTTGTCCAAGTTTGGACTTCTGGAATTCCACAGCATGTTTGAGGTTGACTAATTTGACTGGACAGTTTCTCAAAGTCACCGGTCAGCTGACAAAATCATTTCAGAAAGTGAAGAAAATGCACGCACACCAGAAATTTAATCAGTATTAATGCCTTCCTTATGTTTCCATGCATGTACATATGCATTACGTAATTATCATATAGCACTGAATCTAAAATTATGCTGCCAATGACTTTCAAGGGACTTTAATATTCATTTCTGCATACGAGACTTTAGAAAAAAGCTATATCTTGAGATACAAGAGAGCCAGGGAAGATACTAATAATGAACATTCAGTCAAATGCACATCAATCTGATCCAGACATGTTATTCTTTCTTTTTGCCTACAGAGATTTCTTTTTTGTTTTTGAACCAGCAACACTGCGACTAAAATTTATTCCAGGCAACTTGAAATCACTTATAGCCAGAATCCTGTAGGTAGGGGAGACCGGGGTTAGTTGGCACACTCATTTTTATTTTTGCTCTGGAGAGCAAACGGTACAAGATATTCACACCAAATTTTAGCATGTGATAGTGAGCGTGTTTAATTCAATGATCAGCCCAAGAGATATTGTAAATGATTATTGAAATTTGTTTCACAGACACAAACTTACAGAAAACATTTTGATTCAACTAACCCCGACCCCGGGGTTAGTTGAAGCGGCATAAAAATTTGGAGACAACTTCTTATAAAAGGGGTTTCCTTTGCATAACTGATATCCCTATGATGACCACCAGCTTCAGTACAACACTCATTTGAAAAGAAATTGTAGAGTAGCGCGGGGCATGCAGCCCCCCTTAACTTCGAGGTGCGATTTGACCTACTTTTTGTGGTCGATTATTTGAATGCTTATGCTGTCAGGAAGGGATCACTTAACTCTACTTATAACTAGTGAAACGAATGTCTACCAATTTTAATAAAGGAGTTGCGGCCCTTTTTGTAAAAAAATTAAAATGGCCTTCTTACCCCACCCATCGGGCAAGAAGCCCCCCCTATTATAATCCTATGGAATTTTTTTTTTGCAAGCGCATTCAGCTTGAAAGTTATTTCTTGGGGTTCTTCTATCATTTTTAAGGCATTCTATTTACTTTTTCTGAATTTCAGAATTTTTCTGTTCATTCATTTATTTTTTAATATTTTTTGCCCTTTTTCAATTTCGGCCAAATTTTTTTCTTTTTCAATTAACTATCCTATCAAGATTTAAGGTAAAGTAAACATTATTAAATGGTTCCTGAAGCAGCTTCGAGGCCTCAGTGAAGGGGGCCCCATGCCCCATAACACGTGGGGCCTCTCGCCCCAAACCCACATATTTTAATTTGACCTCTTTATTTTGAGCTAAAATGCAAAAAACATGATCCAAATCATATTTATGTGATGGTCATATAGTGAAGCAATGCAGATATCCATTATACTTCTAAAAATTTCCAAAGTTATTTCTGACAACAACTTTCAAAGAATTAATCAAAGTTACAAAAACCATGCACCTTATTTTGTTTCTTTAATTACGACTATGCTTTGGTGCTGAATGCCTTGAAAATTTGTGACGTCACCTAAAAAGCCTCTAGCTTCAATCCTATCAATACGAAAAAGCACCAAAAATGTAAGTTTAGAAATAACCCTGGGGGGGGGGGGGGGGGCTTCTCACCTAACCCGGGCTTCTTGCCCCGACCCACTCTATACTGTAATTTACTACATTTTTTGTCTATTTTTGGCAAAAAAGCTGATTTTTCTGTATTTCCTTTTAAGGAATGCAAACATGCACTGTAGTAGTTCTAAACTGCAGTAACTCCAACTAACAATGACTTGCAAGGCAATTTGAACACTTGAAATCTATGTTATGGCCAACTCCACTATGCATGATTCAACTAACCCCATCACACCTGAAACACAATATTGTCTTATTTTTCAGTCTTATCAAAGTCACACAACAAAAAGCTTCTGGGTCTGCATTAGGCATGGATTTGCTTATTTAGAAATAAGGTTAGTTCACCTGGATTAAAATCATAGCTAAACAATAACCCCCCTCGAAGACTGAGCAAACAAGTTAATAGAGCACCCCAAAAACAAACTTTCTTGCCCACAGAATTAGCATTTTGAAATTTTTAATGAATAAAGGTATGATAATATGTCCCAATAAACAGGGTATCTACCAAAAGTACCAGTTTGGCCAAAAATCTAAAATAAATCTGATTTTAGGCCAAGATTCAACTAACCCCGCGATTCAACTAACCCCGCGATTCAACTAACCCCGGTCTCCCCTATACCAAGAACATCTTCGTTATTAGCCCAAGGACTTGATGAATTACCAGAAGACCAAAGATCGCATATTGCTTCGGAGACTCTTGATTAGTACGATACTTTGTGAATACTGCTTATGCAGCAACTGATGTCTGTTTTTGAGACACCAGTCAACAAATTACTCAAATCAAGATCATATTAAGTAAAAATTACAAAAGAGAAATTTAGACTTACCCAAAAGGTATCCTCAGTGGCGCCTGTTGATACGCTGAAAGATAGAAGAGAGATAGTGTGATTAAGAATAAGCAAAGTTTTACTGCTGACACAGGCATCATTCAGTAATTACCTAAAAAATAAACGACATTTCAATGTCATTTTAAATACACAAAAAAGTATAAAAAATGCACCTCAGTAGGGTCATTCCATGCCAAATCACCAAGTACCTGCGATCTGATCATCTTAATTCTTACAAAAAAAAAACACACATGTTCTAAAATCTTTATCGCAAATCAAGTCTCAAGTTTCAGGGGCCCATTACTCGCATTTTAAAAGTCATGACCGATAATGTTTGTTGACAAATCCCAATCAAAAAGGCAGCCCCTGAGTATATGCAAGAAAGGGAATATAGCCACTGATGACCAAAGTTGGATAAATTACTTAATAATATGCTCAAAGTGTTGTATTTAGGGTATAGGCAAGATGGATTGAAGACATAGCAATCAGGGCAAAGATGATTGAAACTTTCTCTAAATGCTAAAGGTAAAGTGACCCGGCAAATGCTGGAACCGAACTTGAGACACGGTCATTGAAAGCCTTACCAACGGAACTTAATCCCTTACACTGATGGCCACAAAAAAGTTTTCAACAGAAGTTCTGGCAATCATATATGGATCCATAGACGATTGGGGCTTTACTTCAGTATATTTTTTAAAGATTTTTGACTGGGGGACCAACAAAACAAATTTTAATGACTGTCAATAGTGAGGAATTTTTTTACTTTACTTTACTCAATAGCCTACCTTGTTGATAACAAGAGACCGATGCAGGAATATATCATGAGAAAAGGCCTCACTTTAAGATTAATACACCAGAACGCCAAATGAAAAAAAACAAAAAACAAGTTTGCAATCGATAGGAGTTCCTAGGAAATTTGACAATGACTGGGAAACCAAATCTACCCAGTGGGAGACCATTTGTCACTACGCGTTTGTTTTAAAATGCAGTGCTTTACTTCCTACAATTGCACCTGGTAAACTAGAGATACACTCAAACCGAAGACAAGCAATAATCTTCACTCCCCTTCGTCCTGTCGGTATGATTTCATAACATATTTCGGAGTTAGTCACCAGCGTGATTCTAAGGCCCCAATGTAATGCCATTAGTGAAGTGTAAAAATATTCGGTATCATCCTTTTCCTCTCCATATATCTAATAAATCATTTTGACAGTCTGGAAAGTCAATTTAGACTCTTAAGCTAATTACTATCGAAGACTGCTGACATCACCAAAGACAAGCTGGCGTGATTAACTAAATGTACACTCCTGCTCAGAAATATGGTAAGAACTGGTAAAAAGGTAACTTCAGCAGTTGGAATGTATGCAAAGCCCACTGTGACCGTAAAGGTGTCAAGAAACTTAAATGACAACGCTTATCAGTATCCAATAACTAGAATGTGCTTCAGAAATTCCAACTTTGTATCACTACAAAGTCTTATCCAAAACCAGTTACATACTACCAATGCCATGGAAGAGTCATCCTTCCTTAGACAGGAACTGGGGTTCCCCCGTGGCCTAATGGTAAGTGCGCTTGTCAACTGGCTTTGAGGGCGTGGGTTCAAATCTCACCCCGGGAACTCACTTTAGTCCGAGCCCATGAGACATTAAATGGAGGCGGGTTGTTGACCCTAGGCATCCCTGAATTAATAGGGTATGTGCCAGACTCAGTCTTCTCATCTCATCATCATACGGCGATCGCCTGCCTCGATATAGCCCAACTCAGGTGCTGTACCCACTCAACATGCACCCATCGGCCCTACGTCTATTTCAGTTAGGCAAATATCTGTCGGCTCACAGATGTCCACCCAACATTGGACCACCTGTGATGATAGGCGTTCTGATCAATGCCGAAAGAAAAGAAAGTGGCCCTAAGCCTGTTACATGCTGGCCCAATATCCATACACTGACGGTTTGCCGATGGTGGCCCAATCTATTGGACCTGCATTGGACCAGCTGCTGTTATATGAATGATAATTAATGCAGAAATTATGAAAGTGGCCCATCATCTGTTACACGCCGGCCCAATGTCCATACCCTGATGGTTTGCCGATGGTGGCCCACTCTAGCGGACCTGCATCGGACCAGCTACTGTTATAGGCATGATAATTAATGCAGAAATTATTAAAGTGGCCCATCATCTATTACAGGCTGGCCCAATATCCATGCCCTGATGGTTTGCCGATGGTGGCCTACTCTAGTGAACCTGCATCGGACCAGCTGCTGTTATTTGCATGATAATTAATGCAGAAATTACTAAAGTGGCCCAACGTCTATTAAACACTGGCCCAATATCCACACCCTGATGGTTTGCCGATGGCGGCCCAATCTACTGGACCTGCATCGGATCAGCTGCTGTTATATGGATGACGATTAATGCAGAAATTATGAAAGTGGCCCATCATCTGTTACACACTGGCCCAATATCCATACCCTGATGGTTTGCCGATTATGGCCCACTCTAGTGGACCTGCATCGGACCAGCTGCTGTTATATGTAGAAATTATCAAAGTGGCCCAACGTCTGTTACAAGCTGGCCCAATACCCATTCCCTGATCATTTGCCAATGGTGGCTCTCTGCAGGCCGATCATGGTCAAACAACTGTTCATACTATCCATATTAGGTGATGCATAAATTTATAAAAGTGGTCCAATTTCAACTCAACGTTCTCCCAATATATGTGATATGAGCAGTTGCCAATGTTAGCCCAATCTATTGGCCAGTCATCCAGTCAACCACTACCATAACACTCTTGAGCTGCGCATATCCCAGTCAACATTGTGATGATGGCTGGATGATAGCCTAATGTCCGCGATTTCATCGGTCCAATATCGGCGGCCGAAATTGGCCCAATGGTGGCACGATGTTGTGCCCAACATCCAGCCACCGTTGATCTGCCGTCGGCCCTCGTTGATATCTACCCAGTAGTGCTCGATGTTATACCACCGGTTGGAACCAACATCCTGCCACAATTGGCTGGACATGCGCCCAATGTTGATATCTGCCCAATAGTGGCCTGATGTTGTGCCACCTATTAGAACCAACATACTGACACCATTGACTGAACATCCGCACAACGTTGATATCTGCCCGATGGTGGCCCGATGTGGTGCCACCTATTATAACCAACATCCTGCCACAATTGGCCGGACTTCCGCCCGACGTTGATATCTGCTATCCGCTGTTGTGCCACCTGATAGAATCAACATCCTGCCACCAATGGCCAGACATGGTGGCCCAATGTCGTACCCCTTGGTTGAACTAACATCCTGTCACCCTCGGCCCCACGCATGACGCAACGTTGGTCTCAGCATAATGGTGGCCCGATGGTATACCACCTATAAGCCCAACAGCATGCCACCATTGGACAGTCATCTGCCCGACGTTGATATCTGCCCGATGGTGGCCCGATGTTATACCACCGGTCAGAACCAGCACCCTGCCACCATTGGCTGGACATCCGCCCAACGTGCGACATGTGGCCCATGACTGGTATGCCAGCACTGGCCCGACATCAGTGCACCAACATTGGCCCGTCATCAGTAAACCAACATTGGCCCGATGTAATTTTGCTCATCGGCCCGACGCATGGCCCTATGTTGGCATCAGCCCAATGGTGGCCCAATGGTGGTCCAATGGTGGCTCAATGTTATAATATATAATGGCCCATCATCTGGCCAACCACCACCATATCAATCTTAAACTGATCATATAGAAGTGGCCCAATGTTGGCTCCACACTCTCCCAATATCAGTTATACGAGGAGTTGCAGATGTTGGCTCAACCACTACTATTACTATCTTAAACTGATAATATAAAAGTGGTCCGATATCGATTCAATGCTTTCCCAATACTGGTTAGACGACAAGGTGCTGATGTTGGCCCAACCTTTCTGCCCAACATCTGGTAAACCATTAACATAGCCATCCGAAATTGAACATATAAAGTGGCCCAATGTTGGTTCAATGCTCCTCCGATATCAGCTATGCGACGCGCTGCCGATGTTGGCCCAACCTATTGGCCCAACATCTGGCCAACCGTTACTTTTATTATCTTAAACTGAGAATATAAAAGTGGTCCGATGTCGGTTCAATGCTTTCCCAATACTGGTTACACGATGAGTTGCCGATGTTGGCCCAACAGGTTGGCCCACCCTATTGGCCCAACATCTGGCCAACCATTACTAGAGCTATCACAAATTGAACATATAAAAGTGGTCCAATGTTGGTTCAACGCTCTTCAGATATCAGCTATGCGACCAGCTGCCAATGTTGGCCCAACCTATTGGCCCAACATCTGGCCAACCATTACTTTTATTATCTTAAACTGAGAATATAAAAGTGGTCCGATGTCGTTTCAATGCTTTCCCAATACTGGTTATACGATGAGTTGCCGATGTTGGCCCAACAGGTTGGCCCACCCTATTGGCCCAACATCTGGCCAACCATTACTAGAGCCATCACAAATTGAACATATAAAAGAGGCCCAATGTTGGTTCAACGCTCTTCCGATATCAGCTATGCGACCAGCTGCCAATGTTAGCCCAACCTATTGGCCCAACATCTGGCCAACCGCTACTTTTATTATCTTAAACTGAGAATATAAAAGTGGTCCGATGTCAGTTCAATGCTTTCCCAATACTGGTTATACGATGAGTTGCCGATGTTGGCCCACCCTATTGGCCCAACATCTGACCAACCATTACTAGAGCCATCACAAATTGAACATATAAAAGAGGCCCAATGTTGGTTCAACGCACTTCCGATATCAGCTATGCAACGGGCTGCCGATGTTGGCCCAACCTATTGGCCCAACATCTGGCCAACCGTTACTTTTATTATCTTAAACTGAGAATATAAAAGTGGTCCGATGTCGGTTCAATGCTTTCCCAATACTGGTTACACGATGAGTTGCCGAAGTTGGCCCAACAGGTTGGCCCACCCTATTGGCCCAACATCTGGCCAACCATTACTAGAGCTATCACAAATTGAACATATAAAAGTGGTCCAATGTTGGTTCAACGCTCTTCAGATATCAGCTATGCGACCAGCTGCCAATGTTGGCCCAACCTATTGGCCCAACATCTGGCCAACCATTACTTTTATTATCTTAAACTGAGAATATAAAAGTGGTCCGATGTCGTTTCAATGCTTTCCCAATACTGGTTATACGATGAGTTGCCGATGTTGGCCCAACAGGTTGGCCCACCCTATTGGCCCAACATCTGGCCAACCATTACTAGAGCCATCACAAATTGAACATATAAAAGAGGCCCAATGTTGGTTCAACGCTCTTCCGATATCAGCTATGCGACCAGCTGCCAATGTTAGCCCAACCTATTGGCCCAACATCTGGCCAACCGCTACTTTTATTATCTTAAACTGAGAATATAAAAGTGGTCCGATGTCGGTTCAATGCTTTCCCAATACTGGTTATACGATGAGTTGCCGATGTTTGCCCACCCTATTGGCCCAACATCTGACCAACCATTACTAGAGCCATCACAAATTGAACATATAAAAGAGGCCCAATGTTGGGACTCTTCCGATATCAGCTATGCAACGGGCTGCCGATGTTGGCCCAACCTATTGGCCCAACATCTAGCCAACCGTTACTTTATTATCTTAAACTGAGAATATAAAAGTGGTCCGATGTCGGTTCAATGCTTTCCCAATACTGGTTACACGATGAGTTGCCGATGTTGGCCCAACAGGTTGGCCCACCCTATTGGCCCAACATCTGGCCAACCATTACTAGAGCTATCACAAATTGAACATATAAAAGTGGTCCAATGTTGGTTCAATGCTCTTCAGATAATAGCTATGCGACCAGCTGCCAATGTTGGCCCAACCTATTGGACCAACATCTGGCCAACCATTACTTTTATTATCTTAAACTGATAATATAAAAGTGGTCCGATGTCGGTTCAATGCTTTCCCAATACTGGTTACACGACGAGTTGCCAATGTTGGCCCAACCTTTTGGCCCAACATCTGGCCAACCATTAACATAGCCATCTGAAATTGAACATATAAAAGAGGCCCAATGTTGGTAGAATGCTCTTCCGATATCAGTTGTGCAGGGAGCTGCCGATGTTGGCTCACCCTATTGGCCCAACATCTGGCCAACTGCTACTTTTACTATCTCAAACTGGGAATATAAAAGTGGCCCAATGTTGGTACAACGCTCTTCCGATATCAGTTATGCGAGAAGGTGCCGATGTTTAAAAGTGGTTCAATGGTGGTTGAACACTCTCCTGATATCTGTTACACAAGCACTCCAGAGGAGTTGCCGATATTGGCCCAAGCCCTTGGCCCAACATATGGCCAACCATTACTATAACCAAAATCTAAAAAGAGGGTCTAATTTTGATAATCCAATGAGTTACCAATATTGGCCCACTTTCTTGGTTCTATGCTCAGCACTGGTTTAACTATCTCTATGCATGAAATATTTGGTAGTAGACACGCATCGGATAAATGCTGGGCCGCTTTCGATGTTGGTCCACTCCTGTGGCGCGGCCCTACTTTGAACCAACTACGGTCATAATCATATTCGATGCAGAAGCACACAATTTTTATAAAAATTGCCCTAGGCTGGCTCAGTGTTGGCCTGATGTCAGAAACCCAAAAGCTGCTGATACATTGATAGACATGGCCTAACATCGGCCCACCCCTGTGTTACCAACGTTGGACCAACGTGGAACCATCATTGGCCCACAATAGAATTTAGTCTCGCACTCGAAGGTTAATTCTTTTATGACATTTCATGCAGTGTGGAATTAGTGCACAAGTGCACCAAGCTCCAATGAAGGAAACTTATCTTTCTTTAGAACATCATAAATGACTTTTCATAGCAATCTGATGCTATTACAATTGAAGAAAATAATTGCTGAAGATCTTGCTGCGGGATGATTCCCCATTTTGGAAAGCAGCAGCTTGAAAGCTGCTCCATGAAGAATGAAGATTTGCTGGATTCTCAGTGGTAGATGGAGTTTTATATTTCCTACATTTATGAGTTATGTCAATGGGTTTCAGAGATTCAGACAGCCACAAATGTATATATTTATTAAAAGGAATTTAAACCATTTTGGACAACTGATTGCTGCATGTAAACAATTTGCATTCATATGGTGGGCCGACGTTTAGCCGATGTGGCATTTTTCTGGCATGCTGCTGCTGTTTGGTCTTTTGAAATAATTAATGTTAGCACAGAAATTGGTGTCAAAATCATTTTATGATTTAGAATGTGTGTGATAATTTTCTTTTATAAACATAAAAATTAATAATTTACTTGTTAATTAGGTAATGCCGGACCAACACCAGACTGTCATTTGACTAATGCTGGACCTAAAGCTGGACCTTAAGCAGGACCTAAAGCCGCACAAAGCTTGGATGAAGTTCGTACAACAGTGTGACAAAGCTGGCGAGGTGGAAACAACAGGGATACCGGGGTAAGTTGTACCACGGGGTAAATTGTGCCGCCCACTGTTGGGGTGAAATGAAGAGCTTGGCAAAGAAGGCTGTGGTAAACAGCCTCTGTTCACTAGCAGACAGCTTTGGTCTATTAATAGCCAAGCAGTGTGACCTAATTAATGCCCTGCTGGTCAAGCCTCTTTGAGCATGAGCAGTTCCTATTAGCAATCAACTAATTTCAAATCAGTGGGCTTTCAACAGCCAAAGGGATAACTGCTCAAGCTTTAACTATTTGAAATGGTATGTAGAATTTTTCATATGGATTGGGAGTTTGTATGTATGTTTATCGAAACCTTTAATTGTTTGTTTATTGTTGTTTTAACCTACTAACTTTATAATCTCTCTGTTTGACATGTACATTCCATTGATCAGCTGACTGTCTGAAATTTCAATTTGATAGTAGCTATATGCTAAACAACATATTTATTGTTTATAGGTTAACATTTGAAGACTACCACAACACCAATTCTGGATCTGATGCAAGGGTTACTACAGTTCGTAAGTAAATTATTGTGTTTGGATAACTTTGATATTTAGACGATAATTGATTGATATTTGATGTAACATTATGTAGTGTTTTATTTGATAAGATTTTAATGTTGTTAACTTTCTAATAATTCATACATTTAAGTCATTATGATACTTAAAAGCTAATTCTACATTTAAGCAAATTCATAATTTATTGTGTATTGCTAAGAGTTTACTTTTATACCCAGCACTTATCTATGATTGATTTGCAAAGACTGTGCGGCAGCAAACCCTCATAAATGTCCATTCATAATACATTAATGTTAAGATAATTGATTTACATTAATGATAAGATAATTGACTTAAATGTTTGTTTTAACATAGTATTTGAGGTGTTTCTTTGTATCAATTTTAGATTCACCGATCGTGATTGTGATATGATTCTTTATGATGACGATTACGATGATCTCGTCAAATGAAGTGGCGGCGGAATTCTATGAAGGCAATGCCTCCCATATGTACCCACTTGGTCAACATTATTAGGCATCAAGAAAAAAATACCAAGTATGCAGGTATGAAAAACTACACTCATAAATTCAATTTCCTTGCTGAATACTTAAAGTGTCGAGGACTAAAATTCTTGTTTCTCAGTCTTTTGGTATTTGCAATAAGGTTATGTCCCTCTGGTAAGATGGGGTTAGGGGGGAAATCCAGATATTTGTTAGATTTCATCTTGCATTCTTTGTTTATTTTTGACAACTAGTTTTATCCAGAAAATCAATTTGGCGTAAGTTGTGCCGTTTGGACAGCGGTGAGTTGTGCCAATGGTATGATATAAAATTATTTATCTTTTTTTGTCTTCATTTTACGCAAGGGCTTCATGTGTTGTGAAATAAATTACACTGAAAGGAACATGTGTCAAAAGTGCTATACCGCCCTCTAAACAATACATAATTCTCTGTCTCTGTTCGGGACTGTCAAGTGGCAACAGAATGCTGACAGTCCCTGGAAAATCGAATTGGGTCAACAATAATTTGATCTGTTTTGGACAGATCACCAGATCAGGTCGAACAACAGCTGTCCATATTACTACGCCAAACTACTTTCACAATGCATGGTTGCTGGCAAATATCCAGTCCAGTGCTTTGAATGAAAATGTTTGGAGATCATGATACAAATAGAAAGTTTTGAAACTTTAGCATACACTTTGCCTGTAAAAGGGATGATTTTACTCATCAGAAGTTTGATGGTATTCAATCTACTTATGCCATTTACTACATAATAAATTGTTGTCAGAAAAGGGTCCAAAAAGAATGCATTCTCACTTATTCACTTGTCCATACAAAGCCGATGTTTTTGTTTTGTGATAGGCCTAGCAAAAATGCTCAATTGTATTTATTCTGTTACTTTATGGAGATTTATGAACTAGAACAATAATATAATTCACAATTTCATAAAAGCTGTGTTACACTCAGCAAAATGTCTTGTCCATGCCACAAGTGGCCCCCTCTATACTGGCAATATATGTGAACTACAATGTATACATCCTCCATGAGAAAAAATAGTTCCAACTTGTTTTGGTATTTACAAGCTGTCTGCTTAAAATCGAAGCCAACAAAAGTCAGATTAGACACTTGCAGCATTTTTGGAAATAAATTAGACCATCACTAAATGATGGAACTGTCCTGGTCTCTTCCACACTGTCCTGGTTTCTTCCAGAGGTCGAAATTCTGTTGACCGCTCACAGGAGCTCGCGAATTTTACGCCCTAGGTGGCAGCAAATAGCGGTCAACTTGTAGACAGCATAATTCTAGTTTTTGCAGCATTTTAAATTTTTGCTTAAAATGGCTCATAAATGTTTCATTAGTTTCATGTAACATGTCAGCCATAAGTTAAAAACATGGTACAAATGATCTATCGGAAGAAACACGTGAACTACAAGGTGTTTTTGAATAAATTAAGCAGAACAACTTACCCCAGCATGCGGCACAACTTACCCGGCACCTGGCCAAGTTGTGCTAATTGACCTACTTTTTTCCAATGCCTACCACGATCTTTCCAATAGTCAGACTGCCCTGAAACTTCGGTCGATTCTGACAAATGTATTATATTGTGATACCGGATTTTCAGATTGCATGATTTTAAGTTTTGGTTTTTCAGAAAATAGGCCAAAGTGAGCTTGAACAAACTTTGGGGTTAAAAAAATTGACAAAGAAAACGGCTAGCGCAGTGCTGTAGAGGAAGGTCAGATGAACATTTTGATGTATCAAACAAAAAAATCAGTTTGGACCTTTTTGAGATGCTGGAGCTTTAATTTCATTATTCACCATCCCAATTCTTAACATGAAATATCCATCAAAAAATGCTCGGAGTTACCTATTTTTCCTGTTAAGTAATATCTAAGATGAAAGTCATTATCCAAAAGTAAAAATATGCAGTCATTGTCTCTGCAGAAAGTATGTATCACTTCATCCAGTCTGATGGGGTGTGATAAACCTATAACAGCTAACATTTCTGGCTAAAGGGCTGAGAAAATGTTTCAAATACCAAGTTGTGTTAGTTATATTATTCATCATCTCTTTGTAACAGGCTTTGTTGAGATTTTTGTGCACTTTATCAAAAATTTTGCCACAGTGAAACAAACATTTCATAACTATGTGAAAGGATAGACACATTTGAGTTTAGACAATGCATGCATAGACTGTTTGTAAGTATCTGCTTCATTACGAAGTTGAATCCCCTGATATTACAAGAACAGTCTTCGCAATTGGCTAATATACAAAAGCAACATCAAAGCTATAAATAAATAACACTATTTGTGCTTAATGAATTTCGAGTACTTAAATGGATGTTGGTTGTTTAATGTTGATGCAGGTTATCTGGCATCCAAAATCAATCAGTCTTTAATCAAATAGAACAACAAAAATAGAATACATTCAGTAAATTATGTGAAAATGTTGTTAATATAAACATGTGCAACTTTTGCATATCAAGACTGTTTTGTCAAAGTTTTTTTACTTCATAGTTAACTAAATGCTTACAAACATTCTATCCGTGCATGTGTTTTCTGGTGATTCACAAAACTTTTGGCTCCACTTTACATGGTTGCAAAAGTATATGTTTCACAGCAGTGCATTTTTTAACATAGTAACTGGGAGACCAAATGGTATCCCAGTGGACAGATCTGGTCTCCCAGTCAAGGTCAAATTGGTGTCACTGGGAGACCAACTTTTCCCAGAAACTCTCATTTATTTCAAATTTGGTTTTCTAGATTTGGAGTTTTTTGGCTCATTTAAACAAAGCCTCCTGCTTCTGTCTTTATGGGAATATTTCTGCATAGATCAGTGTCATCTATGTTATTGAAAATTTTCATAAATTTGAAATTTGTCACATTCCTTTTGGATGAGATTGGCCGAGATATATATTAGCAGTCACCTCAACACTTCAAACTCTATTTTAGAAGCCTATAAATATAGCTAGTGGATCTGAAATTGATTTATACTGCCAAGATGTCGTGCATCGCGCATCACACGTTGCAGTGGTACGGAGAACGGTTTAAGGTTGTTCCGTTGGTCTCCCAGTCGAAAATCGTTAAAAAATGCTCTGTTTCACAGTGGTGAAATTCCATTATAAAACACACAAAACGACAATATCACACCATAGGTTAAAAAGTGTTGTAGATTATACTACAATTATTCACCAGAATGATGAGACTAAAAAGGAAAAGTTGGCAAACAAACATATTTTATAAATTTTCTGAGAAATGTTTACTGTTATAGGTTTATCGCACTCTGTCAGTCTGGATGAAGTGGTATGTACTTTCTCTTGTGGTGATGATTGCATATTTCTTCTTCTGAATAATTTCTTTTATCTTAGATATTAGGGGGAACCGGGGCACATTGGGACGTCTTTGAACGTCTACTAATTTTGCTCAATGCTGAAAGCACTGAAGAACTCAGAAGTTTGCATGAATATCACCAATACTATTGAGCTGAAATGCAAGGCATAATAAACTAGACTGCACCTACCCTTTTGCAGCCAGAGAGTCGTAAAAATGACTGTCCCAATGTGCCCCACGTGGCACAGCCGGGGCACATTGGGACATCAATTAAAAAAATCATTTTAACACTCCATGTGCAATAGATATCACACGTAAGTAGTGCATAAGACAATATAATAGTTCATAACTTTAAACAGTTTTAAACATTTAACATAAACTGTCCTGGGTGCGGACATCTATGTAACTAACACACAGTGCTTTGCGACAAATTTGTTCACAGAGCCTGGTAATCCACTATACCTCTATTCACTTTGGCCTGAATACCTGTTGTGTGCTGTCCCAGGTCTTTCAGTTGCCTTGGACACTTAAATGCTGCCATACTAAGTGCGTCCCAATGTGCCCCGAATTCGCTGTCCCAATGAGCCCAATATGACTTTTACACCAAAATGCAAATTTATCGGACACCAGTGAGTGTGTTTATCACGATAGCAATTCATAACTGTGCGTTACGATATATAAAATTCATACAAGCACTGAGGAAGCCTCATTGTTCATGGTTTGTCCACAGAATGGTTCGAATTGAACCTGTTCATATTCACTTTAGTAGTAGGAATTCAAACTTTTGCTTGCCATACTTCTGCATGTGGCTGTAATTTGTCTATAAAACCATGGAAACATCAGGATGTGAAATTACAAGATACGATGGCACTACCATATCATATACCTTGCCAGGATCCAAGAAAACCCCACCTTCCCACAGTGCCCCGCGTGCCCCGGTTCCCCCTACCTACCAGGAAAAATGGGCAATTTTGATTACTTTTTGATGGAGATTCCGTGCTAAGAATAGGGTGTGATAAATTTAAAAAAACTTACACACAAATATCTCAAAAAATTTTTTTGTTTGACACATCAAAATGTTCATCTGACCTTCCTCTACATCACTGCACTAATCTTTTTTTTTTTGGCCAATTTTTTTAATCCCAAAGTTTGTTCAATCTCACTGTGAGGCCCAGCGTAAAAAATGGCACAACTTACCTTGTGTCCCCCTGTATTAACAATAACATGAACACAATGATGACTGGGTGGCTGAGTGGTGCCTGCCTGCGCCGCTAAAGGTCTTTGGGAACCCGAAATCCCAGCTGGATGTCATTTTTATGTTAAATTGGTGGCCCCTTGTATCAGTGTCTGTGCTGGGCAAGTAAAAGATAACTTACATGGGGTAAAAGCATGTTTAGGACTCCATCTCATTAATCAACCCTGGTGAGCACTCAGAACTTGGCGTAGAGAGCTGCACTTACCATATTTCTATTTATATAGATCTATCTACGACTGATACTAATATATATAAGTTTTAATATAACTGATTTCACTTAAAGGTGCTTGCAATGCCAACTTACTCCTGATATTTGATCTTCTTTCCTCTGCGCAGTCTAGATTATGTCAATTTTTTTGAGTACTTGGTCATGAGGCCTCGTGGCTGGATTCACCCCCCTCTCCGTCCCTCAACAACCATCAGCTCTCTCCAACTATATTTGGCTTTCTTCAGCTACTTTGGTTTCCATCAACTACCTTCAGCTCCCCTCAGCTACCCTCTCTTCCCTTAACTACCCCAAGCTCCCTTCAACAGCTTAAGCTTTCCCTATGCTTCCCTCAATTACCCCATAATAAAACAGTGGTCACCCGTGAGTGTGAGGGTGTATCCTGCCATGAAGCCTGTCATACTTTGGTGCAAGTAAACATTCTGCAACAAACTTTATGTTTACATTTTATCATTGTGTTACTCATTAAGAATTGAACTGCGTACTTTAATTGCAGAGTCAACAAACTTGAAGTTAGATAGGATATTGGATTGTGTGAACCCACACACCCTTGTCTCTCTGAGCTGACCGGATGGATGGACGCCATTGGATGGGTGATCGGGGCTTAACGTCCTTTATTTATGCACTTGGTACGCTAATTAGGACAGAAGGGCAACACAGTAATGAGGTGAAGAATGATTAAAAATGCATCCATCATAGGCCCAGGTGACCCTTCAAGAGCTGGATTCGAACCCTGGACCCAGCGACTGGCAGCCCAGCACGCTACCACGGAGCTAACCCTCCCTCTCAGGCTGATTGGATCTTAGTTATTAGAGGAAAGACAAAATTAAATCAAGAAAACGGACAAGGCTGAAGATGAAACTAGCTGACTGGAATTATCACAAATGGTAGCCTTTCATCATTGAGAAATACACATGGCAATGATCAAGACTGACAAATGCTCTGTTATTTTACACAAGATTTTGCATGATGCACTGATATTGTCTACCAGCTGATATTCACACTGTCTTTTTTGTACAAACTGTATTTTGACTGTAAATTCTAATGATTAAACATAATTTATAATTTTCATAGCATTGTAATAGAAAGACTAAGTGATTTTAACATTGTGACATACGTATGGTTAAAATACTATTTGAATCCAAGCAAGGTGCACTTCTACGAAATTGTTTACCCGTGCTGTACTTCTTATGAATTCTTTGTTCGTTGTGCTTTTAAACATAATTTTCATTTCTGTCTTATTACTGTGGGTGCAGAACAACCTTCTATTATTGGATTTCTTTTGCTACTGATCTGTAAATAAAATTTGACTCACTTTCTTACTAACTTGTAAAGTAACATTGGTGTCCTTTTTGTAACAAAACTGTCACTGTAAGCATGTATAGATGTCCAATGTGTAGCAAATGCTGACGTTGAGCATTTAAGAGAACGTCGGGCTGACATTGTTGTACTGATTTCTGGCCAATGCTGGCTTACCGACCAAGTGGTTTTGAAGTAGGATCAGTAGCGGCAGCATGTTGGCCTGATAGGTGGTGTAACATTGGGCCAGCATTTGGCCACCTTTGGGCTGATACCAATGTCGGACCACGCGTCGGGCCGATGAGCAAAATTACATCGGGCCAATGTTGGTTTACTGATGTCGGGCCAATATTGGTGTACTGATGTTGGGCCAGTGCTGGCATACCGACCATGGGCCAAAGGTAACACGTTGGCCAGATGTCCAACCAATGGTGGCAGAATTCTGGTTCTGATCGGTGGTACAACATCGGGCCACCATCGGGCAGATATCAACGCCGGGCAGATGTCTGTCCCATGGTGGCATGCTGTTGGGCTTATAGGTGGCACAACAGCGAACCACCATCGGGCAGATATCAACATCGGGTGGAGGTCTGGCCATTGGTGGCAGGATGTTGGTTCTAACAGGTGGCACAAAAATGGGCCGCCATCGGGCAGATATCAATGTCGGGAAGAAGTCCGGCCAATGGTGGCAGGATGTTGGTTCTAAAGGTGGCACAAGAGTGGGCCACCATCGGGCAGATATCAACGTCGGGAGGAAGTCCGGCCAATGGTGGCACGATGTTGGTTCTAAAGGTGGCACAACATCGGGCCACCATCGGGCAGATATCAACATTGGGCGGATGTCCGGCCAATGGTGGCAGGATGTTGGTTCTAATAAGTGGCACAACATCAGGCCACCATCGGGCAGAGATCAATGTCGGGAAGAAGTCCGGCCAATGGTGGCAGGATGTTGGTTCTAACAGGTGGCACAACATTGGGCCACCATCGGGCAGATATCAACGTTGGGCGGATGTCTGGCCAATGGTGGCAGGATGTTGGTTCCAACCGGTGGTATGACATCAGGCCACCACTGGGTAAATATGAATGATGGGCCGATGGCAGATCAATGGTGGCTGAATGCTGGGCTAATAGGTGGTGCGACATTGCAACACCATTGGGCCGATGCCATCGTCGGCCCATGTGTCGGGCCGATGAGCAAAATTACATCGGGCCAATTTCGGCCGCCGATATTGGGCCGATGAAAACACGGACATTAGGCCATCATCCAGCCACCGTCACAATGTTGACTGGGTAGAGGCATAAAACATAAACAAACAATTAAATGCTGTTACGAACATGTAGCAAGTACTTAGTGTCATCCAATTTCTATACATAAAACTATATACATAATAAATTATTGCAACAATGTGAAAAGCCAATTAAAATCAAGACTTTTAACAGACGAGGTGTTAACATCATCCAAAACGAGCTGGAGTGAATGACGGTCATACATGTAATAATAGCAATACTGTGCATGCCAAACTGTTTGACTGGCTTAAAATAAAACATCGAACAGAGGGCATCTGAGATAAGTTTGGATAGACATGTAGAAACAGTGGGACAGGGACACATGTGATATTGTTGATTGTCTTGGCCAGATGTCATCACTAAATTGTGAAACTAGAACATACATTAGGGGATATACCATGTGTACACATCGAATCACACTAGATAATATTCATTTCATTCATTCTATGATCACAGTATCATCAAATAAACCAAACGAAACCCAATAGTTTTGTTTCAATTTCTAACTATGCACTGACAAGCACAGTTGGAAAGAGTTAATCAAATGAGTTGTTTGTATCCAACTTAATTAGAAACTTTAATGACAGCTTTACCACATCTGATTGCAGGGTGAAATAAAAGCACAGTAAAGGCCTCAATTGCATTTTGATCAGATAAAAGTAAATTTAGGGTCCTAGAAACCAATTTCTGACATAAAGAAGAAACAGTGCAGTATTTAAGCTTGATCAACAAGTAAATCTGAGAAATTTAGGCATTTTTCATGAGCATACAATTAAAACCATGCTCTGGGCAGACCTTTAAAGTGGGTATAATTTGTCAATTTTAGCATGTAACCAGTGGCCCTTTTTCTGAAGCACTGTCTATTACAGCAATGCTGTAGCCTAATATTTATTTAACATTCTGCCTGTGACATTATCTGTTTACTGTACCTCCCTGGCCTTCTGTAGGGACCATTGGCTGACTTTTCAATATGATGATTATGGCAGCAATGATGTCCAAAGAAAAGGTCTACCTGTAACCATATTTTTGCCAATTTACAGTCAGGAGTTCAAAATGCTGGCTGGAGGGTATTTTTATGTAATAATTCGCCGAATTTGGTACTTTTGCCTAGATATGATATTGGTTTAATAAATTTAAGCAAATAAATTCCAATGGCCACTGATTATTGTAAGATACAAGAAGCTTTAATGGCTAAAATCGATGTCCGTCCATTACGTCCACAACTGATTTTTTGGTAATTTAAATGAATTAAAGACCAGCTAACACATCAACTGAGATGGAAATGCATGTCTCTCTCTCTCTACCTATGTATGCAACTGAAAAATTAAAAAACACAATGAATTTAACTTATACACTGGACACTAGGCCAAAAAGTGTTAAGGTCCGTCCATTACGTTCACAAAAATGTTCAAATCAGTCTGAGGACTGATGTTTGGAGGTCTGGTATGTTACAACTAAAGCAGAGATACCATGTTTAGTGACAAATTTGGATTATTTTAGTGAATGCTGACAAGGCTCAGAAATTGAATTGGTCACAGTTCTTGCAAACTGTCCATATCACACCAGCGAAAACTGTCGAAAAGCCAATGGTCCATTTCAGCAGAAAAACCTAGATTTTTATGGAACTTTCATAATGTAGTTCATAGCAGCCCAGCAAATACCTGTACTGTCTTGATTTATTAGACAAACATAATTCTGTGTTCTACACATCATTAGGTTTAAACAGATGTATTACACTTACACTTTTGATGAAAATAATACTTAGGTCATAGGGGCCAAATATTGAGGCGCTTACTGTGCTTTCACCCTGCAACATGCACAGCATTTAATTGCATGTCAGATGCTTTTCTGATGGTATTTATCCCTTTCACAGATCATTTCATCCTTTTGATGCAGCAGTAATCAATCTGTTGTGGGTCAAAAGATATTTTTATGATCAAATTGAGACACAAGATTGCTTTTCACATCCACAAGCTATGGAATCATCATCAAACATTTTAAAAGCTTTCTAAATGTCTTTCTGAATTCTAATATGAATATGCAAAAAATCGGCATGCACTGAGATTACGCAACATTGCACAACATCCCGCTGGTCTGACACATCATCATGACAGTCAATGCAGGAAATATTTTTGAACTGGGTGTCATTTCAAGAAAACATTTTTGTTATGGAAAACCCCTCGTGTTATTTCAGCCATGGTGTAAAAAATCCGGAAATGAATCACTAATTTTAAATGGCAATCAAAACTGTTTAATTATATTAACAGACTATGGATTGATATTAAGTCTCCAAATATTAATTTCAACTTTTGTGAAGATTAAATTTAAGAAAAAAGAATCCTGCAAGCTACAATAAAAACGTGTCTTTTTGTTTATTTTCTAGAAAACTCCTAGTATTTTAATATCTGGGTCAAAATTTGGTAAGTCTGAAATTCTTGTCTCTGGTGTTTAACAATAATTCATGATGACAGAAAGGCACATGCAGGACCTCTTGATGTCATTTGTCATAGACAAGGATATTATCAAAATTTCTGACACTATAAATATGTGGAAGATTATTTTTATCCCATCCAAAAATGGCATTGAAGTGGCCAACCCCCCTGAAAATGGCCTGTCTCCACCAACATTTTCTTTGAAAGATTGCTTCACAAAAACTTGCACAGGATCCTGATTCAATCAAACTCTTCCATACATGGAGACTTGACTATCACTCTTCTAAAATATAGTTTCCAATTTCTGAAATAATATCCAATATAAGAGCAGGAAGTTGTTGTGTCAATGTCTCCAATATTGGGTCATTAGCATCACACCAGTTTGGTTTCTCAATAAACATGAAAGGGACGCACATTTTGTGAGAAAACCTTGTGTCTAACGTTGTCTGAGAACCCAAGAAAATAACTGCGCTATCTGTAGCTCTGTATCATTTGTGTGAACCAAAATATTTGAGTATTTCTGTTGGCATGTCGGTTGTCCTATCTTAATTTGTCATTAGCAAACGCCTTGCTGCTCTATTTTGACTGCCTATTTCTGGACCAGAATCAATATGAACATGCTTCTGGTGTTCATAAGATCATTGCATGCACAAATTGCCAGATTGCCAGTTTTGCACTGGTCCCTACAAAGATTTTTATCTTAATTATCATTAGCATCACGCTGTCATTAGCATCACTACAAAAAATGGCTTCTTTCCTTTACCTCACTAAAATTGCGTTGCAGGTGACAGGAGTTGAAATTGTGTCCAATATATATTATCAATTAATGTTTTAACAAAATAATACACAGAATTTTTGCATTTTCCTTGCATCTGACATGCTAAGTAGGAATTTTGACGCTTCTCTGAGATAACTAATCAAATATGGGGTGTCAGTGACATTTTACCATTGTCTAGCACCTGAAATATTGTTCAGCAAAGACATTGGGCACTGGAGTGGGAGTGGAGATCATCTTTATTATTCAGAATCCAAACTATTGGTGAAAAGATAATTTTTGTTTCTGTTTGTAAATTTCTAATTCAAGATTGTTCTATCTTAATAAGTATTGGTCGTAGAGATCTGAAATATAGCTCAATGTTTGCAGAATAGCCACTTTCCCATATGTTGGCAATACATTCTTCAGCTCTAAGTGGTGCGGATTTCAAGTTATAGGCATGATGCTAATGACACACATATTCGGTATTTAATTGACCAAAATGCATTATCTCACAAATAATTGGTGCTAGTTATAAGTGTGATTTTAATGACGGTCAAAAAACATCACAGCTGTAAATATCACCTCATTACAGATCAGCTGAGCATTTGGGACCCTTGGACATGACAGTGCAGTGATAGCTGATTGTTTGACCTACCCAATGCCAACTTAAAAAGGCATTTCCGGGCTAAAAAAATTTTCAAATTTTTTTCAGCTGAAATTTCAAGGTTTTCAAATTTTGACCCATCTGTATGAGCTATGTGTTCACTGTCCACCCTTGTCTAACCATGGCAGGGAAACCAGTTCTTCAAACAATAAAGACTGTCATATGAAGAGATCTCGAGTCACGGACTACCTGAGAGAAAGAAAAAATTAAAGTGAAAAACCATGTAAATGCACCTGCTTTTTAGGCAGCAAGGCATTTACCCTGTATATCGACAGCTTGGGGGCATCCCAGTAAAGATTTGTTTGGGCAATTTGTTGATAAAAAGAAGTCTGCACAACTAAATTGTAAAAATAAATAATAAGTCATAGATTGATTGTCGAATTGCTATATTTGAGTACTTGTGGGCACTAACTTTATGCTGTTAAATAAACAGCCACAAACAGTCTGTAGTACAATATGGAATGTAAAAAATACATTTTTAATTCATAATTTCTCTGTTTGTTCTCACTTTTAGACCTATAAAAATTATTGAAATTTATGATTTCACTGATGGTATATTTTTCCAGTAAATTTTCATATCGGACAAAGTTTGGCTGTATTTTTAACAACATAAAGTAGTCACCCAAAACTGAGCAAATACATGTACGTTTTGCCATAAATTCAACCTTTCTATTTTAGAATCATTGAACAGATGTTATCAGAAATAGGTGTGGACAGGTGCTTAGGCATACAAATGAATGATGCTCTTGGTCTGGGCCAGATGCCACAAGCAAAATTTGGTATTTGGCAACGGTTTTTATGATTGTCAAAATAAGCTCTGTATACAACAACAAAAGAAATGTGGGAATATTTCAAATGTATATCTAGTTGCCCTAGAGTGTACTCCTCTTCTTTATTAAAGTGATAGTGCTATCAATCAAGTACTAGACTCATTATTTATCGTGGAGACGAAGACCTCTATTTATGAAGTAACAACCAAAACCAGAAGTGTTAATTGAATGAGTTGTTTGCATCCAACTTAATTAAAAACCTTAATGGCTGCTTGGCCACATCTTAATTGCCTGTCAGAGTGTGTTTATAACTTTCACAGATCATTTTCCAATGTTGATGCAGCAGTAATCAATCTGCTATCGGATGAAAGATTTTTTCTGATCTGACTTCAGACGGTAGATTGCTTTCAAGATCCACAAGCTACAAAATTGTGATCTGACATTTTAAGAGCCTTCCTTTTATTTTCTTAGTGTCTTTCTGAATGCTAACATGCTATAAATCACTACACAGTTTATTTGATACGAGGATTCTATGAACACTTTTGCCATGCAACTTCCCACGCCATCTAACAGACCAGTCTCAGAAACTTAAATTGTGACTGTCAATAGTCAAGGAGTTAACATGTAAAATTGTCAGTCAGATCCTTGCTTTTCCAATGGTAAAAGAGTAATGGTAAGGCCAAAACAATTTTGTTAAAATGCATGGCTGACTGATGCAACAGAAGTGCAATTGTGTTGCTATTTACTAATTCTAGCAAAATGACGTCTCACACAACCATAAAAGATCACACAAGTTTACATAAAATCAACGAAGAAGCATACCTGAATTTGAATGTATGAATGTTATTTTGATTCCATCTAACTTTAAAAACTTGGTGTTTTGCAGGCATGAGGCTTTCTACATGCAGCCAACATAAGACCAATACAACAAAATTACAAATAAATAATATTAGCGATAATCGCTATCTAACATTACACTTCAGTCTTGTGAGGATGACATCCGAACTGAGTTCAATGGATTTGGGTGCTTTGTATTTGGTTCAGTACACTTAAGCTCTTTACTCAGAATTCCTCAGATTCCTTTGATTTCTCCATAAGCTCTTTGTTCAATTATGGACTTCTGGAATTCTGCGCCAGATTTAATCTCGAATAATCTGACTGTGGATCTTCACAGAGGCTCAAGTCAGCCAGCAAAATCACTTCACAGACACAGAGTGATGTCAATTTTGCATGCACTGAAAAGTAAAAACCCACATAATGCCATATTGTCAGACCTGAACTTCAAAGAACTCTTCTACATCTACAACATGCCAGTCTATCCTTGGCAAAAAGGCAACATTTCCTGGAAAGAACTTAATCTGTGCAGTGAACACAATTTTTACAGTTTGTCTCATTGAGATCAACGTGCATGTTTAAACATGTTAAATTTAGCCAGATATTTCTAAAAAAATGCAAACAAAAATAGAATTCCTATTGCTTACTGTTCTTTTGAACTGTCATACAGTTTCAAAAGAAATCCCATATTCTATCCAGAATTGTTTCACAAATTTTTACAGCCTTTGAGGTGGGGATTGACTTTAGCATGTGAAAACTAGGCAAAAACTAAGCCATTGCCTTCTCAGTGTAATTTAATGTATTCACGGTGACAACTTGATGCCTGAGACTTGTTAGATGTTGTGGGATGACACTTGTCAAAAGTGTTGATAAAATCCAAGTATCAACTGTTCTGTGTGTTGATTTATTGCATGTTAGCATTCAGAAAGACATTGAGGAAAAATAGAGAAAGCTTTTAAGATGTTAGATCACCATTTTGTAGCTTGTGGATCTTGAAAGCAATCTGGCGCCCCAAGTCAGATCAGAAAAAAATCTTTCATCCCTCAATAGATTGATTGCTGCTGCATCGAAATAACGGAATGATCTGTGAAAGTTATAAACGCCATCTAATAAGCATCTGACAGGCAATTAAATGGTGCAATTTGATGTGGCAAAGCTGCCATTAAAGTTTTTAATTAAGATGGAGCAAACAGCCAATTTAATTAACCATTTCTGGCTGTGATGGTTTCTGCAAAAATAGAGGTCTACAAATAAATACTTTTTCCATTAAGTTTTTTGTTATTATGTTGTTATCTATACATCTTTACTTTTTTGTAATCTCATGTCTAATGAGGCTAATAAAATCTTATGTCTTATAATACTATGATCATGGAATAAACAAAATTAGTATTTTCTTGTGTAACTCGATATCTATATATATACGGCATATTCCCATATTCATTGTTTGGCAATATGTTGCTTTTATGAAAGCTTTTGACAATTGGCAAGGTATGCGGTGACATCTGGCCAAGTCAAAGAGCATTATCATCTGCATTCCAATGTACCTGTCCAGACTCATCTCTCAATATATAATTATATTATATATATATATATATATATATATATGTAAATAAAGCCACTCAGTTTAGTACATAGACACTAGGCTACACGATATTGCCATTATTTTGCACTTGATCACAGTGGGCATGGGCTGTGAAGTGATTTTGTCATTATAACCAATATCATATTTTGTATGTATATACATCTGGATAATTTTCAATATTACATAAAAAGTATAAAATTGTTGTAATTGGAATGTTCAAACTAACTTCAAAATGTACCTTAGCAAAAACATTGTATGTCTGGAATGAAATCTATATAATGTAAATTTGCTAATGATGGATTAACTGTTTTGATTATTCTGATATTGTTAATATGTTTTGACTGGCCAGCTTGATAAGCTTTTACTTCCCTGGCTAATAAAGATACATACATACATACATGAATAAACTCCTATAATCACAATTTGAAATTGCATGAATAAATCCTTAACATCAGGATGGATTTATTGTATTTCTATAAAGATTAGCACTTTAGTTTAGGGGCAATTCCGTAAAGTCCGATTCACGGATTTCACAATTTAGCAGCTTGTGCGGGCCTACCATTACACCTCAGCTATTTCATTGTTATCTAGGCATGAGACCAGGTAGTAGGGGTATCAGACAAGCCACCAACCAAAGCTCCAAGTGTAACAGGAGCTGACCTACAAGCCAAATATCATGGTGTCGGACGTACATCACACGGTGTATGTCCGACACCATGAAATTTGGCAATATCTCAACTCCTGTTAGACTTTGAGCTTTGGTTGGTAGCTTGTCTGATACCCCTACTACCTGGTCTCATGCCTAGATAAATATGAAATAGCTGAGGTGTAATGGTAGGCCTGCACGAACTGCAAAAGTGTCAAATATGTGAATCAGACTTTACGGAATTGCCCTTAGGTTGAAGTTAGACTACACAATGTTACTCAAGCCAGGAATCATTCTACTGCATACAACTGTTCAATTAATCACACCTGCTTGTCTTTGATGATGCCAGCACTCTACGGTAGTAATTAGCTTAAGAGTCTAAATTGGCTGTCCTCACTGTCACAGTGATTAATTACGTGTTAGATCTAATATATATATATATACAGAAACGGATGATGCCAAGAGCTTTCTGCACTTCGATAGAAGCATCATATCCTAGCTGATGAAGAGTCACTTCTCCATGGTGATTATGGTAATATGGTACAATTGGTATTGCGATAAAGTTATGAAGTATTCAAATGAAGGTTAAGACTATGTGGAGACAAAAGGTTGGCTCATTCTTTTAGCTAGTTGGTAGCATGCTGGATTGCCAGCTACTGTGTCCAGGGTTTGAATCCAGCTCCTGCCAGGTCACCAGGGCCAATGTTGGCCATTAGTTTCAGTCATCCTTTGCCTCCTTGCCATGTCCTCCTGCCCTGATTAGACTACCAAGTGCATAAACAAAGGATGTCATTCCAATCATGAATTGGAAGCACATTCTAGTTATTGGATACTGATAGAATATCAATTTAATATTCCTATGATTGTTAGACTACCTTTAGCAACCAAACTGTACAAAATTAATTGCTGTATTTGCAGTCTTGGCTCAACTTTTAGGTTTTAGTGTACCAACTTTAAATATGCTGTTAAAAATACATCCAAGCTTTTTCTTTGCAGGATTACCTGTGAAGGTATAAGTTTGCCAAACTGTTAATGTCAATTTTTCCAGCATGTTGCAAAGTGTGAATTTAACAAAAAAATATGCCTTAAATCTGTACATTTTTTTACAGAAACAAAGTGTACTGCTGACATATCTAACAACAAAATGTTGGTTTCCACAAGAAATCAAATACAGCAATTTGATTCTAACTTCTTCATTCCATATTTTACAATTTTATTCTGCAAACCTTTTTTTTATCAACATCCAAACTTGTGATTGAAGCCTAAGCCTTTGCAGGAACACATAAGTTTGAGCCAATTTTACTGACGACACCCAAACAAATCATTGACTTCAAGCTGTCACCATACAGGATGACTGCCTTTCTGCTTCAAAAGGAGGTGCCTTTACACCGTTTTTCACTCTGAAAAAAAAAAGTCTCTGATGTTTTATTTTTTCCTGCTTTAAGTCTGAAACTCGACAATCTTCTTTAAACAGTCTCCAGCATTTATTCTCTGATTCAATTAGTCAAGGGTGGACATCATAATGAATTTAACCATTGCAATTTTGACCGATTTTCTAAAAAAAAACGAGCAAAATCCAAAGGGATGATATTGTGTTCTCATTGCTTTAACAACATTTTTATAAGAAACCGAATCTTCACAAAAGTGTAATGAATATTTGCAGACTCAATATCAAACCTCTTTTCAAAAATTTCCATATGAAGTTTGAGTGCCTTAAGATATTTTGACAAATTTTCTGCATCTAAACGCCTTTGGTGGAACACTATCAAAGATATTTTGAAAATAACACAAAGATCAGAAAAAATTGGTAACCCTGCATCAGATTTATTATTATTTCATCAAAATGAGGAATTGACTCGTGAAAGTTAATAAGTTAGTAAGTCCGCATATTTAATAGACTTGCTGTGGATAGATTTCAATCATATTTAACACATTGCAGTTGAAAAATTATCCTAATTGGTACTCTAATGGCACAATATGAAGTTTATTTCCTTGAAAAATGTAAACAAATAGTTCATGCCGTGGAAAAGCAATGTTTTGTTTACGTTTTGAGCAATGTAGGGCTCTCCTTAAGTCATTTAAGGCTTTATTATCAATTAATCTCATTTAATTATAGAAAAAAATGCAATTCTGTTGGAAGTGTATATTATACTTAAAATCTATCATTTTATCGTCTATAACCACAAGTTGAATTTTACATAGAATCGGCGGACTTACTACCTTTATCACCTTCTGACAGGCATACTAAATTACTAATGCTTCAATTAGGTTTGGCAAAGATACCATTTGAGTTTTTTTAATCAAGGTGATAAAAAAAATCTCATTTAAAAAAGGATAGAATTGAGTTGGTGTGAACAATTGAACTAAGTAACTGTATGAAATTGTATGAGTCTTTTCAAATAGTTCAACCTGCAAAAAATAATGTGAAACTGTAGCAGTGATAAATATAACTGAAATATTGGTATACGACACCTAACTGTGGCCTAAAAATCCGACTTAGAGTTTGCTGCATCATTAATTCAGTCTGCATGTGCCCGGTTTGTGCAACATTATTCGATGACCTTATTTTTTCAAGAAGATGTTGCTTTTTGCGAAGGATAGAATGGCATGCTGTAGATGTAGAACAGTTCTTGAAAGTTCAGGTCTGACAATATGGCATTATGTGTGTTTTCCTTTTTTGGTTGCATGCGAAAGTGACATCACTCCGTGTCTGTGAAGTGTTTTTGCTGGCTGACTTGAGCCTCTGTGAAGATCCACAGTCAGATTATTCAAGATTAAATCTGGCGCAGAATTCCAGAAGTCCATAATTGAACAAAGAGCTTATGGAGAAATCAAAGGAATCTGAGGAATTCTGAGTAAAGAGCTTAAGTGTACTGAACCAAATACAAAGCACCCAAATCCATTGAACTCAGTTCGGATGTCATCCTCACAAGACTGAAGTGTAATGCTAGAAAGTGATTATTGCTCATATATTTTGTGTAATTATGTTTAGATTGTAACATGTCAGACAGCCTTCCAACTGAGCAAGCTAGCATTGAAGATTTGACGCAGTGCCTCCAAAAATTAAAATTACGCGAATCTGTACGCGTGGCCATGTATAACAGTATATATGTGTGTATTGCTTTGTATGTCCGGGGGGGGGGTACTAAAAATACGTGTGAAACCTAAGGGTGGGGTACTAAAAATCCGCATGAAACTCAAGGGGGGTATCAATTTTTGACGGGAAGTTCCAGCAAAACTCCCACCCCCCCAGTCATAAATTCTGAACGGTCCCTTAAACTTTAAAACAAAAAAAATATCCTTCTGATTGTTAAAACTGATTTAAATCATCATTCAGGGTCGAAAGAATATTTGGACAATCCATTTCAATATAGAAT
Source organism: Platynereis dumerilii (assembly GCA_026936325.1). Lineage (NCBI taxonomy): Eukaryota > Metazoa > Annelida > Polychaeta > Phyllodocida > Nereididae > Platynereis > Platynereis dumerilii. The sequence goes on from JAPTHN010000004.1 coordinate 16,126,077, forward strand.
CAAAATGTTCATGGCCTCCAGATTATGATGATTTATCGACATCACCTGACATCACCTGACATCACCTGACATCACCTGACATCACCTGACATCACCTGACATCAAGATAATGTCTGCAACGTCACATTGCAGTCCCCCTGATGTCAAAATAGGTCAAATTGCCTACAAGGTAACATCTGCCTTCTCAATGTTATTTTGTACGTTGACTGTCACAATTTGATGTGTGAGATCTCGCAGATGGGGCAAGATACTACTTGTCAAAGAGTTCATATAACCCTAGTATCAAATGTTCTGTGTGTTGATTTATTGCATGTTAGCATTCAGAAAGACATTGAGGAAAAAATAAGAAAGCTTTTAAGATGTTAGATCACCATTCTGTAGCTTGTGGATCTTCAAGCAATCTGACGCCTCAAGTCATATCAGATCAGAAAAAAATGTTTCATCCCTAAACAGATTGATTGCTGCTGCATCAAAATAATGGAATGATCTGAGAAAGTTATAAACGCCATCTGACAGGCAATTAAATGCTGCAATAAGATGTGGCAAAGCTGTCATTAAAGTTTGTAATCACAGTATCCCCAGTAAATGAGTACACCCCTGCGACTCCTGGATTAATTTGCTCAGAGCTCCACAATCAAGTGAAATAATCCACCAAGTTCATGATATGATATAGCCTAGACCTAGCAGAATGTCCATGTAAACTTTGAAAGATATGCAATCAATTATTTGTAACTGACAAATATTAAAAGGTAAAAGTGCGACAAAATAAGTGAGTACACCCAATGCAAAAGAGACATTGGCATCACCTGAGAAATGAGTAATTATTGCTTATAAGTGGCAGCGAAAATTTTTATTTAGGAAAATGGCATTGTCAGTGTAAATTACATCACATCCACTAAGTTTGTAGCAAAGGACAGCCAATTTCTACTGCCACATTACGAGTGGCAGAGGTTGCATCATATTGTGATGCAAAAGAATCTCTCTCTCCATTGAAATAGCATTGCTGATTTGGGACGACTACCTCAGTTTGTGTTTGCCACTCCACGGCATCTACAGTGGCCATTGGAATTCCCTGCTCTTTTTGTGACATAAAGTTGATGTGATCAGGGGCGTATCTGGAAATGGCCTGAGGGGGAGGGGTTCATTACATGGGGTGAACACAGGGCGCTCCCCAGCTTTTCCTATCTCTTCAGTGTTCATTTTTGGCCTGGGGCGGGGGCCCATGCCCAATGACCCCCCCCTAAATACGCCACTGGATGTGATCTTTTTTATAATTACATACTTTGTGCACATTTTCCATGAGGTTAACATATAAAACTTGCCAATTTTTAGATCACCCCCATGTATATTTTGCATTAGTGTACTCACTTATTTTGCAGCACAGTTATTTTAAACACTCACCACTTACAAATATGAAAGTCCGCACCATTGAAATTTTACAAACACATTTTCTTAGGTCCAAGGGATATCATATGCTAGTTAAGTTGGATTACTTAAGTTAGTTCCTGAATTATAAGCAAATTAGTCAATATGTCGCTAGGGTGTACTCATTTACTGGGGATACTGTAAGTTGGAGCAAACAACTAATTTAATTAACGCTTTCTGGCTGTGGTTATTACTGCATAAATCAAGGTCTAGGAATAAATAATCAGTCTTGTGTAGTTTATTTGATGATACTATGATCATTGAATAAACAAAATGAGTATATTCTAGTTCAATTTTATACATATTATATCTGGCTTGTTCCCATAATAATTTTTTTGTTATTCAATTGTTGACATTCATGAAATCTTTAGGCAATTGGCAAATTCTGCTTGTGGTATTTGGCCCAAAGAGCATTATTCAGCTGTATTCATTATTTCTGTCCAAAGTTATCTCAGAGACCATCTGTTCAATGCTTTCATTGTTGGAAAAGTTATTGCCATCTGAACAGTCTATTTAAACATCATCATAATGTGCATCAGGTATTAAATTTTCCGCAATGTGATTTTTTTTCCCACGTTGTCAGATTAAATGATTTAGATCCCTGATGGTCACTATTTATAATAGCATGAATAATACTATTTTGATATAGATTTATCATTTCCCTAAAGTTTTGCATTTATTTTTGAAGTTTGACTACACTATCTTACTCATACCAGGAATCATTCTGCTGGATACAACTGTTCAATTAATCACACCTGCTAGTCTTTGATGATGCCATCACTCTTCGATAGCTATCAGCTTAAGAGTCTAGATAGGCTTTCCTCACTGTCATGGTGATTTATTACATATTAGATCTGATATATATATATTTGTACCACTCAACAGTGACAATTAGCATTATGTACACCGTTATACATAAAGTCATGTCCAATGGCATGGTGCTTCATTCAATTGACACTGGAGCACTGCAGCATGAGATGTGACATCACAATGGTGTTACCATGGTGACGTCTCAACCTCTCTTTCACATCATCAGTTGTTTTTTTTTTAGGTAAAAATTTGCATCTCCAGAAATAAAGGCGGGGGGGTGCGAATGGTAGTTACTGACACAACCACTTTTTAGCCATTCATTCCTGGAAAATTAATTATTTTGTAACAGTGAAACATCTGAAATGAGACATGTTCCTGATTACATTTTTTTACACAATTTGGCTTGTAATGTTCATAACTTTCTTGTAATAATAGGGGGTTTCATGGTACAAAACAATTGTCCAATAGGTAAATTGTGGGACATGAGATATATACACCCTCGAATATCATGTACAACTCGGCCTTACGGCCTCGTTGTACATTGACATTCTCGGGTGTACATATCTTCATGTCCCACATTTACCCATTAGACAACTGAAATATATACAGAAATAGACGCCATGAGTTTTCTACACATTCATAGAAGCATTGCGACTTATCTCAGGAGGGATGGCTTGTCCATGGCATTTGTAATTCGGTACTTCTGATATTGAGGTAAAGTTATGAAGGGGTATTCCAGATGAGGGTTAAGACTATGCTGAGACACAAGGGTGGCACTTCTAAAGGTCATCCGGGGGGAGGGCCAGCATAGTGGTACTGGGCTGCCAATCCCTGGGTCCAGAGTTCGGATAAAGTTCTAGCCGGGTCACCAGGCCTATGTTTGATATCAGTTTCCATCATTCTTCACCTCATTTCTACATCCTCCTCCTGCCCTGATTTGCCCACCAAGGCAAATCATTCTTCCATCCATCTGAAGCCCGTTTCACACAGAATGCCAAGTTATTAGGTAGCAATGGTTTTTTTCAATAATCCAAAAGTACCTTGAACATTTTAGCGTAGATGACTATGTCGTATGAATTTTAACACGTTCCGTTCACGCAATCCAAAGTTATGGCATATACAAGCAACCAGAGAATTTCCACCTAAACCTTCTTAGCAGCAACAGCGATAAGTTTCAACCAGTTTTAGCGAAAACACCCCAACAAATCTTCACCGAAAGCCTTCAAGCTTTCACCATGCAGGATGACTGCCTTGCCACTTCAAAAGGAGGTGCCGTTAATCCTTTTTCACTCTGACTTCTTTTTAGCTCTTAAGTAGTCTATGACTCGAGACTCTTCTTTAAATATTCTCGAGTGTCTATTCTCAGCTGCGATTAGCCAAGGGTGGACAGTGAACGCACAGCCATTACAAACTGAATCACTTCGATTTTCACTGTGGCAATTTCAGCAGATTTTTAAAAAAAAGAGAGTAACAAACATTTGACGTGTATTCTTATTGCTTGCAGCATTTCTTTTTTCTTCACAAAAGCTACAATGAATATTTTTGGACATGACACAAATTTAAAGTTATTTCTTGCATTAATATTATTGAAAATATTGTAATTTTTGTCTTCACTCACGGTCCATAAAAATTGCTTACTTGGTTTGTAATTACTATTTTTTCTTCAGTGAACAAAAAGTTGAACTATAGATATGGAATACTAGGATCAAGGAATGAACTTTCGCAGTATCTTATTACTTAAAATCCCGGCTGGATGTCGTTCGGATGAGACGTTAAATTGGCGGCCCCTTGTATCAGTGTCTGTGCTGGGCAAGTAAAAGATCCCTCACATGGGGTAAATGTGTAACATGTTGAGGACTCCTGCTCTCTCTCTCATCTCATCAATCAACCCTCGTGAGCGCCCAGAACTGGGCTTAGAGGGCTGCACTTACCATATCTATCTATCTATCTATCTATCTATCTATCTATCTATCTATCTATCTATCTATCTATCTATCTATCTATCTATCTAAATCATCATTTTACTGGACATTGCAACATAATGTGTCAGGTCTGCAGGATGGTGTGTGTTTCTGCCAGAACAGTTCAGAGAATTTGATCATCAAATTTTGTGCGTGCTGATTGATTGCATATTAGCATTTTGTATAACGAGATGATGTAGAAAAGCTTTTAAATGTTCGATTGCAATTCATAGCTTGAAGATCTTTCTCAAGTCAGAGAAATCTGTTTTTTTCCAGACCTGCGTCAGATTGATTATTGTTGCATCAAAATGATTAAATGATCTGTGGATGTTATAAACACCATCAGAAAGGCAATGTAATACTGCAATTAGATGCAGCAAAGCCTCCAGCAAGTAGAAGTTTGTAATCAAGGTGAATCAAACAACTCATTTAAATGATACGTTTTAGCTGTGAATGTAAAAGAATTAACTGGCAACCGCACTAAATTACAGGTCTCTTTACAAATAATATGAATTGTTCAAAGCCTGATGATAGGAGGCAAATTGCTACAAACTTCATACAAACTTAAAAGAACTATTTGTGTAAGAACTAGAAATGTCATAACCGGAAACCGGTGAATGATGCGCTGCCCGGACTGAGTCCTAAGGGAGAATCACACATGTATCCGTAGTTAGTGTATATCCCTCCGTGTAATATTTCAGTCAAATCTTGGCTCACAGGATCAATGCTGTCTTGGCTAAATAAACATTTCCAGGCCATCCCTCTGACCCAAACTATCCACCTGTCTTTGATTTTACTCTCCTGTCTTTCTGCCCAGGAGTAATTTACCAGCTTGTTATTGCTCTCTCATTTACGATTGGCAACACTGCTATTCCTTTTAAAAAAACGTGCAAGCACTTTTAAGAGTTTCTTGCATCTATCTATCTATCTATCTATCTGTCTATCTATATATCAATCTATCTATCTATCTATCTATCTATCTATCTATCTATGTGTTTGGCTGTCTATCTATCTGTCTATCTATCTTGAGGCCTTCCCTTCCTTCCCCCACTACATTCCTCCCTTCATTCCTTTGTTCATTCCTTCCTTCATTCCTTCTTTTCTTCATTCCTTCCTGCATCCTTTCTATCAAATTTGTAAACACTGGATTTAGCTGGCACTAGGATGCTTTAAGGACAGATTTAGTATAAACAATTTGTTGATAACAGCTAACTTTTACAGTTAACATCAAACAGGACTGCTACAAGGTGTGTCATGTTTCTAACACATGTTGATGTAACCTAGTTCCATGTGATAAATGGACATTCTTGAAGTATAAAGTATATGCTGACCTGCTTTTTTCACTTCCCAGGGAATAATTGATATGTGAACAAAAATTAAGGTATGTTTTTCTTTCGGCTTTCTTATCATTGTCAGCTAATAGTAAATAAAATGTCACATGAAATATTGTCCATTAGATTTTTGATATGATTAGCCATAGTCTGGTGCCCTGCTATGTGAATGCATACAGGCCAGAAGACCAGGCTAATGCAGCCATAGCCATGCTGGGAGAGCAGTGTGTGTAGAACTGTGGAAGAAATACTTTCAAATGTCACAATAAAGCCACTAAATGTTAGTTTAAAGATCCGGGGACAAACTTTATGACAGTAATGTAACATACAGTAAAGAAGGGCTGTGAAAGTAGTGGCAGGCCCAGTAGCTGTTACATAAAATTAGGCCTAAATGTTAACATTTCAGTGTGTGCAAAAAATCTTCATTACAAAACCAAGGCACTGCCTTGCCACCCAGTGGGCAGGTAGCGCAATAATAATATGATTTACTATGAATTTATATTAGGACGAAAAGGTAAAGGAAGCTAGAGACTTACCCAAAAGGTATCCTCAATGGCAAATGTAAATGCTGAAAGGAAAGGAGAGATGATTAAATTAAAATGATCAATAAGTGTATTGATAAAATAACTGTGGCATCTCTTCTGCAGAATTAACATAACAAAATATGTTACAATTTGGCACATCAAGGACATTTGAGGATGCGATGACTTGAAGAAGAAAACCAATGACCTTCGTTAAAGTCAGAAAATGCATTAGATTTTCCTGAAAAGGGTATTTTTACCAATAACCGCACACTGTTAAGAATAAAGCTCATACAAAAATCCTGATTGATTTTTGGGCTTGCGATTCATACGATTCCAATTGAGGTTGTGAAAATACTGCACAGCTATTGTCTCATGTATGCTGAAGGTTTTTTGGGAAAGCCAAACTTCCGTGCAAAAACCACTTAGTATTTCATAAAACCATTTTACGCCAAAAAAATATAAATTTGAAAAATAATGTCAGATATTTTGTGAAACAAGAGAATTAAGGCTCATATAAAAAACTATAATTTATGCTTCACTTAGTAATCAACATTTTCTTTGACCAGTAAAAATACCTTGAGGCTCAAAGAAAACCAGTCAGCGCTTGGGTGGGAAACGTCATAAACGAATTAAAACTATTGAAGAGCATTTAGATCGTAACAAGATGAGTAAATTTGCTAGTAACAGAGACACCTGGCAGGAAGTGATTAAGAAATTGAAGAGTACGGAGTCCTCATCGACATGAGCACAACAAAGAATTCACTCTTAATACAAAATATTCTTGATGATATTTATAAAGAACCCACAGCCAAAAAATTTTGTTAAAAGGGTTCAACTGAATCTGGTAGGAAGGCCCTACGATGGAACTCATTGCTCCCAGCTTGAGAGGAAGAGGGTTCCATTGTGGGGGATCAGGGCAGCTGGATTATTTAATTGTTGTTTTCGTTTGCTGTTTGAACCTTTTTAAAAGTTGAATAATGAAGTTCCTTATCTATACCAGCTATAGAATCCTTAAAGATTCCATAAAAAACCCTTTTGTCAAAAGAATGTAAGAAGAAGACATCAGAAACATATCCGTAAGCAGGACTACAATACTCCATTACACACGCTAAAGTCTGGCACCAAGTTTTGTCTCATGTCTGAAAGGAAAATAATATTACGTTATTCATAATAGACATGGAGAATATTCTGAGCACATGGCAGACTAATTTGAAGCAATATTCCCAGGCTACATTTATGGCATGTGTCTGATTATCACGTTCTTTCAAAAGAAGATTGATATTAACCAGACTGGCTGAAAACATCTATTTTTTTACAAGAGCTATTTTGGAAAACACTTGTTGCCTGGACAGACATTCTACCACTTACTTATGAGGCACATTTTATCTGACACTACACCACAGATATATGGATGGATGAATGGGGCTATACATCCTGTATTTATGCACTTGGTAGGCGAATTAGGACAAGAGGAGGACACAGCAAAGAGGTGAAGGATGATGGAAACAGCCGTCCAACATAGGCCTAGGTGACCCACAAGAGCTGGATTAGAACACTGGACCCAGCGATTTGCAGTCCAGCACGCTACCATTAGACCAACCATCATCTCATTTTCTGTCTGTATACCAAATATACCATTGAGACAATCTGCAGAGTCAGCCTAGACTCTTAAGCTAATTACTACCAGGCAGTGCCAACATCATCAGACACAGGATTGTGTGATTAATTACATAAGAGAGTGTTTTCTGGCCGAATAGGCATGGAGCCTTCATCAATCTGCCAAAAAGATATAGTTATCAAGAGAGTGTACAATCAATTAAGTGAGAACACTATTGATTAATTACCCTTTAAATAAGCACTAATTTTGAATTATCCCCCCTCCCCAGCAGTTATTTGATCACTTTAAGTTATTACCTTTATCAAAAATGTAAATAAACTATGGTCCTATATTTCTGCTTTGCCATATGTTTTATAATTAACACAGAAACAATGAAATTCCAGACAGAACATTTCATGTATATGCATCCTAGAAAAAGTATACAACCCCATATATGTTCAAGATGTTCCAATTCCCTGTCATATGACTGTGAGAGTAGTCCAGCCCAAAAGCTATAGCTTGCTTTATCTATTATTAACGCTTCAATTCCCCAAACAGATGGGATTTGAATTGCGTTTGGACAGATGTACAGGAATACAGATGATAACACTTGGCATCTGGGTCAGATGTCACATGACAGACTTTGCTATTGTCAAATGTTTTTTTTTTCATGAAAGAGTAGAGTAGCGCGGGGCATGCAGCCCCCCTTAACTTCGAGATGCGATTTGACCTACTTTTTGTGGTCGATTATTTGAATGCTTATGCCGTCAGGAAGGGATCACTTGACTCTACTAATAACTAGTGAAACGAATGTCTACCAATTTTAATAAAGGAGTTAGGGCCCTTTTTGTAAAAAAATTAAAATGGCCTTCTTACCCCACCCATCGGGCAAGAAGCCCCCTATTATAATCCTATGGCAATTTTTTTTGCGAGCGCATTCAGCTTGAAAGTTATTTCTTTGGGTTCTTCTATCATTTTTAAGGCATTCTATTCACTTTTTCTGAATTTTAGAATTTTTCTGTTCATGAATTTATTTTTTATATTTTTTGCCCTTTTTCAATTTCGGCCAAAATTTTTTCTATTTCAATTAGCTATTCTATCAAGATTTAAGGTAAAGTAAATATTATTAAATGGTTCCGGAAGCAGCTTCGAGGCCTCAGTGAAGGGGGCCCCATGCCCCATACCATGTGGGGCCTCTCGCCCCAAACCCACATATTTTTATTTGACCTCTATATTTTGAGCTAAAATGCAAAAAACATGATCCAAATCATATTTATGTGATGGTCATAAAGTGAAGCAAAGCAGATATCCATTATACTTTTAATAATTTCCAAAGTTATTTCGGACAACCACTTTCAAAGAATTAATCAAAGTTACAAAAACCATGCACCTTTTTTTGTTTCTTTAATTACGACTATGGTTTGGTGCTGAATGCCTTGAAAATTTGTGAAGTCACCTAAAAAGCCTCTAGCTTCAATCCTATCAATAAGAAAAAGCACCAAAAATGTAAGTTTAGATATAATCCTGGGGGGGCTTCTCACCTAACCCGGGCTTCTTGCCCCGACCCACTCTATACTATTGTATATAAATCGAGTACAAAACTTGTACATGACAGTCCTCGTTATATTATGTGGAATCTCAAGTTCTTTTCTATGCTGTTGAACTGTGATGTCAGAGATGGCATTATTCTAGCATTGCAATATCTGTAAATTAATTACAAGCTGTGATGTCATTTTAAACTGGGTCAGATTCCCTGGATTCTAACCAATGTGAACCCAACAAACTGAGCATCACAATTTCAATTTAATGTTTATAATTATATAACATGATCACAATTAATGCTTAATCATAGTCTATTTATCATCTACAGCGAAGTACATGATCATTATAATACTCTGACTCACACATACTGAATATTATGGAAAATACTTCCTTTTCAATGTGTGTATTGTCTGATTACCTCTGTACACGTGTGTCATTGATCTATGTCATGTATATATGAATATGTACAGGGTTTTGGTTAGATGTTATGCTATTTTCAGTTAATTATTTAATATATACTTATATTGTTTAATTTATGTATACTTCTATGGGTTCCTAAGGGGGAGGGGGTGCACCCACCTACTGGTTATAGCAGTAGGGGAGAACGGGTCACAGTGAGACGGCAGGCACATTGAGACAAAGCCCATAGCGTCTAGCTGGTACTGTTTACAGATCAACCCTCTTTTGTATAGTACAAAAAGTAAGTAAGTGAGAGACTGTCCTATATCCTGAATGCCTACACATCATATCGAGAGTGGAATTTCAATATTTTGGTTTTTAGCCAGTAAAAGTAAATAATTTTGCTAAACGACTTTTTGTTATAATTCCAAAGAAAAATGGTATAATGCAAGTCAATTGCCAGGGATTCAAAACTTGATTATTTGTCTTAGTCTAGAGAGATGATGAATCACAATACAGGCATCTGGTCCTCGGGGTTCAAAACTTTTATAAAGAGAGCGGCATGGGGCACAGTGAGACAGTTTGAGGCGGGGCACAGTGAGACATCACAAAATACGCTTGAAACGACCTGAATGTAATGCATAACTCATAATTCACTATTAAAAACAAAATGCCTGCTATAAACCACTGATTTTAGTGAGTCATATCCAAAGGGAAGCATCAGAAAGATTTTTGATTACTATGTAACAGGTGCGGCAGCTTAAATAAGTCGTGCATGTGTCCTGTACCATGAAGTTTCGAAACATGCTCAAAAAAGGACCTAAAAAATCACCTAGCCGGCTGCTTTTATAGAGTACAGTAGTTTCTGTAGCAAAAATTGATAGAACAATTCTGCAGGTCCTGAGGATTGGCGGTTATTGCAGTAGATGCACTGTCTCACTGTGGCCCGCATGCTGTCTCACTGTGCCCCGCCCAAGGGGCACAGTGAGACACTTAACGAGCATGGACGTAACTCACAATTTCTCCAAACCTGTAAAGGGTAAGAACCTGAAACTACTGGACAATATACCCAACGTCATTATCTGTAATGTGGACCTGATCTCATTTAACTCATTACTGCCAACATTTTGGAACACTTGAAAATAAAAAAAGTGTCTCACTGTGCCTCGCTCTCCCCTACATCTGCTCGGGTGTCCTCCGACACAACATTTATTTTAATTTTCATTAAATTCTGTTTTAATTATGTTTATATGCTGTATGTACCTATGTTGTGAAAATAAATTCATCCATCTATCTATCTATCTAACTCATTGTCAGAGTAAGCATTTATCAGGGATAGCCCCAGGGACCATGTCATCACAGCTTGATAGCCAATGGGCTGACGGGAATTGATACATTACAGTTCAAGCCAGTGATGGGCACAATTCAGCTATGTGCAATTCAATTCAATTCAATTCAATTGGGCATCAGTGCTAATTCAATTCAATTCAATTCACTTGTTTTTTGGAATGAGCTCAATTCAATTCATAGGGGTAGTCAATTCAATTCAATTCAATTCATTTTGTCGCGTAACTTGTCTTTCTGACAAATTTTGGAAAAAATCGTAAACAGCAGGTATGAGGATCAGTTGCGCAGCTTTATATCAATCACTCATCATTGACTGGTAGATATGTATGTTAGTGAATTCGCTGATGCCACAGCTTGATCATGAAATGTTCAAGATTGTTTGAAGACACAAATGTGTGTGGTAAGAACCAGGGCTGTTAATCAGTACTTTTCGAATTACTTCAGTCCAATACAGTACTTTTGTTCCCTGTACCCAGTACAGTAGCCAGTACTTTTTTTAATCACTATACTTAATTCCAGTACCCAGTACTTTTGAAAGTAGTCTTCAGTTGACTGCAATGGTCTTGCTTTAATAAATAAAATATTTATTATTATTGATCCAATTAGTTTTGAAAAATGGATATTTAATTGACACAGATTATGTTTAAGCAAGGAATGGATGAAAATTGACATTCTATTGTGAAAGTTTCCTGTCCAATTGTAAAGAGGGTAATTCTCACATCTGTTTACAAGGTCAGGTACATGCAGGGACCCAATTTCTTTGCCGAAGACAATAGGCCAATGCATTCACGCTTACATGGCTCAATGAACATGGAAAACCCCTCCAAAAGATGGCATTGAAATTGATTGAATAATTACTGAATTTATGCATGTATACAGCATACTTTCAAAATGATGCATCATTAAAAAAAAGTTATTTCTCAAATAATTATCATAACCATATTTATTCTTGACAGGCTAACCAAACAAATTCAGTGGACGGAACGAAATTAATACATTAAGGATAAAATTATTTTTTGATAATCAAAGTTATATTACCTTTTATTAAAATTAAATTATATAAATTTTGATCATATATTTACTGCAGAACTGAGACCCTAGTTCAGCAACATAGTTGGGCTACTCAAATAGTGACTCTGTAATGTCTTGTCTAATTGCAATCACATTTGTAATGTGCTTTGATGGATTTTAGTGTGAGTTTTTCTATAGCATTAATTGAAATTGACTAATTGCTATATTTCTGCACCATCCAATGAAACTGTATTCCATATATATCTCTTCTAAGAGGCAAAATAAATTATTTATCATATAAATTGCATTATCTAAAAGTATTCTTTTTATAAAGTAACAGTTGTTACAGACTACATGAAATTAATGATTTTTCAGTTTGTCAGTTTGTTCTCATAAGTTGATCATGCAATGATCTTCATAGATATTCTAAGTACATAAGCAGGCAAACTAACATTTCACCATTTTATCATTATCATACAACATAGGCATAATATATTATTTTTAAATAGTATACCATGCCTTTAAGAAAAAAATCATCAAAATTGAGACAAAACTGAAATAGTTATTCTGTTGTAAAGATTGTACATAGGCATGATTCTATCATGGTACTTGAAGTGAACTGAAGTGAATTTGTGTGTCAAAATTTGGATTGATTGTTATGATATCAGAAGATAATGAACTCTAACTTGAAGGTCAAGCACGATACCAAATATCCAAAACAAAGAGAAAATTCTCACTTGATTGCACTTGTAAGGACCAAGTTTGCTTCTGTTCCTTCCCTTCTTAGAAGTGTTCAATTGCACTTAGCATATGGTCAATTTGACAACAATAATTGTTCAACATGGAAGCCACTTACTACTAATTGAACATGTAGAACTTTGTAAATAGGCTAGCATCAAGATATTTTTCAAAATGATACCTTAAGACACTTTTAAACTAAAATGTCAATAGTCCTTCAAAGGGTCAGTCAATATCTCACTTTTTAGAGATTTTTGTCGTCAGTGATGATCATGATGCATATATGACATATACTGGTTGAATTGAAAATGAATTGAATAAAAAGCTCAATTCACAGCCTGTCTCAATTCAATTCAATTCAATTCATTGTATTTTGCCACCGAGGTCAATTCAATTCAATTCATCAACTTTTGAAATTTTGAATTAATTCGAATTAATTCAATTCATGAATTAAATTGTGCCCATCACTGGTTCAAGCATTGACATATTGAAGGAAGCATTGCATTTGTGATCCCAATGATCTATCACAAGCAATCACCTGCCTAAGCCTGCCAAATGGCAGCTTGGTGGGCATTCACAGTAGACAACTGTTATAATCCCCACAATGTTGTTTGATTAGTCTACAAACTTGCTGATTTATGATTTTAAACTTATGTGAAACTTGCTATAAACAAAATACATTGACAATCTGTTTGTTAACCCATGGATTACATGTATTTTATGTTTATTTGTCCTGGCAGCCCAGTGGCTGAGAGGCTGTGATGTCGAACTTGTGTGGGGTTTCTCAGACCCAATTTCACTCTGACACTGAGTTGAAACTGTGATGCTAGGTTTGTTGGATTCAAACTGGCGGTAAGCCAGGGAATCTGACCCAGTTTAAAATGACATCACAGCTTGCGGTTGATTGAAATACCATGTAAATATGACATGGACTGTAATCATTTTGTTTCATTTTGAAACAACACGGATTCTTAAGTTTTAAAATGTGGTAAAAGAACCAATCTCTTCTCCTGTGTGTTCTTCTATGGTTAGTTAATAATAAATATGTATTGTTACTTTAAACTCTGAGGCAAAACTTGTAACCGGTTATTTTAAACCAACATTTATTCTTAAGTTAAATGCGGTACAGGGATGGACTGGCGGCATTTCGGGCCCGTGGCAAATTAAGTCAATGGGCCCCCAGGTCCCTACCATCGGTGTATTTAAAAATAGAAAAGCGAAATGCAACTTGACTATAATATTAATTTGGCGAATTGTCGAAATTAGGGATGGGGCCCCCACATGAGACGGTGCTGTCATTTCAATTTAGCGTGGTTTTAGCGCATAATCATCTACCTTAGAGCAAAATTTCTCTCTTTGCTTGAAATTTTTATTTTTTGGCATCTTCGTGGGCCCCCCCTGAGTGGCTGGGCCCGCGGCAGCAGCCACTTTGCCACATAGGCCAGTCCGCCCCTGATGCGGTAAAAGAACTAATCTCTTCTCTTGTCTGTTCTTCCATGGTTTGTGAGGTGACTGAACTTAAGATTCCTCCCTTCATATCCACAACTCAGAGGTGTGGCTGAAATGAGTTGTTTGCCCCAACTTAATTACAAACTTTTAATGACGGCTTTGCCACGTTTAATTGCAGCACTTAATTGCTTGTCGGATGGTGTTTATAACTTCCACAGATGACTTAATCATTGCATCATCACTCTGTTGAAATCAATCTTTCGCTGGATAACAACTTTTTTCTGATCTGACTTGAGGCAAGACTGTTTGAGATCCACAAGCTACACAATTCTGTCTAAGATTTTAAAAGCTTTTCTATTTTTTTCACAATTTTGAGGTTTGATTTTTCTGAACATTATCACGAAATGACACAGTCGTTTAATCAAGGGATTTGATGTGGTAGATTTGATGCCGCCAAAAACACAATTTCAAAACGTAATGTTTTAGAGGGAAGCAGACTAAAGGATAAAAACTGCAACTGAAACATGAATGTACTGTTGACAAATGCTCCATACTTTGCTTCAAAACATTTGAGGCAAATGCCTCTTATCAATAGCTGCAGCCGGCACTGGGGATTTTCCTTCAGACACTTAAACAGTCAATTACTTGGGGGATTGAATTGGGTCCCACGATACTTAAGAGTGAGGGAAGGTCAATGTCACAGCTGAAGTCAATAGCATAGACTCAGTCTTAATCTGTTAAATGCGTCGCCATGCAGTACCACTGTTTCCAATGAGTCTCGCTCATGGCTCTCGAGAATGGTCATGGTCTAGTAAACGAGACTCGAGAATTTCTCAAGAAACCTAGGACAATGTCCTTCCATAGGCACAACAATATAACAATACAGATTTAATCTTGCAAAGGATCATGTTTTTGGCTTTATGATATCTTTTGTTGTTTTAATCACAGGCAGTGTTCACATGCTTTGCCCTTTTTCTGTTATATTATACAAAGGTGTATTGCTCAAGCTCCCCCTGTGGGAAAATGACAGTCGTCGTGTGCGGTCATATTTGCGGAAGTTGCCATAAATAGTATTCTTGGGATATCCCATGGCCACCAGGCCTGTTTTGTGGTGGCTGGGAAACAGGCTATAGTATGCTCACCAAAGGGCAGACTGAGGTTCCAATTTAATCAAGAGATGGCTCTGTGGTTTCCTAAATTTTGATTGGCTGTCAAAGGGAATTCCCTTGTGATGTACGCTGATACGGGTGCACACATAGGTAAGATTGGCCAAACAAGGTTTAATGCGAGTCTAAATGCAGTGTAGTGGGTGAAAATCATCTCTAAGTGTAGCTGAGAGCCTATTATCTCACAGAACCAAAAAGAATGTTGTGAAAGGCTGCTTCTTGAGCAATTTTAATCAATTTTCTATATTTGCACTCCACCAGGTGGCACTTGAGCCATACACCTTCCTCTCTATCTCTAGAACTGCTAAGCCATTGTGATCATTCCGCCTGTGTTTTAATGCTAATCTGTGTGTTTTGTTTCTATAAATTACAGCTAAACATCCTGATATTATACAACTTAAAAACTTTGCACAAGTTCAACCTTTTCTGATATACAATGGGGATTATCAGCAGTAGATATTCAAAATAAACAATGGTGCAATTAATAAAAAAAAAAAAATGATATCATCAAAACGAAACAATAACCCTGTGCTCTGTAACCGTTACAAATAAAGAGCACATGAACACCATGTCAAAAAATGATCAACAATCAAGGCGCTTATTAGTGGCAACAAAATTCTCGAGAGTTCTCTATACGAGAAAATTCTGAGTTGTTGCTGGTCTCGAGAATTCTCAACACTTTTCAGTCTCGTTGGAATCACTTTGCCATACAAAGTGTGATACAGGTCAAGCATGACGTGCTCAGTGATTTCTGACTCCATGCTTTTCATCTTCTTGACGCAGCATGGATGGATGGATGTTTGGGGCTTTACGTCCTGTATTAATGCACTTGGAAGGCTAATTAGGACGGGAGGGGGACACGGCAAGAGCTGGATTCGAACCCTGGACCCAGCGATTGGCAGCCTAGCACGCTACCGCTAGACCAACCCTCCCCCTCTTGACACAGCAATTTTGTAAAGTGTACTTACAAGAAACAGGCCATTCGAAGCATGGCCTAAGGCATAATAATAAAGCACATGAGCAAAGTATTGACTCACCAGAGATATTCACGGCATGGTAAAGGGCCTACTTACATTAAGTAACTACAGACTATTGTCACCAGGCGATAACAGATAGTAGCTCGACATGGACATGGATTCTAATACTCATTAGTTATACACTGGAGATTCAGCCAAGTTCGTCAAGCCATGTTTTATCTTTGGAACCAGCTTCTAGCTGTGGGGATTCCCCAAGATTCTCACTTGTGATTTGGGTGGGAGGAAACTCAGTAGATTCTCTGTGAAAGCGACACCTGCTTTGGTGTTTGAAGAGTGTCAGGGGAGCGAATGGTGTTACTCTCAATTTGCACAGCATTACACTTCAGTGTCTATTGGTAGGCAGAGCATTTCTTGCTAGATACAAGGTATATACTGAAAATATTTTACCGTTATTCCAGGTTGAGACCATCCTTCAGGTACATGTATAATAAAGCTATCGTATTTACTTCATCCACTTTATCTCATAGCCAGCATCAAGACTTTTAAAAATGATAATTTGGGATATTTAATATTAATTTATAAAATCCAACAAATGCGGTCAAGTTGGTACACAAAACAAAGAGAATTATCATAAAAAACAGTGACAATCCAGTCAAAGAATCTGATGCTCCTGCTTATGATTCTTCCAACAACATGGAAGAACATTTGACACTTTAAAATTAGACAAAAAGCAACTGAAACATGTTTGGTTTGTTAACCTTTGGAAAACTTACAGTAATTAGTGCAGAGCATTTGCCACCAAATTATTTTATTGATAGCTGCTACTATTGGCACTGAGGCCAGTCCATCAAACACACAGCTAGTCAATAATTTGAAGGAGAGAAACTAGTGACAAGGTGCTTAAGAGCAAGGAAAGGTCACATTTAAAGACCTTCTTAAAGCACCATTTCTAAAGGTGGCAAGCAGGAGTGGTCTGGGCATTCAGAGTAAGGCCTCTGCCTCAAGACACATTGATCAGAAAAAGTGTTGATTCAGCCAAGATATTCAACAGGGTAGGGCCTACTAAATGGTCTTATTTCATTTCCCATTGCAAATTAAAGTATCAATGAAGAGTGACTACAAACTATCCTGACACAGCGCAACCATAAGCAGCAGCTACTCATTTTCCTCTGTTCATTGAATGCTGATCATGGATTCTGATCTTGTTGAGGCTCATCAGTTATCTTCTTGAGAATCAGCCCGTTTGTGTCAAGCCATGTTTTATCTATGGAACCAGCTCCCATCAGTGGAGATTACTGAGGACACTCACTTGTGATTTTGCTATGAGAAACTCAGTATATCTTCAGTGAAAATGACACCTGCTTTGGTGGTTGAAGAATGTCAAGGGAGCGAATAGCGTTACTCTCACTTTGCACAGCATTACACTTCAGTGTCTATTGGTAGGCAGAGCATTTCTTGCTAGATGCAAGGCATATACATGTAAACTGAAAATAGTTCACTGTTATTCCTGTTTGAGACCATCCTTCAGGCTTAAAGCTATCTTATTATCGTATTTACTTCATAAGCTATTGTATTATCATATTTACTTCATAAGCTATCTTATTGTCGTATTTACTTCATAAGCTATCTTATTATTGTATTTACTTCATAAGCTATCTTATTATCGTATTTACTTCATAAGCTATCGTATCATTGTATTTACTTCATAAACTATCTTGTTATCGTATTTACTTCATAAGCTATCTTATTATTGTATTTACTTCAGAAGCTATCCTATCATCATATTTACTTCACAAGCTATCATATTATCGTATTTACTTCATCCACCTTATTGAAGTTACTGAGGTTCTGGAATCCTCAAGACCTTAAAAATTGATAATTTGGGATATCATATTTCCAAAGTCCAACAAATGAGATGAAGTGACACTAAACAAAGAGAATTATCAAAAAAAAACTCTGACAAGAGTAAGACACGGTCAAAGGATTTGATGCTCCTGCGTACGATTCTTCCAACAACAAGACATTTAACACTTTGAAAATTAGATTAAAGCAACTGAAACATGAATGCATTTTTGGTTTGTTAACCTACGGAAAAATGTCCAGTAATCACTGCAGAGTATTTGTCACCAAATTGTTTTATCTATGGCCACTACTGTTGGCACTGAGGCCAGTCCATCAGACACTCAGGCAGTCAATAATTTGAAAGAGAGAAATGAGTGACAAGGTACTTCAGAGCAAGGAAAGGTCACATTTAAAGACCCTCTTAAAGCACCATTTCTAAAGGTAGCACTTGGGAGTGGTCTGGGCGTTTAGAGTAAGGCCTTTAGCCTCAAGACACATCAGCACAGCGTTGATTCAGCAAAGATATCCAGCATGGTAAAGGGTCTTATTTCATTTCCCATTGCAAATTAGAATATCATAGAAGAGTGACAAACTATCCTGACACAGGGCAACAATAAGAAGCAGCTACTCGATTTCCTCTGTCCATTGACTGCTCTGCATGGATTCTGATCATGTTGATACTAGTCAGTTTAACTCGGGGATTCAGCCAAGTTTTTCAAGCCCTGTTTTATCTAAGGAACCAGCTCTTATCAGTGGAGATTACTGAGGACACTCACTCGTGATTTTGCCATGAGAAACTCAGTAAATCTTCTGTGAGAATGACACCTGCTTTGGTGTTTGAAGAATGTCAAGGGAGCGAATTGTGTTACTCTCAATTTGCACAGCATTACACTTCAGTGCATAGGTATATAGAGTATGTCTTGCTATATACAAGACGGATATCCTTCAAATTTCTTTTATCGGCAAGCACCAACTGCTGAGGAGGTCTGTGCTTACCTTATCTATCTATCTATCCATCTATCTATATCAATGTCTATCTGCTTATCGTGTCATATCTGTGTTATTTGCCTTGTCTCATGAGCTGACTGAGGTTCTGATCAGTGGCATTGAGAACATGGAAAACCATAACTTTGGAAGATTATCTACCCAAACTCTGACAGCTGTGGTCAACTTGTTTACACTGAACAAAGACAGTAGACATTAGACCTGTTCAGAATATGCTTTTGACCAAAATTCATAGCCTACTGCACTGATTCCCATGCTTTTAGGTCTGAGAAAGCCAAAAATCACAACCATTTTGATCTGTGACCATGGGAACCTTTGCCTCAAGAGCCCTGAAGTTATAATGTTGATTTCCGTCAAAAACGCCTGAAATTGTAGGTGTGGGGTAATGGTTTTTCTTGTCTATCTCCTCAGGAAATAAAGATACAAGAATCACAGTTGCACCATGTAAAATATAATCAAATTGCCTTTCAAATGGTACCATAAATATACATTTTTATTATAAAGAAGGTAGTTTTTTGGAGAAGAAAACATACAAATTGGTGTTTCATAGGTAAAAAAATGAACAATTTAAGTGTTTTTGAACCAGCTGAGTGCAGTTATCACATCTAAAATTACAATCTAAGACACTGCAACACTTGTCTGGAACAAAACAGCATTTTATACATGAACAGCAGGAGAGTGAAAATATAGCAACACCATAACACATGCTTAGTATCGACAATACAGGAAGTTTCGATATTTTATACATGTTTTCTATACAGTCACTGGCAAGTCCAAGTGTGTGCACACCACATATTAAACAAAACAAAGCATGAAATACACTCAAAACACAATGGAATCAAAATTTACCAGTGTTTCAACACTTATATCCTAGGTACACTGCATAACATACACCTACAGTTAAGAATTGACAGAAAACAACAGATTCAAGGTGAAAGGAAAACACAGTATATTCAAAGTTGCAGAAGATTTTGGTTGAAAGTGGAGTCAAAATGATGACTGACTTGGTTACAAATATAACCATACTTCAGGAGGTGAGAGATAACCATACCTCAGGAGATATATCATCTCCTGAAGTATGGTTATCACTGTTACCAAATCAGTCAATATTTGACTCACTATTTTGACTCCACTTTCAGTCAAAATCATCTGCAACTTTGCACATACTGTGTTTTTTCAATAACCTTGAATCTGTTGTTTTCTGTCAATTTTTAACTGGCTGACTCCTCCAAGCAATGTCAACATTCAGAGCATTCAATGGTATGAAGTGAGACTCTGTCCAACCAGATTGGGGAATAAGTTTCAATGAATGGCAATGTAGTTTTGCCTCTTCAAAAAATGTCTTGTTTCTCTGTTCTCATTAATCAGCAGACTATCTTTTCCGTCATGAACTGTTCATATAGGCATGTTCAAACCACAAAACAAATGATAATCTAAATGTAAGAATTATTTTTATGAATGTTACTTTTTAAATTGCACAGGTATATATTTTATATAATTTTGTTGTTAGACCATTCTTTATATATTCTTAATAGTTTTTAAATCTTTATCTTCCTTTTACATAGGGCAATATTGTAAAACAATAATTTTGGATTCAATGTTTTACCCTGAATAAGTATGTTTTATAAATAAATAAATCTCTCGGTGAAGCCAGGCATTTTTTCAAACAAGCAAACCCGTTTTTGCACTCATCGAATTCATATTGGACACTGCTCCCCGATCTGGTTGGTCCAGCGTTTTAGTACTTGATGTTCTATATGCTGGACATCAACATACTTTGTCATTCAGTTGAAAATTGGACAGAAATGTCGTTTTCAAAGTGATTTTATACTCAATCAAGGTAGGAAATAGTGTGGCTGAGTTTGGCATCAAACTGGTGGCCAATTTTGCAACTGTAATGACCAAAAAATCAGGACCAGCACAATCAATTGCTTCAGGTTGTTGAAACATGGAATTCGACAACTTCAAAAAATCTAGGCCGACAATCATGATTCTTGAATACATGTGTGATTATGTTCCCTCTTAATGACAGTTAATTGCAGCATAAAAACTACATGTTTGAAAAAGTTACTGATGTAAAACAATATTGACTCAGTTGTGCTTGCATGTATAGGCTTACTCTTAATACTTTTGTGTTGTGGGTAGTGTCTAGTGTGTACTTATTGTGGTTTTGCAGCACATGGATATGATGTCAATGTAGTTGATGCTTTGGATTGTCAATAAGTGTTGTAGGATTGGTAAATATGGACTCTGTTGTACTTGGAGATGCTTTGTTTTGTATATGTAAGTTTTAGTGTTCATACACTTGGACTTGCTAGTGTTCGATTGATAAACAATATAATTCCCTGCATTGTAGATACTAAGCATGCGTTGCTATATTTTCACTATCTCGTTCTGTTGATTTAGGTGATGCTCTTATGATCCGAACAAGTGTTTCAGTGTCTTACATTGCAAATTTAAGTGCGAAAACTGCACTTGAGGGGTTCAAAAACACTTAAATTGTCCTTTTTTTTCCCCCGAAACACAAATTTTATGTTTTCTTCTCTGGAAAAGTACCTTCTATATAATAAAAAACTATATTTTTGATACCATTTGAAAGGCAATTTGATTATCTTTCACATGGTGCAAGTGTGATTCTTGTATCTTTATTTCCCGAGGAGTTAGACAAGAAAAACCATTACCCCACACCTACAATTTTAGGCGTTTTTGACGGAAATCAACATCATAACTTCAGGGCTCTTGAGGCAAAGGTTCCCATGGTCACAGATCAAAATGGTTGTGATTTTTAGCTTTCTCAGACCTAAAAGCATGGGAATCAGTGCAGTAGGCTATGAATTTTGGTCAAAAGCATATTCTGAACAGGTCTAAGTAGACATGCATGAAAAAAGTTCTGACGAAAGATAAAGCCCAGGACAAATATTGGAGATGAGCTTCAGTGAGGGGATCAAATAGCCCATTTGATAGTCTTGGAGTTATAAATCTTCATGCTAACCTGATTCCATATGCTTAATGCTTTCAGAGTAACCGATTGTGTAGGACTTATGTTCTGTTTATAATTAATAATTTATTTTGGCATTGAATGCACCTAATTTAACCTGAAGTATAGCTTGATTTCATAGCTTATTTTAGTTAAATTAATCTCACTCCATGAATTCAATGATACAAGAACTCTGCTTTTCACTGCAACACTTCCATGAAGTTATGCCTGAAGTTCTAGCTGCTGCAAAGCATTGCCAACAAAATCCTGTAATTTTTTATACGTGCAAATTTGACATCATTCTTCAAGGTATTAAGACAGGCTATTTCACTGTTCTGCACTTATGATGTAACCAAACTAACAAAGCAAGACATTCAACATTTAAAAGGAAGGTAGGCTAAATGGTTATAAAAAGCCCAAAAAACATGAATGCACCATTGGTTTTTCAACACAATGAAAAGACACAGTGCTTGCTGCAATCATATGCCCAGAAACCACTGAAACATAGCTCCAGCTGACACTGAGACAAGTCCTTCAGACACTCAAACAGTCAATGATTTGGAGAAGTAAATTGAGTGACACAGTACTTAAGAGCAAGGAAAGGTCACCGTTAAAGACCTTAAACTCAGCATTTCTATAGGTGGCACTTGTGCGAGACAAAAGTCACAACTCACAAGGTAGTTCAGAAAAGTGCTGATGCATGGCAAATATAATTTTCAATTTGCAGTGCTTGTTCACTGCTAACAGACTCTATAATAATTTTACAGTGGTCACTGCATGATGAGACCGCCCATTCTGTAGACATGAATCTGTCTATTGTAGATTGTAGTCTCTCATCGCTGTGCAAAATACACTTAACGTACAAGGAAATAAGAGGTCTACTTTTATTTCAAACTGGAATTTAATGCGCCATAAAAGAGCAATTACACACTGTTCTGACACAGATAGCCCCACAAGATTTATTTTGCTCATCTCATTGACTGCGGCGCATAGACAGCTAAGTTTGTAAAGCTATGTTTTATCTTGGATGCCAGACCCCAGATGTGGAGATTACTGAGGACACTCACTTGCGATTTTGCCATGAGAACCTCAGTAGATCTTCTGTGAAAACGACACCTGCTTTGGTGTTCGAAGAGTGTCAAGGGAGCGAATAGTGTTACTCTCAATTTGCACAGCATTACACTTCAGTGTCTATTGGTAGGCAGAGAATTTCTTGATAGCTAAAAAGTGATATCTTTCAAACAATCCTGCCCTGTCAATCTATCTATCTATCTATCTATCTGTCTATCTATCTATCTATCTATCTATCTATCTATCTATCTATTTATCTATCTATCTATTTTTCTATCTATCTATCTATCTATCTATCTATCTATCTATCTATCTATCTATCTATCTATCTATCTATTTATCTATCTATCTATTTTTCTATCTATCTATCTACCCATCTGTCTTTCTATCTATCTATTGGGGGACTGTTGGGCTGTCAATCACTGGGTCAAGGGTTCTAATCATGTTTCAATCATCCTTTGCCTCATTGCCGTGTCCTCCCCCTGTCTTTATTAGCCCACCAAGTGCATAAATACAGGATGTACAACCCAACTATAAATCTATTCATCCATTCACCTACCTAAACCATTTCTCTGTTAGAGGTCATCCTTCTGAAACTAACTGACCTTGTTATCATATTTTCTGCATTTGCATTGTCTCATTGACTGACTGAGCTTCTGATCAGTGTCATCGACACCAATAAAAAATTAATACCTTTCAAGATGGTATTTCCAGAGTCTGGCAGTTGTGGACAACTTGCTCAGACCGCACAAAGTCACTCAGTAGACTAAAAGGCGCTCTGACGACAAAGAATGGAGATGGAGAGTCTTGATTAGATGATTAATTGACCTTTCAAATTGTCTAGTGTATGGTAATGCCATACGATAATATAAAAGTTACCTTATGCTTTGATGTGACATGTATTGTAACACTGCCTTGAAATGGAACAGTTTGCAGTTTAGCGTATTTGTTTTGGCATTCAACTTTTAAAACCTCTTGGACAGACAAAATAAAGTTTCGTTTCTTTTTCATTCAACACAAGGTTGTCATAGAAAGAGCTGTGAAACACTGCCGAAGAGTATTTACCAAATCAGCAAAGAGCACATTTTTATTACAGTGCCGCCTGTAAGTAAGTGAAACGCATGACATTGTGCCATTGCATCAATGCTAAACATCCTCAGCCAAACTGCTTGTTGAGGCATGAATTCTCATCGGATGAAAGGGAAACAAAGTGGGTCATAAAGGCCGATGTGTGAGGCAAGTGGGATAAAAATAGCAACCCATTTTCTTTGCTGTAGTTGGAGTTAGGTATGGGTCAAAGTCTTTGATAAGTAAGTGAAACGCAGGCACAATGTTAAAACATAGGGAAGGGTGGTTCACTTACTTATCAAAGACTTTGACCCATACCTAACTCCGACTACAGCAAAGAAAATGGGCTGCTATTTTTATCCCACTTGCCTCACACATCGGCCTTTATGACCCACTTTGTTTCCCTTTCATCCGATGAGAATTCATGCCTACACAAGCAGTTTGGCTGAGGATGTTTAGCATTGATGCAATGGCACAATGTCATGCGTTTCACTTACTTACAGGCGGCACTGTACCCTTATTGATCTTCCTACCGAAAGGCTAATACACTATCAAATCATGCCTTTGGCCACACTTGTGAAAAGTCACATTGAAATTTCTTGTTTGCTCCAACTTAATTGCCAATTCTGATGGGTGCTTTGCTGCTTTTAATTGTAACATTAATTGCTCACTCAACGTTGTTGATAACTTTGTCAGATCATTTCATCTCCTTAACGCAACATTACACAATCTGTTGCCGGATGACTTTTTTCAAAATCACTTATTATGCCAAACTGTTGTTGCAGTCGTCTTTTTGCCGTAGCTCATGCTGTGAAAAGTCATCAACAAAACAGGCAGATTGTGAATTTGCAGGAAAAGTGTGCTCCTATAAATAGTGATAACATTCCAATTAATGGGCACATTTACTTGCTTGTTCGCTTTTGTAGTGCTGGACTGCTGGTATAACCCGAATCAGCCAAGACAGCTGATTTTCTCACTTAAAACAACACAATAAAAATAAATTTCCAAATTCTGGAATTGGTAAAAATTTTGAATTCAGAAATGAAACAGGAACTGCACTCTTTCTCAGTCCATTAGCAATTTATGACCATGATTTGCTGTGACACTTCCACAAAGTTATTCCATAATGTCTGGCCACAAATAATTGGCAAACAAAACATGTCAGTTTTGATGCATGCGAAATAGACATCAACATTGCCCACATTATTCAGACAATGAGTGCCTGATGATGCTTGATGGTGCCTCATTGTGCCTGTGTTACTAAAAAAAAAGAGGTGAAAGCGAGATATAATGAAAATTATAAACATTTCAAGGTGCGAATCCACTTTATGGCAATGAGTATAGAAATAGGTTAAGTGATGATGCATCATGATCATAATTTTAGCATGAATCCATATACATCAAGACTGTTTGATTAGTCATGATCAGAATGATGTGTTGCTACGGCCTCCAGCACAAGATCGATGGGTTATTGGGGCTTTAAATCCTGTATTTATGCACATATTGATGTCTATTTCGCATGCACCAATTAGGACAGGAGCAGGACATAATGATGAGGCGAATAATCATTGAAACTGCAATCCAACATAGACCTGTTTTGAACCTTTGAGATACGACCATTTAACTTTCATTGGCGACTCCAAAGAGTCATACAGAATAACACGGCATGATGGCAAAATAATGATTTGACCTCTCTGACCATTTCTGTAAGCTCTTGTAATTTGTCAACTATGAAATATTTCAACCTATAATCACATAAACGGAACTCAAGTGCTTACAAAAAAGCACTGAAATGTTCCTTGTGAGGTCTCATCCCTATCCCTGCCATGCTATTCCTTACGGGCCATAAGCACAGTTTGGGAAGTCATATTCTATACTTGCAATTCTGTAACCGCCACACTGTAAGAACCTTACCGTAGAAAACTACAGTAACTACCGGCAGACCCAGATGCCGGCAACTACTGTAGTTTTTTACAGCAACAAATATCACTACTGTAATTCTGCTGTGCGGTACTTACTGTAAAAACTACAGCAATCAATATATCTTACTGTAGTTTGAAAACGGCATCTTACCGTAGTTTCTACAGTAATAGATTTTCATACTGTATAAGCATTACGGTAAATTACTGTAGTTTTTACAGGAAGGGGACCTTCTACTGCAGTTTAAACTACAGCTGATTATTGTAGTTTTTACAGTAAGATTTTTCGATACTGTAGTTCGTCTGGGGTGTGTTTTATTATTGGACCACTTTATTCAAATGCAGGGACAATTCTATTTAAACAAGATAATTGGTAAAACATGTCCATTAGGGTGTCCCAAAAAAAATGAAAGTCTGAAATTCATTGGGGGGCAATTCCGTAAAGTCGGACGTACAGATCAGACACTTTAACAGCTTGTATAGCCCTACCATTACATGTTTGCCATTCCATTGTAAAATAGGTATGAGGCCCTGTGGCAGGGCTTTAAAACAAGCCATCAACCAAAGCTGAAAGTGCAATAGGAGCTGAGCCATAGGACAAATTGCATCGTGTCGGACGTACACAGAGAAATTGCACTTTTCTGACTTGATGGCTCGTCTCTCAAAACTCTGTGATTTATATGGAGAAAAATTAAACAACTGACCTGTATTATCAAGAAAACTATTTAAGGCATCAGCCAGGTTAATTTCCATGGCGATATTGTCATTTTTCATAAAGCTGTAGCCATTTATATTCCGTGTCGGACGTACACATTTTTCGTGTCGGACGTACACGTGTGAATTGCTAGTGTAGAGGATGCCAGCAGTGCATTGATGATCCACAATTTTCATTTTTTCTTCAAAGTTGAGTTCTTTCCAATAATTATCATCCATGAAATGGCTTCAGCATTGCATATTTGTGCCAAATGGGATGTCTCAAACATTAAGTTATTTTCACTATTTTTACCCTTAAATTTACGGCATTTTTAGCACAGAAAAGTCACAAAAATCACTAGTTACACCTGCAATTTTCACCGTAATTGCACATATTTCAGTAATACATATTGAGAGAATGCTTGACAAATAAAATTTTTAAGGTATTTTGCACAAATATGCAAACAAATGAAGAATTTCTGCCATTTTCGGACAATTTCTGTGTATGCTTTTTTTTATTATCACAGCATCATATACTGGGCCAAAACTGGTAGATATCATTTTATCTTTCATTTTGTATGAGTATGACACCTGCCTTAGCTTGTGACACAATTGCGTGCCAATTACACATGCTATGAACTAGCTTTCACTTAATTTTATGGCTGAAAACAGAGTTAAAAATGACCGAACTTCAATGACACCATATATTTCCTGTTTTTTGGCCTATACTACTTTAAGATTCACCCAAATACACTGGCCTAAGGTTTTCTTATGAGCCCAAGCCTGTGTACCAACATATGTATCATTTCCTTAATTCCAGATGGACTTTCATAATATTGTGTCGGACGTACATTCCCATTTTCGTGTCGGACGTACATCCTTAAAATGCTCTCCTTGGCAATTGTATTACGTTTAAATAATTAAAGCGGCCACCATGCTATTCATGGACATAAATTTGCTTTGTATTAGACGTTTCATGAAATTAACATCAGTCGCCTGGGAGCAGGAAAATTATTTAGTAATTTTTGTGTCGGACGTACATTAGAATCTTATTAGGTCAAATGTCACTGCCTGACAGAATTCGCAAGGATTGCTGCAAGAATTTGCAATGCAAAATGATAGTGTAATCCCTCAGGTAGTAAATGACAGCAAAATGAAACCAGCTAACCTATTTCTATACTGGCACTGACAACTTAAATTAGGAGTGTCGAAAATGCAATAATTGAAGTCACCAAACATAGCATTACTTAAATGCAAATATATCAAAAACCAAATTAGATAATCAATTGTTTTTTTATGTACCTGAAAATAGACTTATTTTGGCACATTATCGCACCCATAACACATACCTATGTTAATTTTGAAATTTTGAATGATTGGTTGATGACTTTACGGAATTGCCCTGGGGCTAACCTCTAAATGTGTTCTATAGCCCCTCTCTGACTCCCATGTAAAATTTCAGCTCATTTGAAGGTGTTTTAGATGTTGCTCAAGAGCCCCAAAGATAGACAGGGGTTTAACATTGAATTTTCATGCGAAAATGGCTATTTTAGCCAATAGCTTTCAAATTATCGGTTTTAGTCCACCCAAACACATGGATAGTTGATACAAAGATGTATAAATTATTCTGAACACTGTGGTACAAATTTCATTTCTGTACGTCACTTTGTTCTTGTGTTATTGGCAAATATACGTTATTTGTTATGAAAAATTGATGCCAAGGCAAAGCACCTGTCTTAATGAAGATTAATTGCTGTCTAATTTTAAATTTAAACATGAGACAATCACATATTGGTTCATTATCCCATGTCTTGGCACATTTTCTCCCCGATACTGTGTTTTTCCCTGGGCAATACAGCAGGGAAAAAGTCAGTATACGGGAGAAAAAGCAGTATAGGTCACCTGACCTGTATACGATGTTTTTTCCCTGTAATTACAGGGAATATACTGAAAACAACGAATCAGAGAGCAGTA
The DNA here is from genome assembly GCA_026936325.1 of Platynereis dumerilii. Taxonomy (NCBI): domain Eukaryota; kingdom Metazoa; phylum Annelida; class Polychaeta; order Phyllodocida; family Nereididae; genus Platynereis; species Platynereis dumerilii. The sequence goes on from JAPTHN010000004.1 coordinate 16,154,903, forward strand.
TTCAGACACACCAACAGAAAGTCTGTATATTATCACCTGGTTGGCTGTGAATATCACTGTTTACAGTCAAATTATCAGGGCCTATGATATTGTAAAAAATACCACCCTTCAAGGGCGATATTTTTTAACAATGGTTATGACATCACCAGCATTTCAGCTGCCTGATGATGTCACAAACCAAACAAGGTCCAGAATAATGGGATTGTGACGTCATGTCCATTGTTGCTCAATGATGACGTCACATTTTTGTAATGGCAGAAAATAGTCCCTCTTTATAACTGAAAATTTGAGCTAAAACCCGGTGATAAAAACAAAACAACCACGCGTCAGAGCACTTCGTACAACATCACTCGCTGTTGTGTGAATTAATATCACTCTCGCCCTGCGGGCTCGAGTGATATTAATTCACACAACAGCTCGTGATATTGTTACTCAATGACCGGACTTGGGTTGTTTTGTTATAGCGTCACATTCTCTGCTGCTGCTTTATGATCTTTTGTTATAATTTTCTGAGTACAAAAAACGACCACTCTTTGGCAATTTGCCACTGATCTATTAGGGCTAGAGAGAAACGGTTTGAAGCATTAGATCCAAAAGAAAATAATACATCAGATTAAGGCAGTTTCGACTTTCTCTTTGGTATAGAAAATTTTCCAAAGCGATTTTCGAAAAATTCACTTAGTCTTTCATAAATGACTTTGTTGAACAAATACTGATTTATAAAAATTTCTGTCGTGATGAGGACCCCTTTATATATTGTTATATTGTTTTAGACAGTATTTTGCAACACATGACAAAGTAATAATGTTAAATTCAATTTATTGGTATAGTTTCAGTTAAGTTGTTAATTGATTTCAGAAACATTTTTCTGCATTCCACTGCCGTTTCATTTAATTACTCTGGATCTAATCAACCCAGGTCTATAAAAGTTAGCATATTATATAGTATAGATTTCAAATCCAAAATTTGAAGACGATATCTCAAAAACTATGGTCACAAAAAAAATATTACTGGAACAAGAATTTTCAGTTCTAGCGTGAAATCACATATTTGAGTCAACATATTTTCAAGGTTGATGGACGTTTTATTTTATAGTTCAGGATATAATAACAACAGATCTATAATTTTCACCAGACTTTTTTGTCATATTTCAAAGGTCACTGATTTAAAATTTCACGTTGATATCTCGAAAACCCTTGCCATGAAAAAATTATTACTGAAACAGGAATTTTTAGTTCAAGCGTTACACTACAGATTTTGTGTCAACGGGTTTTTAAGTTTCATGGCCGTTTAATTCTATATCTCAGGATCTAAATATACCAGCTCTACCATATCTACCAGTCACATCCGTCATATTGTTAAGGTTATGTATCCAAAATATCAATGTGATATCTTAAAAACTCTTGCCAAAATAAAAATATTACTGAAGGAAGAATTATCAGTGCAAGAGAGGATTACAAGAAAAAGTTTTTAATTATTTTGAAAATGTGCCTAGACATGGGATAAAAAGGTAGGCGCAGTATATCCCTTCGGGTCTCTGGAATATACTGGAGTCTCGGGGAGTATACTAGGGATGTACTGCACCTACCCATGGTATAACCTCATAATAGCGTGACAGAGACACAAGAGCATCAACCAGTGTCTTATAATCTGTTTCAGACTATTGAAACAATCTAAGAAGTTTTTTTAAATCACAGAAAATCGTGTAAAATAAGTATATCCCATATATGTAGATTCTCTCAATACCCAAGCAAGTTACAGATATAAAATTGGTACCACAATGTGCAGAATAATTCATAAATCTTTGTATCAAATGTCCATGTCTTTTGGTGGACTAAACCCGATAATTTGTGAGCTATTGGCTAAAATAGCCATTTTCGCATTAAAATTCAATGTTAAACCCCTGTCTATCTTTGGGGCTCTTGAGCAACATCTAAAACACCTTCAAATGAGCTGAAATTTTACATGGGAGTCAGAGAGGGGCTATAGAACACATTTAGAGGTTAGCCCCAATGAATTTCAGACTTTCACCTTTTTTGGAACACCCTAATGTCCATGAACAGAATGACCAATGAACTTGATGAGATGCTAAAATGGAAACAGTAGTTAAAATAGAAGAAATTCCATAATTTTGAATAGCATTTCAGACTTCAGTAAAATATCCTTTAACTGGTTCTGAAAAAAAGAAGAAAATCATTAGAGTTGATGAAGCATTCAAGTAATAAAGAATAAGTTAATTGAACATTTAATGAACACACTTAGTTTATTCAACACACTTACCCAGTCAATGTTTACTCAACTCCACTGCTAAAACAAGAAATAAACATGGAGCCACTGAACAGTGCCACCTCTTCCTTTGAATAACTGTCCAAGAATGAATCTAATACAATTGTCTAATACTACCAGTAAATTCAGTTTATGTAACTGGGTCACAGTTCTTCGTCAGTGATTTCCGTCTAATTACCCGTCTAATTACCCCTTAATTGATGACACACTCATATAATATGCATGCAAAGTGACACCTTGTGGTATTCCTGAGAAATTACTACTAGTATACAATTGTGTATAGTTTGATATTATTCCATTTAGACCTTAGATATTATCTGGAGTGTATTTAGCAATTTAATAAATGAACATCCTACAAATGTAATACAGTACAGTTTTAATTTGTCAATCAAATGCTACACAATACAGATTTTTTCAAAGTCATTTTCATATGTATGTCATCTTTATAAATGAATTTGCCATATTGAATCTGTAAATTCACATATTTTAGAGAATAATAAAAAAAAGCCTAAATATTTTATAGTCCACATTTTAAATAATTATATATTTTTAATCAAGTATTATAGTTGGGTGAACATTGTGATACAAATACATGTATGTCTATAACAATATTGATATGATTTTAAAAACAAATTTCATGAACATAAATATGAGGGATGGCTATTTTCCAATATAATATCTCCAATTAGTACTTAATGCTCAGCCATTGCTTGTGGAAATGACACATTTGGTATATTCCCTTTATAAGGAATGAACTGTCAGTACAATGGCTTAATTTAGTTATTACAGTAGTGTGATATTGGATTACAGTAGTGGCTTGCTTGCTGTAAAATCATCTTGCTGTAATATGAAGCTCACAGAGGCTTGCTGTAACATTTACAGTAAGGCTTACGGTAGAGTTTTGTTTACTGTAAAATCTACTGCAATTTGCCGTGATATGAAGCTTACAGTAGCCTGCTGTAACACTTACAGTAAGGCTTACAGTAGAGTTTTATTTGCAGTAAAATCTACAGCAATTTGCCGTATTATGAAGCTTACATGTAGTAGCTTGCTGTAACATTTACAGTAAGTCTTACGGTAGAGTTTTGTTTACTGTAGCTTCTACAGTAGCTTACTGTATCAGAGTTGTACAGCAGCTTACTGTAGTTTCTACAGTAATTCACTGTACAAACTACAGCAATTTGTTACAGTGCATTCATCAATGTCATTCAATGAGGTTTCAAGCTCTACAAATTGACAGTTAATTTAAATGCAATGGAAAGGGCCTATTGTGAGGTCATTGATGGCCTCAACAACTTTTCTTTAAGCAATCGTTTTTCGTCTACTGTAATGCTAGCAGCGAGAGCTGTCCTTTTAACTAAAACAGTCAATGATTTGGAGGAGAGTATTTAGCCACACAGAAGCTGCTAAAAGCAAAACACAAGGAAAGGTCAGACTAAAGGACATTCTTAAAGCACTTCTGAAGGTGACACTTGTGAGAGCAGCCATGGCAAGAGCCGTCAATGAAGTGTTAGTAAGGTTCTTGACAGAGGACAGCTTGTGGTCATATCGATTGAAGCTGTTTAGGATGGCTTGCAAATGTATAGATGCTTGTACTTGGACATGCAGAGATATCTAACATTGTTGTAGTTCGAAAATAAGGAGAGCAGCTGACGGTTTAGGATGGATGGATGTTTTTGCTTTACCTCTTGTATTTATCATAGAGAGAATCTACCCAAGAGGAATCTTACAATCGCCTCATATTATCATAGATTTACGTAACAAGCGTCATAGCCAATCAGCACCCAGTATTTTTCTCCAGTTCGAATGTTTACCCGCGATTTATGAAGCGACTATTACCTCTCAGGGACATACGGCATATCATTTGAAAGTCCTCAGTGAAGTCTATCTATTCATATAAGAACCATATCTATAACCCTACGCAAATGTGCGAAACAACAAAATTGCTCTCATTTGCATAACATGTGGGAAGGCCTGTCCGTTGGCCTTCTTTGGGGGCGTTGTCTGATTTATTCACTGAAGGCTTCGCTGAAGTGGTATTTATGCTAATTAGGACAGGAGGAGGCACTGCGACGAGGTGACAAACAATCTAAACTGCTGTCTAACATAAATCCCAGTGATCTTGCAATTCAAACCCGGGACTCAATGATTCTTCAGACCACCCAGTGTGCTGAGCTTATATAACCCATCGATCCCCTCCAGGCTATTAAGAAAAACCGAGTGACTGGATGGAATTGTGCTTTTTGCAAGCTCTAAGAGTACTTCAGACAATGCAGCATTATATGTGGGACATCACAATTCACATCATGCATAACATTGGCATTACGTTTTGTGTGTGTGTGAACCTGACATCAGCTTGTGAAGTGTTTTTGTCAGCTGACTTGAGCATCTGCCGAGATCCCCAGTCAGACCAAAGAAGACAAATACGCAATAGAATACCAAATGCCATAATTAGACAAAGGAATTCTGAAGGAATCAAAGAGATCTGAAGTACTCCAAGTAAATGACATCAACGGTATTGAACCAAGCACATAGAGTTGAAGCCTATTGAAAGTAGCTGCGGTATCATCTTGACAACATTAGCGTAAGTTGAATACCAAAACTGCCTGCTCCCATACGATTCCTAAATTAAGTTAACTTGAAATTTCGAGATACACAATCTTCAAATTACAATGTTTCAGACGTTTTGTAATTATCAAGGTTCAGGCCAAAAATTAAAAATGTTTAAAATAATATATCAGAAACATACTTCTGAATGGACACGAATGATATGCTGATGTAATTTGGCAGCTTCCTGTCTAGTGTCCAAAGAGATGGCTTTTTTAGGTCAATAATGATTGTTACTGCCTATAAAAGTAAATCATGGTTCAAATGAACAAATGGAACAGCTCTTCACTGTGGCTCATGAAAAGCCTGCAATGTAAGCCGACTTACTGCAACTTTTCGGCAACAATATCCATAGAACAAGAAAGGATAAATTCATATTAGCACTGAGTGTTGCTGTAGGGGGTAAGCCTATCACTGGAGCTACTTCTGGCAGTCAGAATGGCTAACAAACTGTTGCAGGAAGCCATACTGCAACAGTGCTATGATGAATGCTTCTTATTGGCTGGATCATGTCATGTGTCAGATCAAATCAACCAATCAGCAAAGAGAACAACCCGTATCCCACATAAAACACACAAGGCCATGCCCTTGCAATAATAAGCATTGACTTGAGAGAAAGGCTGCATTTCCTTTACAGCGGGATACTTACGGTGTTACTGACATTGGCATACACTTGTAAGGCTAAAAGCAACCATGTTCTTGGATGATGTATACAATTACGACACATATACTCACTACAAATCAATTTCGAAATGATTCAGTAAGACACTTGTTGAGAAAACCTGATCAGATTCCAAATCGACTGTTCCCGAATAATATCAATTTTTTAATATATGTCCTACTTAGAAGTATAGAAATGGTTTCTCTGCATTCCTTTGATAATAATGACAGTTGACTGGCCTAAAATATTTTACTGATTACTGTTCAACTAGTTCTCCTATCTAACACACTCAACGGACTGAATCTAAGGATCAGAAGCATCTAGACAATGCAAAGATTGAAAAAATGTACAGATCCTTTTCAAGAGTAGTGACATTGGTGGCCAACTTGTTTATATAGCTCAAAGACTATCACTAGGCATGACCCCAGACAACATAGCATTGGACAAAACGTAGAGATGAGTTCATAGAGAGGATTAGAAAACCCATCTGATGGTCTAGTGTAATGACTGATCGTGCTTATAGCTGCATTTTTCTTGGCTAACACTCTGTATTGATGTTCTTTCGGAATAGATTTTTTTTTTTGCTCTTATGGCACATAATCGCTAACATATGGCGTAATCCATTTAATGTTTGACAGTCATATTTCAGTTTAGCATGCATGTATAGGCTCATACTTCATATGTCAGTTTTGGTTAATGCGAAATAGACATCAACATTAACTACATTATTCAGGCAATGAGTGCTGGATGATGCTTGATGGTGCCTCATTGTGCCCGCATTGCCAAAAGGAGTTAAAAGCATGATATAAATGAAATGATAAACATTTCATTATGACAAATTCGCTTTATGGCAATGAGTATAGAAATAAGTGATAATGCATCATGATCATAATTTTAGCATGAAGCCATATTTATCGAGACTGTTTGATTAGGCATGATCAGAATGATGTGTTGCTTCAAATTCCAGTAAAAGATGGATAGATTATTGGGATTTTAAATCCTGTATTTATACAGTTGATAGGCAAAGTAGAACTGAAGCAGGACATAAAGATGAGGCGAAGGATCATTGAAACTGCCATCCAACATAGGCTGAGTATTGTGGGTAACCTGGCAAGAGCCCGATTCGAACCTTTGAGTTACGATCTTTTAACTTTCATACAGAATATCATGACATTTTGGCAAGAACAAGGACTTGACTTCACAAAAACATTCCAGTGCATTTCTGTAAGTACTTGGAATTTTTCGACTGTAAAATATTTCAACCTATAGTTACAGTAAACGAAACTCTAAAAGGTACTGGAATGTTACTTGTGAGGTCACATCCCTCTCCCTGCAAATACTATTCCTTATGCGTCATAAGCAGTTTGTGAAGTCACATTCACACCACTCATTAATGAGGTCACAAGCTATCCAAATTACAAATTGACAGTTAATTTAAATGCAATGGAAAGGGCCTATTGTGAGTTCATTGATGGCCCCCAACAACTTTTCTTTAAGCAATCGTTTTTCGTCTACTGTGATGCTAGCAGCGAAAGCTGTCCTTTTAACTAAAACAGTCAATGATTTGGAGGAGAGCATTTAGTCACACAAAAGCTGCTAAAAGCAAAAAGCAAGGAGAGGTCAGACTAAAGGACATTCTTTAAGCACTTCTGAAGGTGACACTTGTGAGAGTGGTCTTGGCAAGAGCCATCAGTGAAGTGTTAGTAAGGTGCTTGAGAGAGGACAACTTGTGGTCATATCGATTGAAGCTGTTTAGGATGGTTTGCAAATGTATAGATACTTGTACGTAGGTAGGCATATGGAGAAATTGAACAGTTGTTGCAGTTGAGGTTAGCAAATCAGGAGAACAGCTTAAGGTTAGGATAGATGGATGATTTGGCTTTACTTCTTGTATTTATGCACTTGTTAGGCTAATTAGGACAAGAGGAGGCGCATCAATGAGGCAGCGAACAATTTAAACTGCTGTCTGACATAAATCCCTTTTATCTTGCAATTCAAACAAAGGAATCAATGATTATAATATTATGATAATTATCAGCCCACCAAGTGTGTGCTAGCGACTGAGCTAACCCATCCCCTCCGGCTATTAAGAAAGACTAAGTGACTGAATGGAATCGTGTAGATATTAAGCAGTTCTCGCAAGTTCTCAAGCACTTTACTTCTGACAATGCCGCAAAGCCGCATTATGTGAGGAACATCACAATTCACATCATGCATAACACAGGCATTACGTTGTGTATGTGTGTGAACCTGACATCAGCTTGTGAAGTGTTTTTGTCAGCTGACTTTAGCATCTGGGGAGATCCTCAATCAGACCATAGAAGACAAATACGCTGTAGAATTCCAAATGCCATAATCAGACAAAGGAGTTCTGAAGGAAAAAGAGATCTGAAGTACTCCAAGTAAATGACATCAACGGTATTGAACCAAGCACATAGAGTTGAAGCCTATTGAAAGTAGCTGCGGTATCATCTTGACAACATTAGCGTAAGTTGAATACCAAAACTGCCTGCTCCAATATAATTCCTGAATCAAGTTAACAGTCTTTAAATGAATTCTTTCTGATATTTATAATTATCAAGGCTTTTGGAAAGGTTTGGTCACAGATGCTGACAACTAAAAATGTTAAAAGTACATTGAAACTGACTTCAGAATACACCCAAAACTAAAAGGTAAACTAACATTTTTTTGCAGCTTCCATTCTAACCAAAGAGATTGTCTTTTTGCAAGGAGAATAATGATCGTTGCTGCCTATCAGAATCCACAATTGTGCAAATGAACAAATGATACAACTCTTCACTGTGGCTCATGATAAGCCTGCATGTAAGCCAACTTACTGTAACTTTTCGGCAACAATATCCATAGAACGGGAAAGGATAAATTCATATTAGGACTGAGTGTAGCTGTAGGGGGCAAGCCTATCACTTGAGCTACTCCTGGCAGTCAGAATGGCTAACAAACTGTTGCAGGCAGCCCATACTGCAACAGTGCTATGATGAATGCTTCTTATTGGCTGGATCATGTCATGTGTCAGATCAAATCAACCAATCAGCTGAGAGAACAACCGGTATCCCACATAAAACACACAAGGCCATGCACTTGCAATAATAAGCATTGATTTGAGAGAAAGGAAGCATTTCCTTGTGGTGGGCACTTATGCTGTTACTGACTTTGGCATACACTCGTAAGGCTAAAAGCAACCATGTTCTTGTGTGATGTATACAATTACGACACATATATTCACTACAAATCAATTTCGAAATGATTCAGTAAGACACTTGTTGAGAAAAGCCCTTCAGATTCCAAATCGACTGATCCCGAATAATATCAATTTTTATATCTATTTCCTACTAAGAAGCATAGAAATGGTATCTCTGCATTCCTTTGATAAAAATGACAGCTGACTGGCCTTAAATATTTTACTGATTACTGTTCAACTAGTTCTCCTATCTAACATACTCAACGGACTGAATCAAAGGATCAGAAGCATATAGACAATGCAAAAAGTGAAAAAAAGTATAGTTCCTTATCAAGAGCAGTGACATTGGTGGACAACTTGTTTATGCAGCACAAAGACTATCACAAGGCAGGAAAAAGTCCCCCAGACAACATAGTGTTGGACAAAAAATAGAGATGAGTCCTTATCACTGACTCAAATACCAAGACAATGCTAAATGAGATTTATTTATACATGTATGTATGACATGTCCTATGGTATAATCTGTTGGTATATCTCCACCTGATGCTTTGTACTTCACCCAAATTATTCTGATCAAGGTATCATCTATTGCGTCATAATAAATCAAATCAAATCAATACCATATTTGTAGGGCGAATAAGTTGTAGCCTGGCTACAAAAGGCCTTAACTGAAGATCTGAAGAAAGAAAGACATGTTAAATGACTAGCAATTCATCAAAATGCCCTATTCTAATGAAAGAGGTGTCTAAATACCCCAATAGTTCAAAACCCTAAACAGAATCCCAGCAGCTGTCTGTGAATGACAGTTTTGTTCTGCCACAGAAAGCCTCAACCCCTCCTACATGTATTCAAAGATGCTAATAGATAGTGCAAGTTGCAACTGTTGTGTATTTTAAGTTGTGTCTCTAGGCAATTTAGGGCCTCGTCTGGTTTTCCCTGGCTGTTCACAGTATCTCCAGAAGTTGTCAGAGTTTCAATATCGAAAGGTTAAAAAAGTTAATCTTGCAGTCTGCAGAAGATCACAGGCGACTGACACAAGTTGATGGATCCAATTTTGAAAGATGTGTTTTGAGCAGATAACAGACAAAAGTAGAAAAAAATATTTTTAAGCTTTGAAATGCAAAAGGAATCGAAAACCAAAAAAATGTGTCTGTATTAAAATATTATTATAGATTGCGACTGGAGATAGAAATGCAAATTTGTCTGCTGAGTATGAACTAAAAAGCTTGTATGGTGATTGAGTCACCGCCCTGAATCAAGAAAAAAATTGTGTAGGTTCTTACTGAGACTCCTTAAAAAAAGATAATCAGATCAAGAATAATTTCATGACAAGCCTTAACAAGCTGACTAACTTTCTAAAGTACTGAATCAATAATATCCACAGATAAGCCAAAACAAGCGGTTTTCACTTTCTGAACAACAACATAGACATTACCAGTGGTGATAAATTGATATCATATGATATTGTTGCTTCAAGGGGTATCACTTGGGCCACTTGTGGCAGTCAGAATATTGCTAACAAACTGTTGCTGGGGGGCCAAACCCTAAAAAGTGCTGTGACAAATGGTTCCTATTGGCTGGATCATGTCATGTGTCACATCAAGTCAACCAATCAGCAGAGAGAACAACCCATGTCCCACATAAAACATACGAGGCCATGCCACTGCAATAATATTTATTGATGTGGCAGGGAAGCAACATTTCCCACATTTCCACCATTTCCTTGCAGCAGGGCACTTATGCTGTAGCTGCATTGGTATACACTCGTAAGGCTAACAGCAACCATGTTCCTGGATGATGTATACAATCTACTTAGCGGCACACATACTCACTATAAATCAAATACTGACATGATTCAGCAAGAATCTTGTCAACGAAAGCAATTAAGATTCAAAATTTGCTGATCTTGAATAATATTATTCATCTTGACTAATTCTCGGTCAGAAGTATGGTAATGGTTTTTCGACACTCTTTTAGTAAAAACCACGTCTATTGACTGTCATTATTGACTGATGCCTGTTCAATTGAGTTCTCGTGCTTAACACACTTGAACAGCCAACAGAGTCTCAGGGTCAGAATAAATTAACGGATTCCTTTCAAGAGCAGTGAAATTGGTGGACAACTTGTTTATACAGCACAAAGACTATCACCAGGCACGAAAAAGACACAGCATTATATTATGCTGCTTAAATAAATGATTTTTGAATTTGACTTTGACTATGCGAGACATCACAATTCACATCATGCATCATGCGTAACACAGGCATTACGCTTTGGATTCATGTGAATTTGACATCAGCCTATGAAGTCTTTTTGTCAGCTGACTTGAGCATCTGCATAGATCCCCAGTCACATTATTCAAGTCAAATACGACATGGAATTCCAAATGCCATAATCGGATAAAGGAATTCTGTAGGAAATCAAAGAGATCTGAAGTACTCAAGTAAAGGACATCAACAGTATTGAACCAAGTTCATGGAGCTCAAGCCTATTGAATGTAACTTGGTTTTTCATCATTACAAGATTAGTGTATATTATTAGTTGAATACCTAAAACGCCTGCCCCAATATGATTCTTGAATTAAGTTACCTTAGTTTCGATAAAAATGCATCAAAAAGTCTTCAAATTACAATGTGTCAGACATTTATAATTATTGATGCTCTTGCACAGGTGTTGACACAGAGGGTGAGAACCAAAAATGTTAATAGTGCTTTGAAGCTGACTTCAGAATGCACCAGAAAGATGAATTGGAATATTTTTGCAATTTCCATTGTAATCAATGAGATTGTCTTTTTGCAAGGAGAATAATGATTGTTACTGCCTATCAGAATTCACCATTGAGTAAATAAATAATTGGAACCGCTCTTCACTTTGGCTAATGATAAGCCTGCATGTAAGCCGACTTACTGTAACTTTTCGGCAACAAAATCCATAGAGATGGAAAGGATAAATTCATATTAGGACTGAGTGTAGCTGTAGGGGGTAAGCCTATCACTTGAGCTACTTCTGGCAGACAGAATGGCTAACAAACTGTTGCAGGCAACCTATACTGCAACAGTGCTATGATGAATGCTTCTTATCGGCAGGATCATGTCATGTGTCATATCAAATCAACCAATCTGCAAAGGGAACAACCCGTATGACACATAAAACACACCAGACCAAGCCCTTGCATAATAAGCATTGATTTGAGAGAAAGGAAGCATTTCATTTACAGCGAGGTACTTATGCTGTTACTGACATTGTTATACACTCACAAAGGTAAAAGCAACCATGCTCCTGGGTGATGTATACAATCTACTTAGTGGCACACATACTCACTATAAATCAAAACTTGACATGATGTAGTAAGACACTTGTCGAGAAAAGTCCTTCAGATTCCAAATCTAATAAATGGTTATTTCTGCACTCCTTTAATAATAATGACAGTTTACTGGCCTTAAATATTTTACTAATTACTGTTCAACTAGTTCTCCTATCTAACACACTCAACGGACTGAATCTAAGGATCAGAAGCATATAGAAAATGCAAAAATTGGAAAAAATGTATAGATCCTTTTCAAGAGCAGTGACATTGGTGGACAACTGGTTTATACAACACAAAGACTATCACAAGGCATGTAAAAGTCCCCAGACAACATAGTGTTGGACAAAAAAAAAGAGATGAGTTTATAGAGAGGATGAGAAAACCCATCTGACGGTCTAGCATGATGACTGACCGTGCTTATAGCTGCATTTTCCTTGGCTAACACTGTGTATTGATGTTCTTTGGAATAGATTTGTTTTTTTTTGCTGCCTCGTCATACATTTATTTTCTGCCCCCCTGGCACACTATCACTTAGAGATGGCATAATTCATTTTACTTTTCACAGTCATATTTCAGTTTTGCATGCATGCAACGCTTATACTTCAAACTTATGTCTTTGGGTCTGCAAAGTATGAATAGAGTTAACAGTAAAGTTAGAGTTGCACAACTCCATTATGTCATGATTTGACTTTATCTAAGGAAATCAGTTCAGTTATAAAAAAAAACAATGTTTCAATTACCTGCCCATTATAGTGTCTGGTCTTTTTTTAAACAATTACTGCCTCTCATTTGGTAACTGTAATGAAACATGATATTCATAGAGACTCTTAATTAATTAACAGATTCTTTTCAAGAGCTGTGAAATTGGTGGACAACTTGTTTATACAGCACTAAGACTATCACCAGGCATGAGAAAGACACAGCATTATGTTATGCTGGTTAAATAAATGATTTTTTAATTTGACTTTGACTATGCGAGACATCACAATTCACATCAAGCGTAACACAGGCATTACGCTTTGAATTCATGTGGATTTCACATCAGCCTGAGAACTGTTTTTTGTCAGCTGACTTGAGCATCTGCATAGATCCTCAGTCACATTATTCAAGACAAATACGCTATAGAATTCCAAATGCCATCATCGGAAAAAGGAATTCTGGAAGAATCAAAGAGATCTGAAGTACTCCAAGTAAATGACATCAACAGTATTGAACCAAGTACATGATGCTCAAGCCTATTGAATGTATCTGAGATTTCATCTCAACAATATTAGTGTCAGTTGAATCCCAAAGCTGCCTGCTCCAATATGATTTCTAAATGAAGTTAACTGGAAATTTCAAAATCCACAATCTTCAAATTACATTGTTTCTGACGTTCTTGAAATTATCAAGACTCAGAGGTCAAAAACTAAAAATATATTAAATAGAACATCAAAAAGCAACTTCTCAATGGAACCGAAAGATATGATGATATATTTGGCAGCTTCCAGTCTACTGTCCAAAGAGAAGGCATTTTTGGGTCAATAATGATTGTTTTGCGAAAAGAATAATTATTGTTGTGGCCTATCACAATACACCATGGTGCAAATAAACAAATGGAACAGCTCTTCGAAGTGGCTCATGATAAGCCTGCATGTAAGCCGACTAACAGCAACTTTTCGGTAACAATATCCAGAGAATGAGAACGGATAAATTCATATTAGGACTGAGTGTTGCTGTAGGGGTAAGCCTATCACTTGAGCTACTCCTGGCAGTCAGAATGGCTAACTAACTGTTGCTGGCAACCCATACTGCAACAGTGCTATGATGAATGCTTCTTATTGGCTGGATCATGTCATGTGTCAGGTCAAATCAACCAATCAGCAAAGAGAACAACCCGTATCCCACATAAAACACACGAGGCCATGTCCTTGCAATAGTAAGCATTGATTTGAGAGAAATAAAGCATTTCCCTCACAGTGGAATACTTATGCTGTTACTGACATGGCATACACTCATAAGGCTAAAAGCAACCATATTCCAGGATGAAGTATACAAGCTACATATTGTACTTAGTGGCACATACTCGCAATGAATAAAATGCCGGCATAATTCATATCAGCAAGACTCTTGTTGAGAAAAACTCTTCAGATTCCAAATCTACAGATCCCGAATAATATCAATTTTTTAAAATGTTTCTCACTTAGAAGTATAGAAATGGTTTTTCCGCACTTCTTTAATAATAATGACAGTTAACTGTCCTCATTTAATAAATATTTTACTGATTGCTTTTCAGTAGTTCTCCTATCGAACACACTCAACGGACTGTATCTCAGGATCAGAAAAATCTAGACAATGCAAATATTGAAAAAAAAAAGTATAGTTCCTTTTCAAGAGCAGTGACATTGGTGGACAACTTGTTTATACAGCACAAAGACTATCACAAGGCATGAAAAAGTCCCCAGACAACATAGTGTGAGACAAAAAGTAGGGATGAGTTTATAGAGAGGATTATATAACCCATCTGATGGTCTGGTGTGATGACTGACCATGCCTATAGCTGCATTTTCCTCAGCAAATAATCTGTTTTGGTTATCTTTCGAAATTGTTTACCCTTTTTTGCTACCTCAATATACATTTGTATTCTGGTCTTATGGCACACAATTGCTTACAGATGGCATAATTCATTTTATGTTTCACAGTCGTATTTCAGTTTCGCAAGCATGCATAGGCTAATACTTCAAACTTATGCCTCTTGTTCTTTAGCTCTGCAAAGTATGAATAGAGTTAACAGATAAGTTAGAGTTTTGCAACTCCATTATGTCATGATTTGACTTTATCTAAGGAAATCAGTTCAGTTATTAAAAAAACTAATGTTTCAATTTACATCCCCATTGCAGAGTCTGGTCTTTTGTTAACAATTACTCCCTCTCATTTGGTAACTGTAACAAAACGTGATATTCATATAGACTCTTAATTAATGAAATCTGAACGTTAATAACAAGACAAACGTGACAAGAATATTGTTACAAATTAGTCAAGAGCATGTTTGGAATATCAACGGATTTCCTAAATATATATAGATACATTTCTTCGAAAAAAGAAGTCCTTTATCACTGACTCAAATACCAAGACAATGCAAAATGAGATTTATGTATACATGTATGTATGACATATCCTATGGTATAATCATTTGGTATATCTCCACCTGATGCTTTGTACTTCACCCAACTTATTCTGATTAAGGTATCACCTATTGCGTCATAATAAATCAAATCAAATCGATCCTATATTTGTATGGTGAATAAGTAGTCGCCTGGCTACAAAAAGCCCGAAGATCTGAAGAAGTATAGGTTATACAACAAGTTTGAGGTGTATAACTAACATTTTTGGTGGTTAATTACCAAGGGCTTTAGCCCAAGGTAAATAACCCCTGAAATGTCAGTTATACACCGAAAACGAGTTGTATAAGCGACTTATACTCCATATATGACTCCAAAAGAATTTGTAACTGAATTTTGTTGCTTTGTTGTCTCTTTGGGTGTGTTGTTTACCGAAAAAGTACTGACTTAATCCTCAACAGTGGTATAACAAATAAATCTGTTGGTTATACCACAGCAAAAGACAATAGAGAACTGTTTTGGTGGAGTATAACTATAAAGACATGTTAAATGACTAGCAATTCATCAAAATTCCTCTTCTGATGAAAGAGGTATTCTAAATGTTCCCAAACACAGAAAACTTCTCCCACAGCAGTCTATACATGACAATTTTGTTCAAGCCCTCCTATATGTATTCTAAGATGCTAAAAGATGGTGAAAGTTGCAACTGCTGTGTATTTCAATTTGTCTCTAGGCAATTAAGGGCCACGTCTGGTTCTCCCTGGCTGTTCACAGTATCTCCAGAAGTTGTCAGAGTTTCAATATTGAAAGGTGAAAAAGTTAATCTTGCAGTCTGCAGAAGATCACAGGCAACTGACACAAGTTGATGGATCCAATTTTGAAAGATGTGTTTGGAGCAGATAAAAGATTTGGGTGGAAAAAGTACTTCTGAACTTTGAAATGTAAAAGGAATAAAAAAACTGTACTGTACTTTGAAGAGCTAGATATTTTATTATTATAAATTACAACTGGAGATATTTTGCTTCTGGAAAAGCAAATTTGTGTGCAGAGCATGAACTGAAAAGACTTTTATGGTGATTTAGCCACCACCCTGAATCAAGAAAAAAATTGTGTAGGTTCTTATTGAGACTTATTAAAAAAGGATAATCCAATCAAGAATGATTTCATGGCAAGCTTTAACAAGCTGACTAACTTTCTAAACACTGAATAAATAACATAAGCAGATAAGCCACCACAAGCTGTTTTAACTTTCTGAACAACAACATAGACATTACCAGTGGTGATAAATTCATATTATATGATATCGTTGCTTCAAGGGGCATCAATTGGGCCACTTGTAGCAGTCAGAATATTGCTAACAAACTACATGCTGCTGGAAGCCAAACCCTAAAAAGTGCTTTGACAAATGGTTCTTATTGGCTGGATCATGTCATGTGCCACATCAAGTCAACCAATCAGCAGAGAGAACAACCCATATCCCACATAAACCATACAAGGCCATGCACTTGCAATAATGTATATTGATGTGGCAGGGAAGCAACATTTCCCACATTTCACCGTTTCCTTTCAGCAGGGCACTTATGCTGTAGCTGCATTGGTATACACTTGTAAGGCTAAAAGCAACCATGTTCTTGGGTCATATACAATCTACTTACAGTCTGTCACTTTGATATAGAAAAAAAGTGGATTGTTGCACTGTGAAAATGTAATGGCACTTCGTGTGTCATCATGCTGATGATTTGTCATGATTATACCCAATACTTTCAATGTTAATTTGATTTAAGGAGACTTATCCTGCTTGCTGGCGACCGCAAAACAAAACGATTATGCATCTGATTTAAGTGATTTTCACTCTAAATCAGTTTTGACAAGTCAAATGGCCTTCTCTTGATCACGACTGATCAAACAGCCTCTATGTAGCCAAGTTGAAAGTAGAGAAGATGATACTAAATCGGCTATCACGCGTCACAAAGTGCATATTTCACAGAGAACTGGTCCTCATTTCTTCTATATCAAAGTGACAGACTGTAATGGTACACATACTGACATGATCTGGCAAGAACCTTGTTGAGAAAATCAGTTAGGATTTCGAAATGCTGTCTATCATTCAAAGGATAACTAGCTAAACTACGAGGGGTTTTCCAAAAGTTCTGTCCAACTTGCTATAACTTTAGTAATATTTAATACAGAAACATGATATTTGGGTCAGATAATATTGAAGTAATTTGTGAATTACCCTCAAAAAATCAGATCATAGAAATAAAAATAAATGGTTAATTTGTTGCCATGGAAACCAAAAGTCATGAAATGCGGCCCAGGGCACTTTTAGAGACACAGATTCATTATATCTTGTCATAAAATTCAATTTTTACCAGGGATACAGGACAAGAAATCTATTAAAAATAATCCCTAACATTTCCCGAATTCTTGAAATAAGGAACTTGACACCAAGTACAAATTTGCTCTTACCTTATATTCCTTAAAAGATCAATGCCTCATAGTCGTTATATTTAGATCACTGTTCATGTTTCGTAGACTAAGAGGCAAGCATTTGCCAAGTTTAGGTGTGGGGTTGCACCAATCAAAATTGAAACGGGTCGTTTAGTCGGAGAGGCACTAGATGAGCGAATATGTAAAATCTGTAACAATGGAGAGGTAGAACATAAGGAACATTGCCTAATACGTTGTAACACATACCAGGAGGTTAGAAGTCAGCTGTTTGTTGCTGCAGTTAGAATTTATTCCAATTTTAATTCTCTAAGTGATGAGCAAAATTTTGTATTTCTTATGAGTCAACAAGAATTAGCCGACACCGTCTCAAGAGCCTGCCTTGAAATTTTAAGGTTGAGATCAAAGGAAGTGTACTCTACTAATTGATTTTTAGCCTGGTGTCTGGACAGTGTGTACACATTTTTATCATGTTAACTAGTCAATCGTTTTTAATCTGTTTTTAATCTGTTTTTAATATAACTAGTCACTCTGTTTTTAAATTATGTTTTAATGGTCAATCTAGTCTCTCATAATTCTTGTAGAATGGGTCATCAATGTATTTGTTTTTATATGTATGTGTTGTTAATGTATGATGACGTGAGACTCAAATAAAAAATATCTATCTATCTATCTAGACTATTTGCACTTTATGCTGGGTTTTCCATAAGTTCTGTCCAACCTGTCATAACTTTTGCTAGATTTTATCCAGAAAAATGATATTTGGGTCAGTTGATATTGAGGTAATTTACAAAATGATCCCCAAAAAATGAGATCATAGAAGTAAAAATAAATTGTTGATTTGTTGCTATGGAAACCAAAAGTATTGAAATGCGGTTGAGAGCTGGCTGACAGACACATCCTTGATATATCTCGTCAAAATATGTAATTATTACAAGAGATAAAGGACAGAATATATTCAAAACATTCATAGCCATTTCACAACTTCACAAACTAATGACTGGGAAACTGAATACATTTTCTCATACTTTCTAACCATGTCTAAATACCTCAGTCTTCGGGTTTTAGTCAGTTTTGGCATTTTGCAGTCTTCTTTTCTTGGGTTTTCCAATGTGTGTGTTTTCTTCCTTCAGAAAAAGTTTGTGCAACCTTCGTTTGGTTCCATGACTCATACTGTCCTCCTTGTATGAATGATAAAGAAGTTTCTTGCTCTCTCTGCTAGTTTTTATCCAATTAGATTAAAGGAAGACAAGAGTAAGCCCGTGCAACCTGCATAATTACATTTAACTCCCGTGGTATTGGTGACAAATGCAAGTGAAGTACAATGGTGCTGAAAGGAGGGGAGCAACCTGCTGGGAGACACTGATGTAGTTTGGCCAGCAAGTGGGAGACAGCTTGCAGGTGCTGCCCTCTTGTGTATAATGTAGGAATCAGCCTAAAACAAATTTTTAATTAATTAGGGCATTTAATAGAGTGCTATGGCCTTGAAAAGGGGAGAGTTCTGCCTTGAAGGGCAAAGGAAGGCTTGGGCCAAATTAGAAGGACTGACATTGAGTAGAACTTGAGATAAAACCCGTACGTTATCATTTTAATATAAGAGATAGTGGGTATATATAATGCCATCCTTATCCAAACAAATTATCTCATAAAAAAATGAGTAACTGCACGAGTAATGGTAAGTAACTGAGATGTGAGAATAACACCAGTTTTCATTGTTATTAATGATGTTACAAGTACTTGATTGTATTTAATGAAAAAAATTATGAATATACTTCAATTGAATAAGTCAAGACACAGATAATGCAAGCAGGTTTTAAATTAATTTTAAGAGCATCACAAAATCTGGGCCGCATTCCATGACTTCTGGTTTCCATGGCAACAGAATAAGCACTTATTTTTATTTCTGTGATATGAATTTTTGGGAATTGTTTCCAAATTGCAGCAATATTGTCTGGCCCAAATATAATGTTTCCACTTTGAATCTTGCAAAAGTTATGACTAGTTGGAGAGAACTTTTGGAAAACCCCTCGTACTATGGTGCTTGAAAAATTGAAACATAATTCAATACGGGCGACTGAATTAAAAGCCTCATGGTGAGCTGGAAATTTATGAAAAGTGTAATTGCCATAGTTAATTTCTACCAGAAATAACTCTCCTTAAGTCCATTAACAGTTTCTAACAATAATTTAAAGGAAAACTTCAAGAAAGTCAACTGGTAATGTGGTGCCAAAAATCATTTGCAAAGAAAGAACATGGGATGTCTGGTGCATGCAAATGCACCATCAGTCTTTACAGGACTTTAGTCAAGTACCTTGTGCCTGTTGGAGGCTATTATGCCATCAAAAAGGATTGAGGCATGATACAAGGAATTTAACCACACTAACGTAATTATATAATAAGAATTATCCATAAATCTGATAAGAAGTGGATCAATTGCAACGGACTGCAGGAAAAAAAATTCTGAACATCTAAAGTGAATATCTAACGTGCTCAAACATATCTGTGTCTCACTGGCAATACGAAATAGTAACATAGTCCCCATTAGCAGTTGCACTTTCCATGAGCAGGACAAATTTATCTCTAACAGCCCAGGTACTAAGCAAGTTATTTTAAACCATTGGCCTCTGTCAAACTTAAATTCACATTATGATAAAAACGACCCTTTCAATTTTTTTTTAGCAATATAATAGTGTGTGGGATTTTGCAGCAATTCTAAAGCGTAGTCTCTCCATATGAAACTGCGAGGAAACATGATATTCACAGACAGTTGTGGATAATCTAAATTATTGTCATCGGAACTTTGGTAATCAGACTCATGTCTTATATTATATTGTTACAAATTAGTCTAGCATGAGTTTGGAATATCACAAAACAGAAGGATCCAACTGATTGAAATGCATGCCAGAATCTTATAAGGCTACATTATGTGTAGTTCCAACCTAACAGTTTTTTTCTAGCCACAATGAATGTGGCCCACAAGTGTCCCTATTTTGTTCAAATTTAATTTAACTGGATCGTCTTTTGTATAATGTTGTCACTGACTGAAATGCTAAGACAAAACCAAGCAATATTTACTCATATGTTACAGGATTAAGTCTGCTGTATGGCCTTTAAACACCAGGTCCTGAAATTATCTAAAGAAAGACATTTGTTCCAATAGCAATTGATCAAAAACGTCTGCTGATGACAAATATGTTCCAAATGTTCCCACTGTATCCACATTCATGAAACAATTCTTACCAGCTGTATATGAATCACATTTTCTATTCAGCCAATAGAAAATGTCAACCTCTTTTATGCCATGATGATGACAGATGGTGCAAGGTGCAAATGATGTGCATTTTAAGTGTGTCTCTAAGCAATTTCTAGTCTTACCACAACTTTTTCAGGTTGTTTACAATATCTCCATAAGCTATCACGGCTTCAATATCAAAGGGAGAAAAAGTTAATCTTGCAGTCTGCAGAAGATCACAGGCAATTGACACAAGTTGATGTATCTAATTTCAAAGGATGTGTGCATCGCAGATAAAAGAGTTGCATAGAAAATATCTCTTAACCAGGCGTGGTAAAAAAATATGTTCTGAAAGGAATACCACTATTTACTGTGGAAATGTGCCTTCGGAAATGTATACTGTTTTGCTGAGTATGAAACTCATTCAGCATACTCACAAAATTCAAAAACTTTCCACCTAATTAAGGCCACAACCTCATCAAAAAAATAGTACAGACAAACTTTAAGCAAAAAGAAGTAGCAGTCAGGTCAACATTTAAAGGTAAGACACTCGCATAGACTTCTGATATATTGGATGCTATGTGAACATTCAACATTAAATCTCCTTGGAATTTTTGATCCCGATAGCTGAACTTAAGATCAGTGAACAAATCAAGGATCTAAAGTATTACCTGCTAATGACATCACCTCATTTTCCATGAACCCAGTTCTTTTGAAGCTTTAGGACTGGTATGGGAACAGAGAATGAACTGAAATTAAGTAGAGTACGAACAAAAACCTAAGCAACAAATGCACCAGAAAGATGAACTGAAATGAAAGTTTCAGCTTCCATTTTTGAATTGAATGAAATTGTGTCATTTGTAGGGTGAATAACAATTGATAAAATGAAACATCTCAACACCAAGGCACCTGCATAAGCTGACTTACTGTCATTTTGCAGCAACAATATCCACAGATAGGTAAGAACTAAATTCATATCAGGTTGAGGGTTGCTATACACTTTAAAAATCCATGTTGGTTTTGCATTGAAATTTGGTTTTTCAAAAAACCATTTTGAATCTAAAAAAACAATTTTGTCCCGACATTTTTTCGAGTGTAGAGGGCATCATTTGAACCACTTGTGGAAATACAGAAGTTGGATATACATTGTACGATATAATTCAACTAACTGTTGCTGAAAGCAATTCTACAACCGTGCTATGACGAATGCTTCTTATTGGCTGGATCATGTCATGTGTCACATCAAGTCAACCAATCAGCAGAGAGAACAACCCATATCCAACATTAAACACATGGGGCCATGCCCTTGCAATAATATGTATTGATTTACCGAGGAATAAAAAGCATTTCCTTGCAGCAGGGCACTTATGCTGTTACTGTATGGTATTGGTATAGGCCTACACTGGTAAGGCTAAAAGCAACCACGTTCCTGGGTTATGTACATAACCTACTTAATGGCACATATACCATAAATCAGAATCTGGCATGAGAAAAAAGCATTCAGGTTTTGAAACGCTGTCTAGTGACCTTGAATGATATTGTTTTTCTGAACCATTTCTCTAATGGAAGTATAGTATGTTTTTTATTCACACTTCTCTAGATACAACAACCAGTGTTGCAGATTTTATTGTAGGGGAAGAGGGGGTGAAAAGTCACAGGGGTAAAAAGTCACAGGCCTTTTTGACCAACTTACAGTGACCTAATTCTTAAGCTAAAATCATAATTTGGGACACTTTTATAAGAAGAAGGTCTGCAAGGAATATGAAAATTATACTCATTGTGCAAAGTGGGTTTTTACCCACCCCATGCATTTTTGGTGTCCCAAACAGGTTTTATTGATTCTGAACTTTCTCTATTAATGTCTGGTCACTGTGACATAGGAAGTTGTGTTAGTGTTTCTAGGTCTTTTGGATAATTGACTTTCATGCTGTGAACCCATTTTTGGCCATTTAGTCACCAAGTTGCCATGACGATGTGTTGAATTTAAAAAACAGCTGAGGGGTGAAATGTCACACTGTGACATTTCACCCCAGCACTGTGATATTTTACCATAGGGTACCAGGAGATCAGTATTCTGTGCTAAGGAAAGTAAAATATTCCACACTAGAAGCTTTTAGCTTACAATCTTATCATCATCCATCATCAATAATACTGATGAGAGAGCATTGCAGCAAAATTTCATTTCGCAAACTTTGGGCAATTTCTGACGCCGGCTTTGCTGATGGTGCATTGTCATTGCATACCGATAGCTTTGGAAGGCTCACTATAAATTTCATGCACAAGGATGACTATCAAGTCTAAGTCTGCATACTACCTCATATAGTGTTGTATGTTCACAACAATTACATGTGACTTGTTACCCCATGGTTGTGACTTCTTGACCCTGACGTGGGGTAAAAAGTCACAGCGGACTTTGCCTTAAATAATTGTGAACTGACCAAAGCCTATTTACAGCACAGCAGCTATAATGTGATACAACTATAGTCAACTAAATACTACATAATTGTGCCAAAGGTCATTCAGATCTGACAAACAGCTGCTCTGTTCTGGGGCTTTTTCTGAATTTTGTGACTTCTGACCCCCGCCTCCCCTAGTGCTTTTATTTTACTATAGTGAAACTGATTGTTAGTCTGTTTTGTTTCAGATGACAGTACTGTCTCTTAAATTTCTTCGATTATTTGGATAGGATTTCTTTTTAAAATACATGTATGAGCTTGGTCTTACGACAGTGGATATCGGAGAGTAGCCTTTCAATGGTTACAAAAAAGACAACTTGAAACAAAAGTCTGGTGACACAAATTTTGTCCATCACAATACAGTATTCTTTTTTTTGTATTCATATATCAATCAAGGAATAAATAACCAAATTATCTGTTGCTTGAAAAAGACAAATAAGGGTGACAGTGGATTTAAAACTGGTTAACCTAAAATGGATGCAAATGCAATTGCCCGAGTTAATTTCTGCAGGAACTAACTCTCATTAAGTCCATTAACAGTTTATGGGCAAAGCTTGGCGGCAACACTGCCAAAAGTAATGTGATAATGACAGGTCACAAATCATTTGCAAAGAAAAACATGGCACATTAGTTGCGTGCAAATTCAACATCAGTCTTTGCTGCATTTTGTCAAGTGACTTGAGCCTGCTGGTGACTATTATGCCATCAGAAAGGATTGAAGCATGATATAAGAACTTCATCAAATTGGGAGGAGGTTTGGTCTAGTGGCAGCATGCCAGGCTGCTTGTCGCTTGGTATGGTTTTAATCCAACACTTGCCAAGTAAACTTGGGCCTATTTTGGATGGCTGTTTCAAATCAGCCATCCATCCACCTACATCAAACTAATGTAAAATGAGGATACAAATGATAATGCTGAATAATTGTATTAAGAATTAGTAATTTGTTAGCAATCAATGTTAGAAAAAAACAACACATCTTAAAATGAAGCTTTTAAATTATTGCCCTCTGTCCAAAGTTGTAAGTTCCCCTAAAAATTTGTTCATGTACAAAAAACTATACACTGCCTGAACTGTGGGAAACATGAGAAAGTAAAATCAGATCAACAGTCATTATTGACTGATGATGACTGTTCAATAAGTTCTCCTACGAAACACTCTCAACCAAGTGTGTCAAGCTGTGCTTAATCTGTTGGACCAGTTTCCGGTTGTATGGATTCACAGAATTTGCTTCTCGTGACTTGTGGGTAGAAATCCAGATGGACCTCTTGGGAGTCCTGAGAAAAAGACACTAGGTGACATCTGCTTCGGTTAGTATAAAGTCAAAAGAATTGGGCTACACTAGATTAGCACAGATTGCTTATTGGGTACTTTCATTTTTCACTTCTGAAACAATCGCCATATGGGTCTGTCTTTTTTTTTTAACTTGTATGCCTTTCAAATGATTTTTAGCATTTTTATTTGATGAGGCAAAAAGATCAGCGTTGTTCAGACAATACAATAATTGAATAAAAAGACTGATCACATTTCCAGAGCAATGGTTTCCCAAACCAACCCACTTGTCTATACATGACAAAGACTGTCACTAGACATGAAAAACACCTCAGACAACAAAGATCAAGCCAAAAATAGAGAAGGGATTTGGAGAAAGGATCACATTACAAACACGAGGGTCTAGCGTGTGACTAGTGTGATGACTGACCGTGACAAGCTGCATTATCCTAGGCTAACACTAGCACTGTTTTTTAAATCTTTTTAGAGCTGTCTATATAGGCTTAGTCCCTACTTTGACACCCTTGGAATCACTTACAGATGACGGACATGACATATCTCAGTAGGGTGTGTCAATTTTAACTTTTCTTGCAAATCCAAAAAGGCCTAGTGCTAAAAAGATGGTTTTTGACCTAGGGAATCCAAAACTGTTCTCGAAATTGAGATACGACTATTTCTTGCTGGGTAAATTTTCAATCAAAGTTTTGATCTTTTTTCGTTTTTTTACCATTTTCGCTTACTCGCGGTTTTCTATAACTTAGTCAATTTTTATCACATAGCATTCTCAATATCATGGTTGAAAAGGTCTTAAAAAGAGCTTCAATTTGCATACCAACACCAATGGTTTACGATAATATTTCATCTCCCATCTGCTCGTTATCTCAGTAGCACTGGTTATGTTTCACAACGGTTTTTCAGAGTTTACTGGAGGCTTATACCTTCGACATACGCCTCTTGAGCACAAAGCCCTACCAACTAAGAGTAGATATGACAAATGTGCAGAATTTTGGAAGCTTGAATTATGGTGCCATACAATCATAGCATCATATAGAAAAAAATACAGATGTTGTTTAAAGGGCCCTTATTGAAGTAAATTTGGAACAAAACAACCTTGAAACAGATATACAAAGTATTATATTATACAACCATTCTGTTTCTGGTAATGCAAGAAATCTTTGGTATTATTATTGAGCTATGTGCCCTGAATGGCTACACAAACTGTCACAATGTTTATTACATATAAGACAAACAAATGGAAAATATTTGGCAATAGCTTAAATTGATTAGCTTAAATTTCAGGAAGAATGCTCTTGTGTTTGGTTGTCAAAGTACTCCAATGAAAGATTTACAGCTTCATGGGCGGTGCTGTATGCCTAAGTTTAACTAAATGTGTAGAATTCAATTGTAGATATCAGCAAATTCAATTCTAATTTAAAATAAAAACTAAACCTTTAATTACATTTCAAGTGTAGTGTCTGTTATTTAAAGAACATACTGTCAGCACTTAACAGGAATCTGTGATGAAACATTATAGTCACAAGAGACTCACAAATTCTCAATCAATGCCTTGAAAAAAACTACTTGTTCCTGTCCTGACATAAATTTTATTCTGGTTGATCTCACAGAAAGCGCAACCTAACAGCTGGAAGGGACCTAACTGACTGAAATGGATGCTGGAACCCTTAAAGTCAGATTGTTGATATGAGCTTGATTGCTTCACTGAACAACTAGTTCCTACAAATATCCTTTAATTATGTTCCACTTTACCTGATCTATTCTTCTCACTGCAGTCAATGACTCAAATATCAAGACATTGCCAAATGAGATTAACTTGTGCATTACACAATCAAGTATGTTGCAGAGCTATGAAAGGCCTGAGATGATCTAAAGAAAGACATTTGAGCCACAAGCAATTGATCAAAAGCTTCAGTTGATGACAGAGTAACTCTTGATGTTCCCAAAGGATTTGGATTCATCAACAGATTTCCCAGCATGCAGGTGTCTATGAATGACAATTTCTTGCCAATCCGAAAGGTTCACCTGCTGCATTCAATGATGTAGACAGATGGTGCAAGTTGCAAGTGATGTGCATTTCAAGTTGTGTCTCCAGGCTATTACTGGTCTCATCTGTCTCTTCCAGGTTGTTTACGGTATTTTCAGAAATTGTCAGTTTCAATGTCAAAAGATCAAAAAAGTTAATTGTGCAGTCTGCAAGAGGTCACAGGCAACTGACACAAGTTGATGGATCCAATTTTGAAAGATATGAGAGGAGCAGATAAAAGAGTTGGGCAAAGAAGATATCTCTAAACTGGGGTAAAAAAGGAATACATATCCAAAATGAAATATGTTGTGCACTTCAAAGAGCTAAATATAAAGATCATGACTATTGATGTTGACTGCTAGAAATGAAGAGCTTTGCATGGATATAAAGCTCAAAACCTGATGACTTGCAACCAAGATAAATCCATATACCATTGAAAGGTATCAGTCATATCGACAGTTAAGAAGATTAAATACTTGCACAGAGTTGTGATAATTTGTCATCAGTAATGTTGTAGATTACATTTGTATTTGTTTTTTACCTGCAGATGACAATTATATACAAACAACATGCCCTTTTATACAATTGTTGCACAAACATTATTTTTGCAACCTTGGTTAACTGTCATGAAAAACAAGCTCATATTAGATGATAGAACATTCTGGAAGGATAGAATGGAATCACAAAAGTCAAACAGTTCTGTCATGCAGTGATCTGACAATATAAAGCAGCATAAAGCTTTCTATGGGACGTTGTGTGAAGAATAACATGGGCATTACATTTTGGGTGCACGCAAATGTGACATCACTCTGTGAAGTGTTTTTGTCAGCTGGTTTGGGGCTATGTAGATATTCGCAGTCAGAATACTCAAGATTAAATCTGTTGTGGAATTTCAGAAACCAAATAATTGAACTAAGGACCTATTATCAAATCAAAGGATTAGGAGCATTCTCTGTAAATAATACGAAGGTCTTTTTAGCAAGTATGAAGACCTCAAATCCAAAAATTCCCAACAGGGTGAGAGTGTAATACCAATGCATTATTATTACTCACTATATTTTGTGAGAAAATGAACAGAGATCAACCATAATGTTTTCAAATGTATTGGGGTATGACCCACTAGCTATATACATCAAACACCAAAGTGTATTACAGTTATAGGAATAGAGGTGACATGCTCGAATTGGTAGAATGTGAAATCATGATTATCACAGTTAAATCATTCGAACATTTAACCACTCAGACTGGCACAGCATTAATCACCCTGTATAACTGGCACATTTGAGTTGATACACTACACTGCGGACTATTGCTCCAGTCCCCATCAGCTATAACATGTGATCTAATAGTTTGAAAGCTTTCTGATTTTTATTTGAATGCCATCATGCAATACATCAACATACCTCACATATCAAGTTGTCGCTGTCATGCTAGAAATGTTTTCTAAAGAGCTTGGATGGTGATTGCGTCCCTTCCCTGAATCTAGAAAAAGCAATTGTTCAGGTTCTTCTGGCTGCAAACGAGAAATCTTAAGCTCCAGTCGATGGGTCCATGGTCTACAATACACACCATGCCAGGTCATATCATGTAGCCTGTCTGAGTCTAACTTACTGAAATTGACTTCTCCGAAGTCTAAACTTGGGCAACCTTCATTTCAAAATGAAATTATTTCAAAATAAGCATTGACATTATAATTTTATATACATCATATTTTCTATGATTCATCAGAATGTATTATCCCTACATGTATATGTTTTGGCACATTGTTCATTTTTGGCATTTTCCAGTATTTCTTGTCTTATAGATCCAAATGCTACATTTAAATAAGGTAAATAAAGATGGAATTCTTTCCATCCGCACTAGCATAAGGCAGTTGGACTCAAGATGACCTCATATATCTATACACAATGTCATGACAACTACATGACAACAAGCTTGTTCAACTTCACATCCAACCACATTGGCAATGCTCGCAGGGCTAAATTCCTAATACAATCATTTGTGTCACTTCTTGCTGTCAGAATGGTTAACAAACTGTTGCTGCCAGGCCATACTGCAACAGCACTATGATGAATGCTTCTTACTGGCTGGATCATGTCATGCGTCATGTCAAGTCAACCAATCAGTAGCGAGAGAAACAATATCCCACATTAGGTTGGGCTGAAAAAAACTTTTTTTGGAATTTCAATATGCCAGTGGTATAGAAAGTTGGCTATGGCCAAAAAATGAAAATTTGTGCAAAAAAAATTTTGTGGCATGCGATGTGTGCCGGGCTAGACCTCTCCAAAATAAGACTTTTTTGCATTTCAATACCTGTCTGTACCTTTTCCCATGCTTTTGAACATGGGAAAGCCAAATATGTCAACCATTTTGGTCTGAGATGATGGGAAGCATTGCCGCATGGGCCTTGAAGTTTTATCATATTTTATGTGAGAAATTTGTCAAAATCGCCCCCTTTTTTTGCACATTTTTGACCATATCTTTTTACCAAATAAAGATAGAGCCACACTTATGGTACCAAATGGAAGCTGCTGAAGTGGGCTATTTGATACAGTAATATTCATACTCACTTTACATAATTTTGAGGTTTTAAAAAGCCAAAATATGCTAAAATCTTGAAAAAAAGTCTCGCAACTTGGCATTCTTTGGCCATAGATATACATAGAATTTCACAAACTCAGCTAACACCAGGTTTTATGTTAAGTCTGGTCTGTAGTATATTTCCTACTGCACATTACTGGCATTCTGTCACTGAAATTTGGATATTTCTAGACCAGGGCTAATGCTTTCACTGGTCTACACCCTGTTGGTAAATTCTGGCCGATGGCATTGTTGCTGAACCAAATCTGTTAAACATGTTAAACAGAATTGATGTCTCATGTTTAGTTGAAGGACTTTCACATTATACAGCATGGTCAGGAAGACTACAGTTGTGAAATAAGGGATTAATTAAGATCAAAAGGATATCATAATAACATACATTTTACATTTGATGACACACATTTATGCAAACTTACGCCTTTTTCCAGGGCTAATATAGCTTGACAGTACTAAGAGCACATAAGGTATTTACTGGCAACCTAAAATTAAATTGTGCATATTAATATTGAGTTTTAAAACTGTTTTGCTGTCTGTCACATGTAGCATAACCCATCCATATGTAATGAACTGAGTTTAAATAAAAATTTGTATGGAGCATCTTATAACATCGAACAGAAGAATAGGAACTCTTATTAAAATAAAATATCACAGCAATCTGATACACAATACAATTACATAGGAAGAAGTGAAAGGTTGTTCCAACATGTTCATTGCATTGAATGCCCATGCAGGATAAATATAAAGATAATAGGCCTAAATAAAATCAACTAATTCAAGTAGATAAAACTGTCCTACGAAAAACTTGGGCTGGTTGCAAACCTGGCAGAGTGGCAGACCTCACTGAATTACCCACCAGTTGGTTATGTTCCTTGCAGCACCAAGCCAGAAGGAGATCACAGTATGTACTATGACAATCATTTGCAATAGAAACCTTCATTTAAGAAAATTGAGTAAATTCATTGCCAATAAATAGAAATGAGTGCTTCTTACATGCAAACATGCATACATGGTATAGTGCATCAAATAATTCTGGTCTTTCAAAAATACTATTCTGTCCAATGTTATAAGATGCATTCTTACTCAATTAATTTTGATTGGATTGGTGATGCAATTGTTGTGTACAAATGATCACTGTTTGTACGGCGTAAAAATGTTGGGTTTTACAACAGTAATTCATGTTCCCACTTAGTATATTTCTTGTCTACCTCTTTGTTAAAAATAAGAGTCTAGTAAGATGTAGGCATTTGAATCATTTTTGTCTCTACTTCTAGCAGCTCCTGCAAACAACGAACTTGATGTACCACTAAAAGTCCTTTCACTCCTTTGTGTTTATAAGCCTCACTTTCCTGAAATGTGGATTCTCCTTTTCCAGTCAGTTGTACCATCCACTGCTTCGGCAGACCGAAGAACCATGTCATATAGGTGATGCCTGCTGTGTGTTCACACTATACACCAGTATTGATGCACCATTAGTCCATTACAAGAGAGCCAGTTATCCTCAGTGCAAGGCTTTTTCCAAACTTGAACTTGCTGCAATCAGTTGCGAAACACTTGCAGTCTGCAAATTTGTTATGCAAAAACTTTTCACTGCGAAAAATGTACTCTCTGACTCATGGTAGCCAATAATGTGTCCTCATCATTCATTTAAATGGGAGCCATAGAAGTCTTTTGATTAATCATGATCAAGAAGACTAGAAGAGGCAATTGTATTCAAATGTCATATAGTATTTTTTAGAACCTGACAATAAGGTGTCTGACTTAGACGTCCTTCTCCTCTTAAGAACTTATAATTTTCACAAAATAAACAATCTGATTGTTTGTTTGCTGTCCACAACAAGCAGTATTAGTCTCCTTAAATCAAATTAACATTGAAAGTAGTGGGTATGATCATGATAAATCATAAATATTATGACTCAGAAAGTGCCATTTTCACATCGCAACAGTTCACTCTTTTCGCATAACTAATTACTGACTGTAATGGCTCTAACATCCATGTGTGCTTTTCTGAAGAATGCTGTCAACATTCTGAGACAGACAGCAACACAACTAACTTAAAACTAATGCACATTTACTTTTGGGTTGCCAATCTATATCATTTTGTGTCCTTGGAAAAACTCATTTTTACGCTGAATGTGTATCTATCTAAAAATGTCAGCATGACATAATTATGACCTTATTTAATTATTTATTTCACAACTGTAGTCATAAATGGACAATTCTGCATCTTTTAATTGTCTGTAAACCAAACATAAAATATCAAGTCTGTTCAACAAATTTGGTTCAGCAGCATTTTCATTCGTCCATTTTCACTGACGGCGTGTAGGCAGTGTAAGGCTTAGACCTGGTCTAGCAATACCCAATTTCTGTGACAGAATGGCAACACTATACAGTAGGAAATGTGCTTAAGACCAGGTTTAACATAAAATCTAGTTTTAGCTCACTTGGTGATATTTTATACCTATTTATAGCCTAAGCATGCTTAATAACAAACTTTTTTTTCATGATTTTAGCATATTTTGGCTTTTTAAAGCCTAAAGCATCATGTAAAAGAATATCAATGTTACTTTATCAAATAGACCACTTCAGCAGCTTCTATTTGGTACCATTTCTGTGGCTCTATCTTAATTAGGT
Organism: Platynereis dumerilii; assembly: GCA_026936325.1. NCBI lineage: Eukaryota > Metazoa > Annelida > Polychaeta > Phyllodocida > Nereididae > Platynereis > Platynereis dumerilii. The sequence continues at coordinate 16,186,742 of JAPTHN010000004.1, forward strand.
AAAAAAATATGGTCAAAAATGTGACTAAAAACGAGCGATTTTGACAAATTTCGAACAGAAAATATGATAAAACTTCAGGGCTCATGCGGCAATGCTTCCCAGCATCTCAGACAAAAATGGTTGTCATATTTGGCTTTCCCAGGTCCAAAAGCATGGGAAAAGGTACAGACAGGCATTGAAATCCGAAAAAGGCTAATTCTGGAGAGGTCTAGTGCCGGGCCACTCCGGCTTTCATGAAAATGCATATTTTCATCCATTTTGCATGCCTTTTTAGACCATTTTTTGGCCTGAGTCAGCTTCCTTGGTTTCAGAAGGCTAAAAGGCATACTGAAATCTTCTTTGAAGGCCATTTTGGATATGAAATGCCATAAACAGGTCCCTGATATTTAAGATATAGCCATTTCTGGGTAAATGTTGGGGATCAGAATTTGGCTTTTTTTGCTAAAAATTGCCCGAAAAAATTGAAAATAGCATAATTGACTGCACAAAAAATGATTCCAAGTGAATTGTAATTACCCCGTGTCCTCCCTAATGCCCTAGAAAAAACACTTCCAGCGCATTACCTGCATCAATTTGTGGTTTCAGTTTCCAGAATAGGGGCAATTCCGTAAAGTCAGATTTACAGATTTGACACTTTGGCAGCTTGTGTAGCCCTACCATTACACCTCAGTTATTTCATTGTTAAATAGGGATGAGGCCAGTTAATAGGGGTATCAGACAAGCCATCAACCAAAGCTCCAAGTGCGATAGGAGCTGAGCTACATGGTGAAATGTCATCGTGTCGAACGTACAGTGTGTGAGTACGTCTGACAAGATGACATTTCGCCTTGTAGCTCAGCTCCTATCGCACTTGGAGCTTTTGTTGATGGCTTGTCTGATACCCCTATTAACTGGCCTCATCCCTATTTAACAATGAAATAACTGAGGTGTAATGGTAGGGCTCCACAAGCTGCTAAAGTGTCAAATCTGTAAATCTGACTTTACGGAATTGCCCCTATTCTGGAAACTGAAACCACAAATTGATGCAGGTAATGCGCTGGAAGTGTTTTTTTAGGGCATTAGGGAGGACACGGGGTAATTACAATTCACTTGGAATCATTTTTTGTGCAGTCAATTCCGATATTTTTATATTTTTCGGGCAATTTTTAGCAAAAAAAGCCAAATTCTGATCCCCAACATTTACCCAGAAATGGCTATATCTTAAATATCAGGGACCTGTTTATGGCATTTCATATCCAAAATGGTCTTCATAGAAGATTTAAGTATGCCACTGAGCCTTCTGAAACCAAGGAAGCTGACTCAGGTCAAAAAATGGTCTAAAAAGGCATGCGTAATGGCTGAAAATATGCATTTTCATAAAAGCCGGAGTGGCCCGGCACAAGTCACATGCCACAAAATTTTTTTTGCACACACTTTCATTTTTTGGCCACAACCAACTTTCTATACCACTGGCATATTGAAATTCCAAAAAAAGTTTTTTTCAGCCCACCCTAATCCCACATAAAACACACGAGGCCATGCCCTTGCAATAGTACTTATTGATTTGCAGAGGAAGGAACCATTTCCACCTGAGAACCATTTCCGTATTGTTGGGAACTTAGGCTGTTGCTGAATGGTATACACTTGTAAGGCCAAACATATTAATTTTTTAGCTCCTCGGATCGAAAGAGGTTTTCTTCATGTGGGAAAGAAAAATTGAGCTTTATTCAATTAAATTGACATAATCGCAAATTTCAATTACTTTTTTGTTCCATTTTACCGATTGACAGTAGAAAAAGTTCCTCGAGAAGATTTGAGAAATTAAAAATAATATATGTCTGGCCTTATCCTGTTGCAGAAATGGTATGAACTGGTAAGGCTAAAAGAACTCAATGTCTAAGGGTGATTTACACAGTCTTGGTAATGGCTTACACAGTATGAATTAAAAGGTGATTGTGATTCATGCATGGGAAGCCTAGTTCAGAAGCATATGTTAATGATAAAGATTTAAGATCTACCTGCATCAGCGTTTTTGTATATCTCAGTACAATGACTGGCACTCATTTAAAAGCTCATGAAACATTTCTTGAGATATAGACATCATTGCGGTGGTTCTATTTTCACATTGTTCGGACTGTTATAACTGTTTTGTTCAGCATGGCCACAATCGCAACAGAGAGTAACTCAATCTTATCATTTCTCCATTATAACGATAACGATAACGATAACAATATTTTTATTGGTCATAATCTATAAAATACAGAGAATGAAATTTTGTCACATGGTATTTGACTGCGAGTTAGTACAGTTAGAATTAGAGAATTTTATCGCAACATGAACAAAAGTGCCTTGTAGACGCTTTGTACGAGCCCTGGGGACTCTTATCCTTCTACCACTAGGTAACAGTTAAAATTCATAAAATAGTGGGTGTAATCTGCATTTCTGGACCTTCTTAGCCAGAGCCATAGTTCTTTTTCTAAAGAGATCTTTGTACGCCAACGCAGCAGACGCTTGTAGCTTCTTCGAGGTCGTTCAAGGTCCTTCACCAGTGCCCCTGACAACATGCCAAAAAAGGCCGGGCAAGCATAACAATAATGATGTAACAGCAGCATTGAAAAAGAGACATACAATGGCTGCATCCACTTTAAGTTTACACATACTACGAACGCAGTACATCTTCTTCTGAGCTTTCTTAATCTGGCTACTGACATGAGTTTTAAAAGAGAGTTTGTTATCAATCCATACCCCTAAGTACTTATAACTGTCAGATATCTCAACTGGCTTATCATTAATTTTTACAGAAGACATAGACATTTCATTCCTACGAAAATCAAATTGTAACTCCTTGGTCTTGCTTACATTTAAATCAAGAAAGTTTTCATTGCACCATCTGCTTACATAAGTAATACAATCAAGATATTCACTGTCATCATCGTCCTTAACACAACCAACCACAACGGTGTCGTCAGCATGCTTAACTATAAAAACATTATCAGTGTCCCATGACATGTCATTCGTATACAAAGAAAACAAGGTAGGCGAAAGCACACACCCCTGAGGGGCTCCGGTGTTGAGAGTCTTTACACTAGAGGATTCACTTGGTGTTCTTACAAATTGTGGGCGCCTTGTTAAAAAGTCCAAAGTCCACAGCTGAAGTTAAGGTGGGATATGCATAGACTGCATCTTGTTGATCATTAGGTGGGGCTGGATCGTATTGAACGCCGAACTATAGTCTATAAATAAGGCTCTAGCTGTGTATGAGGACTTCTGGTCTAGGTGCTTGCAGATCTTATGTGGTACTGTACACACCGCATCATCCGTTGATTTACCATGAACATAGGCAAACTGGTAAGGATCGAGTTGTTCATCAACGAAAGGCATAATAATGTCTAGGCCTACTCTTTCAAGACACTTGCCAAGTACAGGAGTCAACGTCACAGGTCGAAAGTCATTATCAACACGGGGCAGATCACGTTTGGCCACTGGTACTATTTCCCCAAACTTCCATGTGTTAGGGAATACTCCTGTGGATAGAGACTTATTAAAGATATGTTTAACTATATAGAGTGGGTCGGGGCAAGGAGCCCGGGTTAGGTGAGAGGCCCCCCCAGGGTAATGTCTAAACTTACATTTTTGGTGCTTTTTCTTGTTGATAGGATTGAAGCTAGAGGCTTTCTAGGTGAAATCACAAATTTTCAGGGCAAACAGCACCAAACCATAGTAGTAATTAAAGAAACAAAAAAAGGTGACCGGTTTATGTAAATTTGATTAATTCTTTAAAAGTGGTTGACAGAACTAACTTTGGAAATTTTTAAAAGTTTAATGGATATCTGCATTGCTTTCCTTTATAACCATCAGATAAATATGATTTGAACCATGTTTTTTGCATTTTAGCTTAAAATATAGAAGTCAAATTAAAATATGTGGGTTTGGGGCGAGAGGCCCCACATGGTATGGGGCATAAGGCCCCCTTCACTGAGGCCTAGAAGCCGCTTCAGGAAGCATTTAATAATGTCTACTTTACCTTAAATCTTGATCGAATAGCTAATTGAAATGGAAAAAAAATTTGGCCAAACTTGAAAAAGGGCAAAAAATTAAAAACAAAAAACATGTATGAACAGAAAAATTCTGAAATTCAGAAAAAGTGAATAGAATGCATAGAATTCCTGAAATATGATAGAAGAACCCAAAAAAAAACTTTCAAGCTGAATGCACTCGCAAAAAAAATTGCCATAGGATTATAATAGGGGGGCTTCTTGCCCGATGGGTGGGGTAAAAAGGCCATTTTAAATTTTTTACAAAAAGGGCCGTAACTCCCTTAAAAATATCGGTAGACATTTGATTCACTAGTTATAAGTAGAGTCAAGTGATCCCTTCCTGACAGCATAAGCATTCGAATAATCGACCACAAAAAGTAGGTCAAATCGCACCCCGAAGTTAAGGGGGGGCTGCATGCCCCGCGCTACTCTACAGCAGACTATCTCTGCATAACCGGATCAATCTGCCACTGATTTTATCTGGACCAGGCGCCTTCCTCATTTTAATTTTACAAAGGGCTTTCAGAACAGTTTCGTCATCAATGTCGACTTCGACAGCGGCAGGTCGGAGGGCATCTCTCAAAGACTGATGTTCCACTGAGAAATCTGTAATGTCAAATCTTGAATAGAATGTATTGAGGCAGTCAGCGGCGCCTTTCTCACATAATAAGGATGAATCTTTCTTGCGGGTATCAGTGCCAGTTAGCACCTTGAGTCAACGAGGGTTGAATTTAGCCAAAATACCATTAGGCAGCCATGCAGCGCGGCGCCACCTGACGGATGCTTTGCTAATATCATCTGGGCTACCCTGTATGGATAGGAGAATCTAGTTACACTGGATAACTGATTCACATTCCATTTACATGCTATTTCCATGCTATCTCCATGCTGACATAACCGATGATGAGAACCACGACAAGAGGTATCACATTTACCAGGCCTCTCATGGGATCTTACAGGGAAGTGCGTCAGGATGGAAGTGTGTTATAATGAATTTGTGGAGATGTCCCCTAGTCATGGAAGGTGTCTTGATACTACAAGTTGCTCTTATTGAACTGCAACAATTACCTGCTGAAGCAACACTATGAATTAACGAGCACGTAATATGTATATTATATATATCTAGCTAATTGACTTTATTGTCTCTTTCAGTGAATACGTTAAGTACCACTCTAGACACCTGCTACCAAGAACCACGTATTTTGTCACAATGCCACATGGTTTTATAAAATATCAAGATTTGTTTGCTCTCAAGGAGTGCCTCACATTGGCCCTAGATTTAAAATCTGCACCAATGTAACGCAGCTGAGATAATTGATTCAGGAGACCTAACGTGTCAGAGTCACTTTTCAATTGGCCAATGTAGTCAGGAGCTGGAACCCGAGTTACCCGACTCCGAATCCCTGCTAGAGACATTTTACTCTCCACATAGTCTACCATTTGCCACTTCCATAGAATAATAATAAGAAAACAGAATGAGCTCACTGGGATTGCCTAATATAATATTATATCTTTTTAATCCATCACTGAAGTACATGTAGAAGCAGCGGAGAAGAATGAAAAAAATTCTATTGGTATCCTTATCAATCCTGCACCTCACCACTATAATGAGGCAAGTATGGTTAGACCATTGCTGGTGAAGGATGATTAAGGACTCATCGAAGTCTCCTGAGCAAGACAACTAATTGAGCAGCATAAGCAAATATCGGTAGTCATTCCAGACGCTCAGTGATATTTTCCCAGTAAATGAAGTGTTTGCTGAAGCTCAGTATTGATGAGCAAAAGCGCCATCGGCTTCTCATTTGCACGTAGTCCATTTTTAAAGTTGCCAGTAACATATTCGTCCATGTGCAAACAACTCAGCATTATACACTGCCTGTAGTTTGGGAAACATGAGAGAGTAAAATCAGATCGACCGTCATTATTGACTGTTGATGACTGTTCAATTAGTTCTCCAACAAAACACACTCAACCAAGTGCGTCAAGCTGTGCTTAATCTGTTGGACCACTTTCCAGTAGTATGGATTCGCAGAATTTGCTACTAGTGATTTGTGGGTAGATGTAGATATCCAGATGGACCTCTTGGGAGTCCTGAGAAAAGGATGCCAGGCGACATCTGCTTCGGTTAGTATAAAGTCAAAAGAATTGGGCTACACTAGATTAGCACAGAGTGCTTATCGGGTACTTTCATTTTTCACTTCTGAAAGAATGGCCATATGGGTCTGTCTTTTTTTAAAAACTTGTATGCCTTTCTAATGATTTTTTAGCATTTTTATTTGATGAGGCAAAAAGAGCAGCGTTGTTCAGACAATAAAATAATTGAAAAAAAGGACTGATCCCATTTCCAGAGCAATGGTCTTCCAAGCCAACAAACTTGTTTATGCATAACAAAGACTGTCACTAGACATGACAGACACCTCAGACAACTAAGATCAAGCCAAAAATAGTGATGGGATTTGGAGAAAGGATCACATTACAAACACGAGAGTCCAGCGTGTAGTCTACTGTGATGACTGACGCTGAAAAGCTGCATTATCCTTGGCTGACACTAACACTGCTTTTTTTTCTATCTTATTAGAGCTGTCTACATGGGCTTAGTCCCTCCGTCGACTCCCTCAAATTCACTCATAGATGACTAACATGACGTGTCTCAGTAACACTAGTTATGTTTCAGAGTCGACTGAAGGCTTATACCTTCGACATATGCCTCTTGAGCACAAAGCCCTTCTAAGTAAGAATAGATATGACAAATGTGTAGAAGTTTGGAAGTTTTGTCTAGCCAGATCAGATCGCAGTCCAATAATGGTACCATAGACAACAACTAGTACCTACAATCTCCTTTAGTTATGTTGTTTAAATTCCTGTTTACCTGATTTATTTGTCTCATTGCAGTCACTGACTCCAACTTCAAAATAATGCCAAATGATATTTACTCATACGTTAACAATCAAGTATGTTGTGCTGCTATGAAAGACTTCCAAAGATCTGAAGAAAGACATTTGAACCACAAGCAATTGATCAAAAGGTTCAGTTGATGAGTTGTTCTTAGTGATCCCAAAGGATTTGGATTCATCAACAGATTCCCAGCATGCGGGTGTCTGTGAATGACAATTTCTTGCCAATCGGAAAGGTTCATCTGCTGCATTCAATGATGTAGACAGATGGTGCAAGTTGCAACTGATGTGCATTTTAAGCAATTTCTGGTCTCATATGTCTCTTCCTGGTTGCTAATGGTATCTCTGGAAATTGTCAGTTTCAATATCAAGAGGTGAAAAAGTTAATCTTGCAGTCTGCAGAAGATCACAGGCAACCTACACAAGATGATGGATACAATTTTGAAAGATGTGAGTTGCAGGTAAAATAGTTGTGTAGAACAAATATCTCTAAACTGGTGTGCAAAAGCAAATTGGAATTCTTCACTAAAATATGTTTGAGTACTTTGAAGAGCAAAATGGATGGAATATAATAACTATAGATTTAGATAACTAGAAATGAGAAGTTTGAAACACCAACACTATCCACCTTGATGAATCTACAAGTGCAAATATTGAAGAAAAAACCAACCAAAATTCATCAATGATAGGTTACAGTCATATCGACAGCTAAAGAGTAAATACCTGAACAGAAACATGATAATCTGTTAGGTAGGTGCATTTATTTATTAGCTGGAAGATGAAAATGTTATTACAAAAAACTTGCCCTGTAATACACTAGTCGCACAAACATTATTTTTGCAACCTTGGTTAACTGTAAAAAAAAACATGTTCTGTTTAGATGATAGAACATTCTGGAAGGATAGAATGGAATAACAGAATGTCAAACAGTTCTTTGATGTCATGATTTGACAATATACAGCAACATAAAGCTTTCTATGGTACGTCATGTGAAGAATAACACAGGCATTACATTTTGGGTGCATGCGAAAGAGACATCACTCTGTGAAGTGTTTTTGTCAGCTGGTTTGAGGCAATGTAGACATTCGCAGTCAGAATGCTCAAGATAAAATCCATTGTGGAATTTCATAAGCCAAATAATTAAACTAAGGACCTATTGTCAAATCAAAGGATTAGAAGCATTATCTGTAAATTATATGAAGGTCTTTTTAGCAAGTATGAAGACCTCAAATCCAAAAATTCCCAACAGGGTGTCAGAGTGATACCAATGCATTATTGTTAGTAATGTTACTCACTATATTTTGTAAGAAAATGAACAGAGATCAACCATTATGTTTTCAAATGTATTGGGGTATGATCCACAAGCTATATACATCAAAAACGGAAGTGCATAACAGCCATAGGAATTGAGGTGACATGCTCGAATTGGTAAGAATATAATATCATGATTATCACAGTTTGATGATTTGAACATTTAACCACTCAGACTGGCACAGCATCAATCACCTGGTATAAATGGCACATTTGAATTGATACACTACACTGCAGACTATTGCTCCAGTCCCCACCAGCTATAACATGTGATCTAACAGTTCAACAGCTTTTCGATTTTTATTTGAGAGCCATCATGCAATACACCAACACATGCAGCATTTGCTACCTCACATATCGAGTTGTCGCTGTCATGCTAGAAATGTTTCCTAAAGAGCTTGGATGGTGATTGCGTCACTTGCTTGAATCTAGAAAAAGCAATTGTGCAAGTCCTTTTGGCTACAAAAGAGAAATCTTAAGCTCCAGCTGATGGGTTCATTGTCTGCAATACACACATGCCAAGTCATATCTTACAGCCTATCTGACTCATTGAAATTAACTTCTCCTAAGAATCATATACTTCATTTTAAAATGAAATGATTTCAAAAGAAGCATTGATGACATTATAATTGTCTATTTATTGTATTTTCTTTGGCTCATTAAAATGTATCATCCCTACATATTGTATATTATGTTCTTTGACACATCTTTCATTGTCCAGTATTTCGAATGATATATATAAAAATTAGTCAAATAAAGATTGAACTAATCTCATTCACCTTAACATTTATAAGGCAATAAGATTCGAGATGACTTCATACATCTTAAACACAATGTCATGATGACAAGCCATAACAAGTACATGTATATTCAACTTCAGATACAACCACATTGGCAATAGTCGAAGGGGTAAATTCATATTACAATCATTTCAGCCACTTCTGGCAGTCAGAATGTTTAACAAACTGTTGCAGGCAGCCGCTACTGCAACAGTGCTATGACGAATGCTTCTTCCTGGCTGAATCATGTCATGTGTCATGTCAAGTCAACCAATCAGTAGGGAGAACAACCGTATCCCACATAAAACACACGAGGCCATGCCCTTGCAATAATAAGTATTGATTTGCAGAGGAGGGAACTATTTCTGCCTGAGTACCATTTCCGTAGTTTTGTGCATTTAGGCTGTTGCTCAATGATATAAACTTGTGAGGCCAGATATATTTAATTCGTAGTTTCTCGGATCGATAGAGGTTTTCTTCGCAAGGATTAGGAAATTAAGCTTACTCACTTTACTTTTTTAAATTGACAGAATCACAAATTTCGATTACATTTTTTCGGTTTTGCCGATTGATTGTAGAAAAAGTTCCTTGAGAAGATCAGAGAAGCAAAATATCAATTATGTCTGGCCTTATCCTGTTGCTGCAATGGTATGAACTGGTAAGACTAAAAGCACTTAATGTCTCATGGTGATTTACACAATCTTGGTAATGGCTTTCACAGTTTGAATCAAATGGTGATTGTGATTCATGGGCAGCCTAGTTCAGAAGCACATGTTAATGATAAAGATTTAAGACATACATGCATCGGGGCATTGTATTTCTCAATAAAAGAACTGGCACTCATTTAAACGGGTCATGAAAGGTTTACTGAGATATAGACATCATTATAGTCTATTTTCATATTTGTTCAGAATAATATAACTGTGTCAGTCAGCCTGGCCATAGTTCGTGACAGAGAGTAACTCAGTCTTTTTTTTTTTTCAACATTTTATTGCTTCTGGTACCATGCATGCTAAATAATATTAAAATGATACTGACATAATGCATTCATTACAAAGCTGTAGTCTTTACACATTTGATATCTCATACAACAGACAACAGACAAATTAGATTGCTCTGCTAACATCTGTGCTAATCTGTATGGATAGGATAATCTAGTTACACTAGGTTAATGACTTACATCCCATTTACATGCTATTTCCATGCTATTTCCATGCTGACATAACTGATGGTGAGACCCACGACAAGAGGTATCACATTTAACAGGCATCCAATTGGATATTAGAGGGTTGCATGGTGAAGTAGGGGAAGTGTGTTAGAATGGAAGTGTGTTATAATGAATTTGTAGAGATGTCTCTTTATTATGTAAGGTGTCTTGAAACAAGTTGCACTCAGGTAACCGCAGTATTTAATTACTTAGTTGAGCAACGCCATGAATTAATGAGCTTGTAAAATATAGTTATATAGCTCTATTTACTTTATTTTTTCAATGAGTATTTTAAGTACCATTTCAGACCCCTATTACCAAGAACCATATCTTTTGTCGTAATGCCACATGGTCGTATAAAATTATCCAGATTTGTTTGCTCTCAAGGAGTGCCTCACATTGGCCCTAGATTTGAAATCTGAACCAATTGAGATCATTTCTTTGGGATGGGCCAATGTAGTCAGGAGCTGGAACCCGAATCCCAAACCCTGGTTGAGACACTTTTTCTTGGCAAAGAGCTTACCATTTACCACATGCATAGTATGATAATACGTGTAAGATAACAGAATAGGCTCACCGGGATTGCCAATATATCTTTCAAATCCAGCACCAAAGCAGCAGCAGCTGAGAAATAGAAAATAAATGCTATCGGTGTCCTAATCAATCCTACACCGCACAGCTCTGATGAGGCAAGCATGGTTAGACCATTGCTGGTGAAAGATGATTATGGACTCATCGAAGTCTTCTAAGCCAGACAACTAATTGAGCAGCATGAGCAAATATCTGTAGTCATTCTAGATGCTCAGTGACATTTTCTCAGTAAATGAAGTGTTTGCTGGAGCTTAGTATTGATGTGCCAAAGGGCTCATGGGCATCCCAAATACTCATTAAGAGGGAAATATTGTGACTATGTGCTGCCTAGTGAGAAGTACATATCACCAGTAATTCACAATTTTTATTCCTAGGACTGAATATTTTTCAGTCATAATATGCATCAAGGGTTGTCTTGTTGAACATGAAAGTAGTCATCATATTATTGGGGGAGTCAAGAAAATCGCACGCTTGAAAATCCCTGACAAATTTATTTTGTATGTTGAGTTTGTTAATGACACTGTACATGTGACAAATGATTATGAAATAAACACAAAATTCATACAATGACCACGCGATTCCCATCTCAAAGGACAAATGAATACAGGGTATGTCTGGTTCTTGCTTGTCATGATGTTTAGGTTTTGCACTTTGAGGATGACTGGAAATTATCATATAATCCCTGTAGGATATCATTCAAAAGCACTTGTCTGTGTGCGACATTCACATCAAAGAAACATGTGACACTGATGTAATGCAGAACTGTCAGATCATCTCATCAAACTGAAAATTCCTATGTGGGGCAAAAGTGACACATCGGTACCAATAATGTAACATTAAATGATATCCATGCAATTTTATGTTCATTCATCAACATCATGTCAACACATGAACTATCATTTTCTGCTCAGTGCTCACTCACAGGGATGCCTTTTTCATTGTCATCAATCATAGAAACATTTCACTCTCTCATCAGAAAATAAAATTCATGCTGAAAAACTCATCATTGCCATGTAAAGGGCAAGAAATAAAGAATTACATGTTTGATTCTTTGTGAGCGAAAAGTACAAGATCACCAGATGAATTATTTTATCGATAAGATATAAAATGTAAAAGTATTGGGTTTAATATCTGCGGTTCTACTGAGAGCGTGGTAAACATTTAAAACTACATTCTCTTTAAAATGACATTATTACAAATTGTTTGTTGTTAGTACTTGTAATTCTTTGACTGTAAATGCACCCGATCTAAAAAAAAAAAAGCTAAGGAATGCGAAAAAACCTCCACCGGCAACACAAGCAGAACCCATAAAACCAATGCCTATTATTTCCTGATGACCTGACATTTATGTTCTTATCCAGTGACCCCGAGTCTTTCACCTAGTAATGCCCTGATCCTTTACAATCTGACTGCATTAGCTTCTGATTGTTCATTGCCATAAACCAGTCCTATGCCTGATCTAGGATCTTGTTGGTTTAGCCAGAATCGACCAATCTTTTGTATCTTTTTCTGTTCTCTTATTTAGTGTTCAGATAAGCCCATGCGGAGTGACCATTTCAGGACTACAAGGGATGGGTGGTAGGGTTTTATGTCCTGTACTTATACACTGACTGGGCTTAATAATGCAGGCTTGTAATGAGAAGAGGTCTAGAACTAAGTTTTGGGTGTAAAAAAATTAGGCAATGGCCTTTACCTTCAACTGACAATTATTTCTCTTCAGTTTCATCCTTTCAACTACGATCAAACGACACCATTTATGCACAACATTGCTCTTTTTTCAAAGACCATTGCAGTTGTTAAATAGGTCTTCTTAGACCACAAATCACTGACGGCTAGCCTTTAAAGAAATGACAAAGAGTGAAAGGTAATGGGTGTAATATTTCATCCACACCTTCAATCAAGGTTTAATGGCCTGACGACAGAATCTAAAAATGTAATGCTTCAGTGCAGTCAGATACTGAAGGATGCTGACAGGAGATACCCAATCAATTTATGGCAAAATGGCATCCAAGGTATACCTAATCAATTGATAGCAAAATGGCATCCAAGGTAGCACTAAACACTGCATGAAAGATAATCTGCTAAAGCCACTGGACAGTGGACAATACTGCCATACTGGGGACATTAGCCGACCGGAATGTGGTTAGGCACGGTCGGTCATCATACCGGACCATCAGACGCGTCATTCAATCCTCTCTGCGAAACTCATCTCTACTTTTTGTCCTGGCCTCTCTTTGTTGTCAGTGCTCTTTTTCGTGTCCACTGACAGTCTTTGTCCGGAATAAATGAGTTGACCACAGATGGCACTGTACTGAAAGTGGTATCAGTCAATTTATTCTAACTTTGCTTTATCTGAATTCCAGAAGCCACTAATCTATGCCTTACAAAGCCCCTCGAGTCCTAGTAGCAGCTGGACAAAGACACTGGCTTCAGACTGTCTGCCCGAACATAAATATTACTGAAAGATTCAATGCTGTCGGTTAATGGGTACAGTGTATGTATCATGAGAGAGTAATAAGAAAAATTTATATGGCTCGACACTCCGTAGCATAGTGTTTAACACGTCTGCTCCGACCATGTCCGAAGTTATCACGATAGCAATTGGACTGATTGTCATTCATTATCCTATATCTATCTATCCATCTATCCATCTATCCATCTATCCATCTATCTATCTATCTATCTATCTATCTATCTATCTATCTATCTATTTATGGTGAGTGTCAGTGAGTTTATTAATCTGGAATTGGCAATATATAAAATGATACGGCGTTACTATATCTGAAATATACATGACATTGCGCTGAACCGATATGGCTTTTGGACTACCTCACGATAAAATAGTTGGTAGTGAAATTATTTCAATCTTTCTTCAGTTTGATACTATACAGGCGTCTTCATATTTGTGAAGAAAACAACAATTTTGCTCACTTTGGTACCTGTTAATGTCTGATCAACATATTACCCTAGATTCTGGCCAACCTGAATACAAAATACAGCAGACTGCCACATAAAAAAGATCTGCTCCCTACTTACCTATCAAAGGACACTGAAAGGAGTCTTTTTATTATTTGTCTTTCCCAGCAGAAATCAATGTCACCACCGACGCCTTAACTAACACTTTACTGATGTGCCTTCTAGCAGTGGCCTTTCGACGACCGCCCTTAAGAAGAGCCTTAAGAAGTGCCCTTAAGAAGTGCCTTTAAGAAGTAGCACCTCAAGAAGTGCTACCCTTCACTTTGACCTTTCCTTGCTCTAAAGTGCATGGCAAGTCAATTCTCTCCTCCGAATCATTGACTGTCCCGAAAAGTGTCACAGTGACAGACTGAAGACAGATGATAAAAGGCCACTCCGGGAGCACTTTGTATCAACGCAACCAGAATTGATCATATTTGATGCTGTTGATGTATCATATGCGATGAGATAAGACACAATAAGATCAACACATACAATGAGGTAAGACACAATACAACCGTTACAATCAATGCATTTTATCAATCACTCACGAGTGAACCTTTTCTGAAAATTCAAACAATTAAAAAATTTTTTTAACAAACGCATAACCTATGAATTGAACTAAAATTACTAGAAATTACATGCTTTTCATTTATATTGAATTCAATGTAATTTGAAAATGATTACGAAGTAACACACTGCAGTAATACAGGCCGTCCTCCTTTAAATGGGGGCCGTCCACTAGGGCCAGGACAAGACCAGGAAGCATCAGGAAAGTGAAATTGACTATTCCCCATCCCTTCAGCACGTTGTCCTGGTCTTCCTGAAGCCTTCCTCATGCTGTCCTTGTCTTTCCTGAACCCTTCCTGGTGCTTCAGCGCCTTCAGCAGAGGCAAAAATTTCAGCGTCCAATTTTTGCTCCAGAGCAAAATTTGGACGCTGAAATTGATTTCCTGGTACCTTCAGCGACTTGTCCTTGTTGTCCTGACCTTGTCCTGAAGGCTTCCTGGCTTTCCTGAACCCTTCAGGAACCCTTCAGCATCTTCTTGAAGCTGTCCTGGACCCTTCTGCGCTGCTGACAGCTTCAGGAATGTTCAGGAAGGCTTGCAGAAGGTATGCTGAAGGCGCTGAAGGCATGCTGAAGGCATGAGGAAGTATTGCGGAACCAATGCTGAAACTACCAAGAAGCTATTAGGAACGGTGAGGAACATCGGGAAGCCTTGCAGACAGCTCGCTGAAGGTGTCAGGACAGCGCAGACAGCATGCAGAATGTGTCAGGAAGGTGCAGACAACACGCAGAAGGTCCCAGGAAAGCACTGAAATATGTTCAAAATGGCTAAGAACAAGATGTCTTGTCAAGAAAAATTAGAAAATATGGCTAAATCTGCCACCAAATAAAATTCCTCATGCTGTCTGGAGGGCTTCCCAATTGTCCTGTCCTATGTTTTTACCCTTCCTGAAGTGTTCCTCACCCTGTCTGCAGACAGAATGCAGAAGGATGCAGAAGGTCTCAGGAATGGAGCATCTGATGCTGAAGATGCGCTGAAATGGCCAAATTCGCTTCCCCAACCCTTCCTGGTCTTGTCCTGGTCCAAGTGGACACCTGGTCTTATTTGAAATACATTTATCCAAATATCTCACCATCCGGGAAAGATGCACTGGACTGGAAACCTAGCTTCCCTGATGGAGAATTTTTGTAATTTGTCCACACGAAATATCATGCTCCACAAAAACCAGTCACAATGTTTCGCTTGTCACAACGAACAACCCAACATGTTTTCTGACTAATGAAAAAAATTCCATACATATATGTTTTGCCAGTTTAAGCTTATGGCCAATAAGATTCACATGGATGACAACATATATCTCTGAAAGTATAAGGTTACAGCCAAAAAGCTTCATGTGGGTGACAACATATCTCTGAAACCCATAAAAATGTAGGATTTAGCCCAGATATACCCAAAATATATTCCTTTCCAGAATACATCAGTCTTCGACTCAATCCCTATCTTAGAGTCTGAAGACTGTTGAAAATGCATAACGTCTGTCTGCCACTCTAAAAAATTTCAGACAAAATTGTTTTTTTTAGATTCAAAATGGTATTTTGAAAAACCAAATTTCAATGCAAAAAACCAACATGGATTTTTTTAAAAATCGAATTTTGTCCCGACATTTTTTAGAGTGTGGCTCGGCTAAGGTAATCGGGTTATTTGCTCTTAAGATTACAAATACAATAAAACATGAAGAGAAAATTGTTCTCCACCTAAATCAAATAGAGTATTCCACTCTAAATGTATGAGGTGTGTTTCTTTTCTTTTTCGTTCTATGAATCATTGAGTAGATATCTTTTTACCAGACTTCACAATACTTAGAGGGAACTATATCATTTCTGTGGCTTTAAGATTTTCATGAAATGCCAAAGGGTAGATAGATAGACAGATAGATAGAAAGATAGATAATAACTAGACAGATACACAGATAAGATATACTAGTTTTGTCTGAACATAGACACGAAACATAAAGGGAACTATGCAACAACCTATGCATGTAAAATATACGAAGTAAACCTTTCTATTGCTATTACACGTAAAATAAAATGATTAAGCATATAAACAAAGACTAGTTCTGTAATATAGGCCTATATAATGCATTAGTCACTTACAAACCACGACCTCAAGCTAGAAATTCCCACATAGTCACCAGGAAATGCCCCACAGTTCCAGTGATGGCAATGGAAAATTTTCGTCGGGGGAGCTCTCAGCTCGTGCGGCAGTCATTCTAAATTCTTAAAATGGAAAGAATTCTTCCACAACAGCATAATTTCGGCTAAAAATACCATGAAGACAGAAAAAGTAACATGATAATTGTAATTTCACCACTGATCATTAGGGGAGCTGTAGCAGGGTACAGCTCCCCCTGTTTTTTGGTCAAGGGAGCTCAGCTCCCCCGAGCTCCCCCCCATTTCCATCACTGCACAGTTCCCCCACTTATTCATGGGGATAATGGAGTGGGAGTTCGAAAAAACTGATGCATAAGGCATAGTAAATCATTTGGTACAATAGAGCAAAGAAATAATATCATTGCCTCCGATCATCACAAGTATGGCATTCATTACAAAAGCAATTAGGAGGTGACATACGATTATCTTAGAAAACTCGACACTATCGTTCTGTATGACAGATTGTCTAAAATAATTCTTGAAGATATATATCCCGTTTGACAGAGTACACCTTTTTCTGTTGCGTTATGAGTACATTAATAGCTTTCTTTGCATATTACAACAGAGCAGCGAGGTGATTGCTTCAAATACATCATAATAAAACACAAAATGCTGAAATATTGTTGGGGTAAAAGATATGTGTCTTCATTACTCCAGACAGGAGAACATTTTCCATATAAGAAATTGCCATGACTTACGGCAGAAGTAAAACGCATTGATTCAAGCTGGAACAGTTCTGTGGGTGACATTTCTATAGCAATTTCTCTTATTTTCCAAAGAATCATTAAGTAGTTTATTTGATGTGTGATTGATAATTCAAAACAATAGAGTGGAGAGAAAGTGCATCTTGTTCACATACATTGTATTTCACCAGTACAAGAATGAAATCGTTCACTTAAGAATTCAGAAGATGGCATTGTTTTTGATAGCTCATACGAGTAGCTTTCAACACCTCTGTTAGTCAATCACATACCAGCATTTCATTGCAATAAATTCCATATTCTTTGTTCACCACTTATTCTACGATGTTTATTTGTTTGAGTGAGTGTACATGTCTCATGGTATAAGCCGGTAATTCGCCAAGGGATCTGAAATATGCGGTTTATCACACCTCAGGCTAAAGCGTTCTCGAATAAATCACATATTCCTTTCCCGTGGTCAAAAATGTATACTTGTGAAGCTTCAAATATATAGCATCACATCGACAGATTATCCCCCTGCAAAAAAAAAAAGAAAATATAAAAAACGCTCTACTGCGCTATAGTCACAACACTGAGTGCACATGTGATTTATCCTTGTCAAGTGCACTGTATCAGCAAGTGCTCACAATGAACTGAACACTTACTTCAATTTCATTCAAGAAAATAACATTTCTTCCAAAACACAAAAAGTGACTGCTACAGAGACCTCGTGATAAATACAGCTCTATGAAAATATTACAGCAGAAACACAGCTTTAAATCTTTGGACGAGACAACCATTTTCCATGGGATTACCAATTACAATAAAACAGGAGAATGACATGATCCTTCAAATAAGTAGTAATCCTCAGATGATGAGGTCTTGCAAAGCAATTCTCTATCCACTATGAAAACTGTCCTTATCATTCATGGTAAAATTTGATCCATTATCACCCAAAAGTGAGCTACATAACGTTCACTGATCAGACCCACACCAAAAAATTCCTTACAAAATTTACATTAATATGAGCCTTGTCTGATGAGTGAACCCCATTTAGCTTGTAGTGAAAACTGGCCTTAAAAGTTTGAATCAGGGAAATTTCAAAATGGCCACCATTTGTTATTGCTCTCTGCACATGCTCAATAGGTCTGAGCATGCTCAGTGGAATCAGGTCACTCCCGGGCATGCTCAGTGCCAAATTAGGTCAGAGCAAATTTTCCATTGCATTTCTATAGTGCTATCAGACTGACAATCTAGTCTGCAAAAGGCTGGCAAACACAGTGACTCCGATATGAAGCCCCTCTGGGTCCTTTGCTCACTGCAGATTTTTGAAACTGAAGTTGAACATGCCATAAAATTGGGATCTAGGTCATTAGAGCTGCTACCAATCAGAAGATAATGAAAATTTGACAGGTACCCATCAGAGCCTTTTTTTTCAAGGATATTCCGCAAGTGAATTAAAAAACTTGACTCTGCAATCTGGCTGAAAATGTATGCGAGTCATCTCGATTGCTTGGAGGATTACGTGTTGTTATATAACTTTAATTTTAAAGACTGGTTTTTTTTTCATGTTTCTTAGAAATAAATCTGATGATTTTACAAACATTCAGGATAACATTTTTTAAAATATTAATAGAAAAGTTTTCTGGTATGATCAGTATTCTTTGAGATTCAATTATAAATGTGTAAGATTTTCTTTCAAACTTCTGAAATTTCTCCCAATTTTTCACTTGTAATTTTCAATGCAATTCTCCGAATGTACTAAGTGTATAATTATCTGATTTCTAACCATGGGGAGCTTCATAGTACAGTGGTCCCTGTGTTATAAGACCGCCCCTTCTGCAGTCATGTAGCGGTCTCTCGTGGGGGGCGGTCTCTTATCGAGGTGCAAAATGCACTAAAAATAATACTTTGTGCGGGAGGAAGGTGGTCACATAAGACAAGGCGGTCTTACAACAGGGGGTCTTATAACGCAGGGACCACTGTACTCATTTTCCATGTTATTTTGTTACAACCAGACACTCCATATTGCCATAGTATAAGTTCCCATGGGATGCCTTGTAAATGTGACACCTCTTGTCAACGTCTCCCAGCCCAAGTTATGTCAGCATGGAAATTGCATGTTAATGGAGATCTGCAAAGCAGAATAGCATGTAACAGGCTTCACCTCCATCCATAAGGAATAGCAAAAAAGTCAGGAATAGTAAAAAAATGTCTGGTAAATCTGTCACTGAACATTACAATAACATAATGTTTAATTCGCGCATACACATAAGTTGTGCAACTTTGGAAAGTTAAAAATTGGCAATACGGCATTGTCAAAACCTTACAGCTATGCCAGTGCATGGTCAGTCAGATGCCTTTATAAATTCACTCTCAGACGCGTCAGACCATTTTATTTAGTTGTCGGTTTCATATAAATTGTTCACAAATGGAAATAAGAAATAAAGGATGATCACCAAGACGAATAGATGCAACTTCAAGTCACTGCCACAATGACTTTGGGATTTTTTATGCAGACAAAAATACTAAACAATTGGACATGAAAACACATAGAGACTTGATTGTAAAACAATGGGTGACTGATTTACGTTGCAATCTTATTCTTGTTTGGAATAAGATTGTGGCTCAGGAAAAAGAGAATGTAATAAGACTGATAACCAACAATAGAAACATCTGAGACAGTGGACTTATTGTGTTAGGTAAATTATCTTTTTCTGGCACTGATTTGAAAGCAATTTGGACAAATGTTTATTCCAGAAACCAGTTTAAAAACAAGTTATGAGACAGGCTAGGTTTAGTGTCACATTAACTGAGACAGAACAGTATTTTAATTAGGAAGTTTTTGTTCGGTCTGTACTTTGAAAGTAGTCCATTTTGTTGACAAATTGAACCTCTGACTGTTAAGATCTTCGTTTTCTAAATACAAGTGTGAAGTAAAGTCAACACAGACAATCACTGCAACATGTTGGAGAGATATGATTAATTAGTTTGGTTTACTGGATATCAAACAAATGAATAATGTAGGCCTATTGAAGTTTTTCAGGATAAGGGAACTTAGCTTGCTATTAAGACACTTAGGCTCCTTATGCTTGGAGGGATTACAGCATAGAAATACATAGAACGGACATGAGGCTGTATGAAGCCACCTCAAGATGAGGTCACCAAATCCACCATATTGGAACTGCCCTTAGACATGACGTCACAATAGACTTATTATGATGTGACGTCATACCATTGTTATAAGTGACATCACAGTTATTGATGACGTCATGATACCATTGTTTCAGGATACAGGGCAGTTCCAAGATGGTGGATTTGGTTGCTTCATTTGCCAGAGCCTCATGTCCGTTCTATGTATTTCTATGGATTACAGAACTGTTTTTCTCAGCTTTTATACAATTTCATTGCTAAGTTTCTGTGTTCGTCATGTGGCAGTGCAAAATTTTCCTATTATGAAATTGATTCAAGACATTATTTTCCAGTCATGATTATTGGTTAGGACAGAGGGCAGCAGCACCTAGTTCTGTCACTCTCCTCAAGGCCACTAGGAAAAGTGTCCCAATTTCATGTGTAATGCTCGAGTGATCACATTGATCTCGCTCAGTTTTGTCTTTGTTGCTCTCCAGGCAACATGCTTGGCAGAACTCAAGCACTTAATGCATTTGGCAGCCTACATCATGTTTAAGGTATGTGTCTTCTGTAATTTTATCTTAGCCAAATTTACTAGTCATTCATCATATATTTTATGTTACAAATAATAATTAGTAGTTTTCCATTTCCTTATGAATTTGTAGAAAGTTTAATAGCTACATTTCAATCATTTAGCTCACACATGTCTTATTGTTTGGTTAGGTGCCAACATGGTTCACCAGAGAAAACATGTGCTTGTCATTTGCTTCATGAACCCCATTTTTGGGTAAGCTGGTTGTTCTATCATTATTGTGTTTAGTTCATTTATTTATTTAATAGTCATTACCTTTAGTTAATAATTACTTATTCGTTATTCGTTATTAATAGTTTACAACTACTTGAATACAGTTTATACAGTTATTGTTTGTTAGAAATGTCAATACTTTTATACATTATGACACAATGTCATTAGCATTTAATTATGTCAGATATATTGTAACCGTTTCATAACTTTGTGACACTATCTCTTATGTCATTCAAGATTTTATATTATGATATTCATTATTTTGTATCTCTTTACAGGGTTTTTTATGATGAATAAAATCATCTTTGAACCTAGTAATGGAGTTAATTTATTGCTACAACAATGGAGCCCCCAGTGAGGATCGAACTCACGACCCCTGGTTTATCTTCACAGTTTGCGCCCGGCCAAACAACAGCAGGATCATGGTACATGAACTCTTTATTAAGCACAACAAGTGCACCATAGACTTTAATAAGTCTTTAAGAACTTTTAAGTTCTTTAATGGTTCATCAGTTATAATGAACTTTAATATGCAACTTTAATGTTGTTTTTGTTACGTAACTACTGAGGGAAATTGATTTAACTTATATTAGGGAAACAATGACTCTTCAATTAAATATGTGCCATTTTGAATATAATTATTGCATATGCAGGCACATCTAATGTTTTTTAAAATTTTTCATTTAATATAGGCCTAATTCATGTGAGATTTTAGAACTTAATGCATTTAGTTTTTGACTTTGGTTTTATTCCTAACATTACATCTGTATTAACTTGATGGTTAATACAAAATATTCTTATTGTCTTTCATTAAAAACCGTCTAGAAGTCGTATATATATGGTAAAAATTTGAATTGCTTATTTCAATTTAATTGGAGTTGTTCGGGTAATTATTGGTGATAAGATTCCTATAATAGTGATGTATAAATTATTATATACAAGTACTCAACTGCAACATCAACTATGCATCCGGAGATTGTCTCAAACTTCGCTTTCGCACATGAGTCCTTCTCAGGAATTGACCTTCTACATGTTAGCTTCATCTAAGGACCAGACTGTCAGTCAGAATTATATAAATTGTATGTCGAGCAGTGGCAGCTTTGGTCATTGCCAGACCATGTCATTTTGTCGCTTAGCTCATTGGAGGGAGTTTCTTTGGCCCAGCAGCCAATGTGTTCAGAGAAGGACCTGATCCAAGAATGAACTACCTACATGCTACTAGTCGTGATTCATCCTACAAACGAGGACATGTCATGTGATCGCAGAGACACCTATGACCTTTTCTTGTATTTATGTACTTTATTAATGTTTTTTCATTAAATACATTTCACAACCTTTACCAACTTGCCATATATTATAAAACCGGACATTTTCAAGGTCGAAACTTCATCATTCTCAAGTTCAACATTTCTTGATTTGAATCGTATCACCATCTGCAAGACATCTACATCAGAATATTTACATGATAGAAATTTTTGAAATTTTGTACTGGATGGTTTATTTAAGCTCAGAAAGCCAACTAGGCTGAGAGATTAGCTATTTGTAGGGCATTGTTTTAGCTGTTTTGGCCAATACAGGTCATGTCATTCGCTATTTGGGGATCATACAACCACTTCATAAAAAAGGCTCGCAGGGTGTAGCTGATAATTATAGGAAACTTACACTTATGGCGTGTATGGGCAAAATCTTTGAAGCCATTGTAAACCATCTACTTGTATTCCAAAGTGAGGTGACACTGGTTGATGACCCAAATCAATTTGGCTTCTGTAAAAACCGTAGGACAACTGACAATGTATTTATAATAGATACGCTCATCTCCCACCAGAAGCATGTTAAAAAACCTTTGTATATTTGCTTTATAGACTTTACAAAAGCATTTGATTTCATCAACAGGGACTTGCTGTATTATAAATTACTTAAAAGCGGGTTTGGTGGCAAATTAGTGAGAATAGCGGTCAGTATGTTCAGTAAGGCAAAGGCTCGAGTAAGATGGAATGGAGAAATTGGTGAGCAGTAAGATAGCACCCATGGAGTGTTGCAAGGGGGTATTATCAGTCCAAAATTATTTAATCTTTTCTTAGCTGATCTGTATGAATATCTTGATACTGGCCAAGGGGTAGAAATAAATGGCACCAATTTCACCCATTTCTTATATGCTGATGACTTGGTATTGATGTCTGAAAGTGAAAATGGCCTCCAAAAATTATTAGACAATCTAGCAGTTTATTGCCGAAAATGGCACCTCATTGTTAATTGTGGCAAAACTAAAGTTATGATGTAAAATGTCTCTAAGAAAGTTAAAACAACACACAAATTTGTCTTAGACAATGAGGAATTGGAAGTTGTTGATTCCTTTAAATATCTAGGCCATGTTCTAACTTCGTCCAGAAATATCCATTCTTCAATGCACTGTCATATTGCCACTCAAGCACAGAGGGCAGTCCACTTACTTTATGATAACATTAAAAAGACAGTAGGTCATTTAACTCCGCAACTTAGTCTCAAAATGTTTGACACACATGTCCTCCCAATTTTGGAGTACAACAATGAATTATGGTTCAATACAAAGAAAATCGATGCCATAGAGAAAATACAAATTCAATTCTTAAAAAATTTATTGGGTGTTCGAAGGCAAACCCCAAGCATAGGCATTTACGCTGACAGTGGTAGGTTCCCGCTGGTGGTTCGGCAACATGTCTCTGCTTTAAAATATCTGCAAAGGCTACACTCTCCTGATTGCCCTGCTATTTTAGTTAAGTGTCTAAATTTACAGAAGCAAATATATAATTCACATAAAGATTGTTGGTACAGAAGATTATGTGTCTCTTTAGAAAAGTATGATATTTTTAACATTAATGATCTCAGTGTTATTCCAAATGAAATTTATAAACATACTCAGAATAAACTATTGAGTGATATTGCAGACTCTGTTAACAATCCTAAGCTGAGGACATATAAATACTTCAAAACAGAAATGCGTATCGAACCTTATCTGATATTAGGCTTGCCAAAGAATCTTTATCGTTGTATAGCCCGCTTTAGGCTTAGCTCACATAATCTGCAGATAGAATTAGGAAGACACAAAAGACCTTACGTCGAGGCTGACGACCGCAAGTGCAATAATTGTGACATGAACGTAGTAGAAGACGAAGAGCACTTCTTGATGGCATGCCCGAAGTGGCAACAATACCGTCAAAAATTGATAGATAATGTATCAGACTTTATCCCTGGGTTTTTAGTATCTAGTCAAAATCAGCAATTCCTCCAGATAGTGACAAGCAAAATACTTGATGTAAATGTAGCACTTGGTCATTACTTGAGTTCTTCATTGAGTGATGAGAATACTTGAGATACCTTTTTTGTATGACCTTCGTTAATCTTGGTAACGGTTGGCAAATTATTGGTTTCTGTTTCTGCCTTGTATATATATATATATGTACTCCATTTTGTGCTATGATTTTATCTATTTTCTGATGATTACGAATAACTGTTTGTATATATTTGCCATGATTTTTATCTATCTCCGATGATTACGAAAAATTGTTTGTACATATTTGTTTTGTGTCAACTGCGTGCTGTCAATTGTCTGTGTTGGCTCTACTGATTGGTGCACAACTGGTGCTAAAATGAATGTGATTTTCCCTAAGGAGCATTACTAGTGCTACCCATGAATGTGATTTTCCTCAAGGTGCAACTTAATATGTAGAATTATAGATTTTAAAGATTGTATATATTTTATCTGTGCTATAAAAATTTCATGTTTTCCCAATTGTATATATATATGTTACTCGATACCGTTACTACGAACTTGAATTTGTTTAATGTGTTACCATTTTATGTAATTATCTGAACTGTCTCTTATAAATTTTAATCTGAACTTGTCTATAATTATTCTTGGATAACCTATATAATATCAAAGTATTTATTTATTTAAATGACCATAATATTCGATAAAATATAAAATTATCAAAATTCTTAGAATATCATAATAGTGGATGACAATGTAATACCTTTTTTTCTGCTTTTATTCGTAGATGTAGTTACTATTCCTCTTTTGTATATATATCTTCTATCTTTGACTACATTATTTATACTTATTTATTTATTTTTCTGAATGACACATGTATCTGTATGATATTTAGTTGTCTAATAAAAGTTTATATATATATATATTTATAAATGTTCCTTGTTCAGGTCTTAATTGGTGCATAGCAGCCAATATTGTTTCAGAGAATGTTCCAGTCATTTTTAGAAATTTATGCTTGTTTATTATTTTGATATTGAAATCTTTTGATTCAATTTGGGAGTGTACATTGATGAAAGTATTTAGGAATATTTTGATGAGTTTTTTTCTATTTCATGCATTTTTTGAATTGCAATATTTTTCATTTGTGTATGTGTTAACTGTTTGACAATTGACTCAAATTTTTTTATAGTATTCAAGGTTTATACAAACATGCCTGAATAATTTCCAAAAACTAGTTTGCTATTGCATTCTGTGATGTTTGTTCTATGAGCAGTGTCTTAACACTTTACTTCTTGAGATTCAGTGTCATTTACAAAGTGTGTTTATGGTATTTAAAACTTTCAGTCATTTTATTATGCTGACATTTCAGCAGGGCTTTGGAGTCGGGTAGTAAGTGAACCGACTCCGACTCCCGACTCCTTTGGCCTTCTGAAAAGCGACTCCGACTCCGACTCCGACTCCTTAGGTCTCCTAAATTCCGACTCCGACTCCGACTCCCGACTCCGCTTATCGGCATTATTTCACACAAATATTACATGATTAACAGGGGGCAAAAAAGTACTTCCACAAATTTTCAATTGGCTTTTGTTCTTGAATACTTGTTTAAGAAGTTTTGCTTAAAATTCAAGATACATTTCACATTGTTGTAACTGGGTTTTTGTAAATTATATTAATTATTTTTAAGGAGTCAGGAGTCACCTAATTAATTTTCGACTCCGACTCCGACTCCGACTCCACCTGAAAATCAAAGTTCGACTCCGACTCCGACTCCGACTCCACCCAAAAACCTCCGACTCCACGACTCCGACTCCCGACTCCGACTCCGACTCCAAAGCCCTGCATTTCAGGCTAGAAATTAGTTTCTTAGTGAGATTCTTTTAAGCATCTCATTAGAGTTAGTTAAGTCAGGTATCTATTTAAATTAGTTTAAGTAGCTTTATATGACAGCCTTTTAGATTTGTAGTTCGGCAGCAACCGGGACGGTTTTTTCCCAACCCCGGGCTGTGTGGCAGTGCAAAATTTTCCTATTATGAAATTGATTCAAGACATTATTTTCCAGTCATGATTATTGGTTAGGACAGAGGGCAGCAGCACCTAGTTCTGTCACTCTCCTCAAGGCCACTAGGAAAAGTGTCCCAATTTCATGTGTAATGCTTGAGTGATCACACTGATCTCGCTCAGTTTTGTCTTTGTTGCTCTCCAGGCAACATGCTTGGCAGAACTCAAGCACTTAATGCATTTGGCAGCCTACATCATGTTTAAGGTATGTGTCTTCTGTAATTTTATCTTAGCCAAATTTACTAGTCATTCATCATATATTTTATGTTACAAATAATAATTAGTAGTTTTCCATTTCCTTATGAATTTGTAGAAAGTTTAATAGCAACATTTCAATCATTTAGCTCACACATGTTTTATTGTTTGGTTAGGTGCCAACATGGTTCACCAGAGAAAACATGTGCTTGTCATTTGCTTCATGAACCCCATTTTTGGGTAAGCTGGTTGTTCTATCATTATTGTGTTTAGTTCATTTATTTATTTAATAGTCATTACCTTTAGTTAATAATTACTTATTCGTTATTCGTTATTAATAGTTTACAACTACTTGAATACAGTTTATACAGTTATTGTTTGTTAGAAATGTCAATACTTTTATACATTATGACACAATGTCATTAGCATTTAATTATGTCAGATATATTGTAACCGTTTCATAACTTTGTGACACTGTCTCTTATGTCATTCAAGATTTTATATTATGTTATTCATTA
This sequence comes from Platynereis dumerilii, assembly GCA_026936325.1. Taxonomy (NCBI): domain Eukaryota; kingdom Metazoa; phylum Annelida; class Polychaeta; order Phyllodocida; family Nereididae; genus Platynereis; species Platynereis dumerilii. The sequence goes on from JAPTHN010000004.1 coordinate 16,213,849, forward strand.
TTTTGTATCTCTTTACAGGGTTTTTTATGATGAATAAAATCATCTTTGAACCTAGTAATGGAGTTAATTTATTGCTACAACAGTCATAATATTGAGATTAAATATAAATATCCTAATGTGTGAAATAAACAAAGACCAGATTGTGTGCAAGCATAGACTGCGCTTGAGCAAACCACAATGCAATATGACAAGGTTCACATGCATTACAGCAAATATGAGCACTTAAACCTTCAGCAAAGCTTTAAATTACGTACACAAAAATCAAACTTAATCGATCTATATAAGACCATAAAATATGCACTGTTAAACCGAGGCCTTCTGTTAACACCATGAATTTGTTGTATGCATCCTCCTTCTTCAAACATGTAAATTAACATAAATATTGTGGAATGGATATTTCTAACATTTGTCAGTGGGGCCTGGTACATGTGCAGTTGTGTATTAATCAAATTATTACTAAAAAAAGTAGGGGAGACTTAGGTAAGTTGTGTCGTTTTTGCCTTGGGGTGATTTTCTATTTTAAAAAAATTACTTTGTGAAGCAATTAAAACAATGGGACACAACAATTAGGGAGATAATGGTGGACCTTCACAAAGAGTTCTAGGTTGCACATCTGAATCCTGTGTTGCTGTAAGGTTTATCACTGGATTAGTCAGGTTGGTTGATCCCTTTTTTTAAAACTTACATTGTATTTTACCTTTTTTTTCACCTATTTTAATCATTCATATAATATTTGCAGCATACAACTGGTTTGTTATAGTATTTTATATTGACACAATTTATTGGTTGTCTAAATGTATCATATGATGCCACCAGTCACTCCAAAATTGGTTTGGGGACAATGTCACTCAAATTACAGCGTAAGTGTTACTCACAATTCTGACAACATATCAGTTAAACATGTTAAATTATAAGTTACATGGGGCAGGAAACATTCATGTTGCTAATTCAGCACTGGCCAATTGTAAGTTGTATCTATAAATTTTGAGTACATGATTTTCACAATCAAAAATGACATTTTTGTCTGGTGCAGCTGAGACTGAGCCAAAGCCCACACCATCAGAATATGACCATACAATGGAGGCAGGTCATGAACCTCCAACACTAGCTTCATGTATCAAATTAGGGAATAATCTGCCTGATTTTGTTTCAAATTAATGATGGTTTTTAAAAGTTACAACTTGCCCCAGTCTCCCCAGTGAGAATTAGAGTAAATTCTGAAATGCATGCAGTATTTACAGTACAATTTAATATTTTTGGTTTTGGAAGATTATCTATCTCATTGATAATTTATTCAATTCATACCAAAATTATTGATTTAGAGGCACTGAAAATCAAGTAATTATGTTTTGATCTAGATCCCATCCCCTCATCCAACATCCTTCCAATAAACAGTTTGATTGTACATATCTGAAACTCTTGGCATGTATATCAAGGTATTTTCTTACAGAAAAATTGATGGCACATGCTCCATCGCATTGTTCCAGCAACAGAACTGTGCAGTCGTGGGTTTGCTGCTGCGCTTCTTGATTTGTCAGTTTTATCAAGATTATGTATGTGTTGGTAAAACAATGCAAGTCAGTTAACTGGTGTGTTTTCCTCAGTATGGGCTTGATGAACCAATGCGAAATGAAATCTGCAAAGTTTGTCAAACAAAGGATTTTCACCTTAGGCATTCTCACTTCTGTAATCCTTCTAAGGGGACATTCTTAGTAGATTTCATGCTCTGCAAGTGGATGGAACTAACATAAGTACCCATAAGTACTTATGTTTGGCTGTTAGTGGATTCTTAGGTGCCTTACAGTTGTCATAAGTAGCCAAATGTGCTGTAAGGACCCATTTAAGGGGCCATAGCTACTAGTGTTAGTACCTAAGTAGCTCATAAGTGGGTGTTTCATGTCTTAGTATCCACCTTAGTTCCCTTATCCTGAAAAACTTCATTTGAAAACTTATGACTAAATATTACATGGAACAGTGCACTCAAACGTTCGAAAAAGGATAGGAAAACAACCATTATTTTTGCCCAATGTTTGATCCCCTTATGTGTCACGTGCTTAAAAATTTGAAAAAGAAATGTCTTTGATGAATTTGAGTTTCAGGAAATAATAATTCTATCCTCGGGCTTATGCTTATTATTAGGCCTTAATTTTCAGAGCACTGCTTTTGTTTGCACATTCATAACTATAAATAATTGGTTATGCCTTGATTGCATCACTGTAAAATAGAATGCCTAGTAAAAATTATATATATATATAATGGCATAATGGTCGTCCTCAATCAAAGGTACCATTAGTCACTTAACCAATTAGGAGCTACTGGGACAATATTAATCTCATGAGGTACAGAAATATGGTATTGCATGACATATTGCTGTAAACACAAAACATCTGAGGATAAACATAGTGCTTCATAGTCTACGACATTGACATCAGTCATAATAATAACAAATACAACATATTTCTTTTCATGAGCACAACTTAAGATGTTATTATTACTGCATGGCAATTTGTCTTAAAGACCGCCAAAGAAAACAGCACTGACATGTCAACTGTTGGTTTCCTTCTCACGGTGAGAGATGGAAATACTTTATATTGAATCGTTTCGGAGAAGACCACCATTATCATTCATTCCTTAAAAAGACACTGAAATCGTTCGTGCACTTGTCTGATTATAGGATGACTGATAGAGAAAGGGTGTATTGTCACTATTGATGGATAATCAAGGCTGCATGTCATGTATTTATACATGACATGTGACTTGCCAATTGGAACAGAAGTAGGACATACCAATTAGGTGGAGGATTATTGAAACAGCTGTCAAACATGTCAATATAGAATAAGGCGACCCAACAGCATTGTAAGAGACTAGGAAAGAAACAGAGATGAGTTCAATAAAGTCAGAAAAAATATTACACTTCTACAACTGTTACACCATGCATGTGTTTATCCTGATATCAAAATTTCTTACTGGTGTGAATGATATCTCTGGCTCTCTATAAATCTTGCCCGTTTGTACTTAAGAAGCATGACATATATGTAGGGTGATACTTCTTCTCCAATCCTCAAGCTTTTTCCACAGGATTACCAATTACGATAAAACTAGAGAATGACAAGATCCTTCAAATAAGTGGTAATCCCCAGATGATGAGGCTTTCCCATGCAGTTCTCCATTATGAGGACAATCAGCCCAGCTCCATAGATCTGTCAGTGTCCTCTGTTAGAGCAGATAATAATGGAAAAATGTCTGGGTACATTTTGTCTTGTGGATTTTGAAGTGTCTGGTTATTGCATTGAGCATTCCATCACACCTTTTCGTACTCTAACAGTGTAGGCCTATTGCTGTTATTCCAGACTGGATGGTATGGCAAATTAGTTGTCATAATATGTTCAAACTGCTTATCAAATTTTTTCAATGGCTTTCTAATTGGTTTTTTCTTTTAGCTCCTTGACATAACTAACACATGTTTGCAGGATGATTTCCATTTTGCCACCTGACTTTGTGAATGATTATTGACTGACTTCAATTGGTGATTCCCAGTGGTTAAAAATATTAATACTATCCTTATGCTGAACCAAAAGGTCTGGCCACATGAATCATGAGATTACTTAGATGGGAAGTAATTGCAAACCAGACAGTGTGCCAAATTAATTGCTTGTCCAATGGTGTCACCGACTTGGCTAGAAAACTTTGCTGATAATTTTTCATGTGCAAAGTCATATTCATCAATCCCTTTGCTGTAGAATTTTTTAGTGAATCCAATCCAATCTTTGTGAAAGATTACTGACAGTTACTTACATTTATCACTGTGAGATGATTATGATTTCAGGGGATCTTTAGAAGCTTCTACGTTTTATCTTACTTCAGCAAGAAAACAGATCACATCATAAATCAACACTGTGCGTGATACATTTTGACAATACTTTTTTATTGATTGTCGTTACAACGTAGTCCTACTTATCAAGATTTACTTCAAATGAAGTCAGTGTGCTATGTTTTAAATATCCTCCATGTGAAGAAAATATTGGCTCATATGAAGAAGAAATAACAATTGTTATCGGCCTAAAAGTTTGCAACCCACAAGAAATAATTGGACGGCTGTGTGAGGAGTGGTCTTACAATGCAGGGACCACTCTACTGTTATATCGAATCTGTGTTCAGTATATGATCAAATTAGTAAATGGAAACATTCATCTTGCATAACTACAGAGGATAACTAGAATCGCAAGCGATGATAATATGACCGCCGGCGCTGCTGGACGCCTTTTGCTGATCAAGTGCAATCAAGTGTGACTGTGTCGATCCATAAAAGATGAATAACAATTTGTGTTTTGAGTGCAGCTTGTTTGGACCTGGCTTAAAAAAGCTCAGTCGTATAATAATAATAATAAATAGATATATATTCGTTGTTGTCCATGGCGCAGTGGGGCCTCTATTTGACGGGGGGTTTATTCGAGGGGCGTATATGTGTACATCCATTGTGCATGCCTGTGTACGGCCATCGTCAAGTGTACGCCCATCTGTAGCTCGTCTGGCATGCCCATCTGTGTGTTCACGCCAATTTGTGTGTACACACCCATCTGTGTACGCACCCATTTGCGTGGGCATGTCCACCTGAATGCCTATCTGTGTGGGCACGCCCACCTGTACACCCATCTATGTGTACGCCCACCTGTAGGCCTATGCCCATCTCTCGAGTGTATGCCCATCTGTGTTGGTACCCTCATCTGTGAGTGCATGCCTTCTTAGTGTGCACGCCCCCCTTTACACCTAGCTGGGAGTACGACCGTCTGTGTGAGTATGCCAATTTGTGTGTGCACAGCCACCTTCGTGTGCACGCCCATTGATATGGCCATCTGTGTGCGCATGCCCATATGTACAGCCATCTGCATGTATACGCCCATATCAGCACGCCCGTCAGTGTGTGTCAGCCCATCTGTGCGTGCACGCCCATCTGTGTGTGCATGCCCATTTGTATGTGCATGGCCATCTGTATGCCCATCCCAGTGTGGATGCCCATGTGTGTGTGGACGCCCATGTGTGTCTGCAGGGCCACCTGTGTGTACACACACATCTGTCAGTGCAGGCCCACCTGTACGCCTAGCTGTGTGGGTATGCCCACCTGTACACTCATCTGTGTGTACGCCCATGTGTATGCCCATCTGTGTGTGTATGCCCATCGGTCAGTGTATGCCCATGGGTGTGTGTACGCCCATGGGTGTGTGTAAACCCATGGGTGTGTGTACTCCCATGGGTGAGTGTACGCCCATGGGTGTGTGTGGACCCAGGGGTGTGTAAAACCATTGGTACAGTATATATACACCTTTTGATATATATATATATGAACACCCTTTGGTATAAACTCGCCCATGTCAGTAAACTGTCATGAAAAGTAAGCCAACCGACCTGCCGCCTGACCTGTAATGTAATGTAGTGCTTTAATGCAGTGCTGTAACGTAGCGCTGTAATGCAGTGCTGTAATATAGTGCTGTAATACAGTGCTGTAATATAGTGCTGTAATACAGTGCTGTAATGCAGTGTTGTAGTGCAGTGCTTTAATGCAGAATACAGAAAGAAGTCCAATAACACGTTGCTGTAATGCAGCACAATGATTCATTGTTGTAATTATGTTGTAAAGTAATGCAGTGAGGCAGTGATGTAATGCAGTACAATAATGCAGTGTAATGCAGTGCTGTAATGCATTGCTGTAATGCAGTGCTGTAATAGAGTGATGCAAAGCATGCAGTAATGCAGTGCAGTAATGCAGTGCAGTTATGCAGTGCAGTTATGCAGTGCAGTTATGCAGTGCAGTTATGCAGTGCAGTTATGCAGTGCAGTTATGCAGTGTTGTAAGCAGTGCTGTGATGTGGCCTGTAATGCAGTGCAGTTATGCAGTGCAAAAAAGCACTGTTGAAATACAGTGCAGTAATGAAGTGTTGTGCTGCAGTGCTGTAATGCATTGCAGTAATGAGGTTCTGTGATGCAGTGCAGTAACACAGAGCTGCAATGCAGACTGCAGTGTTGTAATGCAAGGCAGTGATGCAGTTCAGTTATGTGTCCACGGGGGCATGGCCCCGTGTCCGCGGGGGCATGTCCCCATGTCCCGGGGGCATGTCCCCATGGCCCCGGGGGCATGTCCCCATGTCCCCGGGGGCATGTCCCCATGTCGGCGGGGGCATGTCCCCATGTCCGCGGGGGCATGTCCCCATGTCCGCGGGGGCATGTCCCCATGTCCGCGGGGGCATGTCCCCATGTACGCGGGGGCATGTCCCCATGTCCGCGGGGGCATGTCCCCATGTCCGCGGGGGCATGTCCCCATGTCCGCGGGGGCATGTCCCCATTTCCGCGGGGGCATGTCCCCATGTCCCCGGGGCCATGTCCCCATGTCCCCGGGGGCATGTCCCCATGTCCCCGGGGGCCATGTCCCCATGTCCCCGGGGGCATGTCCCCATGTCCCCGGGGGCATGTCCCATGTCCCCGGGGGCATGTCCCCATGTCCCCGGGGCCATGTCCCCATGTCCCTGGGGGCATGTCTCCATGTCCCCGGGGGCATGTCCCCATGTCCGCGGGGGCATGTCCCCATGTCCCCATGTCCGGGGGGGCATGTCCCCATGTCCGCGGGGGTATGTCCCCATGTCCGCAGGGGGTTTAGTAGATATTAAATGGTTGCCCCCTTATTCTTAGTAATAATGGTAGCCCACTCTTAAGTATATATTAAATGGTCGCCCCCTTATCCTATCTATCTATCTATCTATCTATCTATCTATGTATATCTATCAGCATTGCTTAGTAGATATTAAATGGTTGCCCCCTTGGTTCATACATTCTTAGTAATAATGGTCGCCCCCTCCTTAGTAGATATTAAATGGTCGCCCCTTATCCTATCTATCTATCTATGTATCTATCTATCTATATCTATCATCATTGCTTAGTAGATATTAAATGGTTGCCCCCTTGGTTCATTCATGCATGTACTTTTGTCATCTTAGCACCTTAGTAGATATTTAATGGTTGCCCCCTTATTCTTAGGAGATGTTAAATGGTCGCCCCCTCATCCTTAGTAGATACCTTATCTATCTATCTATCTATCTATCTATCTATCTATCTTCATCATTGATTGCCATCATTGATTGCCATCATTGATTGCCATCATTGATTGCCATCATTGACTGCCATCATTGACTGCCATCATTGATTACCTTTGTCTACGACTCCGCCACATAAATCCTCCGACACCCTCCGACACATGAAATCCCGCATAAAAACAGAGATCAGCCTAAAGGCGATCAATAAGAGTTTGGCTGCTTTTGAGACATCCCCCAGCAGTCAAGCGGTCCAAGCAGGTCTAATCTGGCACAGTGCCAAAAATCACGAAAACAACATTCAGATAGCCAAAATAACAATAAGGTGGGGTGTTTCACTGAAAAATCATGAATCTCAGAAAGGTATGAAAGACCCCTTGGATCATTCTGGTTTTCAGGGGTTGAGTAAAGAATGTAAAGTTATGTTTATATAGCAACTTTCATGATTGTACATTGAGTGTAACTTGTTCTATCCATCCCCAAAAATGTGAGTTAAATGGTACAATACGGGGGTAAAAGCAAAATGACCGCGCCAGCGCTGGCGGCGGTCATAATTATGCCGAAGGAAAAGTGACCTAGAAAGGGACCTAGACAGTCAACCCAATTAGAGCCAATATCAGATGGTACCTCTGGGCACTGCAGCCTCCCTCATGGACCCTTAAGGTATATGGCTCCTAAAAGACTCCAAGGTCTATCAGAGGTACTCCAGCAGTGCATCATAAGAAGTAGCTTTCCATAGCGCCTCAGAGTAGGCTTCTTATTGGGAAGCCTTAAAGGTGAGGGTGGCATATTACTTGACAGGTTTAACCTCCATATATGATTACAATCTTTATCATAACAGGTCATTTTAGGATTGTAGGTTATGAGAGCATGACAACTTGCTTTCCTATATGTGTGCCATAGAGAAAAGCAAAATTATTTACCACATACAACAGCAATAATTTACAACAAAAAACAAAAAAATATATATTTTATGCATAAAACTGAAAAATCTGTATAATATATGGAAAAACTGCTTTTGTGATATCATCAAAAAATGACAAACTATAAAATTCTGTTGAATATGATTGACCACATCATGAGGTATCAGAAAATCATGCACGAGGGCCTTATCATCAAGAGAACAATACAATGGAATACAATCCAATTAGTGAAAGGGCTAATTAGATAATTAAGCAGTAAAATAATAGTGATCAAAATACCATAATAATAGACAGACAAGGCTTCATTAATAACTCATTGGCATAGCATTGGTGCTATGGGAAATTAACCCAGAAAGTGTGCCCAATTAGACATGATAATGGCCAATATCAGATGGTTCCCATAAGCCAAGTGGCCTTCCGGATTAAGAAGACCCCCTTGGAGGATGCAGGAGAGCTATCTGAGGTCCATGTAGCTACTCAGTGAACTGAGTCCTTGCATCCTAATGGTTAAAGTTACTTTGTCTGTGCTGCCAGTCTGGTTGTGAGGTCATGTGCTCAACTCCCACTCGTGGAACTTAATTTGGTCTGAGCCCATGGAACATTAAATGGAGGTGGGTTGTATCCAGTGTTCTGTTCTTGGCAACTGAAAGACCCTGGACATCCCAGAAATAATAGGGCATGTGCCGGACTCACAGTCTTCTCATCACTTGTCATCATATGTTGGTCACCTATAATGGAGAATGCTATGGCATGGAAACCGAATGTTCACCTTGTCTCTGCCCCTGGGCACCATACTATGGCTGCCCAGAGCTGCATCATTGTGGAAGACAGTGTGCACAACTGTCCTTTTTTTTAAATGGTTCTTTGGACAATAAACTACCTTCATAAACACATATATGTCCACTGTTCAGATAGATTCCCTGAATTTCTGAAAAAAAGCACACAGCTGTGCCACAACATTTGTCAAGATGGCATTGTATTATAAATACTCAGTCATGAGATGTGATCTTATTACAAACCAGACAGTGCACCAAATTAATTGCTTGTCCGATGGTGTCACAAACTTTTCCAGATAACTTTGCTGATAATTTTTCATTTGCGAAGTCACATTCATCAATCTCTTTGCTGCAGGATTTTTGAGTGAATACATTCCAATCTTTGTGAAGGATGGCTGACAGTTGCTTACATTCATCACTGTGAGATGACTATGATTTCAGGGGATCTTACACTTTAGAAGCTTCTCCACTTTATCTTACTTCAGCAACGGAACTGATCATATCATAAATCAACATTGTGCATGACGGTAAATTTTTATTGATTGTCCTTTCGACAGCGTACTCCCACTTGTCAAGATTTACTTCAAATGAAGTCAGTGTGCTATGTTTTAAATATCCTCAATGTGAGGAAAATGTTGGCATATATAATTTATGAAGAATAAATAATTTTTGCCATATGTGATGAGGGCTGTTATAAAAATTACATGTATTTAAAAGTGGCGCTCTTTATCCTGCTCTGGGTGATAATTTCAGTGCATTTGGTCTTTTAATGCAAGTCACTTGAAATATACATCTTTCGTAACTGCAGAATATAATTATGCCGAAGAAAAATTGACCTAGAAATGGACCTTGACAGCAAATCCAATCAGAGCCGATATCAGATGGTACCTTTGGGCACTGCAGTCTCCCTTATGGACCCTTAAGGTATATGGCCTCCCAAAAGACTCCAAGGGCTATCACAGGTACTCAGCAAGTATCTTATGAAGTTGTTTTCCAGAGTGCCTCAGGAGACCCTACTTACTGGGAAGCCTTAGGGGTGAGGGTGGCATATTACTTGACAGGTTTAAGGTCCATATACGATTGGTTTCTTTTATCATAACAGGTCATTCTAGGATTGTAGGTTATGAGAGCATGATAACTTGTTTTTCTTAATGTGTGCCATAGAGAACAGCAATATAATGTACAACACACCTCCCAAATATTTACTAGCCGTGTAAAACTATAATTCAAAATACTTAAATAAAACAGCTCTTGTCATATCATCAAAAAAAGTATGAATATTTTGAAATTGGTCATATCATAAATTAGTAGAATATCATACCTGAGGGTCTTTATATTATGAGAACCGTACAATGAAAGATATCCCAATTAGTGCCAGAGCAGAAAAAAAAGTGTGATCAAATTATTAGCTAATAAAAGGATTGCCAATGCTTTCATCCTTATACATAACAGCTCAATAGCGTTGATGCTGTGGGAAATTAACCCAGAAAGTGTGGCCAATTAGACATCATAATGGCCAATATCAGATGGTTCATATAAGCCAAGTAGCCTTCTGGATTAGGAAGACCACCTTGAAGGATGCAGGGGAGCTACATGAGGTACACTTACTCAGTAAATGTTGGGAAGATGCTATCTATTGTATAGCTCACATACTGTATAAGAATAGGTATTGATACTTCAGATAATATCTTATCAGCAGTCTGATTTTCATTTATGAATGTCCAAATCTGGCAGACATACGGCTTCAGGAGCAAAAGTTGAGACTGAATGATAACTGGAGTTATCATTCAAAATTGAGAAGAGCTCATACTGAGTTTGCCAATGGCAAGTGAATTGAATTATTGATAACGTGTATGGAAAGAGAACATTATCTAGTGAGTGTAGGCGTTCGAAAATGCCAATGCAACACAATATGGAAAGGTAATAGATGAAAGGAACGAAAAAGAAAAACTGGAGATATTGAATTTCCAAGGCTTGCTTTTTCAGGAAAAACTCATTATCTACCCAGATTTACAAAATTCTGAACATACAATGAAGAGAAGGTTCATTGAATAGTAGAATAATTATTCCTTTCAAACATACACAGATTCTGGATGAGACAAAAGGCAGATACCCCCCCCCCCCCCAAGTGTTATCATGACTCGCAGTGCTATTTCCTTTGCAACTCATTTTATAATAGCTTTTAGAGATATTTTGAACAAAGAGGTGTTCCATGGATTTTTATCCTTTCTTGCACAAATTTCACACTTTCATGTATCATCGGATTTCAGTCTGTCAACTTTGATAAAGAAGAAATCAGGACCAGTTGACTGTGAAAAATGCACTTTGTGATTGATGATAGCCAAAGAAGTGTCATCTTCTCTACTTTCAACAGGGGAAACATAGAGGTGGTTTGATTAGTCATGATCAAGAGCAGGCCATTTGGCTTAACATAACTGATTTAAGAGTGAAAATCAGATGCATAATCCTTTTGTTTAGCTGTCATCCAACAAGCAGGATAAGTCTCCTTAAATCAAATTAACATTGAAAGTGTTGGGTATGATCATGACAAATAATCAGCATGATGACACACGGGGTGCCATTTTCACAGTGCAACAGTCCACTCTTTTACCTTATTAAAGTGACTGACTGTAAATGCCCAATGACATCGCATAATGACATTGAACAATTCTTGGTGATCTGTCGAGGGAATGGGCCATGAATATAATACATCTGAGCATTATGCAAGGGAAAAATATTTCTTCTGTCACCTAAAGGAATGATACATAGGATCCTTTAATTTGTCATACTGACACTCGAGCTGTGGATCATATAGTTCACTTTTATGTTCATGTAACTTCCAATAACTTGATAATAAAATAGTCCATGCTTTATTTTGAATTTTTCTCTTGGTTATGTTTAAGTTCAAGTTTTGACCATTAAGATCAGCAAGATATATATATTCTACAACAGATACATGCCTTTAGATTGCGTCATGTGATTGATGTTAACCTGCTCATGGGTTCATTCAATTTCAGATAATTTTCAAATCTGCACAGGCAACTATATGAAAGATGGTGACAGTTGTTTTAAACACCTCTATAACTGGGATGTGATCCACTGCAATTGAAGGTGCTATTGTTCTTCAAAAGCTTTGTAGTGAGAAACTAATGCCCTCATAAATCAACACTGTGTCTGATGCTAAGTCGCGACAAACTTTACAAACTTTTTAATTGAATGTCTTGACAACCAGGCCCTAAGACAACTTATGCAAGATTTCTCTTAATGATATGGATGTGCTGTTTGTAGTCTTCAGTATGAATTCCGTCAATATATTCCGCACCAAAACTTTATTGCACAATGAAACTTAGAAGTTAGAGAGGTTTTGCAAGGATAGGCATAACAATATCCTTGAGGATCATAGATATGAGAATGAAGCCAATTTACGTCTTACATTTTGTAGAGTCGTGTCTCTCCAAATCATTATGTAAGGCCATTAAGATTTTTTTTTTAATTTACGTTTAGAATATCTTTTGAAGGGCATATACATTGAATTCAGTTAACATTTATGGTATAGCTTAACAGGTTCTCTGCATTCCAGAGCTAGAACTATAATGAACATACTCTTAAGATACTATTATATCATAAATGTATTGCAAAGCGTAGAAACATGATAAATTGAGACTTAGACGTCTTTATTGTCCAGTTCAGTCCATTAGCCCATATGTTTAATCATCAGGGGTTTGTTGATGAAGCCTTACTACAGCATATTAATTTAAGTTCATATACTAATGAGTTACTTTGAGTAAGCTACATGTATATCACAATGATATTTCCTTTTTCTTGCAGAACTAATGATCAACATGATATCGCAGCAAGAATGGTGACCCAGATATTGACCCAAATGGTAAACCCAATTAGGTCCAATATCAGATGGAGCTCCTGAGCCTTGAAGCCTCCTTAAAGGTAACATGTCATCCTCAGGCTAGTCAGAGGCTCCTAAGACCATCACTGGAACTCAGGATGTGGCTTAGATGATGGTGTACACCAGATCGATTTATAGTGAGAGGATGCCATCTATGTGTATATTAAGAAGCTTCAAGAATGTGGGACAGTGAGTGTGGCATATTACTTGATGGGGTTTTCCTTATTATGATCAGTTGCCATCATAATGATGTCTTATTCTAGGATTTTAGTAAACAGTGGGAGCATACAGTTTTCCATTTCTGTAATAGTCACTTAATCTCTCATGTAGTCTATTACGATGCCTGGCGGCAACAAATAATTCGCAATATGTAGAGAACAAGAACATTTAAGAATATCAACTGATTGATCCCTAAGCCTCAGTTGGCATAACTGGAAAAACTGAATGTAAATAAATTATGTTCTTTAGGATTTTTCCAGCTGTTCCTTTCAGTGCTTTCTTCTTTGTTAGGAGATTACTTCGTTTTGGCATTTTCAAAAACGTCAACATTCACGAGAGAAAGGACTTTCTTTTCATACGAGTTATCAATAATTCAATTCACTTGCCACAGGCACCATGACTGAATCAGTATGTGCTTCTGTGTCTTCCTTTGCGAAATTTCTTTGGTATTTTTCTGTCTCGAGTAGCTGCCCAACAGAGGTAGAAATATTGTACATTCTATGGTAATGAAGCGGAAGAAACAAGATATTTGAAATCGATCTCTGCACAATATGCAAGAGTAATTTATAGACTTCGAATCAGCAATGTTCCTCAGTGTCCCTCCAAATTTTACCGGTTTAAATTATCACTGACTCAAATTTATGTACCGCAATATGGGGTGAATCGGGACAGAATTGGCCGTTTTTCTGTCATAGTATGGTCACAAATCAACTCAGATATCAAAATATTATGTCAAAATGTGTCTGAGCATAATATCTCGGTATCCCTAGGAGCTTGAAATAATATCTTAAATTGCTGAGGCTCAGGGCCAAAAAAACCACTGTCCCAATTCACCCCACAGTTTGGGGTGAATCGGGACACTCTATTATTTCCACAATCAATTCTTCCTAGCTTCCTTGAGTGATTGGTTCTTTTGACTAAACATTAGAAAACATCTTCTATTTGCAAAATATTCATTTTGATGAAAATCTAAAATCAATTTCATTGATAATATCAAGATTTAAAAAAATGTGATAAATGACAGAAAAGTATCAAAAACTGTAGTAATCTGCTAATTCTTTTGGTGATTAATAATTCTGGACTAAATCCATAATAAATGATGCACAGTTCAATAAAATTTATCAAAAAGCCATGCTAGCACATTCAAATTAAAATTGGTAGAGTTTATTTTGATTATGCCCGAAACTTTGCCATTGACCTGGATCTTAACCCATGATCAAACATACATAGTCCCATATCTACACTACTAGCCTGGTTCCCTGATACCATTTTATATTGAAAAAAAGTTTCCTGCAAGTTTGATGGCTCTGGTGTTTATATTTTTTTAGGAATATGCAAAGTTTTTCCAGCATGTCAAAATTCAAATTATGCAGGGCCAAGTTTAAGGTGCTGCAGCTCCTCGCTGCCTGCAGTTAGAAGTATGAAATTTTATCTCAATATTAGTGTATATATGTACTATACATGTGCCAAAAATGAAGTGCCTTGGTTTAGTGGAAGTAGTTTATCTTTAAAGAAATAATACACATACCTGTTCTGTCCCGATTCACCCCTGTGTCCCGATTCACCCCATATTACGGTATTTATATTTATACGAGAGACCATTCACTCCAGAAAGCAGCTTTTTGTGTGTGTAGCTCTGCCATATACATGTAGTGGCAACAAAACATTAATTGAAATCTTTTGCAAGTCTGTCTCAAAAGTTTCTGTCCAATTCAGAGTAATCATTTATATGATTATTAAAAAATGCAAAAAGGGCAGTATTTTAGATAACATAATAGTAATTGGTGTAGCAACAGAAGCATCAAAATATTTCAATGTTAGCCTAACAGAAAGCAACAAAATATTTCAATGTTAGCCTTACAGAAAATTGGCGAGATGATGACAAGCAGATTTGCATGGTTCGGTGCTGTAAGAAGCATGATAGCCATAATGTGCGGTTCATGTGCCAAAAACCCAGAAAGTATCTCAATCGAACTGAAGTGAACTAAAGTATTATTACATCCTGGCATGAGACTTAGCATGTTGCAAACCTCTTCAACACCCAGCATTTAGGCTGCAGCTTCTGCATTTTTGCGTTAGCCCTTTTGACAAAAAGGGTCATTTATCTGACCTGCAACAATTGCTATTTTCATCGAAACTAATTAATAGCCATCAAAAACATTTTGAGTTTTTTATCAGACCTGTTTTCGACGAATCATATCCTTTCTCGGAATATGAACAATTTTCACAATTTGCAATAAATTGCACACTTTCATGTTTAATTGCATTACATGTACAATGACATTGAGCAGCTCCTGGTGATCAAAAGAGAGACATGCACCATACAAATAATTAAACATCTGAGGATACTAAAAAAAACTACACATCAAAGTAACCTCTGTTGTTTTGAATGACAGATAAATATGAAAATACTTAACACAAGTGAACTCAATGCGCGTGATGCTAAATCTCGACGATCTTTTTAATTTACAGTCTTTTCAGTCAGGCCTTATGATAGCTTTTTGCGTGATTTACTTATGGTATCTACGACCCTCCAAGCCCAGCTCCGGGCTACACAAGGGTTGATTGATGAGATAGGAGAGAGAGCAGGAGTCCTCAACATGTTAGGCATTTACTCAATGTGAGGGATATTTTACTATCCCAGCACAAACACTGAATGAAATGTGATTCAGCAGGTGTATTCTACTGAAACTTCCATCATTTTCAAAGAGACTTCAAATTGCAAATGGATTTAACTTAGGGGCACAAAAACATCCTTGAGGATTAGTCAGGTGATAATGAAGCAAATTCAGCCTCCGGAGTCATGGCTGTGCACGTGATTAAGTACCAAAATAAAATCTGGTAGTTTTGAATATCTTTCGAAGGGCACAGTCATTATTTATACATGTGCATGATATGGCTTGGCAAGCATCTCAGTATTTCAGAGTTAAAACCATTATAATTTTTAAATTTTCACATTGTTGAGATGCTATAAAAATGATGACATTATCAGAACAAAGATGATGAATTGAGATTAAACTGTGCGTTTCTGTTCATTAACTTGCATGTCATCATATCAATTCTTTTGACTTATGCTTCAAAATTCAGTTTTATTTTATATTTTGTTTTTAGTCAGTTCGAATTAATGATCAAATAATATTCCTACTTCTCCCCAAACTGAATAACATCCACAAGCAAAACTGACCCAGATATTGACCCAAATGGTAAACCCAATTAGGTCCAATATCAGATGGAGCCCTCGAGCCTTGAAGCCTCCTTCAAGGTAACATGTCATCCTCGGGCTAGTCAGAGGCTCCAATGACCATTACTGGTACTCAAGATGTGCCTTAGATGATGCTGTGTCTGTCACAGTGCCTCATAGGAAATCTTTTAGGAAGTGTGAATGGTGAGGGTTGCATATAACTAGGTTGGGTTTGCCTCAATTAACAAATGAGAGGTCATAACAGGATTTAAATCAAGACATTTTATTTTGGTAGTAAGTTTTTAGCCAATAAAAGAATACATGATTAAGTCTGAGGTTTAATTTTTGGTTTATCAGGGAGAGTACACCGTGACCAAGCATGATTTGGACTAAATTTATGTCCTCAAACCCCCCAGCTCCATCGTGCAGGCATTCACAATGCTAAATTACTGCTGTTCTTCAGCACTTTTAGAGCTATTTTTAGCCTTCTGTTGTGAGGTCATCAGCATTGTTGGCTCTATGACATCACTGAAACAGCGGTGACGTCATAACAGCAGCAATAGAAGCAGTAGAAGAAAATGGCTTCTTGAGCTGTGTTGACAGCAATGTTATTCTAATGGGACTACCTCAACGCTCAATACCAGGACTACAACATGCCAATACTTCCAAATGTTTATGAAACTGTTTGGTCAAGTTGTCAGGAACAGGAGGAGACAAGTATTTTTGTCAAGAGTAAGGTACGCTTTTAATTATCAGCCAAAAACTTACTGCCAGAATAAAATGTCTTGACTATAATAAATAATGAGTAAATGCGACTTTCTATGCACCATAAAACCATTTTCTTTTGATATAGTCGGGCCACAAGCATGAGAGCAAAAAAATATTTTGCAATATGTGTTAGACTATATTATGTCTACAAATATGCATTAATTCTAACCGCTAACTCTCAGTGAGCATGAATTGACAAATGAAGGTTTAGGCTGTTTTTGTCACACTGCTCTTTGAATTTCTTCCTTTTTTGTGTGTCCATATTGTAGTGAGTTGGCAATTTCCTAAAACACCCACATTCACAGAATAAGGATTTTCTTTCCATGCAAGTTATCAATAATTCAATTCACTTGCCAAAGGCACAAACAGTGTGTGCTTCTCTCTCATCTTTTCTGCCTCAAATGTACAAGTGAGGCAGAAATACAGAACTGTGTTTGGAAATTACGTGGAAGAAATGACAGATGCAAAAGAGTGTTTTAAAAAGCTTTGGAATATATTGGGAACTTTTTGCAAAAAAGAGTTAAAACCTAAGAGCTCATGCAGCTTGAACTATATTCGAATCGTTGACCCTTGAAAATTGATATTGAAATAAGTTCTTAATTTTTGTAGACGAAGACAATTTTTGTTGAGTATTTTAATATATTTGGTTAAAAATAGAGCTATCCTAATTATTAATTTAGGAATCTGTCCTCATCCTCATAAAGAGGACAACAACGAAATCCTCTGAAACAGCACAACACTGAATAAATTATTCACACCAATGTGTATATTTTTGGTATATGGGATATATACAGCCTCAGTGGCAAATGTCTTCATATACCACATGTATATACTACTATAGAGTAGGTCGGGATATGCGGTCCCCCTTAACTTTGGGGTGCAATTTGACCTACTTTTTCTGGGCGATTCTTTGAATGCTCATGCTATCAGGAAGGGATCACTTGACTCTACTAATAACTAGTGAAACAAATGTATATCAATTTTAATAAAGGAGTTATGGCCATTTTTGTAAAAAAAAATAAAATGGCCTTCTTACCCCACCCATCGGGCAAGAAGCCCCCCCTATTATAATCCTATGGCAATTTTTTTTGCGAGCGCATTCAGCCTAAAAGTTATTTCTTAGGGTTCTTCTATCATTTTTAAGGCATTCTATTCACTTTTTCTGAATTTCAGATTTTTATGTTCATATTTTTATTTTTTAATACTTTTTGCCCTGTTTCAATTTCGGGCCAAATTTTTTCTATTTTAATTAGCTATTCTATCAAGATTTAAGGTAAAGTACACATTATTAAATGGTTCCTGAAGCAGCTTCGACTCCCCAGTAATGGGGGCTTTTCGCCCCACACCCACATATTTTTATTTGACCTCTATATTTTGAACTAAAATGCAGAAAACATGATCCAAATCATATTTATGTGATGGTCATAAGTGAAGCAATGCAGAAATCCATTATACATTTAAAAATTTCCAAAGTTATAACTGACAACCCCTTTCAAAGAATTAGTCAAATCTACAAAAACCATGCAAATTTTTTCATTTCTTTAATTTCTACTATGGTTAGGTGCTGTTTGCCCTGAAAATTTGTGACGTCACCTAAAATGCCTCTAGCTTCAATCCTATCGATAGATAAACGCACCAAAAATGTAAGTTTGAATATAACCCTGGGGGGCCTCTCACCTAACCAGGGCTTCTTGCCCCGACCTACTCTGCATATATATAGAAAATGACCATAGTTAAAAAATTATCAATGAATTTTGATGCCGATGAAGCATTGAAATATTTCACCAAGAACATTCCATATAAACAGCAGAATGACGGCTATCAGGGTTGCATGATTCAGCCCTGTAAGAAAACATGATCGCCAAAAAGTGTGGTTCTTGTGCCAAAAATCTGGAAAGAGCTCCATTGAACTTAAGTGAACTTAAGTATTATTACAAGCAGGCATGATACTTGGCATGCTGTGAAGCTCTTCCAACACCCTGCATTTAGGTTGCAGCTTCTGAGTATCGTTGAAAGCCCTTATAACCAAAAAGAGTCATTTATCTCATGATTTGCAACAAGTGTTATAACTTTCCATCCAAACTTATGAATCGCTTTAGAAACATTTTTGACCTTTCACTCAGAGGCGTTTCCGTGGAACTCCATCCTTTCTTTGAAGATAAACTATTTTGCACAATTTTCACAATATTGCACTCTTTCATGTTATGCTGCATTGAATGCACATGGAATTGCACAATGGCATTGCACAATGAGATTGCACAATAACGTTGAACAGATGCAATGATCTGAGGAGCAAAACACCCTATTAATGTATAAAACATCTGAGCATATGCACTTCAAAAGTCCTTTGTTGCCTTGCATGACAACATATCTTCTCTTTTATCAAAGTAGGGAATAGCAGGACCTATTTATTTGTCATACTGACATCGATATGCAAAGTGCATCAGACACACAGATCATCTTGACATTCCTACCAAATGATATAAGGTAGATTTTGTCACACCTCAATATTAGCATAGTTTTACAATAGTGTTACTATGACTGCTGTTGATTAACATGAATTTTTTGTACTGAAGCCTGCATGAGCCTGAAGACTTGATGCTTCAATACAAGCTGTATACATGTTATTTAAAGTGTAAGAATATAATAATTTCTTTGACTAATAATGCTATAAAATGTGCATATACATGTGTACTATCCAGGTTTGACATTGTATTATGTTTTCAACTCTGACTGGAGGCGGGCCTATTACATAAAAATCTCTTTTTCAATTTCATATGAATAATGAGTAGCTGATGATTTTCCTCACCTTTGATATCATCAGAAGTTTCCTCTGGATTGTACCAACTCTCTTTGATTGGAAGTGTGAATCACAAGACACATTGGCCTTGTTTGTTCATGTAACGATTATCATATCTTTTCCAGCATGAATTGTCTCGCATTGGGTCATATCATCCAAAGATACTAATTGTATACCAAGTAATGGGAAAAAATGCATGATGACCTTTTCGGCTCTGCTTTGGCACAATAAAAATATTAACAAAAGAATGTCCTCTTGAAATTCTTCTGCTTCTGCCAAGTAATTTTCCCAACATCAAGGTTACATGTATTTACTTTGTGATTCAGACTCTTTGCAATGACTCAGAGGAGTATTTTTGCAAGAAGGAGTTTTTGCTCAAAGGAGTTTTTTATCAAGGGAGTAATACATGTACAAGGAAGAGTCCATAACCTCGCTGAGAGCTAGATATGGACAAGACCTTCAGCAAAGAGACGCCTCTAAGGCTCTGGTGTGACTGACTAATTCAACCTTTGATGTGCAGGTTGGTGACAGGCTAAATGGGGCAATTGCAAGACTGTGTGACTTCTAGATTGCCACCTACTGCAGTGATAGTTGCAAGTGATTGTATGCAGAGGCATATAATTTGCTCTGCAAAAATCAAGGAAAGCATTTTCAAAAACTACTTTTGCCAAATAACTAAGAAAAAATAAAATCAACATCAGGAAAATAAAAAATATGCACTTTACAGAAGTACTCAAAATGACAATATGTGCACCATAAAATCTAGCGATTAATTAATATTTTGGCACTCTACACATGGCATGAAACACATCAATATACTAGAAGATATAAGACATCACCAAGTAGTCACACCCTGTATAATATTATTATTTTAGTTTTAGTTCACTCTATCTGACCTTTTTGACCGATTATCCTCAGCCCTTAAGTGATCGAAGAGAACAGCAAAAAAGAGGAATACTGAGTACGGAGAGAGGAATGATAACAAATTTCCCACTGGATTATAAACAGTAGTAAGGCAATGTTCCTTGACAAAATTAATGGCTAATTCAAGATTAAGTCTTTTGACATTATGGGCACTGCAATAACTTACCATGGACCTCTTTTGCTTGTTTGGTTTCAAGTTCTTAAACACCAGATGTCGTTGACTGGTACACAGCTACATGAAGTAGAATAAAATGTCTTCCGCCAAAACTGAGGCTTCAATCCTCTTTTGAAAAAGTCAACATCTGACTTCGCATGACTTCTTGATATATGACGTGATCAGTTTCCTGCTGAAGGAAGATAAAGCATTGAAGCTTCTAAAGTGTCAGATCCCCTGATATCATAGTCATCTCACAGTGATGAATTCAAGCAACTGTCAGTGATCTTTCACCAAGAAAAATTCTGCAGTAAAGAGATTGATGAATGTGACTTTGCAAATCAAAAGTGATCCGCTAAGTTTTCTGGCAAAGTTGGTTACACCATCGGAAAAGCAATTAATTAGGCACCCTGTCTGGTTTGCAATTAGATTGCATCTAAGTAATCTCATGAGTAATGTGGCCGGACCTTTTGGTTCTGCATAAGGATGGAATTAAATATGTCCAACCACAGCAAGTCACCAATTGAAGTCAGTCAATAATCATTCTCCAAGTCAGATGGTAAAATGGCAGTCATCCTGCAAACATGTGAGAGCTATATGAAAATACTAAAAGAATAAACAAATTAAAATTGCCAAATTGATGTCATCATTGAAAGAAAAGTCTTCAATTTGATAAAACAGTTTGAACATTTTATGACACCTAATTTGTCACTCTTTCCAGTCTGGAATAATGATAATACACTGTTGGAGTACAAAAAGGTGGAATGCCATGTGCAATACTATAACCGCACACTTCAAAATCCAACGGACAAAATGTGCCCAGACATTCTTCCATTATTATCTGCTCTAATAGAGGACACTGACAGATCTATGGACCAAGGCTGATTGTCCTCATAATGGCGAACTGCATGGGAAGGCCTCATCATCTGGGGATTACCACTTGTTTGAAGGATCTTGTCATTCTCTTGTCATTCTCTTGTTTTATCGTAATTGGTAATCCCCTGGAAAAGCTTTAGGATACGAGGAGAAGTATCATGCTATTTGTATGTCATGCTTCTTAAGTACATAAGAGCCAGAGATTGGGTTTGCCTCAACTTTCATTATGATCTGTTGTTTAAATGATAAGTCATAACAAGATTTAGTATACAATGTGTGAATGTGACTTCCTATCCACTTTATAACCATTTTTCTTTTGATATAGTCCGTCCACAAGCAAAATGGCAACAGATATTTTGCAGTACGCAATAAACTATAACATATAAGAATATGCATTAATCTTAACCTCTAATTCTCAGTCAGCATGATTTGACAAATGAAGGTTAAGACAGTTATTTGTCACACTGCTCTTTGCATTTCTTCTTTTTTGTGTGTTGATATTGTGGTGAGTTGGCAATTTCCAAAAACACTCGCATTCAATGAATAAGGATTTTCTTTCCATACGAGTTATCAATAATTCAATTCACTTGCCAAGGGCACAAGTAGTGTGTGCTTCTCTCTCATCTTTTCTTTCTCAAATGTAAAGGTGAGGCAAAAATACAGAACTGTGTTTGGAAAGTATGTAGAAGAAATGACAGATGCTAGAGGGTATAAAAGCTTTAGAATATATCTGGAATTTTGCGAAAAAGAGTCCTAAACAAGTATAAAAATTAAAATTCAACCTTGTCTTGCGATTTCAGAAGCAAAAATGTTTTTTATGATTTGTTTTTGTCAGTTATTATTTAATCAGATCATTCAGCACAAGGCTTATCTAGCAGCATGGGTGTCAATAAACAACCGCATTAACTTATTAAGGTATGAACTTAAGAAGATGATCAGAAACCAACAAGTAAATGTCAATGCCATGGAAAAGCCAGTTTGCTGATTAAAAGAATAACATCTTTACCTAAGGAATGTCAATCTTCAAAGAGCTATAATGTTTTTCACTCTAGTTATATATTTAGCAGATCTTTTAAATTATCAGAATGCACATAAATTTGCATAAATACAATGAAATACAAAACCAAAGGGGCAAATATTGTAAACTCTTTGCTGCTAATTGGCAGAGGGTTTGCCTGTTGCTAATGTAGAAATGTACGAACCAGTAGAAATTATGTTGCAACAACACAATGACAATGATGATATTTTTCTACTATCTTCGTAAACTCTGCCACCACGTCACATGCTAATATCATATCTTTGATGCTGCATGCTTCACAACATTGTAACAACATCATTTCTACCATATAATTTTGTATTATTTTCACCAATGCAGTGACATATCAACGTTGCTACAACGTAGATATGGGCATATTTAAAAACCATCTGAAGTCTGAAAATACAAACAAAATGTGAATCAAATGTATCTCCATTCATGTAGAAAATGACAATATTTATAAATTATGAATAAATGATGATGCTGCTGACGCATTGAAATATTTCACCAAGGATATTTCATAAATAGCAGAATGACGGTTATCATGGTTGCATGATTCAGTCCTGTAAGAAACATGATCGTGGAAAAGTGTGGTTCATGTGCCAAAAATTTGGAAAGAACTCCATTGAACTGAAGTGAACTTAAGTATTATTACAATTAGGCATGATACTTAGCATGTCGCGAAGCTCTTTCAACACCATGAGCCTGAAGACTTGATGCTTCAATACAAGCTGTATACATATTATTTAAAGAGTAAACATATAATAATTTCTTTGACTAATAATGCTATAAAATTTGCATACGTATACATGGGTACTATCCAGGTTTGACATTGTATTATGTTTTCAACTCTGACTGGAGGCGGGCCTATTACATAAAAATCTCTTTTTCAATTTCATATGAATAATGAGTAGCTGATGATTTTCCTCACCTTTGATATCATCAGAAGTTTCCTCTGGATTGTACCAACTCTCTTTGATTGGAAGTGTGAATCACAAGACACATTGGCCTTGTTTGTTCATGTAACGATTATCATATCTTTTCCAGCATGAATTGTCTCGCATTGGGTCATATCATCCAAAGATACTAATTGTATACCAATGGGAAAAAATGCATGATGACCTTTTCGGCTCTGCTCTAGCACAATAAAAATATTAACAAAGGAATGTCCTCGGAAAAATTCTTCTGCTTCTGCCAAGTAATTTTCCCAACATCTACTTTGTGATTCAGACTCTTTGCAATGACTCGAAGAAATATTTTTACACAGAAGGAGTTTTCGCTCAAAGGAGTTTTTTATCAAGAGAGTATTACATGCACAAGGAGGAGTCCATAACCTTGCTGAGAGCTAGATGCGGACAAGACCTTCAGCAAAGAGACGCCTCTGATGTGACTGACTGATTCAACCTTTGATGTGCAGGTTGGTGACAGGCTAAATGGGGCAATTGCAAGACTGTGTAACTTCTCGATTGCCATCTCCTGCAGTGATAGCTGCAAGTGATTGTACGCAGAGGCAGATGATTTGTGCTGCAAAAATCAAGAAAAAAAATTTTAAAATTAGTTTTTCAAAATTACCACGAAAAAAATCAAAATCAATGTCAGGAAATTAAAAAATGTACATTTTGCAGTAGTACTCACAATGAATAGATGTGCACTAATAAAATCCAGTGTATAATTAATATCTTAGCAGTCTACACATGACATGAAACACACCAATATAGAAAATATGGGACAGCTCCAAATAGTCACACCCCACATAATATCATTATAGTTTCAGTTCACTCTATCTAGACTTCCATTCATTTCAAGTCTGACATTTTATCCTCAGCCCTTGAGTGATAAAAGAGAACAGCAAAAGTGAGTGATAACAGGTCCAGAGAGAGGAATGATAACAGGTTTCCAACTACAGGATACAGCGGAGCAATGCAACAGTCCTTGACTGAATTAATGGCTAATTCACAAATAGGTATTTTGATATTATGGAAATTATTTATTATCTCCATCCACTATAAATTGAATGGTAACCCTCAAAGTTGCTGACTACAGACATATTTCGCAACAAATAGCTTCTATTTCAATGATACTGAGTAGTTTATGCGACGTGGCTTCTTTATGGCTGAGTATCAATTCAGTGCGATCAGCCTCACCAATCTTTTGATGTCATTCACCCTCTTCTCATCTTGCTCCGAGGTCTTTCTCAAGAGAATGCTTATGGCTCCTGGGCTTCTTGCCTTAACACATTTGTGTGCACTCTTGTCTCTTTTTCTCAGATAGAAAAACTTGCAATTTTGCAATTTTTGTTGGGCATATAATTTGGTCCATGCATCTTGTTGTCAGACAAGCATCCTGAGAAAATGGATTTTTTTTGTTTCAGTTGACAGCAAACTTAATGGCTAGCATTTTCACAAGCACCTTTTACTTACATGCTTGCCATTAACCTCGCAGTTCTTAGGATTCAACTTCCCTTTTCAATAATGTTCTTCCCTGCCTTAGCACTTGCCACTTGTCAACTAGATGACATAGCTAAAGACAAGAGAATAAAGAAATGGTGGAGCTTGAGGTGGGTTACTATGACCTTGTTGATGCAACCATGTGCACTCTTGCCAAGATTACAGAATTTTTAAAACCAGAAGGTAGAAATAGTTGCATCACTACATTCTGCCTGTCAAGAACTTGCCTTCTATATTGTACCTGCTGCATGATCAAAAAAAGAAAAAGAAAATTAGAAACCGTGTTTTGAGGAACAAGCTTGTTTTCTTTTAGACATACTTCAGATTGAACTCTTTTGCTTGTTTGGTTTCAAGTTGTTACACTCTAAGATGTCCCTGACTGGTTCACAGCTACAAGTAGTAGAAAAACAGGTCTTCTACCATACATAACTGTGGCAAAAATCCTCTTTTAAAAAAGCCAATATCTCACTTTGTATGACTTCTTCACCGCAGTTTCATAGCTGTGTTCTGTGTATCTAAGACATCCTAAGTAGCATTTCAAGCTGGCAACACCACAGCTTTCCTACTGCATCTAATATGCAATCACTGCTGTCTACACAGATGGAAGCTTAATTGCTACAGTCTATCTGCCAGAAGCTGAGTAATTGCTTGTGATGATTTTGGGTCCTTTGTCAGTAATAGTATACTGCAAACTTGCTGGTTCCAAAAATATATCGCATGACAATAAGACCTCGATTCTACTTAAAACTATTATCTCGAATCATTAAGCGACATATTTGAATAGTCGATTCTGTCTATTTGCTCTAAACACACAGGCAATAAACATCAACATTTACATGACAAAGATACGGCTTGTGTGATTGCCCTAAAGACATGCACCATTTAGTACTCAAGAGGTAATTCAAGAAAGAGTCAACCAAATGGCTGAAAATTATTTTTGCCAGGGAGACAAGATAGTAGGAGTCTTTAACTTCACTGATGGTGAGATGCAAGACCTTCAGCAAAGGAGCACCTCTGATGTGGCTGACTGATTTAACCTTTGATGTGCAGTTGGTGACAGGCTAAATGGGACAATTGCAGGACTGTGTCACTTCTAGATTGCCATCTCCTGCGGTGATTGTACACAGAGCAAAAATTTAAAGTGGTGCTAAAAAGCCACCATACTTACAAAATGCTGGTACACATTACTTCAGCAAAATTTACAGATTCAATCCATACACAATTTACAACGTAATGTTAATTGTATATATTTGATGTACAGCTTGGCGAAATTATTTCCAAATTGCTTGATATTGTGATCTTCACTCAGAACCAAAACTTTCACAACCTCCTAAAGCACAAATATCATGTATATAGGACAGCTACCTGAGCTGTACATAAGTCACATTCCAACAGAATCTGTAAGTGCAAAAGAGAAACATCACATGCAGAAGTGCACATATTTGGTGATATCACTCTTCTCGGAATAGTATTTTACTCCTCTGCCAACACATGTGGCCAATTACCAACAAGCCCACACAGACAATAGCAAAAGGGAACAATAATTCATACAGATTTGTGTGTGGTAATACAGCAGTTAATATAATACCAAGAAAAGCAAGGCTGACAATATTGTATTTTGTCAAGAAGAAGATTCGAAGCAAACTCATGACAATTGCTTGCGACAATACACAGATGTAGACCAACCTGTTACTCCAAGACATATTAATTTGTAGGGGACATTGCTAGTAAAAAATTGAATTATGAAAAAAAAAAACGATGCTCATAGAATTCATGTAATGGAACTCAAGTTAACAAGATGATTAAATGGTGACCCTAACAGGCTGTTTGATAAGATATGTGGGAAAAGGTCAGAAGTGAAATTGTGTATCGGTGGTTTAGAGTAAGTAGTTTACTTGGTTGAAGTGTAAGACTGTAAGTGTCAAGTTGTTGCGATCAGTGCCACCCATCTTTTGATGTAGTTCACAAACTCTTCTTATCTTACTCATGGTCTTCCTTGTGAGATGGCTTGGGGCTCCAAGGCTTTTGCTGCATCAGCTTTTCAGTGTGACGCTGCCTTTCCAAGATGCAAAAGACACAAACTTTGCGATGGACTTACACTCGGGTCTTTGCATGCTGTTGTCTGATGAGGACCAAGTGAAAGAGCTCTTGAATATGGTTATTTGTGCAACATTGGTAGCTAACTTGTCTGAAAGCTTGTCTATCAGTAATATTCCTGTTCGACAACTTTGTCAGGCAACAGCTTAGCTTTGCTTAATCTACATAGCTTGCTATTGGCTTAGCCTGGGATATTTTTGGTACTTGCAAAAAAGGCAGATCAGAGAGAATATATGCTTGTCTATATTACACTGATATGGTATCAACTTCAGTGCAACATTGATTGCTATCTTGTCTGAATGCTCAGTATCCCTGTCCGACAGCTTTGTCAGACTAAATTTGGCTTTTTTTTGCTTGTTCAATAAAAAACTTTGCAATTGGTTTGCCTGAGACATTTCTGGTATAAAGACAAAAAATGCAGATCAAACAGAATACTTTTAAGGTCTAAAGCAAGTATTGCGCTATTATGGTAGAGAGCAACACCTTTGGCCTAAGCCTTGTCAGGGTGTCTTGTGTGCTATCTTGTGTTACCAATTTCCGGAAATACAGCCCCTTCCCTCTTCTTTCTAATTTTGCGGCACTACATTTGTTTAACCTGGGAAGATGCCTCAACAGAATACGGATACGATACACATACTCATACAATTCATGATATACTTGAATCATTAAAATCCATGAAACTTGTTTGATTTTCATGGCTCCATCAAATTCATTTTGTAATTTATATAAGCAAAAGTAAATTAATGATTATAAACATATGTGGAGGTGCCATGCATTGCCCTGCGAGTAAGGTACTTGCCTGGTAACTGAGACTTTGTTGCTTCACTAACCCAGGTGTAAATGTCTACGTGGCTATAAGCAGTAATGGTGATTGTACAGTGACTTAGTATGTGTGTGCTGGAAACAGCTGCCTGGCTGTATACTCCTCGGGGAGTTGAAAAAGGCTCATGCCTGACCAGGCAAGCAAAGGGTGTAATTGTAAAGTCTGCTGAGACATACCATGTTGGTGTAATGGACTGCAAAAATTCCTACATTTACACACATCACTGTGCAGAATAATACATCTCATTTTTCAATATATGTACGATGAAGAGAAAGAAAATCTTCCAGAACAGTCTTCCAAACTTCACCTTGTTTTTTTTCCCCCAACAACCAGTTTCCTTTTTAACATCACAAAAATAAGTCAGCTACTTTATATCGCCGGACAACTGATTATATTTTGCTTCATCTTAGAAGATGTTTGATGTATCCACAAACCTTCCTCCCAAAAAGAGGCTTGAATGTACCGTTTTCAGTACATAAATTGCCATCTCCTGTGGTGATTGTACATTGAGACAGCTGTTAATTTCTTGCGAAATGACCACAAAGAGCGAAAATATAGACTGTTGCTGAAGACTACTATACTTACAGTCTTATGTATTATAATCGCTTATTTTTGATGAACTACCTGACAAAATGACATTCAAATTATGTGGAATTGCCAATGTTCTGACATTTCTCAGACTGAAAGTTGCAAGACTGCTGCAAGCACAAATATAGGACTGCTGTATGAGCTGCAGAGACATATCAAAGTTCCAAAAATATCTGTAAGTGCAAGACCAGTATTTCTTATTTGTATCGTCACTCGCGCATAAAAGAGAATGAAGTTCATAAGATTAGACTCCCTGTGAGCGGCACTTAAGTTTACAAGCTAAAGATAACACCAGCAAAATTAATGACTTCATATATGATTGGTAAACGTTGCAGATAACTTTTAAATAAGCTTTTGCTTATCAACAGCAACCACAGATTAAACAGTGACCCAAACAAGCTGTTTGTTTAGATATATTGGAAAACATTGGAAGTGAAACTGTCTATCCTTGGTTTATAGTAAGTAGTTGAGCAAGTGTCAAGTTGGTGCGATCAGTGCCACCAGTCTTTTGATGTGGTGTACCAGCCCTTCTTATCTTACTCACTGGTCTTCCTCAGGAGATAGCTTGAGGCTCCAAGGCTTTTGCTGCATCAGCTTTTCAGTGTGATTCCGCCTTTCTAGGATGCTAAAGATTTGCACTTTGTGATGGACTTACACTTGGGTCTTTGCATGCTGTTGTCTGATGAGTACCAAGTAAGGAACTTTTCAGTGTGATTCCGCCTTTCTAGGATGCTAAAGATTTGCACTTTGTGATGGACTTACACTTGGGTCTTTGCACCCTTTTTACTGATGATGACCGAGTGACAGAGAATTAACATCCCAGTGCAACATTGGTATGATCAGTAAATGTTACAGATGACTTTCAAATATGCATTTGCAATGGCAACTACATATTAAATGGTGATCCTAAACAAGTTGTTGGTTGAGATATACCAAAAAGACTGCTTTAGCTATTCAGTGTGATACCTTTCTATAGTGCAAGAGACTTGAACTTTGTGATAGGATTTTACACAAGGGTCTTTACACCCTGTTTTCTGATGAGGACCAAATGAGAAGCTCTTGAATTTGGTTCTTAGTGCAACATTGATAGCTATCTTGTCTGAAATCTCAGTATCCCTGTTCGACAGTTTTGTCAGCCAAAAAATTGGCTTTATTCTCTGCATTATCTAAAAACTTTGCTATTGGCTTAGCCTGGGACATTTTTTGTGCAGACAAAAAAGGCAGATCAGACAGAATACTTGTAAGGTCTATAGCAAGTATCACACTAGCATGGTAGAGAGCAACAACTTTGGCAGCACAGAGCCTAAGCCTTGTCGAGGCATCTTGTGTGTTCTATCTCGTGTTACCAATTTCCTGAAATGCAGCCCAATCCATCTTCCCTCTATTACATTGCCACACTACATCTGCTCAACTTCCGAAGATGCCTCAATAAAATATGGATATAATACGATTATTCTATATGAAAAATACTTTTTGGAATCATTGAAAACAAGGAAACCTGTTTGATTTACATGGCTCTGTCAAAGTAACATGCAGTTTGTATAAACAGAAATACATTTATGAATAAACACAGATCAGAGGATATAATATTATATATCATTGTATCACAATATGATGAAATCGAAATTTTCTGGAACTGTCTCCCAAAACTTTAGCTTGTTTTTATTCCTGCAACTGATCTGCATTTTACAATCACAAAATTAAGTCAGCTGCTTGATAATAGGCCTACCTGACAACTGTCTGTGCCTCACTTGCTTTTAGAAGATGACTTTGTGTGATGTAGCCAGAAACATTTCTCACAAAAAGAGGCTTGAATGTGCCGTTCTCAATAGATATACACAGTAGGCCTACATATCTAAGGAGAAGGCAATGAACTGTTGCAGCACAAATGAGATTTACATAAGCTCCTGATAGAGACTCATGTTTGACTGGGGTGGGGGATCTTTGTGACAAGCAAAGTTTCAAACTGTACAGAATTCATTGCTGGTTGTCTCGATCATGAATAATTTTCTTCTTTTTTGCATAATATTTGCAATTGATTTAAAACAGGTGAGAGGAAACCTAAATCATATTTGTATGCAAGGCACAGAGTCTTTGAACTGTGATATTCCAGAAATGCTTAAAGTGCAAGTAATAACACCCAAGTAACTGTGTACAAGTCCACAAGAGTTTAAAAAAAAGTACACTGAAGTGGAAGCGGAGATAACTTTTTTAACAGAGAGGACTAGGTGTAGCAAGAAGGAGCAGTCCATAACCTCGCTGAGAGCTAGATGCGGACAAGACCTTCAGCAAAGAGACTCCTCTGATGTGACTGACTAATTTAACCTTTGATGTGCAGGTTGGTGACAGGCTAAACGGCGCAATTGCAAGACTGTGTATCTCTAGATTGCCATCTCCTGCGGTGATATCTGCAGGTAATTGTGTGCAAGTGCAGATCATTTTGTCGTAAAAATTTGTAAAAAAGAAAATTCCTGTGATGCTAAAATGTACCTATGATGCAACTAGTTTAACGACTAGCTCAGCTTGAGTCATGTATATTGCACCTAGAAGAAGGCAATCTGTGAAAATCTGGTAACTTTTGAACACTCTGAGAATCTACCATTATGATTTCGTCTGTACACAGAGTGCATGTCCTAAGCAATATCAGTGTTGTTATAAGGAGTTGTGGCAAAGCAGTTTAGCTCGTTTTAACAATAGTTTTTTTTATTATCAACAAGGAATGTGACGTTCGCTGTGCGACACTATGAAGAAATGAAAACCAAATGGCTCAGAAATTGTATAATAAATTATATCACAAAAATGCATTTATCATATTTTCTAGATATTATTTAATGAGTTGTCTATCACAATTATAAATATCAAATTGTACAGGCATTTAACAAACATACATTTCTAATGAAAAGCGTTCTCAACACAGTCCCCAATCAAGTAGGGTATTTTGATTTTGAATCACCTATCTCACAATGACGAGCATTAGCTAGCCTGCTATACTATTGCCAAGAAACATAAATACAACAGTCGAAAAAAGGTTAGCTACTCGTAAGAGAATGCCCAGAGCCAGTGATGGAAATGTGGGGGAGCTCGGGGGAGCTGAGCTCCTTTGACCAAAAAACAGGGGGGGAGCTGTACCCTGCTACAGCTCCCCCAATGATCAGTTGTTAAATCACAATTATCATGTTGCTTTTTCAGTCCTCATGGAATTTTTAGCCAAAATTATGCTCTGGTGGAAGAATTCTTGCCATTCAAATAATTTGGAAAGGCGAGCAGCTGCCACAAGAGCCGAGAGCTCCCCCGACGAAAATTTTCCATTTCCATCACTGCCCAGAGCTTTAGTAATCTGGTTTTCCTATGTATCATGATATAAGCCCCAATAAAGTAATGAGCATTCTTGGGAATCCCTGGTTTAGGTCGTATAGCTAAGGTCGTAACAAACAAGAACGATTTATGATATTGATGCAAAAATATCATTTGAAACTGCTGCGAGTTGTTGTGAAATACAATTCCTTTGACAGAATTATAAAAACTATTCTGTAATCACTTTTCTGATTGTCCTTAGATAGCAGATTCATTTATGATTTTCATCTGCAGGAATTACACATTGTTACATCCTGTTAAATATCATCAACAAAAACACGCATTTTCAAAAAAGGTTACTGTTGTATGGAAATTAAAACATTTACTCAATGTATGACAAATTTGAAGGATATGATGAATTTCATAATTTAATATTAAAAAATTTGACTTACCTTGAATCTTTCGCAGTATATTTTAGTCCATCACACAATTTTGGTACTCCACGATTTTCACAATTGTAATATTATACAATCTAGATTTGCAGGATTCATTCAATATAAATTCCTTTTGACTCTTGTAGCTTGTAACAGTGTATAACAATCTGTACAAGCTTCACTTTGTTGTTCAGATCTGTATACTTGTCTCACACATTTAGAAATTGACTCCTGTACTTATCCCTTTATGTTGTTTTGATGGTTTATGAAAAACCAGGTGAGAACACTTATCTGTGATAGAAAATCTTGTCGAAAATATCTCCAATTTTTGTCAGCAAATGTAGTGGTATGCCAAATCTTTGCTGACAAATATATATTAATCCTTTTTGGCCATCCGTTGTTTGCTGTCTTTTCTTGGAATACAAAGCTGTATGACTTCCGCAGGACGATATTTTGGACAGCTGGGAAAAAGTCACGCTCAGACAATATCCTTAAGAGCAAGACTACTGTATCAGAGGCAAACACATGCCTACTCGGTGTTATGCTTCCTCGCACAGTATTATTCAACGCAGTCCAGACTTGCGGTAACTTCCAGTCTGACCTATGCGACCGATTACCTACAGTCCCTAGGTGATAAAAGAGAACAACGTGAGTGAGTGATAATAGGTGCAGAGTTGTGAGTGATAATACGACAGTTTATTATGATATCCTGATCACCATGGATGATTCACACAAGTAAGGCAATAGCCTCAGATAATGGCCCCAGACAAGAAAAGGATTAATGGCCGACTCAATATACGGTCGTCTGTAAATAAGCAGACCGTTATCTACCGCTCAAAAGCATATTTGCTGAGGGAATAATCTGTATAACAAATATCACACTCATAGAAAGGATTTCCTTCTTCTAGGTGCCTTAAAGTGGGTAAATGGCTTCTTCATTTTATGTAAACAAAGCTAATAGACTTACTCAGACTTTCTGTTAAAATTACAATAGACTATGCTAAAAATACTATACTAAAGATTACAGAAGTCTATTAAATGACTTTATAGAGATATGATTGCTTCTGTTAAAATAACGATAGGCTATCCTAAAAAAGATTAAGCTAGAGATTGCAGAAGTCTATTTAATATCTTTACAGTGATGTGACTGCCTAAGTTGGTGATATTTGCAGTAAAGTAAATCAAGCATTGATTTATCTATATCCACCACAGATTAAACAGTGACCCAGGACAGGCTGCATTCTTAAAAATCTCAGGACAAAATTGGTTTTGTTTTATTCAAAATGTCTTTTTGAAAAACCAAATTTCAATGCAAAACCAACATTGATTTTTAGAAAAATCCATGTTGGTTTTTTGCATAGAAATTTGGTTTTTCAAAAAACCATTTTGAATCTAAAAGACCAATTTTGTCTGAAATTTTTTAGAGTGTGCTGGTTGAGATAGACGGTGAGGGTATACCATGAAATTACCTATAGATACTCGGACGATAGCTTCTTTACTCTATTTGGCCAAGAGAGGGTCGGTG
Source organism: Platynereis dumerilii (assembly GCA_026936325.1). NCBI lineage: Eukaryota > Metazoa > Annelida > Polychaeta > Phyllodocida > Nereididae > Platynereis > Platynereis dumerilii. Next base: position 16,247,697 of record JAPTHN010000004.1, read on the forward strand.
TTAAGTCAGTGCGATCAGTGCCACGAGCCTTTCAGATGTCATTCAACCACTCTTCTTATCTTGCTTGGAGGTCCTTCTCCTGAGATTGCCTATGGCTCAGTGGTATTTGCTGCAGACACTTTTCAGTGCAAGGCTGTCTCTCTGTGATGCAAAGACTTGCACTTTGTGATGGACCTGCACCCCGTTGGCTGATGAGGAGCTCTTAAAGGCGCTCTTCAGCGCTACCTTGACAGCTGACTCCTCTGAAAGGTCCTATTAGTGCAATGTTTGATATAGACCTTCTTGCCTTTTCCTTTAGTACTTCTGTCCTTTGTGGCACTTTACAAAACATCCCAAGCAAGGCCAATAGCGAAGTTATTTCGACAAAGCAAAGAGCGAAAGCAAAGCTATCAGCAGCCGAAGATCAGACGCAAGCTGTTAAAGCAAGCCTGTATACCAGTCCTATGGTCTTAGCCTTGTCAGGCATTGGTAGGCTTTCTCTCATGTTACCAATTTCCTGAAATACAACCGCTTCCATCCAGCAAACTATATAGGCTTAGTTGACTTAGGAGGATTCCTCGATACAATATGACGAAATGAGAGTCTCTCGGTGAGGTCTGTCCTTTCCGTAAGTTGTATTATACAACATTTGATTTCTTTTCCAATACAGACACAAAAAGCAAGGCTGTTGCTTTCTGATATGCTTCTGATGATTGCTTCTTTTTAGGGATGTATCTTAAAAATTTCTTTTCAGATCGGATGTGCACCGTTCAATGGGCATACATACACTTTAATGAGCAGGCGCAGCAAAAGAAGTTGAACTTCAATATGAAAGACTTGGCTTGAGCACTTTAGCTGCTGAGTAAAAACCCAGACAAAATATAAGCTCCTGGTGGAGGATCCTTTTTCAGGATTTGAATAAGTTTTCCGTTCAAAATATTTCAAACGTGAGTTTAGTTTCAAACTTTAACAAAAAGACGTTGGGGAAAGTAAAAAAGTGACTTCTACGTATAACTCCAAGTAGGACTGTGTTATAGCTTCACAGAGCGGATGTAACTCCAAGTATCACTCTGCAAGATTCTATGACTGCAGCTCAGTAGTATCCTAGCTCCCAGCTCTACTTCTTGGGTTGGCAATGCTGCGGCTTGCTCCCCACTTTCTCCCTTGTTCAATTCGCAATCAATGTTGTACGAAAAACCTGTACTGCCAAATTGCATCAAGTCTATCCACCCTGGGGCTTATGAATTACTGGCTTTCCGAGTTGTTTCTTCGACAAAAATTTGGAGCAACGTCTCTTTGTGAGAAATTCAGTCAATTTCCTCGACGAAAAGCTCCCATTTGTGTTCTGCGTCAACAGACTCGGGCAAGATTTCGGCTATAGAAGGCCTGAAAGAAAAGAAAAAATGTATTAGTTCATACTGACATATCTTGAAGCATACTGTATGTTGGACAGATATTAAGATATAAAAATATTTAGGATTCCTGCAACGTATTGACTCATGGCAGGATGAATAAGAGATGGATGTTTTTAAAAGATCGATATCTATCACCAGTCGGCGAACCGTTCAGAACTGACCTTTTAGTTCACACTGACATATCTTGGAAGATACTGTATGTTGGACAGATGTACAAATATCGAAGATTCTTGCAATATGTTATAAAAACTCATGTAAGGATAACATACAAAGGCTGAATAAGAGATGGATGTATTAAGATTGATATCTATCACTTGTTGGTGAACCGTTCAGAGCTGGTCTATCTACAGTGCCGCCTGTAAGTAAGTGAAACGCATGATATTGTGCCATTGCATCAATGTTAAACATCCTTAACCAAAATGCTTCTGGAAGGACGAATTCTCATCCGATGAGAGGAAAACAGTTTGGGTCATAAAGGCCGATATGTGAGGCATGTTGGATAAAAATAGCAGCCAATTTTCTTTGCTGTAGTTGGAGTTAGATATTGGTCAAAGTCTTTGATAAGTAAGTGAAACGCCGGCCCAATGTTAAAACATAGGGAAGGGTGGTTCACTTACTTATCAAAGACTTTGACCCATACCTAACTCCGACTACAGCGAAGAAAATGGGCTGCTATTTTTATCCCACTTGCCTCACACATCGGCCTTTATGACCCACTTTGTTTCCCTTTCATCCGATGAGAATTCATGCCTCCACAAGCGGTTTGGCTGAGGATGTTTAGCATTGATGCAATGGCACAATGTCATGCGTTTCACTTACTTACAGGCGGCACTGTAGTTCACACTGACATATCTTGGCAGATACTGTAGCTATGTTGGACAGATGTACAATTATTCAAGATTCTTGCGATATGTAATAAAAACTCATGTTAGGATGGCATACAAAGGCTGATTAAGAGATGGATGTTTTAAGATAGTTATCGATCAATAGTCTGCAAACCTTTCAGAACCGATCTGCTTCGACATTGATTGAAATTTAATCACATTTAGAATCGATGCAGAGGCATGCAACGATGCAATTCCATTGATGGAAAAGGCAGATGCTTAGCATTTAGACAACATCAGATATGACATATGACTTCTTGAATTGTATCGCAAACACTGACAAGAGTTGAAATGGAGGAGCACAAAAATGGGGAAAAAACAAGGAAAGAATGGATGATTGGGGCTTTATGTCCTGTATTTATGCACTTGGTATGCCTATTTGGACAGAAAGAGGACATTGCAATGAGGTGAAGGATGTTTCAAACTGCTGTACTACATGGTGGTACAGCCAAATGGGAATTGAACCCAGGACCCAGTGATTGGCAACCCAGTGCACTACCATCAGACCCTCTCTCTCCCAATTAAACATTACAGGTACACTTAGTTCAGCGATAGCATGCTAGTTTTCAATCATTGGGTCTCGTCTCCGAAATCCTTGGCCCCATTGTCGTGTCCTCCTCCTGTCCTAATTAGCAAATCAAGTGCATAAATACAGGACATAAAGCCCCAATCATCCATCCATCCGAAATAAAAATCAGTGAAGATAAGATGTGAACTCACCAGAGCAGAAGCGAATTGTTGTGAATGTCTATCTTGATGTAGCAAATGTTTCTTGATGCTTGAGAACGTCTGTCCTGATCCTTGCAAATAACTTGTGATGCTTGCGAATGTCTGAATCTGTTGATGTCTGCGAATGCCTCAATGGTCATTGAATTGAGATGGAAAGGAGATTGAATCCTGATTCGTGATGGCAATTCAATAGTGACTGAAGCTTTTTGGCGTGCAGTTTTTCCTTCGGGCTATGGATCAATCACTGATATGATTGGAGCGGGCAAAGCTGTTATGTTTGTCCCTTTGGTGCTCTGATGTTGCAAACGTCCTATGAATGTTCCCCTTCAGCACCGAATAACATCAGTTTCTGGTTCTCATAGCAGTTTTTTTATCTTTTCTGAGAGCCACAATTTTCCAAAGGTTAAAAACTATGGAATGAGGGATTTTTTGAGAACTACGAATGTTCGTACTATAGTCCACTGCAAGTGGTTCAAACAAATCAGCAGTCAACCCCTGTTATTTTTATATCACAAATCACTTTGCTCTACATAGGAGAGCTATAACTTAATTGATTTAGGCGTCCTTCTTAAAAAGTACATCCGAGGGAAGCAAGTAAAATAGTACCATAAATTACACTATAACACATACATTAAATCCACATGGTGTACATACGGTACTGACAATCACACAAATCGCGGTTCACACTGTGAGAGTAATCAAAAGTGATTCAGTATTGCGGTATCAGTGATACAGCAGAATTAATGCCAAATTGCTCGCAAATCACTGATCGCTAAGCCAGTAGTCGAATCAGGGCTGCGGTGGAAATGAGAAGCCACTGAAATCAATGAGGCATGAAGTCATTTGACACCCTTTGTATTCATCAATAGTAGAATGGTGGGCCGAGTCATGCAGCATATTATAGGCAATGCTCATTCAATGGTAATGGTCAGGCGGCCATAATGTGCCTCGCGAAATGTGCGAAAAGCTTATGCCTCACTGGATATATACAAGGTCAGAGTATTGACACTTGCTTCACTCCTGAACGGTTCCATACAAGCGGTAAGAAATGGGCCGTTTCAACTGGGTGGTTTGGATGTTGGTTGATTTGACCGCTGTGGAAAGTACTCGTTGATTGGACTGCTCCGTTTGTAGTTTGTGGTTAGTGATTGGTGGACTTGAATGCTGGTTAAACGACTGGGCGCTGCCTATTTTCTCCTTAATCTTCCGAACCGACTCACAGTAGACAATGGGGTGGACCAGTGGATTGCAATACTTCATTCAGGTCCTGATGGAACACAATTCTAGTAGATGTCCTGCAAAATCCCCAAGAAAGAGCCTCCTGAAACAGATAAGAAAATAACAATGAGGAGTTGGATTACCTCAGCATTGAAATATTGATGACCGTCCAAGCTATTTTCGGTACAACAACCATTAAGGGTATACACGCAATGTGCAACCAAAGAGTAAAAGGTCACGTTTGCATAAAATGTGCTGATGAGACAAAAATATATAATGATTCTGTATTACGAAACCTCTTATTTTGTGACCAACCTTTGTTATAAGTCATATATGTCGAACACAGTATAGGGCCTCGGCCATAAGACCAACTCAACAAGAAAGAGCAGTTCCGATTCGTCCAATAAAATTTTAATAGATCATTAATAACAATAATGAATAAGAAGTGTTAATTTAATATAGGCACCCCTACCCCATCACATATTATTTTAAAGGAATGTAGTAATTTTCCGTTTCCTGGCAAATGCAAAGACACAAATCTGCAACACACTTATAAATATATCTTAAAAAAGAAACACTTTCAGTTGTTTTTCAGATGTTATAGCTCACCGTGCCTCCTGAAATATTAATTAATGAAGAATTTTTAAAGAGGACATTTTTCCAGAATTTTTGAAAAATTGATGCATCACATTGCAAATACACAATGGTGCAATACTTCATTTGTTTTTGCTAAATGGGGTATTAATATTTCAGTGAGAATGAATATAGTAACATCATTTTGTTCTGCTACATTTTGTTGTTCTCAAAAAGCAAAAATCATTCAGTAATTCAGTCTGACTTATGGCGAACTTTTGCCTTTTTTTCTGCCAACGTCAGTTATATTTTGTTACCTTTTTCTTTTTACTTTCTTCTCTTGCAATTCTAATGGAACACAGTACTAATGTACCGGAATGTCCATAGTGTCACCACTGACAGCTCTTCCTTTCACACTAAATTCGCTCTGTTGCTGCTGAATACACTTAAAGCCAGGCAGTACATAAAGTCCACAAGAACTACATAGTAAATGGAATGCATTCTTCTCTTGGTCCTGATATTACTTCATAGCACAACACCTTATACATGTGCACATGAGGGAGGTGCCGTGGCCAACTAGGTAACATGCTCGCCTGGTAACCTAGTTGTTTTAGGTTCAACTCCCAATCATGGCATGCGGGAACTGAGCCTGCCATTGCCAAGGGTTTGATAATCTTAGTATTGTAAAGTCTGTAGCTTATAGAACCCTTAAAGGTTCCATGTATAACCTTTTTGCTATGATTGTACTCCGTCCTTGTTTTGGTATACAGGCAGTGAAGCACAAGCTTTCACAAATTTCAAGGGATGCACAATGGCCAACTCCCCATTGCCATTGAATAAGCATTGCAAATAATATTGGGAATGATTCCACACACCATTCTGCATCTGTCAATAATAAAGGTGTCAAATGTATTAATGCCTCATTGATTTTAGTGGTTCTTTATTTCCAACACAGTATTGAAATGTAATGTAGTGACATTGTCATTAATAAGTTATGGGCAATTACCATTAGTCCAAATGTTTGTGTGAGTATAACACCTACAACAAACACATCTTTGAATTTGCCTGCCTTTAGCGCATGGAAAAGATAAATAGCTGGTATGCTATATGGACATTGACATTATCTCCACAATGTATGGTTTTCTCAGTAAATGCTGCTCCGGTGTTTGCAAATGAACATATTGACATCAACATTAGCATTTATTTTTGGTATTAAGAAGTTCATTACATGGTTCATCTGAAAATTGTTTTCATATATTTATTTTCATTTGTGCCTCAAATCCAAAATATGTCTTCAATATCTTTCCTAATTACTTCCAGACCTTGCACAAACTCAGAATCTTGGCCCACTCTGTGGACAGCAAGTAAATGGGAGGCTTTCTGCAAGAAAATTGACAGAATTTATCATGAAGAGACACTATTCCAAAGTTTTGTGCTTGCAAACAACAGAGAAAAACCAAGTAATTCATGGGCCTCTGGGCAAATGGGCTTGAGCCAATTTAGTGGTGGAGGTCCTGCGTACAACATAGATTGCGAATTGAGCATATAGAAAAAGCAACAGCATTACCACTTTGAAAGGTGGAGCTTTGAGCAAAGAAAATGGTGAAAAGCTACTGGGATGCAGTCTGAAGTTTCTTTCCTATAATATTGCAACGAAATGAAAGCATAAAAGTTCAGTATTTTCCTCGTTCACAGAGCCATTCACTTTGCATGATCACACAACTATCAACAATCTGCGAAAAACTCATCATCATTCCTTTTTGAATTTTTTTTGCAAAGTCTCAAAAAAAGTATAAAAAGGCAATCATCCCAAAGGAAACTGAGAAAAAGTCATTGGAAATGATTTAATTTGACCTTCATGCAGCTGAGATGCTCTTGCTGAGTTGTTCATATGGCGATTCATCCAGGGGGCAGACTGGCCTACATGTATATTGCAAAGTAGCAGTTTCCATGAGCTCAATGACTCGGGGCTCATGCAAGGAGCAAAAATAAACAAGAAATAGCTAAAATGTCTACTGTTGTGACCAAGTTTTTAACAACACAATACAATCAAACTTTTAGGTTTGGGCTGTATTTGAAAGTGCCCTACAATCATTAAGGAGTACAATGTATTGCCGAAAATAGGAATGTGAAGGCCCATTGACTCATTTTGCCGCCAGGCCTGCAATGTCGTCAGTATTCCCCTGGATACATCTTTTTCTGAAACTTTTCTTCTGTTTTCAAATACATTTTTTTATAGAATTCCCAATGCTATTGCAACCTTCACCACCAGATCTAAAGCCAATACCATTGAGGGGACTTTACTTTTGCACCCTGTGAATTGAACCAGATTCTGCATACTCAAAAGGCAACTCTGATGATGAGGTTTGGCAGGAAAACATCACATGGTGTTATATCTCAGGATGGATGGATGATTGGGGCTTTACGTCCTGCATTTATGCACTTGGTAGGCTAATCAGGACAGGAGGAGGACACGGCAATGAGGTGAAGGATGATTGAAACAGCCATCCAACATAGGCCCAGGTGACTTGGCAAGAGCTGGATTTGAACCCTGGACCCAGCGAATGGCAGTCCAGCATGCTACCACTAGACCAACCCTCCGCCCATGTTATATCGCAGGAAGTTGGTCAGATGGTAAGATGAGAGAGCATGTAAGAGCTCCCAACAAGGCTTCCATTATGTAAGAAGCAGTGAAGGTCTCAGTAAGATTGCCATCAGTGTGTCTTTTCATAGCTTTCCACAGCTGCATTCGTGGCCTGGCCATACCATCAGTTTGTCTTTATAGCTTTGCTTTCAAAGAAAAAAAAAGGGTTTTGCAAAGGGCCACAAAGGACAAGAGCAAAGAATCAAGGTGCCGGCAATAGACCTTCAGGCTCAAGAGTTTGACAAAACTCACTTCATCGCAAGGCCACGAAAGGAAAGAGCAGATGGGACCTGCTGATGAGCCAACAACCATCAGGGCTGCACTACTTCTATGAAGTAAATTTATAAGTCATTGTAGACAGCCAAATTGAATAAACCGACAATCTTCAAGGGCAACCTAGAGTTCAGAACAAAGAGGAAGCTATCAAAACAGAAAGAATGAAATACATGTAGTTGGATTGGAGAGAGAACTAGTTGCTAACCTAACGGGTTGTGGGGTATGAGTTAATTAGCGGATTTCTGTTCAGCTTTGAATGACTACCTTCAGGGATATCAAAATGTTTTTGAAAAGAAATGTAGTGAACCTGTTGGGCGTTGGCAGCCCAAATACTACTGCAAACTAATCTAACAAAAACTCCCCAGAAATAGTACTACATAATTTTACAGATATTCTTACTATATAGCTGCCAAAAAATACCACGTCTGATGTAAAGGCATGTTCTTTGCATATCAAATCATAATAATAGCAATACCTCCTTTAGGATCATATCTCAAGCAGCGCATTATCGTGAATCCGATAGCCCTTTATGCTCTATGTTTGTGTGGCTCCAGTGATATACTTCTATGGAGCTTGTTAACAAATATGGTTCCAAGTGGTTGCTTGTGGTCTGCATATTATCTCATCATTTGTCTACTCTTTTCCATGGTTAACACCGTACTTGTCGGGATCTTTAGCAGTTATCACTATATCATCCAGTGAAATAAATATATTTGTTTGATTCTTGTTCATTGGACATACCTATTGCCTATTTTGAACGAAATATAACATACTTTGCTCCTTCAAATTTCTGCAGCAAGTCAGCCTTTTTCTACCAAAATATTTCAAACAAAAACACTCTTAAATACACTGTAAATTTTGAAAACTGTGTTGAAGCAATAATTTGAGCTGTCTGAGAATGTTAATAATTTTCAAGCTATGATAGCTCAATCCTGTAAGTTGTCAAGGTATGATAGCTCAATGCTGTAAGTTGTCCAAACGAATCATAACATTAAGCTGTGAAAACATGAAAGCTTCAGTTGTTGCAGACAGCTTGACATCTCAGTCATGCCACATATAGCGCCATCTATAACAAGCACTTCTCATAAGACTGCATTTAGTTTTAAATAATTATTTACTTACAAGAAAAAAGAACATTTATATTACACTATCCCAGAGAAAAAATGAGTAGCACACCACTTTAGCTGGTTACTTTTTTAATTTTAATTCTCTTAAATTAATTTGTGCGAGTAATTAGATGCATGCCTTCACACGTCAACCAACATTTCCAAGTCAGAGTGTGCTCAAATATAGGCTTCTAGCACTGTATACTGAATGAAATGAGCCACAGGCCATTGGGATTTATTCACAAGAAATTAATTTTTAAAGCTCCTTGTGATGCAATGGTCTTTGTTGAATGCATCTTGGGCCTGTCCATGGTGTGCTAGAATGAAGCATACTGGATCAGGTGGATCCCCTTGAGAGATCAAACAATATGTACAGCCCATATTCATAAATAACTTTATAAGACAGGTCACACAAATATAAATCAAAAACAACTGAAAAAGTCAACACAGCTCAAAATTTTGAGTTGTGTCAGCTTGGATAAATAAGTCAACAAAACTCAATATTTTGAGCTGTAAGTCAACACAGCTCATTGTTTTGAGTTTTTTCAGCTTGAATACATTAGTCAACATAGCTTAGTATTTTGAGCTATCTCAGCTCGGTATTTTGAGTTATCTCAGCTTAAAACATTAATCTATGTTAGCTCAATCAACTTGTGCAACCATCTCACTCAATCAATTGAGCTGAATCAGTGCCTCCGATTTTACAGTGTAGTTAAAAATTGTTTATAATAATTGTTATTGTCAAAGAAGTGTGGAGTCTTGTGTTTATGTTTGACTGTGGTGTCTCACTAAAGCGGACACCCAAACTTGCAATACAGCTTAGTATAACATCATAATTTTGTTCCGCTGCACTTTTTCTCAAAAAAAAGAAAAACAATTAAGTAATTCAGCCTGACTTCAGTCGACTGTTTGCTATTTTTTCTGCCAACGTCAATTATGTTTTGTCTTGATTTTTCTTTTTACTTTCTTCTCCTGCAATTCTAATGAAACATAGTACTAATGTACCGGAATGTCCATAGTGTCACCACTGACAGCTCTTCCTTTCACACTAAATTCGCTCTGTTGCTGCTGAATAAACTTAAAGCCCGGCAGTACATGAAGTCCACAGAACCTGCACAGAAAATTTAATCGTTCTTCTTGGTCCTAATAGTACTTTATAGCACAACACCTTATACATGTGCACATGAGAGAGGTGCCGTGGCCAAGGTGATAACATGCTAGCCTTGTAACCTAAATGTTTTAGGTTCAACTCCCAATCATGGCATGTGGGAACTGAGCTTGAACAGGCCTGCCATTGCCAAGGATATGATAATTCTATTGCAAAGTATGTTGAGACAGATTTCACTGCAGTGGACTATAAATTTTATACATTTTTAAACTGTTTGCCAGCTAGTTTGCCCTTACAGAATACGAAAACAAGCAGTTCTATAGCAGTCAATTAAAACCTACCAGACGGATAAATCAGGATGAAAAAGCTACACTCATAACAAAAAAGTTTTATATGGAACCTTTTTTAAGAGTTCTATAAGTGGTATAGATAAGGAACCCTAAAACGTTCATTATTCAACTTTCAAAAAAGTCAGCACAAGCTAAAACAACATTTAGATAATTATCCAGCTGCACTGAAATCCAACAATGGAACCCCCTTCTCTCAAGTTGGGAGCATAGGGACGTATCCCAGGGCCTTCCTACCAAATACTGAACCCTTTCAATTCATTTGAACCCTTAAAAGAATTTAGAACTTTTTTTCGGCTGTGGGTTCTTATATATAACATCAAGATCCGTTTGCGTTACGAGTGTATCTACAACAGTCAAGTCGTCTGGCAAAGGAGGCATCCAGTTGAAACAGCCTGCTTCTTGCAGCATCCATATATAACTGCTCAGGTATGAAGCAAGGGTCAATACTCTGTCCTAGAATACAATCAGCCAGGCATGAGCTTTCACAAATTTCAAGGGATGCACAATGGCCAACTCCCCATTGCCATTGAATAAGCATTGCAAATAATATTGGGAATGATTCCACACACCATTCTGCATCTGTCAATAACTAGAAAATGCCCATTAGTGAAAAAAGTGGACATTGCATCATTGTGAAGTGATGCTGGTGACGCTGGCGTGTTAAAGAAAGGAAATATTTTAGGGACACCTGGTATTTAGAGTGACGTTTAGGTGTTGAAAATGGCTAACTGTTGACACGCTCATGTAGATGGCAAGCAGATGTTGGCTGGATGCCTGCCTGAGAGCTAACAGGCTGATTTGTAGCGGAAGAATTCCTCCTGGTAGATGCCATGTACTAATAAGAGCATGCAGGGCAATGAGAACAGTTGTTACCGGCAGGTAAGCAGGCAATCAGATCAATGTCAACATAGGGACAACCTGCTTGTTGCGTAAGGTGCGAGCTGTGTGCAGGCAAAAACAGATGAAGATAGGTGCTGCCATCTGTGGGAAAATGGGAACATGAAGCGGCTCCCTCTGTGGAGGAGTGAAATATGAGAATATGCTGTTTCATGCACTCCTGGTGGCAGATCAGTGGTGGAGTTGGGAAACGGAAATGAAAAAGGAGTTACCCCGATGTGGGCTCCCATGTGAAGTCTGAGACCAAAAAAGAAGGATAGGCGGATAGTTTGGGTGAGTGACATGCCTGTGTCAGGCGTTTATAGCTGGCAACTGGGGTGGTCATGTGACCAGAGTTGTAAGTCAAATATTAGTGGGGATAAAGGTGTCAAATGTATTAATGCCTCATTGATTTTAGTGGTTCTTTATTTCCAACACAGTATTGAAATGTAATGTAGTGACATTGTCATTAATAAGTTATGGGCAATTACCATTAGTCCAAACACATAGATCAAACACCTTTTACTCTTTTGAGAGGAATTCTTTACAATAAGTGTCATGAATTTGCCTGCCCATAGTGAATGGAAAAGATAAATAACTATTGTGCTATAATAACATTGACACTGCCTCCACAGTGTGTGGTTTTCTCTGTAAATGTTACTGCTGACTTAAACCATTGTTTGCAAATCAACATATTGACGTCAGCATTTTCATTTATTTATGGTATTAAGTGGTTAACCACATGTTTCATCTAAAAATTGCCTTCAGATAATTATCAATCTATCTATATTTATTTATTTTCTTTTGTGCTTCAAATCCAAAACATCCCTTCAATGTTTTCCCCCACTTCTTGCAGACCTTGCATAACTCAGAATCTTGGGCCACTCTGTGGACAGCAGGTAAATGGGAGGCTTTCTGCAAGAAAATTGACAGAATTTATCATGAAGAGACGCTATTCCAAAGTTTTGTGCTTGCAAACAACAGAGAAAAACCCAAGTAATTCATGAGCCTCTTGGCGGATGGGCTTGATGCAATTTAGTGGTGCAGGTCTTTCGTACAACATAGATTGCATATTGAACAGAGAGAAAAACAACAGCATTACCACTTTGAAAGGTGGAGCTTTGAGCAAAGAAGCTGCTAAGAAGCTGATGAAAAGCCACTGGGATTCTGTCTTAAGTTTCTCTCCAATGATATTGCAATGAAATGATTGCATAAAAGTACAGTATTTTCCCAGTTCACAGAGAAATTCACTTTGCATGATCACAAAACTATCCGCAAACTGCAAAAAGCTCAGACCTACTTACATTCTCATCATCATTCCTTTTTGAATTTTTTTTGCAAAGTCTCAAAAAAGTATAAAAAGGCAATCATCTCAAACGAAACTGAGAAAAATTAATCGGAAATGATTCAATTTGACCTTCATGCAGCTGATATGGTCATGCAGAGTTCTTCATTTTGCGATTTCACCAAAGGGCAGACTAGCCTCTGTGGCAGAGTGGCAGTTTCTACGAGCCCAATGACTACGAGGGCCCATGGAAGGAGCCAGAAGTCAAGAAATAGCCAAAATGTCTATTTTTGTGACCAGTTTGTGACAGCACAATTATACAATCGAAACAACTTCTATCTTTGCGCATCAGGAGTAATGCCGAAAATAGGAATGTTGGGCCCCATTGATTCATTCTGCCATTGGGCCTGCAATGTCGCCAGTCAGACCCTGGATTCATCTTTTTCAAGTACTCATTTTAGCATTATGAAAATGCACATTTGAGTTTCACTTAAAAAAATTCCTGATACATCTTTGCAATGATGCAGACACATTCCTCCATCTTCGATGAAGTTATCAGCCATCAAAATGAAACTTTTGTCTGTTTTCAAATACATCTTTTACAATAATCCAAAGATTATTGCATACGCAACCCCGATCTTAAGCCAATACCATTGATCCAGAGTCCGTATACTCCAAAGGCAACTGGGATGATGAGGTTTGGCAAGAAAACATTACTTGGTGGAGGTTGTGATATCTCAGAAAATTGGTAAGATGAGAGAGCATGTGAAAGCTCCAAACAGGGCTTGCATTATGTAAGAAACAGAGAATGTCTAAGCTTTTGTAAGATTGCCATCAAAGTGTCACCTACATAGATTTTCACAGCTTCTGTCGGTCCAAGGTGCCTGGCCATACCATCAGTTTGTCTTTATAGCTTTGCATTCAAAGAAAAAAAAAGGGTTTTGTGAAGGGCCACAAACAGTGGCGTAGCCAGGGGGGCAAGGTGAGGCAATGCCCCCCCCCGTTGTCCCCCTCTGGCTCTGGAGTAAAAAAAATAAAATTAGCCTGATATGTCCAGTGCACGACCTAGTTTTACCATTCTGCTTAAGACCCTCTACCAAATAGTGTTTCAAACGCCGACCCAATTTTTTTGTGGGCCAAGCGACTGGTGGAACCGAAAAAAATGCAGGGCCTCAAAACACCATCTGGACTCTCCTGAATTTGTCGAATTTTTTAAACCATACAGTGAGGCCTTCCAAGAATTATAGGCCTAAAAGCCCTGTAAAATTGCAGTGCCGATCCCAGTGTCCAATGCCTCTTGTGAGTGAAGATTCTCTGCCTTGAAGAGGTTGAAAACCTTTTTGAGAATTTTAATGGCAGATGGAGGCTCTCAAACTTCGGAGTTATCCATATTGAACGACAAAGGTCAAATTCATTTCATTTGGATGAGCTTTTAGACATATTTGCAAACAGTCACGGCAACAGAAGAACCATGCTTCTTTAACATATCAGAGACTGATGTTGCTAAATTCAAATTCAGAAATGATTCTATGTGAAATTTTGTGTTTATTTTGATATCACAAAGCTCTGTTCTAATTAAGGGTCAAGACAATTTTTCAATTCTATGTACATGACACTCCTTGCATTCCTATATATAAAATCATATTTATAAATAGTTTATAGGCCTAGTCTGATGTAAAATTCGATTTTTCTGTTCTGGTGTGATTGCTTTGCTTAGCTGATGATTGCTATATGATGAGAATTCACATTTTTTTTGTTTCTCATTCTAGACTGCAAGATTTTCATTTGGATAACTGAATTTGTGTTTGATAGAAATGTCACTTTTCTAATGCTTTTCAATTTAACATGTTTAGTGATGATGAAAATGACCATTTTGGGAGTAGTGAATTTTATCTAAAAAAAAAAGCCGATAAATGTTGATAAAATTGACCATGTATCTTGCCCCCCCTCAAAAAGTACTGCCCCACCCATGGCCCCATCTGTGGCAGAGGTCTGGCTACACCACTGGCCACAAAGGACAAGAGCAGAGGATCAAGGTGCCGAATGGACCTTCAGGCTCAAGAATTTGACAAAACTCGCTTCATCGCTTGGTCACAAATCTTTTATAGGTCAATACAGACAGCCCAATTGAATAAACCTACAAACATCAAGGGCAATATCGAGTTCAGAACAAAGAGCAAGTCATCAAAAGAGAAACAATGAAATTGTTGATTTGGAGACAGAAATAGTTGCTAACCTAAAAGGTGAGTGTGCAGTCAGTTGACTGTCATTTATACATTGGCAGCTGTATGGGGGGCGGGGAAGAGGTAATTAGCGGATTTCTTGGGCTATCTCGGGATGCTGCTTGGTAATATTTGTGAAGTGTTAGCTTTGAATGATTACCTTCAGGGATATCAAAATGTTTTTGAAAAGTAATGTAGTGAACATGTTGGGATTGGCAGCCCAATGTACTACTACCAACTAGTTTAACCATTCCTCCCCAGAAATAGTACAAAATCTTTTTCCAGATATTCTTACAGTATGGATGCTGAAAAATGCCAAGTAAAATACCATGTAAAGGCATGTTCTTTGCATATCAAATCATAGTAATTAGCAATGCCTCTTTTGGGATCTGTAAGTCTATGAGCTCCATCGTAGTAAATCACTGGAGCCACACACACAAACATAGAGCATAAAGAGCTATCGGATTCACGCTAATGCGCTGTTTGGGATATGGATTATTCCCCAAGCAAATATGGTTCCAAGTGGTTGCTTATGATCTGCATAATATCTCATCATTTGTCTGCTGTTGACGATGGTTAGCACCATACTTGTCGGAATCATTAGCAGTGATCTCTATATCATCCAGTCAAAGAAATACATTTGTTTGATTTTTGTTCACTTGACATATATGTTGCCTACTTTGAAAGGCATGTGACATACTTTGTTAAAAACGTTTCAGAAATTCAATCTGACTAATGGCGATTTTTGTCTTGTTTTTCTGCAAATGTCAGTTGCACTTTGTCTCCATTTTTCTTTTTACTTTCCTCTCTTACAATTCTAATGGAACACAATACTAATGTACCGAAATGTCCATAGTGTCACCGCTGACAGCTCTTCCTTTCTACACTAAATTTGTGCTCTGTTGCTGCTGAATACACTTAAAGCCAGGCAATACATAAAGTCCACAAGAACTGCACAATATGTGTAGAGTCCTGCTTTGCCAAAATTTGGCTTTACATGTATATACAGCCTATGCCTTATGATCATGAAGACACGGCTTGAAACCAGCTAAAACCGAAGCTATTGGTTTGCCCTTAAAATTGTATGAAATAAATATAAAGACAAATAATTACATGTGTAGGGATGGAGAATTTCTCTAAGGTCAGTTTCTTCCACTCACTAAGCTGTTTAATTTGATAGAGGGATCGAATACGGGAAAATAGATAGCAAAAATTTGTTGCAGTTTTATATCTTTTTTTTAATATCCATCAGGTATATTGCTCTTGAAGACAACTGAAATTGATTTATGGTAATCACCTATCAATTTGCTCTTAATTGCATATAATCTACAAAATTTCAGGACGATTTTTGTTATTTTCAAAATTATTCACCTTCAACCTTTCAGCATTTGCCTTTATGAAAAAGCAGCCAAACCAAGCAGTTCAACAGCAATCAGGTAGTCAGCAAACTAAGTAAATAGTGGATGTAAATCCACAATCATTCATGAAAGCTGCCTACAACAGAAAAGCCAACCAATTGAGATGGTCCATTTGTTTCTGCTTGTATAGAACTGCTCAGGAGTGAAGCAAGGGTCAATACTCTCTCCTTGTACATGTCTAGTGATGCATAAGCTTTTCGCATATTTCACGAGTTGCGCAATCACCAACACCCCATTTCTATTGAATAAACGTTGCAAATAATAAGGGGGGAGCCATTCTGTTTGTGTCAAAGACAAAAGGTGTGAAATACATTCATGCTTCACTAGCTTTAGTGGTTTGTCATTTCAACCACTGCCACTATTCAACTATAATGGACTGGCATTGCTATTAATGATTTGTGAGATATTATCATGAGTGCGAATGATTGTGTAAGTACAACACATAAATAAAACAACTTGTACTCTTTTTGAAGGGAATAATTACAATTATTGCAACGAATTTATCTGCCCTTTGTAAATGAGAAGGATTAATAGTTATGAACATATTGATATTCTATTAATTTGCTCTTCAAATCCAAAACATCCCTACAATATTTTCCCCCACTTCTTCCAGACCTTACATAACTCAAAATCTTGGCCCAGACTTTTGACAGCAGGTAAATGGGAGGCTTTCTGAAAGAAAATTGACAGAATTTATCATGAAGAGACGCTATTCCAAAGTTTTGTGCTTGCAAACAACAGAGAAAAACCAAGTAATTCATGAGCCTCTTGGCGGATGGGCTTGATGCAATTTAGTGCTGCAGGCAGTGGCGTCCCTATAGGGGGGCACGGGGGGGCACGTGCCCCCATATTGGATCTGTGCCCCCAAGTGCCCCCCCATATGAACTTTCCAACTCTGGCTAAAATATACAGTTAGTATAGAGGGTGCCCCCCCAGAGAATCGCGTGCCCCCCCAGGTGCCCCCCCATTCGAGACACCCCAGTTACGCCACTGGCTGCAGGTCTTTCGCACAACATAGATTGTGAATTGAACAGAGAGAAAAAGCAACAGCATTACCACTCTGAAAGACGGAGCTTTGAGCAAAGAAGCTGCTGACAGGCTCCTGAGAGGCAGTCTATATTTTCTTTCCAAAATAAATTGCAAAGAATTGAATGCATGAAAGTTCAGTCCTTTCCTAGTTCACTGAGCAACATCAATAGATCTACAAACAGTATCAAGAAGTGACTTTTCTATATCAATTAATTGCACCACCTTCGGAAGCATCTAAGATGATGAAGTTTGGCAAGAAAACATCACTTGGTGGAAGTTGTTATATCTCAGGAAATTGGTAAGATGAGAGAGCGTGTAAAAGCTGCTAACAAGGCTTGCGTTATGTAAGAAGCATTGAAGGTCTCAGCCTTTGTAGGATTGCCATCAGTGCGTCTGCTTCATGGCTTTTCACAGCTGTTTTTGGAGCAAGGCGCCTGGCCATTCCATCAGTTTCACTTTATATCTTCACCTTCAATAGGGAAAAAGAGGTTTTGCGAAGGGCAACGAAGGACAAGAGCAAAGGATCAAGGTGTCAAATAGACCTTCATGCTCAAGAGTCTTACAAAACTCACTTCATCGCATGTTTGAAAATGGAAAGAGCAGATGGGACCTGATGAATGAGCCAACAACCACTGGGGCTGCACTATGAAGTAACTTTTATAAGTTAATGTACATGTGCCAATTAATAGGGTTTTGCTAGTAAATGTGTTTACAATAAAGTTTTGTTTATTTGAAAGTGATTGTGTGCATGTACTGAACACTGTTTTCAGATCTGTAATCTTTTCATTTGTGGTGCAAACTCAGATTTCTTTCCAATGTCTTTCCAACTTCTTCTAGACCTTACATAACTCCATTTTGGCCCACTCTGTGGACAGCAGTTGTTATATCTCAGGAAAATGGTAAGATGAGAGAGCATGTGAAAGCTGCTAACAACGCTTGTATTATGTGAGAAGCCCCAGAGATCTTTGGCTTTGTGGGATTGCCATCAGTGTGTCACCTTCGTGGCTTTTCACAGTTGCAGGGCAGGGCGAATGGCTGTGCCATCAGCATTTTCTTTATAGCTTCTCCTTTACTCAAGAAAAAAATTGAAAAGCGCGATGAAAGACAAGCTAGGGGGAAGAATAGACCTTCAGCTCAAGAGTTGGACAAAAGTTTACTCATTAAAGATGTCACTTTTTTGTTTAAAACAGTAAATACTATGGGAAATCATGTTAATATGTATATGTGTCATTTGATTTGCACACCGAATACGGCATAAAGAGCTATCGGATTCAGGCTAATGTGATGTTTGGGATATGGATTATTCCCCAAGCAAATATGGTTCCGAGCGGTTCTTTATGGCCTGCATATTATCTCATAATTTGTCTTCTCAAGATGAAGGTTAGTGCCTCACTTGCATGAATCTTCAGGAGTTCCATATTATCACACACAATTCTGCATCTCTGTCATTTGCTTAAACACCTGGATAGATAGATAGATAGATAGATAGATAGATAGATAGATAGATAGATAGATAGATAGATAGATAGATAGACAGCTAGATAGATAGACAGCTAGATAGATAGACAGCTAGATAGATATGAAGAAATGCAATGCTTGTCACATATATACACTGAAGAAAGAAAACTTACAATGTTTGCCTACATTCATTAACAATAATCAAAATATATATCACTAATACCCTCAAGATCAGTCAAGCAGCGAGGGTAGATTTAGCTGTGTAATAGCAGAAGCCACTTGCATAACACAAAGAGCTCTTCCAAGGATCTCTTCAGATTTGGACTAATGTCGTGCTTGCGATATAGATTATTCTGTGGGTAAATATGATTATGTATGGCTGCTCATTCCGGTTCACCATCTTTGCTGGTCTTAACACCTCATCTTGAGTCAGCCATAAATCCTGCTTTTGTCGGAGGCTGTTGTAACTCTTATCAGAGGCCATTGCCTTAGTCCTCTGAATCATCTGGAGTAATCAGGATATCATAATAAACCGACATATTATCACTCACAACTCTGCACCTATTATCACACAGTCATGTTGTTCTCTTTTATCACCCAGGGACTGTAGGTAATCGCCCCTGTATGTCAGAAGAATCTACAGCAAGTCTGGAAGATTAATCATAACTGTGACATAACAGAATAAAAAGAATTTATATTGGAGAGTCTTTGCTTCCGATACAACAACAAACTCTCAAGAAGATTTTGTCTCAATATGACTTATTTGAAGTGTGTTTATATCTATATTACTGTTGCCAAATATTTTCTTGTCAAAGTCAAGAGTAGTTTAATTGCCAACGCTATAATTTATGGTTTCTTTTGATTTTAGCAAACTTTACAACTTGACTATGAGTGACAGAAGTAAAGCTGGTGTTGCATGTGTGTTTTATTGACATAGCATTTTGTTTTGCGAAGTATGAAAATATCATCCTCAAATTAAATCTCGTATTTTCTCCCTGTTAGAGTGAATATGCCTTCTGTTATAAAACAATATTTATTTTATTACCGAAGTTCAGGCAATGCAAATATCAAGGTTATCTTGATAGTTATCAGCAAGAGTACTGTAGAGGACAAAAGTGGAAGTCCATCACAAAGTGCAAGTTATTACAACAGGCGGTAATGCACTGAAAAGCTACTACAGCGGAGAAGCAAAGCCTTGACAAATCTCATGTCGAAGATCAAGGAGCAAGATAAGAAGGGACTCAAGAGAGGGTGAACCACATCAAAGGATTGGTAGGGCTGATCGCACTGACTTCACACTTCATCTTTTGGCGGTCATGTTTGATAAGTAAGTAATTCTTTTTGATGAAGATTCCATCTGAACCACAAATTTTATTGAATCCATCAAAACTACACTGTATAGCTGTAAATGACAGATTGCCTTTCCATCTGCTGAGATGACAAAAATAACTCTGGTAAAGCAGTGTTTATACATTGGACCGTGATAATAGATGATGTTTTATGGAGAATTTCCAACAATTTCACATCGTCTTTGTCATTGTTTTTGTCACGAGGTCAAGGAAGAACAAAAAAAAAAAACTGATGAAGATGACATGATATCGTTGAAAATTCTGCATAAATCTTCAAATCACCTGAAGGTAAAATTCATTAATAATAAAGAATCCGGGATCGGTAATCTACATTCAAAGATATTATTACAGTTAACATCTGTAATCACATAGGCCTACTATCATAAAAAAGTTTGATTTACTGAGACTTACATCCTTGCTAACTAGTGTGTTTTAAATGATCACCGTT
Organism: Platynereis dumerilii; assembly: GCA_026936325.1. NCBI lineage: Eukaryota > Metazoa > Annelida > Polychaeta > Phyllodocida > Nereididae > Platynereis > Platynereis dumerilii. Next base: position 16,268,064 of record JAPTHN010000004.1, read on the forward strand.
TTCTAAACAAAACGGGTAAATTTAAAAAAAAGTTTAATAATCTAGAAAAATTAATTGTCTTCAGCTGAAGTGATTTTCTGAAACATTGTAATATTACTAATACTTCCCTTAAAAAGGTATAGAATTCTACAAATTAGCAAAACACTTTTTTCAGTCTCATTCTTTGAAAAATAAGAAACGCAAAGCAGGAATACAGTAACTGTCCGCTGTCGTAAGTGATTTTCTTCTTTTTGTAAATTGCTTTTTCTTCGATTGAAAATCTAATGGAAAAAAGTACTAATGTCCACTGTGTCACAGCTGACAGCTCTTCCTTTCTGCTCTAAATATGTCCTGTTACAGGTGAAGATATATTATGGAAATGTAATGGTGTTTAACTTGTTTTGATATCTTATTGCTCTGTGACGTAAAGTGAATTTTGCTATGAAACATTATGGAATGCTGTGATCGGTGGTGATCATACGGCATTACAGAATTGATGGCCTTTTTCGTCAATGATAGATAGATTTAAAGATGTTTACTAATGAGACAAATTTCTATGACATTTGAAAGTTGGAACAGTATCATATAGCTCAATTACATATTAAGAGTACACTGGAATTACAATATAGAGCCAAACACAATAAGTACTAACACTGTGGAAAATCGATAGTTGAAAACAGCATTCTCTACAGCGCCATCTAAACGGTATCACTAATTATACAAAATAAACCATTTAAATAGAGATTCATTTATGCAGCTAATTTATTCCTGGACAGAGCAGGTCTAAATACATCAAAATAATCAAACAACCTCTGTTTTTAATGCGATCTCGTATGTCTGCAAAATGGGAAGACTAGATGAGCGTTAATAATAAACAAGTCAATCATGGTTTATCTTTGTGTACAAATACTGGAGCTGTCCTGTTTTGAATAATACAATCTATCACAAATATTTCTTTTGGGCAATGTTCAGTGTCTTTCTCTGCTGTTCTAGAAAGTCCACAAATCTGCAGAAATACCTCACATTATGACAAATCTGCAATAAATCAAATGGTATTTGCAGTAAATTCTCCAAAGGCAATACAGTCCTTTGGGAGAGATTGGTCATATTGTTTTACTAGCCCATAGTATTCCAGAAGGAAATATGATTGATATTTGGGGAGTCAGCAAATCTACCCCGTAAATCAAATTCTTTGCCATACTAGAAAAATTTGACAAATGTCATAAGAAAGGGAAGATTCTTTTTCATAAATTTTGTGTGGATTTAGACCAAACACATTCATTTGCCACTGAACAGAAAGCTACACTGCAATGCACAACTTATTTAAAGTACATTGACAACATAATCTGATGCTGCATAAATGTGAAAACCTGGCTGTTGACATATGTATTTCATTCAATATCTACTTCAACTTTCTGCAAAAAAAAAATTCTCAAAGCAGCCAGATGTTGCTTGAAGGCTAACATCAGATTCTCTCTACAATAGACTCGACTGGTAACCAGCAGTCAAAAACCTCTGAGGTATCCAAGCAACAATGCCAATGTGGTGTTACAGTAGTCAGAGAGAGAGAATTGCAAGGGTTTGCCCAGATGTTTTCTATTACCGTTTACACAATGAACATTCAGTGCTTTATTCTTGACACTATTGTAACATTACCCTAAAACCCATATTTCCCAAAATGAGCTGTCAAGATGTTTCTTTTGTCATGCATTAGGAATGTAATGGGATCTTAGAGTTCACAACCTCCCACACAATGGGGTGAAACCCTTTCTTGGGAAAGTGATTTGGGTGCCATAAGACTTGAAGGGTTTGTTGGCGGTTGGTGGGAAACATAAATGTAACAAGCAATAACTGATACACTGCTCTGTTGATTTTTGCATTATCTCCATTTTTGTAGAATCGGATGTCTTTCAATAATCATACCAGACCTGGCATTTTCAACTTAACTTTATGTGATTTTGATGATTAGCCCCGCTATAAGTAAACTTAACTTCAACTGTGAGTAAAGCCCTTCGCAACTCAATGTCAAACCTTACTGATTTCACATTAACAATTCAGTCATAACAATTAATAGCTTCTATGTCTGTTTCGCTAAGAATTATCACGTGACACAAAGGGTGTCTCAAGCAGCCTCTCATCTATTATAATCTGAGCAATAATGAAGTAATTAATCATATCTTTCCCTGACTAAAAATATCATCATTTAAAAAAGCTTCTGTCATCTTGGTGAGGGCTCTCAGAGCAGCTTGTTCTGAAAGGATGTGTGTGAAAGATCTCAGCATTCTTTCTGGGTTTTTTCTATCCTTTTGGCCCTTCAAAAGCATTCAATACGGACACAGATTGAATCAGGCTTGCTCGCGTCTCAGATTTTTTTCTGATAATTATGTGGAACAATACTTATTTCAATTCATAATTGTAAAAGTAGTCCTCAATGCAGCCATTGTATCCCAGATGTTGCAATGCTGCTGAAATGATCTACATTTTCATGAATGCAAAACAAACTGACAGATATTTCAAAATATTATGCCCCTTGTCAAAGCATCTCAGACCAGCGTCTTCTAAAATATTTAGTGAGAAAGATCCCAGTTATTCCTACACTGACCTACAGGTTTAGTCTGACCTCGACAGGCTTCTCATCTCTTTCACAAAAGAACATGCCGTGAGCAAGCACTTGGGAGGATTGAATAAATATAGGTCAGGAAACATAATATTATCACACCATTATCTGTTTAATTGAAGTGTTTGACATACATATCCCCACTAATATTTGCGTTAAATCTCAGGTCACATGACCACTCCTGTTGCCAGCTATAAATGAATCCCACAGGCATGCCAAGACCTTCATTTTGCATACCAACATCAATGGTCTAGGACGATATCTTGATTCCCATTGGCCCTTCAGCCTGCACTTTTTAGAATGAAAATGACGCAGATTGTCTAATCCTGTTAAAAAATGACTTTGGAATTTTTTTCAATGATAATTGCAGTGATTCACATTCTCTAAGTTCCAGAATGACCAAATACAAAAAACTTTTTGATTTTTACCATGGGAGTGCCTGGCTTGTGAGTGATGAAGTTTTAAAGCTAACATTAGTTGGAAACTCGTAAAATGTGAGATGGTGTCTGTTGCATTTCATATCATATCTTCATCAGAATTTATTGCAGGGCAACATGAGTGGTACCACATGAAAGAAAATACTCTTAGCATTCTCATGGTACCAATGATATTGTCCTATATCTAATTCTTAGGAAGTTAAAAATATGAAGTATAACAGCCCCTCCATGTTTTGTTTCAGGTTTTTGGACAAAATTTTGCATTAAAACTGTCAAGCTCATAAAGCAGGATTTTCCATGACCAAATATATCAAAAATATTTTATTTGCTTATTCTGGAAGTTGGAGAATGTGAATCACAGCAATTATCAGTGAAAAAAAATTCAAAAGCCTTTTTTAATAGGATTAGACAGTCAGCAACATTTTCATTTCTAAAAAGTGCCGGCTGAAGAGTCAATGGGAGTCAAGATATCGTCCTAGACCATTATTGTTGGTATTCAAAATGTAGGTCTTTTTGAGAGCTTTCCAACCATGGCAATTAGAATGCTGTATCAGAAATATTGACAAAGTTACAGAGAACCGCGGATTGGCGAAAATGGTCGAAAACGAAAAAATCATTGAAACTTTGAACCAAAATTGAAGTAGGTAAGAATTGTCGTATCGCCATTTCGAGAACAGATTTGGATTCCCCATGTCAAAACGCACATTTTAGGCACTAGTGCTTTTTGAATTTGCATAATGATTAAAAATTGACACACCTACCGGCTGACTCTTAGCACAGTACAACAAATTGTATGGAGTAAGATTATCTGTTCTGATAGAGATGTATTTACACAACTAACTTATTCATAGACAGAGCATGTCGAAGTACATCACAATAATCAAACAACCTCTGTTTGGAATGGGATATTGTATGACTGTAAAATTACCATAAAATTGAATAAGCACAACACATAGATCAACACCATGATTGTACTCCTTTCAAATGGATTCATTATAATTAGTGCAGTGAATTTACTGCCCTTTGTAATCAAATGATGGATAGCTAGCAAGCATTGACAACATTGACAAAATCCCTTTGTATGTGTTTTGGTCTATGATGCTACTGCATACTGCATAGTGAAGATAGGTTTGTGCAAATAACTCTGTTAACATTAGCAATTTCATTTACCTTTTGTGATCTTTAAAGTATGATAGTTATCTGAAAGCAATTTTCACATTAAACCATCTATCTATCTATAAATATTTTGTGTTGTGCCTAATATCCGTATTGCTCATCAATGTTTTGCTAAACTCCTTCCTGACCTTACATAACTCTGCATTTTGGCCCATTCTGGCAGCAGGTATATGTGAGGCTTTCTGAAGGAAAATTGACAGAATTTATCATGAAGAGACGCTATTCCCATGTTTTGCGCTTGCGAACAACAGAGAAAAACCAAGTAATTCATGAGCCTCTGGGTGGATGGGCTTGAAGCAATTTAGTGGTGCAGGTCTTTCGCACAACATAGATTGTGAATTGAACAGAGAGAAAAAGCAACAGCATTACCACTTTGAAAGGTGGAGCTTTGAGCAAAGAAGCTGCTGACAGGCTCCTGAGAGGCAGTCTATATTTTCTTTCCAAAATAAATTACAAAGAATTGAATGCATGAAAGTTCAGTCCTTTCCTAGTTCACTGAGCAACATCAATAGATCTACAAACAGTGTTAAGAAGTGACTTTTCTATATCAATTAATTGCACCACCTTCTGAAGCATCTAAGATGATGAAGTTTGGCAAGAAAACATCACTTGATGGAAGTTGTTATATCTCAGAAAATTGGTAAGATGAGAGAGCGTGTAAAAGCTGCTAACAAGGCTTGCGTTATGTAAGAAGCATTGAAGGTCTCAGACTTTGTAGGATTGCACTTCAGTGCGTCTGCTTCATGGCTTTTCACAGCTGTTTTTGGAGCAAGGCGCCTGGCCATTCCATCAGTTTCACTTTATATCTTCACCTTCAATAGGGAAAAAGAGGTTTTGCGAAGGGCAACGAAGGACAAGAGCAAAGGATCAAGGTGTCAAATAGACCTTCATGCTCAAGAGTCTTACAAAACTCACTTCATCGCATGTTTGAAAATGGAAAGAGCAGATGGGACCTGATGAATGAGCCAACAACCACTGGGGCTGCACTATGAAGTAACTTCTGTAAGTTAATGTACATGTAGACAGCCAATTGATAGGGTTTTGCTAGTGAATGTGTATACATCAAAGTTTTGTTTATTTGAAAGTGATTGCGTGCATGTACTGAACACTATTTTCAGATCTGTAATCTTTTCATTTGTGTTGCAAATTCAGATTTCTTTCCAATGTCATTCCCACTTCTTCTAGACCTTACATAACTCCATTTTGGCCCACTCTGTGGACAGCAGTTGTTATATCTCAGGAAAATGGTAAGATGAGAGAGCATGTGAAAGCTGCTAACAACGCTTGTATTATGTGAGAAGCCCCAGAGATCTTTGGCTTTGTGGGATTGCCATCAGTGTGTCACCTTCGTGGCTTTTCACAGTTGCAGGGCAGGGCGAATGGCTGTGCCATCAGCATTTTCTTTATAGCTTCTCCTTTACTCAAGAAAAAAATTGAAAAGCGCGATGAAAGACAAGCTAGGGGGAAGAATAGACCTTCAGCTCAAGAGTTGGACAAAAGTTTACTCATCAAAGATGTCACTTGGATATGGTGGGAAATCATGTTAATATATATATATATTTTTATATATATATATGTCATTTGATTTGCACATGTAATCATGTGTACCAAATGCCTCTTTCTTCAAGTGTATGATCACCATAGTTATAAATAACTAAAAACACACACACACACACACAAACATTCGGCATAAAGAGCTATCGAATTCACGCTAATGCGCTGTTTGGGATATGGATTATTCCCCAAGCAAATATGGTTCCTAGTGGTTCCTTATGGCCTGCATTTTATCTAATCATTTGCCTGCTCCAGCTGAAGGTTAGTGCCTCACTTGCATGAATCTTCAGGAGTGCCAAATTATCACACACAATTATGCATCTTTGTCATTTGCTTAAACACTTGTTACTTGTTACTATGTTTTGAATCAACATTATCATATTCTAATTTTGCTTGCCTTTTGTAGTTGAATACATCCATCAACAATAATCAAAATATCACATGATCATGCAATCAGCTAGGGCAGATTTATCTGTGTAATAGAAGAAGCCACTTGCATAAGAACATAGAGCTCTTCACAGGATCTAACAGATTTGGACTAATGTGATGCTTGCTATATAGATCATAAATATGATTATGTATGGTTGCTCATACTGGTTCACCATCTTTGCTGGTCTTAGCACCTCATCTTGGGTCAACCATTAATTCTTCTTTTGTCGTAGGCTATTGTCACTCTTATCAGAGGCCATTGCCTTAGTCCTCTGAATCATCTGGAGTAATCAGGATATCATAATAAACCGACATATTATCACTCACAACTCTGCACCTATTATCACACAGTCATGTTGTTCTCTTTTATCACCCAGGGACTGTAGGTAATCAGCTACACAGGTCAGACTGGAATCTACAGCAAGTCTAGAAGATTAATTGGGAACAGAAATAAAACAACTTTATGTTGGGAAGTTTTTGTCTTTTGATACAGCAGTCAAACTCTTCAAAAGGAGTTGTTTTGGTGTGATTTCTCTGCAGTTTTGCTTATATATCTATATTATTGTTGCCAAACATTCTCTTGTCAGAGGTTAAGAGAGGTTTACATGTACTTGTCAAGGTTGTAGTCTGTTTTCTTTTGATTTTAGCAAACTTTACAACTTGACTATGAGTGACAGAAGTAAAGCTGGTGTTGCATGTGTGTTTTATTGACATAGCATTTTGTTTTGCGAAGTATGAAAATATTTTCTTCAAATTAAATGTTGCATTTTCCCCCTTTTAGAGTGAACATTCACTTTTGCTATATATTTAGTTTTAAAACAATATACATTGTGTTACACAAAGTCCAGGAAATGCAGATTTCAAGGAAAGGACCAACCAATGCTATACTGAAACTGCCAATTGTTTGCTAACACGGTGTAGCTTGATTTAGTAACAAACTTTTGAGGATTTGGCACTGAAAATAATTAATTTCCAATGGAAAACTCCCATCCCTCCCCTGACTATCTAATGGTTATCCCCTCAAAACATCTTACATGATAATTATCAGCTAAAAGTGTAAGTCCATCACAAAGTGCAAGTCCTAACAACAGGAAGTAATGCACTGAAAAGCTACTACAGCGGAGAAGCAAAGCCTTGACAAATCTCATGTCGAAGATCAAGGAGCAAGATAAGAAGGGACTCAAGAGAGGGTGAACCACATCAAAGGATTGGTAGGGCTGATCGCACTGACTTCACACTTCATCTTTTGGCGGTCATGTTTGATAAGTAAGTAATTCTTTTTGATGGAGATTCCATCCGAACCACAAATTGTTTTGAATCCATCATAACTATAGCAGCAAATGACAGATTACCTTCCATCTGTTTCAAGAAGAATTTCCAACAATTTCACATCGTCTTTGTCAGTGTTTGTGTCATGAGGCAGAGTAAGAGCACATAAAATTGTCGAAGACGATGTGATATCGTCAAAACTTCTGCATAAATCTTCAAATCTCCTGAAGGTAAAATTCGCTAATAATAAAAAATCCGGAATTGATAATCTACATTCAAAAATATTATTGTAGCTTAACTTCTGTAATCACACTAGCCTACTATTGTCAAAAAGTTCAATTTCTGTGATTTACGTCATTGCTTACTAGTGTGTTTTAAATTATCACCGTAATATTTTTATCGGAAGGCCGTATATTCCAAAACAATAGGGTAAGTTCAAAAAATAGTTTAATTATCTCGAAAAAAATAATTGTCTGTCAGCTGAAGTGATTTTCTGACACTTTTTATTTCGTATATTACTAACACTTCTCTCTAAAATTCATACAATTCTGCAAATGAGAAAAACAACTTTTTCAATCTCATTCTTTGAAAAATAAGAAAAAAAAGCAGGAAAACTGTTCCCTGTTGTAAGTGATTTTCTTCTATTTGTGAACTGCTTTTTCTTCGATTGCAAAATCTGATGGAAAAAAGTACTAATGTACAGGAATGTCCACTGTGTCACTGCTGACAGCTCTTCCTTTGTGCTCTAAATATGTCCTGTTGCAGCTGAATTATTATGGAAAAAGTAAAGGCTGTGAGGCACATTGTAAATTTTGCATAGTTATCTTATTGCTCTGTTGTGTAAAGTGAATGTTACCATTAATAACTATAACATGCTGTGATTAGTGGTGATCATAAGGTATTATAGAATTTATGGCCTTATACATCAATGATAGATAGATTTAAAGATGTTTACTAATGAGACAAATTTCTATGACATTTGAAAGTTGGAACAGTATCATATAGCTCAATCAAAATATGAAGTACATTAAACGGGAATTACAATATAGAGCCAAATATAATGTCTTTTTAGAAAGTACTAATACTATAGCAAATTGAATGTTGAAATGAGGAATTCTCTATTATACCATCTAAACAGTATATCACTAATTATATGGAATAAACCATTCCGATAGAGATTCATTTATAAATGCAGCTAATTTATTCCTGGACAGAGCAGGTCTAAATACATCAAAATAATCAAACAACCTCTGTTTTTAATGCGATATCGTGTGTCTGCAAAATGGGAAGACTAGACTAGAATTAATAATAAACAAGTCAATCATGGTTTATCTTTGTGTACAAATACTGGAGCTGTCCTGTTTTGAATAATACAATCTATCACAAATATTTCTTTTCTTTCTCTTCTGTTCTAGAAATTCTGCAAATCTGCGGAAATACATCACATTATGACAAATCTGCAATAAATAAAATGGTATTTGCAGTAAATTCTCCAAACGCCATACAGTCCTTTGGGAGCGAGTGGTCATATTGTTTTACCAACCCATAGTATTCCAGAAAGAAAGTACAATTGATATTTGGGGAGTCAGCAAATCTACCCCGTAAATCAAATTCTTTGCCATACTAGAAAAATTTGACAAATGTCATAAGAAAGGGAAGATTCTTTTTCATAAATTTTGTGTGGATTTAGACCAAACAAATTTATTCTAAGCTGAACAGAAAGCTACACTGCAATGCACAACGCACGTTAAAGTGCATTGACCACATAATCTGATGTCGCATGAACTTTTGACCTGCTTGTTGATATTTCATTCAATATCTACTTCAACTTTCTGCAAAAAAAAGTAAAAACTTTGTTTTTCCCAGAACAGCCAGATGTTGCTTGAAGGCTAACATCAGATTCTCTCTACAATAGACTCGACTGGTAACTTGCCGTCATTCAGGTATACCCAAGCAACAATGCCAATACAGTGTTACAGTAGTCAGAGAGAAAATTGCAAGTGTTTGCCTAGAAGTTTTTTATTACCCTTTACACAAAGACATTGAGTGTTTTATTCTTGACACTATTGTAACATTACCCTAAAACCCATATTTCCCAAAATGAGCTGTCAAGATGTTTCTTTTGTCATGCATTAGGAATGTAATGGGATCTTAGAGTTCACAACCTCCCACACAATGGGGTGAAACCCTTTCTTGGGAAAGTGATTTGGGTGCCATAAGACTTGAAGGGTTTGTTGGCGGTTGGTGGGAAACATAAATGTAACAAGCAATAACTGATGCGTTGCTTTTTTGATTTCATATTATTTTCAGATTTGCAGAATCAGATGTATCGTCTTAATCATGCTAGACCTGGCCATTTTCAACTTAACTTTATGTGATTCGGACGAATAAGTTGACTAAAAACAACTGTAATGACGCACTCGTGGGTACAAAGCTGGTGGAGTACATCTCAAAATACTTGTACCACCATACCCATTTGGTTGTGTTATAATACCATCTAACTTTTAGTGCAATACAACCGATTGTATGGAGTAATCCATTCCTGATGGTGATGTATTTATGCAACTAATTTATACATAGACAGAGCTTTTCCTAGTGCATCACAATAATCAAACAACCATTGTTTAGAATGGGATAGTATATGACAGCAAAATGTTGACAAAGACTAGTCTAGTATTTCAATAAACACATTAATCATAATTTTTCTTTTATACAAATATTGTAGCTTTTTTAAAACTGTTTTGACAAATACAATCTATGGTAAACAAGTCTTTCCAGATATGTTCAATGTTTTTTATTATCTTCCGCTCCAGAAATTCAACAAATCTGCTGACACACATCACATCAAGACAAAGCTGTCATAAATCAAAAGGCATTTGCAGTAAAGTCTATGAGGACCTTATAGTCCTTTGGGAGATACTGGTCATATTGTTTTCATCCGATATTATTCCCGAAGGGAGGCATGATTAATATTTTGGGCCATAAGGAAATCCACTCTGTCAATCAAATTCTTGGCTGTACTGAACATTAGAATATCCACTGACTTTCTAGTAGCAAATTTTCTTGCCAGTATTTTTGCACTGATTTTCCCGTTTCACTGAATATTTTCCCTGACCTTATTACACCTTGTCATTGTGTTATAGGAATCTAAAAATATGATGACCTTTGACAGATTAAGGATTAAGATTCTTTCTGTACATTTTCACAGATAACTCTGCCAGTTTTCCCTGAATTTTGAGCCAAATTTCAGATTGTTTACCCCATTTTTTTTTCTTTTTTCACAATTCTTCCTGTTTTAGCTGTCCCCCCCCCCCCTGGGTAGTGTATACCTTATTACTATGAGACAATACCTATTTACAACTTGCATGGGAAAGGGAAACTTTCAACAATTGAAGTAGGCCGACCAAAACAGATCAAGATCAAGTAGGAATAAACCATAATGCTATTAATGTGCACCTTATCTTCACTGCAAGTTATTCTCAGTTAAATATTTCCTGATGCAAACATGTGACAGGTTTTGCCAGAAAACAAATATATCACAAATGTTTGCAAAAACCTCTTTCATGCATCAACCATGCCAACATGGAGTAGTCGGAGGCAGAATTACAAAGGTTTGCCTAGATGTTTTCTGTTTCCCTTTACACAAAGAGCTTTGATGTGTCTATTTTTGACACTATTGAAACATAACCCTAAAACCCACATTTCCCTGAAACAGCTGTCAAGAGTTTTGTATTGTCATGCGTTAAGAATGCAATTGGATCCCAGAGATCACTACCCCTTACAAGACGATAGGGTGAAACCCTTTCTTGGGCAAGCCATTTGGTTACCATATGACGTGAAGAGTTTCCCGGCAGTTGGTGGGAAACAGAAATGTTGATAAAGCATTAATAATTCATCACCTTGTGCCATTGTGTTGATTTCCAGTCTACAAAAATGTATCTTCACATTTGTAGAATCTAATGCACTTGACTAATTTAACTGGACTTGATAACTTCTAACTTCAGTTTGTCTGATTTTGAAGATCGCTCAACTCATAAAACAATATGAAAAGCCCACCAAAACCCTCAATGAGTTTTCAAAACCTTACTGATTTCAGATTTACCATTCAGCTATAAAATTTAGTGCAAATAACTCAGTTTTATAGCTACACCTGTTTCATGAACAGGTAAACAAGATTTTTCATTATTTTGACACTGCTTGAAACATTTGCAAAATCGACAATGACAAGCTTCCTGAAACCTTTTCATGTACTCAATAATGGTGCAGTCAATGAGGGAATTGCAAGATGTTTTTCATGTTTTATTCTTGACACTATTGTAATATAACCATAAAACCCACATTTCCCCAAACAAAGCTGTTGAGACGTTTCTTTTGTCACGCATGAAGAATGTAATGGGATCACAGAGATCACAACCTCCAGCACAATAGGATGAAACCCTTTCTCAGGAAAGCCATTTTGGTGCCTTATGACAAGAAGAGTTTGCTGGCGGTTGCTGGGAAACAGAATGCCACTAAGCTATAAAAAATCCATTTTTCATCTTGATTCTCAGAATAAGTTTTTATGTTTAATCTATACATCTAGCAAGGTTTACTGGACTTTACTATTATGTATGTAACTTATAAGCTTGCTTGATTTATTATGTTGATCAAATAACTCTTAAACTATATGAAACACCCACAAAATTTTAATAATTTTTCTTAACCTTACTGAATTAAGATTTGCAATCAACCAATAACAATTAGTGGCAACAATATTTGACTCAGCTGAATATACATCAGTTTAATGAGAAGGGGTGGGGGGGTTAGAGGTTCATGGTTTTGACACTCCTTCAAACTTTCGATAAATCAACAACGATGAATTTGCAAAAACCTCTTTCATGTACTCAACAATGATGCAGTCACAGAGGGAATGGCAAGTGTTTGCCCAGATGTTTTCTATTACCCTTTATACAAAGAACATTGGTGTGTTTATTCTTGACACTACTGCAACATCACCCTAAAACCCATATTTCCGAACAACAGCTGTCAAGAGTTTTCTTTTGTCATGCGTTAAGAATGTAATGGGATCCCAGAGATCACCAGCCCTTACATAGTGGGGTGAAACCCTTTCTTTGGCAAGCCATTCGAGTGCCATAAAACTGAAAGGGACTGCTGGCATCTGATGGGAAACAAATGTCTCTAAACCATAAATAATTCAACACTTTATTCTTTGTGTGTTGATTGTCAGACTATCTTCATATTTATAGATTCTAATGCAACTGGGTGATTTAACTAGACCTGGCCATGTTTTACATGATCAGATATGATTGTGTGATTTGTGAACTAAAAATCAAACTACATACAAAGCCACTTGAAAATCTTAATCCTGAACCTTCCTGATTAAAGATTTACAATTCTTCTATTACAATACAGGTCTCACCAAGTCACCATCTGTTACCCTTATCTTGTAACACAAAGGATGATGGATTCATTTTTCTTGACAATGTTGTAACACTACCCTTATGCCCATATTTCTAGAATGAGCTGTCAAGATGTTTCCATTGTCAAGCAGAAAAACAGTAATGGGATCTAAGAGACCATGACCTCAGACACAGTGGGGCGAAACCCTTTTTGGGTCAGAAACTGCTTTAAGTGCTGAAAGGGTCAGAGTGCCTTAATGTTAATGTCGAAGATAATGATAAACTGTGAAGAATAATAATATACTTTACTGTCAGCAGGCTGTTATACCTAGTGGTGTCTGCTTTCAAAAACAGAGAACACTTGAATGATCTATCGCAAAAGCAAAACCCATCGACAAAACTGACCTTCGACCTTTTGAGGATTCATTAATAACAAGAGACTGAATTAGGTCTGATTCTAAGAGACTGTTTTTGGCTAGCTGAGATTGTTGCACTTTAAAGTCTATTGATGACGTTGAATCATCAAATGTTCGATATTGGTTGCTGAATCAGAATTTAAGATAAGATGAAGACAGTTATTTTACAATCAGGCAGTGATATATAAGGAGAGAAAATGGTATAGAGGAAAGAGACAAATGAGAAAGAAGAATAGGTAAACCATTTCAAAAGATTGGACACCATGACAATTCTGAATAGATACTGTCTCTTCAAGGACATTGCCAACATGCTTGTGTCTCATCAAAAGTAACCAGTTGGTCAGCATCAGATTATATAAGGCTTGTAAATATATTTATTGAAAGTACACATCATGAAACATTCCCGATATAATCAGTTGCGTCCAATCATGACTGTATATCACTTGCACTGCCCCCTATCACGAAGATATTCCACAACTTATAACCATTGATATGTAAGCATCGGTGGAAGCTTGAGCCCATTAGCTTTGTGGGAATCTTCAGGGTAAACAGCAGAAGCCACCTGCTTGAACACACAGCCTCAAAGGGACTCTTCTGGTTTTGGACTAATGTGGTGCTTGTGATATAGATTATTCCATGGGTAAATATGGTTATGAGTGGTTTCTTACAGTCTGCGTAAGTGCGTATTATCCAAGGACCTCATCATGAGTTTGCCATTAATCCTGCTCTTGTCGGAGGCTGTTGTCAGCAATATCAGAGCATGTGGCCTTACTTGAGCAAATCTTCCATTGTTATCAGGATATCTGCTATTATCACTCAGCACACTGCATCAATTATCACTCACTCAAGATGTTCTTTATTATCAACCACAGAATGGATACATCAAAACCTTCAAATTACATTTTGAACTCTTTGTGTACCCATTTCAACTATGTTATAAATTAATGCCACAGGAGGGCCTGCTGTCCGTTTGGCAAATTTCTCATCCATGCCCGTTTCTCTTGCCTCACAAAATTGATGAATTCACGATATGAGCAAATGATATGACACTACCCTGAAACCCATAATTTCTGAATCAGCTGTCAAGATGTTTGCTTTGTGATGCAGAAAAGGAGTGTAAAGTAGTATTGGTAGTGGGGCAAAATCCTCTTGGGTCCGAATCTTTGCTTTCCTTTGGGAAATGGTAATGGGGTCGGGATGGTGATATCAAAGAGAATGATACACTGTAAAAACATGAAAAACCTGTCCAAAACTACAATACCTTTTTTTAAACTGTCTTACTTCAGATTTACAATTAAGCTATCACAATTACCGTAATATGGGGTGAATCGGGACACTGGGGTGAATCGGGACAGCACAGGGATACATTCTATTTGCTATAAAAACAACAACTTCTACTCGCCTGAGGAATTTGATTTTTGGCAAATTTATAGTACACAAACCAGCGTATATTGTGACAAAATTTTATACAGCTGACTGCAGGCAGTGAGGAACTGTACCATCTTAAACATGGCCCTGCATAAATGAACGTTTTGCAAGCTGGTTAAAACTTTGCATGTACCATATGAAGTATAAATACTACAGCCATCAAACTCGCAGCAAACTTTAAAATCAGTTTGAAATGGTCTATAGTATTCCACAATTATAGACATGATATGGGACTGTGTTTGTTTGGTTCTGGGTTCAGATCCAGGTCTATGGCAAAGTTTCGGGATTGAACAAGATAGCCCTACTAATTTTCATTTAAGTTTGCTGGCGTGGCTTTCTTATAAATATTATTGAACTAGGCATCATTTATAGTGGATTTAGTCCAGAATTATAGATCACTAGCAAAATTCGAAGAAAATTACAGTTTTCAAACGTTTTTTGTCATTTATCACA
Organism: Platynereis dumerilii; assembly: GCA_026936325.1. Taxonomy (NCBI): domain Eukaryota; kingdom Metazoa; phylum Annelida; class Polychaeta; order Phyllodocida; family Nereididae; genus Platynereis; species Platynereis dumerilii. The sequence continues at coordinate 16,283,221 of JAPTHN010000004.1, forward strand.
TTTTTATAAATCTGCATATTATCAATGAAATTGATTTCAGATTTTCTTAAAATTTTCTTTTTTCATTTTGAACGTGTTTTCTATTGTTTATTCACAAGTAGCAATCAATCAAAGAAGGTAGGGAGTTTTGATTGTTGAAATAATGAAGTGTCCCGATTCACCCCAAAGTAAGGGGTGAATTGGGACAGTGGTTTTCTGGGCCCTGATCATCGGAAATTTAAGATATCACTTGAAGCTCCAAGGGATCGTTAGACCTTTTGCTCGGACACAATTTCACACCATATTTTGATTTCTGGGTTGATTTGTGGCCATTCTATAACAGAAAAACGACCAAAACTGTCCCGATTCACCCCATATTACGGTAACATTTGATTCAGTCGTATATACATCAGTTTCATGAAGGGGGTAGAGGTTCATGGTTTTGACACTCCTTCAAACTTTCGATAAATCAACAACGATGAATTTGCAAAAACATCTTTCACGTCCTCAACAATGATGCAGTCACAGAGGGAATGGTAAGTGTTTGCCCAGATGTTTTCTATTACCCTTAACACAATGAACATTGGTGTGTTTATTCTTGACACTATTGCAACATCACCCTAAAACCCATATTTCCGAACAACAGCTGTCAAGAGTTTTCTTTTGTCATGCGTTAAGAATGTAATGGGATCCCAGAGATCACCAGCCCTTACATAGTGGGGTGAAACCCTTTCTTGGGAAAGTGATTTGGGTGCCATAAGACTTGAAGGGTTTGTTGGCTGGCACTTGTTGGCAAACAGAGCGTCACTAAGCTATAAATAATCCTTTATTCATCTTGATTCTCAGAATAAGTGTTTATTCTCAGAAACTTTGATAATTTTTCTGAACCTTACTGAATACAGATTTAGAAACTAGCTATAACAATTAGTGCCAGTTAATTTGATACAGTTGTATATTCATCTGTTTCATGAAAGGTAGACGGGGGTAGAGGTTGATGTTTTTGACACTGCTTCAAAGCTAAAACAACAATGACAAGCTTGCAAAAACCTCTTTCATGTACTCAACAATATTGCAGTCACAGAGGGAATGGCAAGTGTTTGCCCAGATGTTTTCTATTACCCTTTATACAAAGAACATTGGTGTGTTTATTCTTGACACTATTGCAACATCACCCTAAAACCCACATTTCCCAACAACAGCTGTCAAGAGTTTTCTTTTGTAATGTATAAAGAATGTAATGGGATCGCAGAGATCACCATGTTTTGCACAATGGGATGAAACCCTTTCTCAGCAAGCTGTTTGGGTGCCATAATGCTTCACAGCCTGCTGGACAAATGTCTCTAAACCATAAATAATTCAACACTTTGTTGTTTGTGTGTTGATTGTCAGACTATCTTCATATTTATAGAATAGCATTAAACCAGATCTGGCCACATGATTGTGCAATTTGCAAACTAAAAATAATCAAACTACATTCACTGTACAAAGCCACTTGAAAATCTTAATCCTGAGCCTTCCTGATTAAAGATTTACAATTCTTCTATAACAATAAAGGTCTCACTAAGTCACCATCTGTTTCTGTTATCTTGTCACACAAAGGATGATGGATTCATTTTTCTTGACAATGTTGTAACACTACCCTTATTCCCATATTTCTAGAATGAGCTGTCAAGATGTTTCCACTGTCAAGCAGAAAAACAGTAATAGGATCTTAGAGACCATGACCTCAGACACAGTGGGGTGAAACCCTTTTTGGGTCAGAAACTGCTTTAAGTGCTGAAAGGGTCAGAGTGCCTGAATGTTAATGTCGAAGATAATGATAAACTGTGAAGAATAATAATATACTTTACTGTCAGCAGGCTGTTATACCTAGTGGTGTCTGCTTTCAAAAACAGAGAGCATAGCAACTTCACTACAAAACTACAATTATTACAAACATATTGGTTAACAGAGTATGGTTTTTGCTGGGTATTGAGATTTCTTTTGCAGTGACACCTTTCTATTAGGAAATTGTCAATGTATAAAGTTAAATTTCACTGAGTGTTTGGTGATCTTAAAGTGATAGTCCCATGACATTGCGCAGGGCCAAACAAGTCGATGCTACAATGTTGACTGTCCGGCTTATCACAACCAACTTCATGTGAATTTTATCTGATCACATCTAATATAAAATAATCAGATCCTATCTTATCTTAACTTGTTTCACCTTGTCTCAAGCAAAGCCTTCTGCATGTCAAGCATTACAGGGCGAGCAATAGTGCTCAAATAATTAAGCATAGTATCATCCGACAAAAAATATTGTTGATCCTGTTAGCGGACATCTAAAATCATAAGCCATCTTGTTCAAAGCTGCCTGAGCAGCTTCTGCTGAAGGATGTTGTGTGGTAGATCTTAGGCATTCCTGCTGGTTTCGTCTGAGCTGTTGGTCCCCTCAGTTCTCTTCGCAAGAGCAAGTAGTTGGTGAGAACTAGAAAACGGACTCAATAGAAGAATAAGGTCATGGCAGGTCTCTAATTTTATTCAATTTTAAACGTATTTCTTGTGGTTGCCATGTCATTCCAACTGCTGGAATGACCTATCACGAAAACAAAACCCATCGACTAAACTGACTTTCTGATGATTCATTAATAACAAGAGACACAAGAGACTGAATCGGTCTGATCTAAGAGGCTGTTTTTGGCTAGCTGAGATTGTTACATTTTAAAGTCTGCCGATAAAAATTAATGTTGAGTCATCAAATATTCGATACTGGTTCCTGAATCATAATTCAAAATAAATTGAAGACAGGTGTTTTACAATCACGCAGTGATACAATAGGACAGAAAATAGTATAGAGGAGAGAGACAAATGAGAACGAAGAATAGGTAAACCATATCAAAAGATTGACGCTTAGACTGAATAGACACTGTCTTTTGAATGCCATGTTGTTATATAAGGCGTGTAAATATATTTAAGTATACATCATAAAACATTCCTGATATCTTCAGCTGCATCCAATCATCAATGTATATCATGTGCACTGCCCCCTAATGAGATATTCCACAATTTATAACAGTTGATATGTAAGCATCAGTGGAAGCTTGAGCCCATTAGCTTTGTCGGAATCTTCAGGGTAAACAGCAGAAGCCACCTGCTTGAACACACAGCCTCAAAGGGACTCTTCTGGTTTTGGACTAATGTGGTGCTGGTGATATAGATTATTCCGTGGGTAAATATGGTTATGAGTGGTTGCTCACAGTCTGCGTATTATTCAAGGACCTCATCATGAGTTGGCCATTAATCCTACTCTTGTCGGAGGCTATTGTCAGCATTATCGGAGGCTATTGGCTTACTAGTGCAAATCTTCCATGGTTATCAGGATATCTGCCTATTATCACTCAGCACACTGCATCAATTATAACTCACTCAAGATGTTCTTTATTATCAACCACAGAATGGATACATCAGAACCTTCAAATTACATTTTGAACTCTTTGTGTACCCATTTCAACTATGAAAATGAGAATCCAAATTAGGTCCTGTTGTCTGTTTGACAAATTACTTATTCATGTCGGTTTCTCTTGTCTCACAAAATTGATGAATTCTCAATTTGTCGCAAATGTTATGACACTACCCTGAAACCCATAATTTCAGAATCAGCTGTCAAGATGTTTGCTTTGTCATGCAGAAAAATAGTGTAAAGAGATCTTAGAGATCATTACCTCATATCGAATGGGGCAAAACCCTTCTTGTGCTAGAATCGTTGCTTCCTTTTGGGAAATGGTAATGGGGTCAGGATGGTGATATCAAAGAGAATGCCACACTGTAGAAAATAATCCAGGGCAATCACTTGCTCTTACAGGCACCAACACAAAATATTACTGACTCACTGTGAAGTTAATTAACTTTGTTAATTTTTTCATCATTATAATATGTTTTAGGGTTCACAATCAATGCCTACAATGCATGTCATATGTTGAATAATTCAACTATGGAGATATTTCTGATGATATCTTTCAAAAGGAATTTTGTCCGTATATGAAAAAGATAAATGACCCAGTAAATTTGCTGTATGCCTAATGTGACGCACCACATTAAAGATTCAGCACCAGAATCCTAATATATGGCTGTGAATATGGCCATCACTTTTCAATGGTTTTCTTTAGTGTCCAGACAAACTTTGAGTTCATACTAAATTACTAATCATATTGAAGTGGAAAAATAATACCAAAAAAAAAAATTAAATTCTACTTAAAGTTGGTAACGTAGCACATAATTTACATAAGTTACACAAGCCCAATAATTCAATTGAAGTTCTCACAACAACGAGTGATGATACATGTATAGAACATTATATTAGTCTCCGTCAGGGGAAACAAATCAATCAACCAGGCGAAATCGCTGGCTGATAGGCCTGAACTTTACCTATTTCCCTAATATGTAAAGGGCACTGCCATGAAATTCGCGCAGCAATGTCATAGAACTACTGCATTATCTTCAACATTCCATGCAGAAGGCCAACGTATCTTTTTAGAGGAATGAGCAAATTGGCAGATAGATAAAATTAGATAGATAAGATCAGATCTGTAGATAAGGATATAGATAGATAGATAGATAGATAAGTAGACAGATTGCACTAAAGTCTAGACATTTTATTTTGGCAGTAAGTTTTTAGTCAATAAAAGAATCTGTGATTAAGTCTGAGGTTTAATATTTGGTTTATTAGGGTGAGTACACCATGACCAAGCATGATTTGGACTAAATTTATGTCCTCTGATCCCCAAGCTCCATCATGCAGGGACTTACAATGCTAAATTGCTGCTACTTTTCAGCAAATTTAGAGCTATTTTTAGCCTTCTGTTGTGACGTCATCAGCATTGTTGGCTCTATGACATCACTGAAACAATGGTGACGTCACAACAGCAGCAATAGAAGAAAATGGCTTCTTGAGCTGTGTTGACAGCAATGTTATTCCAATAGGATTACCTCAAAACTAGGGCTACAATATGTCAATGCTTCCAAATGTTTATGAAACTGTTTGGTCAAGGTGTCAGGAACAGGAAGAGACAAGTATTTTTGTCAAGAGTAAGGTATTTTTTTAATTATCAGCCAAAAACTTACTGCCAAAAAAAAATGACTTGACTATAAGTTGTTGATGTTACATAACCGAGATCAATAAAACCAGCTATTCAGAGGTGACTGTTTACTATTAGACTGTTACATAATTTGTTGATAGTTAGTGAAGATTATGTAACCTTAAGTGTTGTTATGATTTCTTACTTGTTGATCTATTTAAGTTATTAACATTGTATTGACATTTAATTTTGATTCACTTCTTGCAATCAGGTGTTATGGAAATAATTATTTCCAATGTTGATACACAAGTTGATTTAAATGCCTAAAATATGTCATTGGAGGTCGTTATAGGACAAGACTGAAATTTTAAATCTATTTTGGAATTATTTAACATACTTTAATTATTTACCAAACTAAACTGTGAATAAACTACTAGCTCCAGTTTTATGGCAACTACAGGCACTTCCTGTTCAGGCAGTCACTGCAGACAGGAGCACCACACAGAATGAGCTGTCCTTGTGCTAAGTGAGCTTCGCTCATGGCTGCCTTCAGCAGCCATGAGCTGCGCTCATATAAAATATGCAGGACTACATTAGATTTCCTGATGTAATTTGTACTTTGAAAGAATTCATGTCTCAGAAAAAAGTATTTGAGAACAACATGATATATGTATGACTGTTCTAAACACTATTATGCTGCAACATATATATTAAGTTGAGAAATACAGTGGAAACATTTCATCCCGAAATAAACCTAAGTAGTTGACGAAAAGCAATTTGTCAACACATCGTTAAAACTTTGTCATACCAATACAGTCTCAATATTAAGCACCTTCAGACAGATAACTTGTGATCCCAGACATTCTTGCTGAATTTGTCTGACCTGCTGCCGTTTTCAATTCCTTCACAAAAGAGGAAGCAGCAAGCAAACACTTAGAGGACTCAATCAGAACAGATTGAATCAAGCATGCTTCTGAGAAGCTGTTTGGTGACTCAGATTGTCAAATATTAAAGGCTGCCAGGTCATTATGCGATCTGAATGGGGACTTAGGAACTTAAGCTAGATGAGGTTCGGTAGATGTACTGCTTTTACCAAGGGAGGACATACAGACAGTGATACTTTTTTTTAGCCATTTCGCATTTGACGAGCAATACTGCTGAAATGATTTATCTTAAAAGCGACCCACTGACAAAAAGTAATTGCAAATAACATTGGCAGACATCTCAAAACACTTTTCCATCTTGTCGGAACCCCTCTGAGCATTTTTTTTTCTGAAAGATCCCAGACATTCCTGTTGTATTTTTCTGACCTGCTGGTCTCTTCTCAGTTCCATCTCAAAAGAGCAAGCAGCCAGCAAGCACTTACAGGATTCAATCAGAACAGATTGCATCAGGCCTGCTTTCAAGAGGCTGTTTTGTGGCTTAGATTGTCACATAGCCTAGCTATCAACTCATCCTAACCAGCCCTTAACAATTTGAGTGATATGAGGATGAAGAGATGTACTTCAGTGCGCTGGAGCTTGGAGCGCAAATATACTTTGGTAAATCTGGACAGAAATTGATATTGGAGAGACACATATTGAATGTGAAAACTGACAACATAGAACGAATGCGTTTGATGCAGCAAAATAATAATAGGTTCAATAGATAGCAAGTTTTTTATTGTATGAAATACAGTTAGGTATTGATTTTCCTGAAAAGTTACAAAAAGGGGTTTCATTTTATATGACAGAGTGATTCTAGATAATTATGTTTTACACTGGAAAATATCCCCCTAAGAACTCCAGTGGGGGAAAAATTATCAAAGTGAGGAAGAGAAAGATAGTAAAGGAGGAAGAAGAAAGGTGGAGACAGATAAAAGGCAATGGATAATTACAGAGAGAGAGAAAACGGAACGATGGTAGAGAAATCAAGTTGATTTGATGAAATATATCATGATAAACGTCAGACAGGAAAAGGGTAAGTATCAGCAAATGGCTATCAGATGGAAGGCCAGGAACTAATACTAAACACAAGCAATCAGGTTTCCAGCAAACAAAAGAACAAGGGAGACTGATTTGATTAGGAGTAGTACAGAGGCAGAATGATACATTGACGGCAGAATGACAAGACAAACAGAAAAAAAGATACATACAACAATGTTATAAAAGGAAACTCCTTGCGGTAGGAAAACATCGATTTTGAATTTATGGGGGTTCTACTTTCACTAATTTTTTTCACTTTGATCCTGAATGCTAGGAGACCAATGTTGATTGACACCCTGCTATTCACTACCCACAATTACTATTTTAAGGCAAATATTGCACTTATATGCTTTTAAAATCGAAGTCAGAAATGAATTCAGGAACATAAAAAGGGGGAACCATTTAATAATCAGGGAGGGGGCTGGAGTTTTCCTCTGCAGGAAATTATTTATTTCACAGTAAAGGCAGCCGTAATTATTTATTGTAAGCCCGAAAAGTTCCCGAATATTCATTCCTATAATCAAGCATCACCTTTTTAATAAAAATCCCCACATGAAATTAATTATTTCAAGACTGCCCAGAAAGAATTTATTTGTTTCACCAAAACTGAGCAAGAAATTATTCACACAAAAACAAACAACTCCAAGCCCCCCCTCCTTTGATAAGAAATGGTGGCCCCCTTATATGCAAAAATACAATCAGCAACCTTATTTGAGTGAATTAAAAAAAATTGCTTGGTCCTTGCTTTATGATGTGCTTTGATGCTAGGAATAAAAGAGCTACTTTAATGCTACAACGATGATCCACTTAGATCTATCTCATGACAATACGTGAAGCCCGCGGCTTGAAAATGAAGCAACAAGCTTCTGCATTCCATCCTCCAATTAACCTATTTTTGCTTCTTCACTTATTGCATAATCTATTTCAATGAGAATTTTTGTTGTTTCGCTCGTGCATGTATGCAATGAATTTTGTATGAAAACGCACACTTTTGATTGATACGGTACAATATGAAGTGCCAGAGGGGTAGCATAATAAAGATCTATGTGACGGGATTGAGTCACAAAATTAAACGCATTTGGCTGAATTTACACCAAGTATGATTAATTTTGCATTGCTCATATTTAGTGTACCAGGTACTTCGTCACCTCACAAATTGATAAATTGTGTGTTTAGATTTAAAAGAATAATGTCTCCGTGTACATTGAGTAATTCATAGCTATTTCCTTGTGCACCACATTATAATACATCAGATCGATCACATCACTATTATGACAAAAAAAAATCTGCTCGATCAAATTTCACGCACTGTACAAGAGGTGCTGATGTCCCATTCCACTTGTTAGCACAATAAAGACTAATATATTGACTATTTATTGATTTTTTCTCTATTTTATCATATCAATTTAACTCTTAATAGTTTGCATCCAAAAGAATAACATCATGAAACATCAATCTAATTACATTTTTGCGACTATCCTGTGTAATTCTACATATGCCATAATTCTAAATAGGACTATTTAAATTGTTTATAACAAACGCATGCATCCAACTTTAATATGAGTGATAAAAAGTATTGAGCATTACTTGACCGTCAAATAATTCACACTCTTGTCTGTTGTAGAATTTGCTAACAGGGAAGTTCTGCGTTACATGGAGGCGGGGGAGTAGTAGTGTGCAGGGCTGCCGATGGCTGGGTCCCAGGTTGGAACCCGTTCTAGGAAGGTCCCCTGTGGGATGGCTGTTTCAATCATTCGGCTAATTGCTGTGTACTCGTCTACCAAGTGCATAAAAATAGGATGTAAAGCCCTCATCATCCATCCGTTTGTTCATACACCGATATTACATTAAATGAGCTTGTGGCACTGACACAATGAAGTAATATTCTCTAAGGTTACCATACCTGAAAAACCATTGCATGGAGGTTGAGGCCAGATAAGTCTTATCCCCTTTTTTCCTGCATGACAAAAGGCATATCTGACAACTCATTTTAGAATTATGGGTTTCGGGTCCTGTCATCATGGTATGTCAGTGAACTCCATTTTCTCTGAATTCTGCAAATATGGGTTTTATGGCTATGCTACATTAGTGTGAAGTGAGACATATCCGTCTCACCTGACTTAACAGATGAAATAAATGAGATACCCGAATATCACTGGCTGCAGATGAATTAGCAATTCTGTCTGTACGCAATAAAGAGTAGGCTTGGGAGAAGGAAATATAATTCAGTACAGTTTCTGATGCACCAAAATATCTAATAGGCCCTTAGTACAATTGTGTGGTCAAAATCAGGCATGTTTCAATTCGATGGTAAAATGTAATTATACTAAATTGTTTTGCTTGAAATGGCAAGTGCTGATATCTCTTTTGCCATTTCATAACAAGATTGTATGCCAGGTCATGACCACAAAAACCTTGTTTTGCTCTTTTTCTGCCTGACAATAAAAAGCCTGGACTGCGTGTTTGGAAGTGTGGGTTTCAGGTTGTGCCCAGTGCCCTGGTTTGAGGACAAACATATATCATTCTCAAATGAATTCAGCTATACCAATGTTACAAAGGGCACATACCAGCAAAAGGATTTAAACCATTGTGCGATGAGTAATCTGCATGACAAAGAATCTTCCTGACAACACATTCTGGAAATATGGGTTTGGGGTTATGTTACATTCACGTCAATTGAGACATATCCATCATTCTTTTGTAGTCTCTTCTGTGTTAACAATAACAGAAATCTGCTACAGAATATTGCTTCAGATTAATTAGCAATTCTGCCTGTATACATGTGATCAAAAGTATATGTTTGGGCCAGAAGAAGAGATTCAGATAGCTTTGGATGCACTGTAATGCTACGTTTTAGGTCCGTTGTGTGTTTGGTCATCACCAGCTGGCATGTATATTTCCAAGATGACCAATGTTTTTCCATCAAAGTGTCACATTTAAAAGTGCTGATACCTATTTTTTGTTATACCATTTAAGCCCTGAAAAGCTATGGCCCAAAATGAATGATCACACCATTGTGTGCGTTATGACTAGAAAGATCTTGTCCAATTTTCTGCATGACAATATATATTCCATTACCACTCGTTTTGGAAATATGGGTTTCAGGCTTTTGCCATATTGGTATACAAACACATTCTTCCCATATGAATTCATCAATCCCACCGTCAAAAATGGTCCATAGTAGGAAGCATGCAGTTGCATATCGAGCCTTTTTTTTTTATTATGCCTCAATTGGCTTGCTTGAAAAGCCATCGAGACCCTAATTATTCATCCGAAAATGCTCTTGCCCTCTTAAAAATCACACCATTGTGTGCTAGTTGGAGACAAGGAAAACCTCATTCTATTTTTTCTGCATCACAAATGAAATTTCTTGGCAATTAATTTTAAAAAAGTGTTTAGGCTTGTGTGACAATGGTAAGTAGACAAAAGTGTTCTTCTTCCATGAAATAAACAATTCTTCTATCAAAACGGGAGCATGTATAAAAAAAGGCTTTCCCCCATTATACAAGAGGCCGTTATCTGCATGACAAAGAATCTTATTGACAATACATTCTACCAGATTCTGGAAATATGGGTTTTCGGGTTATGTTACATCACTGTCAAATGAGACATATCCATCTTTTTTGCTTTAACAGATAATAGAAAACTGCAGCCTACTATAGCGCTTCAGAACAATTAGCAATTCCGTCTGTATATGATTAAGAGTATGACATCCTGCGATCTCAACACTATGTAATGCAGCAGACAATTTGCTATAATGTGTCTTTTCTCATGTAATTTTATATGTAATGTAGACAAGAAGAGAAATCTTGTAAACGTAATGTGTAAATTTATGATTTTTTATTGTCAATTACAATGCCAAGTCAGTTTCAAACGACTTTACAATTACACTCTTGACAGGCTTGTTCAAGAATGAGTATTTCTCAACTCCCTGGGGAGTATACAGTAAGGCCGCTGTTTCCAGTGCACAAAATGCTATAACACTTTACAATTGACATCGCTGCCTATAGCTGAGTACCCATTTACACCTGGGTGGAGTGATGCAAAGAGTTTTGGAGGATCTGCTCAGTTCCTCCATGCATTGGTTGGGAGTCGAACCTACAACGTCTCAGCTACTAGATGCGCACCTTATCCACAAGGCTATAGCACCTCTTGACAGCTTTAGATGCATTGGTACATTTAATTTTAGCATATACATTACTTTGGTGTAAAGGCTTGATGAAGATGTAAGAGGAGAGCATGTGTTATAAAGATTGATTCATGTTTTTGAAACAGTCTTTGCTAAATCCAGATTCATTAGGTAACATATATCACACGAAGCCTTCCATCACATGTACAAAGCATAAATGAGAATGTTCCTTGCTTAAGTCCTGCATGTATTTCATGAATATTTTATAAAGCAATGTGTCCTTGATTTATAGAGTACAATATGATGTGTCAAAGTTGCTGCACAATGAAGATGCATGTGACAGAGACTGATACACATATCTGAAGTACTTCATTACGTGTACACATGGGATTCATTAGGTATACATGGAATATTACTGGTCATTGTCTCTATGAAAACTTACTTCCATGCAAGTTGTGTGTTTCAAGAACTTGTAAAAGCAAATTCAGTAACTTTAAATAACATCGTGCTCAATTATGATAAATCTTATCAAATTGATCAGAATGCTTCTTGCATAACTCCAAAGTGCATTCAATGAATATTCTATAAAGCACTGTACCCTTGATTGATACATTGCATTATGATATGTCAAATTAGCAGAATAATTAAGATGCGTGTGACAGAGACTGATTCACATCTCTAAGGTACTTTGTAACATGCACACAGCATTAATTTGGTATACTGAATATTACTGGTCATTTGTCGCTCTGAAAAATTATTTCTTCCACATTTATGTTAAAATTCTAGGTGATTAGCTGCAAATGACATAGATAGAAAATTCACTAAGTAATATAGATGTACTTTCTTTCAAGGCATTAAGCTGAATTTATCAGGCAACAGCAAAATACTTAAAAGGAAATAAATGTGCAAACATGTCCCAAATATATTTAGCTATTTTAGTTGATGCGAATATCACAGCTTGACAAATACCACAAATTGTTCAATAACAGGTGCAAAGACAAGACCTGAACATTTAGTGAAATGTAAACACAGGACTTCATCACACACTTCAAAAAATCTATAATTTCACCTGCTTACTTTGTCACAGTCTGGACTTGTTCAAACAGAAGCTTACATAAATCAACTACTCACAACAGCTGCACAATTATTCTTTGTGTTCAACATTTTCGCCATTTGTATTCTCTCATTTGAAGTTAATACATCAGAATTATACACATGCAATGCAGGAGCAACTGAACTGAACTTTTATTATTCTCTCAATAATTTTATGTTGCCATAAATCTTGGATAAAAATGTCTCTATCTCTTCAGTTAAAAAATGTCTCTCATCTATTTATCGAAAAAAACTTGTTGACTTATGACATGATCATTGAACTTGAACAAGATTAGAGAGATCATTTCTCGCTTTCAGAGTACTCAATACTGCATAATGGTATTCATCTTCAGAATATCCCTAATACTTTTACAATGTTTTTATGAAATGTTAAAAAAAAGAAATAGTCTGGTATAATCCATACTGCACTGAGCATATATATGAAGTTTGACCTTCTAATATGTGACTAAACATGGAATATAGAGTACAAAATTGTCCCAAGATGGTGCCCCCAACTTTACAGTGTCCTAGTATTTTTGTGAACTTCCTTTCTTTTGCACTCTTTAATGGTTTAGTGAATTAGCACAGCCTTCCACTACTCGGCTGCCAAAATTACATCTCATCTAACTGAAGTTGTCAGAAGACTGTTTAGATCACTTGATGTCCCGGCAGCCTTTAATATGTGACAATCTCAGCCACAAAACAGCCTCTCCAAATTGGGCCTGATTCAATCTGTTCTTATTGAATCCTCTAAGTGCTTGCTTGCTGCTTGCTCTTTTGAGAAAGAATTGAGAAGGAGCCAGCAGGTCAGACAAAAACCGGCAGAAATGCCTGAGATCTTTCACGTAAAATTGTTCAGAAGCTGCGCTGAGAGCCTCTAACAGGATGGCAAAGTGTTTTGAGATGTCTGGCAATTGGTTTTTGTTTGTGTTCTTCGTTTTTATGATAGATCTTTTCAGCAGCAATCCAACAGCTGAGATCATATAATTGCTAAATGAAGCATCGCCTTTACAAGTATGAATTGAAATTAGAATTATTTCACAACACAGGCAGACAGAATCTGATAGATACAGTAAGTGCTGCCATCTAAACCCACTTCTGGGCACTCAAGTGGGTTGATTGATAAGATTGGAGATATTCCTGTAGGCTTTCATCAATGTACACCAAAAAACAATATTGTTCCAACAGAGATGAATATGTATATCAGCCGATTACACATTAAAAATGGAAAACTTGTCAATCTTTGATATTTATAATCTCATGTGTTCTGTTCATATTTGGTGTAGCATTTGAATTTAAACATTGAGTAAACAGTAACTTTATATTGTTGGCATTGAAAATACTGGCTGAACCCTCCTTATTTTAAAAACATAGAACATCACGATGATAATATCATTCTTCACATAGGTTTATCTGATACCAATTTTAGACCGGCTAAATATCACTAGCACTGTCCAGCATAATATCAAATTGCCCCAGCCTTCATTATTGGGTTGAGGCAATTGCATGCTACACAAATTGAATATTTCTTGCCCTCAAGATTAATATCCAGATAGCTTTCTGGGACTTCTGCAATATGTCATGTGTGTCAAAATGACGCATGGCTTGTAGATATGACACACGACAGTGTCAATCTGTCATGCTCAATGAATTGCTGACACAAAGTACATTAAGAGAGAGTATTACACAGTTCAAACATGCAAGACTTTCATGTCTAAAGAAGATGGAATATTGATGCAGAATGAAAAAAGTTTTATATGGAACCTTTAAACTAGTATAGATAAGGAACCCTAAAAGGTTCATTACTCAACTTTAAAAAAGGTTCCAACAGCATCAAAAAACAACAACATTTCGATAATCCAGCTGCATTAAATTCCTACAATGGAAACCCTTTCTCTCAATTTGGGAGCATAGGGTCCTATCATAGGGCCTTCCACAAGTATTGAACCTTTAAAAAAATTTAGAATATTTTCAGCTTTGGGTTTGTTATATATACAATCAAAAACCTTTCGCGTTAAGAATGTATAGACGCTTCACAGCCATTTTTTACTTGGATCCAAATGAATCTCAGAACTCACTGGCAACATGCAGTTTTTCACTATTTCAATCAAATTAGCTGGTCTTTTATCAAGCAGAAAATGTCAGTAAAACCTGATGCTGCAGAGGTCAGACAGGGTTAATATGTAATGCTCTATGAATTGATGACACAGTGTACATTAAGAGAGTGTGTTCAAGCATGCAAGACTTGCAAATCTCAAGAAGATTAAGTGTTGACTTGGGATAAAAGTTGAGATGCCATCTTTAGATGTTTCACTGCTATTTCTTATTTCTTTTTTGAAAGCAAAGTAAACAAAATGTTCATAAACAACATCTCAGCACACAGGCATGATGTAGCATTTCAGTACAGTAATCAGTCATATCAGCTAATCTTCTGCCAAGCAAGAGTTGTCAGTAAAAAAATTTACTCACAAGCAAAACAGTGTCAATATGTCGTGCTCTATGAATTGATGACTCAGAGTACATTAAGAGAGTGTGACATAGGTTCAAGCATGCAAGACTTGTATGTCTCAAGAAGATGAAGTGTTGACTTGGGATAAAAGTTTAGGTGCCCATCTTTTGATGTGTCACCGTCATTTCTTATTTGGTATTTGAACGTTAAATGAACAAAATGTTCATAAGCCAAATCTCAGGGCTCAGTAATGGAGGATCTACTCAGTTCACCTCTTGACAGCTTCAGATGCATTGGTATATTTCACATAAGCAGATACTTTACTTCAGTGTAATGGCTTGATGAAGATGTAAGAGGAGAGAATGTGTTATAAAGATTTATTCATGTTTTTGAAACAGTCTAAGCTAAATCCTGACTCATTATGTAACATATATCACACGAAGCATTCCATCATATGTACGAAATATAAATGAAAATGTTCCTTGCTTAAGTCCTGCATTTATTCAATGAATATTTCATAAAGCAATGTGTCCTTGATTTATTGAGACAATATGATGTGTCAAAGTTGCTGCACAATGAAGATGCATGTGACAGAGACTGATTCACATATCTGAAGTACTTCGTAACATGTACAAATGGGACTCATTAGGCACAGGCACACTCCTGTATTAGTCAATTGATACTAAGTTATTTCTGACAGACTGTACAGTCAGTCCAGGAGAGTGCCTGTGCATTAGGTACACTGAATATTATGGGTCATTGTCGTTATGAACACTTACTTCTTTGCAAGTTGTATGTGTCACAAGCTTATAAAAGTAAATTGAGTAACAGTAAATAAGATCTTCCTCAACTTTGATAACTCTTATCACATTGATCAGAATGCTTCTTGCATAACTTCAATAAGCGGCCAAATAATATTTTATAAAGAAACGTTTCTTTGATTGACATATTGCATTGTGATGTGTCAAAGTTGCCACAAGATGAAGAAGCATATGAAAGAGACTGATTCACATATCTGAAGTACTTCGTAACATGTACACATGGGATTCATTAGGTACAATGAAGATTACTGGTCATTGTCATTTTGCAATACTTGCAAGTTGTATGTTAAAAAGCTTATGAAAGCAAATTGAGTAATTGAAAATAAGATCATGCTCAGTTTCGATAATTTTAGTTACATTATTGATAATGATTCTTGCTATCTCCTGCATATATGCAATAAATATTTTATAAAGCAATGTGCCCTAGATTGATATATTGCATAATGGGATGTCAAATTTACAGAATAATTAAGATTATGTAACATAGTCTGATTCACACATGTTAGGTACTTCGCACCATGTACACATGGGATTCATCAGGTATAGGCCTACTGAATATTACTGGTCATTTGTCGCTCTGAAAAATTATTTCTTCCACATTCATGAAAAAATTCTAGGTGATTAGCTGCAAATGATATAGATAGAAAATTCACTAAGTAATATAGATGTACTTTTTTCAAGGCATTAAGCTTAATTTACTAGGCAACAGCCAAATACTAAAAAGGAAATAAATGTGCAAACATGTTCAAAATATATTTGGCTATTTTGGGAATATTACAGGTCGACAAAACCACAACTTGTTCAATTACAGGTGCAAAGACAAGACCAGAACATTTTGTGAAAAGTAAACACAGGACTTCAACACACACTTCAAAAAATCTATAATTTCACCTGCTTACTTTGTCACAGGCTGAACTTGTTCAAACAGAAGCTTACATAAATAAACTGCTCACAACAGCTGCACAATTATTCTTTGTGTTCAACATTTTTCGCCATTTGTATTCTCTCATTTGAAGTTAATCCATCAGAATTATACACATGCAATGCAAGAGCAACTGAACTGAACTTTTATTATTCTCTCAATAATTTTATGTTGCCATAAATCTTGGATAAAAATGTCTCTATCTCTTCATTTAAAAAAAATGTGTTGTATGTTTTTCTTTTCATATGTCTCTTATCTATTTATCGAAAAAAACTTGTTGACTTATGACATGATCATTGAAATTGAACAAGATTAGAGAGATCATTTCTCGCTTTCAGAGTACTCAATACTGCATTTTGATATTCATCTTCAGAATATCCCTAATACTTTTGTAATGTTTCTATGAAATGTTTGATAAAAAAAGAAATAGTCTGGTATAATCGATAGCGCACTGAGCATATATATGAAGTTTGACCTTCTAATATGTGACTAAACATGGAATATAGTGTACGAAATTGTCCAAGATGGTGCCCCCAACTTTACTGTGTCCTTGTATTGTTGTGAACTTCCTTGCTTTTGCACTCTTTAATGGTTTAGTGAATCAGAATTAGCACAGCCTTCCACTCCTCGGCTGCCAAAATTACATCTCATCTAACTGAAGTTGTCAGAAGACTGTTTAGAGCACTTGATGTCCCGGCAGCCTTTAATACTTGACAATCTCAGCCACAAAACAGCCTCTCGAAATTGGGCATGATTCAATCTGTTCTTATTGAATCCTTTAAGTGCTTGCCTGCTGCTTGCTCTTTTGAGAAAGAAATGAGAAGGGGGCCAGCGGGTCAGACAAAAACCAGCAGGAATGCTTGAGATCTTTCACACAAAATCTTTCAGAAGCTGTGCTGAGAGGCTCTAACAGGATGGCAAAGTGTTTTGAGATGTCTGCCAATTGCTTTTTGTTTGTGATCTTCGTTTTTATGAGAGATCTTTTCAGCAGTAATACCATAGCTGGGATTATGGATAACGCAAGAATTGTCTCTACAAGTATGAATTGAAATTGGAATTATTTCGCAACA
Organism: Platynereis dumerilii; assembly: GCA_026936325.1. Lineage (NCBI taxonomy): Eukaryota > Metazoa > Annelida > Polychaeta > Phyllodocida > Nereididae > Platynereis > Platynereis dumerilii. The sequence goes on from JAPTHN010000004.1 coordinate 16,300,701, forward strand.
CAGACAGGCAGATAGATGGTACATGTAAGTGCAGCCCTCTAAACCCAGTCCTGGGTACTAATGAGGGTTGACTGCTGAGATGTGAGAGAGAGCTTGAATCCTCAACATGTCACAAATTAACCCTTCGCGGGGGATATTTTACTTGTCCACCACAGATGCTGATACCAGGGGCTGCCAGTTGAACATCTTGTCCAAACGACATCCAGCTGGGATTCTGCTTTTGAAAGTCAACTGTGGTTCACCACCCATTGGTTCAAAGATGGATTATACTGTCCAGCATAATGTCAAATTGCCCCAAGCCTCCACTATTGGGTCGGGGCAATTGCATGCTACACAAATTGAATATTTCTTGCCAACAAGATTAATATCCAGACAGCATTCTGGAACTCCTGCAATAAATCATGTGTGTCAAAATGATGCATGGTTTGTAGATATGACACAAGCCAGTGTCAATATGTCATGTCCAATGAATTGATGACACAGAGTACATTAAGAGAGTATGACAAGGTTCAAGCATGCAAGACACCTATGTCTCTAGAAGATGGAATGTTGATACAGAAAGAAAGAAGAGGCGCCATTTATAGACGTTTCACCATCATTTTCTATTTGGATCCAAATTAATTTCAGAACGTACAAGAAACATGCAGTTTTTCACTATTTCAATCATATTATCTTCTACTCATCAGAAACTGTCAGTAAAACTTGATACTTCACAGGGTAGACAGTGTCAGTGTGTCATGCTCTATGAATTGATGACACAGAGTACATTAAGAGAGTCTGACATAGGTTTGAGAATGCAAGACAGGCAAATCTCAAGAAGATGAAGTGTTGATGTTGGATAAAAGTTGAGGTGCTGCAATTTCTTATTTGGTTTTTGAGCGTGAAGAGAACAAAATGTTCATAAACAACATCTCAGGACTCGGGCATGATGTGATGTTTCAGTACAGTAATCAATCATATCAGCTAATCTTCTGCCAAGCAGGAGCTGTCAGTAAAAAAAAACACTCACATGCAAGACATTGTCAATACGTCGTGCTCTATGAATTGATGACACCAAGTACATTAAGAGAGTGTGACATAGGTTCAAGCATGCAAGACTTGCAAATCTCAAGAAGATGGAGTGTCGACTTGGGATAAAAGTTGAGGTGCCATCTTTAGATGTTTCACTGCAATTTCTTATTGGTTTTTGAGCGCGAAGTATATAAAATGTTCATAAACAACATCTCAGCATGGAGGCATGATCTAGCGTTTTAGTACAGTAATCATTCATATCAACTAATCTTCTGCCAAGCAAGAGCTGTCAGTAAAAAAAATATACTCACAAGCAAGACAGTGTCAATACGGCGTGCTTTATGAATTGATGGCACAGAGTACATTAAGAGAGTGTGATAGATAGATATATAGATATGGTAAGTGCAGCCCTCTACGCCCAGTTCTGGTTCAAGCATGCAAGACTTGCAAATCTCAAGAAGATGAAGTGTTTGCTTGGGATAAAAGTTTAGGTGCCATCTTTAGATAGTCACCATCATTTCTTATTTGGTATTTGAACGTTAAGTGAACAAAATGTTCATAAACCACATCTCAGGGCTCAGTGATGGAGGATCTACTCAGTTTTTCCATGCCATGGTTGGGAGTTGAACCTGCCACATCTCAGCTACTAGACGTGCACCTTATCCACAAGGCCATAGCACCTCTTGACAGCTTCAGATGTGTAGTTACATTTCACATAAGCAGATACTTTACTTCAGTGTACTGGTTTAATGAATATCAAAGAGGAGAGTATGTGTGATAAAGATTGATTCATGTTTTTGAATCAGTCTTTGCTAAATCCAGATTCATTAGGTAACATATATCACACAAAGCATTCCATCATATGTACGAAATATAAATGAGAATGTTCCTTGCTTAAGTCCTGCATGTATTTAATGAATATTTTATAAAGCAAAGTGTCCTTGATTTATTGAGTACAATATGATGTGTCAAAGTTGCTGCACAATGAAGATGCATGTGACAGAGACTGATTCACATATCTGAAGTACTTCGTAACATGTACACATGGGATTCATTAGGTATACATTGAATATTACTGGTCATTGTCACTTTGTAAACATACCTCTGCACGAATTGTATGTTTTCAGAACTTGTAAAAGCAAATTCAGTAACTTTAAATAACATCGTGCTCAATTTTGATAACTCTTATCACATTGATCAGAATGCTTCTTGCATAACTCCAACATGCATTCAATGAAAGATTTATAAAGAGCAATGTGCCCTTGATTTATATACACGTATTGCATTTTGATAAGTCAAAGTCGCAGAATAATAAGGATGCATGTGACAGAGACTGATTCACATATCTAAGGTACTTTGTTACATGTAGGCCTACACAGCATTCATTGGGTATACCGAATACAACTATGCATTTTTCACTTGGACAAAATTAATTATTTCTCGGATATTTGTGCTTTGAAAGCAGTGTGAGTAGTTGCGAATGATACCGATAAAAAATTCACTTATTCTTATAGGTGTACCTTTTTAGGGCAATGCGCTGAATTTACAAGTCAAAAGTAAAATACATTAAGGAAACAAACGTACATGTTAAAAATAAATTTTGCTATTTCAGTTGATGCGAATATCACAAGTTGACAAATACAGTAAATTGTTCAATGACAGGTGCAAAGACAAGACCTGAACATTTTGTCAAATGTAAACACAGGACTTCATCACACACTTCAAAAAATCTGTAATTTCACCTGCTTACTTTGTCACAGCTTGAACCTTTTCAAACAGAAGATTACATAAACCAACTGCTCACAACAGCTGCATAATTATTCTTTGTGTTCAATATTTTTCACCATTTATATTCTCTAATTTGAAGTTAATGCATCAGAATAATACATTTGGAATACAGGAGCAACTGAACTGAACGTTTATTATCTCTCAATATATTGCCATAAACCTTGGATATTTTTCTTTTTAAAATATGTCTCTATCTCTTCATTAAGAAATAATGAGTTGTATATTTTTCTTTTCATACGTCTCCATCTCTTCATTAAAAAAAACTTGTTGTATATTTTTCTTTTAATATGTCTCCATTTCGTCATTGAAAAAACTTGTCGACTTATGACATGATCATTGAACTTGAAAAAGCTATACAGATAGTTTCTCGCCTTCAGAGTATTTGAGTCTGCATTTTCGCATACATCCTTTCCAAAATAATAATATAATTTTATAATGTTGCTTTGAAATGTTGATAACAAACAGAGAAATAGTCTGGGACACTTAAAACTGCAGTGAACATTTACATGTATATACCAAGTTGACCTTCTTTTATAAATATTTAATTAAACATGGCATATAGAGCACAACATGCTCCAAGATAGTGCTCACAAATCTGCAGTGCATGTCATAGCATTTTTGTAAACTTCCATGCTTCTGCACTCGTTAACGGTTATTAGTGAATAAGTACAGCCTTCCGAACTTCAGCTGTCAAAATTACATCTCATCTAACTGAAGTTGTCAGAAGACTGTTTAGATCACTTTATGGTTCGGCAGCCTTTAATATGTGACAATCTCAGGCACAAAACAGCCTCTCCAAATTGGGCCTGATTCAATCTGTTCTTATTGAATCCTCTAAGTGCTTGCTTGCTGCTTGCTCTTTTGAGAAAGAAATGAGAAGGGGCCAGCGGGTCAGACAAAAACCAGCAGGAATGCCTGAGATCTTTCACACAAAATCTTTCAGAAGCTGCGCTGAGAGGCTCTAACAGGATGGCAAAGTGTTTTGAGATGTCTGCCAATTGCTTTTTGTTTGTGAGTTTCGTTTTTATGACAGATCTTTTCAGCAGCAATACCATAGCTGGGATTATGGATAAAGCAAGAATTGTCTTTACAAGTATGAATTGAATATTAAAATTATTTCACAACACAGACAGATTGATAGATACGGTAAGTGCTGCCCTCTAAACCCAGTTCTGGGCTCTCATGAGGGATAATTGATGACTTGGGAGAGAGAGTGGGAGTCGTCAACATGTCACATATTAACCATTTGCGGTGGATTTTTTACTTGTCCAGCACATATGCTGATATCTGGGGCTACCAGTTAACATCTTATGTAAACGACATCAAGGCGAGATTTTGCTTTTGAAAGTCAACTGTGGTTCACCACCCATCGGTTCAAAGATGGATTATCATACAATTCATCTCTACACTACAGGACTAAAATCAAATAACTAACAAGAGGTTGTGCTTTTGACAATGAATATTTAACTTTGTATATTCTGAAGAAAACAAGAGCAGCCCATATTAAGGTACAAAATGCACATGTACATAATTATGTCAGTCTCAGGCCATTGGCAGATGCAGGCATTTTTCAAAACGGTACATAAAATCTCAGTGGTCTAGGGCGGCCCGTGCTCCCTAGGACCCCAACTGGATCTGCCACTGCAAGCTTGTTACTGATTTCTGCTTTCATTTTGGATGAACACCAAAAAATGAAACTAAATAATATGACATGGTTTACTTCATAAAAGACCTTCTATTTTGTCTAATGACATTGGACAGCACCAATAAGTACAATAAGCAGATAACAGCTGACAGTCAAGCCATTTGGATATATCATCTATGGATAGACTATAATTTCGTAGCATCTGAATACACTAACTACAACAGAAGACCATTCAATTATAAATAACCAGCATTTTTCAAGTCGCACATAAACGTATTAAGGTTCTATTTATCATTCCAACAGATGCATAAGCACAATAGTCAAAATAATATAACATTTGTAAATGCAAAAACAGGATTGTTATTATCGTTTTCATAGCCACGTGTTTTTCAAGTTTGCAATTCGCTTCATTGCAAAACTATGGTGTCAGAGATTAAGTTAATAATTTTGTTTATTACAAGCACAGATTTCAGGAAACTGACAAAGTGCAGTGACACATGGATGATGTAGGTTTCATAATGCACTGTAACTGAACCAAACAGACAACTTAGCCTCAAAGGAGAGTTGCAATTACTGACAAAAAATGTTGTTTTAAAGTGTGATGACTGGTGTCCTGTGAAAAACAGCAACACAATTTTGTTTTGAAAACAAAGAGGTGCAACACTCAGCTTAGACATGTGTTGTTTGTTGTGGTTGTACACAAATAGTAACATTGCCTGACAGTTTTAAATTCCTTTGTAATTAACTGTGATGTCAAACTCTGAACTGATATGTCACAGATTGAAGATCAGACCAATCACATTGACAGATACCCGATGATGTCACGGTTTATCTGCAAAACGAAGTTTTCAAAAAACACATAGCTATGAAAACGATAATAAATAAAGTCAATTGGCAAACATTTATAAAATCCAGCTGCTTTCACAGGATTAATACTGCACAGCTGAGGTTGTTCCAACAGAGATTAATATGTACATCAACCGAATACAAATTAAAAATCATACACATGCCAATCTGTGATATTTTTAAGCCTTCAGGTGTTCTGTTCAAATTTGGTATAGCATTTGATTTTTTCAAAATTTTAATTGTGTAAACTATAACTTTATATTACTGGCATCGAATATACTGACTTATCCGTCCTTACTCCAAAAACATAGAATATCATGATACCATTCTACACATAGGTTTATTGATGTCAATGTTAGACAGGCTAAATGTCAAAATAGAAGCACTGTCCAGCATCATGTCAAATTGCCTCCAGACAGCCTTCTTTATTGGGTCGAGGCAATAGCATGCTACACAAATTGAATATTTCTTGCCCACAAGATTAATATCCAGATAGCTTTCTGGGACTTCTGCAATAAATCATGTGAGTCAAAATGATGTATGGTTTGTAGATATGACACAAGACAGTGTCAATATGTCATGCTCAATGAATTGATGACACAAAGTACATTAAGAGAGTATGACACAGTTCAAGGATGCAAGACACCCATGTCTCAAGAAGTAGGAATGTTTATGCAAGATGGAATACGAAGTGCCTTTTATAGACATTTCACCATCATTTTTCATTTGGATCCAAATGAATCTCAGATCAAACTTACTGGCAACATCCTGTTTTTCACTAGTTCAATAAGATTAGCTACATAGTCTACTATCAAGCAGAAAATGTCAGTAAAACGTGGAAATTTGGTTTTTCAAAAAACCATTTTCCATCTAAAAAAAACAGTTTTGTCCCGAAATTTGTGTACACTGAGAAATAGTCTGTCATAATTGATACTGCGCAAAGCATATATACATACATGTATAAAACAAGTTGACCTTCTTATATCTGACTGAACATGGAATATACAGTGCAACATTTTCCAAAATGGATTACAAGGGGAATACTAACGTCACTAAAAGCAAAAGACCAACTGCACTCCAAAATAAGAAAAACCACTAATCCGGACTGTCTCAACATCTTGAAAAAACGATATGTAATGACAAAGAAAATATATGATAAAACTATAAAACAAGCAAAAAATATATACTGGAATAACAAGTTCAATGAATGCAAACTTGATATCAAAGAGACATGGAAAAATATTAACAATTTACAAAAAACCAAGACAAACAAATCAGATTTCCCTAAAATATTTGATGTGAATAATAAAAAATTATCAAACCCAACTTGCATTGCAAATCAATTCAACAGATATTATGTCAATGTTGGCCCCGACTTGGCAAATAAAGTACCCCAAACACAAACACATGCTTCAAACTTACTCCCCCCTCTAAATATAACACAAAGCTTTTATTTTGAACCTGTCACTTGCACAGAGATATCAAATATAATAAAAAGAATGAAACCAAAAACCAGCAGTGGCCATGATGACATTAGCCCCAAATTTATCAAATCATGTTCTGAACATGTTATTGTCCCTCACCTAACTTACATTGCGAATTTATCTATACAGCAAGGTATCTTTCCTGACGATATGAAAGTGTCTAAAGTCACTCCAATTTTCAAATCAGGAGATAAGACCATATTCAAGAATTATCGACCAATATCAATACTGCCCTCATTCTCAAAAATTCTTGAAAAACTAGCTTATAACAGACTTTACAAGTTTCTATCCAAACATAGAATGCTGTCACCTTCGCAATTTGGTTTTCGACAGAACTTATCCACTGAAACAGCAATACTTGAAATGCAAGATAGAATAATAAGATCATTGGAAAGTAAATTATGGTGTATTGGAATTTTCCTAGATCTATCAAAGGCTTTTGATTCTCTCGACCTTTCAATACTTATCCAAAAACTTGAACACTATGGAGTAAGAGGACTGCCCCTACAATGGTTTAAAAGCTACTTAGACAATAGGCAACAATTTGTAAAATTTTGCGATGTAACGTCAAATAAAAAGTCAATTTCTTTCGGGGTTCCCCAAGGCTCTATCCTTGGACCCCTTCTTTTTCTAATATATATAAATGACCTACCTTCAAACACCGATAACTCAGAAACGATCATTTTTGCAGATGATACTAACCTTCTATATTCATCTACCTCTCTCAGCCTCCTATCTTCACAAATAAATAACTCATTAGACAAAGTTTCAGATTGGTTTTCCGCAAATAGATTATCACTTAATATTGACAAAACCAACTATGTAGTTTTCACTCGACCACGACAAACAATAGAAAATGATCCCAACATAATGATAAACAATGTTAACATAAAGAAAGTAAATTCAACTAAATTTCTAGGAGTTTATATGGATGAAAAATTAGGGTGGAATGTTCATCTGAGCTTAAAAGCAAACCAAGTTGCGAAGATTAACGGTATCCTATGCAAACTTAAACACAGTTTACCATCCCATGTCCTTAAAGTAATTTTCCAGTCATTGCTCCAACCTCACATTGAATATGGTATTACTGCTTGGGGAAATGCGAAATGTCCCGAAATAAAACGACTAAAGATACTTCAGAAAAAAGCCATCAGACAGGTCACGAAAAGTAAATACAACAGCCACACAAGCCCGATTTTTAAAAAACTCAACCTACTAACAATTGATGACTTGTTTCTCTTAAATTGTTGCAAATTGTGTTATAAATTCTTTCATTCCGGTCTTCCCTCTTACCTCCAATCTCTGTTACAGGTGGTAGGGAATATACATCTCCATAATACAAGACACCAAGATTTACTATATGTTAGGAATATTTTCTCTGAACTCGGAAAGCAGTCCTTCAATTATAAAATAGCACAGGCCTGGAACAGGTTACCAAGGACACAAAAAGAATATTTATCGGTGTCGATTTACACATTTTCAAGAAAAGTGAAACAGTACCTGGTGTCTGAGTACCCACTAGTTTGCACAACAGCCAACTGTTATGTCTGTCAGAACACATAACCATCATCAGTCATTATACTCATTATCATTATCATTATCATTAGCTCATATTTTCTTCCTTGGGATTGGGAATGGGAAGGGATGGGGATTTAATTTAATGTTGGTTAACTTTTGAATAAAATGCTTTTCTTCATAAACATATGTATGACTAATGAATAATAGTGGGTAGGTCGATTACAGCATGAAAATGCTAGTGACTGTCCCCACGAGGTAGAATGTTCTGTTTGTATTAATGTTCTGTTCCTCATGTATGTAACAAATTAGCTCTATATAACTGTTACCATTATAACTTGTCATGATATCTGTACATACATGTGTAAATTCTCAAAATTCTCAAATAAATTCAATTCAATTCAATTCAACCTTTGCAGTGCATGTCCTAGCATTTTTGTGACTTCCATGCTTTGCACTCTTTAGCGGTTAGTGTATAAGTGCGGCCTTCCACTCCTCGGTTGCCAAAATTACATCTCATCTAACTGAAGTTGTCAGAAGACTGTTTAGATCACTTGATGTCCCGGCAGCCTTTAATATGTGACAATCTCACCACAAAACAGCCTCTCGAAATTGGGCGTGATTCAATCTGTTCTTATTGAATCCTCTAAGTGCTTGCTTGCTGCTTGCTCTTTTGAGAAAGAATTGAGAAGGAGCCAGCAGGTCAGACAAAAACCAGCAGGAATGCCTGAGATCTTTCACACAAAATCTTTCAGAAGCTGTGCTGAGAGGCTCTAACAGGATGGGAAAGTGTTTTGAGATGTCTGCCAATTGGTTTTTCTTGGTGGGTTTCGTTTTTATGATAGATCTTTTCAGCAGCAATCCAACAGCTGAGATCATATAATTGCTAAATGAAGCATCGCCTTTACAAGTATGAATTGAAATTAGAATTATTTCACAACACAGGCAGACAGATAAATAATATGGTAAGTGCAGCCCTCTAAACCCAGTTCTGGGCACTCATGAGGGTTGACTGATGAGATGTGAGAGAGAGCTTGAATCCTCAACATGTCACAAATGAACCCTTTGCAGAGGATATTTTACTTGTCCAGCACAGATGCTGATTGCAGGGGCTGCCAGTTTAACATCTTGTCCAAACCACATCCTTGCAGCCGAGATTTTGCTTTTGAAAACCCACTTTGGTTCCCCACCCATCAGTTTCAAAGGTGGGTTAGCATATACAATTCATCACTACGTTAAAGGACTAAAATCAAATAGCTAACAAGAAGTGGTTTTGTTAACATTAAGATTTATATTTTGATATTCTGAAGAAAATAAAAGCAGCTATTAAAGTCTTACATAACCGCACCTGCTTTTTATTTGTCATTCTTACATTTGTACAAGCAAAAATAGTCAAACTAAACAGATGAAAATGCAAAAGCAGGATTGTTAAATAAAGCAAAGGCAAACATTTATTTGAAATCTATAGTTGACACTGCTTTCACAGAATTAATTCTGCACAGCTGCGATTGTTCAAATATAAATTAATATGTATATCAACTGCATACACATTAAAAATCATACACACACCAATCTGTAATATTTAGAAGCCTTCAAGTGTTCTGTTCATATTTGGTGTAGCATTTGAATTTAAACATTGAGTAAACAGTAACTTTATATTGTTGGCATTGAAAATACTGGCTGAACCCTCCTTATTTTAATGTTAGATAGGCTAAATATCAATAGCACTGTCCATGGATAATTTTAAATTGCCCACAGCCTTCTTTATTGGGTCGAGGCAATAGCATGCTACACAAATTGAATATTTCTTGCCCACAAGATTAATATCCAGATAGCTTTCTGGGACTTCTGCAATAAATCATGTGAGTCAAAATGATGTATGGTTTGTAGATATGACACAAGACAGTGTCAATATGTCATGCTCAATGAATTGATGACACAAAGTACATTAAGAGAGTATGACACAGTTCAAGGATGCAAGACACCTATGTCTCTAGAAGATGGAATGTTGATACAGAAAGAAAGAAGAGGCACCTTTTATAGACATTTCACCATCATTTTTCATTTGGATCCAAATGAATCTCAGAACTTACAGACAAAAGTGCAGTTTTTCACAATTTCAATCACATTAGCTAATCTTCTATCAAGCAGAAACTGTCAGTGAAAACTGATACTTCACAGGTCAGACAGTGTCAGTGTGTCATGCTCTGTGAATTGATGACACCAAGTACATTAAGGGAGTGTGACATAGGTTCGAGAACGCAAGACAGGCAAATTTCAAGGAGATGAAGTGTTGATGTTGGATAAAAGTTGAGGTGCTGGAATTTCTTATTTGGTTTTGATATTTGAGCGTGCAGAGAACAAAATTTTCATAAACAACATCTCAGGACTCAGGCGTGATGTAGCGTTTAAGTACAGTAATCAATCATATTAGCTTCTTCCAAGCAAGAGCCGTCAGTAAAAACTAATAATCTCTAGCAAAACAGTGTCAATATGTCATGCTCTATGAATTGATGACCATAAGTAAATTAAGACTGTATGGCATAGGTTTGAGTATGTGAGACCCAAATAAATTGAGAAAGGACTAATCATATAGTTGTCACTTCCATTGCTTATTTGGCCTTTGGAAAAGAAGTGAACAAATGTTCAGTAGCATAGCTAGAGGAGTAAGGCAATAAATAGCAACATAGCAGTACAGAATTCATCTTCGTCAAGCAAAACCTGGTAATAAAGTCTGATAAAGAATACAAAGAACACACTTTTCCTTGGTCAAATCTAAATGATTTATTATTTGTCATCAGATGGCTTGTAAACTAGTAAGTTTCAACTGCAACACAAGAGTGAAAAATCTGGTCAATGCATCTTGCATCAAATCTCATAATATTATACACGTGCAACATCGCATAAAAAATCTTTTGGCCGTAATTTACTATTCGGTCGCCTTTAATAACCCAATTCTGTCTTAATATACCACCGTTTGTTTGTGTTTCACAGCCAAACGCAGTACTTTTACCCAATACAAGCCCATCTAACTGAATACCCTGTTTCGATCACTTGATGGCTGTGCAGCCTTCAATAAGTGACAATCTCAACCACGAAACAGCCTCTCAAATTTGGCTTGATTCAATCTGTTCTTATTGAATCCTCTAAGTGCTTGTTCTTTTAGGAAAGACGTGAGAAGGGACCAGCAGGTCAGACAAAAACAGCAGGAATGTCTGGGATCAATCAGAAAAAATTGTTTATATCTTCTCAGAGAGGCTTCGACAAGATGGTAAAGTGTTCTGAGATGTCTGCAGATGGTATTGGCAATTGTTTTTTGTCAGAGGTTCTTGCTTTAAGATAAATAATTCCTGCAGTAGTGCACAGCAGGTATGAAGTTACTAATGAAGAATTTCTCGACAACAGATCAGTGTCATTGAAATATTAAAATAAGAACAGATGGATTAGTATAAATTTGTCACAACCGCTCTGAAGACCCTGATCCCCCCCCCCCCCCCAGAAAGTGTATATCTAACAGTATTGCTGCTGTTGAAGACATTAATTCTTCATTTGACATTCTGTGGTAAAGGGATGATGCTCAACTAGACAGCGATATACCAATGGACAACAGTGCTCTCTGGCAAACTTCAATATTCTACCATATAATATGATCATTGGTTCGTGGTAATTGCATGTTTCACAAATTGAATATTTCTCTCTGGATTAATGTCCAGACTCCAGAGAGTTTTCTGTGACTTCTGCCATGAATCACATGCATCAAAATGACACTTGGCCCACAGATATGTCACACTACAATGTCAATATGTTATGCCCTATGAATTGATGACACAAAGTACATTAAGAGAGTGTGACATAGGTTCCAGCATGCAAGACTTCCCAGCCTCACAAAGGTGGAGTGTTGAGAGAGCATAGAAGAAGAGGCGCTATCTGCGGTTGCAAAACCATCATTATTAGCTGATAAGGTTAAGCCTCATATGATTTTCCAGAGATAGCAAAGGCTAGATTTTAAATGATGAGCCACTTCTATGTGTCAGATAAAGAATTACGAACTTCCACAATTCCATAATAACGAACTCATCAATATACTACCCAAAGGCCTGAAAACTATAAAGTCTCAATTTGCAAAATCAGACGAAGGCATCCAATCCAGTAACACCAGTACCACTTCAAAAAGCACTTAGGGACAATCTACTACTTGGTTGCTTTTCAATACCCAAGTTTGTCTCAATGCACAGCTGTTTACTTCTTTGCCAAAAGCAGCAAATTTACACAACATCATCTGACTTAAGTTCCTAAGTCCCTGTTTAGATCACTTGATAGCTTGGCAGCCTTTAATATGTGGCAATCTCAGTCACAAAACAGCCTCTCAAAAGCGGGCCTGATTCAATCTGTTCTGATTGAATCCTCTAAGTGCTTGCAGGCTGCTTGCTCTTTTGAGATGGAACTGAGAAGAAACCAGCAGGTCAGAAAAATAAAACAGGAATGTCTGGGATCTTTCAGATGAAATCTTTCAGAAAAGCTGCTCTAAGAGGCTCTGACAAGATGGCAGAGTGTTCTGAGATGTCTGCCAATGTTATTAGCAATTGCTTTTTGTCAGTAGGTCTCGTTTCACGGTAAATCATATTCGCAGTATTGCTTGGCTTGTGAGAAATGACTACAAAGAATTTGATAGAATAAATTGGAATAATTATGCTGTATTGAAGTTTTAAAACAACTGTGAATAAAGTTTTTAGTATGAGTAGATTGGCATCGATAAGAACTGAACATCAGTCTCTGTAATAAGATTCTGTTGAAGTGTTGACAGATTAACACAAAGAGCATAATGAGGTTTTACTGATGAAAAAAACGTGCAGTCGTCAGGAAATATCTGTTATACTCTGGTGTCATTTCTTTAGATCATTTGACTGATATAAATATGACATTGTTTCGAGTGACTCTCATGAATTACTTTAGTAGTGCCACTGTTCTTTCCAAAATGACAAAGATAGGTCATAGATTATATGACAGAATACACGTAATATTACAGGTACCTGGCCTGTAGAAAATTCATGAATATTGACTGGCTGTTCTTGCAATGAAACTGTGGACTGATCAATACCCACGAATCCACGTCTATCAAATCAGTTTATTTGATGATCAGGATAGCTTTTGTATATTTCCACATATTTGTTACCAAATCATTCATAGCATGAACTCTTTTTGTCATAAAATAAAAAAACCCAAACCCAATATATCACTCCAGCCAAATATATCCATCCCATCTGCAAGGCCCAGTGTTTGGGTTGGTAAAACAATATGATCAACCTCAGCCCTGGGGTTTTGTGGTGGGTGTAGGATTTGGCACAAATACCATTTGATTTAAGACAGCTTTGTCATAATTTGTTATCTTTCAGCAGATTTGGTGCTATTTGAATGGAAGACAACAATTGTAAAATAATAATGGAACTGATATGACCTGATATCCCACAACACAGTAATTAGTAACCACTGAAGCATGATGTTAAAATGCAGGGAATCCTGTCCAGTGAAATAATTTGGTGTAAACACAAGTCAGATGTTATCACAGATTAAATCAGTTCTTTTACTATGAATTTTGATTATAACAGTTCTTTTAGGACTGTTTACTTCCCCACCAAAAGAATAATTTCATGTCATTGCCATTGCTCAACACTAAATTACATCTAATGTTGGGTCAATATGTATCTCTTCATCACCAAATACATTCCGAATATACCACTGTCCGTGTTGATGTCCTCCCTTGCCCAAAGCAGTACATTTAACCCGACCTCACCTAACTTAAGTTCTTAAGTCCATGTTTAGATCACTTGATGGCTCAGCAGCCTTTAATATGTGGCAATCTCAGCCACAAAACAGCCTCTCAAAAGCAGGCCTGATTCAATCTGTTCTGATTGAATCCTCTTAGTGCTTGCTGGCTGCTTGCTCTTCTGAGATGGAACTGAGAATAGACCAGCAGGTCAGAAAAACAAAACAGGAATGTCTGGGATCTTTCCGATGAAATCTTTCAAAAAAGCTGCTCTAAGAGGCTCTGAAAAGATGGCAGAGTGTTCTGAGATGTCTGCCAATGTTATTTGCAATTGCTTTTTGTCAGTAGGTCTCGCTTTAAGATAAATCATATTCACAGTATGGCGCAGCCAGTTTGAGATGACTAAAAAAGGAAACACATCTGATGAGCGAGTCAGAAAAAGTATGTCTCTTTTAAGTGAAAGAATGTGCAGGGTGAAAAACGAATAGGTATAGGCAGGCTTGGTAAGCGCAAATCATAACTAAATATGCTTTATATTTGATATGAGAAAAATTAGCTTAAAGAGCATTTTTAATTCTAAGTGGATTGAACCAAACTATCACAGAGGGCTGTGTTTTCCGTGTCTCTCCCATGTCCACATCTATCTTTCTATATGTTTTTGAAGCACAGTGATAGAAAAGCCGTTCATTCTTACAACAGGTCCATATAATTATGTGAAAAATAGATTGAACGTCTTGTCAAATCACTTTTACATTCCTCGTCAAATAATTAGGATTTATGTTCTCGAATTGATCATTGCCACACTTGGCTGTCATTTTGTCAATATGAAGTACTAAGAATAAATTGGAAACCATATACTAAGCTGCTCTTAAGACAAAATATAAAAAAGTGGCATGTAGTGTGGTAAATCCATAAACCTCTTATAGATCACCCTCTTTCCAATTGAACTTCTCCCTGACCCAACTTAAGGCAGGTCTAAACATACAGATGACATGGAAATCATGTGACATCTACAATCGAATCAAAAGCATGTCAATAGCGTTGATAATGTGTGATCATCAAGGATTACTTCATTGCAATCCGTCACAAGCTGAGGGCAAGAGATTTCATAAGGTATAATCGAAGAATCAGAGATTTATGTAGATATCGCTTGATCCTCTTTGTTAGCACCGCCTTCAAACCATTTTGAAACAAGACGAGTTAAACAATTGTACTGCATAAGAAGAATTGAATGGATGGATGATTGGGTCATTATGTCCTGTATTTTTGAACTTGGTAGGCTAATTAGGACAGGAGGACCCAGCGATGCAGTAAAGGATAACTCAAACAGCCAACCAAAATAGGCCTAGGGGACCCAGTACGAATTGCATCTGAACCTGGGACCCAATGAGTTCCAGCCCTACACACTGCCAATAGGCCAAACCCCTCCCCCCACTTCATGAGAGGAAAGTATCAATTTAATCCGCAAAGAATATATTCAAGATCAAAACACAAATCAATTAGGCACCGTCACTAACACGCAATTTTTACAAAACCTGCGTGCATAACTCAAACTTGAGCTTGCAGGTATGAGTGTTTGAGCTAGAACAACCTGATCTATACCCCTCCCCAGGGCATGTGGATTTACTACAAATGCTCTGTGATTTATTGCAGCTTTGTAATAATGTGATGATTTTCTACATATTTTAGAAATATATGGATGCAAACATATTCATTGCTGGAAAGTCTGTGATATGATTTGCAACTCTCCAAAATGTGTACAGATTGCTTAGCATGTCTTAACTTTTTGTTTCAAACTAAATCTGGACTTTTTGTTTCAAACTAAATCTACCCGAAACACAGCATGACTACAGGTTACAATAAAGTCTTTGTTACATTTTGCTTTTCAGCTACTTAATACACGTATCAGAAAAGTAATGAAATCCTATTGAGAAAATGATTATTGTAGTAACAAGTTATATGCAGAAAAAGACAAATATGTTGTAAAATATAAAATAGTTTTTTTTAAAAATATATCAGTTACATCCTATCTGGATCGTATCTCACAAATTGTTTCAATATGGTAGACAGATAGGCAACAGAGCTACCTTAGAATTTGTCAAGCTACAGTGACAAACAGCACAGCATATTTTTAATTTCGACTTTTTGCAGATCAATGGAAATTTCAGGAAAGTTCATTGAATAACATGAAACAGACAGAAAAGTAGCCCATATCAGAGAAGTAATGAAACCTTATTGAGGAAATTACATATTATAGCAACCAGTTACATGCAGAAGAAGACTTGTGTTGCAAAATAGAATTAAATATATTTTTTTAATGCATCAGTTCCATTCATCTGGATTATGCCTCACAAAATTCTCTGATATTATAATAGGTAAGAGAGCTATCTCATTTTTTTCAAGTAGTAAACAGCACTGCAGATTTTCAAATAAATATTTTTTATACAGATCTTTGTGAATTTCAGGAAAGTTCAACAAATAAAGTGAAACAGACAGAAAAACTGCAGTCATAATTCTGGAAACCATTTTGAAGCAGTTTGTTACCAATGCTTAGATCCAGCGATTGGCAGCAGTCCAGAATTCTGCCACTTGACCAATCCCCCCCCCCCCTCCCCGGACCTGGTTTAGATCACCTGATAGCCAAGAAGTCTTCAATATAATGGAAAATCACTATCCGATCCACAAAATAGCCTGATTCAAGCTGTTCTTATTGAATCCTTAAGTGCTAGCCAACCGCTTGCGTTTGATGAGATAGAAGGAGGACTGAGAAGGGCGGCCAGGTCAGACAAAAACCAGCAAGGATGCCCAGGATATTTCACAAAGACCTTTTGAATGATCATTCAGAATAATCTTTCAGATATTTATTTCAAAAGACTCACCGGAATGATGTACTTGTAAGGGTTTTGTGTTGTTTTCCTATGCTATCAAAAATGCCCCTTTTGTAAATAGATTTCACTTCATGATAAATCATTTAACTTTCAGTAGTTGTTTGTGAAGTCATCCAAGCAATAATTGCACATTGACATGAGATTGAACTAAAAAAATTATTTTCATGGAACTTATAAAACATTATGCTGGTGTTAGTGTCTTCAATTATATTCTTAAGTGCCCGTCTGTTCCGCTGAAGGTCTGTGCCTGCATTTTCAGTGTACCTTCATGAGTAAAATCCCAGCTGGATGTCGTTCAGATGAGATGTTAAATTGGGGGCCCCTTGTGTCAGTGTCTGTGCTGGGCAAGTAAAAGATCCCTCACATGGGGTAAATGTGTAACACGTTGAGGACCCCTGCTCTCTCCCCCATCTCATCAATCATCCCTCATGAGCGTCCAGAGCTGGGCTTAGAGGGTTGCACTTACCATATCTATCTATCTTATATCTATATTCAAAACCGAATAATTCATAAAATATGAGATGTCTGCAGTGTCAAAATGAATACTAATTAGCAGTAATTTGGAGATAAAACTACAATTAGCAATTAGTTAAGTGAGCTGTCTCAATTGTGAAAGTACCACAGCCTACACTGTATAAAATTTACATAAACGTATCATGATGCCTTTGCAAAACTTTTATGGTTTCATGGGTCAGTTTACAACAGGCTGATGGGCCAATGGTGGCACATTCAGTCAAAGCAATTATTCATGCGTCCTTAGATAATTTGGATTTATGTTCTTGAGTTGATCATTGCCACACTCTGCTGTCATTTTGTCAATATGAAGCACTACGAACAAATTGGAGACAGTGTGCCAAGCCCTCCTGTTTTAAGGGGGACATCTCAAAAAGTGACATGAGGTGGGGCAAATCCATAACCCTCTTATAGATCACCCTCTTTCCCATTGAACTTTTCCCTAACCCAACTTAAGGCTGTTGAAGGCACATGAACAGCGGGGATGTCATACATGTGACACTTTACCGCCAATCAGAAGCATATGAGGAATTACATGATTGTTCTTGAGCAGCAAGCTGGGTATGAGGAGGATATCTATTCCATTTTCCATTCAAACTGACCTCGTTGAGGCAAATCCAGAAATGTCAGATGCCGAGGGAGAGAGAGATTTACAAAAGAAAATGTGCTTAACAAGAGAATTAAATGAAATGTTCGAAAGTAAAATTATGGTTCTCACCAATAGGTACCCATTGTGGTTGAGTTGCCTCGGCTGATCCAGGGCATATCAGTCACATCAAGAGGAATAACGAAACTTTAGTAATTAAACATATTATTTTGCAAACTTATTCACATTTTAACATTTCTTGGATCTGTCTTTCTTCTTGAATAGTTTATCAACAGCCTTTCATATAAATACAGGAGACACACTTCCATTGTGAGAACAGATACGACCATAACAATCACTAACAAAACGGGATTTTAGTGTTTAGGAAGAAAGGTAAAACAATATGATATACTCATCCCCCCAGGCATGTGGTCTGCAAAGAATTGTCTGCAAATACCATATGATTCATTGCCCTCCTGTCATAAGATGATATATTTCTTGAGATTTTGGGGCATTTTGGTAAGGAATGTTAAGTATATATCACCAGATAACCATATGACACCAGAAAATTGGAAAAGAAGAAGTTGTGAAGAAAGTTATTCATTCTACAGTGATTTAGTAAAGTTGTTGATTAATATGTCTAGATATTCAAATTAAATTCATTTTGCGAAATATTGATATTTTACATTTTGAATTCTTGTGAAAATATATGTTATGACACAAAAATCATGTTAAGTTAGGGAAAAATAATTACTATTTCTCTTAACATTTTTATACTAATAAATGTTTCTCACACATAACAGTTTTTGCACAATGCTAATGTCTCAATCACCTTCCAAAAATATATGGGTTTTTTTTCAATGTTCAACTCCCTCTCAGTGTCTTTTTCATGCTGCAAGAACCTCCTGACTTTGCATGTCATGTGTAAAGGACAAAACGAGACTCAAAGAAACTTGCGAGATAGGAAAACATGACTAAAATATATTAACAGTCATTTTGTGACACATAGTGAGATGCTTTCCTCTTCGAAATAAATAAGAACAAAATTGCATGACTGCTGATAACATTTGTTAATTTCATGCAAAGTTGAACTATCTATTATTAATAATATTTTGTATGCTTTGAAGTTATCTCTCATATACTTCAATGTGAGAACATCAATAATTATTTTTACTTACCTCATTCAGTTATTATCAGTCTGAAGCTCATGATTTGAAAAATGAAAATGCATAAGGTAAATATTCATAACAGTTCAGTTTCCGTTGTGCTATCATCATGTTAATATATATACATATTAACACCATTTTAGATCCAAAAGGTTGCATCTATTCAAGCAATTGTTGTTCTTCCTTTTGTTATTTATGCATCATTTTGCTTCAAACAATGCCATTTCATATTTGACACCAAACGCTCATCATCTAACATAAATTATAAGGGATCTCCTTTTTCAGCAGATGTTTGCTCTCTGTATCCTGACAATGGAGTTTTATGTCCTTTTTTCCATGTCATTGTGTGCAAACCTTCTGTGTCTGTGTGCTTTGAAACTGAACCTTCAATATTTTTGATAAAATTTTGCAAAACAACCCATAAAACACCATATTAGTGGAATAAGCTTTCAAAATATTCCTCTCGGCATCCTAGAATTTCGGGGGCATATCTAGAAATGGCTTAAGGGGAGGCATAATATGGTGCGAATAAGGGGCATTCAGTGGCTTTTCCTATCTTTCCCATGTTAATTTTGGGTCTGGGGGAGTGTGGTCCAATACGGCCCCCCCCTCAAAATATGCCCCTGCACGAATAAAGAAATGGGATCACCAGAAAGGGAATGACCTCCAGCACTATTGGGTCAAATGTTCTTTGAGTGTGATAACTTTCTCCAAAAATTAGCAAATATACGAAGTCATGCACACAAGTATGCAGCTGTGGTGTATTTCCTTAGTTTAGTTTTTTTGTCAGCATGTGCTATCCTTTCGTGTATATTCTTTGCCACCGAAATATGTAAAACCTGATACAAAAGTTCATTGCATTCTACCAAAGATTTGTTACAAGGAGACAAAGCAAATCCATTAGATTGTGTCAGTACACAATACTTGTTTACATAAGACAATGTTCTTTAAAGTAAAACAGCCAAAGGAATTGTAAATCTTGATCAATTTTGTATGTGATCTGATCAAAGAAGAGTGAAAAATGTGTGTATATTTTGTTACATTATAAACCAAAAGTTTGGACGATCATCAGCTTACATTTGGTTTGTCTCTTATTAAGAAACTTTTTTGACAGTGGGCTATATTTCTTTATTTCATTTTTTTCTGATCCTCCTTCAGTTCTGTCAATATTCTTTGAGTAGCCAAAGTGAAAGATTCAAGAAAAAAATTAAAATTGATGAACTCAGCAGTCACAAACTCCCCATACTTCCTTATCTCTTTGTTGCATCTTCAGTTACAAGAACAAAAGGTATTCTTTACTTTTGATTCGATTTTTATCTTCTGTTTATACAAAGGCAAGGTTACATTTTGGAAGAAAGTGTGACAAATCCATAAGCTTGTTCTTATATCTTTTCATATTTAAGTTGCTCGCAGAAAATTGTTTTCTTTTGTTCGATATTACGTCAAGTTTCTTTGAGGGAGGTACATTGTCTCTGCATCAGATAAAGGAGTCTGCGGCTAAATTTGAAGCAAAGTTTTTGTTGTTTGGAATACAACTTCATTTGAGTGATAAAGAGAAAAAATATGTAACTTCTACAAAATGCATTGCTTCTCGGAAACTAATATAATGAAGTAACATTTTAACAAGTCATTAACTGTCAGCAACCAGTCAGATGCAATTTCTAGCAAGTGACCCCAAAACGCATGCTTATTTAAAGAGCTTTTCCTTAACATAACGAAATCAGATTAATTTATCAGAAGATTTTGAATGGTGCAACTTAATTTATAGGCCCACAGGCATTGAGATTGTGGACTACAACTCGTTCAAACTCAAAATCTCCAAAACAGTTAACTCCACATTAATTTTCTATTTCAACTCTTATACCCCTATCTTACGGGAGAACTGGAGAACTTTTTATGTCTGTGGGACAGCTTAAGACGATTTCTAGGCGAAAAATGGCTAACCTGAAGATCATATGCATGTGGGGCAAGATCTAAATGCTCGTGGGGCAAGATCTAACCATCGGCTGGATGTAAAAAACTGTCGGCGGGATGTCAAAAACCGTCGGAGGGATGTAAGAAAGCGTCAGCGGGATGTCAAAAACTGAGGTGAGGCTACAGATGTCCCGCAGGGGCTGTATCCCTATCAGCGTGCCTCGGCGGCCCAACGTTGGCCCAAAGCCGGTCCGATGCTGCTGACATCGGACCGACGCTGGGCCGACGTCGGACCGCCGAGGCACGCTGACAGGGATAAGTGTCCAACAGGGGCAGGGGATAACCCAATATCCCGCCGGTCATGTCTTTCACTCGTTCTCACTCAAAAATGCCCTCAGGTCATCCAAAAATTGAGAACAATTTTGGCTCTTTCCCAGCGACTTGGATAAAACTGGGCATTACTCGGACTCCATTATCCTGCAAAAAAGCTGCTGACACTTAATACTCCAAATTCTCCAATCCATACTTGTGACCTGCTCCCTCAAAATTGGTTTAAAGTCGGCCTGCTATCATATTCAGCTGTGAAAATGGCTTTGTTCTAATGGAATTTGGCTTTAAAATGATGTTTCATTTGTCTTGATATCTACACTCAATCCAAAGATATGGCACCTCAAACATTGATGATGCGAAACATCGAACCCTGAGAAAATGGCATTTGATATTTCCCACCATTACAATAAAAGAACTAGGAAAATTAAGAATGATTGATGCCCAATTTAGATAATTTAAAAGCAGTGTTTGGTTAAAATGGTCTTAAATAATCAAAGCAAATTACTTTTGCTAAAATGTGGTACCAACAGCTGAAAATCATCAAAATGTGACCTTTCGACACCTTTTGCTCATCTGGAAAATACAGATTGCCTACTTTGAACTAATTTGATGGAGTAGGTCACACTTATGATTTCATATGAATGTCTGGGGGTTCATGTGTTAGCAACACTTCATTATTTGCATATAATACATTTTGAAACATGTGTGACAATAGAAATAATCTGATGAGTTGAAGGATTTAACGATTGTTACAGCCATTAAAATTTTTAATTGACTCCCGATCAGCAGGTCAGAAAAATACAACCTGAATGTCTGGGTTCTTTCAGAGGAAATCTTTCAGAAAAGCTGCTCTAAGATGCTCCGACAAGATGGCAGAGTGTTCTGAGATGTCTGCCAATGTCATTAGCAATTGGTTTTTGTCTGTGGGTCAAGATAATTTCAGCAGTATTGCTCATCCAGTGTGGAAGGACAAAAAAAGGAATTCTTTAGAATACAATGGAATAAGTATGCAGTATATTTCCTAATCGGGTAACATTTTTTTCGTACATTTAAGCATGGAATAATGTCCAATGAGTCAGATATTATCACAGATCAAATCAGTTCTTTAAGATTGAAGTTTGATGCTAAAAATTTCTTTTTGGATTGTTAAGCTTCCTTACCATAACATGCAGTAATTCCATCTCATTGTGACAGCTAAACTACAAGTTACATTGGCAAATGGTCATAATGTCTCTCTTCAACACCAAATTCATTCTGAGTATATCATTATTTGTGTTGAAGTTCTCCCTTGCCCAAAGCAGTACATCTACCAAACCTCATCTAACTTAAGTTCTTAAGTCCCTGTTTAGATCACTTGATAACTCAGAAGCCTTTAATATGTGGCAATCTCAGCCACAAAACAGCCTCTCAAAAGTGGGCCTGATGGAATCTGTTCTGATTGAATCCTCCAAGTGCTTGCTGGATGCTTGCTCTTTTGAGATGGAACTGAGAAAAGACCAGCAGGTCAGAAAAATATAACAGGAATGTCTGGGATCCTTCAGATGGAATATTTCAGAAAAGCTGCTCTAAGAGGCTCCGACAAGATGGCAGAGTGTTCTGAGATGTCTGCCAATGTTATTAGCAATTGCTTTTTGTCAGTAGGTCTCGTTTCACGGTAAATCATATTCGCAGTATTGCTTGGCTTGTGAGAAATGACTACAAAGAATTTGATAGAATAAATTGGAATAATTATGCTGTATTGAAGTTTTAAAACAACTGTGAATAAAGTTTTTAGTATGAGTAGATTGGCATCGATAAGAACTGAACATCAGTCTCTGTAATAAGATTCTGTTAAAGTGTTGACAGATAAAACACAAAGAGCATAATGAGGTTTTACTGATGAAAAAAACGTGCAGTCGTCAGGAAATATCTGTTATACTCTGGTGTCATTTCTTTAGATCATTTGACTGATATAAATATGACATTGTTTCGAGTGACTCTCATGAATTACTTTAGTAGTGCCACTGTTCTTTCCAAAATGACAAAGATAGGTCATAGATTATATGACAGAATACACGTAATATTACAGGTACCTGGCCTGTAGAAAATTCATGAATATTGACTGGCTGTTCTTGCAATGAAACTGTGGACTGATCAATACCCACGAATCCACGTCTATCAAATAAGTTTATTTGATGATCAGGATAGCTTTTGTATATTTCCACATATTTGTTACCAAATCATTCATAGCATGAACTATTTTTGTCATAAAATAAAAAAACCCAAACCCAATATATCACTCCAGCCAAATATATCCATCCCATCTGCAAGCCCAGAGTTTGGGTTGGTAAAACAATATGATCAACCTCAGCCCTGGGGTTTTGTGGTGGGTGTAGGATTTGGCACAAATACCATTTGATTTAAGACAGCTTTGTCATAATTTGTTATCTTTCAGCAGATTTGGTGCTATTTGAATGGAAGACAACAATTGTAAAATAATAATGGAACTGATATCCCACAACACAGTAATTAGTAACCACTGAAGCATGATGTTAAAATGCAGGGAATCCTGTCCAGTGAAATAATTTGGTGTAAACACAAGTCAGATGTTATCACAGATTAAATCAGTTCTTTTACTATGAATTTTGATAATAACTGTTTCTTTTGGGACTGTTAACTTCCTCACCAAAAGAGTAATTTCATTTCATTGCCATTGCTCAACACTAAATTACATCTAATGTTGGGTCAATATGTATCTCTTCATCACCAAATACATTCCGAATATACCACTGTCCGTGTTGATGTCCTCCCTTGCCCAAAGCAGTACATTTAACCCGACCTCACCTAACTTAAGTTCTTAAGTCCATGTTTAGATCACTTGATGGCTCAGCAGCCTTTAATATGTGGCAATCTCAGCCACAAAACAGCCTCTCAAAAGCAGGCCTGATTCAATCTGTTCTGATTGAATCCTCTTAGTGCTTGCTGGCTGCTTGCTCTTCTGAGATGGAACTGAGAAGTAACCAGCAGGTCAGAAAAACAAAACAGGAATGTCTGGGATCTTTCCGATGAAATCTTTCAGAAAAGCTGCTCTAAGAGGCTCCGACAAGATGGCAGAGTGTTCTGAGATGTCTGCCAATGTTATTAGCAATTGCTTTTTGTCAGTAAGTCTCGGTTTAAGATAAATCATATTCGCAGTATTGCTCAGCCAGTTTGAGATGACTAAAAAAGGAAACACATCTGATGAGCGAGTCAGAAAAAGTATGCCTCTTTTAAGTGAAGGAATGTGCAGGGTGAAAAATAGCATGCAATGCATGCACCGTGTCCTCGAGCAATTTAATAACCCTTATAACTCAATGGGATATGATCATTACATTAACACATCTCTATAAATTTTTAAAAGTTGCATTCTATCTATAGATCTGTCAATCTACCTATCAATCTATCCATCTGTCCATCTATTTGTCTATCTGTCTATCTGTCTATCTTTTCTGAAGTATAAATCTCAGGTTGTGGTGCACCCCACTTTGTCTCAGGGCGGAAGGGCCAAAGGGAATAAGAAGAAGATGCTTCTCAGAAATCGTCTGCTGAGCAAGGAGGAATTTGGGGGATTAAAGTTAACTATTTAGAGCAGTGAGACATAAGATTAAAGCCAGGGCATCTAATGCAACAGTGTAAACACTGGGCATCATAATGGCATCATAACTTTGGGTTGTTCTTGCATCTGTGAAATGCTTTTCGATCCACACCAACTTTGATATGACAATCCCATTGATGACGACAAAGGGCCCGAGGCCCTGCTCTCGGACACAAAAAGGAATAGGTATAGGCAGGCTTGGTAAGCGCAAATCATAACTAAATATGCTTTATATTTGATATGAGAAAAATTAGCTTAAAGAGCATTTTTAATTCTAAGTGGATTGAACCAAACTATCACAGAGGGCTGTGTTTTCCGTGTCTCTCCCAAGTCCACATCTATCTTTCTATATGTTTTTGAAGCTCAGTGATAGAAAAGCCGTTCATTCTTACAACAGGTCCATATAATTATGTGACAAATAGATTGAACGTCTTGTCAAATCACTTTTACATTCCTCGTCAAATAATTAGGATTTATGTTCTCGAATTGATCATTGCCACACTTGGCTGTCATTTTGTCAATATGAAGTACTAAGAATAAATTGGAGACCATATACTAAGCTGCTCTTAAGACAAAATATAAAAAAGTGGCATGTAGTGTGGTAAATCCATAAACCTCTTATAGATCACCCTCTTTCCAATGAACTTCTCCCTGACCCAACTTAAGGCAGGTCTAAACATACAGATGACATGGAAATCATGTGACATCTACAATCGAATCAAAAGCATGTCAATAGCGTTGATAATGTGTGATCATCAAGGATTACTTCATTGCAATCCGTCACAAGCTGAGGGCAAGAGATTTCATAAGGTATAATCGAAGAATCAGAGATTTATGTAGATATCGCTTGATCCTCTTTGTTAGCACCGCCTTCAAACCATTTTGAAACAAGACGAGTTAAACAATTGTACTGCATAAGAAGAATTGAATGGATGGATGATTGGGTCATTATGTCCTGTATTTTTGAACTTGGTAGGCCAATTAGGACAGGACGACCCGACGATGCAGTGAAGGATGACTCAAACAGCCAACCAAAATAGGCCTAGGGGACCCAGTACGAATTGCATCTGAACCTGGGACCCAATGAGTTCCAGCCCTACACACTGCCAATAGGCCAAACCCCTCCCCCCACTTCATGAGAGGAAAGTATCAATTTAATCCGCAAAGAAT
The DNA here is from genome assembly GCA_026936325.1 of Platynereis dumerilii. Taxonomy (NCBI): domain Eukaryota; kingdom Metazoa; phylum Annelida; class Polychaeta; order Phyllodocida; family Nereididae; genus Platynereis; species Platynereis dumerilii. Next base: position 16,326,934 of record JAPTHN010000004.1, read on the forward strand.
ATATTCAAGATCAAAACACAAATCAATTAGGCACCGTCACTAACATACAACTTTACAAAACCTGCTTGTTTAACTCAAACTTGAGCTTGCAGGTATGAGTGTTTGAGCTAGAACAACCTGATCTATACCCCTCCCCAGGGCATGTGGATTTACTACAAATGCTCTGTGATTTATTGCAGCTTTGTAATAATGTGATGATTTTCTACATATTTTAGAAATATATGGATGCAAACATATTCATTGCTTGGAAGTCTGTGATATGATTTGCAACTCTCCAAAATGTGTACAGATTGCTTAGCATGTCTTAACTTTTTGTTTCAAACTAAACCTACCGGAAACACAGCATGACTACAGGTTACAATAAAGTCTTTGTTACATTTTGCTTTTCAGCTACTTGATTAATACATGTATCAGAAAAGTAATGAAATCCTATTGAGAAAATAATTATTGTAGTAACAAGTTATATGCAGAAAAAGACAAATATGTTGTAATATATAAAATAGTTTTTTTTTTTAAATATATCAGTTACATCCTATCTGAATCGTATCTCACAAATTGTTTCAATATGGTAGACAGATACGCAACAGAGCTACCTTAGAATTTGTCAAGCTACAGTGACAAACAGCACAGCATATTTTTAATTTCGACTTTTTGCAGATCAATGGAAATTTCAGGAAAGTTCATTGAATAACATGAAACAGACAGAAAAGTAGCCCATATCAGAGAAGTAATTTAACCTTATTGAGGAAATTACATATTATAGCAACCAGTTACATGCAGAAGAAGACTTGTGTTGCAAAATAGAATTAAATATATTTTTTTAATGCATCAGTTCCATTCATCTGGATTATGCCTCACAAAATTCTCTGATATTATAATAGGTAAGAGAGCTATATCATTTTTTTCAAGTAGTAAACAGCACCGAAGATTTTCAAATAAATATTTTTTATACAGATCTCTGTGAATTTCAGGAAAGTTCAACAAATAAAGTGAAACAGACAGAAAAGCTGCAGTCATAATTCTGGAAACCACTGTGAAGCAGTTGGTTACCAATGCTAAGACCCAGCGATTGGCAACAGTCCAGAATTCTACCACTTGACCGATTCTCCCTCCCCCCCCCCTCCTGGACCTGGTTTAGATCACCTGATAGCCCAGCAGTCTTCGATATAATGGATAGTCACTATCTGAGCAACAAAATAGCCTGATTCAATCTGTTCTTATTGAATCCTTAAGTGCTAGCCAACCGCTTGCCTTGGTTGAGATAGAATGAGGACTGAGGAGGGGAACCAGGTCAGACAAAACCACAAGGAAGCCCAGGATATTTCACAAAGACCTTTTGAATGATCATTCAGAATAATCTTTCAGATATTTATTTCAAAAGACTCAGCATAAAGAGGCACCGGAATGATGTGCTTGTAAGGGTTTTGTGTTGTTTTCCTATGCTATCAAAAATCTCCCCTTTTGTAAATAGATTTCGCTTCATGATAAATCATTTAACTTTCAGTAGTTATTTTTGAAGTCATCCAAGCAATTATTGCACATTGACACAAGATTGAACTAAAAAAATAATTTTCACGAAACTTATAAAACATTATGCTGGTGTTAGTGTCTTCTATAATAGTCTTAAATGTCCGTCTGTTCCGCTGAAGGTCTGTGCCTGCATTTTCAGTGTACCTTCATGAGTAAAATCCCAACTGGATGTCATTCAGATGAGATGTTAAATTGGTAGACAGATAGGCAACAGAGCTACCTTAGAATTTGTCAAGCTACAGTGACAAACAGCACAGCATATTTTTAATTTCGACTTTTTGCAGATCAATGGAAATTTCAGGAAAGTTCATTGAATAACATGAAACAGACAGAAAAGTAGCCCATATCAGAGAAGTAATTTAACCTTATTGAGGAAATTACATATTATAGCAACCAGTTACATGCAGAAGAAGACTTGTGTTGCAAAATAGAATTAAATATATTTTTTTAATGCATCAGTTCCATTCATCTGGATTATGCCTCACAAAATTCCTCGATATTATAATAGGTAAGAGAGCTATCTCATTTTTTTCAAGTAGTAAACAGCACTGCAGATTTTCAAATAAATATTTTTTATACAGATCTTTGTGAATTTCAGGAAAGTTCAACAAATAAAGTGAAACAGACAGAAAAGCTGCAGTCATAATTCTGGAAACCACTGTGAAGCAGTTGGTTACCAATGCTAAGACCCAGCGATTGGCAACAGTCCAGAATTCTACCACTTGACCGATTCTCCCTCCCCCCCCCCCTCCTGGACCTGGTTTAGATCACCTGATAGCCCAGCAGTCTTCGATATAATGGATAGTCACTATCTGAGCAACAAAATAGCCTGATTCAATCTGTTCTTATTGAATCCTTAAGTGCTAGCCAACCGCTTGCCTTGGTTGAGATAGAATGAGGACTGAGGAGGGGAACCAGGTCAGACAAAACCACAAGGAAGCCCAGGATATTTCACAAAGACCTTTTGAATGATCATTCAGAATAATCTTTCAGATATTTATTTCAAAAGACTCAGCATAAAGAGGCACCGGAATGATGTACTTATAAGGGTTTTGTGTTGTTTTCCTATGCTATCAAAAATCTCCCCTTTTGTCAATAGATTTCACTTTATGATAAATCATTTAACTTTCAGTAGTTATTTTTGAAGTCATCCAAGCAATTATTGCACATTGACACAAGATTGAACTAAAAAAATAATTTTCACGAAACTTATAAAAAATTATGCTGGTGTTAGTGTCTTCTATAATAGTCTTAAATGTCCGTCTGTTCCGCTGAAGGTCTGTGCCTGCATTTTCAGTGTACCTTCATGAGTAAAATCCCAACTGGATGTCATTCAGATGAGATGTTAAATTGGGGGCCCCTTGTGTCAATGTCATTGCTGGGCAAGTAAAAGATCCCTCATATGGGGTAAATGTGTAACACGTTGAGGACTCCTGCTCTCTCTCCAATCTCATCAATCATCCCTGGTGAGCGTCCATAACTGGGCTTAGAGGGTTGCACTTATCACATCTATCTATCTATCTATCCTATATCTATATTCAAAATAGAATAATTCATAAAAAATAAGATGTCTGCAGTGTCAAAACGAATATTCATTAGCAGTAATTTGGAAATAGAACTACTATTAGCCATCAGTTAAGTGTGCTGTCTCAATTGTGAAAGTACTGCAGCCTATAAAGTTTACATAAACATTTCATAATGCTTTTGCTACAATTTTATGGTATCATGGGTCAGTATACAACAGGCTGGTGGGCAAATGGTGGCACATTCAGTCAAATCAATTATTCATGTATCCTAGGATAATTGGATTTATGTTCTTGAGTTGATCATTGCCAGACTCTGCTGTCATTTTGTCAATATGAAGCACTATGAACAAATTGCAGACTGTGTGCCCAGCCCTCCTGTTTTAAGGGGGACACCTCAAAAAGTGGCATGTAGTGTGGTAAATCCATAAACCTCTTATAGATCACCCTCTTTCCAATGAACTTTTCCCTAACCCCACTTAAGGCAGTTGCAGAACGGGATGTCATGTGGCACTTTACAGCCAATCAGAAGCGTATCAGGAATCACATGATTGTTCTTGTGTGGCTAGCTGAGTAGCTAAGTTCTTGTAAGAGGTGACTAGCCATTCCATTTTCTACTCAGACTCGCCTCGTTGCGGCCGATCCCAAAAATCTCGGATGTGTGTGGGGGGGGGGAGGGATTTACAAAGAAAATTTGAGATTTTAAAATTAAAATATACAGGCCAAATGCAGGGGGGGGGGGTCACTACTTTCTCGATTCTCAGTAAAGTCTAACTGTTCCAGGGATGGCTTAGTTTATATATGGTCATTGCAACAATAAAAACATACATAGATACATATGGTTCTCACTGTGGCGATATCCATGAGAAAAAGTCTAAAGATAACCATTTAACATATTATTTTGCATACTTTTTCACATTTCGACACTTCTTCTTTCTGTCTTTCTTAATGCATACTTTATTAACGGCCTTTCATATGCAGGAGACACACTTCTATTGTGAGAAGAGATACGACTATAACAATCACTAACAGAATGGGCTTTTAGTCACAGGAAGTAGGCAAGCACTTGAGGCAAATAGGCTTGAGTGTTTGGGTAGGAAGGTAAAACAATATGATATACTCATCTCCCCAGGCGTGTGGTCTGCAAAGAATTGTCTGCAAATACCATATGATTCATTGCGGTCCTGTCATAAGATGATGTATTTCTTGAAATTCAGGGCGCTTTTGGTAAGGAAAGTGAAGTAAATACCGCCGGATGACCGTATTACACCAGAACATAGGAAAAGAAGAAATTGTGAAGAAAATGATTAACCCTACAGTGGGTTTTTACATTTATATGTCTAAATATTCATTTGTAACCAAATATATTCAAAGTCATTTACAGCTATTTTTGATTTTGAACTCAGGTAAAAATGTGCTATGAAAATACAATCACGTCAAGGTAGGGAAAAATAGTTACTATTTCTCTAGAAATATGAGTTTTTCCACAGTTCAGCTCACTCTCTGTGTCTTTTTCATGCTGCAAGAACCACCTGACTTTGCAAGTTATGTGTAAAGGACAAAACGAGACACAAGGAAACTTTCAAGAAAGGAGCTCATGACTGGAATATATTAACAGTCATTTTGTGGCACGTTGTGAGATATTTTCTGCTTCAAAATCCATAAGAACAAACTGCATTACTGCTAATAACATTTTTTAATGTCATGCGAAGTTGAACTACTCTATTACTAATGATATAAGTATGCTTTTCAAGTGAGGTCGTGGGTTCGACTTCCACTCCTGAAACTCAATTTGATCCGAGCCCATGGGCTAATAAATGGATGCAGGTTGTGTTGAGTGGTCTGTGCTTGGGTAACTGAAAGACCTTGGATATCCCTGAATTAAAGCTTTCACCAACAATGGAGAGTATGATGGTATGGGAATATTGGTGATCAGTTTTTGTCTAAAATTTACTTTTCTCTGTCTCTACTCATTATGGCTGAATTGTTGTGAATGACTGGTGGTACATGCATTACAATACAATACAATGCAATACAAGTTAACTGCATATACTCCAATACAGTTGCGAGAACATCAATTTTTACATCCCTCGTTCTGTAATTATCAGTCTTGAGGTCATGATTTTGAAAAATGAAAATGCATAACGTAAATATTCATAACAATTCAGTTTTTAGGTTGTACTATCTTCATGTTTGATATATATTCTTTTTAACACCATTTTGGATTTAAAATATTACCTCTATTCATGTAATTTTTGTTCTTTTGTTTTGTTATTTACTTGTATCATTTTGCTTCAAACAATGCCATATTCATATTTAACACCAAACACCCATCTTCTAACATAAATTCTAAGGGATTGCCATTTTCCGCAGATGTTTGCTCTCTGTATTCAAACAACGGAGTTTTATGTCTTTTTTTTCCTTTCCATTGTGTGCCACCCTTTTATTTCTGTGTACTTTGAAACTGAACCTTCAAAATTTCAGACAAAAGTTTGCAACATAACCCATAAAACCTCATATTTCTAGGTCAAGCTTTCAAATTATTCCTTAGCCGGTGTAAGTACACAATATTTGTTTATATTAGATGAGGTTTTTTTAAGTGAATAAATCAAGGGAATTGTAAATAATGATCAATTTTGTATGTGATTAGTCAAAAGAAAAGTAAAAAATTTTTGTAAATTTTTTTACATTTAAACGACAAGTTTGGATGATCTTCAGCTTACATTTGGTTTATCTCTTTTAAAGAAACTTTTTTTACATTAGGTTATATTTTTTTATTTCATTCCTTTCTCGTCTTCCTTCAGTTTTGTCCATCAATATTCATCTTTGTGAAACCTGAAGTGAAAGATTCAACGAAAAAATCTAAATTGATGAACTCGACAATCACAAACTCCCCCTACTTTCTAACCTCTTTGTTACATCTTCAGTGATAAGAACAAAAGGGATTCTTTACTTTTGATTCGATTTTAATCTTTTGTCCATGTTACTACAAGGCTACATTTTGGAAGAAAGTGTGGCAAATCCATAAGTTTGTTCTTAAATCTTTTGATACATAAGTTGTTTGCAGAAACATTTTTCTTTGTTCTACATAACGTCAAGTTTCTTTGAAGTATACATTGTCTCATTAAAGGAGTTTGTAGCTAAATTGAAATGATGTTTTTGTTAATGCAACTTCACATAAATGATAAAGAAAATAAGTAACTTCTTCAAAATGCATTGCTTCCCGGGAACTAACGAAGTAACATTTTGTCAAGTCATAAACTGTTAGCAAGCAGTCAGATGCAGCTTTTGGCAAGTGAACCAAAAAAGCATGCTTATTGAAATTATAAATTATACGATTTTGAATTGTACAATCATATATATAGGCCAACAAGTAGGGCTTAATTTGGATTCAGTTGGTCATAACTGAATGGATTACCTTGCAAAAAAGCAACTCTGACTCCTCACCTCTCCTTAATTTCGACTCTGACCCCTGACTCCACCTATCGGCATTATTGCACACAAATATTACGTGGTTATCAATGGTTAGCAAAAATTTGATTTTACATAGTTTAGGAAGTTTTGTGTAAAATTAGGACTACACATTTTTGTGATTGCGTTTTTGTAAATTAAATTCAGGAGTCACAAATTCAATTTTCAAGTCCGACACCCACTTCACCTGAAAGTCAAAGTTCGACTTGGACTCCACCCAAAAACCTCTGACTCCAAAGACTTGCATGGAGATTGTACCTACACTACGACTCGTTCCAACTCAAAATCGCCAAAACAGTTGTCCATTAAGTCCATTAATTTTCTTTTTCAAGTATGACTCAGAACCCAACACCCTACAAAAAAACTGACTCCAATCCTAACTTATGATTTCATAACAGTTAAAAAGTATTTGCATACAATAAAATTTGAATTATAGGCCTATGTAACGATTACTGAGATAAAAAATATTCTTATGAGTCGGAAGTCATAATTGAGCGTCTGTGACAGCCATTAAACTTTCAAATTGACTCCCTACTCCACACCACAGTGACAACAACTCTGGCTGCTTAGGCGAAATCTCAACTTTGAAGATACACTGCATGCAGGGTATGGCATCTTCATCACAACAGAATAATATCACAAATGTGGACAAAAATGCCGCAACCTTTCATGATACCGAAGGAACGGGCAATGTCAATTTCCTTTATGAAAACATTCTTTTTTCGTGACAATTGAAACATGCTAGGAAAATGTCACAAATGGGCACCTTTTAGCCTCTTTGTAAACTTGGTGCTTTGTGCTCTGATGTCACCTACAGAGCATAGCTGCAAATGTAAATGCAAGGTCTTGCAAAGAGTGCTACATTATTGTATTGATGGAAATATATGACCTCCCAGCAAATATCTTGAGCGATACAACACGCACATTGGTAATTGCATGTACATTAGGAATTCATACATGCATGCAATTCATTAACACCAAAACAATGTAATTATTTTCGCCATCCCTCCAGACTGCAAGGCCACGGTACTCAAATTGGTTGATAAAAAGATAGATAGATAGCTAAGGTAAAAAGAAATATAATGTAAATAAATAAATATATGGATAAATAGATCACAGGCGGATGATTATTGGATGATAGATGGATAGATAGAAAGATAGATACATGTATAGATAGATAGAAAGGTAGACATATATGCAGTGCCACCTGCAAGTTAGTGCACTGAAAAAAAACAACAAAGAATACAGCAGAAATGTCTGGGATCTTTCAAGCAAAATCGTTCAGAAGCTGCTTCGAGAGACTCTGACTTGATGGCAAAGTCTTTTGAGATGTTTGCCAATGTTGTTAGCAATTGCTTTTTGTCAGTGGGTCTCATTTTAAGATAAATAATTTCAGCAGTATTGCTTGGCTGGTGATAAATGGCTATTAGAATTCCATGGAATAAATCAGAATCATTATGCTGTATTGGGGTTTTAAAACGGGCAGTGAATCAAGTTGAAGGTTGTTTTGAGTGACTAAAAAAATTACAAAAGACCAAAATAAATATTACAATGTTTCATGTAATACTCGAGGATTACTTTAGTAGTTTTAATGTTATTTCAAAGTTATCAAGATACATCAAAGATAATATGGTTCAATATAAGTAATATTACACACACATGGTCTATAGAAAATTGATGACCATAAACTTGCTGTTCTTGTAAAGAAACTAAGGGCTGATCAATTCCCTTGAAACCATGTCAATCAAAATCAGTTTATTTGATGATCAGAATAGTATTTAGCATATTTCTCATTGCAACAACACCATTTTTAGCTAGAACTGTTTTTGTGACAATCGCAATATATCACTCAAGCTCTTAGCATCCCTTGGATCTGCAAAGCCTAGAGTTTCGGTTGGTAAAACAATATGAACCTCCACTGTCCCGGGGTTTTGTGATCTGTGTTGGATTTGGCTCAATTACCATTTGATTTATGACATCTTTGTCATAATTTGATATATTTCTTCAGATTTGGTGCTATTTGAATGGAAAACAACAATTGTAAAGTAAGAATTAAACTGATATGACCTCAGTAATATCCCACAAGTAACTACTTTGTAACCACAGAAGCATGATGTTAAAAAACAGGGAATACTGTCCAATGAAATTAATTAGGTGTAAACACAAGTCAGATGTTATCACAGATTAAATCGTTTCTATAACATAACAATGGATATTTAACTTACAAAAAGTGCAATTTCATCTCATTGCCATTGCCAAACACTAAATTACGTTTTCTAATGTCGAGTCAATACATCTCTCTTCATCATCAAATACATTCTCAATGTATCACTGTCTGTGTTAATGTCCTCCCTTGCCCAAAGCAGTACATTTACCCGATCTCATCTAAGTTAAGTTCTTAAGTACCTGTTTAGATCACTTGACGGCATGGAAGCCTTTAATATTTGGTAATTTCAGCTGCAGATTTGGCGCTATTTGAATGGAAAACAACAATTGTAAAATAAGAACGGAACTGATATGACCTCTGTAATATCCCACAAGAAACTGCTTAATAACCACAAAAGCATGATGTCAAAATGCAGTGAATACTGTCCAATGAAATTAATCTGGTGTAAACACAAATCATATGTTATCACAGATTAAATCAGTTCTACAAGGAATTTTGATAATAACAATTTCTTTTTGGACCGTTAACTTCCTCACCAAAAGAGTAATTTCATCTCATTGCCATTGCTCAACACTAGATTACATTTCCTAATGTTGAGTCAACTGATACATCTCTATTCATCACCAAATACATTCTGAATGAATCATTGACTGTGTTGATTTTCTGCCCTGTCCAAAGCAGTACAGCAACCCTACCTCATCTAACTTAAGTTCTTAAGTCCCTGTTTAGATCACTTGATGGCTCGGCAGCCTTTACTATGTGACAATCTAAGCCACAAAACAGCCTCTTGAAAGCAGGCCTGATGCAATCTGTTCTGATTGAATCCTGTAAGTGCTTGCTGGCTGCTTGCTCTTTTGAGATGGAACTGAGAAGAGACCAGCAGGTCAGAAAAATACAACAGGAATGTCTGGGATCTTTCAGATGGAATATTTCAGAAAAGCTGCTCTAAGAGGCTCCGACAAGATGGCAGAGTGTTCTGAGATGTCTGCCAATGTTATTAGCAATTGCTTTTTGTCAGTAAGTCTCGGTTTAAGATAAATCATATTCGCAGTATTGCTCAGCCAGTGGGAAATAACTAAAAAGGAAACACATCTGATGACCGAGTCAGAAAAAATATGCCTCTTTTAAGTAAAGGAACGCACAGGGAAAAAAAGTTAAAGGCATAGGCAGGCTTGCTAAGCGCAAATCATAATTAAATATACTTTATATTCTATCCCAGAACAATTTGCATTAATAGCATTTTTATTCTAAGCTTGGAGTGGAACAAACTATAACAAAGGGCTGTGTCTTTTTTGTCTCTCGAAAGTCCATATCATTTTTTCTCTATGTTTATAAAGCTCAGACATAAAAAAGCCATTCATTTTTCAACAGGTCCATGTATGTGGCAAATAGATGGCACATCTTGTCAAATCACTTATTTATGCCTCATCAAATAATTAGGAGTTATGTTCTTGAATTGATCATTGCTACACTTTGCTGTTATTTTGTCAATATGAGGCTCTAAGAACAAATTGGAGACCATGTGCTCAGCTGCTCTTAAAGTTACTCTGAATGATGGGTTAAGATTTGACCAAAAGTTTCTCTGATTTTTATATAATCATGTCCAGCATGCTTGTCCTATTGATTGTGTGAATTTTTTTTACTCTGAGATTATTTTTTCCTGTTGAAATGAACAAACAAATACACCAAATGACCCATGGATTTATTTAGGGTACGCATGGAAAAAAATCGACTTTGTTGCTTGCTATCAACTCTATGACGTCATCACCATTGTAAGAATTTGTTACCTTGTAGCTATATATTTTTAACAATGGGTATTGTGACGTCATCAACAATGTATGTGCTGGAGGTTGGAGCAACTATCAAGAAAAAGTACATAAAATAACTAAATAATTTATGTAATAAAAGAATTACCTTGATAAAGTAGTCAAACGTATTATTTATCACAATTTTATATTAGACTGCACATGACACCATCAATATTTAGCTAAGAATTTTATCATTCAGGGAAACTTTAAGACAATATCTCATAAAGTGGCATGTAGTGTGGTAAATCCATAAACCTCTTATAGATCACCCTCGTTCCCATTGAACTTTTCCCTAACCCCACTTAAGGCTGCTCTAAACACACAAATGACACGGAAATCATGTGATATCAACTACCGAGTCAAAAGCATGTGCTGAAAATGTGTGATCATCAAGGTTTACTTTATTGTTTGACTATCTGTCACAAGATGAGAACAAGTCATTGTCTCGAACAAACAAAAATTCTACAAGGCATTCAATGTAACTTGTGGGGCAAGTGACTATCACAATATGGTTGGATGTGTCACAAGAACTTCATTCCCCAAGCCAAAGCCATTCAGATTGAATTATAGGTCTTATAAAGAGTTTGATCAAAACAAATTCCAAAAGGCGATAGATATCTTACCAATGTCTGTTCTTGAAGTTTTCGATGACACTGATGATCATATGTATAGTGAAATTTTAGATGAACATGCACCTATGAAAAGTAAGGTGGTGAGAAGAAGTAAAGTACCATACATGACATCTAGCTTAATGAAGGAGATATATCTGAGAAACCGGCTTAAGAACCTATTCTACAAAAATAGGTGTAACCATAACTGGGAGGTCTATAGAAAACAAAGAAACAAAGTCACTAATCTCAGACGCTGTGCTATAAAAGAGTATTTCACAAGTAAATGCAATAAGCCCAACGTGACTCCCAAGGATTTCTGGGACTGTGTAAAGCCATTTTTCTCAAAAAATTGCAACCAAGGAACTGGAAGCATTATATTAAAAGAAGGTGAAAATATAATTTGTGAACAATTGACAGTTTGTAATGTTCTAAATGATTACTTTGTTACAATGGCTGATGATATTGGGGTTGAACAACAAACCAGTCAAGGTGATGATCACAGCAGTGTCTGTACTATCAAAAGCTGTTTAAGAGACAATGATTCACAGTTTGACTTTGCTCATGTTACTGATGATTATGTTAAAAGAAAAAAAAAAAACATTAAGTGTAATAAATCAACAGGTTATGATAGTATCCCCCCTAAAACTGTGAAATTTTGTTCAACAGAATTGTCAAAGCCATTCACTTTCATTGTCAACAGTTCATTCAGCTCATGCACTTTCCCACATGAAATGAAAAAAGCAGAAGTTTGTCCAATTTTTAAAAAGAAATGTTCAATGACAAAAGAGAACTATAGGCCTATTAATATAGTAAGTGTCTTCTCAAAAGTCTTTGAAGCTATAATAGCAGAACAAATTGAACATTATATGCAGAAGTACTTTAATGATCTACTTGGCGCATACAGGAAAGGGCATGGGTGCAGTCAGGTTTTAACATATGCTGTTGACACATGGAAAAAGGCCCTGGATAGAAACAACTATGTTGCAACATTATTTATGGACCTATCCAGGGCTTTTGATTCAATACCACATCAACTTCTTGTGACAAAACTCAAAGCATACGGCTTCTCTGATGATGCATGTCAGTTTATGAATAGTTATTTGAATGGAAGACAGCAACGAGTCAAGTTGAATAATATTCAAAGTCCCTGGGCAAGAACCACCAAGGGTATCCCTCAGGGCTCATGCCTCGGTCCGTTATTATTTAATGTCTTTATTAATGATATATTTCCCCATATCAAATCTTGCAACATTTTCAATTATGCAGATGACAACAGTCTAAGTGCTGCAAATGATAAACTAAATGTAGCGGTTGATCATCTGATTAATGACACAAACATTGCGATAGAATGGTTCCAAAGTAATTTCATGAAAATTAACCCGGATAAGTTTCAGGTCATGTTTATCTCTCCTTTTGGCAATGATGACATGCCCTCTGAAATAATTATTAATGACACATGCAAGATTAAACCAAGTGATCAAGTCCAGCTATTGGGAATCACAATTGATAAAAAGATGAATTTCGATGACCATGTTCACTTGCTGTGCAAGAAAGCATCGAAGCAATTGAAAGTGCTATATCGCTTCAAAAACGTGCTTGGCAAGACTGAAAAGGAATTACTCTTTAATGCATTCATCATGTCATGCTTTAATTTTTGTCCTGTTGTGTGGAATTTTTGTGGGAAGTCATCTGTAAAGTTTGTTGAAAGGATACAAGAAAAAGCATTGAGATTTGTAACAAATGATTATAAGAGTACCTATCATGAAATGTTAAAGAGCACCAAAAGGTGTACTCTACATGTAGCAAGGTTGCGAGTGCTGGCTATTGAGGTGTTCAAGTGTGTCCATAGAATGAATCCTGAATTTTTGAACAATTTGATAATCCAAAAAGACACAGGCTATGAATTCAGAGATACAATGAAAGTGGAAGTACCAAAATTCTCTAAAATCAAATATGGGAAAAATACATTCTCATACTATGGACCACACATTTGGAACCAGATACCAGCCAACTTCAAAGCTGAAATTAACCTGAAATTATTTAAGAAAATGATGTCTTCTTGGAATGGTCCCACTTGTAAATGTACTAGCTGTGATAGTTAATGACATGTTCATCCCTTTTTTTGTTAGTGTGTACTTGTTTTTAATAGTTTTATTGTTATTATCTGTTCTTATTGTCGCTAATTAGCTTGTAGCTATTGTTTTATTTATACATGGCGACTCAAAATAAAGTTTTATTCTATTCTATTCTATTCTATTCTATTTAATAGGTGTAACGGGAGAATCAGAGATTTATGTAGATACAGCTTGATACTCTTTGTCAGCATCTCCTGGGAACCATTTTGGAGCTTCATGTCCTGTATTTGTGAACTTGGTAGGCCGATAGGACAGGAAGAGGACACGGCAATGCGTTGAAGGATGATTGAAACAGCTGTTCAAAAAAGTCTAAGTGACCCAGTAAGAATTGCAAAAGAACTCGGGAACCAATGAGTCGCAGCCTTGCACACTACCAGTAGACCAACCCTCCCCCCCCTACAAGTGCTCTTTGATTTATTGCAGCTTTGTCACAATGTGATGTTTTTCAACACATTTTAGGAATATATGGATAAAAATATATACATTGCTGGAAAGTCTGTCATATGATTTTCAGCACTCCAAAATGTGTACAGATTGCCTAACGTGTATTGAATTTTATGTTTCAAACTAAATCTACCTGAAACACAGTATGAATGTTACGATAAAGTCTTTGCAACATTTTGCTTTTCAGCTAATTTGGTAATACATGCATAAGGAAAGTAATGAAATTGTATAGAGGAAATGATATATTGTAGTAACAAGTTATATGCAGAAAAAGACATATATGTTCCAAAATATAACTTAGTTCTTTTTTTAAATATGTCAGCTGCATCCTACCTGGATCATACCTCACAAATTGTTTCAACATGATAGACAAATATGCAACAGAGCTATCTTGGAATTTGTCAAGCAACAGTGAAAAACAGCGCAGCATATTTTTGATTTCGATTTTCTGCAGATCAATGGAAATTTCAGGAAACTTTATCAAATAATATAAAACAGACAGAAAAGCTGCCCATATCAGAGAAGTAATGAAACCTTATTGTGGAAATGACATATTTCAGCAATCAGTCATATGCAGAAGATGTGTGTTGCAAAATAGAATTTAATACTTCTTTTTAAAAAAATATTTCAATTTCGTTCATCTGAATTATGCCTCATAAAATTGTTCCATATGATAATAGGTAAGAGAGCGGTCTTATTTTTGTCAAGTGGTAGAGGCAAAGAGTGCTGCAGATTTTCAAATAATATTTTTTTATAGGCCTACAGATCTTTGTTAATTTCAGGAAAGTTCAACAAGTGAAACAGACAGAAAAGCTGCGATCGAAATTCTGGAAACTGTTTTGAAGTTACCAATGCTAAGACCCATCGATTGGCAGCCCAGCATTCTACCACTTGACCCAAGCTCCCCCCCCCTCACCGGACCTGGTTTAGATCACCCGATAGCCGAGCAGTCTTCAATATAATGGAAAGTCACTATCCGAGCCACAAATAGCTTGATTCAATCTGTTCTTATTGAATCCTTAAGTGCTAGCCAACCGCTTGCCTTGGTTGAGATAGAATGAGGACTGAGGAGGGGAACCAGGTCAGACAAAACCACAAGGAAGCCCAGGATATTTCACAAAGACCTTTTGAATGATCATTCAGAATAATCTTTCAGATATTTATTTCAAAAGACACTGCATAAAGAGGCACCGGAATGATATACTTGGAAGGATTTTGTGTTGTTTTCCTATTATGAGTTATCTGTTGGCTGTTAATTAGTGCCCAGCAGTAACTCAATTAGATATGTATGATAATACATATCTGCTTCCTAAAGATCCATTTCAAAAGGTTTAAATCAAGACAGACAAGATGGTTGATGTTGACAGTTTCAAGACCAGAGATAAACTAATGCTTTATTTCCAAGATGGCTGACTGTTCCAGTCAGTGACCTCATTTACATACATATTAATTATATACAGGCATGGCCATTGAGCCATGATGATTCGCACTGAGGGTCTGTTCCCTGACCCTTTTAACAACCCCAACAATATAAACCTTGAGACAAAGACACAATGTGGGTCTCTTCCACATTTAGGTGGCACAAGTTTACCTTTAATTGCCCCAAGCTAATTGAGAGCCCAATTCTCTAGTGTCATTGTTTGACCAACCCAAAGCACCCTGATGGGAGGTCCTAAGTTGTCATACCAATAGGGCAATTAGGGCCTCTCACAGGTGTGCAGGCAAGGGGGTTCAGACAATGACCAGCATGAGACAATTGGGGTGTTTGACTTCTAAAAAGCACAATGGCTATTGTTGAGTTAGACTTCTGAGTTTTAGATAGTTACCCCAGTGCCACCTACCAGTGAGATGAGATCCATAATTAAGAGTTAATATGACACAGCCTTAATAAGTGTTAGTTACTGTCAACAAAGATTAGTTGTGATTCAATAAATAATGATCAATAACCTGGATCTTACACTATGCTATCAAAAATCCCCCCTGTTGTAAATAGATTTCACTTCATGATAAATCATTTAACTTTTATTAGTTATTGGTGAAGTCATCCAAGCAATAATTGCACATTGACATGAGATTGAACTAAAAAGTTATTTTCATGGAACTTATAAAATATTATGCTGGTATTAGTGTCTTCATATCCTGAAGTGCCCGCCTGTTCCGCTGAAGGTCTGTGTCTGCATTTTCAGTGTACCTTCATGACTAAAATCCCAATTGGATGTCATTCAGATGAGATGTTAAATGTTGGGCCCCTTGTGTCAGTGTCTATGCTGGGTAAGTAAAAAATCCCTCACATGGGGTAAATGTGTAACACGTTGAGGACTCCTGCTCTCTCCCAAATCTTTTCAATCATCCCTCATGAGCGTCCAGAGCTGGGCTTAGAGGGTTGCACTTACCATATCTATCTATCTTATATCTATATTCAAAACAGAATAATTCATAAAAAATGAGATGTCTGCAGTGTCAAAACGAATACTAATTAGCAGTAATTTGGAGATAAAACTACAATTAGCAATCAGTTAAGTGAGCTGTCTCAATTGTGAAAGTACCACAGCCTACACTGTATAAAATTTACATAAACGTATCATGATGCCTTTGCAAAACTTTTATGGTTTCATGGGTCAGTTTACAACAGGCTGATGGGCCAATGGTGGCACATTCAGTCAAAGCAATTATTCATGCGTCCTTAGATAATTGGGATTTATGTTCTTGAGTTGATCATTGCCACACTCTGCTGTCATTTTGTCAATATGAAGCACTACGAACAAATTGGAGACTGTGTGCCAAGCCCTCCTGTTTTAAGGGGGACATCTCAAAAAGTGACATGAGGTGGGGCAAATCCATAAACCTCTTATAGATCACCCTCTTTCCCATTGAACTTTTCCCTAACCCAACTTAAGGCTGTTGAAGGCACATGAACAGCGGGGATGTCATACATGTGACACTTTACCGCCAATCAGAAGCATATGAGGAATTACATGATTGTTCTTGAGCAGCAAGCTGGGTATGAGGAGGATAACTATTCCATTTTCCATTCAAACTGACCTCGTTGAGGCAAATCCAGAAATGTCAGATGCCCGAGGGAGAGAGAGATTTACAAAAGAAAATGTGCTTAACAAGAGAATTAAATGAAATATTTGAAAGTAAAATTATGGTTCTCACCATTAGGTACCCATTGTGGTTGAGTTGCCTCGGCTGATCCAAGGTATATCAGTCACGTCAAGAGGAATAACGAAACTTTAGTAATTAAACATATCATTTTGCAAACTTATTCACATTTCAACATTTCTTGGATCTGTCTTTCTTCTTGAATAGTTTATCAACAGCCTTTCATATAAATACAGGCGACACACTTCTATTGTGAGAACAGATACGACCATAACAATCACTAACAAAACGGGCTTTTAGTGTTTGGGAAGAAAGGTAAAACAATATGATATACTCATCCCCCCCCCACGCATGTGGTCTGCAAAGAATTGTCTGCAAATACCATATGATTCATTGCCCTCCTGTCATAAGATGATATATTTCTTGAGATTTTGGGGCTTCCTTTTTAAGGAATGTTAAGTATATATCACCAGATAACCATATGACACCAGAAAATTGGAAAAGAAGAAGTTGTGAAGAAAGTTATTAATTCTACAGTGATTTAGTAAATTTGTAGATTAATATGTCTAGATATTCAAATTAAATTCATTTTGCGAAATATTGATATTTTACGTTTTGAATTCTTGTGAAAATATATGTTATGACACAAAAATCATGTTAAGTTAGGGAAAAATAATTACTATTTCTCTAACATTTTTATACTAATAAATGTTTCTCACATATAACAGTTTTTGCACAATGCTAATGTCTCAATCACCTTCCAAAAATATATCGGTTTTTTTCCAAGTTCAGCTCCCTCTCAGTGTCTTTTTCATGCTGCAAGAATCTCCTGACTTTGCATGTCATGTGTAAAGGACAAAACGAGAGTCAAAGAAACTTGCGAGATAGGAACGCATGACTGAAATATATTAACAGTCATTTTGTGACACATAGTGAGATGCTTTCCTCTTCGAAATAAATAAGAACAAAATTGCATGACTGCTGATAACATTTGTTAATTTCATGCGAAGTTGAACTATCTATTATTAATAATATTTTGTATGCTTTTGAAGTTATCTGCATATACTTCAATGTGAGAACAACAATAATTATTTTTACTCACCTCATTCAGTTATTATCAGTCTTAAGCTCATGATTTGAAAAATGAAAATGCATAAGGTAAATATTCATAACAGTTCAGTTTCGGTTGTGCTATCATCATGTTTAATATATATACATATTAACACCATTTTAGATCCAAAAGGTTGCATCTATTCAAGCAATTGTTGTTCTTCCTTTTGTTATTTATGCATCATTTTGCTTCAAACAATGCCATTTCATATTTGACACCAAACGCTCATCATCTAACATAAATTATAAGGGATCTCCTTTTTCAGCAGATGTTTGCTCTCTGTATCCTGACAATGGAGTTTTATGTCCTTTTTTCCATGTCATTGTGTGCCAACCTTTTGTGTCTGTGTGCTTTGAAACTGAACCTTCAATATTTTTGATAAAATTTTGCAAAACAACCCATAAAACCCCATATTAGTGGAATAAGCTTTCACAATATTCCTCTCGGCATCCTAGAATTTCGGGGGCATATCTAGAAATGGCTTAAGGGGAGGCATAATATGGTGCGAATAAGGGGCATTCAGTGGCTATTCCTATCTTTCCCATGTTAATTTTGGGTCTGGGGGAGCGTTGTCCAATACGGCTCCCACCCTCAAAATATGCCACTGCTCGAATGAAGAAATGGGATCATCAGCACTATTGGGTCAAATGTTCTTTGAGTGTGATAACTTCCTCCAAAAATTAGCAAATATACAAAGCCATGCACACAAGAATGCAGCTGTGGTGTATTTACTTAGTTTAGTTTAGTTTTTTTGTCAGCATGTGCTATCCTTTCGTGTATATTCTTTGCCGCCGAAATATGTAAAAAGTGATACAAAAGTTCATTGCATTCTACCAAAGATTTGTTCAGGGCTTTGGAGTCGGGTAGTAAGTGAACCGACTCCGACTCCCGACTCCTTCGGCTTTCTGAAAATCGACTCCGACTCCGACTCCGACTCCTTAGGTCTCCCAAATTCCGACTCCGACTCCGACTCCCGACTCCACTTATCGGCATTATTTCACACAAATATTACATGATTAACAGGGGGGGGCAAAAAGTACTTCCACAAATTTTCCATTGGCTTTTGTTCTTGAATACTTGTTTAGGAAGTTTTACTTAAAATTCAAGATACATTTCACGTTGTTGTAATTGGTTTTTGTGAATTATATAAATTATTTTTAAGGAGTCAGGAGTCACCAAATTAATTTTCGACTCCGACTCTGACTCCATCTGAAAATCAAAGTTCGACTCCGACTCCGACTCCGACTCCACCCAAAAACCTCCGACTCCACGACTCCGACTCCCGACTCCGACTCCGACTCCAAAGCCCTGGATTTGTTACAAGGAGACAAAACAAATCCATTAGCTTGTGTAAGTACACAATACTTGTTTGCATAAGACAATGTTCTTTAAAGTAAAACAGCCAAAGGAATTGTAAATCTTGATCAATTTTGTATGTGATCTGATCAAAGAAGAGAGAAAAATTTGTATAGATTTTGTTACATTATAAACCAAAAGTTTGGACGATCATCAGCTTACATTTGGTTTGTCTCTTATTAAGAAACTTTTTGACAGTGATTGTATTTCTTTATTTCATTTCTTGCTCATCTTCCTTCAGTTTTGCAAATCAATATTCTTCTTTGTGAATCCAAATGTGAAGGATTTAAGAAATTGAAATTGATGAACTCAACAATCATAAACTCCCCCTATCCTAATTTCTAACATCTTTGTCAAATCTTCAGTGATAAGAAAAAAACAGGATTCCTTACTTTCGCTTCAATATTTATCTTTTGTTTTTATGAAGAAAAGGTTAAATTTTGGAAGAAAATGTGACAAATCCATAAGTTTGTTCTTGAATCTTTTCATATATAAGTTGTTGGCAGAAAATTGTTTCCTTTTGTTCTAATAACGTCAAGTTTCTTTGAGGTAGGGTACATTATCTCTGCATCAAAGGAGTTTGTAGCTGAATTGAAGCAACGTTTTTGTTGTTTCTAAGAATACAACTTCATATAAATGATAAAGAAATAAAGTAACTTCTAGAAAATGTGTTGCTTCCCGGGAAATAATGAAGTAACATTTAAGCAAGTTATTGACTGTTAGTAACTAGTATAGTCAGATGCAGCTTTTTGCAAGTGACCCCAAAAAGCATGCTTATCTAGATTCAGATTCAGATTCAGATCTTTTATTCGTAGCTCATATCAAACATCCTTTATAACGAAATATCAAAATTGTATAAAAACAAGCTACAGGACCTCCTCAAAGGCAAAATTATGCCGCTGTCGAGGAGGCCCTGTTGTTTACCTCATTCACAATATATTGGTACAATGGCTGGTAATATTAGAAAATTTTGAAAGAAAGATAAAAAGAAAACACTTCAATAGAAAATTAATACTTATGGTTGACCGCTAGAAAAGGAGACCATCCAATTTAGAAGAAACTGAAAAATTAACTACAGACATAACAATAAGGATTCGTACATGTACTAGTATAACTTTCCAACAAGTAATTTTTAATATAAAATTTAAAGCCTAGAAAACTATGTGTAAATATTTTTTGTTTGAAGAGATCAGGCATATTATTATAAAGTTTTGGAAACCTGTACCTGATGCCATTTCTTGCGAATTCATGTCTCACAGCGGGCAGACGCAAGTCAGTTGCATGTCTGGTGTTGTAGTTATGATTAACAGCTGCAAAGGGATCCAAGTGACGTAAAAAGAATATAGGAGTTAAACCATTAATTAATTTGTAGCAAAATTTGTAGTCATGCATCATGCATCTAAACTACTGTACCTTACCATAAAGAAATATAAATTGATTA
Organism: Platynereis dumerilii; assembly: GCA_026936325.1. Lineage (NCBI taxonomy): Eukaryota > Metazoa > Annelida > Polychaeta > Phyllodocida > Nereididae > Platynereis > Platynereis dumerilii. The sequence continues at coordinate 16,347,636 of JAPTHN010000004.1, forward strand.
GAAAATTGTGAATGGTACAATTTAATTTATAGGCTCATTACTAGGAGATTGTAGACTACGACTCATTCAAACTCAAAATCACCAAAAAGTTAACTCCCAACACATTAATTTTCTATTTAAACTTGGATTTGAACTCCTTCATCCTGCAAAAAAAAAAGATCCTGACACATACTCCGACCCAAACTTATGATTGTCTGGGGGTTCATTCACTAGCCACAACTATGTTGTCTTAGAATGACCTGTTACATAGACCTATTTCTATCTTTTTCGCATAAATGTTGACAAATCAGTTTGTTGTGATTATGCATCTGATTTCACTCTAAGATTAGACATGACAAGTCAAATGGCCTTTTCTTGATCATGATTATCAAACAGCCCCTATGTTTCCCATGTTGAAAGTAGAAAGGATGACACTTCATAGGCTATCATGAGTGAAGAAGTGCATTTTTCACTGTGAACTGGTCCTCATTTTTTCTATGACAGACTGCAGGCATCTGCGACAGCCATAAAACTTCTAAATTGACTGCTGACTCCCAACTCTACACCACATTGACTGCCTTGGCAAAATCTCAACTTTGAAGACACACTGCATACACTATATGGCATCTTCATCATAACAGAAAAAAACCATATATGTGGACAAAAATGCCGCAACCTTTTATGATACCGCAGGTACATGCAATGTCAATTTCCTATATGGAAACAACCTTTTTTTGTGACAATTGAAACATGCTAGGAAAATGTCACAGATGGGCACCTTTTAGCCTCATTGTAAACTTGGTGCTTTGTGCTATGATGTCACAGACAGTGCATAGCTGCAAATGTGAATGTAAGGTCTTGCAAAGAGTACACTACTCTCCAAAAGTTTGAATACACCTGGAAAAGTGAGGTTTCTTTTAGAAATACTTTATTTTGAATGTGATTTGATATTATACCTACATCACACAATACTACAACTCACATTAAGGCCATAAGTTGTCTTTGTCTTGTCATTTTAGTACAAATTTGAATATTTTCTCGATATCCCAGTTTTGCTTTTTTATTAAAAGTTGTTTCAGTCCAATTATCTTCTAGCATTCAGAAATTTAATTGTCTTAAATTATTTCCACAGTTGTAATAAGATCTTTACCTTGGTTTCAAACCTCAGAAACACCGTTTACAAATTTGACTTTGACCAAAAATACAAATTTTGGATTATTTTCGGCCACCATGAACTATTATCATACATCTTCTCAATTGAAAATTATTTTTGACCTGCTCCACCAAAATGGGTTCAAAGTCGGCCTGCTGTCATATTCAGTTGTGAAAATGACTTTGTTGGCCTTAAAATGGTGTTTCATTTGTCTTGATATCTCAATCCAATCCAAAGATATGGCACCTCAAACATTGATGATACGAAACATCGAACTTTGAGAAAATGGCATTTGAATTTCCCGCCATTACAATAAAAGATCTAGGAAAATCAAGAATGATGCCCAATTCAGATAATTTAAAATCATTTTTTGGTTAAGATGGTCTTAAATAATCAAATCAAATTACTTTTGCTAAAACGTGGTACCAACAGCTAAAAATGATCAAAATGTGACCTTTGGACACATTTTGCTAGTTTCTGGAAAATAGAGATTGCCTACTTTGAACTCATTTTGGTGAAGCAGGTCAAATTTTAGCTGAGTTGTTTCACCATTGTTTTGCCTCGAAAATCGCCAAAGTTAGTATTTTTGTCTAAGCTTCAAATGGCTATTTTCTGGTCTGAAACGGCTTTTCAAAATCATATCAATAGGTGGAAACGTGTAAAAAATGGTTACATTTCATAAATCTGGAAGAAAACTATGTTTTTACAGCTTTTCGTAGAAAATCATAAATTGGGATATCGAGAAAATAATTAAAATATATAGCAAAATGGCCTAAAACATGAAAAAAAAAGAGACACCATTTAGCCTCAGTGTGAGCTTCCATAGTGTTTGGTGTACGTATTCAATAAAAATAGGGTTGGCAGTGAAGTATTTTTGTGTGAAACATCACCTTTTCTGGTGTATTCAAATTTTTTCATATTGATGGAAATATATGACCTTCAAGCAAATATCTCGAACGACATAACACGCACATTGTTAATAGCATGTACATTAGGAATTCATACATGCATACATTACATTAACACTAAGGTAATGTAATAATTCTGCTATCTCCAGACAACAAGGATGCAGTATTCAAAATAGTAGATCAATAGATAGTTATAACATTTTCTAATGTTAAGTCAATATGTCTCTCTTAATCACAAAGTACATTCTGAATGTATCACAGTCTGTGTTGATGTTCTGTCCCTGTTTAGATCACTTGATGGCTGAGCAGCCTTAAATATGTGGCAATCTCAACCACAAAACAGCCTCTTGAAAGCGGACCTGATTCCATCTGTTCTTATTGAATCCTCTAAGTGCTTGCTGGCTGCTTGCTCTTTTGAGATGGTACTGAGAAGAGATCAGCAGGTCAGAAAAATACAACAAGAATGCCTTGGATCTTTCAGACGAAATCTTTCAGAAAAGCTGCTCTAAGAGGCTCCGACAAGATGGCAGAGTGTTCTGAAATGTCTGCCAATGTTATTAGCAATTGCTTTTGTCAGTAGGTCTCGTTTTCAGATAAATCATATTCGCAGTATTGCTCAGCCAGTGTGAAATTATTTATAAAGGGAACACATCTGAGTGTCAGAAAAAGTATGAGCACTGAATTTAAGGAACAAGCTGGAGAAAAAAAGCTGAGGTATAGGCAGGCGTGGTAAGCACAAAGCATAATTAGATATCCTTTAAGCATTTGATAAAAGATAAACTTGCATTATGACAATTTTACCACTAAATGGAGAGGACAGAAATATTCATGTAGGGCTGGATTTTCGTCATCTTTCCACATCTATCTACCTGTATGTTTAAGAAGCTTAGACATAGAGAAACCGTGTACTTTAAAACAGGTCCGTATATTTGGCAAATTCATTGCACATCTTGTCAAATCACTTATTCATGCCTCGTCAAATAATTAGGATTTATGTTCTTGAATTGATCATTGCCACACTCTGCTGTCATTTTGTCAATATGAGGCACTAATAATAAATTGGAGACCATATGCTAAGCTGCTCTTAAGACAATGTCTCAAAAAGTGGCATATGGTGGGGTGAATCCATAAACCTCATATAGATCACCCTCTTTCCCATTGAACTTCTCCCTAACCCCACTTACGGCAGTTCTAAACACACAAATGACATGTAGCGGGGCAGATTTGTCATGAATAGGGAAGGAATATTGCATTTTTACATAGAAGCATGAAACTTGGCACACAGTTAAAAGATGTCTTAAAGAAAAAATTTAGATAGGGAGCCACTTCAGATTTGACCTTGTTGACCCATGGCAGCCATTTTCCAAAATGGCAGCTAATTTTCTCATTTTCCTGCTTTTTGTGAAGTGCCTATAGTTTGATTATATGAAAACAGTACTCATTATTCCTTCTACAGATCTAATAAATATTATCAACTGATTTCTGAATTGAATTGAGGAATTTTAGGGTGGTCAGGGTCCATTTTGTTGGAACTGTTGAAGAAAATATAGAATTTTCGCGGTATCCCGTATTTTCATGGAATCTCAAATGATATTTAAAAAGATGACATATTTGAATTCCTTGTGAGAAGAGCTCTCAAATGAATGGTAGCATCAATAGTTTCCGTGAATTCTTTGTCAAAACTAAACTAAAGTGAAATTTTCAAAAACCATTTTATTTTGATTTTTACCATTTTCATACAAAATGATCGAAACCCATTAATGCGGGTACTCATTTGAAAGCTCTTCTTGCAAGGAATTCAAATATGTAACTAATTTTGTGATCTATAAAGAATTGGCGTAACCACGCGATACCGCGAAATTCAGCATTTGAATCAATATTTCTACCAAAATGGATTCCAACAAGCCTAAAAATAGTCCAGGCTATCACAAAATGTTACAGTGATGTACTGAACACCTAGAGAAGAAACAAAAAACACTATTTGCATGTATTCCATTTGTAGGAACCACACAGGAAGCAGCCAAATGGAAAAATTGACCGCCATTTTGGAAAATGGCTGCCAGTAGCCACCTAAGCTATATCTGAGGTGGCTCCCTATCCAAATATGTTCTTACAGATGTTTTTTAAGTGTGCACAAAATTTCATGCTTCTATGTATAAATGCACTATTTTTTTACATACCTGCACCGCTAATGGAAGTCATGTGACATCAACTACCAAGTCAAAAGCATGTACTTGAAAATGTGTGATTATCAAGGGTTACTTTATTACTATCTGTCACAAGCTGAGGGAAAGTGATTTCAAAAGGTGTTATGAAGAATAAGAGTTTTATGTAGATACCGCTTGATCCTCTTTCTCTCATTTTGAGATGGATCGATAGATGGATGACTGGAGCTTTGGGTCCTGTATTTATGCACTGGCTAGACCAATAGCACAGGAGGAGGATGCAGCATTGCAGTGAAGGATGATTGAAACAGACATCCAAATAGGCCTAAATGACCCAGTAAGAATTGCATTCGAACCCGGGACCCAATGAATGGCAGCCTTGCACGCTGAGCACTCCAGACCAACCCCCCCCCTGCATTAGAGGAAAGTATCATTTTAATCAGCAAAAAAAAATATACAAGATCAAATGACAAATCAAGTCAGCACTCTCACTCACCATGAGGGCAAAACAAAACCTGCATGTATAACTCAAACTTGGGCTTGCAGGTCTGACTGTTTGAGTTGGAACAATATGATCTATACCCCTCCCCAAGGGCATGTTGATTTACTACAAATGCTCTTTGATTTATTGCAGCTTTGTCATAATGTGATGTTTTTCTACATATTTTAGGAATATATGGATGAAAATATATACATTGCTGGAAAGTCTGCCATATGATTTGCAACTCCAAATGTGAATAGATAGAAATACCAGCATTGGACATGTATGTTTCCAAACTAAATTAGTAAATCTATCATACAGCATGACTGTTACAATAAAGTCTTTGTAACATTTCGCTTTTCAGCAATTCGATATATCAGAAAAGTAATGAAACCTTATTAAGAAATGACATATTGCAGCAACCGGTTCTATATGCAGAAAAAAATATGTGTTGCAAGAGAGAATTTAATACTTCCTATAAAATACTTCAGTGACATCCTCTCTGGATTATGCTTTAAAAAATTTTTCAATATGACAGAAAATTAGGCAACAGAGCTATCTTAGAATTTGTCAAACCATAGCGACAAGCAGTGCCGCATTTTTTTTATTTTGTTTTTTTGCAGATCATTTTCAGTAGCTCTTTGCGAAATCAGCAAAACAACAATTGTCCATATATTTAAAAGCTGGAATTCAAAAATATTTTTACACAACACTAACCATCTTCCAAATGTGGGAATGATGTTGGTGTTTTCAATTAACTTCAATATGGTGTTGCATCGTGGATTTTGATGCTTCAAAATAATCATTCATTAGCAGCAATTATGACACAAAACTGCAATTAGCAATAAGTTAAATATGTGTCATTTGTGAGGGTATACTGAACATGATCAAGATGACTAGAACATTTAAGTCCAGGTATTTATGCTTTTGCAACAATTTTATAGTATAATAGGTCAGTAAGCAACAGGCTGGTGGGCCAATGGTGGCATATTCAGTCAAATCAATTATTCCTGCCTCCTTAGATAATTAGGATTTATGTTCTTGAGTTGATCATTACCACACTCTGCTGTCATTTTGTCAATATGAAGCACTACGAACAAATTGGAGACTGTGTGCCCAGCCCTCCTGTTTTAAGGGGGACATCTCAAAAACTGACATGAGGTGGGGCCAATCCATAAACCTCTTATAGACCACCCTCTTTCCCATTGAACTTTTCCCCAACCCCACTTTAAAGGCTGCTGAAGGCACGCAAACAACTGGATGTCATGTGACGCTTTAAAGCCAATCAGAAGCATACCAGGAATCACATGATTGCTCTTGTATGGCTAGCTGGGTAGCTAAGTTCTTGTAGGAGGTGGATAACTATTCCATAAAAACCAATTTCATTAAAATCTACAGGCCCAATGCAGGGAATGGGGGGGGGGACTTTTTTGACTACCTCGACCACTCCCAGGAAACTTTAGCTCTATCAAGGATGTTTTATTGTATGGTTCTAATCCTGGGGTGGTCCTTAAGAAAAAAACCAAGCGGTGTTACAATTAAACATTACTTAGCATAGTATACATACTTATTCTCACTTCCTTTTTCTATCTTTCTTTTTGCTTACTTTATCAAGTGACTTTATATAAGAGACATACTTCCATTGTGCGAACAGAAACTTATAGATACGACCATAACAATCGCTAACAGAACGGGCTTTTAGTCAGAGGAAGTTGGCAAGCACTTGAGGCAAATAGGCTTGAGTGTTTGGGTAGGAAGGTAAAACAATATGATATACTCATCCCCCCAGGCGTGTGGTCTGCAAAGAATTGTCTGCAAATACCATATGATTCATTGCCACCCTGTCATAAAATGATATATTTCTTGAGATTTGGGGCTCGTGGTAAAAGTGAAGTAAATAACACCAGATGACCGTATGACACTAGAACGTAGGAAAAGAAGAAATTGTAAATAAACATATGACACCAGGAAACTTTCGAGATAGGAGTGCATGACTAAAATATATTAAGTCACTTTGTGGCGCATTGAGAGATACTTTCCACTTCAGAATCCATAAGAACAAACTGCATGACAGCTGATAACATTTGTTAATTCCATGCATAATTGCACTACTCCGTGGCAACCACAGAATGACTTTAAAAAGTCCAAATTGTGCAAAATTTTGGAAATCTATTCCAAAACTCCAAAATTGTATCCTGTAAAAAATGCATGATTCTATATTGAAAATAAGTGTCCATATAAAAAAAGCAGTGAACTTTCTGAACGCCCCTCGTATTCTTTTGAAGTATATGCATATACTTCAATATGGATGCGAGAACATTTTACTTCTCTCATTCTGTCTTAATTATCAGTCTTGAGCTCATGATTTTGAAAATTCATATACTATTAATAAAAAGGTTTTATATGGAATCTTCAAGGGTTCTATAAGCTGGTACATTTCTCACATTTCAAAAAGGTTCCGACAGCAAACAAAACAACATTTACATAATCCAGCTGCACAGAACTCCCCACAATGGAACCCTTTTCTCTTAAGATGGGAGCATATCACAAGGCCTTTAAGTTTTTGGTGATAATATATGCACATTAACACCATTTGAGATCCAAAACATTTTCATCTATTCATGCAATTGTTGTTGTTCTATTTTTGTTATTTACGTCTGTATCATTTTGCTTCGAACAATGCCATTTCATGTTCGCCATGAAGCACTCATCATCCAACATAAATTCTACGGGATCTCCTTTTTCAGCAGATGCTTGCTTTCTGTATTATGGATATGGTGTTTTATGTCCTTTTTTCCTTTTCATTGTGTGCAACCCTTTTGTGTCTGTGTACACTCTAAAAAATGCCAGGACAAAATTGGTTTTTTAGATTCAAAATGGTTTTTTGAAAAACCAAATTTCAATGCAAAACCAAAATGGATTTTGAAAAAAATCCATTTTGGTTTTTTGCATTGAAATTTGGTTTTTCAAAAAACCATTTTGAATCTAAAAAACCAATTTTGTCTGAAATTTTTTAGAGTGTACTTTGAAATTGAACCTTCAACATTTTTGACAAAAGTTTGCAAAACAACCCATAAAACCCCATATTTCTAGAATAAACTTTCAAAATATTCCTTTCGTCATCCCCGAATGAAGGAATTGGATCCGAAAGCGAATAACCTCCTGCACAATTAGACCAAATTTTCTTTGCATGAGATCACTTTCAACAAAGATTAGCAAATATATAAAGCTATGCACATAAGAATGCAGCTGTTGTGCAATTTCTTTGCTTTGTTTTTTATCGCAAAATCATTTTTTGTTTATATTCTTTGACACAGAAATATGTAAAACCTGATACGAACGTTCATTGCATTCTACCAAAGATTTCTTACAAGGAGACAAAGCAAATCCATTAGATTGTGTCAGTACACAATACTTGTTTACATAAGACAATGTTCTTTAAAGTAAAACAGCCAAAGGAATTGTAAATCTTGATCAATTTTGTATGTGATCAGATAAAAGAGTGAAAAATGTGTTTATATTTTGTTACATTATAAACCAAAAGTTTGGACGATCATCAGCTTACATTTGGTTTGTCTCTTATTAAGAAACTTTTTTGACATTGGGCTATATTTCTTTATTTCATTTTTTTCTGATCCTCCTTCAGTTTTGTCTGTCAATATTCTTTGAGTAGCCAAAGTGAAAGATTCAAGAAAAAAATACAAATTGATTAACTCAGCAGTCAGAGACACCCCTACGTTCTAACCTCTTTGCTCCATCTTCAGTGATAAGAACAAAAGGGATTCCTTACTTTTGATTCGATTTTTTCTTTGGTTTTTATGAAAACAAGGTTAAATTTTGGAAGAAAGTGTGACAAATCCATAAGCTTGTTCTTATATCTTTTCATATTTAAGTTGCTTGCAGAAAACTGTTTTCTTTTGTTCTATCCCTGTAAGCCGTGTAAGCGTGCCTCGGTGGTCCGGCGTCGGCTCGGCGTCGGTCCGATATCAGTAGCATTGGACTGGCTTTGGGCCGACGTTGGGCCGCAGAGGCATGCTGATAGGGATATTACGTCAAGTTTCTTTGAGGGAGGTATATAGTCTCTGCATCAGTGCCAGATTGTATCAACGCTTAACACGGGTTATCCTAAAGTGGATAACTCCTATAACTTTATTTTTAACAGGGTTACTGGGAAAAGAACTTAGCCATGTTTTAAGTTGACTTCACGTTATATAATGAGTAAATTATTTTCCCTGTAACCCAGTTAGAAGATGAGTTATAGGAGTTAACCACTTTAGGATAACCCGTGTTAAGCGTTAATACAATCTGGCACAGATAAAGGAGTCTGCAGCTAAATTTGAAGCAAAGTTTTTGTTGTTTGGAATACAACTTCATATAAATGAAAAACAAAAACTTCTTCAAAATGCATTGCTTCCTGCACCCTTGACGCAAAAGGTTCTTAAAGGTATATATATAGCACCAACAGCCGAAAAAAGGTTCTAAAACTTTTTAAGGGTTCAACTAAATTGAAAGGGTTCAATACTTGGTCGGAAGGCCGTATGATAGGACCCTATCTTCCCGACTCGCTAGCAACATATTCTTTGTCTTAGAATGACCTCATGCCTATATTACATAGACCTATTAAAACCTGGTTTGCATAAATTTTTGACAAATCAGTTTGTTATGATAACTCATGAAAAGGCTACTATTTAATAGGCCCGTAAATCATTTTGAGTCTTATGTCATTAAATGCATAAATTTTACACTTTGAAATATATGTGACAATGCAAACATTCACCTGAGCTTGAGGTCACAAACTTGCAGATATTCTGGTACTGCCATCAAACTTTTAAATTGACTCAGAGTCCGACTCCTCTCTATTGTGACGTTGTGTGACAACAACTCCAGCTGCCTCAGCCAAATATCAACTTCGGAGACACACAGAATACACTGTATGACATCTTCATCATAACAGAATAATACCATAGATGTGCACAAAAATGTCGCAACCTTTTACGATACCACAGGTACATGTGATGTCAATTTCCTTTATGGAAACATTCTTCTTTTCGTAACAATTGAAACATGCCAGGAAAATGTCACAAATGGGCACCTTTTAGAGCCTTTGTAAACTTGGTGCTTTGTACTCTGATGTCACATACAGTTCATAGCTGCAAATGTAAATGCAAGGTCTTGCAAAGAGTACAACATATTGATGGAAATATATGACCTCACAGCAAATATCTTAAGCGACACAACACGCACATTGGTAATTGAATGTACATTAGGAATTCATACATGCACACAATTCATTAACACCAAGATAATGTAATTATTTCTGCCATCCCTCCAGACTGCAAGGACAGACGCAGTACTCAAAATTTAATGGATGGATACATAAATAAGATAAAACAGATTGATATGTAAATAGATGGATAGATAGATAGATAGATAGATAGATAGATAGATAGATAGATAGATAGATAGATAGATAGATAGATAGATAGATAGATAGATCACAGACTGATTATTAATAGGTAACATATACGTAGATAGAAAGATAGATACATAGATAGACAGAAAGAAAGATTCATCCACTGAAAGATAAAAAGATACATTTGTCATTGCATGTACTCATTAGGAATTCATACACTCACACAATTAATTAACACCAAGCAGTGGCGGATCCAGACACGATAGTCTAGGGGGGGCCTGGACGTGTTTCGGTATTCGCGGGCCCGCGTTATCGCAATTTTTCTTCAAAATGCTACTATTAATCTTGGTGGTCTAGGGGGGGCCCGGGCCCCCTAGGCCCCCCCCCCCTGTATCCGCCACTGCCAAGCTAATGTAATTATATTTCTGCCATCCCTCCAGACTGCAAGGACACAGTATTCAAATAGATAGATAGATAGACAGATAGATATATAGATAGATAGATAAATAGGTAGATAGATAGCTCGATAGCTCGATAGATAGATAGATGTATATATATATAGATAGATAGATAGATAGATATATAGATAGATAGATAGATAGGTAGATAGGTAAGGTGGTAGACAGGTATACAGGTAGATGGATAGATAGATAATAGATAGGTAGACAGAAAGATGGATAGATAGATAGATAGTTAGATAGATGGATAGATGGATAGATAGATAGATAGATAGATAGATGGATGGATAGATAGATAGATAGATAGATAGATAGATAGATAGATAGATAGATAGATAGATAGATAGATAGATAGATAGATAGATAGATAGATAGATAGAAAGATAGAAAGATAATAAGTTGGATGCATAGATAGATAATCATTCCTGTCATATCCAGACAACAAGGCTGCAACAGCTACACAGATAGAGACAATGATGGATTGATAGAGGAGTTATAAATGCATAGACATTCAAGTTTTGAGTGGTTATGACTAGTTATAGCAACATCAAGAGATACATATTCGTGGCTTCCTTAAATGTACAACCGGATACTGTAAGGCAGGCCAAAGTCAGGTATCAAAATAACCATATCCTTGTTATTGCAAGTGTTGGTTATTTTAAAATAACACACGTTTGATCCCTTTTTGGTTAAAGGATGTGCCATTACATAAATTGGTAAACATGCAAAATATAAGTCCACATAGCACACAATTTATGAAATGACTATCAACAGTGGCAGATCTAGAGGGGGGGGGCTGGTTGGCCTGAGCCTCTGACAGACCATCGAGATGATAAGTCTCATTTTGAAGAAAATATGAGACAATGCGGGCCCACGACCATCGCTTTGGACCCCCAGATGAACCTGTCTAGATCCGCCACAGATGAACATATGTCGAAATACCCTGGATGGAAGTAATTATCAATTTAAGAGTATCTTATCATTTGAAGAAAAATTTTACCAAAAGTTTCGTAATTGGCAATAAATAAAATTGAGATGAGGATATTTTAAAATAGGATATTATACATTGATTGTCCTTTAAAATATAATAGATGTTTGTTAAAGACTGCTTGATAGCCCATGGAAAATATATTGATGTGGACTTATCTCACTATATCATGTTCCTAGAAAGTAAAAAATATATGATCAACCCAATAGCGTGCAGTCTCTTTCTTCCGCCTGTTCATCTGCCTGTCTATATGTGTGTTTGTCTTCATTTCATTTTCTTTATCTTTTCTCATTTGCTCTTTTCTCTTTAGCTATTTATCTATATCTATCGATATAAATATATTTGTATCGGTGTTGACACTGAAAATACCTTATGTTCCTTACAGGACATGTGCATTTGTAACATGTTGAGGACTCCTACTTTCTCTTTCAATACTTTCTCAGAGAGCTGGACTTTCGAATTGATGTTACTACAGGGAAACAAGAAGTGCAATGAAAGGATCAACTGATTTGTGGCCAAAGTGGTCTTGTGACGAGTGATTTTTCTATGCATCATTGATCACTGAGTGTATATATTTGCCAAGGTGAAGACAACAATCAATTGGCACTTTTCATTTGACAATAAAGAAGTGATCAAGTTCAACAAAGCAAAAGTAACTTAGTTGACCACAGTTAGGACAATGTACCAGTCTTACATTGTCCGACATTGCACTGTATCCAGTCAGGTAAAAATTACTAATAATTATAATCAAATATTAATCAATTTATACATATTTTTTCTCCGATAAATATAGTTGTCATCAGTATCATCAAATGACCAAAATATACATGTGAATGAATCCATAAATGCATCAATAATTATCTCTTTATCATGCAATATCTCATCTATCTATCGATATTTCTATGTCTTTCTCTTTCTTTCCATATCTCCATATCTATCCATCAATCCATCAATCCATCTATCTACCTGTCTATCTACCTGTCTATCTATCTATCTATCTATCTATCTATCTATCTATCTATCTATCTATCTATCTATCTATCTATCTATCTAGCCATCCATCTAGCCATCTATCTAGCCATCTTTCAACAGTGACCATTTTCCTTTTATCTATCGATCTTTCAACAGTGGCCTTTTTCCTTTTATCTATCTAACTATTTATCTATCTATCTATCTTGGGGAGGGTTGGTCTAATGGCACTGTGCTAGGCTGCCAAGCACTGGGTCGAGGGTTCGAATCCAGCTCTTTCCAGATCACGTGGACCAATGTTGGCTGGGTGTTTCTATCATCCTTCACCTCATTGCCGTGTCCTCCTACTGCCCTACTTAGCCTACCAAGTGCATTTAACTACAGGACGTAAAGCCCCAATCACCTATCTATATATCTATATATCTATCTATCTATCTATCTATACATCTATGCATAGATCTCCATCCACCTGTTGGTCTCGCATTCTATCCCTCTCTCCCAGTCTTTCAACAGTGGCCCTTTCCTTTTTTTTAGTTTTGTTGAGTAGAATTTATATCCCGATTATGAGATGATTGAAGAAAAATGCATTACACGCTTTCTGTCAATATACTATGTCACATTTAAAAAAAGTCACAAGAGCAAAGCACATGGTCAATTTATCTGTGTGTTGATAAATTCTTAAGATTCAGATGACATGTCTCCATACACTTTTTACAGTGCAATGTCAGGTATCAAGAATTCAGGGTGTTGTTTCACATATTGGAAATAATTATCAAGTGTAATACACTGTCTGTGCTCAGAGGAGCATGAAAATTTGTGACGTGGCAAAGCTACTTGGGCACTAAACACATTGTCATTTCATTGCACTTCTTGTTTCCCTGTAGTAATAGCATACTAACTAAAATGAGGTGCAACTGCTTTTACTGTCATGCATCCATTCCATGCTGTAGAACAGTGAAACGAAAATGCTTCACAGATAGTTCGAAATATTCACATTTCTGCTTATTGGAACTTGGCTACAGTATCTTTACTGTTGTAAAGTTGTCAAACGTATCACCAGATCATATCCATATTATTCAGCCCACTATATAAAAAGTGAATAACAAAAGAATAACCAATGTTAAAAAAACATAGGCCCATATTACACGTCATGGATAGTCCATTGGATATCCAAATACCAGTATCAAAAGTTCAGGAGTACCTCCTTGGAAACTGGAAGTTGTAGTTATATTACCCTTGCCATTGCTATGCGTTCATGTTAGATTAAGATATTTATAATAAACTAACATTAATCTGTCTCAGCATCATATTTGTCAAGTGGTGTGACATTGTCTATAAGAGTTTTCAACAGATGATATAATATCTTAACTGGCATTATGATAGCTTCAACGAAATTTTTTCCAAGAAAATCATTAGACCCAGTTGTTATTCTTTTGATCTTTCTATAAAATAGGCCTGTCATAACAACATCAGGACTATATTATACAATTAAATTACAAAATTTAATTATATATATAAAATCAAATTAATTACATACCTTATAAATTTATTTATCCTCTTCAATTAGAGTATGTAAATATTGAGATAAATCATCCCATGTTTTGATTTTTTCTCACTTTCCATCATGTATGCATGATACTTATATCATCTCATTAATCCATGTGAACTTCACCAAGTTCCAAACAATTGGTATCCATTTATAGACAGTATCCATAAAAGGTTCTATGTTCCGGCTGCGCACGCATAATGACAGCACACATCCAATAGGGTGGCCCACATGTTTTCCTCTAGGTAGCTGAGACCATACTGACAGGCTGCTGCAGCCTGCTGGCTTTAAGGCAGGGGGAGGGCTGAAAACAGTTTTGGGCAGGGCGCTCTTTAGATATGCTGAGTGCTCAGTACCAATCAAGCTTTACCTTTTAATATATAGACTTAAATCAGTTAACTGTCATGTCTTTCTTACCTAATCATTGATATTCGTTAGCATTCTTTGCCACATGTTGAATAAAATTGTAAATTATCAATTTATCAGTGTTGTAGGCCTTTATATTCATGAATTGTTTTCCACATTATGTTTAGATTCACATAGGTTTCATTAAAATGTTAAACTTATCATTTCTTATCTTATTATATTTTACTTTATTTTATCATCTCATTATCTTGTCTTATAGTATCTCATCATATCTTAACTTACGATATCTTGTATTATCTTATCTTAAATCTTTCTCATCTTGTTTTTGATTGACACGCTTTAGTGCTGGCATTATTCTTAAATTTATCTGTATTTATATTGCGTTATCTTTCTTATATTTTCTCCTATCTTATCTTTTCTTTGACGAACTCTCTCCCATCTCAACCATGAGCCTTTTTTTGTGAGTGTCCAAAACTGGGCTGACAGGGCTGCACTTACCATACATGGCAATGAGGTGAAGGATGATTGAAACAGCCATCAACATAATGTGCATTGTAGGCCATTGTGACCCAACAAGAGGTTGATTCAAACCCAGGGCCGAGCGATTGTCAGCAAAGCACATTACAACTTGGTTAACTCTCTCCTCCTCTCAGACATATTGAAAAACGTTATTTCAGAGAAAAACCTCAAGATGGATTACATGGCTTTATTCCATCATATGAATTTTTTTAAAGTTTTAAATGCAGCTCCAATGCTCTGCCACTCAAGAATAATTTTAACAATAAATGAATTTGTCAAATAATGAATGAAGGGATGAATGAGATAATGGTTTATTCTGCTGAAATCTTCTTAATTCCTGATGTTACATGAAAATTGATATTTTTGAAGCTAATTTTCACCTAAACAATGTTTGTCATTGTGCCAATTTCCATCATTGTTTTCATAATTCTCAAACAAAGAAAATTTTATCGTTTTGGAAATAAATTTTGAATAATTCATGTAGGCCTACTGTTTATTGTTGGGAAAAGATGGTTGTTTTTGCAGAAAAATCATAATTTTGGAAATATTTTTATTAATAGATTCATCAACCCACTCCTCTCAAATTTATTTCTCAGCCAATTCTTAAGTGATTCTTTACAGCATTCTGACAAATTGTTTTACTGGTCACGTGACTTGTTTGTTTTCATCACATGACCATGTTTTCCGAACGCACAAAGCGTGCCGAAGAATAATGCGTGTTGTTTAAGCAACTTTTTGACAAAAGTCAACATTGAAAACCTGAGGAATTGTTCCAAAGGGAATAATTATAATACAGGACAACAGAGATTTGTGCAGGTAATGAAATTGAATTTAAATGATCATTCTAAAAATAAGCTGATAGTTTTTCAAGGTGATTAGTTGTTTCCAAACTTGGTGGTCAAATTTGGATTTGGATGAAATTGATTACAAATTCCTGACAATAAATTAAGGCCCTTCATGAGTGACACTGCTGGTGCTGCCATCTTGAGGGGTAAGCATCATAATCATCCACATAGCCGATCATCATTTTGTTTTTTCCTCACAGTGCTCCTGAATAAAATGTAAGATTTTCAAAATATACTGAAAAAGTTACTAATGCAGCCTGAAAGTAGAATGCCTCAGCTTTGTATCGATGTAAAATTGAAAATATTCTGTTTTTGGCCAACTTTCCCCCCGCTTGCCAACTCTACCCCGTTCTACGGTATTCACAGTTGTGATGTAAAGAGAACCGGTTAGTGACGTCAAAAGAGGCAATAGCTGCCAGCTTCCAGAGGCTGATTCATTAGAATTATTAACCAACTTCTCCAGCGTGGGCCTCTAAATGTGATGGGCTTTTGTTAGATAGCCCTTTTCAGTATGTAAATGAAGCACTCCAGCTATCCTAGAGTTAGAAGATCTTATTTGGCATGATAAACTGGAAAGAAGCCTAAATACTTTGTTATAGGACCATCTATATACTAATTCATGCACCTCTATCTATTTTCATTGTCATATGACTGGCTGTTAATTGGTTGTGAGGCATAGTTCATAAAGTTTTAAAAAGTACTTTTAAGGGCTCCTATCCAAATATATAATCTTGTTCCAAAACATTAATCCTAACGAAGTCTACCTATTTAAATTGAGTTTGTAGGGCTGACAAATGCTTACGGTTATAGAATTCCATTGACATGTTCCTTGTGAGTTATATCCCTATACTCATGTTCTCTCTATGACTCATAAGCAATTTGTGAGGTTATGTCCTATACTTTCAATGCCATCAATACATTCATATTCTAGGTTCTTTCCAATTGACAACCTATAAGAGTAATTTTGAGTCTAATTTTGTTTTGCAAAAGTTCAACTCAACATCTACAAGATGCATGTACACTTCCAGTTTCGAAGTTATAAAATCAATAGTACAGTTTGTTAATTTGCTTACAATGCGGCTATTAAAAGGGATTGTCAGACATCATTATTGAACATTTAACTATTTACGTCTGTGACATCATGTAATTAGTCATATAGATTTCTATGATCTCACGAAAGCAATCACGAAAATACAGCTCTATTTTTCATTATCTGAAAGATAATTGATGGATGGATTGAGGATTTACATCCTGTAGTTATGCACTTGGTAGTCTATTCTGGACAGGAGGAGGACACCTCAATGAAACAAAGTATGACTGAAAACTTCGAAACAGCTGTCCAAAATAGACCCAGAAGAGCAGGCAGGGGCTGGATTGGAACCCTGGACCTCACGTTGCATTTTGGCTACGCAAGTCGTGAATGACCTTGACTTTTAAAAACATAAATTAGGTCATTGTGACGTTATTGCTTCCAAGTCGTAGAAGTCAAAAGCAAATGTCAGCATGATGTTGTCTTATGTCACATAAACGTTGTCCTTCAGCCTGGTTTTTGATTGACCTTCTGCTAATTTCATACTTAAGGCAGATACCCACCTGAACATAACTCCAATATGACGTTGCATTCAAAAAGATTTTGACATCCACTCAAGGTCATCATACATGATACATCACTACTTTTTTTTTGCTAACCCACCTTTACTGTAATGTAATTTGAACATCAAATCCGACTTGAGAATGACGTCTTATTTATGATACTCGTCTGCAAGGCTATTGGTATGAACGTAATATCAGCACAGGAGGTAGAAATCCCATCACACCCGATACTGTGTGGAGTTCCAGCAATGTTTTCAGGACAATTGGATCACTTTCACCGAAACAACTCTTCTGTGAATCGAACACACCGAACAATACATTGTAGATCTCAATTAGAGCGCAATGGGCTTCCAAACAACATAAGTTACCCTAATTCCCTTTGATGTAGCTGGAATGAAAAGAATCCTTAAATGTAACAGGGAAAAAGGCAGACCTTGCAAATAATCCTACAATGCTGTATATTCTTCATATATTCTACAATTATACACAACAAAGGGATTTCAATGTCACTATAATTACAACCATAACAGACAAACAGAAACCGATTAATTGGAAACATAAATATACATACACATATGAGAATGTCTTGTGGTAGAAATGCATGTATGCGAGGGAAGTGGCATTCAACGATATAAGAACTTGTAGGGAAATGTATGATCAATATCATGTGGTCGCTAGATGTGCAGGGACATTTTAAAATTTTGATGGTCATGTCACACTTCGGCTTCATTATTTTTGAACTTGGCAATAGGCTTAAAATGCCATCTATTGTTTATTCTCATGGGCTAGACCTATTTTTGGCTTCCTAAAGATACATCAACCCATCTCAGGCACACTTGACACTCAGTAATTAGTTAAACCTTCCTTTAGCCCAAACAGGCCATTTGCAAGCCAGATGCCCTCCATATTAAGTCTTTCAACACTTAGCCCCAGTGACTGGATTACCAAATAAGTGAGGGGACACACTCCTCCCTGCTGTACACTTTCTCTGCAGGTGGCTGAATTTCCACAAAGAAGACTTTAATGTGTTGGTCAGTGTTAGACCGAATCAATGGGTGTTTGCTAGGGTCAAAATGAGACATACCATTGTCCAGATTTTTTAGATTCATTTGAAGTATTCTTGATAGGAGCCCGGGGATGGGAGATGACAGCGACATGTATTTGATTTGATTTGAATTTAATTTCTTGGTCATGAATCAACTTGGGGCACATGCAATATTTGTGGTTAGCCTTCCACCCATGATACAGCTTTCAACTTTCAAAATGATTATCGCACTATCATTTGTAGATGTGACAGGCAATTTGATTTATGAGAGAGTTACTGAGGTAGAAACGTACAAAAGCATCATTTTCAAGGGCAGAACACTAAATGACAACCTTGGAAATCTATAATATTGTTGCATAAAGAAAATATGCTTTAAGAAGAACTTACCAGTTTTAAAAAGCAGACAGCTTCCTGTAACTCAAGAATTATAAGTAATTCCTCTTCGATTTTCAATCTGAAGAAAAAGAATGAAATATACATTTGGTTTGCTGTGTGTATATAGGAAACATGCTTTTCAGTTATTGTTTTTGTGGTAGCTATGAGACTATACCCCATTAAACCATGATGAATTTTCGACCATTGGCTGCATCACTGCCAATGTAACATACTTGGTATATATATATTATTATATAATGTTAAATGCACGCAACGTGTCTAGAAGCAAACTATGTAGGCCCTACTATGTGAAGTCATCAAATATGCTCAAAGACTAGTTGTACAAAATCAGAAACATCTTTTTGGGGGCGACCATTTAATAATCAGGGGGGCTTGGAGTTTTCCTTGGTAGAAAATTATTTATTTCAGGTTAACGGCGGCTATGATTATTCATTCCAAACGCCCAAAGTCCCTGAATATTCATTCCCGAATCAAGCATTGCTTCAATAAGAAATATCCCCTCCAGAAATTATGCATTTCATGACTGTCCAAAAAGAATTGATTTATTTCACTGAAACTGAGCGAGAAATTATTTATTTAAAAAAAGCTCCGAGCACCCCCCCCTTTAAACTTAAATGGTGGCCCCCTTAGAGAAAGTGTTACACAACATGGAATTTTTTACAAGGCAGAAAGCAGCAATACCACATAGTTGCTTTTGTCACCTTATTTTCCCTGTCAATCCAAATGCTACATGCTGAATGTCTGGTATCTCGGTCCAGCTTGACACATATTGACTCAGTTTAGCCATCTGACCAAATTAGGCTGCTTCCATAAAACGGTCTTTGTGTTAAGACTTGAAAAGATCTTGGAAAGAACCCAAACTTCACCCCTCCTTTGTATGGGCTGTAGAAAGGCAATTCTGTTTCTGGTTAAAGGTTTGTTACTGGGACACAGATTGCAGCTGTGAGGATTATTGTGCTGGTGAAGTTCAGAGTGGCTGCAGTTAAAAGCAGTTCAGTAGAAAATTGCCAATACTGGTTTATTCACTGCTTACAGTTTATCACATCAAGCAGAGGACAGGCGTTCGGCCAGATATCTCAGCAACCACAAGCCCCACAGGAGAAATACACATGCCTGTGTATAGCTTAGCTTGTTTGTAATACGAATATCACATTTTCACGATGTTTTGGTGCCATTTTTGTCCGATATTTGCCAATTTATGAAAATGGCAGTCCAATTTTGCACAATGTTGACATTTGTGATGCTTCCAATCTGACACACAATGGCTGGTGACGTCACAAAAGTGCACTGCAGCGCCACACCAGACTTAGTTCTAGTCAAGTTGGTATTAGCAGAACCACCAATCTCATTGTGTTCGTTTTTATGGACTGTACAAACAATGCTAAATTTCTGTCCCAATGCTTGATGTGACAAACTGTAAAGTGAGCAAGCCTCTCTTATAAGTAGCATGAAATCAGCTGGTTGTGTACTGGTTTGGGATGCTGTGTAAATATTCTCTTTAACCCTCCTAAATGCAGTTTATCCAATGGGATAGCAATCTGAACCCCAGGGTAGGTGATTAATTTTAAACACCAAATGAATAATATATATATATGAAGTCAGTCAATATTTTTCTTGAGCATCAAAGTGTGAAATATGATGCACAAGAATAATAATTATGTTTCAATAACTTCTACTAGCTTTAACACATCCATCAGCCATTTTGTTTAAAGGAAAACAACGCAGATTTAAATTCTTCAACTTTACTTTAGAAACGTCATGTCATCTTATTCAATTATGTAAACAAATATGTGTTGTCCTTTTCATTATTATTTTCCATGAAAACAATTCTTGGGTTTTCAATATTTACTTGTGGCCAATATTACTGGGTTCATTAATTCATGGGCACGTCTGAATGTTTACACATTTACAAGACATGGTCATGTGATGAAAACAAACAAATACAACACCAGCAAAATAATTCAGTTAGAAAGCAGCAAGGAATCACTTAAGCAGCATTGCTGCCTGGACACCATGACAAAAACAGAAGGAACAATGGAACATGATCAATATTAAACAGAAGATTTTCAGCTATAGATTTTGATTATGCCAACTGCCTCAAATAAATGTTCACCAAGAGAAATGAAAAAGCATGACAAAAAAGTATCACAATGGTTATTCACACGAGTTTTCTCCTTGGATGAAAATATAATGGCAGTTGTTCCAGTTTTCCTCCATGAAGTAAAATTAAACTGCTAACTCCAACAAGTTATTGCAATCTGCTTTTATTATGTGCTGCAAGTTATGTGGTTCTTGGGAGTTTCAGTAAATGAGGTTACTCTTAGTTAACCAAAAGAATGACAAATTTTGGAAGAAGGTTACGGAGAAACTCGCTTAAACTGAGGTTAACAAACCCAATTTAAATTGATGGATTAAATTAGGAAAGATTGTAAGGGAAAACTTTTTATTTGATACTAGCCAAAAGGAACTTGTTAAAAGTTTCAAAATAAAGTTTTACTACAAATTTACAACTATGTGTGACAATAAAAGGAGATAGAGTTGCATGAATTAGTATATAGATGGTCCTATTACAACATGTTGAAGCTTCTTTCCAGTTTATCATGCCGAATAAGATCTTCTTTTAACCCAAAGGCTGCTAGAATGTTTCATTTACATATAGTTAAGCGTTATCTAACACAATCCATCACATTTACAGCCCCTTGCCAAAGAAAGCGGTTGATAATTCTAATGAATCTGCTTTAAAGAGCCAGAAGCTTTTGTCCAGTGATATCATTAGTTTGTAATGACGTCACACCTACAGATAAGCAGCCTGAGTTCAGGCCCGACGGCTTATCATACCGTAGGAGTGTGGGAGGAAAACTATGTTTAGCAATTACTGCAAAGTTTTGGTATGGTGGTCAAATGATGGCAGGTATCTCAGTTGATCATTAATAATTACAAAGGAAGCATTGATCTGTTTCTAGCCAACCATAGTTTGTTTCACATATATCACTGAAAATGCGTTTAGATGAATACAAAATAAAAGTAAAACAGACATGCAAACACAAGTGAAAGCTCAACAGAACATCGTGCCCAATTGTAACTACTGTGATGTAAGGGGGCACCAGTGTGACATCAAAGATGTCAACCTGATGTCAGGTTAAGTCAGAATGCCCGCTGGGTAATCAGTGATTTAATGTTTAATTTCATTTTCTTAGTGTTAATTATGACAGAACCTGAACTGTTTGAAGATCGCCCAACCATATTTGAGTCCAAAACCCCATAATTTTCAACTTTGCGATCCATAATTGTTCAGTAGGTTATGAACATTAGAGTATTGTCTTTCCCATTTCCACAGAAGGAAGAGTGAAGTTTGAGCTCCCAGAAAGCCTTGACACAAATACTACGCTCTTAACAAAAAGGTTTTATACGGAACCTTTAAAGGTTCTATAAATTGCTGTAGGTGTCCTCCAGCAAATAATTACCAAATTGAAGAGGTGTTCATAATAATGCTCAATTCCAAAACATCAATTAATTGAACGATTTGGTACAAGAGCTCTGATGATGGTACTGACATTTTAGAATTCAAGATGCCATTAATGATTTAAATTTTAATGTTCAGTGGGAGGAGGTAATCTCTTGAAAGTTTAAAGCATAATAAAAATACAGCAAAATAGGACAAAGCCTGAAGAAAGTATTACAGAGATGCTTTGGAGCAAGCACTAAAGGAAGACAAGGGAAAACATTCTGAAACGATGCACCTGAGGGAGGATTGATAGGAAGAAGCTAAGACCATTCGGAATTAATTCAAATTTAACATTAATCTCAGTTTGATGACAGAGTTTAAATGTTCTAAAATCTGATAAAACAATGTCTGCCAAAAAACTTAATTACATTTTACAAGTCTCTTTAGAATCATTTATAGATGCATGGAGGTATGACTCAATATTACTGGCAATTTCATCAGCATTGACAGTACTTATGAAACAACAATGAGCTGTATAGCTATGAATATTTTAATCTATAAAGATGTAATTATAATGTATATTTCCTAAGTTTTTGTAGAACGTTCAGAGTTCGGTTGTAGAAATTGTGTAATTAAAGGCGAAGTCTAGTTGATGGCACAAATACAACTGCCTGCTACAAAAGTTACAAAAAACCTGAGTCTGTTTTTCATTGCACATGATAAATTCTTCAAGCATTTCAGTGGGTGAAGTTCTCTTCAGCTTACCAAAAGCTGAAAATGATAACCAAAATTGTAGTAGATGTCTAAATAGAATAAAGTTTTACTACCAATCTACTACCGCGTCACAATAAAAGAAGATAGAGGTGCATGAATTAGTATATAGATGGTCCTATTACAGAGTGTTTAGGCTTCTTTCCAGTTTATCATTCCAAATAAGATCTTCTTTTAACCCAAAGGCAACTGGAATGCTTCATTTACATAGAGTTAAGGGCTATCTAACAAAAACCCATCACATTTAGAGCCCCTCACCGAAGACGGTGGTTGATAATTCTAATGAATCAGCCTTGAAGATCCAGCAGCTTTTGTCCTGTGACATCAGTAGGTTCTAATGACATCACAACTACGGATAACCAGCCTAAGTTCATGCCCGGGGACTTATCATACCAAACGAGCATGGGAGGAAAATTGTATTTAGCAACTACTGCCAAGTTTTGGTACGGTGGTCAAACAATGTGCAGGTATTTCAGTTGATCATTAATAATTGAAAAGGAAATCGGATCTGTTTCTGGCCAACCATAGTGTGTTACACTAGGGTGGCCCAAAAAACAAAATTTTTGATTTTCTATTTGCATACCCCCTCATTTTAGGAGAAATTGTGAAAAAAGCACCCTGTAAAAATTTCAAGAAAATCGGTTAAGTCTTAGGGGTCTCTCAAGGCCCCTCCATTCTTAGCAAAAAGGAAAATTTCAACCATTTTCGCAAATACGCGGTTCCTCATAACTTAGTCAATTTGTACAGTACTGCATTACCAATACCATGGTTGGATAGGGCTAAAAAAGAGCTTCAATTTGCATACCAACATTATTGGTCTAAGATAATATCTCAACTCCCATGGTCTTTTCAGTTTACACTTTTCGTGAATGAAATTGTTGCTGAACGACCGATCCTGATAAAAGCCAGGCTTTTTTTTTTTTTGCTTTAAATTGCCATGATTCTTATTTTCCCAGTTCAAGAATGACCAAATATTTAAAAAGAAAAGATATTTGACCATGGGAATGCCCGGTTTATGAGTGATGAAATTTTATGTTGAAGTTTGTCGCAAACACATAAAATAGCAGTCGGGAATCGTAGTATTTCAAATTCATATCTTCATCCAAATTTATTACAGGGCACCATGATGGGTACCACTTGAAAGACAATATTCTTATGTTTCACATGATATAGATTATGTTGTCCTATATTTAACTCTTATGAAGTTAAACTATGAAATGCAACAGCCCCTCTCCGATGTTTTCAGCACTTTTGACAAAATCTAACATTAAAACTTTACAGCTCATAAAGCGGGTTTCTCCATGGTAAAAAAAAAAAGTTTTATGCTTTATCGGGTCATCCTGCCTTTTGGAGAATAAGAACATGTTAATTGACAGTGAAATTTAATGGAAATCTTTTCTTGAACAGGTTTAGTCATTCAGTAAACACTTTCGCACATTAGCACTGTCAGCTGAAGAGTCCATGGGAGTCAAGATATCATCCTAGACCATTAATGTTGGTATGCAAATTGAAGCTAATTTTGATACCTTTCCAACCATTGCAATTAGAATGTTGTTCATTAAAAATTCACAAAGTTGTGGCTAACCGCGTATTGGCGAAAATGGTTGAAATGTTTCTTTTTGGTGAGAATTGAGGGGCCTTGAGAGACCACTTAGACTTGACTGATTTTCATGAAATTTTAACAAGGTGCTTTTTTCACCATTTCTCCTAAAATGAGGGGGTATGCGATGTGAATTTCAGAAAAAAAAATTTTCCTGTACATTTTTAGGCCACCCTAGTGTTACACATGCAACACTGAAAATGCGTTCAGATGAATACAAAATAAACCCAATTTGAAGTGTTTTGATGTCAGGGGACACCAGTTTGACATCACCAATGTTATCCTGATGTCAGGTGTGGTCACAATGTCCCCTGGGTAATTAATGAATCATCATACTGTGTCATATCCTATCATAGACTAGCTACTTGTACTCATACTATACACGAAGCTCGAGAAACAACAAAGAAGTTCTCCACGTAATTGCTTCCGTCACCTTACTTTCTCCTGCCAATCCAAATGTTATATCTTATCCACCCAGTACCTCGGTCCAGCTTGACACATATTGACTCAGTTTAGCCATCTGACCAAATTAGGCCTCTTCCATAAAACGGTCTTTGTGTTAAGACTTGAAAGGATCTTGAAAGAACCCAAACCTCACCCCTCCTTTATATGGACTGCAGAAAGGCAATTCTGTTTCTGGTTAAAGGTTTGTTACTGGGACACAGATTGCAGCTGTGAGGATTATTGTGCTGGTGAAGTTCAGAGTGGCTGCAGTTAAAAGCAGTTCAGTAGAAAATTGCCAATACTGGTTTATTCACTGCTTAAAGTGAGCAAGTCTCTCCTATAACTAGGTTGAAGGTTGGACAGATCAGCTGGTTTGGTGCTATATGCTAATATTCACTTCAACCCTTTCACATAATATCTTATCCAATGGGATAACAATCTAAACAACAGGGCAATTTTAGACACTAAACTAAAATTATAAATAGTTATCCAAAAATTTTCTCAGGAATCAAAGTGTGACTTATGATGCACAATTACATGCTTCACTAACTTCTATTGGCTTTAGCATATTCATCAGCCATTTTGTTTAAAGGAAAACAACGCAGATTTAAATTCTTCAACTTTACTTTAGAAACGTCATGTCATCTTATTCAATTATGTAAACAAATATGTGTTGTCCTTTTCATTATTATTTTCCATGAAAACAATTCTTGGGTTTTCAATATTTACTTGTGGCCAATATTACTGGGTTCATTAATTCATGGGCACGTCTGAATGTTTACACATTTACAAGACATGGTCATGTGATGAAAACAAACAAATACAACACCAGCAAAATAATTCAGTTAGAAAGCAGCAAGGAATCACTTAAGCATTGCTGCCTGGACACCATGACAAAAACAGAAGGAACAATGGAACATGATCAAAATATTAAGCATAAGATTTTCAACTATAGATTTTGATTATTGCAACTGCTTCAAATAAATGTTCACCAAGAGAAATGAAAAAGCATGACATAAAAGTATCACAATGGTTATAACACTTTCAGAAAAATATTTATATATAGGCCTATCTATTCATACATGTTTTCTCCTTTGATGAAAATATAAAGGCAGTTGTTCCAGTTTTCCTCCATGAAGTAAAATTAAACTGCTGGCTCCAACAAGTTATTGCAATGCTTTTATAATGTGCTGCAAGTGATGTGGTTCTTGGGAGTTTCAGTAAATGAGGTTACTCATAGTTAACCAAAAGAATGACAAATTGTGGTAGAAGGTTACGAAGAAACTCACTTAAGACTGAGGTTAACAAACCCAATTTAAATGGATAGATTAAATTTGGACCGATTGCTTGAGAAAACATCTTATTTGATACTGGAAAATCGGAATTAGTTAAAAGTTTCAAAATAAAGTTTTACTACAAATTTACAACTATGTGTGACAATAAAAGGAGATAGAGTTGCATGAATTAGTATATAGATGGTCCTATTACAACATGTTGAAGCTTCTTTCCAGTTTATCATGCCAGATTAGGTTTTCTTTTAACCCTGGGATAGGTAGAATGTTTCATTTACATATAGTTAAGCGTTATCTAACACAATCCATCACATTTACAGCCCCTCACCAAAGAAAGCAGTTGATAATTCCGATGAATCAACCTTAAAGAGCCAGAAGCATTTGTCCTCTGACATCAGTAGGTTCTAATGACATCACAACTACAGATAACCAGTCTGAGTTCAGGCCCGACGGCTTATCATTTGTTATAACAATGATGGGACAGTTTGGTATGTAGATCAAACAATGTGTAGGCATCTCAGTCTATCGTTAATAACTTGAAACGGACAACGTCTATTTCTGGTCCGGTACATGTACACTGGAATCTGACTTGCAAAAGAGTGTTTAACACAGGTAAACTAGAAAAGGGACAAGGAAAAGAGGCTTTAAAGAGCACTGAATAATCTCTAAAAGATATGCTAAGTGAAAAACCCTACTTTGCTGAATGGAATTTATCTAGTGACTGGCAGATGCGATCTATTCTGAAATCTTGTGCCTCAATTTACTTGGCATAATGAAAACAGCACACAGTCGATGGACTTCGGAATTGCTCCTTGATGGTATCAGCAACTTTTTCAAGCATTCTTAAATTCAGTATGACACACCACAGTTTTTGTTTCCAAAAAAAATTATGCCAGGTGTTGCATTAAAAAACTGAGAGAAATAACAATAAATTCCTTCTTGCAGTATGCGGCATTTTCAGATTGTTCAATACCAGAGGTAATTGTTCCCAAAGAGTCAATGAGATTTTTACAAATAATTTTATACTCTTTTGAGATGTAAAACCTCTAATATTTCACTCAAACATGACATATGTTTTCATTTGTTAAACTAGTCCTTTAGGTAAGAATTACTTTAATTTTGTTACAATCATCATTGACATACATTGTACTGCTTGTGCCTGGTTGCAGTACAAATGAATACATTTTCAAGTCCAGAGCTCTCAAGAAGATGGCCACCCATCCACAAATTGTATTTCTCATCTTAACGCTCAATTCTATCACTACCTTGTTAATGCTTTCATTCTGAAAAGATATATTAAAAATTAACTGTTAAACTTTTCAGTTCAAGTACGTTCGTCTGTAAAAGTTTGCAACATCAAACATCATAAACTTTTCAGTTCAAGTAGGTTCTTCTGTAAAAGTTTGCAACATCATACATCAAAAACTTTTCAGTTCAAGTAGGTTCTTCTGTAATAGTTTGCAACATCATATTTCATAATTTTTCACAATTAATGATCAATATGGACTTTAATAGGAATATTCAGTATAATTTATTGCCTTAGCCACCAATTTTGATACATTTCACTCATGGAGCATTTCTGTCAGACCACCCTGTTAAAATAAAGCTAACTCTCATTAAATTTTCCGCTTATCTTTTGGAATCATTTTGTTATCTCATTGCATTATCTGTACACAATTTGTGTTCTCCTGCGTTATCGTTATTCCCACGAGAACAATTTCATGGCTTTTTAATGTTGTCTTTTGTCTGAATGTTGTTTAAGCAATGGTTATCATTCTTGGGTATGTCCGATTGTTTGCCCATTTGCAAAACATGGTCATGTAACGAAAACAAACAGCATGTTTTCACCCAGAAAATCTACATGTTTTGGGGAAGTTGAATGTTTTTTTACTTCATATAAAGAGTTACGATAACTATTGCAATTTTAAATTGTTTTTGTATAGTGCCATATCTAAAAACAGAGGTTCCGCCAAATCATGTGCTCTGCCTGCCTAAATATATTTTAAATAAGAAGAATAATCAATGTTTATCAGTTCAGACAAATTCCTTGTAAAACTGAGAAAACATACACTGGTTTTTCAAATAAACGATCAATCTTTTGTTCTTTTATAACAGGAATATTCAGTGTAATTTATGGCCTTGACCACCCACTTTGCTGTATTTTACTCAAGAAGCTAACTCTCATTAAATTTTCCGCTTATCTTTGGGAATCTTTTTGTTATCTCATTGCATTATCTGCACAAACTGTGTTGTCCTGCATTATCGTTATTCCCACGAGAACAATTTTATGGCTTTTTAATGTTGTCTTTTGTCTGAATGTTGTTTAAGCGATGGTTATCATTCTTGGGCATGTCCGATTGTTTGCACATTTGCAAAAAATTGTCATCTGACGAACAGATCAAGTCACATGACCAGTAAAGCAACAAAATTGAAGAAATTCAAAGTATCTCTGAGCAGGAGAATTCAATCCCAAACCACCCTCAACTATATTTTGTATAGCTGGAGTTTACTCATGAATTCCAGCCAGTTCACTGACCTCACCGCAGCAGTCTGTGGCCAGTAACAAACCTTTCATCAGAACCAGTTCTAATTGTCTTTCTCCAGCCCATATACATAAAGGACGTGTGAAGTTTGAGTTTTTTCCAAGATCTTTTCAAGTCTTAACACAAAGACCCTTTTTGTAGTAGCAGCCTAATATGGTCAGATGGCTAAACTGAGTCAACATGTTGTGGAAAATTGATTTACTCACATTTGTAAACTCAATCATGCAAAATATTTAGAATTTTGGGGTGATCCACCAAACATTTCAGGCTGAACAAAAAAAAAGGCTGGGAGAGTATAAATTGTCAGCTGAATTTAAGTTGTGTAAATGAATGACAACCAATAAACTACAAACAAAACAAACATAAACAAATAACAAAGATTCACATGTCTGCTGAACACAAACAAAATTGTTACATCGCTTTTAAGCTCTGGTGACATTTCCGTATCCAAAATGCCATTAGACATTTGATAACTCCATGCTCCAGTTATCTTAAAGACATTTCAAGCTCAGAAAACTCCAAGAGATGGCCTCAGATAAAAGCTGATAGCAAAATGGCATTAGAGGCAATGCAGATCTCAACAGGAAGACGGATATGAAGTAATCAAGATAATTCAGAATTAATCAAATCTGAATTAATTCATATTCAGATGGAATTTCCAAATCTCAAATCTAACACAAGGTAATCGCTATTCTAATAACATGAATTTTAACATCCAATTATTAAACTTTTCACACTTAACTGTACATCTTTCCAAGCTCAGGAATAATTATTGAGCTTTTTATAACAAGCAGATATTTTGGCAGGTGGGCAACATTATCCCAATTTCAAATGGCATACGTTCAGAACCACTGGCTTCTTTCTAGATTTTTTTTCTTCTGGACAAATTTTTAGCCTCATAGGCCTAGGAGGTTGGGGGGTCTGGGGGGCTGCAGCTCCCCCCCCCCCAAACTTTGGAAAATCAAGTTTTCATGCGCTTTTGGGTAGAAATTATTTTTTAATTTAATATTTTTGGACTATATGCGCAATATTTATAGGGCAGCCCCCCCAAAAATTTATTGAGCTCCTACACCTATGGGGGTAATCTGGTATACCTTTGTACAGTGTAAAGGACTACAAGCTTACTTATTACTCAATTTTACATTGTGTTTTGCATTATGTTTCACCCACATTGTAAAATCATATTATATCATTACACCTTAACATGGTATTGTGTACATAGACTAGTGATAGCGGGGCCGGCACGGGCCGCTCCCAAGGATCACAGCAAGTGCGACCTGTCATCAACTGCTTCAGCCCACGATCTAATTTATTTTTCGGCGCCTTTTTGAGGCGTTTATTTATAGCACAACTTGTGACGTCACCAGCAGATAGCTGTCAGCTCGCTCATTTGCGCTCAGACCTTGGCAGCGTCAACATCATGACAGCGCTTTGAGCAACGATTGTTGTGTAAGTTCACAGTTTCAATTGATTGTGTGTTGATTCAGACTTTGTTGACTTTAAAAATAATGTATCCCAACCAAATGTAGCAGTTTATAGTACGATTTCCAGACATGGGATCATGATGCAAAATGTGGCAAAACTGCCAAATGTCTTTTCAAGACACCAATATTGATCAACAAAGTGTCTGGGATTTGACATTACACTCGGGGATTACACTATTATGACCCTATTAAATTATTACCTGTTACAATTAATTTTGATTAAATTCACCTGATCATTAGAAAATTAATGAATGCATCATGCATAGACTTGACGACGGACTCTGGCCTACGTGACGTTATGTTATTTTATCATGCGACCTCACCGGTCATGGCAAACACTAGTGACGTCATGGCAACAGATATTGAAGGTGGCGTCATCAACAGACACAGACTCGTTCTCAGTGTAACATGCACATAACGTCACCAATCTGAAAATCAGTTGCTCACTCTTCCAAGCCTTGCTAAAAAGAATTGAACAGTAAAGTGTGTTGGGTCTTTGTTTTAACAATTTGGTTGAATAAAAAATTGACACATGCATTAATTCCTTGATGGAGAAATCGTTTATTAACGGTAAAAGCAACAGCAATTAATGCCAATTATTTATTTTGAGCGCCCAACGTTCCCTATTCGTTTCTAAATTTAACACTGCGTAAAAAGAGCTTTTTTACCTTTTTACTTCACCAAAACTGAGCAAGATTTGTTTTATTCCAAGCCCTCCATCACAGTGACTGGGAGGCCAAATGGTCACTCAGTGGACAGATTTGGTCTTCCAGTCATTGCCAAATCAGAGTCGGACACTATTGTAGCTAACCTTGAGTCGGACATTTTTAGAAGGGTCTAATTGGCTAACTGAGAGCTAGCCTGCCAATCTTCCTTTATCAGTAGGTAGTATCAACATCATACTAGCAAGTAAACTGGATTTTTCATGGCTCTATAAAATATTATATAAATGGGATAAAAACCCCGTTTTTCTCCCAATTTTATGTCAGAAATTTGTGCATTTTAGTAGATTCTGTGATGTTTCAGGTATCTTTTGCTGGCCTATGCATGATCTGACTTCAGTTTCTTTATCATTCTGTTAGGAGTAGGCCTAAGCTTAAACTATTCTGTGCTCTAATATGGGCTTTTTGAATAGAAGGAAGACTCCAAAGCACTTGTATCTTAGATGTCATGTTTTTAGAACACAACTCTGTCCGACTCAAAGGTACCCTATGTCATTTTTATTTCAGAAATCTTGCCACTAATTTAGTTCTTGTGTTGTGCCAAATGTCAATTTTCTGTCATATTGAGTAAAAATGTTTAATTTGAGAACCTGGGTGACAGCCAATAACCCACATTAATGCAATGAACAAAAACATAGAAAAATTGAAGAAATTTTAATAAAACAAAACGGAGAGAAACAAATCCCCCCCCCCCCCTTAATATAAAAAATTATGCTGTTTCTGCTCATCAGAACTGAGTACATGTAGGCCTACATAAAATTAATCAGGGGCAGACTATAGCTCCACAATTGGCCCCTAGGAAAAATCATTGGCGGGCCCCTGTTATCGCAATAGCGTCATTTTCAAACTTACATTCTAAATTTATTAATAAAATAAAAAATGTCATGTACCTTCATCAAAAACCATTGCAATTGCAGAACATACATTATTTTTACCTGCATGATATGATATGAATCATGAATAGTATATTTGTCGATAAGAGTGGTGTCACTAATTTGAAATTTATCATTACACAAAAGATTGAAAAGTCAGAGGGACACATTACTCTTTTATAAAGTTAATTGAGTGGCAGACACTCTGACAGTGGGGATTCAGAAGGGAGGTGTCAGGGGGCCCATGCTCTCCAAGACCATTTTGAAGCAAAATATACCACGAGGGCCTTGGAATGTCCAGGCATAATATCGGGGCCCCTCCTGGCGGACCACATCTGGACCCGAAACAGAGAGAGGGGCCCCTTACTTCATTTTTGAATATTTTGTCAAGTTTTAATTGAAGATATTTTTATTTGGCCTAGAATTCGATTTTGACTCATCTACATCATTATTGATAATCATTATTGATAATTAGGATTTTTTAAGGTTGCTGGTGGGCCCCCTCAGGTGGTGGGCCTCAGGGCAGTGACCGCCTGCCCATAAGAGGCCGACCAGAGGAAAGTTGGGGGGGGGGCTATGGACTTTACCCCAGGACAAACTTTTTTTTTCATCCGCGGCGTGTCGACGAACAATTTTTTCGAATGCGCACTATAGCGACAAACTTTTTTATCGGAATTTTAACATTACGGTACCCTAGCTACAGGTGTAAACAAACTTTTTTTTTATTTCCATGGGCTGAACAAACTTTTTTTTTCAGTGTCAAGTGGGAAACAATCTTTTTTTTTCACCAAATATCCATAGCCCCCCCCCCCCAAAGATCATCTGGTCGGCCCCTAAGGCCAGTTCGCCCCTGATTCATAAATTATTCCAGTTTAGAGAATAACTACACTCCTGAGTCCTGAGTGGAAGCCCCCCACCCCCTTCCAACCTCTTCATTACGTAACATTTCCAGGGGAATTTTTAAAAGAAATCATTGATATGGACCTACACTACAGCAATATAATTATGTGCCTGTAACCTATAGACTTATAATGATTTTATACATAATTTCAGAATACTTCATTTGAAGACATGTTTTGCGCACACTAATTTCCACTAATCCACTGATATTCTAACAGCATTTTTTGTACTTTGGACTTAAATTTGTGTGGTTTAAAAAAAGTCCCATCCTTTCATGAGTTGTAGAACCAGTTTGTCAACATTCATGATTTTCTTATGAAACAGGTAAATCTTAATTAAGAGGTCACTGAGTTTAAGAAAGTCAGGTTAAATGCAAGGGGAGGGGCAACAAGAGGACAAGTCCAACGTCTGCGCACCAGAAAGTCAGACAATGTTGTGTCTGGAAAGATAATAACATGACATTTTGAGTGCAACAAAAAGTCTTGAATGTGTATTTATAGGGCAACAAAGTATTGATCCATTTAATAAACAGGGGAGGGGGGGGGGGGCTTGAAGTTTTCCTCAGCGGGAAATTGGGAAATTATTTATCAAGGCAACAGCGGCAGATTATTTTTTATTTCAAGCACACAAATCAGAAATTGTTTATTTCAACTGTTCAAGACTGCCCAAGAAGTAGCTATTGATTTATTTCATCAAAATTAAGCAAGAAATTATTTATTTAAAAAAAAAAAACTCCTAGCCCTTAGGCCTTACATACACATGTACTGTTGGCCTGCCCTTCTCAAATTACTATAAAGATTGCAATGCAGGCCCTCGTGACAACTCACGGCAGCATGCACTGCAGGCCCAGGGAGTTCATTGAACTTTATGATCACTTGAGTGACGTCACCTTGCAAACTGTGCATTGCGCCATGACCGGTGGGGGCGCTGACCTAAAACAACATCGTTGACGTCACATATAGTAAAATACTCGGAGTCCGACATCCATTTATTGTATCTGGGCATCATGTCAGCTTCTGTGGGTCATAGAAATGAGCGGTTTTTTGCTGGTTCAATCAATTTGTGGAACTCTGTGTTAAATAGTTCCTGCCCGACAGCAAGCCATCAGAAGAGTAGCTACGTTACCGCGGGGCTAATCAATTTGTGTCACTATAGACCTCTCCAGAATTAGACTTTTTCGGATTTCAATGCCTGTTTGTACCTTTTTCCCATGCTTTTGGACATGGGAAAGCCAAATATGACATCCATTTTTGTCTGAGATGATGGGAAGCATTGCCGCATGAGCCCTGAAGTTTTATCATTTTTATGTTCGAAATTTGTCCAAAACGCCCCCTTTTTTGTCAAATTTTTGACCATATCTTTTTACCTAATTAAGATAGAGCCACAGAAATGGTACCAAATGGAAGCTGCTGAAGTGGGCTATTTGATAAAGTAACATGGATATTCTTTTACATGAATCTTTAGGCTTTAAAAAGCCAAAATATGCTAAAATCATGAAAAATATGTATGTTATTAAGCATGCTTAGGCTATAAATATATTAAATAGGTATAAAATATCACCAAGTGAGCAAAAACCAGGTTTTATGTTAAACCTGGTCTTAAGCACATTTCCTACTGTAGAGTGTTGCCATTCTGTCTCAGAAATTGGGTATTGTTAGACCAGGTCTAAGCTTCACACTGCCTACACGCTGTCTGTGAAAATGCCTGTATGACAACGCTGCTGAACCAAATCTGTTGAACAGACTTGATATTTTATTTTTGGTTTACAGACATTTACAAGATGCAGAATTGTCAGGATCCCATTTATGACTACAGTTGTGAAATAAAGAATTAATTAAGATCATAAATATGTCATGCAGACATTCTTAGATAGATACACATTTAGCATAAAAATAATTTTTCAAAGGACACAAAATGATATAGATTGGCAACCCAAAAGTAAATGTGCATTAGCTTTGAGTTAGTTGTGTTGCTATCTGTCTCAGAATGTTGACAGCATTCTTTAGAAAAGCACACATGGATGTTAGAGTCAATACAGTCAGTAATTTGTTATGTAAAAAGAGTGAACTGTTGCAATGTGAAAATGGCACTTTGTGAGTCATCATATTGATGATTTATCATGATCATACCCACTACTTTCAATATTAATTTGATTTAAGGAGGCTAATACTGTTTGTTGTGGACAGCAAACAAACAATCAGATTGTTTATTTTGTGAAAATTACAAGTTCATAAGAGGAGTAGGACGTCTAAGTTAGTCAGACACCTTATTGATGGGTTCTAACTAATACTATGACATACAATACAATTGCCTCTTCTAGTCTTTTTGATCATGATTAATTGAAAGACTTCCATGGCTCCCATGTTATAAGAATGATGAGGACACATCATCGGCTACCATGAGTCACAGAATACATTTTTCTCAGTGAAAAGTTTTGCATAACAAATTTGCAGACTGTGAGACTGTGAGTGTTTTGCAACTAATTGCAATTAGTTCAAGTTTGGGAGGGAGAAGCCTTGCACTGAGGATAACTGGCTCTCTTGTAATGGTGCATCAATACTGGTGTATAGTGTGAACATACAGGAGGCATCACCTATTTGACATGGTTCTTCGGTCTGCCCAAACAGTGGATGGTACAACTGACTTGAAAAGGATAATGCACATTTCAGAAAAGTGAGGCTTATAAACACAAAGGAGTGAAAGGAGTTATAGTGGTACATCAAGTTTGTTGTTTGCATGAGCTGCTAGAAGTAGAGACAAAAATGATTCACATGCCTACATCTTACTAGACTCTTTATTTTTAACAAAGAGGTAGACAAGAAATATACTTAGTGGGAACATGAATCACTGTTGTAAAACCCAACATTTTTGCACCATACAAACAGTGATCACTTGTAAGCAACAATTGCATCACCAATCTAATCAAAATTAATTGATTTAAGTAAGAATGCATCTTATAACATTGGGCAGAATAGTAAAAATTATTTTTAGAAAGACCAGAATTATTTGATGCACCATACCATTTGTACATGAATATTTGCTTGAAAGGAGCACTCATTTCAATTTATTAGCCATGAATTTACTCAATTTTCTTAAATGAAGGTTTCTATTTCAAATGATTGTTATACATACTGTGATCTCCTTCTGGCTTCGTACTACAAGGAACATAACCAACTGGTGGGTAACTCAGTGAGGTTTGCCACTTTACCAGGTTTGCAACCAGCCCAAGTTTTCCGTAGGACAGTTTTATCTACTTGAATTAGTTGATTTTATTTAGGCCTATTATTATATTTATCATGCATGGGCATTCAATGCAATGAACATGTTGGAACAACCTTTCACTTCTTCCTATGTAATGGTATTGTGTATCAGATTGTTCTGATCTTTTATTTTGATAAGAGTTCCTATTCTTCTGTACCATGTTATAAGATGGTCAATACAAGTTTTTATTTAAACTCAGTTCATTACATATGGATTGGTAATGCTACATGTGACAGACAGCAAAAACAGTTTTAAAACTCAATATTAATATGCACAATTTAATTTTAGGTTACCGGTCAATACCTTGTGTGCTCTCAGTACTGTCAAGCTATTAGCCATTGAAAAAGGTGTAAGTTTGCATAAATGTGTCATCAAATGTAAAATGTATGTCGTTATATCCTTATGATCCTAATTAATCCCTTATTTCACAACTGTAGTCTTCCTGACCATGCTTTATGATGTGAAAGTCCTTCAACTAAACATGAGACATCAATTCTGTTTATGATGTTGAACAGATTTGGTTCAGCAACAATACCTTTTTTTTTTTTTTTTTTTTTTTTTTTTTTTTTTATTGACAGCAAATATCATATTTGATACAATTGTCACAAAAATTGGTAAAAACAAAATCACATAATATATTAACAGGTTCCAGCCACTGGAATTAATGACCACAAGAATACATAAAGCAATTAAGAACATTAATTGTAATTATAATCTACATACATTGATTTTATATAAAAATAAACCCCAAACCTATAATAAACAATATCACATCAACATAGATATTTATAAATACACATATCAAAATGGATATTTAGAAATACAGATTTACAACTACACTTATACGAAAGAGACATATTAAAATAATGAAACATTTGGTTTAAAAGACACAATAACTGTGGTATCACCATGTATATATTATCATAATAATCATATTCCTGTTCTAGTGATATAGGGCATTATAGGCCTATCAATAAACACACATTTGTGCAGTTAAAATAGAAAATAATAAAAAACAGTGGCTGCAGTCAATAGATACAGGCATGAGATATTCACAAAATTTCAAAATATATATATGTATGTCGTCGGTACATGCATGTATTCACAAACTTCCACAAATACCATCGGCCAGAATTCACCAACATGGTGTAGACCAGTGAAAGCATAAGCCCTGGTCTAGAAATACCCAATTTCAGTGACAGAATGCCAGTAATATGCAGTAGGAAATATACTAAAGACCAGACTTTACATAAAACCTGGTGTTAGCTGAGTTTGTGAAATTCTATGTATATCTATGGCCAAAGCATGTCAAGTTGCGAGACTTTTTTTCAAGATTTTAGCATATTTTGCCTTTTTATAACCTCAAAATCATGTAAAGTGAATATGAATGTTTTTGTATCAAATAGCCCACTTTAGCAGCTTCCATTTGGTACCATTTGTGTGGCTCTATCTTTATTCTAAAGGTAAAAAGATATGGTTGAAAATGTGCCTAAAAAGGGGGCTATTTTGACAAATTTCTAACATAAAATATGATAAAACTTCAAGGCCCATGCGGCAATGCTTCCCATCATCTCAGACCAAAATGGTTGGCATATTTGGCTTTCCCATGTTCAAAAGCATGGGAAAAGTTACAGACAGGCATTGAAATGCAAAAAAGTCTTATTTTGGAGAGGTCTAGTGTCACTACCATGGGAATGAAGAATAGGTCTACTCCGAAGCTAAAGAATCTTAGGCCTATTATAAAAGATTGACACAGATGTAACATGGAAATATTGGAATCCCGAACTGAATAAACTGTGTGTTTGCTCATGTTTTATATGTTGGAAAAAAATTATGTGTTTTATGGAGTAATTGTGTCAGTTTATCTTGAAATTCAAAATGGGGGTTGTATGTCACACTAAAATTAATTTTAGGTAAAACATCCTACTTGGCTACTTCATAAAAAATAACTTTGGAAACCATTTGTGAGTAATTGTCACTTTTAGGCCGTTATATAAGCTTTTACTAATAATTACAGCATTTTTTGTTTTTTTCTTCAAATGTTCGATGGACTGTCGTCTTCTTGAACACTATGCTACAAGTACGCTTGTGGCCTATTTTTTCAATTCTTTTAACCCCAAAATTTTTTTCAGGGATGCTGTGACAAACAAGCCAACAGTCTATACCTCCGTTGATCCAAACATCACCCAATATTGTGAATATCATCAAAACTCTTGCAAGTGGATATTATGTTGATTGTTGAATCGTCTGGATAGAATAGAATGCCAGAAAATGCACTTTATTGACTTTGTGTGATTTTCATTGAGTCATTACACTTTCTTGGGAAGTGGAGATTGTAATGTTTTCCTATTTCGAAGCATGGGACTGACGATATTTCGACATAGTAGACATAATGTTGGTGGATAGATATCTGATTGGCCCTTGATCTTGCATGGGCAGATTGGTCACTGCATTTTATGGACTAACAGCATTTTGATTCGTTCTCATAATGTTTCCTATTCTTTACATTCTTCTTCTTTTTAGTAAATCGTTCCGCTATTTTGGAGCACCCCAGACGAATCTGGGAAGTAGGGGGGGGGATCTTCTGCTTGGCCAATTTCTGTAACAAAATTTTTGACTAAAGCATTCGACCTATAGACTTTTTAATTTGTTCTTGCAGTTAATATAGTTTTTACAATGTAGTGTTCAAATTTCGTTAAAGTAACGATTATCACTAGGAGTTCATTCTCAGGCTGTCAGAGTCAACATTTTCATCGTCGTTGTGGGATCTTTAAGTTTCTGTGAAACTATGAGTGCAGTGAGGTTCCCAAGATGCAAATATTTGCACATAATAAACATGTAAAAGATTCCAGCGATTTAGAACTGGGTCCAGAAACTAGTGAAAATTACTTATGGGTGAATAGCAGTTATTCGATTAGTACTAAATGTGTATTCCTGAAGGCTGCTGATAAGCCAAAACGGCTCAAAACTAGTTAAACAATTGTGTATGTATTATTCTCTTTGCCGAGGCGCAGCCGAGATGTTAAAAATTGGTTCCTTTATCATATCAAGATTTTGTTAACATTTACCTCTCGGGCCCGCTACACTAGACATTGTCTACATAATTATAATACATTTTTAAGATTTAGCTGGGAAGTGGGGGTTTGGTAGGGTGAGGGTAAGAACTGAATGTTGCAGAAGGGCAAGGGCAATGAACTTCCTGAGAGCAAAGGATTTAAGACATTTTGGGTTGTATTCTAACATCCGACGGCTTGAGTAGGTTCGGCAAACTTCTATGATTATTGTTATAATGTGATTGTTACCATTTGAAATAAAAAAAATAAAAAAGGCATTTTTTCCAGATTGGAACTTCGGACCGAGACACTGGATGGATATTCCAGCATTGTCAAAGCCATGCATTCATTGACAACTAGATAAGCAGAAATACACAATACAGAACAGAATCTAATACAGCATGTCAATATTTCATTCTATATTCAATTTAAAATTCCACAAACATTCAAATTCACATTTGTGGAAAATTTCCATGTGTATTGCACAGCGCCTCAGGGCATTTCAGACACCACAATGAAAGCTGCTTTGGAAGCCCAATGGCATAATAATGCTATAAGAATGATGTCAAAATAAAAGACTTCATTGAAATCAAATGCATGAGGGCAGAGAAACATGCAGTATTTAATAATCATTATACGATGAAAGAATCATTGCGCAACCCTGCTTCAAGGAAATGAAATTTATTTTGGGTCTGGTAGATGAGATTTATTAAAAACTTTGGTGCTTCAATTGTTTCACTATGATGAAAAGTAGAAGACAGGTAGTGGACAGTAGAAGCAAGCCTTTATTTATTGTGATTTATGTCAGTTATGGTTTGGAACTTATAATTGGTGTACTTTTTGTGGTAAAATAAAATCCTCTGAAAACCCTTCAGTAGCTGAAATAGGCTATTGATGAATACATCATATTATGCTTTGAGTAAGTTAGCTTCCCTTTAGTTAACCCAAAGCAGAGAATGACAACAAAGATTGCTGCAGAAGTTAATGGAGACACCTCCTTGAGACTAAGGTTAACAAACCCAATTTAAATGGATGGATTAAATTAGGACTGATTGACTGGGGGAACCTTTTATCTGATACTGGCCAGTGCACAATAGAACCTTGTTCAAGGTTTCAGAATAAAGTTTTACTACCAATTTACAACCACGTGTCAATAAAAATCAATAGAGATGTATGAGCTGGAATGTCCTATAACAAAATGTTTAAGCCTCTTTCTTGTTTATCTTCCCGAACAGGTTTTCTTTTTAACCCCAGGACAGGTAGAATGTTTCATTGACATATAGTAAAAGGCTATCTAACATAATTCCATCACACTTACAGCCCCTCGCCAAGGAAGGTGGTGGATAATTCTAATGAATCAGCCTTAAAGAGCCAGGAGCTTTTGTCCTCAGACATCTTTAGGTTGAAATGACATCACAGCTACGGATAATCAACCTGAGTGCATGCCCCAGGGTTTATCATTTCAGATTAGTGTGGGAGGGCGACTATGTCTAACGATTACTGGATAGTTTGGTGGGTAGATCAAACAATGTGTAGGCGTCCCAGCAAATTGTTAATAACTTGAATTGGACATCATCTGTTTCTAGACAACCATATTGAGTTCCCCATGCAACAACCGTGCAACACTGAAACAAGAGGGGAACACCATTCTAACTTCATATCCACTCTGCTATCTGTGACAGCAGGATATGCCCAATCGGTCACTGAGATCAAGTGAAAAATTGTTTTCTCCAGTAAATAATTCTAAAATTGAGGGTGTGTTGAGTTGAGTACATTTCTTGACACAAAAACTCTGCTCTAATAATAATTTTAGAATTCAATAAGCCATTAGACAATTAAAGTTCAATGTTCTGTGTGAGACTCTAATCTCATTTAATTTAAAAGCTGAAAAAAGAAAATGAGAGCAACAAGAAGGTATCAAAGGGATGCACAGGAAGACAAGGGAAAACATTCTGAAACAATGCTCCTGAGGGAGGAAGGATACGAAAAGCCAAGACAATTCAGAATTAATTCAAATTTGACATTCATTTAATTTTGATAAAGTCTTGAAATCTAATAAAGCAATGTCATTTCAAGTCATATTTCTGAGTCTCTGTTAAAGCCTTTGGGCATAGCTATACATTGCTTAATCTCATGGAAGACTCTGCCACAGAATATTCCAAGGTTTGTAGCTCAGGGGCCATTTAGGTGAGTTGACAATGCAACATAGACAGTGAGAAAACTAGCCAGAAAAGCTCATACTAATCAAATCCGCTGTTAAACATACAAACTTAAGAACTTGGTTAGTGGCACCGTCATTTTAGGATCCTAGATACCATTAAACATTTAAATTTAATGCTACGTGGGAGGATGTAATCTCTTGAAAGTTTAAAGTGGCAGAAAATTTAAGCAAAATAGGAAAGAGATGGAAGAAAGTATCAGAAAGATTCACTGGAGATAGCATTAAAGGAAGACAAGGGAAAACATTCTAAAGCAATGCACCTGAGGAAGGAAGGATCCGAAGAAGCCAAGACAATACAGAATTAATTCAAATTTTACATTTATCTCATTTTGATTAAGTTGCAAATTTTGCAAAGTTTTGAAATCTAATGAGGCAATGTCGGCGCAGCTCAACTTTAAAGAAAAGTGTCTCGTTAACACACCTTTATGCATTGTTGTATGATACTTCATATTCTTGACAATTTCAACTTTTAGATGAACGGTGTTGCTATTTCTTGATATCTTTATTAATGAAGATATTTTTACGTTTTCAAAAGTATGTTGTGATTGTAGAAATGTGGATAGTGGAAACAGGAATGCAACAAAAGCACCGCATTTATAGCTATTAGTAAAAGTATATGTTAATAATTACAAAAAGACATTGTATTAAATGAGACATGTTATAATATTTTCCAAGTTACTGTTCAATTCTTAAAAAGAAGGATGATGACAGAACAAAAACTCAATTTGTCATATTTATAACAAAGACAATCTCAGTTTGACTAAAAAATTTCCAATGTTTGTCAGCTTCAGCTTTTCCTGTCAGTCATGACACTTTTATGTAGAATATAGAATTGCAGGAGTCTCTATCAAACCAACAAAAACATGACACACGTCAGAGGAACCATTCCACGTTTTATCCTAAATTTCATTCCTCATTTCCATTTACATTTTTTGCTATATTTCAATGAACATTTCAGAACACCTAAAGGTACTTGCCTGCCATGCACTGGAATCTGAATTTCAAGTGTTTAACACAGTTAGACTAGTCACTGAACACAGGAAAAAGCTTTTGAATAATATCCTTTAATGAGATACTAAATGAATGGAAATTTATCGGCTGACTGGCAGATGTGATCTAATCTGAAATCTGGTGCCTCAATTTACTTGACATAATGAAAATAGCACACAGTCAATGGACTTAAGAATTGCTCGTTGATGATATCAGCAACTTTTTTTAAAAGTGCTCACTATAAGTTCTGGTGTGACACGCCACAGTTTTTGTTTCCCAAAAAATTTCTGCTATGTGCTGAATTCAATAACATGCATTAAAACAATGTGAGGAATAACACTAAATTCCTTCTAGCAGTATGGTATTTTCAGATTGTTCACCACAGGTGATTGTTCTCAAAGAGTCAATGAGATACAATGAATTTTGAATTGACGTGTAGGATCATTGCCTTAGAAGTTCTATGAGTTTTACAAATAATCTTTTAGTATGTAAATCCTGTGCGAACTAACTACTAATATTTCACTCAAACATGACATTGTGTTTTCACTTGTTAAACTCATCATTTTCATCAGGTAAGAATAACATAAATTTTAATACATCATTGGCATACTGCTTGTGCCTGGTTAGAGTATGAATGACAATATTTTCAAGTCCAGAGCCATCCACAAATTTGTATTCCTCATCCTAGCCCTCAATTCTTTCACTACCATGCTAATGTTTTCGCTCAGAAAACATATATGCCAAATTTATTTAGCTAAACTTTTCAGTTCAAGTAGATTCGTCTGTAAAAGTTCGCTACATCATACATCAGAGTTTTCAAAATATAATGATCAATATGGACTTTCACAGGAATACTCAGTGTAATTTATTGCCTTTACTCAAGGATCATTTCTGCAGGACCACCCTGTTGAAAAGGAGCAAATTCCCATTAAAATTGTCTGCTTATCTTTTGGAATCTTTTTGTCATCTCATTGCATTATCTGCACAAAACTGAGTTGTCCTGCATTATCATTATTCCCTCGAGAGCAATTTCATGGCTTTTAGAAGTTTGCTATTGTCCGAATGTTGTTTAAGCGATGGCTATCATTCCTGGGCACAATTGATTGTTAAGGCATTAGCAAA
Organism: Platynereis dumerilii; assembly: GCA_026936325.1. Classification (NCBI taxonomy): domain Eukaryota; kingdom Metazoa; phylum Annelida; class Polychaeta; order Phyllodocida; family Nereididae; genus Platynereis; species Platynereis dumerilii. The sequence goes on from JAPTHN010000004.1 coordinate 16,391,180, forward strand.
ACATGGTCATGCGATGAAAACAAACAAGTTACCTGACCAGTAAAGCAACAAAATTTGAAGAAATGCCAAAAGGCTCTGAGCAGGAGAATTAAATCTCAACCCTAAACTAAAGCGTGAGGAAGAAAATTTTTCAAAATTTGGAATATTTCAAACTTCAGCCGAAATGAAAGGTTTTGCTAATTCATAACAAATTCATATTTGCAGGCCTTAGAAACAAGACAAAAAAGATTCTTTTTGTGAAGTTTGACTTGTATTATCTCCAATCAAAAATTCAATACGGCCGTCTAAACTTGGTGATGCTTTGGAAAAAAGCGCCTTCATATTTTGAGGCCTTGAGCGATGAAGACAGTAAGGAGGACAACAACATAGTGGTGGCAGGTCTTATTGACCAACTATTCTAAGATGGCCCACACGGAAATGTAAGGGGAATTAAGGTCTGAGCTGGAGAAGGGCCAGAAGTTGACCGTCCAGACATCTCCGAAATTTCTTTAAGTGGAAATCCTGAACTTTCTTGGCCAAAAGGCATGGGGAACCATCCTGAGTCTGCCTATAGTGGCCATTTGGGTAATTCACATCCAGCCATGGCAAAACATGACATCACTGGACCTAGTAGTATGTATCAGGTCCGTCCTCTTTACTCGCATGAAAAAGAAATAAAGCATAATTTTTCTATCTGAAGTCATGACTCCCGAAACCATTACCTGAGCTGGACACTTTGCCCTGAATGTCCCATCGACATCTTCTATTGATTTTATATAGAATATGCCATTTCTTTTGTTGACAATAGAATTCACAACAAAATGTTTATAGTTTGAAAAAAATTGAATATCAAGCCATGCTTCCTAATGTAGCCCATCATTTTATCACCATTTCTATCTTCTGGCCTTCATGGAATCCGCCGAATTGTGTCTTTGGGGTCCTGACATATGATTTCAGGCGAAAATCATTTTGCATAGCTGCTCTGGCAGCCTCGAGGTCCACCTGAAGCTCTTCAAACCACCTCTCTCATGGAGGTTGCAGGTACCTTTCCAGTTTTGTCGTCAGTGACTGCAGGAATGCTCCATTCCTCTCTTAATTCTCTCCACAAACTCCCAGACTTCCCTCTTATTCCTTTCCCATCATTGATTGCCTTCATGATATTGTATTCCGGTCATGAGGTCACTCTGACTATGTCAGGAATAGTTTTTAGTCCATTTGGCATGAAGCAAATTTGACCACCTCTTCCTTTTTGTATCCTGAGGAGTCATTTCTAGTCACACATAATTCTAACCTTCCACAGGTACCTTAATGATTATGCTGTATTCTTTTTACAATTTTCCTGTACGACTTCACTTGTATTAGTGCGATTGGAAATATTTGACTCAAGAAATATGATATTAGCTTCTAAAGATACTTTCAAGCACACTAAATGTGTGTATTCTTACACTGAACCCATGTAGGAAAGCGCTCCTGCATGCCAGATTTAGAAAGGGAAATTCCGGCGGCAGGGGTGGGTTTCCCTGGCTACATAAGGACTTGCGAAAGTATGGATTCACTGGTATGAACAAGAAACCAAAATGGGCAGCATTATCCATCCCAGCTATTCCTGTGACATGTTGCTTTACATAAGTCCTGGTTTTTTATTACTTAAGTCCATGGGGGCCAGAGTTTCAGGCACTGAAGGAGAAAAGGCTTTGGATGACCGAAATGCTTTCACAGAACTTTGTTTGGAGGACTTCGAGGATCATTTATTTCAATGGGTCAGGTCTATGAATTAATGCTTTTGGTGAGCTTGGAAGTATTTTTAAAGGCTAATTATATATTTGTTGTATCAAATATGGTCAAACTCACTGATGCAAGTGATAGAGTGAGGTCTCTCACAGCCAAAATGTATTGGCTTTCTTGATTTTAGTATTACCTGCCCCGACCAGCTGAACTTTCGGTTTCCATAGCAACCACAGAATGACTTGGAAATGTCCAAATTGTCCAAAATTCTGGGAATCCATTCCAAATATGTTGAATTTTATCCTGTGAAAAATGCATAGTTCTAGATTAAGAATAAGTGTCCATATAAAAAAAAGCCTCGAACTTTCTGAACGCCCCTCGTAGATGTGAGGTGCTTTTTTTGCACAAGGAAGTTCATAGAAAATTTTTGTTCCTCACCCTGTAAATTTGCAAAACATGGTCATGTGACCAAAGCAAACAAGCTACGTGACCAGCGAAGCAACAAATTTTAAAGAGTAAAACATTACTAAACAATCTCTTATCAGGAGAAATACATACAATATTTAACTTAAGTAAATAAAAAGTGGGACAAACCAAACCCCATGAATTGAACTATAGATGAATGCAGACTGATTGGATAAATGAAGTGACCAATTCTTTTCATTGTCTAAAATTCTACTGGCAAATAGGAACTTGTTAATATATTTCGATTGAATTCTAGTAAATGGGGTTCATTTCGGTTAACCAAAAGCAAAGAATGAAAACCAAGATTGTGGTAGAATGTAATGGAGAAACCTACTAGAGACTGTACTTAACTAACCCAATTTAAATGGACAGATTAAATTAGGGCCGATTGATTCGGAAAATGTTTTATTTGACACTGACCAATACAAACTAGCTAAAAGTTTTAGAGTAAGTTTTACTCTGTATTTACGACCACATGACTATAAAAGGGGATATGAGGTGCATGAATTAGTATATAAATGGTCCTATTACTGAGTGCTTAAACTTCTTTCCAGTTTATCATCCAAACAAGATCTTCTTTCAACCCAAATATAGCTAGAGTGTCTCATTTACATACAGTTAAGGGGTATCTAAAACAATCCAATCACATTTACAGCCTCTCGCCAAAGAAGGCGGTTGATAATTCAAATGAATGAGCCTTGAAGAGTCAACAGCTTTTGTCCTATGACAACGATGGGTCCAATGACAAAACAACTATGGGTAACCAGCCTAAGTCCATGCCCGGTACCTATAATACCAAAAGAGCGTGGGAGGAAAACTATTCAGCAAAGACCGGAAAGTGTTGGTACATTGATTACACAATGTGTAAGCATCTCTGTCATCACTGGTAATAGTTGCATATAAGAGTATTGCCAATATAAGAGTATTGTCTTTCCTATTTCAATACCAAGGAGGAATTTTGGCTTCTAGAAAGCCTTACCATAAATATTGTTTTATAATAACTTATGCTGCTCAATTGGGCCAGATGTCTGAACCATGATCGGTGACTAAGAATTAAAAAGCAATTGGCCTGCAGATATTAGTACTTCTAAGTTTGACTACCGTTTTTGTGGCAACCATGTCTTTGTTGCAGCTACTTACAATCTAAAAACAAACGCCTGTTTTAAACACATTTAAGTGTTAAATTACATAAACACGTTTGAAAATAAACACTTTCTACCAGCATTAACAGATTTAAGTGTTTATCAAACTTAGAATATTTTCTCATGTATGGTTTCAGAAATTAATGATCAATTTAAACCAGGAAATTTTGGTTATAAGATGACAATATGTCATAAAATGTCAGTTGGTAGCATATTGTGTCTTTTATCTTTGTTTGAATGCTCCCAAGTGCAAGAAAATGTGTATTATTTCTTTTTAATGAAAATTTCAAAGTCCTTTAAACACATAGTGTTTTTGCAAGTTTGCCGGATAAACACTTCTAGTGTTAATCTTTAAGGAGGCAGACAACTAATAACAACATCACAAGCGACCGACCATGAAATCACAGCTTTCTGTACTTAACACAGATTAGAAGGCATGCATTGTGACTTAAGTCTTCACTGAAGTAGCTTATAACTGGTAAGCACAACTTAAAATGATATATTTGAATGCTATTTATTAAACAGCAAAGAAAGGTATTTAACTACATTTTGATTAAATGGTATTTATGTACACTATACTTGCATATGTTTGCTAAGAAGAACATGTTAATGGCAGTCTCTGCACACAGCATAATATGCATTTTTACATTGTTAATTATCATTTTATCAGAAACATTTGGAAGTCTATCTAATTTCTAGATTTCAAACACATGCAATATATATTCTGCAATGTGCACTGGGGAATGGGCAGAGATAGGGGGAGTTGGGGCCATATGTGCCCTGTATTTTCATTGGTGTTTATAACTTTTATCAAGTTTATTTGACCATCATGAGACAACCTTATTTTATTTTCAGCAGATATCTGGACTCAATTCATCGAGTGTGATAAATATTTTTGGAAGAATCCAGCTACAATTTGAGGCAAACCAAAATAATATAAACTTCGCATCTGCACTGTATCTAGCAAGTCACTGAGGTAAATATCACATTATAGAGAGGCAACGCTATACCATCAAACTGCAATTATATTATTTAATCATATTTTAAAATTTTGTGATGAACTGGATTAGGACGGGATGGGCAAATGATTGTTCATAAGGGCAAGCTGTGCATCTGGAGGAACTTCAGACTTTTCTTTTTTCAGGGATTTTTGATGGAGGTCTTATGTTATATATGTTATATATGGAGGTCTTATGTTATATATATCCAATTTAGGCCCTACCTAGTTTTTCCGAATATCTTTAAAAGGGGGAGGGTTGGTCTAGTGGTAGTGTGCTGGACTGCCAATAACTGGTCTAGTGGTAGTGTGCTAGACTGCCAATCACTGGGTCCAGGGTTCGAATCCAGCTCTTGCCGGGTCACCTGGGCCTATGTTGGACCGCTGTTTCAATCATCCTTTACCTCATTGCCGTGTCCTGCTCCTGTCCTAATTAGCCTACCAAGTGCATAAATACAGGACGTAAAGCCCCATTCATCCATCCATCCGAATATCTTTAAGATATTTTAGTTGTTCTTTGCAGTTTTGTATTTTGTAACTTTTTCTTTCCACAGCAATTTGGACCCGAAAAGATCTGACAAAAAGACAGCTGCAACATTAAGCAACGAAGAAAAATGAAAGAAAAAGCCACAAAGTCTGCAGGTAAGTATTTAGCATAATTAACATTTGGTTAATATGCCTGTCATAATACCTATGTTTATAATCTCCTGGTTCTGTGGCTTTGCTTTTGATACATATAATACTTTCATAAAAGTTAATTTACCAAGACTTAGTGTCACTTGAACACTGTTTAGGTTTGCCATTAAATTGTTGGTTTATTTTATTCTGATCATATGGGGTAAATTTTTAAACTATTGTCTGGTCCCCACTATCCCTGAACAGTTCTTCTGCAAAATAAGTTGAAAGCATGCCCTGATTCTCACTGATGAACTGCAAGTCATATCGTTCATACACGATTCCCTAAAGATCTGCATAGCTGCACTTCCTTTTTTTTTTCACCATTTCAGTAAATTTCTGAAAATTATGGATGATGAGATATTATGTCAATATTCATGATATATTATGCCTAAATATTTAATAGTAAACAAGGATTCTTTCATTTGCAGGAGGACAACATTGACAAGAATGACATAACATTGAAGAAGGTTCCTCGATCTGGAAACATCTCATTCCATATTTTTGCACTCCAGTCACTTTCTCAAATGGATTTATACCGTTGCTGAGGGACAATCATTGTCGCAATCATATTTGAAGCTTTTACAGAGGCAATGCACTTCTTGTGTTAAGGACCTTGACTATCCAGTAAAATTTGGACAGCTTCTTGAATGTTAAAATAATCATTTGATTGTATTCTAAAATAGTCATATCCATTTTCAAAGAAAGACATTTAAAGTGCTATAAAAAGAAATTGGACTCTTATGTGAGAATTTGTCAATTTTTCTGCACCCCCTAAATGGATTGCATTGAGAATCAAAAGATTTTTGAATGGCATTACATCAATGATATGGATTATCACGTGGAGTAACGGGATACCATTAAAATGCAGACAAAATGATGACATGGTAAGATTTTGACTGTACACCAATGTACTAACCAAAAGGTCTTCTATTTTTCATCACATTAGGGTAAGATTGGGGGGGGGGGGATTCAAATGCAGTAATACGAAACACCAGTTCATTGGGAATATGATTTATAATTATACAATGATTGAATATATCCTTCAGTGTCAGTGCTCAATTGAAGAATAAAATATGTACACAAACTATCTATTTTCTTGTTATTTTTCATTGGCTTTCAAAGGGGGCTAAATTATCCCAAACTTTAAGGCAAATCCAGCCCTTGTGATGACTTATCATCTAATGGTGGCTTGAAAGTGTCAAATAAAAGAATTTAAGCTTCAATAGTTAATCCATTCCAACATCCCATGTATTAAAATGCACTTTCGAGGGAGGGCAGGCACAAATATATACCATCCAGTTTTTTTTTTGTGTAAATACATTAAGTGGCATTAGTAATTGCTTGGTCCAGGGTTTGAATCTAGCTCTTGTCGGGTCACCTGGGCCTATGTTGCATAGCTATTTCAATTAACATTTGCCTCATTGCTATGACCTCTTCACTTGGTAGCCTATTGAGTGCAGAAATATAGGCCGTAAAGCCCCAACCACCCGTCCATCCTTCCATCATTAATATTAGCAGTCATCATCTGGTTATTACAAGTAGCCTTTTGAAGTTAATGAGGATAGCTATAGTTAGTTTAATTACATAATATTATGAAGTATTTAAATTCAATTAAATCTATATTTTCATTTGTACTGTTTTTTTTTATAAATCGTTACTTGATTTTACTATTGTAACCATGTGATTTATTCAGACAGCAGCTGAACAACTGATATTGTGATGTACATTAACAATGTGTTAATACTGCAACACCAGAGTGTTTAATTATAAATGCTTTTTGTTTAACACTTTAATATGATAAACACCTTCTTTGCAGTCATCCTGGAAAAACATCGAGTGTTTAAGATCAAACACTTTTATTGTTATAAACACTTTTTAGTGTTAATAAAGTGTAACAAGCTATTAAAGCGTTTTTGTGTTTATAATCAAAGACACTTAAATGTGTTTAAAATCAAAAACACTTAAATGTGTTAAAAATCATAAACACTTTCACGCGTTTATTAAGTGTAACAAAAAAGTGTTTATTTTAGTGTTGTTTCTTAAACACTTGTTTTTAGAGTGTATGCATTCTGTTATTCGATCTTGTTCTCCAGTAAATAACTACAAAATTGAATGCGAGTTTGTAAAAAGGCATACCTTCCTAACAATACTTCATTACCTCCTTGACACAAGAACTCTGATAATGGCACTGCCGTTTTTGAAAGCCAAATGCCATTAGAAATTTAAATTGTAATGCTCAGTGGGAGGCTGTTATCTCTTCAAAATTTAAAGTTAAAGAAAAATACAGCAAATTAGGAAAGCGCTCGAAGAAAGTATCAGACGGATGAACAGGAGAAAGCATAAAAGGAAGACAAGGCAAAACATTCTGAAACAATGCACCTGAGGGAAGAAGGATACAAGGAAGCCAAGACAATTCAGAATTAATTCAAATTTGACATTAATCTCATTTTGGTAGAGTTTCAAAGTTCTCAAATCTAATAAAGCAGTCGGCTTCTACACAATCGAGTGTACAAAACATTTTGGTCAATCATTACAAAGTCATTGCGCTAAGACTAATTGATTGAAATCCCTGCTATTATATGCATTCGATAGGTAATTTAGTTGTAAAAATAAGCTCCAAAGACTTTCAAAATTGATTTATATTAGAGGTAGATCTGGTCTATAATGTCTGATCTTTCCCATTTACATTTTTTCGTTACAAAATTTCACTTTAAAATTTCCATTTTTTTGTAAAATTTTGTGATTGTTACGCAGTTGCAAAAATAAGGGTAGTGTCATAAATGAAGGCAACAAAACTGTGTAAAACACTTTCAAATAACGTTTTTTCACTTGTTAGGCCAATGGAGTTGGTCGGACTAATGAGCTGAATAGTTTGTAGAATTCCAAAGCCTTCCTTTTTGGTTCTATGAGGTCTTAAAGTTGAAGTTTTCATTTTCCGGAAAAATGCGTAGTGTCCATACAACTTCTCACACAAGGTGAACCTGGGGGAATTTCAAAACACATGGCACATCTAGCTACTCACTAGCGTACCACATTAAAACAATAAGCATGTTGATATCTATATTAGTTGTTGAGCTACATCAGCTTTTGTCTCTTTGTAGTGTCCATACCCCCCTTGTAGTGTCCTCACCCCCCACAAGAGCTTTTGGCCTTGTGCCCATGATTGCTTTGAGTTAGGGATGTCATGTCTGCCGGGATTACTCAACTAATTGCTCCGCAAGATTTTTTTGACCCCCGATGACCTTGACCCACTTTTCAAGGTCAATGGGCTCTAGCACCAAAAAAACTTGTCTGTGATATAATTTCTGATTGCTTTAGGTTAGGAATGGAGTGTTTGCAGTAATTATTCAGCAAATTGACCCCAAAAACACATGTGACTTTGCTTGAAGTCCACTCTTTGTTTGAGAGGGTTTACTTAATTTTTTAAAATTTCATATTTTTACTGCCTTATTGAAGTTTTTCAGCATAAATTTGCCATAAAAGGAAATGGGCTATTTACACAAATCTAAGAGTAATTGTTGCCCAAATGCCCTTGAATAATGTCACAAAATTTGAAGATCCCATGACTCACCATAACCACGCAGTGAATGTAAATATGTCAAAGGTGACTCTCTAAATTTACTGCTATGTAAAAAAAATTCACAATATTAAAGTTTTTTAAACTGACCGGATCTCCGGTCCTATTTAAGTTACAGAAAGCATAAAAGTATGTCTGAAGAGCTTAGATTCTACCCTATCTAATGGAAAAATACATTCTTGTCAGATGAATACCACTAAAGTTCGCCCGGTCCCGAAATATTCATAATATGGGAAATGAATTATATTATCTTACAAAAGGAACAAGAACACTTTATGCAAAAATATTTTAGGGATAATATCTATGATATGTATGCAAACATTGATGTTGTTCCTGGCCAGATCCAATGATGTTCATTTTATATATCTTACAAAAGGAAAAAAAACAGCTTGTGCAAAAATATTTTAGGGATAATATCTATGATATGTATGCAAACATTGATGTTGTTCCTGGCCAGATCCAATGATGTTCATTTTTGGACCAAAGTGAAGACCAAATTGCACACTCGATTGTGTAGAAGCCGAATACCTGTTCATATTACAACCAATGTTTCTCTATAAGGCTTTTATGCATTGTTTTATGAAACAACCCACGTTATAATGCTTCCCAAAAAACTGCTTCATTCTTAAAAAGAAAGATGATCACAGAAGCACAAACTCCATTTGTCATATCTCAAACTAAGACTGTCTCAGCTTGACCAAAAGAATCAGGAATTCAAATACATGAAGAAAAATCATAACAACCAAACCAAATGTATCCTTAATTTCAGTAAATATTCCCGAGCATTTACCAATTCGTCAATTGTCTTTGTACATTAATTTTCAGAACCCGTCAAGGTACTTCCCTGCCACACAACAGTGCAGATTTATCAGTTGACCGACAGATGCGATCTAATCTGAAGGCTGGTGCCTAAATTTACTTGGCATAATGAAATAGCACAAAGTCAATGGGCTGCTTGATGGTATTAGCACCTTTTTAAAGCACTCTTTAAAAATCTGTGACACACCATGATAGTTGTCAAGTGATCACCAAGAAGTTCACAATACTGAATGCCAAATTTAAAGCCAAACAGCATGTTTTGGGGAAGTTGAATGTTTTTTGACTTCATATAAAGAGTCACAAAAATTATTACAATTTTACATTGTTTTTCCATGGGGTCATATTTAAAAATAGAGGTTCCGCTAAATCATGTGCTCTGCCTGCCTAAATATTTTGCCAGACCACCCTGCTGAAATGAAGCAAACTCTCATTAAATTTTCTGCTAATCTTTTGAAATATTTTTGTAATCTCAATGCATTATCTGCACAAATTTGTCTTGTCTTGCATTATCATTATTCCCTTGAGAACAATTTCACGACTCTTCAATGTTGACCAAATGTTGTTTAACGATGGCTATCATACCTGGGCACGATTGATTGTTAGCGGATTTGCAAAACATGGTCATGTGACGAAAACAAACAAGTTACGTGATCAGTGAAGCTACAAAACATTACTAAACAATCTTGTATCAGGAGAAATACGTTCAATATTCGACTCAAGTAAATAAAAAGTGGGACAAACCAAACTCCATTAATTAAACTATAGATGAATGCGGGCGATTGGATAAATTAAGTGACCAATTCTTTTCATTGTCTAAAATTCCACTGGCCAATAAGTGCTTGTTAATATATTTCTATAGAGTTTTAGTAAATGAGTTACTTTTCAGCTTACCAATAGCTGAGAATGAAAATCAAGATTGTGGTAGAATGTAATGGAGAAACCTACTTGAGACTTAACTTAACAGACCCAATTTAAATGGATCGATTAAATTAGGATCGATTGGTTGGGAAACATTTTATCTGATACTTGCAAATATAAACTTTTTAAAAGTTTTAGAATAAGTTTTACTATGTATTTACAACCATGCGACTATAAGAGGAGATATGAGGTGCATGAATTAGTATATAGATGGTCCTATTACAAAGTGCTTAGATTTCTTTCCAGTTTATCATCCCAAGCAAGACCTTCCTCAACCCAAAAATAGCAAGAATGTCTCATTTACATACAGTTAAGGGGTATCTAAAACAATCCAATCACATTTACAGCCTCTCGCCAAAGAAGGCGGTTGATAATTCAAATGAATGAGCCTTGAAGAGTCAACAGCTTTGTCCTGTGACATCATTATGTCCTATGACACAACAACTATGGATAAGCAGACTGAGTTCATGCCAGGAGACTTACCATACCAAAAGAGTGTGGGAGGAAAACTATGTTTAGCAATGACTGGAAAGTGTTGGTACATTGATTAAACAATGTATAAGCATCTCTGTCATTAACAACCTGAAAAGGACAATGCCTATATATGGCCCGTCATATTGTGTTGTGCATGTAACCGCCATGTAACACTGAAAATGAGTTTAGACGAATAGAAAATGAAAGTGCAAACGCAGCGGAATGTCATCAGAAGATAATAGTAATATTTAAACTTTCTTAGTGGTAAACTGCTTGATGATAGATCAGCCACATTTGAGTCCAATATCCGAAAATTTTCTACCACAACTTTCTGACTTTTCAGAACTGCAGTCTGTAACAGTAGGATATTACATAACGTAACATAACATGACATATTGTTTATTGGTCACTGGTAATAGGTACTTAAATAAGATTATTGCCCAAATTAGAGTATTGTCTTTCCCATTTCAATATGAAGGAGGAGTTTCAGTTCCTAGAAATCCTTGACATAAATATTGTGCTATAAATATAATTATAGAGCCCAAATTTGCCAGATGTTTGAACCATGTTTTGAGACATAGAAATTAAAAAGTAATTGGCCTGTGGATATTAGAATTATGAAGGTTGACAACTGTTTTTGTGGCAACCATTTCTTCGTTGCAGCTCCCTTGCATTCTGTGATTCTAACTTGTTCTCCAGTAAAATAATTACAAAATTGAATGCGAGTTTGTAAAAAGGCATACCTTCATAACAATACCTGATTAAACTCCTTGACACAAGAACTTTGATAATGGCACTGGCATTTTGGAATTCCAAATGCCATTAAACATTTAAATTGTAATGCTCAGTGGGAGGCTGTTATCTCTTCAAAATTAGAAGTTAAAGGAAAATAGAGCAAATTAGGAAAGAGCTCGAAGAAAGTATCGGCAAGATGAACAGGAGAAAGCATTAAAGGGAGACAAGGGAAGACATTCTGAAACAATGCACCTGAGGGAGGAAGGATACAAAGAAGCCAAGACAATTCAGAATTAATTCAGATTTGACATTAATCTCATTTTGGTAGAGTTTCAAAGTTCTCAAATCTAATAAAGCAATGCCTGTTCATATTACATTTTGGTGTTTCTTTAAAAGGCTTTTATGCATTGTTTAATGCGACAACCCTTGTTATAATGTTTTCTAAAAAACTGCTTCGTTCTTGAAAAGAAAGATTATCACAGAAGCAAAAATTTAATGAAAATGATGTGTAACTGCCATATACTTATACTGAATAGATAATAAATGTTTTTCTATGGATATCCTGTTGTAAGGAGAAGCTCAAGTGATCATCTGAAGGGGTGCACAGTATTTAATGTTAAATGTAGAGCCAAACTGTATTTTATGGAAAATTATAGGTTTTTATCTTCATATAAAGCATATCAAGAGTTACTATATCAATTACAATTTTACATTGGTGTTATATAGGGCCAGATTTAAAAGCAGTGGTTCTGATATATATGTCGCCTAAATATATTTCAAATATGAAGAATTATCAAAAGGTATCAGTTTAGAAAAATTCTATTATAAAAATTTAAGAACATCAGCTAGTTTTGCAAATTAATGATGATTCTTGGTACTTAAATAATACAAGTATTCGGTGTAATTTATCACATTGGCCACCCAATTAGTTGCATTTTACTGAAGGAGCTTTACTGGCAGACCACCCTATTGAAATGGAGCAAACTCGCTTTAAAATTGCTGCTTGTCTTTTGGAAAGTTTTTGTTATGTCATTGCATTATCCTCACAAATCTGTGATGTCCTGCATTATCATTATTCCTATGAGGAAAATTTCATGGCTTTTCAATGTTGACTTTTGTCCAAATGTTGTTTAAGCGATGCCCAACATTCTTGAGGGAGACAAACCATCAAGGTAAAACCGAATTGCCTCTTTCAGTTTAGAGAAGGGTGAAGTTGAGTTTCTTCCAAGACCTTTTCAATTCTTTATACAAATTCCATTTTATTGAAGCAGCCTACTTTGGTCAGATGGCCAGCATCGGTCAATATGTGGTGTGTTGGACTGATAAGTGTAGGTATTAAATATATTTTTAGGTGGATTTATATTAACATAGACTAGTAAAAACAAAAAAGACTGGGAGAGTAAAATACTAAAATTCATGTTTGGCAAGTGAGTGAAACTCCATAAACTTCGTACAAAACAGAATTAACAAATAACAACAGTTATTGGAGCTCTTTTGACATTTCCGTATCCAAAATGCCATTAGACATTTGATAACTCCATGCTTCGGTTATCTTAAAGACATTTCAAGCTAAAAAAATGAAACAAAACTCCAAGAGATGGGCTTCAGATAAAAGCTGATAGCAAAATGACATTAGAGGCAATGCAGTTCTCAACAGGAAGAAAGATATGAGGAAATCAGGATAATTCAGAATGATTTTAAAAATCTAAAGCAACTCAGGTTCAGATGGATTTTCAATACCTCAATTCTAATAGGGTAATGGCAGTTCCAATTATATGAACTGGAACACTTCATGAGTACACTTTTCAAACTGTACAACATTTCAAGAAGACATACAAACAATTGTTAAACTTGCACAACCAGATTTTTTGGGGGGCGGGTAGTATTCGCCAAAATTTAAGATCCAAATTTCATTCCATTTAGAATTCTATCAAATGTCTCAAGCTTTGCATGAACTTAAATGCATATTTCACACCTGGAGGTTGTACTTTGTCACATCAGTGACACTACAATGCCATTCAATAACATCAAAACAGTTCCTGAATTACATTAAAACAATGAGACAACATGTCATTGATATCCATTACATGCGGTGGTATTTTCATGAGTAATGGCGGATGTATTTTCTATTCTATGTAAACACAGAAGATTTTGAAAAGATCTCAAATAGTCTATGGGAGAACAAACTAAATTAAATTTGATAGTATTTTAATGAAATCTAAAATATGACAATTCAACTATCTTTTTACGGTAAATGTAACATAAATTCAAGCAGAACACTTGCATTTCATGCAGATTCTGAGTCTCAACAATGGTGATATTTCCAAATCATTTCTGAATTAAATGTCCCATATATATCATTCACAAGTCTGCAGAAATTAAGTTTGAAAAATGAAATAGCAGATGCAACTTCCCATGGTTCAGAACCATCAACTTGAAATTTACATTTTCAACGAAAGCTGCTTTAAAGTTCTAAACTGTGCAGAATGGAAACCTATCTGAATTAGTCGCATGTCACAAGAAACTATGGGTTTCCATCTGACATGACAGAAGAGAGGAATTAGAAATATGAACCAGCAGCACCAATCAGATTCTAACTATCCCAATCTCATTTCCTCATTCACATTTTGCTCATTAACTCCTATTTATGTGAGTAATATCACAGTATAAAGAAACTTTGGAAACCCCCACCAATAAAAACAGCTATCTGTACCACCGCGATTTATTCAATTTTTTTCCATACCTTCTCCCAACAACCCTACTGGTTGGATATCCCGGCATTGCTATACAACCATTGACAATTAGACAAGCAGGAATTCGATACAGAATAGAATGCAATACCTGTCAACATGTCATTCGATTCCTTCAAAATTCCACAAACATTCAAATTCAATTTGTGCAAAGTTTCAATGTTTTAAACATTGCACCTCAAAGCATTTGTGACAACAGAATGAAAGCGGTTTTGAAATCCCAATGATGTATTGATGGATGGATTTTATTTGACTCTCCCGAATGCATTGTATGTGCCGCTGGTGGGAAATAGTATTATAATGTTGGATCGCGAATCTGCAAATATTTCTAAACACTGGGAACAGCTCCAAAGACTTGAAACATCGTTAAGATGGCTCACCACCACCAGTAGCTTAGCGATCGAGGAGTAATTTTACATACTTGTGATGCAGCTAAACCTCTCATGACTTGCTACATTTCCAAAATCATTTAGAAATTAATGGCAATATATGTAAAAACGTGCATTCACAACAGGCAAGAAACAAAGGTATGAATCGAAATAACAGATGTAATTTCACATGCTTTAATGCAATCATCTTGTCAGCTGCAATTTGCAACTTTCATGAAAGCTGCAAATTCCAAGTTTCAAATGAAATCTATCAGACTTTGCTGCATGTCTCAAGTGATATATCATAATGGAATTTTGTCTGACAATACAGGAAAGCAGAATGAAACATGTGAATATTCAGGACCTGTTGCCAATCAGATTTCAATAACACAGAACGATATCACAAACTTTCAATACAATTATATTACTTGGGAGTTAATTTTTATATTAAATATCAACAAGTTACAATTCTAAATTGTAACCATTGAAAATAGCCAGCATTTCTCATGTATCAAGTTATGCATTACATAATGAAGGTATCAAATCTTATGTAAAGTTGATTTTCCAACAAGGGAAGAATGATGAAGCAAATGCTGTGCAATTGAGAATTCAAATATTATGCTGATCATACAATAATACTATAATATTTAACATTATTGCTTTTTCTTAGTGTTTCATGTGCATGTTTGTATCTTGCTAAAAAATTTATTAAGTGGATACTCTTGAAATACATATAATGTTATTCAGCAAAATATCCAAGTATAATCCAACAGATGATTTAAGCGTTCGTTTACAATTGTGTTCCTCCTGGCAAAATTATTTAGGAATCAACAGATTTTGTTTCATTTTCTTTGTAAGGAAAAATTGCTGGGAGACCTCGTGGGAATGTAATACAAACTGGAAGAGTTTCATCCAATTCACAATATTTGTGATTCTATTCCTATAGGCATTAATGGTTTTCACAAAGGGCTTTGAGAAAAGGATTTTCTTTTGCAATTTCTGTCATGATAGGAGCTCTGGTGAATTGGCTTTCTTGTTAGCCACTGCTTTTTCACAGAGTTTATGGACACACAGATATTCTTGACTTTCTAGATTTCCGAAGAATTTCTGACCAACAATGTGTTCAAAAGAGTAGGCTACACTTA
The DNA here is from genome assembly GCA_026936325.1 of Platynereis dumerilii. Classification (NCBI taxonomy): domain Eukaryota; kingdom Metazoa; phylum Annelida; class Polychaeta; order Phyllodocida; family Nereididae; genus Platynereis; species Platynereis dumerilii. The sequence goes on from JAPTHN010000004.1 coordinate 16,406,952, forward strand.
CAATAGCTCAGAATCAACAATATAATATAAAAATGAAATATCAGATTCAATATTATGTGCTTTAACACAATCTGCTCGACAGTTACAATTCAAAATTGCCATGAAAACTGCAATGTTTCAAACTCTGTTAAGCAGAAATATATATCTGAATTCACTGCATGCGACAATAACGAGGTATATTTATTGCGAGTGAGAACACCCTCACGCAACCACAGATGGCACTCCCACGCGCGTGATAAGCGTGGGCCTGTTAAATATTGTACAGCCACGCGCGTGGATGTGTCTTCACTCGCACGCGTGAAGCTGGACTCTGCCATCCAGCGCACTCGTGGCTGTGCAATCCAGCGCACCTTAATGCTCTCACGCGGCTGATATTGATTGCTCAGTAGTGCATATTCACCAAGCTGCAATGTGTCATCCAGCGCACTCTTGAATGTGTTATCCAGCACACAACTAATAAGTCTGATAAAGTTTCAAATACATCAGAAAAGTTTACCAAAAATTTGTCAGTTCCACTGATATAGATTCAAATAGTACTCACAGCAGAAAAGTCATTCTACCTATCTATCTATCTATCTATCTATCTATCTATCTATCTATCTATCTATCTATCTATCTATCTATCTATCTATCTATCTGTCCATCTATCTATCTGTCCATCTATCTATCTATCTATCTATCTATCTATCTACCTACCTATCTACCTATCTATCTATCTAGGCTACCCATCCATCTCATCAATCAATCAATTACAGCAATTTCATTTAGTATGAGTTTCTGTAATATGACAGTAAAACGCAGCAAATGTGGTTCATGTGATTGGTTGAAGAACTGAATTACATAGCATAATAATAATTTGAATACCATAAAAACGTATGTCCGGTCCAGTGACATTTTATTGGTATTATTGTTTACCTGCTTATCTTATCTTCTGACCAAACTCAGCTGCTCAGTGCAGCTGAATTGTTACATTTTTCAAAGCTTGCTACGTTCAACATAAAGATTTTGAGGACGTGTTATTGGACATGGACCAATCAGACAAGCTTAAAATGCTACGTGGACAGTGATGAAACTATCCATAACTCATACTAACTGAATCTGCTGTAATCAATCAATCAATCAATCAATCAATAAATCTATCTATCTATCTATCTATCTATCTATCTATCTATCTATCTATCTATCTATCTATCTATCTATCTATTTATCTGTCTGTCTAGCTGTTTAGGTATCATTCTAGTATCTGGCAGCACAAACTATAATTCTATCTTTTCAGAGGCGCGCTGCATTATACACCCAAGGGTGCGCTGGAACACACTCCCACCACTCCTGAGAGTGTAACATTGGGTGTCACCAATAGCATTCCCAGTAGCATAAAATATGCGCTCACTCGCAGTATCAAGAGTCACACCCCCACGAGTGTCCTGGATTGCATAACCACTCGAGGTCATATGTTTCACCCTCAAGAGTGCGAGGGATAGCAGGGTCAGGTGTGCGCTCGATAACACACTCAGGAGTGCGAGTGATAGCATCCTCAAGAGGAAAGGTGCGCTGGATGGCACATTCCAGCGCTTGAAAGTGCGATCAGTAGCACTCTTGAATATGGCAAATATGACAATAAATATATATACAATAACATATATGGCATCCTGTCTGATATAACAAGGAAAATAAATTAGAAAAATGAATATGCAGCTCAACTCAGATTTCAATTACCAAGACCTGTCTCGCTAACTCCTGTCATATTCATTCTCGTAGGTTAGAAACAATTCATACATTTTCTACAGTTTCTTGCAGCATCTACCATTCTTTAAAAAACTGAATAGTGATTATCCTTAGTCTATAAGTTATACTATGCTAGTTCGCGATGGTTTGAGTTATCGAAATCATGCCCCTTATATTGGAAAGTTTGGTAATAGGCAAACCACTAGTACACCTTTTTTGTACTATCGATTTTTCAATTTCCTAAGGTTTCACCAAGACTTAGTATTGTTGGCACCTAGAGCTCTAATAGCTGCTCTATGTTGCTCAAAAGTATGTGTTTTTCAATTAATTTTTTTTTGCCAAATCATTATTGATATCTTTATTCATATAATTCTATATGATACAAAATAAAATAAATTACACGAGATTGAAAAATAAACAAATAGAAAATAATAATGATGAAATAAATTAAAACAAATCAAGTTATAACTCGGTAAAAGCGACTGTGTTGCTTTGCTATAAATAGATACCAGGGAGGTGACGAAACACTATCACATGGTAGCAGGACTTTAATACACAATTTGTACTTTTTTGAAGTAATTAAATATTAATTTACCATTTATAAATCAGCATTGTCCACTCCTGTTTGGAACATGGATCCGAATATTTGCTTGACATTGTTTCTTTTCTGTTTTGCGCAGTTGGAAACATTGTAGTTTTAATGGGACTTGTAAACTGACAATTTGGTCAACAGAAATTCAATAACAACACAGATTTCCAATACAGCAGTGTCAACATGTCATTTCATATTCCCTTGAACATTCCATAAAAATTCGAAATTGCATTGTGCACAATATTCCAAGGGACATTCCATGGTGCCTCAAGTCATTTTGTGATGCAACATTGAAATCCTGATGACAATAAAATGCTACATAAATGATGCCACAGAAAAGAGTTTGAGTGACATCGAATACTTGAAATCAAAGAAAACATGGAGTTTTGAGTAATCACGAAATGACAAACCAATTGAAAACCCCACAGAATACAAATTTATCTGGAGGCTTATGGAATCGCTGTAATAAAAAATTTGGTGCTTTAATTTATTCTCAACAATGAAAAGTAGCAGACAGACAGTAGACTCCAGCACTACTTGATGCCAGAACTATTCAGTCAGATTCCGAACATTTCTGACAGCTTCAATTTCCCCAGACGTCCTGCTCTCAATGCCTGCAAAAAGCATGCATTTTAAATCTGCTTGAAAATTACATTAGAAACTGAAATAGCTGAAATTGCAGATGCAATCTACATGCTTTGACGTAATCAATTTGAGAGTTGCTATTCACGAATCTGACATGCCAAAACTTGTGATTTTTACTAGCAAGAAAATAACCAGCACTTGTCATGTAGCAATTTATGTAGTGCATGTCACTATCAATTCATTCTTGTATGTGGCACATTGTCAAACAATGGATGAATGATAACCACAAGTCATGTGCAATTCCGATTTCAGTTATGATTTTAACATGACTCTGGAAATGTTTCAAAAGATTGCTTTCTTGAAATTAATTTGGAAATGTCTTGCTGAATGTTGATGTGATAATATGGCTGAGCTGAAGTATACACTATAGAGTACAGCAGATGTTTCCACAAGTTAACAGACAGATACAGAACAATATCAAACTTTACAAAGCCGGCTTCATAGAGTAACCGAAGTAATACAAACTACTTTTGATTGTTATCTCAAAAAGTAGATTGTATCATTGAGCAATGAACAGTGTAGATAGACAAATAGATAGACAGAAGACAGATATGGTAGGTGCATCTCTTTAATATTCGAAGTTCTAGATGGTCATGAGGGTTCATGATGAGGCAGGAGAAGTGAGAAGCCTGACTATTTACCCCATGTGTGAGAACTTTTACTCACCCAGCATAGACTCTGATTCAAAGGGCTGCCAATTCAAGGTCTAATCGGAATGACAGCCAGCGGGGATTTTGCAGACAAGATCTTCAGAGGGGCATGCAAGTCTCTGCCAAGTAGCTGATATACTCTCTGTGAGCTTAACTTTTTAAGATACTTTCACATCACAAAATACAATGAAAAATAATAATATTATTATTCACAAAATGCCTGTATGCTATGCGAATACCAGACCCATGGTGGCTCACAAATTGTTTTGACAAATGTAATAAAATCTGTTGACAAAGGCATTCATTTGTGTTTGTCATAAAACACCTGTAACAGATTTCGTTCCATTTTGTTTACAAATGAAAATGCCTCTGAAAGCCCACGGGAACGTAATTCACACCGGTTGAGTTTATCAAATTTGAAATACTAGTAACACCAGCAATCATAAATGCTTTGGACGCATGTCTTTCATTTGGTTATTTCAGGTCAATAAAAGAGTAGGGTAGTTAATGGGCTTCAGTCCTGCATTTCTGTATTGCAGTGCAGTCTGCAATGTTAGTAAAATAATGTTTGTTAAATGAGTAAGTGGGATTGCGTTTTTATCAAAACCAATTTGGGCTATTTAGAAGCAATATGATTGTTGTTCTGAAATGTTGCCTTGTCATGAAAATAGTATTGGCGTTAGATAAAGACTACCATCCAACACACTCAAAACATCTTTTACATTCAGGGAGTAACATAAACTCCAACTCTAACTTAAGACTCAGCAAGTTTTATTTTGCTCAATGTCCTACATATTAAGAGCTAGGCTCCAGCCAATTTCAAAAGTTGACAAAACAGATGGGTTGTTATTGTTTTGATATTTTCTTTCTAATTTGCCTAACCCATGTGTTACAATTTGACAAAAGTCCTCCAACAAGACCATAGCTGCTCAAACCATTTCTCCCGAGACCAAAACGAAAAAAAAGAGCCAATGTTACCCTCATTCTGGTCTCCGATTCTAGTTTCCGATTTTGGTCACAACATCAATCTTGACCAAGACTCACTCATTATGCAAAGCAGGAAACATGGGGCAAGGTGTAACGCGCAATGTCTGACCCCATCAGCTGGAACGTGCCTAATCTACCCAACTCTCCTCCAACCACAAATAACCCAGCATGTAGGTTGTAGTTAGGACTTCCCGTTAGTGCCAAAGGTACTTCTTCGTTAGTGACTCCCATGAAAGCTGGAAATAATCCAAACCTGACACAGGCTGACTGTTCCTTATGTGAGAGAAGTGATGGTTATCAATATCCTGTCCTTATACTTGATTTTATCTTAGATTTTTTTTAATTTATGCATGGTTCTTATTGCAACATTTCATTTTATACTTGCTACATCTTATGAGAAAGAAAACTATTCTTCAAATTAAAGAATACAGTGCCGCCTGTAACTAAGTGAAACGCATGATATTGTGCCATTGCATCAATGTTAAACATCCTTAATCAAAATACTTCTGGAAGGACGAATTCTCATCCGATGAGAGGAAAACACTTTGGGTCATAAAGGCCGATATGTGAGGCAAGTGGGATAAAAATATCAGCCAATTTTCTTTGCTGTAGTTGGAGTTAGGTATGGGTCAAAGCCTTTGATAAGTAAGTGAAACGCAGGCCCAATGTTAAAAGATAGGGAAGGGTGGTTCACTTACTTATCAAAGACTTTGACCCATACCTAACTCCGACTACAGCGAAGAAAATGGGCTGCTATTTTTATCCCACTTGCCTCACACATCGGCCTTTATGACCCACTTTGTTTCCCTTTCATCCGATGAGAATTCATGCCTCCACAAGCAGTTTGGCTGAGGATGTTTAGCATTGATGCAATGTCACAATGTCATGCGTTTCACATACTTACAGGCGGCACTGTATATACCATTGTAATATCTGAAAAGAGTTTACCTGCAATAAAGGGTCTCCTAAACGCCTAGCAATTCTCCCTTGTTCCCAGTTGAACTACTCTTTTTCAGTTTCAGCCAGCAGCTTTGATTTGGATTGGACAAATCTCTTGGTTCAAAAGGAACAGCAATTTACGAATTTCATCCTGCTGTAGTACATACACATAGGTCAGAAAATGAAACATGAAGACTATAAGAGCCCACTGGCGCCGCTTAGTTTATGAAACCTTCAGACACAACAATAATTTGTCAATTCCAGAAATAATTCAGTTTAGACTCGCTAACACGCAGTCATCGAATATGAGCTCTTTATAAGCACAATGAAGACTATTTCAAAAAAGAAATCATTTGAGAGCAAGTAGGAGGAGGAAGAGGAGGCGCAAATAGATTGAGCACATTGGCGGTAATGAATGCAGCAGTGAAAGAATTTCCAAAGTTGTGTCATTTGTCCACCTGTGCGTTGGCCATTTTATTTTTGAATTCTTTGTTCAATTTTACTAGTGTTTGAAGATAGATCTAGCCTGCCAGACAGCCCCTACCAGGGGGAGAATAATAAGATATGGACAAGAAAGCTAATATATTCAGGCAGTTGAACAAATAAACGTTATTTATAATCAATGGTGTCTAAGTGTTTTCATTCAAACAGATACAAAATCTAGATTGTGAAATCGGGAAAATGTCGCTCGTCACCCCCAAAGAAGTTTGGCCCGGCACACCGAGTTCAATGTATATGTTTGAATTATCGTTCTTCAGATCTGGAAGGGGTTTTATACCCCCAGCTGTATCCTGGAAGTTGTACCTTTCAATTTTCAGCCCCTCGGTTATTTCACTTTTCAAGTCCCTGACCTCAAATCAGTCATATACCCAAGCCAGAAGCAACTCTGCAGGCTGTGCCAATGACAGAGCTCTGTGCCATGCTCTTCAGACGGTTTACTGTTTGCTGCTCTTGAATTCCCTGCCAATGCACATTGTAAATATATGCAAATGATGCTACTCATCACGTTTTCCTATTCACAACAATTATGCAAATCTTCTCACTGTGAAAAGGTCGCAATACGTGATCTAAATATTGACCAGCACTTCTTCAATAAATTCCCATTTCTTTCATTCCATTGATTCCACTATATTTACACCAATTTACTTCCTTTTGATGGTATTTTCCCTTTGATCTTCTCAGCATACAACATTCCAGTGGGCATTTGATTTTTGAATAATGTCAGAATAAGTCCTGTGACGTTACCCTGATCATTCTGATGCCCAAATTGCTTAAAATGGCCACTTTAGGCTCTCAATACTTCTTATACTTATAATTTTTTAAAAAAGAAAGCTGGTCTTCCCAAAACAGCTATGGTATTTCCAAAAACTAAAATTAGAAAGACATGGAAGACAAGGCTAAAAACAAATCAGTGTTATGTATGAGCTTTATTTCGGGAGAGTTGGGTGGCGTAACAGTTCAGCCTTGTTGATTTATAAATGGAACATAGGATGGCTTGATGTGTTTGTCATTTTTCACACTCAGGAGTTGATTGTACACAGGGAGGAGTTGGTAACTGGCTGAAATATTGCTCTGAAAAAGTTGGCTCCGGTGAGCAGTTAATAATTACAAATGTTTCATCAAGTTTGTATTTTGCGATGGTGACTTCTTTCTTTTGCTTTACAATTAGCTACTTTAGACGTTTCAAAAAATACCTTATCATGCGATTCACACATATGGCTTCACAAAAGAATTGTTCCTTTACATTTCACATGTCAAATTCACTTAGCCATGTTTCTACACCCAAACCTTACATTGTAAGTTTGAAAAAGAAATAGTTTCAGGTGTCACTGTAAGATTTCATGCAATATAAAACATTCCAAATTCATTGAATGAAATGTGGTAAAATGAAGTCAGTGAAACCATATCATTCTTTTTTGGAGTAATTCGGCTAATAGTATTGAATTGAAAAAGTAAAAACTTTTGAAGGAATACCTATGAAAGATGTCATTTCTTTGAATTGAAGGGAATTATGAAATAAAAATACAATGTCGCAATATGCATTTATGTAGCAGAAAAAAAAAATCATTTGTGTATTTTGATGCGATGCAAAGTCGTGCAGCTCAGACATCAAAAAACTTTCCCCTGCTTATTCTAGAAGATATAATGTATAGCAACAAGTATTGGTGCATGTCAAAACTGTTCATAGATGTTGTTAATGAACACGCCCCTCTGAAGAAACGTGTTATAAGAACACAACAGGTTCCATACATGCACTCTGACCTGCGTAAAAATATGTATAAAAGAAAAAACGCTGAAAAATTTATTTTTCAAAGACAGGACTGATGAAGCCTGGCAGGCCTACCGCACACAACGAAATAAGACAACCAATATGAGGCGTCTAGCCATTAAGTCATATTTTATGAGCAAATGTAATAGCAATGCATCGCCCAAAGATTTTTGGAATTGCATAAAACCGTACATGTCAAATACTAAGCAACAACATAGTAATATAATTCTAAATGAAGATGGGAATATCATATCAAATAAGCAGGACGTCTGCGAGATATTTGCTGATTTCTTCTCATCAGTAGCTGATAATATTGGTGTACCAGATGAGATAGACACCAGTAATGAAGGATTTATCCAGGGTATCTTTAAGAAACATGAAAGTCACCCTAGTATAGTGAACATAAAGCAAAATGCTCCCAAATTTGGTCATGAATTCTATTTCTCTCATGTTACTCCTATGTATGTAAGTAAAATCTTAAGCCAAGTCAATGTCAAAAAAGCGACAGGATATGATAAAGTACCCCCTAAGCTCATAAAGATGTCGCATGAAAACCTATCTACAACACTGACTGGAATTATAAACACAAGTTTCAAAACCTGTGTATACCCTGATGACATGAAAAAAGCTGAAATCTCTCCTCTCTTTAAGAAGAAAGATGATATGTACAAAGAAAACTATAGACCAGTTAGTATTTTACCAACTTTGAGTAAAATATTTGAATCTATTATCTCAGAGCAGCTTATGGGCTTTTTCAATGAAGTGTTTGACAAAATGTTATGCGCCTACAGGAAAAAGTATAGTTGTGAACATACTCTTATAAAATTAGTCGATTCATGGAAGAAAGCCTTAGACAATGACAAGTTTGTTGGATTAATCTCCATGGATCTTTCAAAAGCATTTGATTGTATACCTCACGGTCTATTGGTTAGCAAATTGAAAGTTTATGGGTTAAGTGATGACGCTTGTCTATTTATGAGTTCCTACTTATCTGGTCGAACAGAAAGAGTTAAAGCGGAAGACATAAGGAGCTCCTGGAAACCTTTGAAGAGAGGTGTCCCTCAGGGATCCTGTTTAGGCCCGATTATTTTTAATATATCTATTAACGACTTATTCTACTCCCTTCAAAATTGCAATTTAACAAATTATGCCGATGACAATACAGTAGATGTGGCAGACAGTTCACTACAATCAGTTCTACTTGCTCTGCAGACAGATACCACTAAAACAGTGAAATGGTTCTCTGATAATTTCATGCAGGCAAATACTGACAAGTTTCAGTTCCTATTAATGAAACCATTATCAGCTTATGATATTGTAGCAGACGAAATGATCATATATGATACGACAATACATAGAGAAGATAAAGTCAAGTTTCTAGGAATTACCATTGATGATAAGTTAAAATTTGATTGTCACGTAGCAAATCTATGTATCAAGGCAGGAAGTCAGTTGAATGTGCTATACAGATTCAAGAATATATTTAGTATTGAAGAAAAGAAAGTTGTGTACCAAACGTTTGTTTTCTCAAATTTTAACTATTGTCCCATCGTTTGGAATTTCTGTAGTATGACAATGATGCGAAAGATAGAATATGTACAGGAAAGAGCATTACGATTTATATATAACGACTTTAAGACCGAATACAGAGAAATGTTGAAACGCTGTGACCATGAAACACTACATATCCGACGTATCAAGGCTATAGCATGTGAAGTTTATAAAACTATACACTCCATAAATCCTAGTTTTATGAAGGAAATGGTAGATGAGAAAGATTGTGATTACAGCCTGAGAGATGGCTTTAAAGTATCGTTACCGAAATTCAACAAAATAAGGTATGGTAGAAATACTTTCTCCTACTATGGTCCGCATGTATGGAATATATTACCGAGCAATATCAAGGGCGCTACAAGTATCCAAGTTTTCAAAAAGATGATAAAAACTTGGGAAGGTCCCAACTGTAACTGCACTGCCTGCTGCATCGCAGACTAGGCCGTGCCGTCACAATTGTGTCCAGTCTTAATATTATTATTTATTTATAATTTACAATTTCACTATCAAGGTACATTTTGAAGTTTTGTTTATGAAATGCATAATATAGGACTATATGACCAGTGCAAAGTTTGTTATTTTAGAGACCTGTTGTATTGTATGTCAGTTTTAAAATCTAAATTTTTAATCTGTAAATATTCTCTCTGTATATAAATACTATCACTTGTACATAAATATTTTTTTCTCGATCATTAGCATGCTTGCTATGCCATTTTATTGAGTATAAATAAAATTATTTGAATTTGAAAATTATTTGCAGCTGGTGATAGATTGCAACTGATCCTGACTGATTTTCACGAAATAAGAAGGATGGAAAAAAAATAAACACCAAATGAAGGTAATTTGCCTTTCACCTGAAGTTTCAGCATTTTTTGTATATTGCATTATCAAGGAGACTTAAACATGGCCTTGGCATATATATAGTTGATATCCAGAATTGGTTTACGTAATGTATTTTTAACAAGAGGGAATGTGACATAAATGGATCCAGTTTTTTGTAGATTGTACTATTATGGACACTGTTTTACATGTATATTTGCATTATCCATAGAGTCAGTGGACAGAGGCACTAAATCATGAATAGAACCAATATCTACTACAACAAACCAACAAAGGCAACGATATTATACTCCACAAAGATACTGTGCAGTAATAAGGTTTATTCATTTGATGAAAGTTGGGAGTAGTGGCAGGAATATATCTAAATACAATGATAACATATGGCATTAATTTGGAAACATAGGTCAGTCTGCTTGGATCAGTCCACTTGAACCCTTAGATCTTCTGTATCAAAGATGGCAGAGGTAAGATGACATCTCTGATTCCTTTCATGTGACATTGCATATAATCAGGTGATATAATCATGCCACAAATGACAGACCTGTCTTTTCAGTCAAGGGTCATCTTAGAAGTCTCAGCAAAAAGACATCTCTCAGTAGGGGTCACCTAAAAAATGGGAAAAGCAACTGATGCCCACCACAGGTAAGAAGTCAGTTAAATTTTGGCCTGTATGTTACTTTTACCTGAAAGGTAATATAATATGATTCAAATTTACATACCGTAGAACGGGGTGACTTTGAACAATCCGGGATGACTTTGAACGCTTATTTGAAAAAGATTGATCCTCTATGAATGCAAAATTAAATAAGATACTGGAAGCTATTATACCGTACAAGGGTGGTTTATTTAATTTTGCATTCACAGAGGATCAATATTTTTCAGAAAAGCGTTCAAAGTCACCCCGGACTGTTCAAAGTCACCCCGTTCTACAGTATGTCAGCCATTCTTTCTTTGGCTTCTTGGTGTATTGAGTCCATGTGGTGTATATTCTCTACCCTCCAAACGAGCAGGGTATAAGCGATAGTATCTGTGTGTGTGGCTTCATGATGTATGGAGTCCTTTGTGGTGCATATTCCTTTTAACTTCCAAACATATTCAGTGTAAAAGAAAGACATATTGTAGAGCAGGGACAAAGTAAATTCAATTTAAAATTTTCATAATTTATCCTGTGTGCAGATATAACAAGCTTGAAATTCCTAAAATTTTGAGAGAAAAAAATTCATATCAAAAGCCAGTTTGAGTAAGTTGTACCAAATATGAACTTACAAATTAATTCAACAAGAAAATATGCAAACGAGGGAAAGTTGCTAATGGATTTGAGAGGGTACCTGTCGTACTACATGACCGATTGCGTCTCTGCGCTTGTACAGGGTGGTCAAAAAAAAACTTTACAGTTGATATTTCATTTTCCAGGCTGCCATGATTGAGTCAGTGCCTAGGTACTTATTGTGTATACAACTATTACAAGCCAAGTATGTTAGATCTTTGGAAAATTGGTTAATAATCAAAACGGTTCATTACTTTTTTGATAGCAGACAAAATGGAAGCCGGGAGTGCTCCTGCGTTTTTACTACTCTGGGTTGTTCATGGCCCATCAGCAATTTTGAAGTTACTGAGGTTCACAGGACAAAATAAATACAACATAAAATGAAATTGAAAAGACAGAGGCACAATTCAGCACATACCAGAAGGTGCTAGAGCAAATTCAGGCTTCACTGTGGCCATTATAAGATTTTAAAACAGAGCCGTCTGAAGGTGGATGATCAGGGTGTTGAAATCACATGAAAAATACAAATTAACATCTTGAAAGAGCATCTAAAGCCCTGGATAGATAGGACATACAGTGCCACAGATAATTTGATCTTCAAACAAGACGAGGCATCAGCCACACTCCCTTGGAAAGCCCAGAACTGGATCAAGGTTCGCTCTGTCAAGTTTCTCAGCGGGACAATATGGCCCCTGTTATCACAAGATCTCAATCAATGTGATTATTCTGGACAGGCAAACTTAGAGGCAGATCCCTGCAAGACACCGCAGACCTTAGTTGCCCAATAAAGGCATCGGATACGTTTGTATGGGAAAAACGGACACAAAGTTACATTTTTGACACCTCTGCATCATTTAGGCCCACTGCAGAAAAGTCATCAGTCCAAAAGGACCTCCGAATGAATAAATTGTCTCTAGAAGAGTTATTCTTTGCTATTCAAGTTGTTTTTGCATTGAAAAATAAGCATTTGTTACAATGAGCGTCATACAAAAAAATATTAATAAGTGTAAAGTTTTTTTTTTACCACCCTGTAAATTATGTTGGGTTTTTGTCTATTTGGGAATTAAGAAACTTCATGTTGCAGAAATGCAGTATGGTCTAGCTTGCTGCAGCTTGGAATCTTTCCTAATTAATTGAACTATTTTTCACTTCAAAAGTAATTATGAAAGTATTTTAATTAACAAATATCTGATATTCAGCGTGTTGCACCTCTTATGATGAGAAATAAAGCACAGTTTTTAATGCATTTCCATGCATTTCACACTCATATTTCTGCATAATAATACAATACTATACCCAAAATGAAGTGAGCAGGTTTTCTGTCAGACATCCTCTGTTCACCGATTTTGCCCTCCTTTCTCCTCTAAAGCCCAAATCTCCTTGCAACTACACGTGTACCTTTGACTCCTCACCACAACTTGATCCCATATCAAAACTCTATAAATACTGCTGGCAAAGTAATTGCACTAAGCAAGGTACACAATATCAAAGACTTTCAATAATTGTTGCCTTAATGTAAAACCTATGTGATTTTTAAAGGCAGTTTGAATGATGTAAAGGTAGGAAGTGATTTGGGGTGGGGGGAAAGGTACGAAAGGGTAATTTAGTAGCTGACTCTTCGTCGATGTAGTTGTGCTTTATTTTGGTTTTCACTGGGTTCATTGCAACATTAATCCGCAACTTGAGTCATCTCCACCAATTTTGCTGTTTTTCATGACTATTATCTAACATCTATGCTTACTTCACCTGTTGAAGTTCCATGATAAAATGTTGTGGTAGCTGAAAGTTATGCGAACAGGACGTGCATGGAATGGCATATATCTATAAATACCAACTCACAATAAATGGATATCAAATTGGTATTTAAGAATGTTGGAATCTTACCAGACAGGTTCAGCATTACTTTTCATTCTTGCAAAAAATTTTATACACAGCAATATCCGGCATGACATCCAAATCATTTTGTTCATTTGCAAATAAAACTGCCAAACATAGTTGAATGACCAGAATTCCACATCAATGCTTTGTTCAATGCTATCAAAGACCAATCAATCAGATTGTGCCTCGCTGTGTATAATGGATGGTCCTTTATTGCATCCAAATGACGTATATTCTGCCACCTATAAGCACTAATTACCCTCAAATGTCAGTTAAGGGCCAAACCTTGTCCCTTAAGGTTCAAAGGAGACAAAATTCACCCCCAAAACATTCATCAAGAGCGCTACCAAAATTGTGGTCAATGCTGTTTTGATGTCTTGTGTAATAACGGCTGATAAAGTGCTCTAGACTAAAATTCAACTTCTACGCTTCAATAACAGTTATAAATGTATATACAAATGTATTTGGAATGTATTTGGCATTCATCCTTTATCCAACTTCCATAGAAAGAAATAAAAAATTGTTGTAAGATGACTTTAACAGACAATATTTGACAGTTCATGCAGGTTTGTTGGTTATAGAGAATGCCTAGAAACAATGAAAGGGAAAAACTTCATGAAACCTTTGGAAACCTACAACGAAACCTAGGTAAAACCCAAAGAACTATCGGAAATCTAAGAAAACAGCGGATATCAATCTGCAGGTCCTTTTGGCTGTAAGCACGTATTATAAGGATGCATATTGTCCCAAAACATGACATTGAATTGAAGAGGCAGATGATGGCAGAAGATTATGTAAATCAAAATGCTTATGATGTGAGATTGCGCCAAGAAACAGGTATGGTAACTATTGGGGGATGAGTTGTGCTGCTCTGCCGGGTCTAGTGGTTAATTCAGTGTGCAGGCTACAAGCTGGCTGGCTGAGGATATTTCATTATTAGGGGATCTGCAGGTCATACTTACATGGTCATGCAGAATGAGAAGAAAGACATTGTGAGAAATGATTTGTTCTAGTAATTTAAGAAATATATTACATACGCATTCGTCACAGTCGGAATTTTCAAAGTTATTAAAGCAAGTTCTCGGTTTCCTACATTCAGCTTAATTGTAAGCTGAGGCTGAGAAAGACTTGTTTGTAATAAATGTAAGTACTAGTACCAATGGGATCATATTCTGAAAATTACATGTGTTCCTACCACTTCATTTGTGGCAGACCAATTATCTGGCTGTATGTTGCAAAAACAATGCAGTGAGCATATATTCCTTAGTTGCATATTCCTTCTAGAAATGTCACAACAATTATTCTCTTACATGAGGTTTCTTTGCTAGAAAATTAACTCTATTACATTTATTCAGACTAAAACAATAAGACAGGGACACCTGAGAGATATACTTACCTGGCAATGCACATCATATTATCATGGAACTTCAACAGTCTAAATAAGTAGATAATAATGATGAAAAACAACAAAATTGGTGGAGGTGACTGAAGATGCAGATCAATGTTGCCATGAATAAAATACAACTGAAAATAAAGTACAACTACCCCAGCAGGAATTAAGGAAGAGTCATCCACTGTATTACCCTTTCACTCTTTTTGGTTCCCTCAAATCACTGCCTACCTTTCCCTCATTCAAACTTCCTTTTAAAATTACTTTAAATTTACGTTAAGGCATTATTGGTTGAAACTCCCCACAGTGTTTGATTTCTTTGATATTATGCGCCTTGTTAATTGCAATTACTTTGCCAGCTGTCTTGATGGAGTTGTAATATGGGATTAAGTTGTGGTGAGAAGTCAAAGGTGACTGCAAAGTGATTTGTAGTTGAGAGAAGAAGAGCAAAGTAAGTAAACTGAGGACCTCTGACAGAAATGTTCTTATCTTATTTTCGGTACTACTGGATTATTATACAGAAATTCATGTGAGTGTGCGATGCATGTAAATAAATTAAAAAACTATTTTCTATTCCTCATCATAGGAGGTGCAACATGCTGAATATCAAATACTTGTCGTAAAATTAAATTACTTTTATAATTAAATAGATGATCCCGGATGTCTCACCACTTTTGAAGTGAAGAATATTTCAATTAATTATGAAAGATTCCAAGTTGAACAAGCTAAACCGTACTTCATTTTTGCTGCATGAAGTTTCCTAATTCCCAAATTGACAAAAACAAACATAATTTACACTCACAGAGATGCAATCAGTCATGCAGTATGACAGGCATCCTCTCAAGTCTATAAGAAACTTTGCCTTTGTTGAGTATTTTCTAGTTGAATTAATTTGTAAAAACATATTTCGTGCAACTTAGAAACAGGTTTTTAATATGAATAATGTTGTTGTTTTTTCAAAACTTTCAGGAATTTCAATCTTGTTAGATTTGCACACAGGATCTGACAGATTTGTAATTCAATTTCCTTTGTCCCTGCTTTACAGTATGTCTTTCTTTTTCAAGACTCTCTTTTGCACAGGAAAATAATCACTTTTGAAAAGATGGTTTTATTTTTAAATAAACGTAATGAGGGCATGGGTTCTATCAGATACACTGAGTTCTTTTGGAATTTCAGTAATATACACCACAAAGAACTCTATACGCCATGAAGCCAAAGAAAATCTGGCTGGCATACATAAATTTAAATAAAATTACAATCTATTTACTTATAAAAAAAACATATAGGCCATGGTTTTACTAGTACTGAACCAGAGCTCCAGAATTCTTGCCTGTGGTGGGCAACATTCACTTTTCCAATTTGGAGGTGACCCCTACTGGGATATGTCTTTTTACTTCAGGACTTCCAAGATGACCCTTGATGGAAGAGACAGGTCTGTCATTTGTGGCATGATCATATCACATAATTATATGCAATGTCACATGAAAGGAATCAGAGATGTAATCTTACCTCTGCCATCTTTGATATAGAAGATCTGAGGGGTTCAAGTGGACTTATCTAAGCAGACTAACCTGTGTGTCCATATGTTATCATTGTATTTAGATATATTCCACACAGAAACAACCTCCTGTCCCCCCCCAACTCCAACTTTCATGAAATGAATAAACCCTTTTGGAGCCGCATCACAGCTACGTCATTTCGTAGTGAAGTAAAATATTATTGCCTATGTTGGATTGTTAAAAAAAGATTTATTGGTCTTATTCATCATTCGGTGTCTCTGTCCTCTGACAGTGTTACCTAGGCATATTCTTGGAGCAAATGTGCTGCATATTTGGAAAATGCAGTTAAAGTTGACTTAACATTTGAACAAAAATATGCCACAGTTGTCAATTCTAATAATTGTGCTATAAATAAGTGTCCTTCTTGTGTCATTAAATGAATAATGACTTTAATCATGTTTGAGGTTGAAATTTCAAAGATTAACAATATATTGGATTTTATTGCATTGTGATGATACTCATTGTCTGAGCTCAGGCACCTTGAAGTTTATGATGGATACCTAAGCCAGCAGAAACTTGGAAAGAGCAAGAACAACATGTGGGGCAGAGTGGCTGGAAGTCTGTTACATTGACACACAGTTTTGCTTAAACAATAAATCAATATTACTAAAAATAAATCATAAAATAATAAGAATTTACCAGAAAGCAACATACCCAGAACAGTTTAGTTGGGTGACTCATTTTCTAGCTGGGGCATATAATGGTATGCAGGTCGACAGTTTTGAAAACCCACATTCAAAAGTTGTGTTAAATTTCCTCCCGCTACCTTTAACAAGTCATTCTAGACACCATGTGTGGAACTGTGTTACACCGCAATTACTATTTCAATTTATTATTGTGATATTAGGCCCTCATCTATGTCATAGTGTTAGTGTATGATAGTTTTAGGTCATGAGTGATTTACATTTTATTGCATAGACCTGTTATTGTCAATATTGTGTTAATCTTTGAATTGTCAATCTCAAACATGATTAAAGTCATTATTAATTTAGTGGCACAAGAAGGACACTTAGTTACTTATAGCATAATTATAAGAATTGACAACTGTGGCATACTGTTGCTCAAAATGTTAAGTCAAGGTGCCAACTTAGTTGAGTTTAACTGCATTTTCTAATATATGTCGCACATTTGTTCCAAGAATGTGCCAAGGTAATTTCGATTCAGCACAAATCCAACAATGTATTTCCTCAATAAACAGCCATTATAAGGACATGGTTAAAGTATTTCTAAAATGTTCCAATCACTTGGAAACAATATCAATGAATTATTTAATAAGACAAAAGATTTTGTAAATTTTCTGGTCAATGCAGTGCTGCAATGAATTAGATCGGGTAGGGAGCTCCTTGAAATGGAGGAATTTTGCTTCAGAGACAATGAGAACTATCTAAACAATTTTAAAAATGGTGTCCATTAAAAGACAACTTTACAGGCATTCAAATGATACCACTCATGCTGCTCTATGATCAATTTGGATTAGCATATGAGGCAAAATACCCTAATCGACATCAAAAAATTTTCCCTAAAATTTACACATTTCTGCTTAGCAGAGAACTGAAAGTGTCTCAAATACCATGTCATTGGTCTCAATTAACAAGCTTTCATATGACACCATCCATGTTTCTCTACAATTAATTCTGATAAAGATATGAGGAGAAATATAACACCCCCCTCTGATATTTTTGGCGTTTTTGATGAAATTAAACATTAAAACTTTATGGCTCATGAGGCAGGCATTCCCAAAGTTCAAAATTGAAAAAATTGTCATATTTGGGCATTCTATAGCTTGGAGAATGGGAATCACTGCATCCTGCATGAAAATAAAAAAGAAAGTCTTTTTTGAACAGGTCTAACCTGGCATGTTTGCCAACATAATCACAGTCTCAAATTTGGAGACACAAGATACATTATACTATTATGAAGGCATGCCAATCTACTGAAAAATAAGAGGCAGCAGGCAAAATTTCCAACAATTGCATCTGTAAGAGAGAGAGAATCTATACTTTTGGTAAAAGGGAAATTACCTTCATTCATGTTTTATTTTTTTCTGTCTTCTAAATTTGTGAAAATCAACCAGTATCAGCTTCAAGTAGTCACTATCTACTAATTTAGGTGCAGTGTGAAGATTGCTGAAGGGTGGGCACTCTTTGTGTAATTATTTAGTATCAATGTCAAGTATATATTGGTAGAAACTTAACATTACAAATCATATTTAAAAGCAGCTAATGGGTTGTACCAGTACTGTATAGACAACGCCAAATAGATATTTAGCTTGAAGTTAATTTTTTAAGTGATCCCGAAGTAGCTTGCCAAAAAAGAGTGTTGGAATTGGAGAATATTAATCAGAGCCACAAGCAGTAAAAAGTAGCTGTCAAAAATATTTTGGCAAGTGTATTGTGTTTGGTGTGCTGTCACATAGTTCACTGGGCCCCAAACTACAATGCTTCTATTTGCACAAATGTCACAAAAAGAGTTGGAAGTGACATGAACAGAAATGAGGATTTTAGATAGCAGGTAAATTGTGGACACGAACTATGGAACGGCAAATAAACCAATGAAGGTTTTCAACAGTATTTTTTTTTGTCAGTTGAAACAGCAACTGCATAATATTATATTTGTGTCCTTCGTGCAATACATTGAATTTCACAATGCAGAATATCCAACAGATGAATCAAGAGTTCGAAAACAATTGGAATCAGATCTGATTTTGTACCATGTCACCAGACCATTATCAATCTTATTTCTGTGGCAAAATTATTGAATGATCAACAGATTTTGTTTCATTGTCTTTGTTAGGAAAAATTGCCTTGAGACCTTGTGGGAATGTAATACAAACTGGAAGAGTTTCATTCAATGGACAATATTTGTGATTCTATTTCTTATGGGTATTAATGGTACGCACAAAAGGCTTTCCGAATAAATATTTTATTTTGCAATTTCTGTCATGAAAGGAGCTCTGGTGAATTTGCCTTGTTGTTAGCACTGCTTTTTTAACGAGTTAGTGGACACACATAATTTCTTCATTTTCTAGATTTGCAAATAATTTCTGACCAACAATGTGTACAAAAGTGAACATTTACTTTAGCTCAGAAACAAAAATATAAAAATGAAATATCAGATGCAATTTTATTTGCTTCAACACAATCTGCTCCACAGTTACAATTCACCATTCCAATAAAAACTGAAGTGTTTCAAAATCTGCTAAGCAGAAATATATATATAAATTCACAGCATGTGACAATAACATATGGCATTCTGTCTGATATAACAAGGAAAAGGAATTAGAAATATGAATATGCAGCTCAACTCAGATTTCAATTACCAGAACTATCTCGCTCCGGTCATATCCATTCTTGAGGGAAGAAACAATTCATGAATATTACTACAGTTTCTTGTAGCATCTAAAATTATAAAAATAACCGAATAATGATTATCCTTAGTCTAGAAATTGCACCATGTTCACTATGGTTGAAGATGTCTAAGCCATGCTCCCTATAGAATTTTTGGTGTTAGAAACACCATATAGGTACACCTATTTTGCACTATTGACATTTCAATGATCTAAGGTTTTATTAGATATCACTGACATCTCTTTCTTACACAAAACAATATTTTTTTCAATTTATTTTTGGTTAGCCAAATCAAGTTATAACTCACAATTAATGACGGAGTTGCTTATGCTGTTGCCGTGTGCTGTAAATAGATACTACAGATGTGTAAAAACACCATCACATGGTGGCAGAACTTTAATACACAACTTGTACTTTTTGAACTAGTTAAACATGTATTTACCATTTATAAATCAGCATTGTCCACTCCTGTTTGGAACATGGATCCGAATATTTGCTTGACATTATTAATTTCGTTCTGTTTCGCGCAGTTGGAAACATTGTAGTTTTAATGGGACTAGTACACCGACAATTTGGTCAACATAAATTCAATAACAACACAGATTTCCAATACAGCAGTGTCAACATGTCATTTCATATTCCCTTGAACATTCCATGAAAATTCAAAATTGCATTGTACACAAAATTCCAATGCACATTCCATGGTGCCTCAAGGCATTTTGTGATGCAACAATGAAATCCTGATGACATTACAATTCTGTATGAATGATGTCACAGAAAAGTGTTTCAGTGACATCAAATAAATGGAATCAAAGTAGACATGAAGTATTGAATAATCATGAAATGACGAACCAATTGAAAACCCCACTTTACAGAATCTAAATTTATCTTGCGGCTTGTAGATGAGCTCTAATAAAAACTTGGTGCTTCAATTTATTCACAACAACGAAAAGTAGCAGGTAGACAGTAGACTCCAGACCTACTTGATGCTAGAACTTTTCAGTTAGATTCCGAACATTTCTGACAGCTTGAATTTCCCCCAGACGTCCTGCTCTCGATGCCTGCAAAAAGCATGCATTTAAACCTGCTTGAAAATTACATTAGAAACTGAAATGGCTGAAATAGCAGAGCTCTGCAACCCACATGCTTTGAGATAATCAATTTGAGAGTTGCTATTCACGATTCTGACGAGCCAAAACTTGTGATTTTTACTGGCAAGAAAATAACCAGAACTTGTCATGTAGAAATTTATGTAGTGCATGTAACTTTAAATTCATTCCTGTATGTGGCACATTGTCGAACAATGGATGAATGGTAACCACAAGTCATGTGCAATTCAGATTTCAGTTATGATTTTAACATGAATGTTTCAAAAGATGCTTTCACGAACATTAATTTTCAGTATCTTGCTTGATGTTCACGTGATAATATGGTTGAGCTGAATTATACACTATTCAGTGCAGCAGATGTTTCCACAAGTTTAAAGACAGATACAGAACAATATCAAACTTAACAATGCCGACTTCGTAGAGTAACCGAAGTAATACAAACTACTTTTGATTGTTATATCAAAAAGTAGATTGTATCATTGAGCAATGGACAGTGTAGATAGACAAATAGATAGACAGAAGACAGATATGGTAGGTGCATCTCTTTAATCCAAGTTCTAGATGCTCATGAGGGTTGACTGATGAGACAGGAGAAGTGAGAAGCCTGACTGTTTACCCCATGTGTGAGAACTTTAATTCACCCAGCATAGACTCTGATTCAAAGGGCTGCCAATTTAAGGTCTCATCGGAATGACAGCCAGCGGGGATTTTGCAGACAAGAACTTCACAGGGGCATGCAAGTCTTTGGCAAGTAGCTGATTTACTCTTTGCGAGCTTAACTTATAAAATACTTTCATAAAACAAAATAGCATAGAAAATAATAATTATAATAATTATTATTCACACAATGCCTGTATGCTATGCGATATTGCGAATGCCAGACGCATCATGGCTCACAAATTGTTTTGACAAATGTAATAAAATCTGTTGACAAAGGCATTCATTTGTGTTTGTCATAAAACACCTGTAACGGATTTGGTTCCATTTTGTTTACAAATAAAAATGGCTCTGAAAGCCCACAGGAACGTAATTCACACCGGTTGAGTTTATCAAATTTGAAATACTAGTAACACCAGCAATCATCAATGCTTCTGGATCCATGTCTTTTATTTGGTTATTTCAGGTCAGTAAAAGAGTAGGGTAGTGAATTGGCTTCAGTCCTGCATTTCTGCATTGCAGTGTAGTCTGCAATGTGAGTGTAATAATTATTGTTAAATGAGTGAGTGGGTTTGTGTTTTTGTCAGCCACAATTTGGGCTATTTAGAAGCAATATGATTGTTGTTCTGAAACGTTGCCTTTTCATGAAAATAGTAATGGCGTTAGATAAAGATTACCGTCCAACACTCTCAAAACATCTTTTACAGTCAGGGAACAACTCAAACTCCCAACTCTCACTTAAAACTAAACAAGTTTTTATTTTGCTTAATGTCCAGCATATTAACAGCTAGGCTCCAGCCAATTTCAAAACTAATGTGATGTTATTCTTTTGACATTTTCTTCTTCAATTTTAAAAAAGTTTCAGAAACAGTCAAATTGGCCATTCACTATCACATATTCAAACAATTTCCTCCAAGACCAAAACGAAGAAAGGGAGCCAGCATGACTCTCATTCTGCTGTCCGATTCTGGTTTCCGATTCTGGTCACAACATCGATCTTGACCAAGACTCACTCATTATGCAAAAGCAGGAAACATGGGGCAAGGTGTAACGCGCAATGTCTGACCCCATCAGCTGGAACGTGCCTAATCTACCCCACTCTCCCCCAGCCATAAATAACCCAGCATGTATGTTGTAGGTAGGACTTTCCATTAGTGCTAAAGGTACTTCTTCCTTAGTGACTCCCATGCAGCCCGGAATAGGCAAACCTGACTAAGGGTGACTGTTCTTTATGTGAGGGAAGTGATGATTGTCAATTTGTCAATGAGTTATACTGATGTGTTGCAGGTGTAATATATATTTTGGTTATACATGCCAGCATATTATTACGAATTTTCAATTTCATCAGGCATCTTTAATTTGGATTAGACACATCCCTCAGTTGAAAAGTAGCTGCAATTCACACTTTTCATCATGCTGTAGTACATAAACATAGGTAAGAAAATGAAATATGCAAAACTCCTATAGCCCACTTGCTCCACTTGGTTTATGAAACCTTGAGACACGACTATAATTGGTTGTTTCCTGAAATAATGCAGTTTAGACTCGCTAACATGCAGTGATCAAATATGAGCTCTTCAGAAGCACAACGAACAATATTTGAAAAAGGAAGTAACATGAGAGAAAGTAGGAGGAGGAAGAGGAGGCGCAAATGCATTGTGCACAATGGCGGTTATACAGCAGTAGAATAATTGCAAACTTGTGCGACTTGTCCACCTGCTCGTTGGCTTTTTTTTTTTTTCACATGGATGAATGCTGCGGTAAAAGAAGCGGCTAAGCTGTGTAAGTTGTCCACCTGCCCATCAGCCATTTTATTTTTGAATTCTCTGTTCAATTTTACTAGTGTTTGAACTTGGACATACTCGAGAGCTCCAGGAAGGGGCAGGGGGAGAACACACAAGATGCGGAAAAAGTTAATATATATTCAGGCAGATGAACAAATAAATTTCATTCAAAATCAATGGTGTCTAAGTGTTTTAATTTAAAATGGTATTAATCAAGATTATGAAATTTAGTCAAATGTTGCTTGTTCCCACAAAAAAAGCAAAAAGGTTTGTCCCGGAATGCCTTTGTGTTGAATTTATTGTCACTTCAGATCTGGAAGGGGTTTTGCACCTCCCCACCCAGGTCCCTTGGAAATTTTACCTTTCAATTTTCAGTCCCTTAGCCATTTACCTTTTCAAGTCCTTGGCCTAATAGTTATGCCCAAGCCAGAAGTGACATCAGGAACCTCAACTCTGCAGGCTGTGCCAATGACAGCTTTGCCGTGCTATATAGACTGTTAGCTGTTTGCTAGCACGTGGGTCATGGGTCGCTACATTGGAAAAACTTGAGATTTTCAACAAGGGTTTAGGAGAATAGCTCATTATAGCTGTAGCTAAGTTTTCAATGAATTACTGATATTGTGTGTTGGTATATTAAAAATTGACAATTTTTGCTGCTGATAGCACATATTTTCAATTTTGTGAGAACACTTACACCAACAATACAAAGGCATTGAAGTTGAGCTTAGTGATTTTTTTCTTATACATTGTAGTGAAACGGCACTCTGATTGGCTATGAGAGAGTGACAGCTGCATGGTGCTGTCACAACATGATTGTTTACACAATCGCTATGACATCACCAGAGATTGTGACGTCACCAGTGTCTATGACATCATAACAGTGCTGCTGCTCCGTTTAGACCAATCACTGTTGAGCAGCCATTTTATTTTCTTGAGGAGACAGTTTTTATGGGGCTTAGAAGATTTAAAACTGTTGTCTACAGTGTATGTGAGGATGTTCTGGGCTGAAATGAAGTGCTATCAGCAGCGTGGAGATCATTGTGACATAATCGCAATGATCAATAGAGCCACAACAATGACACCATTCTGATCCTCCAGAAGGGTATGCTGAAATCTCAAGTTTTTACTATGTGGTGATTCATGACCCCTGCGCTACACGCAGGGTCTCAGGGCTAGCTGTTTACTGCTCTTGAATTCCCTGCCAATGCACATTCTAAATGTATGCAAATGATGCTGCTCATCACGTTTCCCTATTCACAACAATTATGCAAATCTTCACACTGAAAAGGCAGCAATACATGATCTAAATATTTACCAGCACATCTTCAATAAATTCCCATTTCCTTCATTCCAGTGATTCCACTATATTTACACCAATTTGCTTCCTTTTGCTGGTATTTTCTGTTTGATCTTCTCAGCATACAACATCCCAGTGGGCATTTGATGTTTGAATGATGTCAGAATAAGTCCTGTGACGTCACACTGATCATTCTAATGTCAAATTGTTTGAAATTTCAAATAACTGTAATTGGTATACAGGGAGGATTTGGTAAATGGCTGAAATACTGCTCTGATAAGGTGAGTTACTGTGAACAGTTAATTATTATGACTTTTTGATCAAGTTTGTATTTTGTGATGGTTGACTTCTCTCTTTTGCTTACAATTTGCATCTTTATACGTTTCAAAAAATACTCAATCACACCTATGGCTTCTCTAGAGAATTGTTCCCTTACATTTCACATATCAAATTCACTTAAATAAAAGCCATCTTTCTACACCCCGACCGTAAACTGTAGGTTTGAAAAAGATTCTGGTTTCAATGTGGTAGAATGAAGTCAGTGAAACCATATCGTTCTATTTCATAGTAATTCGGCTAATTGTATTGAATTAAAAAATTAAAAACTTTTGAAGGAATACCTATGAAAGACATAATTTCTTTGAGGTGAAAGGGAGTATGAAATAAAGATAGTATGGCAGATTGTGTGAGCTGTGCAATATCCATTTATAAATTTAGTAGAAAAATGATTATTTGTGTATTTTGATGTGATGCCTTTCACAGCAAAGCTATGCAGCTCAGGCATCAAAAAGCTTTCCACTGCTTCTTCCAGAAGATATAATGTTTTGCAAACCAATTTTTTGAAAGAGGCTCTCTTAAAGATATATCTTGGTTGTACTATTAGTGAGTGACCTACAATATAGAAATGCATTATAAAACCAACAATGTGTTCCAAATAATACTGCTTTCTTTGTCCCCTGTGGCACTCCTCAATTCACTTTTTGCTCCGACATTGTCTGCAGAACTAACCGCTGGTACAAGACACTCAAACCTCTGAGGCATGTTTAGAGTTTCTCTACTCACTACCATAAAGAAAACGCCCCCAAATGGTGGAACTAAATCCCCCAAAAAGAGAAATCACGAGAGTAAGACGAACAAGGCTATGTTGCAAAATCGATGGTGTGGCTTAACATGTGTTCCTGGTGATAACAAGATGCTCTTTGTTGTTGTTGACTCATATTGGAATTGTATACAATTGGTTTTGCAGTAAGGTAAGCCAAAGAGGAGGAGGAGGAGAAAGGGGTGGAAGAGGAGGGGAGGAGTAGGAGGAGAGGAAGAGCAGGAGGAGGAGGTGAAAGATGAGGAGGAGGAAGAGGAGGAAGAGGAGGAAGATATTGTGCAGATAGATTTTGGAGGATATAAAGACATTAAACATTCTTCAAGAGTGTCTTACCGCTCTCTCACATACAGGTTTCTCTCGAATAGGGGCCCATACCTAAAGTTTTTTATGGTACACGCAGCCATAAAATTGGTCACAAAGATTTTGGCTTTTTACTTGATTTTTTATCTAGGCACCTTCCATGCCCCCCCGGGTGGTTGGGCCTGTGGATAAAACACCAAATGAAGGTAATTTGCATTTCACCTGAAGCTTCAGCCTTTTTTCACGTTGTCATTATCAGTGAATGGATGCAAAAGGAGACTTAAACATGGCCTCCGCATTATATAGTTGATCCAGAATAGATTAATGTGATGTGTTTTCAACAAGAGGGAATGTGACATGGATGGGTCAAGTATTTTGTAGATTGTAGTATTAATGTACATTGTTGTAAATATTGCGTTATCCATAGAGTCAGAGGACAGAGTCACTAATTCATTAGTAGAACCAATATCTACTACAGCAAACCAACAAAGGCAATGATAATATACTCCACAAAGATAACGTGCACTAATAAGGTTTATTCATTTCATGAAAGTTGGGAGTGGTGGCAGGAATATATCTAAATACAATGATAACATATGGAATATAGGTTAGTCTGCTTAGATAAGTCCACTTGAACCCCTCAGATCTTCTATATCAAAGATGGCAGAGGTAAGATGACATCTCTGATTCCTTTCATGTGACATTGCATATAATCAGGTGATATAATCATGCCACAAATGACAGACCTGTCTCTTCCATCAAGGGTCATCTTGGAAGTCCCGAAGTCTCAGTAAAAAGACATTTCTCAGTAGGGGTCACTTACAAAATGGGAAGAGTTATTGATGCCTTAACCATAGAATAGTCGATGCTCTCATGTTTAACTATAAAGATGTTAATAAATAAACTGAGTTCATTTTGTAGCCTCTACAGATGTCTAGAGGGTCTGGAGGTGACCTGTTTGGGGTCCTCTGAGACGTCTGTAGGACCTCATTTTATTGTATATCTAGACTGTATGTAGGGTCTCACTTTGTCGCCTCTACAGACATCTAGAGGGTCTGGAGATAACCTGATTAGTGTTCTTTGAGACATCTGGAGAAGCTCATTTCATTGGATATCTATACCGTCTGTAGGCAACAAATAAGCCTAAATCAGACATCTGTAAGGGCTCTGAAATTATCCTTTATCATAGTTTAAGCCAGTCTGGATAATGCAAAAATTAATGATGTCTAGACTGTCTAGATAGATCAAAAATATTCCTTTAACATAGGTCGCAAGCGGTCACAAAAGGGATGGCTGGAGATGCTGTTGACGTCTGTAAGACTCCTGTTTTAGGCCCAGTTTATAGCTGAACATTTTGGCCTATATGTTACCTTTCAAGTAAAGAGGTTGAAATTGATTTAAATGTATTTATGCCAGTGGGACTCTATTCAGCT
Source organism: Platynereis dumerilii (assembly GCA_026936325.1). Classification (NCBI taxonomy): domain Eukaryota; kingdom Metazoa; phylum Annelida; class Polychaeta; order Phyllodocida; family Nereididae; genus Platynereis; species Platynereis dumerilii. The sequence goes on from JAPTHN010000004.1 coordinate 16,434,273, forward strand.
TAGTGTGCATATCCGTGTACCTTCCCGCTGAGCAGCCTGTAACTGAGCAAGTTACAAACTTGAAATTCTAGACAGTTTTGAAACAAATAATTTTAATATAAAAAACAGTTTCTCTAAGCTGCACTAAACATGAGTTGAATAATTAATACAAAACAATATGCAACTAAGGGAAAGTGGCTAATAGATTTGAGAGGATGCCTGTCGCATTACCCAACAGATACATGTCTCCGCGTGTAAATTATGTTGGTTTTTGTCAACTTGGGGATCAGAAAACTTTATGTGGCAAACACGAAGTACAATTTAATCGGCACAACTTGGAATCTTTCATAATTAATTGAACTATCTTTTCACTTCAGAAGTGCTGAGACATCCTGGATCATTGATTTAATTATAAAAATAATTTAATTAACAAATATCTGATATTTAACATGTTGTACACACTTATCATGAGAAATAAAGCACAGCTTATAATAAACTTTGATGCATCACAAATTCATCAGAAATTCTGCATGATAATATTCATTGAATCATGGATTCATTGATCTGCAACTTGAGCCTTCTCCAACTACTTCTTTGCGATCATAATTTTTATTTGTATGCTATCTTAGCCTGCTCAAGTACAATGTTCAAAAACTGCGGTAGCTGACAGTCATGCTGTCTTAAGTTTTTTTTATATGATGTGTATGGAAGGGCATATCAAATATCCCTTTTGACGCCGTTATTGACATGAACCTGAATTCCAATGCACAATAAATGAGAACCAAGTCAGCATTTTAGAATGAGAACCAAACCTGTTCAGCATAACCTTTCACTTTTGAAAGAATATATACATTTCATGTCAGGATGAACTGTCATCATCTGCCATCCTATATGGAATGAAATCCAAATCATTGTGTGTATTTGCAAATAAAACTGCCAAACATACCTGAATGACCAGAGTTCCAAGTCAATGCTTTGTTCAATGCTATCATAGACCAATTAAGCAGAATGTCGATCGCTGTGTATAATGGATGGTCCTTTATTGCATCCAAATGATGTATATGCTGCCACCTATAAACTCTAATTACCATCATATGTCAGTTAAGGGCCAAACCTTGTCCCTTTAGGCTCAGAGGGGACAAAATTCACCTCCAAAACATTCATCAAGAGCGCAACCAAAATTGGGGTCGATGCTGTGTTGATGTCTTGTGTAATAATGGCAGATAAAGTGTAGCAGACTAAAATTCAACTTCTAGGCAGCTATAACATTTCATAAATATAAAACAAATGTGTTTGGCATACATCCTTCATCCAACTTCCCTAAAATAAAATAAAATGTTGTTGTAAGATGACTTTAATGGACAATATTTGGCAGTTCATGCAGGTTTGTTGGTTATCCTATCACTCCTATGCTTTTCAAAACTCCCCAAAATAGTGTACAATGTTACTTACCTTGATTAGTCCTTATCCAAATGAGAAATGCTGAACCCTGTAAAAGAAAGAAAATAGTATGTGATGACTCATGAAAACTATATTGTGCACTTCTACATTTTTAAAATGCCAAAAATTAACAGCATTCAGCTGGGACTTGCCATTTGAGGTCCACTAAAAATATAGTAAAAATTGTATTTTACAATAATTATCTAGGGTTAGAAACAGCGAAAAATGTCATCATTTTTCTGGTTTGTTTAGATTACTTCCTCTGCCCTTTGGTAAGTCAGGTTCTGGGATCTCAACACCATGTAGTGCACCAGATAATTTGTTTTCTTTTTTCTCTTGTAATTTTATCTGTGTAACCACTCAGCCAGTGAGCCGTGCATTCAAACCATCTGGACAAGTCTACTTTAATATTGCGATTTATCATTTTTTTCAACAATAAAAAGCACATGTAAACATACTAATAGATTTGGTGACAGCAGATTCCCCTGTGTTAGTCCAATTGATTGATGAATATTTTGTTTGTTATGACACCAATTACAAAATTTGATAGTTCTATATGGTTTTTTGATAAATGCTTTTGGCCTATCTATCTAACCGTCTGTCTGTGCATTGAGTTATTAGTATATTGATCTTTCTTCTTTTTTCTATCTATTTTTCTTCTTGGCAGTCTGATAGTGTCAAGGCTTCTTTTTCTTCTCCATATCATGAGGCGAGACATCTTGGTATATGTTGAGGTACCCGGGTATCTTATTACAATATCTGGCAAACTATGCATCGATGGTCTGGCAATAAAATAGAGAATGCCTAGGAATAATGTAATGGAGAGACTGCATGAAACCTTGGGAAAGCCAAGGTAAAACCACAACGAAACCTAAGTAAAACCCAAAGTACGTCCGGAAATATAAGAAAACAGTGGATATCAGGTTGCAGATCTTTTTGGCTGTAAGCACGTATTACAAGGATGCATATTGTCCCAGGGCATGACACTGAATTGAAGAGGAAGATGATGGCAGAAGATTATGCAAATCAAAATGCTTTATGAGCTGCGATTGTGCCCAAAAGCAGGTATGGCAACTATTGGGGGATGAGTTATGCTGCTCTGCCAGGTCAAGTGTTTAATTCAGCTGGCTGGCTGAGGATATTTTATTCTGAAAACTACATGTGTCCTACCACTTCATATATGGCAGACCAATTTTCGAGCTGTATGTTTCAAATACAATGCAGTTAATGCATATTCCTTCTACCAATGCCACAAGTATGCTCTAACATCAGGTTTCTTTTGCTTAAAATTCAGGTGTATTTTGTTCAGACCAAAACAATATGACAGGGACACCTGAGAGATATACTTACCAGGCATGTGACATGTTAGTCAACATAATAACAATCTCAAAGTGGGAGACACAAGATATATAATATCATCATTTAGGCAAGCCAATCTACAGAAAAAAAGATGAAGCATGCAAAATTTCCAACAATTGCATCTGAAAGAGAGGATCTCTACTGAGAGAATCCATTCTACTACATCTACTTAATTATTCCAAGGTTCAACTTCCAATTCTTATTCTATCTTCTCTCCATAATGATATTTGAGAAATAGCTATAGCTTTTGGTAAAAGGGAAATTACCTTCATTTGGTGTTTTATTTTTTCTGTCACTCTGAATTTGTGCAAATTTACAAGTATCAGCTTCAATTTGTCACTGACTAAAATTTTAGCTAGTGGCAGTCCTTAAATAGGTGCAGTGTGACAATTGCTGACTTTCTCGATTTCCAAATCATTTCTGACCACTGATTTATGCAAAAGGGTTCATTTGCAGTGCTCAGAAACACAAATATAAAAATGAAATATCAGAAGCAATTTTATGTGCTTCAACACAATCAGCTAAACAGTTACAATTCACAATTTCCATAAAAACTGCAATGTTTCAAACTCTGCTAAGCAGAAATATATATCTGAATTCACTGCATGTGACAACAACATATGGCATTCTGTCTGATATAACAAGGAAAATGAATTAGAAGTAAGAATATGCATCTCAACTCAGATTTCAATTACCCGTAATCCTGCTACTCCAGATATTACCATTCATGTAGATTAGAAATGATTCATAAATATTACCATAGTTTCTGGTAGCATCTACAATTCTTTAAAAAGTGAATAGCAATTATTCGTAAGTCTGGACGTTGTATCATGCTAGTTCAAGATGGTTGGAGATATCGAAACCATACTCCCTATAGAATTTTTGGTAATAGGCGAACCATGGGTACACATTTTTTGGTACTATTGACATTTTAATTTTCTCGGGTTTCTCTTGGTACTGCTGGCACCTCTCTCTTCCACAAAAAAGTATATATTTTCCAATTTATTCTTGGTTTGCCAAATCAAGTTACAACTCAGCATTAGTTACTGTGTTGCTTTGCTATTGCTGTGTGCTGTAAATAGATACCAGAGAATTGTGAAAACACTATCCATGGTGGCAGAACTTCGGTACACAGTTTGTACTTTTTTTAACTATTTAAACTTGAATTTCCATTTATAAATCTGCATTGTCCACTCCTGCTCGGAACGTTGATCCGGATATTTGCTTGACACTATTTCTGTTTTGTGCAGTTGGAAACCTTTGAGTTTTAATGGGACTTGTAAACAGACAATTTGGTAAGCAGAAATTCAATAACAACACAGATTTCCAATACAGCAGTGTCAAAACATCATTTCATATTCTCTTGAACATTCCATGAAAATTCAAAATTGCATTGTGCACAAAATTCCAAGGGACATTCCATGGTGCCTCAAGGCATTTTGTGATGCAACTTTGAAATCCTGATGACATTACAATGCTACATAAATGATGCCACAGAAAAGTGTTTGAGTGACATCGAATACATGGAATCAAAGAAAACATGGAATATTGAATAATTATGAAATGAGGGACTATTAAAAACCCACTTTACAGAATCTAAATTTATCTTGCGGCTTGTAGATGAGCTCTAATAAAAACTTGGTGCTTCAATTTATTCACAACAATGAAAAGTAGCAGGCAGACAGTAGACTCCAGCACTACATGATGCCAGAACTTTTCAGTCAGATTTCTGACGGCTTCAATTTCCCCCAGACGTCCTGCTCTCGATGCCTGCAAAAAGAATGCATTTTAAATCTGCTCGAAAATTACATTAGAAACTGAAATGGCCGAAATAGCAGCTGCAATCCACAATCAATTTGAGAGTTGCTATTCACGATTCTGACTAACCACAACTTTCGGTTTTTACCAACAAGAAAATACAACTTGTCACGCAACAAATCATGTAGTGCATGTCATTAGCAATTCAGTCTCGAATGTGGCACATTGTCAAACAATGGATGAATGATAACCACAAGTCATGTGCAATTCCAATTTCAGTTATGATTTTAACATGACTCTGGAAATGTTTCAAAAGATTGCTTTCTTGAAATTAATTTGGAAATGTCTTGCTGAATGTTGATGTGATAATATGGCTGAGCTGAAGTATACACTATAGAGTACAGCAGATGTTTCCACAAGTTAACAGACAGATACAGAACAATATCAAACTTTATAATGCCGACTTTATAGATTAGCTGAAGTAATACAAACTACTTTTGATTGTTATGTCAAAAAGTAGATTGTATCATTGAGCAATGGACAGTGTCAAAAGACAAATAGATAGAAAGAAGACAGATATGGTATATATCTTTAATCCCAGTTCTAGATGCTCATGAGGGTTGACTGATGATACGGGAGAATTGAGAAGCCTGACTGTTTACCCCATGTGTGAGAACTTTTACTCACCCAGCATAGACTCTGATTCAAAGGGCTGCCAATTCAAAGTCTCAGCGGAACGACAGCCAGCGGTGATTTTGAAGGCAAGATCTTCAAAGGGGCAGGCGAGTCTCTGGCAAGTAGCTGATATACTAGTAGTTGCGAGCTTAACTTATAAAATACTTTCATATCACAAAATACGACAAAAAATAATAATTATAATAATTTTTATTCACACAATGCCAGATGGCTCAAAAATTGTTTTGACAAATGTAATAAAATCTGTTGACAAAGGCATTTATTTGTGTTTGTCATAAAACACCTGTAACGCCTTTGGTTCCATTTTGTTTACAAATGAAAATGCCTCTGAAAGCCCACAGGAACGTAATTCACACCGGTTGAGTTTATCAAATTTGAAATACTAGTAACACCAGCAATCATCAATGCTTTGTATCCATGTCTTTCATTTGGTTATTTCAGGTCAGTAAAAGAGTAGGGTAGTGAATGGGCTTCAGTCTTGCAGGTCTGCATTGCAGTGTAGTCCGCTATGTGAGTGTAAAAATTGTTGTTAAATGAGTAAGTGGGTTTGTGTTTTTGTCAGCCCCAATTTTGGCTATTTAGAAGCAATATGATCATTGTTAAGGAATTCTGCCTTGTCATGAAAATATTAATAGCATTAAATAAAGATTACATGTACCATACAACACATGAGAAACATCTTTTATTGTCAAACTGAAACTCTAACTTATTACTCAACCAGTTTTTAATTGCCCTACGTCCTACATATTTAAGAAGAACTAGGCCCCAGTCAATTTCATAACAAATGGGTTGTTACTGTTTTAATATTTATCTTTTTGATATGCCTAACCCATGTGTTACAATTCGACAAAAGTCCTCCCGCAAGGCCTTAGCTACTCAAACCATTTCTCCAAAGACCAAAACAGAGAAAGAGAGGCAACATTACCCTCATTCTGCTGTCCGATTCTGGTTTCCGATTCTGGTCACAACATCGATCCTGACCAAGACTCACTCATTATGCAAAAGCAGGAAACATGGGGCAAGGTGTAACGCGCAATGTCTGACCCCATCAGCTGGAACGTGCCTAATCTATCCCACTCTCTTCCAACCATAAATAACCCTACATGTATGTTGTAGTTAGGACTTACCGTTAGTGCCGAAGGTACTTCTTCCTTAGCGACTCCCATGCAGGCCGGAATAGGCAAACCTGACTAAGGGTGACTGTTCTTTATGTGAGGGAAGTGATGGTTATCGGTGACATATTCTTATACTCAATGGCTTCTTAGTTATTTTAAAATTCATGATTGACAACTTGTTGCAACACTTGATTTGATACTGCTACATCTCATGAATAGGTGAATGTATTCTTTGTCTATATATATATATATATATTATATATATGCCATTGCATTATCTGAAATGAGTTTGGTTGCCAGAAAGGTAAACTAAAATGCCAAGCCATTCTCCCTTATCACTATTTAAATTACTTATAATCAATTTCAGCAGGCAGCTTTAATTTGGAAAGAAGCTACTATATACTTTTTACACCTTTCACTGAGCTGTAGTACATACACATAGGTCAGAAAATGAAACATCAAAACTACAAGAGCCCACTTGCTCCGCTTGGTTTATGAAACCTTGAGACACAACTATAATTGGTTGTTTCCTGAAATACCCCAGTTTAGACTCGCTAGTATGTAGGCTAGTGATCGAATATGAGCTCTTCAAAACACAATAAACAATATTTGAAAAAGGAAGTAACTTGTTATGAATGCAGCAGTAACATAAAAAAAGAATTTCCAAAGTTGTGTGATTTGTCCGCCTGTCCGTTGGCCATTTTATTTTGAAATTCTTTGTTCAATTAATCTTCTAACATTGAGGAACTGGGGAGTCCCCTCTCAGCAGGTGGAAGAATACTAAGATTCAGACAAAAAACCTAATATATTCTGGCAGATGATGAAATAAACTTTATTGATGGTGTCTAAGTGTTTTCATTTAAAATGGCAAAAAATCAAGATTATGAAATTTTTTTTTGGGCAAATATTGCTCGATCCCCAAAAAAGTGTTGAATTTTTAGTCCCTCAGATCTTGAAAGGGTTTATACCGAACCCCCTCCTCCTCCATCTGTCGCCAGTAGATTATACCTTTCAATTTTCAGTCCGTTGGCCATTTTACTTTTAAGTCCCTGACCTCTTATAAATGCCCTTGCCAGAAGCAACGTAATGAACCTCAACTCTGCAGGCTGTGCCAATGACAGATTTGCCATGCTAGATATAGACTGTTTGCTGTTTACTGCTCTTGAATTCCCTGCCAATGCACATTGTAAATGTATGCAAATGATGCTGCTCATCACGTTTCCCTATTCACAACAATTATGCAAATCTTCACACTGAAAAGGCCGCAATACATGATCTGAATACTTACCAGCACATCTTCAATAAATTCCCATTTCCTTCATTACAGTGATTCCACTATTTACACCAATTTGCTTCCTTTTGCTGGTATTTTCTGTTTGATCTTCTCAGCATACAACATCCCAGTGGGCATTTGATGTTTGAATGATGTCAGAATAAGTCCTGTGACGTCACACTGATCATTCTAATGTCAAATTGTTTGAAATTTCAAATAACTGTAATTGGTATACAGGGAGGATTTGGTAAATGGCTGAAATGTTTCTCTGTTTAAGTGGGTTTCTGTGAACAGTTAAATATCAAAAATTTTGATCAAGTTTGTATTTTGTGATGGTTGACTTCTCTCTTTTGCTTACAATTTGCATCTTTATACGTTTCAAAAAATACTCAATCACACCTATGGCTTCTCTAGAGAATTGTTCCCTTACATTTCACATATCAAATTCACTTTTAAAATAGAAGCTATGTAAAGTATTATCGTATCGTATCGTATCGTATCATATGTTTCTACACCCAAACCGTACACTTTAGGTTTGAAAAAGAAAACGTTTCAGGTGTCATTGTAAGATTCCATGCACTATAAAACATTCCAAATTCACTGAATGAAATATGGTAAAATGAAGTTAATGAAACCATATCTTTCCTTTTTGTAGTAATTCGGCTATTTGTATTGAATAGAAAAATTAGAAACTTTTGAAGGAATACCTATGAAAGACGTCATTTCTTTGAGCAGAAAGGAGTATGAAATAAAGATACAATGGACGATTGTTTTTGCTTCGAAATGTGCATTTATGTAGCATGAAAATGATCATTTGTGTATTTTGATGTGATGCCTTCCACAGCAAAATGATGCAGCTCAGACATCAAAAAACTTTCCATTGCTTATTCTAGAAGATGTAATGTATAGCAAACCAATTTTTTCTAAGAGCTTTTGCACACAGAGTTCTCTTAAAGATATTTTTTTGGTTGTACTATTAGTGACATACAATATAGAAATGCAACTAACAATGTGTTATGAATAATGCAGCTTTCTTTGTCCCCTGTGGCACTCCTCAATTCACTTTTTGCTCCGACATTGTCTGCAGAACTAACCGCTGGTACAAGACACTCAAATCTCTGGGGCATGTTTAGAGTTTCTCTACTCACTACCATAAAGAAAACGTCCCCAAAAGGGTGGAACTAAATCCCCCAAAAAGAGAAATCAGAGAGTAAGACGAACAAGGCTATGTTGCAAAATCGATGGTGTGGCTTAACATGTGTTCCTGGTGATAACAAGATGCTCTTTGTTGTTGTTGACTCATATTGGAATTGTATACAATTGGTTTTGCAGTAAGGTAAGCCAAAGAGGAGGAGGAGGAGAAAGAGGAAGAGGAGGAAGAGGAGGAAGAGGAGGAAGATATTGTGCAGATAGATTTTGGAGGATATAAAGACATTAAACATTCTTCAAGAGTGTCATACTACTCTCACATTGGGGCCCATACCTAAAGTTTTTTATGGTACACGCAGCCATAAAATTGGTCACAAAGATAGACATTTTGGCTTTTTACTTGATTTTTATCAAGGCACATTCTATGGCCCCCCTGGATGGTTGGGCCTGTGGCAGCTGCCACTCTGTCACATAGGCCAGTCCGTCTCTGAAGGTATGGTCATCCTCACATTACGATATTGGCACACCGACAACAGTGTCACACTTGGTACAAATAAAACTGCAGCTGGTGACAGATTGCAACTGATCCTGACTGATTTTCACGAAATAAGAAGGATGGAAAAAACTGAACACCAAATGAAGGTAATTTGCATTTCACCTACAGCTGCAGCCTTTTCTTTGGTTGCCGTTATCAATGAATGAAGGCAAAAGGAATAAAAAACTTGATCTCGGCATATTTAAAGTTGATAGATTAATGTGATGTTTTTTCAACAATAAGGAATGTGACATGTATAATCATTGATCCTGTTTTTTGTCGATTGTAGTATTTATGTACTGTACATGTATATTTGAACTATCCATAGAGTCAGAGGACAAGAATCATCTTGGAAGTCCCTTAGTCTCTACAAAAAAGACATCTTCCAGTGGGGTCTACGGAAGGGGAAAAGTCACTGATGTCCACCGCAGGCAAGTCAGGAACTGTGGTACAGTTCCAGTGAAATATTGGCCTGTATATTACTCTTACTTTGAAGGTGAAGTAATTTGATTTAAATTAACGTATGCGAGCCAGACTTTCTTTGGTTTCATGGTGTATTGAGTCCTCTGTGGTGTATATTCCCTACCCTCCAAACAAGCAGGGTGCAACGGGTCCTATCCATGCTTATGGCTTCATGCTGTATGGAGTCCATTGTATATTCTTGTAACTTCCAAAAGAATTTGGTGTAACTGATGGAACTCATGCACTCATTACATTTAATTATTAATAAAACCATTTTTTATAATGTAATAATTTTTATATGACAGAGCAGAGAGTCTTGAAAAAGAAAGACATATCCTGTGTGCAGAAATAGTGAGTTTGAATTTCTTGAAAGTTTAAATAAAAACAATATTAATATTGAAAATCAGTTTCTGAAAGTTAGTTCGACGAGAAAATATGCAACCAAGGGGAAGTTGCTAATAGATTTGAGAGGATACCCGTCATACCACATGACTGATTGCATCTCTTTGTGTGTAAATTATGCTTATTTTTGTTGATTTTGGAATTCGGTAACATCATTCAGAAAAAAGGATGTGCAGTTCAGCCTGATGCAACTAAGAATCTTTCATAATTAATTTTATTTTTCACTTCAAAAGTGCTGAGACATCCTGGATCATTGATTTTAATTAAGTATTTTAATTAACAAATATCTGATATTCAGTATGTTGCACCTCCTACGATGAGAAATAAAGCACAGTTTTCAATGCATTCCCATGCATCGCACACTCACATGAATTTCTGTATAACAATACAGTCCATGATAAAATGACATGGTAGTTGAAAGTCATACAAATAGGACGTGCATCGAAGGGCATATCTCTAAATATATAAATACCAATTCACAATAAATGAAGATCAAATCGGCATTTAAGAAAGTTAGAATCCAACCAAACGTGTTCAGCAACACTTTTCATTTTTGCAAGAATACATGTACAAACATTTGATATAAGATGAACAGTTAATGTAAATGTCTACAATATATAAAACAGCCAAACGAACTTGAATGACCAGAATTGCACATCAATGCTTTGTTCAATACTATCATAGACCAATTAATCAGAATGTCCCTCACTATGTATAATGGATGGTCCTTTATTGCATCCAAATGATGTATATGCTGCCACCTATAAACACTAATTACCCTCATATGTCAGATAAGGGCCAAACCTTGTCCCTTAAGGCTCAAAGGGGACAAAATTCACCTCCAAAACATTCATCAAGCGCGCAACCAAAATTGGGGTTGACGCTATGTTAGTGTCTTGTGTAATAATGGTAGATAAAGTGGTGTAGACTAAACTTAAACTTCTAGGCTTATATAAAATGTTTTAGCCTATATATATTTGAGACATGTATTTCATTTGACTTCACCAATTAAATGATTTTATGATCAAGTGATATTTTAAGAAGACTTGAATTGGGCAAATCTGTGACTTCAGAGTAGGCTTGTTAGTTTCTCTCTTACACCTATGTTTTTTCAAAACCAAGATATAGTATTTGTCTTACCTTGGTCATTCCTAATCCAACTGAGTAATGTTGAACCTGTAAAAGAATGAAAAATAGTATGTCATGACTCACGAAAACTATGTTGTGCACATCTACATTTTTAAAATCTAGATTCGAGGAAATATAAAGAGAAGAGATAGATAGAAAGATAGATAGATAGATATAACTATGGGTTGATTGATGAGACAGAAGAACAATACACGCATTTGCCAATGCAAGGGATCTTTTACTTGCCAGGTACAGACACTGACACAATTGACCACCAATTCAATGCCTGATATTAACATCATCCAGCTGGACTTAATGTTTAAGGTTCACTAAAAACCGTATTTTGGAATAATCATCGAGGGTTAGAAACTATGCAAAAACCTTCAGCAGAGAAGGCCTAGACTATAACCACTCAGGCAGTCAGCCAATTCGAGCCATCTAGACTACTCTAATTTAATACTGTGATTTATAATTTTTTCAACAATGAAAACCACAATGTCATGTGAGCGTACTAACAGATGGGGTGCCAGTGAATTCCCTTGTATTAATCCAATTGACTGATGAATATTTTGTTCATAATGACATGAATTACAAGATTTGATAGTCCTATCTTGTTTTTTGAGAAATGCTTTTGGTCTAATCTGTCTGTCCGTCTTTCTGTGTACATTGACTAATCAGTATATTGATTTTTCATATTTTTTTCTATCTATTTTTCTTCTTTGGTAGTCTGATACAGTCAAGGCTTTTTTTTTCTTTTCCACAAAGGAGGAGACGTCTGGTTATATGTGTAATTGTCTATCTTATTACAATATCTGGCCAACTATGATATATTTGTGATATGCATCAAGATGGTCTGGCAATAAAACAGAGAATGCCTAAAAACCTTATAAGAGAAAAACTTCATGAAAGCTAAGGTAAAACAACAAGGAAACCTAAGTAAAACCCAAAGTACGTCCGGAAATATAAGAAAACAGTGGATATCAGGCTGCAGGTCTTTTTGGCTGTAAGCACGTATTATAAGGATGTGTATTGTCCCAAAGCATGACTCTGAATTGAAGAGGCAGATGACGGCAGAAGATTATGCAAATCAAAATGCTTTATGAGCTGCGATTGTGCCCAAAAGCAGGTATGGCAACTATTGGGGGATGAGTTATGCTGCTCTGCCGGGTCTAGCGTTTAATTCAGCTGGCTGGCTGAGGATATTTTATTCTGAAAACTACATGTGTCCTACCACTTCATATATGGCAGACCAATTTTCGAGCTGTATGTTTCAAATACAATGCAGTTAATGCATATTCCTTCTACCAATGCCACAAGTATGCTCTAACTTCAGGTGTATTTTGTTCAGACCAAAACAATATGACAGGGACACCTGAGAGATATACTTACCAGGCATGTGACATGTTAGTCAACATAATAACAATCTCAAAGTGGGAGACACAAGATATATAATATCATCATTTAGGCAAGCCAATCTACAGAAAAAAAAGATGAAGCATGCAAAATTTCCAACAGTTGCATCTGAAAGAGAGGATCTCTACTGAGAGAATCCATTCTACTATATCTACTTAATTATTCCAAGGCTCAACTTCCAATTCTTATTCTATCTCCTCTCCATAATGATATTTGAGAAAAAGCTATAGCTTTTGGTAAAACGGAAATTACCTTCATTTGGCGTTTTATTTTTTCTGTCGTTCTAAATTTGTGCAAATCAACAAGTATCAGCTTCAAGTTGTCACTGACTAAAATTTTAGCTTGTGGCAGTCCTTAAATAGGTGCAGTGTGACAATTGCTGAAGGGTGGCCATGTGTAATTGTTTAGAGTCAATGTCAAGTATACCTTGGTAAAAAATTAACATCACAAATCGTATTTCAAAGCAGCTAATGGGCTGTACTTTACTGTATAGATTTACAAGTTATCGTTCAAGGCCACATAGATATTTAGCTTGAAGTTAATTTTTAAATGATGCCAAAATAGCTTGCAAAAAAGAGCGTCTGAATTGGAGAAAATTAGTCATAGCCCCAAGCAGTAAAAAGTAACTGTCAAAAATGTACAGGCATCTAAAACCTCTAGCAAAATGAATCTGTGCAAGTGTATTTCGGCATGGTGTGCTGTCACATAGTTCGCCGGGCCCCAATCTGCAATGCTTCTATTTGTTTATTAAAATGTCATAAGAAAGCAAGTTGGAAGTGACAGGGACAGAAATTAAGATTTTAGACAGCCTGTAAATTGTAGACACGAACTGTGGAATGGCAAATAAACCATTGAAGGTTTTTTAACAGTATTTTTTTTTTTCAAACGAAACACCAATTGCATGATATTATATTTGTGTCCATCACGCACACAAAATCAATTTCATAAAGCAGAATATCCAACCGATTATTCAACAGTTCTAGATTATTTTTTAGCAAACCTGATTTTGTACAATGTCATCTAACTGTTATCAAAATTAATGTGTTTTTCCCGGCGACCTAATTGAAGTATCATCAGGTTTTGTTACATTTTCTTTACCAGGAAAAATTGCTTGGAGACCTAGTGAGAATGCAATACAATCTGGAAGAGTTTCATTCAATTCACAATATTTGTGAAACTATTCCTATGGGCATTTATGATTTGCACCAAAGGCTTTAAGAAAAAATATTTTCATTTGCAATTTCTGTCATGAAAGAAGTTCTATGGTGAATTGGCTTTGTTGTTAGCCACTGCTTTTTCAAAGAATTTATGGACACACAGACAGTTGCTGACTTTCTAGATTTCCAAATCATTTCTGACCACTGATTTATGCAAAAGGGTTCATTTGCAGTGCTCAGAAACACAAATATAAAAATGAAATATCAGAAGCAATTTTATGTGCTTCAACACAATCAGCTAAACAGTTACAATTCACAATTTCCATAAAAACTGCAATGTTTCAAACTCTGCTAAGCAGAAATATATATCTGAATTCACTGCATGTGACAACAACATATGGCATTCTGTCTGATATAACAAGGAAAATGAATTAGAAGTAAGAATATGCATCTCAACTCAGATTTCAATTACCCGTAATCCTGCTACTCCAGATATTACCATTCATGTAGATTAGAAATGATTCATAAATATTACCATAGTTTCTGGTAGCATCTACAATTCTTTAAAAAGTGAATAGCAATTATTCGTAAGTCTGGACGTTGTATCATGCTAGTTCAAGATGGTTGGAGATATCTAAACCATACTCCCTATAGAATGTTTGGTAATAGGCGAACCATGGGTACACATTCTGTGGTACTATTGACATTTTAATTTTCTAGGGTTTCTCTTGGTACTGCTGGCACCTCTCTCTTCCACAAAAAAATATACGAGTATATTTTCCAATTTATTCTTGGTTTGCCAAATCAAGTTACAACTCAGCATTAGTTACTGTGTTGCTTTGCTATTGCTGTGTGCTGTAAATAGATACCAGAGAATTGTGAAAACACTATCCATGGTGGCAGAACTTCGGTACACAGTTTGTACTTTTTTTAACTATTTAAACTTGAATTTCCATTTATAAATCTGCATTGTCCACTCCTGCTCGGAACGTTGATCCGGATATTTGCTTGACACTATTTCTGTTTTGTGCAGTTGGAAACCTTTTGAGTTTTAATGGGACTTGTAAACAGACAATCTGGTGATCAGAAATTCAATAACAACACAGATTTCCAATACAGCAGTGTCAACATGTAATTTCATATTCCCTTGAACATTACATGTAAATTCAAAATGGCATTGTGCACAAAATTCCAATGCAAATTCCATGGTTCCTCAAGGCATTTTATGATGCAACAATGAAATCCTGATGACATTGCAATGCTATAAGAATGATGTCACAGAAAGGTATTTCAGTGACAGAAGTATTGAAATGAGGGACCCATTCAAACCCCACTTTACAAAATCTAAACTACCTGGCGGATTGTGGATGTGCTCTAATCAAAAACTTGGTGCTTCAATTTATTCACAACAATGAAAAGTAGCAGGCAGACAGTAGACTCCAGCACTACATGATGCCAGAACTTTTCAGTCAGATTTCTGACGGCTTCAATTTTCCCCAGACGTCCTGCTCTCGATGCCTGCAAAAATTGCAAAATGAATGCATTTAAATCGGCTTGAAAATTACATTAGAAACTGAAATAGCTGAAATAGCAGCTGCTATCCACATGCTTTGACAGAATCAATTTGAGAGTTGCTATTCACAAATTATGATTTTAACCTGACTCTGGTAATGTTTCAAAGGATTGCTTTCTTAAGTATCAATTTAGCAGGGACTTGCTGAATGTTCTAGAGATATTAAGGCTCAGATGACTAAAACAGTACAACATGTTTAAAAGCTATAAATATAAAACAATTTAAGACCTTACAACGCTGACTTTCTAGAGTAAGTGAACTAGTACATACTACATGATTATAATCTCAAAAAGAAGAGTGTGACATTGAGCAATTGACAGGACTGTAGATAGACAGATTGATAGATAGAAGATAGACATGGTAGCTGCAGCTCTTCAATTGCAGTTCTAGATGGTCATAAGGGTTTGCATTCCCCACCCACAGTCTGAACCCATACATGCAAAAACCGTCAGAGGAGCAAGCAAGAACCTTAACCACTCAGTTGCTGATATAATCTCTGCCATTTACATTTTTTGAAATGTTTCATATCACAAAATAGGATAAAAGTAAGATATTGTCATATTTCACACAATGCCTGTGTGCTATGCGAATACCAGACCACAGATGGCTTACAAATTGTTTTGAAAAATGTAATAAAATGTGTTACCAAAGGCGTTCATTAGTGTTTGTCCGAAAACACCTGTAACAGATTCAGTTCCATTTCGTTTACAAATGAAGATGCCTCCGAAAGCCCACAGCAATGTAATTCACACCGGTTGAGTTTATCAAATTTGAAATACTTGTAATTCTACACCAGTAATCATCAATGCTTTGTTGCCAAGCCCTTGGGATACGTGTCCCCTTCATTCATTATTTAAGGTCAGAAAAGGAGTAGTGTATCGAGACGGTTTCACATCCTGCATTTCTGTAGTGTAGTCTACAATGTTTGAGTAATAATTTTTCTTCAGAAGTTCTGCCTCGTTATGGTTCTAGTAATGGCATCTAATACAGATTTACCATACCACACAGCACACGAGTTCAAAGCATGTGTTTGATTTATAGTTCTTCAGATCCGGATGGGGTTGTATACCCGCCGCTGTCGCCAGGAAATTGTACCTTTCAATTTTCAGTCCCTTGGCCATTTCACTTTTCAAGTCCCTGACATCAAATCAGTCATATGCCCGAGCCAGAAGCAACACTGCACGTAGGCTGTGCCAATGACAGCTTTGCCGTGCTATATAGACTGTTAGCTGTTTACTGCTCTTGAATTCCCTGCCAATGCACATTGTAAATGTATGCAAATGATGCTACTCATCACGTTTCCCTATGCACAACAATTATGCAAGTCTTCACACTGTGAAAAGGCCGTGATACGTGATCTAAATATTTACCAGCGCATCTTCAATAAATTCTCATTTCCTTTGTTCAAGTGATTCCACCGTATTTACACCAATTTGCTTCCTTTTGCTGGTATTTTCTGTTTGATCTTCTCAGCATATAACATCCCAGTAGGAACTTGATGCTTGAATTGTGCCAAAAACTGTAATTGGTACACAGGGAGGAGTTGGTAACTGGCTGAAATGTTGCAGCAACTAAGTGGGTTTCTGCGAACAGTTAATTATTTAAAATTTTTGATCAAGTTTGTATTTTGCGATGGTGACTCCTTTCTTTTGCTTAAAAATTTTTCCTTTACATGTTGCATATAAAATTAACTTATATAGAAGCCATGTTTCTACACCAAAACGGTACACTGTAGGTTTGTAACATAAAAAGTTTCAGGCATCATTGTAAGATTCCATGCACTATAAAACATTCCAAAGTCATTGAACGAAATGTGGTAAAACGAATTCAACGAAACCATATCATTCCTTTTTGTGGTAATTCGGGAGTATGAAATAAAGATAGTACGGCAGATTGTCTGAGCGGTCAATATCCATTAATAAATGTAGCAGGAAAATGATTATTTGTGTATTTTAATGTGAAGCCTTCCACAGCAAGGTTGTACTATTAGTGAATGACCTACATCGTAGAAATGCACTAGAAACCAACAATGTGTTCCAAATAATACTGCTTTCTTTGTCCCCTGTGGCACTCTGGTAAAAGACACTCAAATCTCTGGGGCATGTTTAGAGTTGCTCTACTCAACACCATAAAGAAAATGCCCCTAAAGGGTGAAACCGAATCCCCACGAAAAGAGAAATGAGAGAGTAAGATGAATAAGGCAATGTTTTTGTCGATGGTGTGGCTTAACATGTGTTCCTGGTGATAACAAGATTTGCTTTGTTGACTCATATTGGGATTGTATACAATTGGTATACAGTAGGGGTAGCCGAAGAGGAGGAGGAAGAGGGAGAGGGAGGAGGGGGGAGGAAGGAGTAGAAGGAGGAGGAGGAGGAGGGGGAGGAGGAGGAGGGGGGAGGAGGAGGAGGGGGATGAGGAGGAGGAGGGGATGAGGAGGAGGAGGAGGAGGAGGAAGAGGAGGAGGAAGAGGAGGAGGAAGAGGATGAGGAGGAAGCATGTCTTTCACCAGGTGTAATTTACTGTATCTGAATACAATGATAACATCAAACATAGGTCAGTCTGCTAGGATCAGTCCACTTGAAGTTGAACCCCTTAGATCTCCTATATCAAAGATGGCAGAGGTAAGATGACATCTCTGATTCCTTTCATGTGACATTGCATATAATCAGGTGATATAATCATGCCACAAATCACAGACCTGTCTCTTCCATCAAGGGTCATCTTGGAAGTCCCAAAGTCTCAGCAAAAAGACATGTCCCAGCGGGGGTCACTTACAAAATGGGAAAAGTCACTGATGTCCACCGCAGGCAAGTCAGGAACTGTGGTACAGTTCCAGTGAAATATTGGCCTGTATGTTACTTTTACTTTAAAGGTATAATTAGATTTAAATTTACATATGTCAGCCAGACTTTCTGTGAGTTCACGGTGCATGACACCATCCTTCTTGCCACGAGCAGGGATAAAATGGATCACAAACTTTCATTGTTGTGTGCTGCTGCTGAAGAACTAAAAATGACACTGCACCCATCTAAGTCACAATTCTTATCAGTCAATTGTGCGGATAAGCGTCCATTCAACATTGGAGGCATCACCATCAACCCAACGGAGGAGTATACTTACCTTGGTACTCCTGTCTCTAGCAAAGCAATTGCAGAGCAAATTCATGCGCACTTGCTTTCAAAAAAGAAATAATCTCAGAAGTTTAGTTCCTTTCTGCGGAAGAACAACTGTTACAGCGCTCCATTTATTGTGAAGCAGAAAGTATGGGATAGTGCTATGTGTAGCTCAGTACTTTATGGCAGTGAAAGTTGGCTTACTCATAACTTGAAAGGTGTGGCATCCATCTACAATTCTACATTGAAAGAACTGCTTGGTGTCCGCACACAAACACCAAATGACTTGATTCATGCAGAACTTGGAGTGCTTCCTGTTCAGCTGAAAGTCAAACAAAGACGAATGAACTTCTTAGAAAAGATTAAGCTGAGCCCTCACTATGCTCACAGTCCCATACACAGAGCAATGGAACTGGCAAAATCCGTAAAGAGCCCCATGGGTAAATACATCATTGACCTTGAATCTCAAGCACAACAAGGTCTACTACAGGACAACAATGGCACCTTGAACCGCATTAAAGAAGCAACTACCACAAAGGCTGTGACATACAGGTCCATCAACCCTCAGCTTTCTGTTCATCAGATCTACCGCGAAAAGGTTGTACCCGTGCAGGAAAACCACAGAATAGCTTTGACAAGATTTCGCTTGAGCAGTCATTGTCTCAAAATTGAGACTAGTCGCTGGTCTCGTATCCCAAGAGAACAGCGTCTTTGTGAATGTGAGGAGGACATCCAGACGGAGGCACATGTGGCCCTTACCTGTCCCTTGACTGAAGACTTAAGGTCTCAATTCCCAGACCTGAAGGTCACTTCTATGTGTGAACTGATGCAGAGCAATGACGTTCACCAATTGGCTAATTTCTGCTTTGATATGATCACTTATAAGTGATAAACAGAGGTGTCACACTAAACCACTGCACTTGTATTAAAAAATATAGTAAATTTTCAATGACATTCTAGTACTCTTGTATAAGTTGAAGTATTACCCTACGTTTCATGTGTTGTATAGTATTAACTATTTAACAACCTGTCTATGTGAACATTCTTTTTTCACAAGTTATCATACACGTTATGTTTACTGTCACCTAATTTCTAATTTTAAAATGATTCATTCATGTCATTTCAAGACTGTATCTTTTTGTTAATTGGTCCTTTGGACAATAAACTACATACATACATACATAATATGGAGTCCTCTGTGGTGTATATTCCCTACACTCCAAACAAGCAGGATGTAACAGAATGTATACATGCCTATGGCTTCGTGGCGTATGGAGTCCTTTGTGGTGCATTTGAATTCCTGAAACCTTTGTAGTACACATGTATTCCCGTAACTTCCAAAAGAACTCAGTGTAACTGATAGAGCTCATGCCCTCATTATGTTTGATTTGGAATAAAACTTTTTCTGGGACAGAACTGAGAGTCTTCAAAAAGAAAGACATACTCCAAAGCAGGGACAAAGTAAATTTAATTTAAAAATGGTTCATATTCTGTGTGCATATATACCAAGTTTGTTATTATTGAAAGTTTTGAAATAACTATTCATATTAGACACCAGTTTCTCTGAGTTGCACTAAATATGAGTTTACAAATTAATTCAACGAGAAAATATGCAACCAAGGCAAAGTTGCTAATGGATTTGAGAGGGTACCTGTCGTACTACATGACCGATTGCATCTCTGTGCTTGTAAATTATGTCGGGTTTTTGTCCATTTGGGAATTAAGAAACTTCATGTTGCAGAAATGCAGTATGGTCTAGCTTGGTGCAGCTTGGAATCTTTCATAATTAATTGAAATATTTTTCATTTCAAAAGTAATTATGAAAGTATTTTAATTAATAAATATCTGATATTCAGCATGTTGCACCTCCTACGACGAGAAATAAAGCACAGTTTTTAATGCATTTCCATGCATCTTACACTCATATGAATTTCTGCGTCATAATACAATACTATACCAAAAATGAAGTGAGCAGGTTTTCTGTTAGACATCCTCTGTTCACCGATTTTGCCCTCCTTTCTCCTCTAAAGCTCAAATCTCCTTGCAACTACACGTGTACCTTTGACTCCTCGCCACAACTTTATCCCATATCAAAACTCTATAAATACTGCTGGCAAAGGAATTGCACTAAGTAAGGTACACAATATCAAAGAGTTTCAATTAGTATTGCCTTAATGTAACACCCAAGTGATTTCAAAACAGCAAAAGGCAGTTTGAATTGGGTAAAGGTAGGAAGTGATTTGGGGAGGGGGCAAAAGGTGCGAAAGGGTAATTTAGTAGCTGACTCTTCGTTGATTTTTCGGTAGTTCTGCTTTATTTTGGTTTTCACTGGATTCATTGCATCATTGCAACATTGATCCCCAACTATTATCTAATGTAATAACTATGCTTACTTCACCTGTTGAAGTTCCATGATAAAATGCTGTGGTAACTGAAAGTTATGCAAACAGGATGTGCATGGAATGGCATATATCTCTAAATACCAATTCACAATAAATGAATATAAAATTGGTATTGAAGAATGTTGGAATCAAACTCAGACAGGTTCAGCATCACTCTTAATTTTTGCAAGAATATATGCATTTGATATAAGATGGACTGTAAGTGTCTACATTATATGGCATGATATCTAAATCATTTTGTGTATTTGCAAATAAAACGTACTTGAATGAGAATTCCACATCATTGCTTTGTTCAATGCTATCATAGACCAATTAATCAGAATGTCCCTCACTATGTATAACGGATGGTCCCTTATTGCATCCAAATGACGTATATGCTGCCACCTATAAACACTAATTACCCTCATATGTCAGTTAAGGGCAAAACCTTGTCCCTTACGGCTCAGAGGGGACAGAATTCACCTCCAAAACATTCATCAAGCTTGCAACCAAAATTGGGGTTGACGCTATGTTAGTTTCTTGTGTAATAATGGTAGATAAAGTGGTGTAGACTAAACTTAAACTTCTAGGCTTTTATAAAATTATGTAGCCTATACATATTTGAGACATGTATTTCATTTGACTTAACCAATTAAGTAATATTATGATCAAGTGATATTTTAAGAAGACTTGAATTGGGCAAATCTGTGACTTCAGAGTAGGCTTGTTAGTTTCTCTTTTACACCTATGTTTTTTCAAAACCAAGATATAGTATTTGCCTTACCTTGGTCATTCCTAATCCAACTGAGTAATGTTGAACCTGTAAAAGAATGAAAAATAGTATGTCATGACTCATGAAAACTATTTTATGTACATGTACATTTTTAATATATATAGATTTGAGGAAATATATAGAGAGGAGATAGACAGATTTGAGGAAATATAAAGAGAAGAGATAGATAGAAAGATAGATAGATAGATATAACTATGGGTTGATTGATGAGACAGAAGAACAATACACGCATTCACCCATGCAAGGGATCTTTTACTTGCCAAGTACAGACACTGACACAATTGACCACCAATTCAATGCCTGATATTAACATCATCCAGCTGGACTTTATGTTTAAGGTTCACTAAAAACCGTATTTTGGAATAATTATCATGGGTTAGAAACTATGCAAATACCTTCAGCAGAGAAGGCCTAGACTATAACCACTCAGCCAGTCAGCCAATTCGAGCCATCTAGACTACTCTGATCTAATACTGCGATTTATAATTTTTTCAACAATGAAAACCACAATGTCATGTGAGCGTACTAACAGATTGGGTGCCAGTGAATTCCCTTGTATTAATCCAATTGACTGATGAACATTTTGTTCGTAATGACATGAATTACAAGATTTGATAGTCCTATCTTGTTTTTCGAGAAATGCTTTTGGTCTAATCTGTCTGTCCGTCTTTCTGTGTAGTACACGGAAAGACGGAAAAATCAATATACTGATTAGTCAATGTACACAGTGTGTACATTGACTAATTAGTATATTGATCTTTAATATCTTTTTTCTATCTATTTTTCTTTTTGGGAAGTTTGATACGGTCAAGGTTTTTTTGTCTTTTCCTAATCAAGAGGATGAGACATCTTGGTGTATGTTGAGGTATCTTTTTACAATATCTGGCCAACTATGACATATTTGTTATATGCATTGAGATGGTCCGTCAATAAAAATAGAGAATGCCTAGAAACCTTATAAGAGAAAAACTTCATGAAAGCCAAGGTAAGACAACAATGAAACCTAAGTAAAACCCAAAGAACCTTCGGAAATCTAAGAAAACAGTGGATATCAGGCTGCAGGTCTTTTTGGCTGTAAGCACGTATTATAAGGATGTGTATTGTCCCAAAGCATGACTCTGAATTGAAGAGGCAGATGACGCCAGAAGATTATGCAAATCAAAATGCTTTATGATGTGAGATTGTGCCAAAAAGCAGGTATGGCAACTATTGGGGGATGAGTTATGCTGCTATGCCGGGTCCAGTGGTTAATTCACTGAGACAAGCTGCAGGCGGAGGACATTTTGTTATTGGAAGATCAGCAGATCATAGTTCCTTGGTCATCTAGAGTCGGTAAAAGAACAAAGAAATGTATATGTATCATTATTTTGTTGTGTACGTGTAACTGCCACTATAAATAAAATACAATAGTACAATACAATATTTACAGAATTGAGGAATGTCTTACCAGTCTACAATTTATTAACCATTTTACTGTCTTAGCATTGATTTGTATTTTAGATTTTAGAATATATTATAGAAACTATTTTGTTATTGCGGAGATTTTCAATGACATGCTCCTAATTGGAGGAGAAAATCACAGGATAACAGAACTTCCCCTCAGTGCCGATATCAAAGTGGTCCTTTTATTCCTTATATAGAATTTACTTATATAGAAAGATTGATGACATTTTTACACGCTAAAGCTAGTTATGTGTATGTTGTGACGTCAGTCAGTCCCAATAGCTCTATTAAATATGTAAGTTCTGTAATATAATGTGAAATTTAAGGCTACTTAAAGACTATTTCACAAGAACACACTAACATGTTGTGATGTGAGGGATAATCTCAGATAATCCATAATTACGAGAGTCACTGTTTGATCTTTAAAAAAAAAAAATGATGATATTTTTTGTGATTAACTATAGGTGTAGCAACAGTTACTTAAGAGCACAAATTATTTATTGAATGGCACAAATGGGACAAAAGTAAGTTTAATTCATCTATGCTATAATCTAACCATTGTAGCTGACTAAGGAAAGTTTTAAATACACGTCACAGTAGGGGGAACGGGGGCACATTGGGACGCGGGGCACTGTGGGACAGTGGGGTTTTCTTGGATCCTGGCAAGGTATATGATATGGTAGTGCCATCATATCTTGTAATTTCACATCCTGATGTTTCCATGGTTTTATAGACAAATTACAGCCACATGCAGAAGTATGGCGAGCAAAAGTTTGTTTTTGCTACTACTGAAGTAAATATGGAGTGTTCAATTCGAACCGTTCAGTGGACAAAACATGAACAATGAAGCTTTCTCAGCGCTTTTATGAATTTTATATATCCTAACGAACAGTTATGAATTGCTATCCGTATAAACACACTCACTGGTGTCCGAGAAATTAGCATTTTGGTGTAAAAGTCATATCGGGGCTCATTGGGACAGTGAATTTGGGGCACATTGGGACGCACTTAATATGGCAGAATTTAAGTGTCCAAGGCGACTGAATGACCTGGGACAGCACACAACAGGTGTTCAGGCCACAGTGAATAGAGGTATAGTGGATTACCATGCTCTGTGAACAAATTTGTCACAAAGCACTGTGTGTTACTT
Source organism: Platynereis dumerilii (assembly GCA_026936325.1). Taxonomy (NCBI): domain Eukaryota; kingdom Metazoa; phylum Annelida; class Polychaeta; order Phyllodocida; family Nereididae; genus Platynereis; species Platynereis dumerilii. Next base: position 16,458,592 of record JAPTHN010000004.1, read on the forward strand.
ACATAGATGTCCGCACCCAGGACATTTTATGTTAAATGTTTAAAACTGTTTAAAGTTATGAACTATTGGCACTACAAGGTGTTAATGCACTGTATATTGTCTTACGCACTACTTATATGTGATATCGATTGCACATGGAGTGTTAAAATGATTTTTTAATTGATGTCCCAATGTGCCCCGGCTGATGTCCAAATGTGCCCCGCGGGGCACATTGGGACAGTAATTTTTTCGACTCACATTTTGCTCTCTGGCTGCAAAAGGGTATGTGAAGTCTAGTTTATTATGCCTTGCATTTAAGCTCAATGGTATTGGTGATATTCATGCAAACTTCTGAGTTCTTCAGTGCTTTCAGCATTGAGCAAAATTAGTAGATGTTAAAAGCGTCCCAATGTGCCCCCGTTCCCCCTATGCTCCTTCTCCTTTCCCTTCTGAGCCTTCTCAGACAATTACACAGTCACCAGATGTCTTGCAGTTCTGAACTGCTAGTTATCGCCCAGTAGCACATGGTAAGCCAGACCATCGATCTACACGGCTGCTTTATTTCGTCGTGCACTCTGATTTCTCTTCGGAAGGATTCAGGATCACCCTCAGGGGGGCATTTTATTTGCGGTGGTGAGTAGGGAAACACCCCCATAAGGAATTGTGTTTCTTGTAGAAACGAATAGATCCACAGGAATGTGTTACAATAGTAATGGAGTGAAATATTTCAGGAATAATCTGTTCTATTTATTTATTAAACTTATTATATGTGCATTGGTCACAATGAGAATCTGATACATTCTTACAATAAGTGCACAGTTTCTTTCTCTCGGCCTAATTGTAAGCTGAATCTGAGAAAGACTAGTTAGTAGTTTTTTATTATATTGTTTATGGTACACTTTATACATTTTTCGTGCAAAGGCATATTTTGTTGTAAACAGAGTAAAATGTAAGTACTTGTACTACATACTTAAGGCCTCATATTCTGACCATTAGTCCTACTACTTATCATGAGCAGACAGTTTATCAGACTATTTATCAGACTATTTATCATAGACTGTAAAGTATACATATACACATAGGCCTATAAACCTTCTACCAACAACAAATCATCACAGACATTTGAAATTTAACTCTATTCAAATTCTATACGGACCAGACCATATTATGACAGGGATACCTTAGAGATATATTTTCCTCGCTTATTCGTCAACAATAAGCACAGTCTTGAACTGAGAGATGCAAGATACATATAATGCGGAGATCTTCAGATAATTAAGACCTATGGTAGGCCTACAATTAGATACATTTTCCAATCAGATAACCCAACACTTCTATGCTCTGCCATGCCTTTGCATGGCCCAGCCCGCCCTTCCAATTACTTATCAATACAATTGTAACTTATAATTTACATGATGAATTAAAATATTATATGATACCAACTTCTTTTTAACTTGGAGATAGCAAGGACCTTTGAATGATAAAGCAAAGTATTAGATGAAGTCTCAAGTTTTTACTATGTTGTGATTCATGACCCTGCGCTACACCCATGGTCTCAGGGCTAGGTAGCTTCACTCCAGGCCCTCTGTCCAGTTTTGATATATCTGAATAATGATAGCAGTCAGCGCCAACTGGCGCCATTACAAAAATTAATTTCTGGAAAAAGATTGAGAAGTTCATTTTAATATTTTCACTTAGGCCTAATGATAGCAATTTTGTTCATATAGTTTGATAGATCAGATCATTTCATTGTTATGACACAGATGAGGCAATTCCATATATTTTTAATTTCCTGTGAGAAAATCTCACAAAGCCAAATTTTACTTAGATACTTCCAAAAATAGTCTTTAAGTGGTCCATAAATTTCGCATCCATCAAAGAAATAATCTCTCACTTAATTATACGAGAATTAACGGAGCTCTTGAGACTCATTTAAATCACAGCAGAGACAGATTAAAAGCATCAAAGTGTCATTAATCTCCATGTGTGAGGAAATAAAACACCAGATTCATTTCCATATAAAAGGAAATTTTCTGTAATTCTGTAAGTCATTTTCTCCAAAATTTCAGTGACTGAATTTTCTCATTTAAAAAAAGCTTGTCAATGGCAAAAGCAGTTTTGGAAATATGTTATCAAATTTGAACAAAATTAAAGACTATGTACTGCATTCCACATGAATGCATATTTCAAGCATCATTATTTGCATTGAATGTCGACTCGCTCATTTATTTACTTCTATAGAAGTAAATATATAGAGGACTTCATGAGCAATGAAGATTTTCAAAAAGAATAGACATTTAACATACTATGTTATCAAACTTCTGCCCAATACAACCTTGAATTTAACTGATCAATAGAAATGATACTGTCCCTTGTTACCCTGGATAGTTTTTACACAACAAGACATAGGCATACAATGCTTATAATTTCTTGCCCGAATTCAATAATAGAAATTGCATGCCATCATTTCAAATAACAACCCTTGGACCACTCACTTTCAACAAATTCATGTATATCTTCCCAACTTTGTAACCTCTTTGCCCTTTGATAAAGACATTGGTCCCTGCCATTATGATCTTTATTATTTTCATTTTATCATCATTTCTTTAGCTCAAGATGTCCCAACTAGTCTCGCCTCATAACAATACAACAGCCTCAGCCAGAAAACAGAAAGCTCAACAGTGAATTATCTGCTAGACCAGCCATATAGCATCAGTCATCTTCCAATAGTTGCCATACCTGCCTTTTGACACAATCTCACATCATAAAACATTTTGATTTGCATAATCTTCTGATATCATCTGCCTACTCAATTCCGTGGCATGCTGCAGGCCAATACGCATCCTTGTTGTATTTGTTTGCATCAAAAAGATCTGTATGCAGCCTGATATCCATTCTCTTTATTGGTTTTCTTAGGGTTTCACCCATATTAGGTTTATATGCAATTTTGCCTTGGCTTTCAAGACGTCTTGTACTGCTGATGTTTTTTTTTTCCTGCCAAACCATCTCAACATATATCACAAATATATCATAGATGTCCAGATGTTGTTATAAGATACCTCAGCATATATTCAGCTTTCTTTTGTACGAGAAAAAATGGGAAACTGCACAGATAGCATCAACTCACTTGTGAAACCTCATCTGAGACCTAGAAAGTGTATGACATGATATATTGGTCCGGAGATAGATATGAAATAGTTATAAAGAGATGGACAGGCCAAATGATAAAAGTATAGATAGAAATATAGATAGATTGGTAGATATACAGATGGATAGATGTGTAGATAGATTGCCAATTTAAAATTAAGAACATAATAAAAGATAATTACAGGGTATATCTCTATCCCTCCTCTGGCTTTCCTGATTTTGAAAACTACATGATCGAATAACAAATTTTGGATAAGCTGTTTCTCAGATAATAATATATATGGATTTTAATCCAATTTCATAAGATCCAATAATTATCTTATATTAATCCTATTGAAACGTAGCAGTAAAATGGAATCAAATGGATATTCAAAATAATGTTAAACACATTTTACTTTACGAAGTACACATTATTTTGTGTATAGCCTGAAACATCCTGTCTATGATATACAGCATTAACAAAGAGTCAACTCCAAAGTTGGCTGTGCGATTGATCAATGTTTTGGAGATTAATTTCTTTCAACTTTGAGCCTTGGTAGACAAGGTTTGGCCCTCAGCTGACATATAAGGGTAATTAGTGTTTATAGGTGGCAGCGTATACATCATTTGAATGCAATAAAGCACCATCCATTATACACAGGGAGGGACAAGCTGATTAATTCGTGGATGATAGCATTGAACAAGAGCATTGATGTGGACTTCTGGTCATGTGGTAATGTAATACACTAGCGTCCAAAGGGAAAACCTAGTAAGTCACAAATTGGGTCAAATTGAGTTAAGGTCAAAATATAACTTCTGAGACATGTTTCTATATATTCATTAAGTTTAGATTTTCAAGAAGTGGTCCGTTATCCCAGAAGGACACTGACAAATCCCAATAAGCCTATCTCTTACTGCAAGAACTGGAACTTCAAAGTGGATTATCAAAATGTGACTTACTAGGTTTTCCCTTTGGACGCTACTTCACAGAGATTATTAGAGAGACCTCAGTTTTTAGTGTGCATGTTGATGCTCATACGGCAGTTGTACAAGTGGCTTTTATTTTTAACTGACTGCTTCTTACTGAGACAGAACACTGGGAAGAATGCTGCACTTTTAAATGTTGATCATTTATTTATAGCCAAAACCATTTTCACTCTTATAAAGCAAAAAAAAAAAAGCAATATACCAGTTTGCAATAGATCAGATTACAAATCTGCATAAGCAATTGGACTTGTTCAATAATTCCAATGCAATGTGGGTAAAGGGTTGATGTTTTATTTTCATTCAACATAGTTGGTATCGCTGTTAGGACAGAGCAATACAGATAGAGAACATAATGGCAATTAAAAAAAAGGCACAAAAACAGAATTTAAAAAAAAATTATTCACTCATAAAAACTATGAAAGTTTTAATGAAGTACAAAAAAGAACTTTCCAGCTTGAATTACACAATCTCAACTTCACATGTTAAACTTACTTTCTAATCAGCAAAAAAGTTCTTCTGAAACTATGCATAATTGCTTTCAAAGGAGTTTACGATATTATGGAGTCTGATCTTAGCTAATTAAAATGAAATTTAATTAATAATGTATTTTTCACGTGCAAAACTTAGTGAAACTTTATCAGAGAGATTAATTATGAATATTCTTAGTTGAATCAAACTTATTTGTATTTTCTTCCAATTTGATAAAGTCATATTTTCCGTATAGTTCAGTGTTATCCCTTGCAGTATTTTGTATGTTGGGGTTTCATTTTTAATCAATTTTTCATCACATGGACAAGTTTTCCAGCAGTACATGTTGCTGTAAGACATAGATATTGTGCAACCTACAGAAACATGATTTCTATATCAGATTATTCTTTTAAATACAGGAAAATCATGCATTTTGTGTTTTTCGTTAAATTTCTAAAAAAATATTTTCTAACAAAAGAAACACTTTTCCAAGAAACTACCTGTTCATAATTGAGAAGATATCCAGTCTGTCTTGCTACCTCAAGGACCGCACACATCTATACAGAAGCAACTCATATATTTTTGCATTTTACATACATGAATTTAGCAAAAACAAAAGCATATTGCTTGTTTTATTTACATGAAATCTGAGGAACTAACTTTAAGCTGCTTAAAAATGTCATTTTTTGCGAACATTTTCCCCAGAAAATTTCGTTTTTGTGAATATTTCGTCCCACCATATACAGTGATACCTGCAAAGTAAGACTTCCTGATGAAAGACCCCTTACGTTATCGCCTTACCCCCCACACTTAACAGTAGAGTGGGTCGAGGCAAGAAGCCCGGATTAGGTGAGAGGCCCCCCAGGGTTATATCTAAACTTACATTTTTGGTGCTTTTTCTTATTGATAGGATTGAAGCTAGAGGCTTTCAGGTGACGTCACAAATTTTCAGGGCAAACAGCACCAAACCATAGAAGTAATTAAAGAAACAAAAAAATGTGCATGATTTTTGTAACTTTGATTAATTCTTTGAAAGTGGTTGCCAGTAATAACTTTGAAAATTTTTTAAAGAATAGTGGATATCTGCATTGCTTTACTTTATTACCATTACATAAATATGATTTGGATCATATTTTTTGCATTTTAGCTCAAAATATAGAGGTCAAATTAAAATATGTGGGTTTAGGGCGAGAGGCCACACATGGTATGGGGCTTGAGGCCCACCTTCACTGAGGCCTCGAAGCTGCTTCCGGAACCATTTCATAATGTGAATTTCACTTTAAATCTTGACAGAATAGCTACTTGAAATAAAAAAAATTGACCGAAATTAAAACAGGGCAAAAAATATTAAAAAAGAAATGTATGAACAGTAAAATTCTGAAATTCAGAAAAGTGGGGTAAGAAGGCCATTTTATATTTTTTACAAAAAGGGCCTTAACTTCTTTATTAAAATTGATAGACATTTGTTTCACTAAGTGATCCCTTCCTGAAAATTTAAGCATTTAAATAATCGACCACAAAAAGTTGGTCAAATCGCACCTCGAAGTTAAGGGGGGCTGCATGCCCCGCGCTACTATGTGTTTAGTGCAATTTGCAGAGAGGGAGACTGCTCCCCTACAAGAGACTGCTTCATGACTGCAGGAGGGGCTACCTTATAATGCAGGGACTACTATACTGATCTTGACATTGGCACTAAATAATTACAGAGTGCCACCCTTTAGCAATATTCACACTACACCTAGTTAGGAACTGCCACAAGCTAAAATTGTAGTTAGTGACAAATTGAAGCTGACGCTGGGCTGGTTTTTACAAATTAAGACAGACAGAAAAAATAAAACGCCAAATGAAGGCAATTTCCCTCTTGCCAGAAGCCTTAGCTTTTTCTCAAATATCATTAGTGGGGAGTAGATAGAAAGAGAATGGGAAATTGAGCCTTCAAATATTTTAGTAGATGTAGTAGAATCGATTCTTTTAGTACATGCAGAAAGGATCCTCTCTTGTTGGAAATTATGCCTGCTACAGAACAAGACATAAATGATTCCTAAATCTTATGTTACTAACCTTGGAAGATGCTCATACTTCCTTTTCCTTAAGTTCTAACCCTCGCCCTTCTGTGACCTCATTTCATAGCGCACTGCATATGTAAATCACTACAAATTAGCTAAAATCTTAAATTTCAGTCCACCCTTCAGAATCAGAATGATGTCATTGTTGCAGCTCTGTTGATCGTTGTTATTATCTCACAATAATCTCCATGTATTTCACTGCTGATAGCACTTCCATTCAGCCCAAAAACGTCATCACATGCCCTGTAGACAACAATTTTAATTTTTCTTCGCCACATAAAAACTGTTTCCTAAAGAAAAGAAAATGGCTGCTCAACAGTGATCGGTCTAAACAGAGCAGCAGCACTGTTATAATGTCAGAAACACTGGTGATGTCACAATCTCTGGTGATGTTCCCGGGGATTGTGTAAACAATCATGTTGTGACATCACCATGCAGCTCATTACAATGTATAAAAAAGAATTATTAAGCTCAACTTCAATGTCTTTGTATTGTATGTGTTTTTGTTCTAGTAACAAAACAGAAAATATGTTTTATCATCAGCAAAAATTGTCTATTATTTATATACCAACACATAATATCAGCTATTCAAGAAAAACTTAGCTACAGCCATTCTCATAAACACTTGTTGAAATGCTCAAGTTTTTCCAATTTAGCTACCCATGACCCATGTTCTGGCACACGCGGTTCCCAGGGCTATATGGGACCTGAGTTCAATTCTCCATCCGGCAAACCCATCTTAGATAGATGCGTTATCCTGAGCTAAGAGTTCATTCAGTCACATTATTGAAATCCCCGCCTATTGACCCAAGCTTATCGTACTGTATATATTTTATCCATTTCATTACTGAATAAATACTCTTGAGTGATGCGTTTCAGTCTAGCCAGAACATGAAAAAAGGAACACAGCCCAACCACCTGACCATAAACCGATGGCCCAGTTGTTTTTTCATCTTTTGCAATGGCGCTTGGTTTCATTACAGACTCAGGAATATAAAATTTTATCTTCATTACTATGGTAACTGCAATAGAAAAACTTTCACAATATTATGCATCGTCCTAAATGACAGACCTATAGTTCTTCAAACATAGGCTGTGAATGAGAAACGTATCAATATTCGGCTTTTCAAAGTATCAATATTCAGTGTTCCTCTTAGAGTAAGAAAAATTTCAATTACTCAAAGTTACAGTACAAACCAAAATTAAGTATGATTACCCTAGTAGGAAGGAAGAACCCTATCAGCATGCCTCGGTGGTCCAACGTCGGCCCGAAGCTGGTCCGATGCTGCTGACATCGGACTGACGCTGGGCCGACGTTGGACCACCGAGGGTTGCTGATAGGGAATCAGCCACTACTTTTCCCTTTCCCACCTTTTGACTACCTCTGAATCACTTCCTACATTTACCTACTTGAAGTTACCTTTTAAAAATACATTAAAATCATATTTAAACAAGACCAATTTAAACTCAATCACCCCCATTGTGTTTGATTTACTTGATATTTTGCACCTCTGCTAATTGCATTTACATTGGTAGCTGTCTAAATAGAGTTTTTAATGTGGGCTAAGGTTGTTGAAAGGAGTCAAAGGGAGTTGTGAGGAGATTTGGGGTGGAGAGGAGAAAAGAGGGAAAAATAGGTAAACAGAGGACTTCTGACAGAAAATTTTCTTACTTTATTTTGGGTTTTACTGTAGTCTGCGGAATTTTTAATGATATTGACACTACAGTGGCTTGGGTCAATCCCAAATTGAATATGCAAATTATTCTTTTGACCTTGACCTTTGGGAAAACAAATATGCAAACAAGAATCTTGACCTTAACCTCCTTAGAGGAATATGTTAATTTGAACTATAGCCTAAAGAAGTAAAAAGAAGACACACCAGAGCAAAAAAAAGTTGTCAGTATGAACTACAGATGACTCAGTGATACCAATTTTTGCAGTTCTTATCTTCATCCTTCTAACCCTTGGGTTCAATAGTGTCTCCACTGGGTTATCTTACTTTAGTTGGAAAGCATCCTTCGCCTCTTTGCGGTGTCCACATCATATTCTAATTAGCCTACCAAGATGACATTGTGTATGAAAACAGAGTATAAATCCCCGATCATCCATTCAGGTCCTTCTAACCCTACTTCTCTTCCTCCCAAAAGTACAACATATCCATTATTCAACATATACTATGCTGATTCTTGCACTAGTGAAACTTACTGAACGTCTGCCTGGCTCTGCCAGTTATCACCTAGTAACATATGTTAAGCCACACAATCGATTTGCAAAGTTGGCTTATGTCGCTGTGCACTCTGATTTCTCTTTCCTTGTGATATCACCCTTAAGGGGCATTTTCTTTACGGTGATGAATAGGAAAAGTGTGAACACCCCGAAAAGGGGTCGTTAATGTTGTAGCAGTTGTTTGTCTGTTATACAGAAATGTGTAGGGACTTGTCAAATATGTGTTATCTTCTCTTTTTTCTTCTTCTGTAACACATTTCTGTCCTTTTCGGAACAAAGGGCACTTTACATGAACCATGACAGTTCCCCCGTGGCCTAATTGGTAAGTGCGCTTGTCAACTGGCTTTGAGGGCTTGGGTTCAAATCTCACCCCGGGAACTCACTTTAGTCCGAGCCGTTGGGACATTAAATGGAGGCGGGTTGTATCCAGTATTCTATGCTGGGGCAACTGAAAGACCCTGGGCATCCCTGAATTAATAGGGTATGTGCCAGACTCACAGTCTTCTCATCTCATCATCATACGGCAATCGCCTGCCTCGATATAGCCCACTAAGGTGCTGCAGAGGCATAAAACACAAACAAACAAACAAACATGAACCATGACTTTTTAAAATGTATTAAGGGAGAATGAAATTCACCCTATACTGGTGGCTTCAATAGTTGCAGCGGTTTTGTCTAATCTAGGCTCTACAGTGTATGGCTACTTGAAAGTGGATGTCTTGAGGAAAAATTGAGTCTGAGCTATCATATTTCAAAATGGAATTGGCTTCTAAGTACCAGAAAAAGGCTTCCGCAGATTCTTGAAATGTCTCTGGTCAGTGCCTCCAATAGTCAAAATTCTTAGCGGAAGACTATAACAAAGTCTAAACTGATTTAGACGACACATTTTGTTGTTATGAGACCTGAAATAATTCATTAAGTCATATTAGCTGCCGTTAAAGAGACGCAGCTGGTTTTTACACATTTCAGTCATTTGATAATCCTCTACTGAATTACTTACTGTTCAGTGAACTTAGGTCAGTCCTATTGATCTACCTCTTAAAGATGACAAGGGTGAGATGACATCTCTGATTCCTTTCATGCCGTCAATTTATATGAAGACAGCTGTTATCTGGAGTTGAATCATTTTTGAGTCTATTTGTGCTTACTAACATGTACGGTCAGCTAGGTAGGGTTGTCAGCATGGGTATACATATCCAAAAGGTATATCATTGAAAATGTGCAATGCAGATCACAAACTCGCCATAATTATTGAGGTGGCTAAAAACAGATACAATTTTAATTCTTGAAGTCTTATTCATCAAAACTGTAATTAAAAGTGCAAGGCCAGGGCTTCTCTTCATTAAAGTTTTAATAATGGAAATAAATTTCCTGTTATTGAAATAAATCAATGGCCCTGTCCAAATGTTCAAGGGGCTATGTCATCAGGCATTCAAATTTGTGTCATGGAGTGTACATGGGTTGGCCTATATCAGCAGATGCTGTTTAAGAAATATTTGCATAATTTTACTGGGAATATATTGTTTGTAACCTATGTTAATTTTCCGTAATACCAACCCTGTCAGCATGCCACGGCTGTCCAATGTCGGCCCAGCATCAGTCCGATGTCATTAGCATCGGATCAGCTTCGGGCCGATGTTGGACCGCCGAGGCACGCTGATAGGGAATGTATTGTAATAACTAATGACCAATGTATTTAATGAACAGATATATACACATATGACAATCTCAGTTGTCACTTCTTTGTAGGTGGAACAATAAATGGTGAATTAAAATACAAGCAGGTAACACATCAATATTATGATCATGAATGCAAGAAATGATCATCCAATTTATCTAATCAATAAGTGTAGTTTCTCAATAAGAAAGAAAACAACACTTACAACAAGGCATAGTTCCATATAGATATGCTACTAGCAGAGGCTCTACAGAAAATTGCATGTGAGGCACTGCAGCAATTGGCAAATTACTGTACATTTGCAGGAAATCAAAATGAAGTGCAGGGTTTTAAGGGACAGTGCCTGAACCCTCTATTGTGCAAGTGTTGATATCAGAGAGTGTCGGAATTAACAAGCATGGCGCCCTATCACTTATCTTGGATAGCACTTCTGAAGTTCTTTAAAGCCACTATAGCAGCTGCTGTCGTTTTTATTGTTCGTACTTAACTGCGTGGATTACAGTGATTTTCAGTGAATATCCATGCTTTTAGTACAAAAGTAGGTGCTGCAGTTTCTTGTATAATCCTTTTCTAACCAGGTATAGATCACGCTGGTTTTATAGAGAATATGCTAATAACACAACAGTAACACTGAGAAGATGTCTGGGTCTTGAGGCGGAACACACCAATTCATAGGCATAATAAAACTAGAACAAGTTGGCCAGGTTGATTAAAAAGTTATTCATGGGAACTCTCGAAATACAGATCCTGTGACAAGAAGTAAAATTTATTGAAACATAAAAGTTCTATTGTATTATGTTGAACTTCATCATTGCAAATTTGGCCAAACAGCGATTTACTTGTGCTGCAGGATGAGGGAGGTGTCCCATGATCATAATATTTTCATGATGTTTTGGCATTGCGACACAATCAGATGGATGAATGGATGATTGGACGTTTACATCCTGTATTTCTGCACATGGTAGGCTAATTAGGACAGGAGGAGGATATAGCAGTCAGTCAAGGGATGAGACATATTTGAAAGAGTCCTACATTTGTGTTACTTATTTCTAATGGCATCTCTGCTATCTATTAATGAACTTAATAATGTGGTAGCCAGATGATGAACCCTTTTAAGATATTATAGCGATGTAAAAATATCGAAATAGAAATAAATAACAACTTAATGACTGAATTGAAGGGTGATCAAATATCTATCCGTCCCTCAATACATGTACATACACTGTTGGAAATTGCTTACACAAAACCAATAGTTTATGTAGATTTGGAATCAAACATCAACACTTAAAAATACAATATTCCTTGGTGCTCTGTCTCAATAACAAGGAATCAATTTTTTAAAAAACAACACTTGTACGCCTGCAATAAGTGCATCATCAACATACACACCAAAACTGAGATCTCTCTAGTAATCTCCGTATTACATTACCACATGACCAGAAGTCCACATCAATGCTCTTGTTCAATGCTATCACTGACCAATTAATCAGCTTGTCCCTCCCTGTGTATAATGGAAGGTGCTTTATTGCATCCAAATGATGTATATGCTGCCACCTATAAACACTAATTACCCTCATATGTCAGTTAAGGGCCAAACCTTGTCCCTCAGGGCTCAAAGTTGAAAGAAATTAACCTCCAAAACATCCATAAATTGCACGTCCAGCTTTGGGATCAACTCTGTGTTAATGGCGTATATCATGGAGAGAATGGTGTTCTTTCAGGCTATCCACAATATAATGTATACCTCAGGAAGTAAAATGCTTTTGACATTATTTTGAATATGCATTTGATTCCATTTTACTACGATGTTTCAATAGAAATAATAAGATAATACAAAATTATATGAAAATCTGCATAATGATCTGAAAGAAAGCTGATATTAAATATGTTATTCATTTGAAGCATTTTAGATTTTAATCAAACAGTATTCAAAATCAGAAAAGCCAGGAGAAGAGAGTGATTTACACCGTAGCTATCTTTTATTACGTTCCGAATTTTAAATTGTCAATCTATCTTTCTATCTATCCGTTTACATATCTACCAATCTATCTACCTATATATTCATCTACATTTCTATCCATCTATCTATACTGATGTCTGTCCATTTCTCCATAACTATTTTATATATCTATCCATCTCTGGACCAGTATCATGTCATACACTTTGTAGGTCCAAGACGAGGTCTGGCTCTGAGGTCGTGGGTTCGACTCCCACTCCTGGAACTCAATTTGGTCCGAGCCCATGGGACATTAAATGGAGGCGGGTTGTATCCAGTGTTCTGTGCTGGGGCAACTGAAAGACCCTGGGCATCCCTGAATTAATAGGGTATGTGCCAGACTCCCAGTCTTCTCATCAATCATCATCATACGGCGGTCACCAACACTGGAGAATGCTACGGCATGGGAACCTTGGGCAATGTTCCTCTAGTCTCTGCCCATGGGCGCCGTTCTATGGCTGCCCTGAGCTGTATCATTGTGGAAGGCTCACCACGAATTTCGTGCCTGCATTGCAGTGCATGACTGAGAGTATTTACAATTACACAAGTGAGTTGATGCAATCTGTACAGTTTCCTATTTTTTCTTGTAAGAGATAGCTGAATATATGTGGAGGTATCTTGTTACAACATCTGGACATCTGCTATATATTTGTGATATATATGTTGAGATGGTTTGGCAGGAAGAAAAAACATCAACAGTACAAGACGTCTTGAAAGCCAAGGCAAAATTGTATATATAAACCTAATGTCGTTGAAACCCTAAGAAATCCAATAAAAAGAATGGATATCAGGCTGCATACAGGTCTTTTTTGTATGAAACAAATATAACAAGGATGCATATTACCCTGTGGCATGCCACTGAATTAAGGAGGCAGATGATATCAGAAGATTATGCAAATCAAAATGCTTTATGATGTGAGATTGTGCCAAAAAGCAGGTGTGGCAACTAGTGGAAGACAACTTATGCTATATGGCTGGTCTAGCAGATAATTCACTGTTCGGTTTCAGCTTTCTGGCTGAGACTGTTCTATTTTTATGAGGCAAGACTTGTTCGGACATCTTGAGATAATGACATAATGATAAAATGAAAATAATAAAGATCATAACGGCAAGGACCAATGTGTTTATCAATAGGCGAAGAGGTTAAAAATTGATTTTCAAATATTCATGTACATTGTTGAAAGTCAGTGATCCAAGTGAAATTATTTTACATGGTGGTATGAAGTTTTTACAATTGAATTTGGGCAAAAATTATATGCCAGGTATGCCCATGTCTTGTTGTGTTTTAAAAGTATATCCATTATCCACGTTTACAAGAGGGGACAGTCTGGTTTTTATTGATCAATTTAAGCTTTCCCAAATGTTTTGGCTTCAAATTCTCAGTTCTTGACCTTTTTCCATTCTAGGATCTTGGAAAATTACATTTTTTATTTGGTCTGGGCGGTGCACATCTTTGTAGTTCATTTTCTACAAAAAATTACAATAACTGTAAAAATCACAATTAGGACCAATTAGTTATTATTTGAATGTACTGAGGAATTCACTTGTCCAAATTTGCATTCTTGTAAGATATAAAGATACAAATGACTGTCATAAATATTGGATTGGTATCACTACGTGACATGTATAGCTTCCTAAATGATAGATGACTTAATGCAGTTTGTTCCGGAAGTGAATTCTGGCCAGCCTGTAGAGCACAATATCATTTAATTCCAGGTTGTATTGGGCAGAAGTAGGATAACATTGCATGTTCAATTTCTTTTCTATTTGAAAAAACGGAACTGCACAAGAATGCCCCTTTACATTTACTGTTATAGAAGTGAATGAATCCCCTATATTTTATTTTTACAGCAGTATCAATTCAGCTGTATTTATTAGACAGTTCTCATGTATATGGAAAAAAATGATCAGCAAGCTAATGTTTAATGATGATAATAATATGCATTTACTTTTATTCAGATTGATACATTCTGACGACTGCTTCACCATTGGCAAGCTTTTTTTAAATGAGAAAATTCAGTCACTCAAATTGTGTAAGAAATGATTTACAAAATTACAGGAAATTTCCTTTTATATGGAAATGAATCTGGTGCTTTTATTCCCTCACACATGGAGATTAATGACACTTTGATACTTTTAATCCATCTCTGCTGTGATTTAAATGAGTCTCAAGAGCTCCGTTAATTCTCGTATAATTAAGTGAGAGATTATTTCTTTGATGGATGCGAAATTTATGGACCACTTAAAGACTATTTTTGGGAGTATCTAAGTAAAATTGTGCTTTATGAGAGCTTCTCACAGGAAATTAAAAATATATGGAATCTTCTCATCTTTGTCATGACAACAAAATGATCATACTAACATTGCTATGATATACGATCAAGTGAAATTATCAAAAATGAAATTTTCTGTATTTTCTTAGCAATTCCTTTTCATAATAGCGACAGTTGGCCTTGATTGCTGTCATTATTCATATCTATCAAAGCTGGATACATAGCAAGCATGGGGTTAAGCTCAGCGGCACTGTGCTTGGCTGCTTACCTCTTGGACATGGGTTCGACTTACCATCCAGCAAATCCGTTTTAGACAGAGGTCTCATTCTGTGGTCCCATTCTGTGGCTAGATTGTGCTTCATCCTCTTACTGTAATCCCAGCCTGTCCTATTAAGCATAGCCAGTCCAAGACAGATGATGGGTGGATGATTGGGGCTTTACATCCTGTATTTATGCACTTGGCAGGCTAATTAGGGGGAGGACACAGTAATGAGGCGAAGGATGATTGAAACAGCTGTCCAACATAGGCCCAGGGCGACCCAGCAAGAGCTGGATTCGAACCCTGGACCCAGCGATTGGTAGCCCAGCACACGTCCACTAGACCAACCCTCCCCCCAGCCAGTGCATGAACAAAGTATGTGAATCCCTATCACCCAGCCACCTTTTCATAAATTGTTGGCCCAGTTTTTTGGAATGTTTTTTAAGGGTGCTTAGTTTCAAAGCATAGCGGGCGTTAGTTGAACTCTCCTTTTTCCAGCTCTCCTGTGTTGACGAGCAGAATAAAACTATTTCCGGAAACATCAGCCTGGGAATTTACAATGGAGCCGGGGTTTGTAAGGTCCGTAACAAAGTCTAATCAGCCTGACAGCACTGGAATATGGTGGCAATCCATGCTAAACATTCCATTTAAGACTCGGCAATGCAAATCCGTAATGTTTTCAATGGATTAAAAGTGCCTTGGGGCCAGGAATGCCAGCTCCACTGACTCAGCAATGGTACAAAATGGCAGCTTGTTCCTGGAAATAGTATCATTCTGCTCGTCAACACAGGAGAGCTGGAAAAAGGAGAGTTCCACTATCACGGCCTATTGTCAGGAATTCATAATTTGATCTTCATGATTGATGTCACTGCGAAAAGAAAATTTTCACAATATGCATCTTCCTAAACAGGCCTATAGTTCTTCACACACGGGCTGTAAATGAGAAACGTATCAATATTCGGTGTTTCAAAGTATGAATATTCAGTGTTCCTCTTAGTGTAAGAAAAATCTCCATTACTCAAAGTTTGTCTGTGGAATTGTGAATGATATTAACACTACACTGACTTGGGTCAATCCCAAAATGAATATGCAAATGATTCTTTTGACCTTGACCTCAGGGAAAACAAATATGCAAACAGGAATCTTGACCTCAACCTGCTAAGAGGAATATGTAAATTTGACCCATTGACTATAGGAAAGAAAACACAAGACACCAATGAAAAAAAAATTGTCAGTGTCATTTGTGGAGGACTAAGCAATACAAATTTTTGCAGTTTTTTCATCTTCGTATTTTTGGCAGGGTCACCAGACCTTAGCTTGGAAAGCATTCTTTGCCTCATCACTGTATTCTCTTCATATCCTAATATGGTACCATGTGCATGAATATAGGGTGTAAAGCCCCGATCATAGACATATATCCATTTTTTAACAGGCGCATATATACCATCCTGATTTCTTGCGCTTGTCAAACTTGCCGCTTGTACTTTTAGGTCTCCCAGTTTTCACTCAGTAACACATGTAAAGCCTCGCCTTCTATTTACAAGGTTGCCTTATGTCGCTGTACTCTGAGAATTCTCGTTCAGGGGATTCAATATCACCCTCAAGGGGCATTTTGTTTACAGTGGTGAAGAGTGAACGTGTAAACACCCCGTAGAGGGCTGCTTATGTTGTAGAAGTGAGTAGTTATAGAGAAATGTGTTTTAAAAGTGTAGTGTACATGGACAAATTAACAAAATCTATAAAACACCGGAAATATTTTGAACAACTTATCAAATGTAGTGCAATTGAAAAGCAAAAGACTAGTGACAGTGACAGTATTACTTTTCTATCTTAAAATGGCAATTCTTTTTATTCATGGCTGCTATTAAAGAGATGCAGCCGGTTTTTACTTTTTTTGGTCATTTAGATATCCTATAATGAAGTACATATTGATCACATCTTTAATTCTATTTATTCCTGTCTAACTGATGGTCAGAGATAGGGCAGTCTACTTGAGTCCCAAAGATCTACCACATCAAAATTGGCAGAAGTAACATGACATCTCTTTTTCCTTTGATGTGACGTTGCATATAATGAAGTTATGATCATAAGGCCGAATGATGCGTTTCCTATATTAAGGGCTATCTCGAAAGTCTATGATTTCTTGACTTGAAGGAAATGCTCAGCATGGGTATATGTCCAAGAGAAAATTGATATTGAGATGTACGTTATGCACTTACAAGTGTCAGACGATGCTTTGATATCTCTATAATAGCGTGACTGTTGTTGCTTCCCAGCTTTTTGAACATCTGGTTGTTGATGGTTTGCCTCTTGCAGCATTAAAAAGCATATTGTACACAATACATGTACATTTTTAAAAATAATTTCATCACAGTGAGGATTTCTTAAAGTAGTTTCACAGCTTGTCCCATCTAAAGTCATCCTTGACTATTGAATTTCATTCATTTGACGAAAAAAAAAGTAATATATGATAACTGATAATTTACGTTTTAATGGGCAAACTCTTTTTATTTTTACAAAAATTGGTCAGTCATTCTAAGAGTCCAATTTCATTTTCAACATGGTCAAACTAGGTAATGCATTGAACTGAAAGAGACATTAAAACTATGCTTTCCATGATCAGTGATTTAAACACTGTCTCTTTTTTTTTAGGCTTAAACCTTGTGTCGTTGTCCAGAAATGGCTAAAACATTCTTAATAGTAACATAACAGAAATAACCATCTTGTCAGATGCAGCTTGAAGGTCCATCATCAAGATTGTTGAAAATTTGAAATACAGATCACAGACTCACCATAATTACTAAGGTGGCTGAAGGATAATAATTTAATTCCTTAAATCTTTTATTCATCAAAGTTGTAATTAAAAGTGCAAAGCCAAGGATTCGGTTCATTAAAGTTTTAATCACAGAAATAAATTTCCTTTTGTTGAAATAAATCAAAGGCCCTGTTCAAATGTTTTGCAAACACTTTGTGAAGCAATGTCATTTGGCATTCAAAACTGTGTCACGGTGTGTATCAGGGCCCTGCACGGGACTAGATTTTTGTCTCACTCCCGCCCGTTCTTTCCAAATCTGCTCCCGTTCCCGTCCCGTCTAGGCATTACAGTGATAAAATTTTTCCGAATTTTGACCCACTCCCCCCAAATTTTATCAAGTTCAGTCCCGTTCCCGTCCCATGCAGGGCCCTAGTATGTATATGACTATGTTGTCCTACACCAGCATGTGCAGTTCAAGAAATATTTGCTTTAATTAACCTCCATGGAATTTATGATTTTTGACCAATATTAACTTCTGTAATGCCATATATATATTTTGTAAACCAATTTATTTAGTATCAACTGGGAATCTGAAGTAAAATTTGCTCTCAGAATTAAAATAATGTAATGCTGAACAGTTTCTCTGGTTATCACAATTAACATAATTATGACAATTCAGTTCTTACTTTCTGTATAGGTGAATCAATGCTTGAAATTTGAGTTACAAGTAGGTACTGGGTGGCATGTGTATATTATGGTAACAATGAGGCAAAGCCTAATAGTATGTGGTACTAACAATGTTGGAATGATTCTCTTAAAAAACTGCATTTAAGGCAGTGCTGTAGCAATTTGTAAATTACTATACTTGTCAGGGGCCAAGTGTGTGGCTTTTAAGGGATAGTGTCTGAACCCTCTTAAGTGTGTCAATTCACCGGAAATTGTGACTTAACAGGATTAAAGATCAGAGAGTGCGGGAAATTATGGGGATTTGGCGCCCTGTCACTTATCTTGGATAGCACTTCTAAAGTTCTCTTAAGCCATCAACATCAGCAGCTGCCGTGGTTTCTCTTGTGTTCACATTTAACTAGGCGGATTACAGTGACTTTCAGAGAATATCCATGCTTCGAGCACAAAAGTAACACTTTGGAGCTGTTTAGGTATTCTGTTGGATTGCACCAGTCACTTGTTACAGACAGTAGCCAACAATAACTGGATACTTGAGAGGCAAAGTGACCAAACCCTCAATTTCAGCATTTCCATGTTTACTTGGTTTAGGGCCTAAAACTGTGGTCTCTATCTTATAGTTAGTTGACCTACCCTAATTTCCAATGGGAAGGCTATTTTTATAGGGGGGATTGAACCAACCAAAAGGGGTCATAACCACGGGTCAGCCACGAAGCAACGTGAACCAATCTTCATATCTCAAGGCAAAGTGAACCAACTTATACATTCCAAGGAGGCAATCCACATACAACGCATTTAGAATTGATGTTTACAGCAGATGACTAAAACTGTGGTTGCCATAAATGTGACTTACATGTATACGTTATTAAGCCCAAAAAAGTACTCATAATACTTTGATGATAAAACAATTGAAAAACATAATTTTGCATTTATGCAAACATGCTTAAAACAGAGACATACCATCTTGTCAGATGCAGCTTGAAGATCCATCGGAAACATAATAGGAATTTTGAAATACAGATCACAGATTCACCATAAATACTCAGGTCGCTAAAGGATAATAATTCAATTCCTTAAATATTTTATTCATCAAAGCTGTAATTAAAAGTGCAAAGCCAGGGCTCCTGTTCATTAAAGTTGTAATCACAGAAATAAATTTCCTTTTGTTAAAATAAATCAAGGGCCCTGTTCAGGTGTGTTGCAAACACTTCATTAGGCAATGTCATTAGACATTCAAAATTGTGTCAGGTTGTTATTTTCGCCTGCATCAACATGTGTTTCTTTACTGATCTGTTTGCTTTTTATTCCTGTGAGTATTTGTTAACATAAAAATAAAATCTAAGATGTATTTTTCAATTGATACTCACATTTAAAGTCAGATATAGTCCCTGAAGCAACAATATTGACATAGTATAAGCCTATGTGGAAAGCACTGCATGTAAAGTGCTATGGCAATTTGTGAATTACTGTACTTGCCAGGAAATGGGCCAAGTGCATGGCTTTTAAGGGATAGTGTCTGAACCCTCTTAAGTGTGTCAATTCACCGGAAATTGTGACTTAACAGGATTTAAGATCAGAGAGTGCGGGAATTGCAAGCATGGCGCCCTGTCACTTATCATGGATAGCACTTCTGAAGCAAGTTCTTTAAAGGGCAATTCCGTAAAGTCTGATTCACAGATTTGACACTTTAGCAGCTTGTGTAGCCCTACCATTACATCTCAGCTATTTCATTGTTATCCAGGCATGAGGGCAGGTAATAGGGGTATCAGACAAGCCATCAACCAAAGCTCCAAGTGTAACAGGAGCTGAGCTACAAAGCAAAAATCATGGTGTCGGACGTACATCACACGGTGTACGTCCAACACCATGATATTTTGCCATAGCTTGACTCCTGTTACACTTGGAGCTTTGGTTGATGGCCTGTCTGATACCCCTATTACCTGCCCTCATGCCTGGATAACAAGAAAATAGCTCAGATGTAATGGTAGGACTACACAAGCTGCTAAAATGTCAAATCGGTGAATCTGACTTTACGGAATTGCCCTAAAGAAACCAACATCAACAGCTGCTGTGGTTTCTTGTCTGATCACATTCTAACTAGGTGGATTACAGTGATTCTAAGAGAATATCCATGCCTCTAGCACAAAATTAACACTTTGGAGCTGTTTAGACATTCAGTTGGATTGTATTAGTCACTTGTTGCAGACAGTAGCCAACAATAATTGGATCCTTGGTGAACCAACCCTGAAGTTTGGCATTTTCATTTTTCCTAGGTTTTGGGCCTAAAATTGTGTCATGTATCTCATACTAAATTGACCTACCCTAATTTGCCAAGGCTATTCTTATGGGGGGGACGGTGGGTGAACCAACCCAATGAGGCCATAACCCAGGCTCAGCAGCAAGGCAACATGAACCAACCTACATATCACAAGGCAAAGTGAACCAACTTATACATTCCGAGAAGGGAAAGTGAACCTACCCTAGTTGTGATCTTTATTGCAGCAATTCTGCTCTTCAAAATGAGGCTGACTACTTATAAGTTTGATCTTTATTTGGCAATAGAATTTTTCATTAAATGTTGACAATCTCAGGTTAATAGATAGATCAATGTCTAAAAGATACAAATAGATAATTGACTTAAGAATTGCACAGAGTCACAATACAGGAAGCTGCTGTAGACTGAATAAGAAGCACAACCCAAAGTTATCATCCCATTTATTGAATCCAGCATGCGTAGTTCCACAGCAGTACAAAATAACAGAAAAATTTAATCATGGATAACCCAAATTTAAAGGAACGTGTGTAACAAACAAAGATGGTAATTTGATTTTTGTAAGAGAGAATAACAGTTGGCAAGAAGGGAGAGTAAGGAATATTTTAGATATAATGCTACAAGTGTGTACCAAATAATATGTTGTTGGTTAAGAAATGGCATTCATGCAAGTGTTTGCCAGCATTAACATAAAATCTGAGAAACATTTTCTAATTGATGCTCACATTTATAGTCAGATCTAGTCCCTAAAGCAACAATATTGGAATTTATAAGCAAGCCTCTGCGGAAAGCGCTGCATGTAAAGAGCTGTAGCAATTTGTGAATTACTGTACTTGCCAGGAAATGGGCCAAGTGCATGGCTTTTAAGGGATAGAGTCTGAACCCTCTTAAGTGTGTCAATTCACCGGAAATTGTGACTTAACAGGATTTAAGATCAGGGAGTGTGGGAATTGCAAGCATGGCGCCCTGTAACTTATCTTGGATAGCACTTCTGAAGCAAGTTGTTTAAAGACACCAACGTCAGCAGCTGTTGTGGTTTCTTGTCTGATCACATTCTAACTAGGTGATTATGGGGGTTCCAAGAGAATAATATCCATATTTCTGTTTCGACAGTAGCACTGGGATCCCAAACTGTCTACTTCCTGGCTACAACACTGAATCACTGTCAGTATCATGATTTGCCGGTACTGTTCTATGGATTGAACAAATTGCATCTTTCTGATCTCTATTTTAGTTATTTTAACCATGTCGATTGTCCAAGACGTAACCTAATAGTAAATCTCAGAGGTTTTCATAACACTTCTTACCATATGAATATATTCCCTGATAAAGCTGAAGACCCTTTGTTTATGAAAGGCTGCAGAGCACAGCAGTGAATGATGTCCAGAGTATTGTATGGTTTATTCCCATAGTAAGATTGCATAGTTTTAGTGGTCAGGTTATAATCGGATGCAAACATTTCCTTATAAGAATCAACGTAAAGGATTTTTCAAATGGATGTGTACTGTTGATGATCAACCCCTAATAACTATAAAACCAATAAAGATTATCATTATACATGGCGATTAACCCATATGATATGGAATAGTAATTGTTTGAATATCCACTTAACATAAATACCTTGTAATACTACGAAGATTCACTCACTTAAGAATCACTGATATTTTGGTAAGTCACATCAGAGGTATTATAACCAACGTACAAACAATCACATATCAATATTTGTAAAGTGTAATAATGCAGCATAAAAGTACAATACAATTATATATATGTAAAAAGTAGACCGAGGTCACAGTCTTCACGTTGCTGTAGGCAACGTAGACTGAGGACATTCCCATGGTTGAGATCTCTTGAAATCATTGCAAGCAATAAGTGATAATAACAAACAATCAAGCAAGAACACAAACAGAAAACAACAAACTGCAAACAGAAAGAAACACCTGGTTTACTCTCCAGGAGGTGTTTTTACACATAGAGCAGTCAAGATTTTGATAATGAAAAGTGGGAGGGGAACATTCATTTTTGGGTGTCACTTTAAAATTAAAAACTATCTAATATATTATATATAATATCTATCTATCTATCTGTCTATCTATCTATCTATCTATCTATCTATCTATCTATCTATCTATCTATCTATCTATCTATCTATCTATCTATCTATCTGTCTATCTATCCATCTTCACATCTATCTATCTACATGTATCTATCTATCTATCTATCTATCTATCTATCTATCTATATCTATATCTATCTATATTAGGGTGCATCAGTTGCCCCAACTTTTTAGAGGAAACCTCTCCTTTTGCAGGAATGTTCCTTTTATAGTAGAAACACATTGTGTGAAGTTTCAATAAATTTGAAGAATGTCTAGGGGTGGCACACTTGCATTGAAGTTTCTAGGATTTTTGCATTTCTGTCATTTTATCGGTTACGCGGTTTGTTATATTTCATTGGTTATTAAAACATTAAAAATGATACCATGTGGTAGCTCTCATCATGAGCTTCAATTTGAATACCAACATGATGGGTTTATGACTTAGAGAACTATTTCATGGTCACATGGAATTTCGCAAACACACAGCGCATTTTTTAACATAGTAACTGGGAGACCAATTGGTCTCCCAGTGGACAGATTTGGTCACCCAGTCATTGCCAAATTGGCATCACTGGGAGACCAATTTGTCCAGAGAGTCTCCTGAATTTCTCATTTGGAGGTCTTGATTTGTAATTCTTTTGTGCTTTTGAAACCAAAGCGTCTTCCTTCCATATCAAGAATATTCTTTTACAGTCTTTATAATTGTACTTCTGATGATGCCATCTTCCTTATTTCCAATTTTAATAGATTAAAAATGTGTCTAATGTTTTACTGGAAATCCTAAATTAGTAGTCAACTCAATAGTTAAAAGTCCCTTTTTGCAATCATATCATACATGTAGATGTCGCGCATCATGGCGCTACAAAGTTCCGTCGGTCTCCCAATTGAAAATCCTTTAAAAATGCTCTGCAACCACATGTGTTAATGTTTAGTAGTAATTAATGAACAAGTAATGCTATTTCTTTGCAGATTTCTTACCAACTAAAAGACACATGTATGAAACTGAAACCATATATGAAACTGTTTATTTCTTGGAATTAAATTACCCATTATCTGTGGTGTGATCATACATGCATGTTATGTCAAACATGATATTCTCTTGAAGTCAAGACACCTCATCAACCTCCAGTTTCTGTCATGGAGCAGCAGTTAATTGCTAATGAAGATCTACATTTATGCCTCAATCAAATCTCCTACTTGTCAGATTGGTTCTGTTCTTAAAGCCCTAAAATACATAATAAGAGAAGCAATTTCAGCTGGTAATATGTTTCTCTACCAAAGTGCTAAGACCCTTTCATATCTTCTTATTTGCATTAGTTTTTTGCTACTTTCAGCGTGTTGGATGATGTTGTGCACTTTAAAAAAATGTGAAATGAATGGAATTAATTTCTGTGGAATAGAATAAATCACATTGTCTAGCAAAGTTATTGTTGACAATGAAGTGGTAAATGTCATGTGAAACTGGACTTGCATAATTCAGGGCAGCTGGAAAAAAACAGACATTGCTAAAATGGTTTCACATTCATTGGCTTATACCAGCTGTAGGCCTGTACAATATGGGAGAGGTTTGTGATTTTAAAAATTGAACGGCTGCAGGTTAGACTGACAATGATGAAGAGACCAGTCCTATCACAAAAAATTTTACTCTGTTTATTTGGAACAAATAGCTTATGAGTGAATAAAAAATGTAAAAGTTACGAAAACAATGCTATAATATTACAGTTTGAATTCCAGGTACAGAGTAACTATGATATGGTAAAGGAAAATTTGCCATGGTGAGCTTTTAGGATCTTTGGATTAGTATAAATCTATACAGAACGGAAAATTTAATCCCCCTAAGAGAATTTTGGCATTCTTATGCCCATATCACTTTGGATGAGTTTCCTCGATCGGATAATTTAGAAGGAAATTTGCTTGTTGCCTTAAGATGAAGCTTTGACCTTAATTGGTACAGTGGCACAATATCTTGTACATTTTTTGGCAGTTCAAAATCGTACAATTCTCATATAATGGCAGTAGGTCACTTTTTGTGCTGAGTAGTTGAAATGCAAGTTTGGCACACCAAGCCCTCGGAAATTAGTAACATTCACCAAAATGCAACAGATTGTGCAAATATAATGTTTATATAAAACAATGTATCTGAGCTTAAAAGGTCCCCTTTATCGGATGTATATTTGAAAATCCCACTTGACATAATAATAATTATAACAGTATTATAAATAAATCAACTTTTATTTATTCTAAGGAACTCAACAGTTGCTAATATCAAAATTCATAATTTATTTATTATTGCCAGATAACTTGGATGGTTGCCCTTAGTACTAGATATGGCTTCCTGGTACTCAAATTAAAGCTCTCTTTCTGCTCTACATCATGGTGCCTATTTTTTTGTTCTTGAATAATTACTAAAGAAGTTATCAAATACCGCAGATTCTGTAATGAGATATTTTTGGTCAAAATCAGTTAAACTTTGGGGCATGCGTGCCACCCCTAGACATGGTCCGATTGTTCTGAAACTTCACAAGACATGTTTTTTTAGCAAAAGGAACATAATTGGAGAAGGAGAGGGGAATCAAACAATTTTTTAATTTTTGGGGGGCAACTGATGCACCCTAATTTATATCTATCTATATCTATCTATATCTTTCTATGTCTATCTATGTCTATCTATATCTATCTATATATCTATATCTATCTATCTATCTGTCTAGCTGTCAATCTATCTGTCAATCTATCTGTCAATCTATCTGTCAATCTATCTGTCAATCTATCTGTCAATCTATCTGTCAATCTATCTGTCAATCTATCTGTCAATCTGTCAAAGTGTTTATAAAACTGTCTAAAATATATAAGTTATAAGAAAGCACCCAAAGACATGGCGTCATTGTGCTACTAAGCCGGTAATGTATGCATTATGCATTATGGAAATGTAGAATTGTACCTTATGTACACAATAAGACCCTAAATAAAGGCATGTACATTCAATTCACTATAAATGCGATCTGAACTTGTCAGATGTGGTCCAAATCAGTCACTGTCCAACTCAGTGTGTAGGAAGCCAACCAATCAGATCATTCATGACATGCTTAAGTGAGTATGATTGACTGGTAAGTGTAATAGTCCAATGCTATTGATTGGGGAACAATAGACATACAAACTGAAATAGTTAATTATGAACAACAAAATGATTAACAGCTATCAGTTTTGCAAAACCTCCCCTGTTCAGCCTGAAACTCCTTTCATTTTTTGGTGGTAAATTGTTGAAAATCGGCCGATTTTGACACTTTATTAAAGTGCAGGAAAGTTCTAAAAATCGCACACAATACATTTTGAATCATTTCTTATCCACCCATATCTTTAATTTTGATCAGTATAGGCCCAAAACAGCCGCGACACGATCCTGTGTCGCAAGTGTATAGTACTCAACCCATGTTTTGTCTCCCATCCTTCTCAGATACACTGAGAAGGTGGGTCTTCCTATCTATGTAAAAAGGAAGAGAAACATCACACAAAAAGAAGATAAATGAGTAATAAACTGCCACTGTATAAATTTAAAATTATTTAGTAATGACTAATAATCTCTTCTTTCTATTACCTGACCTTGATGTGATACGTAAAAATTTTTCAAAAAACCTCAAATATGGACAAATAAATTACCTGTCCGAACTGGTAACAAGAGGGCAGTAGTCTATATGTGAGGCCATTCACACACAAAGATGATCGAATAGGTCAGTCCACTTACACATATCTGTCCAGTTGAGCACCACATATCTTGTGTATGAATGAAAAAATTATATGGTTATGATTCACAATCACTTGTTTTTATGACCTGACCTTGACATGATGTGTAAACAATTTTCATAAAATGTTTGGACCTCAAATGTGGGCAAATACGTGTCCTCACTGGTAACAGGAGGGCTAGAGTCTGTGTGTGAGTCCATTCATACAGAAAGATGGTCGTATAGGTCAGTCCACTTATGTCTGTCCAGTTGAGCCCCACATATCTTCTATATCAAAGATGGCAGAGGTAAGATGACATCTCTGATTCCTTTCATGTGATGTTGCATAAAATGAGGTGATGCAATCATGCCACAAATGACAGGTCTCCTACCTCGGGAGTTGGCTTGTAGATAGGTCAGTCCTCATGACTCCTGTGGACTTCTATCGGTCTATATATGAATGATGGCAGGGTAAGGTGCAATCTCTGATTCCTTTCAAGTGATTAACTGAATCACCGGGAGGCAAAGTGAACCAACCCTGAAATTCAAAATTTCGGGAAATGGCAAAAACAGTTTTGACCATATTGTAATGGTCATGGTTTTGGAGCTATTTCAGTTACATGTTTTACAATGATAACGACCTGATTGGGGCTTTTGAAATTAACTAATTTTAAAAATATATTAATGATCTAAATTATTTCCACATGGGAAATGGCGATTTTAATGAAAACATCAATCGCAAGGCAAAGTGAACCAACCAATATTTTGATGGAAACTGCTGATGTTTTTGGGTCAAAATGACCAAATGAATTGATAAAGCACTTATTTCAAGATCTTTGAAGACCATCACAACTTCAGGGTGGCAAATTAATTTATAAGCCTCACTCTGGAGAGTGTATTCTTCAGAGAAAGTTCAAAATATGGATTGGTTCACTTTGCCGCAAAGTGATGGTTGCTCGGGTTGGTTCACTTTGCCATAATACTGAATCCTCTAGCAAATGAATGGCAATGCAGGTCAGCCAGATGGATGAAAATGTCCTAATAAGGGTTCTTAAGATCTTTGGTTGAAAATTAATTATTCAGCCTCATTCTGAGGAGCGGAATTGCTGCTCTAGTGATCAAAACTTGGGTTGGTTCACTTTGCCTTGAAATGTATGGGTTGGTTCACTTTGCCTTGAGATGTTTGGGTTGGTTCACTTTGCCTTGCGACTAAACTGAGTTTTGGCCACATTGGGTTGGTTCACCCCCTATAAAAATAGCCTTCCTATTGGAAACTAAGGTTGGTCACCTAACCATCAGATATAGGACAAAATTCTATGCCCAAAACCATTGAAACATGGAAATGCCAAAATTCAGGGTTGGTTCACTTTGCCTCCCGAGGATCCAGTATATAAACAAGAGAAGCAGACTTCTGATGTGTTTCCAACATCAATTTGTGTCATCTTGAAAGTCTTGAGGTCTTTCTTAAAGATATCTCACACCAGGGGTGTTGCTAAAATGGAAGAATATAGGTGATGTTGCTGTTGTTAGAGGGTAATAATGAGTCTCTATGAATTTGCATGAGATCTCGTCGAATATCAGCTTATTCATTGTATGTCTTTTGTTTTCATCTACTTACATAAAATGGACTTTCTCAACCAATAGCCATAACTCAATTAAGCATATATCACTTGTTTGGGATAAAAAAATATCGTACAACAGGAAGAAAATTATTACATTGTTATCTTTTAGAATATCTGGACAGGCACAAAAAATCAAAGAAAACCCTTGGTCTAGATAATCAGGATAGCAATAGGCCAAAACATTGATGCACATTATCACTCAGCATGACTTTACAGCCTGACACTGAATTGAGGAGGCAGATGACAACAGGAAATAACACAAATCAAAATGCTCTATGAGCTGCGATTGCGCCAAAAAGCAGGAAGAGCAACAATAAGATGTGTAATGCTCTCATACCAGGTATCATGACAACCGGGTGATATGCCCTCAAAACAAATGGACGGCAGCCACATTTCTGAAAAAAAAAATAAAACAACTAATCGACTAAAATGTACAATGCATCTCTATTTCTCTCAGCTACCAAGAATACATTTTCAATGCATTAACTTGGTGACAATAACCAGTACACTGTGGAGCGCCATGGATTTAGCTCAATTGAGAGACCGCATCCTCATTGTGAAATCTAGTAGACTCAGAGACAGCAATTGTGGCAAGAAAATGGCTGCTCTGAAAGCATTAATGACTGCCAAGGGTGTGCCTGGCCCTCCCTGACTCTTAAGGGTCATTAATTAGCCCCGGGTTAGGAAGAGCAAAGTAGGTCAAGCAGGGGTGATTTGTCACACAAGACAAAAGGGGTACTATCATCAGTGTCAATGACATCCTTATATCACTAATGCCATCATTCCAGCCCTGTATTACCCGCATACATACATTAGGCAATGCCCTCAGGCTTATCTCAGAGTCATTGTGGAGGAGATATGGACCACAGGACTATAAAAATTGCTACTAAATTTGAATTTGTTTAACATCTTGTAGTGGGGATAACAGAAAGAAAATAGATAAAGCACATGAAAAAAAAAAACAACAACAACAAAGTTTAACCAATTATCAAATTATAAAGCACATAGGTCTATGCTCTATATGTCTCTTACATCTGAAGAATGTATAAAATAACTGAAACGAAATGGCAAACATTGCAGTTTTCTACTCCAACCATACGTTTTTTGAAACAAGTATAACAATATGCTAAACCAGTAATATTGCTTATATTAAGCCTTATGTTACCACTATAATTTGCTTCTTTTATGTCTGAATAACACTATGGAAGAAATTTGGTTGCCATTTCATTTTCGTTCTTGAACAACCTGGACATTCTTCTGATATTGTAACAGTTGCTGTCAAGGTTCTGCTTTATAGAATATGAAGAATGTATAAAATGAAGACATCATGTAAAAGTTGATTGCAACCACACTCATAGAAATACAAATTGAGAATTCACCATCATTTTTGGTGGCCTAAAGGGTAATATTTTAATCAATAATATCATGTTTTCATCTAAGCAGCAATTAAAATGCAAAGCCATGGATTTGAATTTTAATAAATGAAATAAATTTCGTATTTTTGAAATAAATCAAAGGCCTTGATTAAATGTGTTTCAAACTCTTTAATTAATACACTGCTATTTATTTAAGTGCTACTCTATTAAAGGAAGTTTCATCCAGGTTTTTGTTATAAGGCTTCTAAGAAAATACGTCAAGGATTTTGTTTTTTTACGGGTTGGAGGGGGGATCGCTGTATTGTTTAATATGAAAAATGCTATTTTCAGCCTAAAATCTGCTTAGGGTGCCACAATAAAGTAGAGAAATAGCACTATACTGTGCTGGAGGCCTTTTTTTACATTTTAATTTTAATCCCTGTTCCATGGGTTTTCGTTGAAACTGAGCCATTTTTGACTTCTTTAATAGGCAATAAAAAAGTACACAGACCGAAATTTCAAAAAGGCAAGAATGCATTGTGCATCACTTAGGGCATTTCTGTTCTGTCCAAAACAATCTCAAAAGTGCATTAACAAACCTGAGTCAAGTGAGCATTGAAAAACCAAAGGAAGGGGCAAGAACATTTTTGCACCCAAGAAAGCACAGATTCAAGAACCAATGCAGTCAAATCAGTGTATCATGACATACAGCAATTGAAGAGTCCAGTAGGCAAATAATGGTTCAGCTAAATATTCCTATCTTCTACATTGGCTTCAGAGTGAACCCTCATGTCAATCAGCATGCTGAGATCCTAGTATATTATTTAATTTCACCACTTAATCCATATTTAGGCTATTTTATTCCTCAGCCTTGCCAGTGGAATAACCATCAGGGAAACTGTTAGGGATAAATTGCGTGCTTACAGACCAGCCTAATGTCCTGAGTTATATTGAAGGAATGAAACCTTTTACCAACCACTAAGCATCCCATAAAACATAAAAACAATCTACATTTACCCGAAGAAATTATTGTTTCTTTTTCTTGGACTGCCATTGACTAAACTTACATATGCAAAACCTCAGAAATGAGTGTTCAGTGCTCAATACTAGATTGTCAAATCCAAAGAATTGAAAATTTGAAATAAGAAGTTTGATGCCGTATAAGAAACAATCTACATGACAAAATTTGTGCATTAAGAAGAAAGACCTGTACGGTATACTTTAAGAGCCTCAGACAGATTGTCTTGTTCACCATGAGCAGTTTTGCATTACATCAAAGGCCTGGCGTGGCACATTGGGATATCAGATGGGACACATCGGGACATATATTATAAAATCGTTTTTTAAAACACTCCATGTGCAATAGACATTACATATAAGTAGTGCGTAAGACAATATACAGTGCATTAACACCTTGTAGTGCCAATAGTTAATAACTCTATACAGTTTTAAACATTTAACATAAACTGTCCTAGGTGCGGACATCTATGTAAGTAACACACAGTGCTTTGTGACAATTTTTTTCACAGAGCATGATAATCCACTATACCTCTATTCATTGTGGCCTGAACACCTGTTGTGTGCTGTCCCTGGTCATTCAGTTGCTTGGACACTTAAATTCTGCCATATCAAAATGCGTCCAAATGTGCCCCGAATTCACTGTCCCAATGAGCCCCGATATGAATTTTACACCAAAATGCTAATTTCTTAGGCACCAGTGAGTGTGTTTATCACGATAGCAATTCATAACTGTTCGTTACGATATACAAAATTCATACAAGCACTGAGAAAGCCTCATTGTTCATGGTTTGTCCACAGAATGGTTTGAATTGAACCCATCCATGTTTACTTTAGTAGTAGGAAAACAAACTTTTCCTCACCATACTTCTGAATGTGGCTGTAATTTGTCAATAAACCATGGAAACATCATGATGTGGAATTAAAAGATATGATGGCACTACCATATCATATTCCTTTCCAGTATCAAAGAAAACCCGACCGCCCCACAGTGCCCCACGTCCCAATGTGACCCAGTTGTTGGTTGTGGCTGTGGCCGGGAAGGGTGGCCACTTGTGTAGGAAGGGGTTACCCTCCTGTAAGGTGTGAGCAGCAACACCTCCAGCCAGACTCCGCTAAGTGTTTCGCTGTTAAAGTGATGCCCAAATCTGCACAGTCTGCCCATAGTGCCATCATTAACTGAGTTAAGTTGGGACTGGGACCTCCTAAATTGTTTATATAGGCGCATGCAGAAATATTGTCCGTTAAAACCTGCACAGTCTTGTTCTTCAGATTTTCCTGGAGTGACAGAACCCCCAAATGTATTGCTAACAGTTCCCGTTCGTTGGAGGAGCAATGGCTTAAACGTGCATTCCATAGTCCTGAAGCTACCTGGCCATCAGCGAAGGCACCCCATCCAAACGAACTAGCATCAGTTGTCAGCTGGGTATCCACTGTGTGCAATTTTACTGGAGCACCATTCCAGTTGTTTAGTGCATTCAGCCACCAATGTAAATCGGACAATGTATTGTGATCAATTACCACCAGGGAGTTCCAGGAATTTCTTGTCTTTATAGTCCGATACACATTTCTTAACAATAACTTGCCAGGTAATATCGCCTTCGTCATAGAAACACACTGTCCTGCTACCTGAGCTAGTTTCCGTACTTTCACTACGTCTTGTTTTGTTATAGATTCCAAATGTCTCAAAAGTTTTCTGATACGATCCTTTTTCACAAGAAGTTGCGGTACTCCTGTACCAACTGAATCCAAAGTGTAGCCAAGGAAATCAGCTTTCGTATTAAAGTCTAAGTTTGATTTCTCAAAGTTTACCTGCAGACCAAGGTCTTGAAATGTCTGTAATATTAAGTCTTTGTGATCAGTGCAAAGTTTTTCATGACACATCAAAATACAATCATCAACATATAATACAATTCTTAAGCCACATTCTCTCAAATAGCGTACCACTGGTCGCATAAATTTGTGAAAGTAAAATGGGCTTGACTTCAGACCAAAGGGTAACACACACCACACATAATAATACCCTCGATGATAAAAACCAAGGTATTTTTGAAAATGTTCATTAATATGACAGTGATGAAAACCAGATTTTAAATCTATAGTCAACATATAGCCTCCATGTTCAATCAATTGGGTAGCAACAACAATTCCTTCATTCGAAAATTTATGCACTGAAATGTATTCATTGACCTCGCGCAAGTCAATAATCAGACGTAATTTGTTGCCTTTTTTGGGAACAGTTTTAATTGGAGAAACACACAATGGCACTTCATTTGGCATGCATCTGCGAATGGCGCCGCACTGTAGTAGGTCTTTAATTTCTCCATCAATAAAACTGATCTCCCTTTTTGTAAACTTTGGATTTTTTAAGTTTATGCGAGGTGGGGTATTTGCAAAATTCAGTCGGATCCCATCTTCAATCCAGGACAAGACAAATCCTGGGCAGTCAATAAGCTTCCACTTATCAATAGCACTTTTAACATTGCGGAACATCACCAACTTCTAAATGCACCAGCTGTACTTTTACTTTAGTAATCATCGGGAATGTTTAATTTTCATCTTGTCGATCGTTAGATGATCCCGGACGTTGCGCTGGAATGTGTCGAGATGTAAACCTGTGGAATATATCCTGTCCAAAACGACCACGGCTGTTGGGGAATCGACCGCGACCACGTCCGCGTGTCCTAGGTGCATCTTGGTTGTAACGACTGTGAGCCGTTTGTAGTTCTATTGCTGATTTCAATCTTTCTATTCTTGCATTCGTGAAGACTGAAGAGTTGCTTTGCAAATCACGGAACACACCAGCAGTGTCCGATCCGTAACGACTTTCGGCCAGCACATTGGCATATTCGTCTTGTAAATATAGCATTTGTGCATGAGCACACACAAAAAGTTCAGTAAGGTCCTGTTCTGTCACTCTGCCTGCTTCAAGTCTTGAGAGTAATTTTAATGTGGTTTCAACATAACGTCCACACTTCTTAACACAATTGGCCTGACTACGCAAGGCACTTTTGACTGTTCCTTTTTCATTCAACTTCAAATCGGGAAGAAGTTTGATTCGGCTTACTGAGTCTGCAATAACCTGGTATTCTGGTTGAATATCTGGCAGTCCAGGACTGAAGTAAGGGGCCCCCTGATGCTGGGCACTGTCTGAGCGACTGCTCACTGTATTTTGAGTCACAACACTGTCAACAGGGTCAAAACGAGGCTGCTGTGCTTCTGATGACGTCACAGGAATGTTTGTTGTTGTTGTCTGCTGGTTCCCAGTCTGCTCAGTCAAATTGTTTGCAGGCACTTGTTCACGTTTTCCAAGTAAATCCAGCAGTTTGTTTGTGTTCTCCAGCAAGCTAGCATTCGTTTGTTCCACTTTTGAAAGTCTTTCTGTGACATTTGCCTCCAAAGAAGCCAATTTTTTTTTTTTTTCACTCATGGATGCAAGTTGTGTGGACTGACACACAAGGAACACTGAAGAGGTCGCCACCAGTCAATGGCAAGACTGGTGGCGCCCCTAACGTTTTTGTTATTTTTAGTGATTCTGAATGTGGCTGTAATTTGTCTATAAACCATGGAAACATCAGGATGTGGAATTAAAAGATATGATGGCACTACCATATCATATTCCTTTCCAGTATCAAAGAAAACCCCACAGCCCCACAGTGCCCCACGTCCCAATGTGACCCAGTTGTTGGTTGTGGCTGTGGCCGGGGAGGGTGGCCACTTGTGTAGGCAGGGGTTACCCTCCTGTAAGGTGTGAGCAGCAACACCTCCAGCCAGACTCCACAAGAAGGCACGTACAGCACAGGAGCTCCAAACAATAATGAATGACGACAGGCCCTGATTCCTGAGGCACCGAAGATTGAATGCCGAGCTGTTAACAATAAATTGTACATAATATACATTGTAAAGTGCCATAGAGCACAGAGTATCTGTGATTATGGCGCTATATAAATGCTGTATAATAATAGTTCCCCCTACTGATAATAAGGCTCTAAAAGATACACAATGCTTTTGACCGTTGAATAATTATTCTGGTCAGGTTCAGTAGCTTTTAATTGCAGAAGTATACGCAATGTGACTGCGTCATCATCACACATGTTTCATGCTTATAATAGTTTGCTGTTTGGTTTTGTCATATCACTTACAGAAATGCAATTAGCCCTAAGTGTTTTTCAACAGACTAGAGTAGTTTTGGTTTTATGCTTTCGGGTATTGTTTTTTTTAGGTATTCATTATTCACCAATCTACATTGTAAATGTTCTAACTGGAAAGAAGGTGTTTTTGGTGCTTAAAATAGGGAGTTGATTCCCTGAATGGTGTTCCTGTATGCTTGACATGAATGTCCTACAAGTGATGAAAAAAGGGGCTTACATAAAAGGATTTGAATGTTTCTTGTGAGGTCATATCCCTACCCCTGCCATTTATTATTCTATATGAGTAATAGGCAGTTTATGAGGTCATAGCCTGTACTTGCAATGCTAGCAGGGAAAGCCTTTTGACTTGTGATACCAGTCATAAATGAGGTCAAAAGTACTTAATGACATTTGACCCTTCATTTCAGGGTGAGTTGTGCAGCAATACAGCGTATAAGGCAGTGTTGAGGCAGTTACAACTAGCCATTTGAAGGATGATATAAGGAAAGGGGGCAATCCTTCTGCCAACCCCCTTAGATCCACCCGTGGCAAGCCCATGCATGTTGGCCATGACATGCTAAATATCTTCCCTAGTTAATGAAGAAAACCAATGAACTCCATCATTACACCCACATCTTTCCTATCGGTATTCTGCTCATGTTTAACAGATAATCATTTTAGCAAAATCTCATATGTTCTCATGGCCCTTATTACCATACACATATTTCCATGACAAACTGAAGGCCCTGGAGTAGATCATATGTTATAAGAGGCTTGAGACTAACTGAAGAGTGTTTGAGTGGATAATGTTAGGAGGACCATGTGTTTGATTCCCACAGTAGCATTGCAGATTTTGCTGTCAGGATGTAACTAAGTCCTAACACCTTACTAAGTTGTAATTTAACTGCATGCCATTGTATTGTGTTATGCTCATATGACTTGAAAATCTGCTGTGCATTCACTGTAAAAAGTTTTGGGGCAAAACAGAAGTTTTGAAATAACAAACTTGTTTTGCAAAACAACAGTAGTTAATAGAATTTGGTATTTTGTACCGCTAGTGGTATCTGAACATTTGGGCTATTGTCACAAACCATGAATCATCGTTGGAATGATATGGAGGATAAGCGCACAAACCATTCAAGTTTTGGTTTGAGCTTGATTCTTTAGTCTTACCAACCATTTTAGGGCTTTGCCAATCTAAGCTTATCAAAAAGAAATTGTGAAATATTGTAGTGATCAGAAATGCTACTTGAACATAGATCTTTACTTTGTTTTCAAGGATTTGATGTTAGCATAGGCACAAAACACTGCTTCAAGGAGGTTATACACGTATGTTGTTTCCGGAGAGGAAATTACTCTGATTGGTAGAGGGATTCGGATTACACAGGGGCATTGTGGTACAGTGGTTGTTAATTACCAACCAACAAAAATGTTGTGTAATGCTGTTGTGATGGCAGAGTTGCTGGGTGCATTATTAGAAATATATCAATAACTTTTACTCTTCTCTTTAGAAAAATAAATGGTCTGAGTCTGAGTCTCAGAATTGATAGCAATTATTTTTGCACTCTATTTACTTGCTTTGATAATATTTAATAGATTATTAAATTATGCAGAGTGTTTAAATAAATTGCAGGTCTACTACATGCATTTAAGAAATGTTTGATGTATTTCATTGTTTAGAAAGTAAAACACTGTACTCAAAACAGAAGCGGAAAAAAAGTAAACGAAAGGTGATGGATTGCCATGAATTACTGCTGAATATAATCGACCAAACTGCTTGCAGAGTATGAATTCTCATCCAATGAGACAAAAAACATTGCAACAGGACGGAAGATACTTTGGGAAGTGGTGTTACTCTTACTATACTTGCAGGTAGACTGTGTAATTTTCACAATGAGATGCTCTGCAACTGACCTGGGAAAGCAAACATTGAACAAAAGAACTCAGAAGTGGTTCTCTCTGAGTCAAGAGAATGCCCTGTCTGCAAAAAAACTAAAAGGAACACAACATTCTGCTGTCGTTTTTTATTTTGTCGGAATCCAGTTGGTTTGAACCATTTCACACAAATGTCACATTTTTTATTTCATTGTCTTATGAAAATCAGGAGACTGTACTCATAACAAATGCATGGTAGCCACATTTCTAAAAGAAATTAATCGATTAAAATGCACCATGCATCACTCTCTATCAGCTAGCTGGAAAGCACCTTCTATGCCTTGACTCAGAGACTATCACCAATACACTGACGAGTGCAATACATTTAGCCCAATTGAGAGACTACATCCTCATTGTGAATTCTAGTAGACTCAGAGACAGCAATTGTGGCAAGAAAATGGTTCCTATGGAAGCATTAATGACCGCCCAGGGTGTGCCTGGCCTTCCCTGAAATTACCCCCGGGTTAAGGAGAGCAAAGTAGGTCAAGCAGGGGTGATTTGTCACACAAGACAGAGGGGGTACTATCACCAGTGTCAATGACATCCTGAGACACAAATGCCATCATCCAGCCTGATATTGCCCGCATATACACGTATACTTCAGACAATGTCCGTAGTAGGCTTATCTCAGATTCTCAGAATGACTATGAGTTGATTAAACACAGATGACAGACAACACATTATGGCCTTGTTCAACATTTTCTGAAATATTTCATTGTGTGGATAACAAACATCATTTGGATCCGTCGGCAATGAGGATTTCATTGATGGAGAAATTAAACGTAGTATGAATACAAACAAAAAGGCCGTTGACAGTTAATCACAAAATAAATGCAAAAGCAAATGAAAATGATATTTTTTTTTTCCAAAACCAAATGATGTTTTCATCAAAGTCATCTGCGACGGATCTACTTTTTTAAGGAGGGAAGTACAGAAAAACTAATGACATCTGAGTTTGGAGGAGTGTGGAGCTACATATTTTTGATAACTAGCAAAATGAAAGATAATCCCAAGAAAAAGGGGGGAGGGGAGAGCCCCTTCGCACATCACCTTGGATCCACCTGTGGCCAGTTTATGCTTGTTGACCATGACCTACTGAATCTCCTCCCAGGTTAATGAAGAACACCAATGAATTCCATCCTAACATCCACATCTTTCCTATTGGTATTGTACTCATGTCTGACAGATAATCATTTTAGCAAATCCCATTTGTTCTCATGGCCCTTATTACCTTACATACATTACCCTGACAACATCGAAGGCCCTGGAGTAGATCATATGTTATAAGAGGCTTGAGACTAACTGAAGAGTGTTTGAGTGGATAATGTTAGGAGGACCATGTGTTTGATTCCCACAGTAGCATTGCAGATTTTGCTGTCAGGATGTAACTAAGTCCTAAAACCTTACTAAGTAATAATTCAACTGCATGCCTTTATATTACACTCAGATGACATCAAAATCTGTTGTGCATTCACTGTAAACATTTTGGGGACAAAACAGAATTTTCAAAGTACTAAACTTATTTTTGAAGAACCACAGTAGTGCATAGAAATTTGATATTTTATTTTGCTTGTGGTTTCCAATTAGGTATTTCCACAAACCATGAATCATCGTTGGAATGATATGGAGGATAAGCGCACAAACCATTCAAGTTTTGGTTTGAGCTTGATTCTTTAGTCTTACCAACCATAGGGCTTTGCCAATATAAGCTAATAAAAAAGAAATCATGAATTCAAATATTGTAGTGATCAGAAATGTTACTTGAACGTAAATCTTAACTTTGTTTTCAATGATTTAATGTTAGTCTAGGCACAACACATTGCTTCAAGGTCATACAGACATACATGTACGTCGCTTCCGGAGAGGAAATTACTTTTAGTGGTAAAGTGAATTGGTGGGAGTGATTACACGAGGGCATTTTGGTATAATGGTCGCTAGCATATTAACTAACGAAAATGTTTTGTATTGCTATTGTGTTTGCATAGTCACTGGGTGCATTATCAGAAATATGCAAATAAGTTTTCATTGTTGCTTTAATCATTAAATGTTTGTGTCAATTTCATGGGCATCAAAGCTATTGGATAGAGCTGAATTATTGGCAAAGTAAAAATGCAGATTATTATTTTGGTTCTACCCATCTGGTATAAGAGAATATGCAATTGCAAAAAACTGAATTGAACAAAACACTTTGTTGTCATTTTCATATAGTCTGAATCCAGTTGGTTTGAACCATTTCAAATCAATGTCATGTTTTGCGTTTTGTATCTTACTGACAACCAGGTGACTGTCATAATAACAAGCCTCACAGCCAAATTTCTAAAAGAAACTAATTGATTAAAATCAACCATGCATCACTATCTATCAGCTACCAAGAAAGAACCTTCTAAGCCTTGAATTAAAGACTATCGCCAGCACATGGAGGAGTGCAATACATTAAGCCAAATTGGCGGACCACATTATGAATTCTAGTAGAAAATGGCTGCTCTGAAAGCATTAATGACTGCCCAGGGTGTGCCTGGCCCTCCCTGACTCTTAAGGGTCATTAATTACCCCCGGGTTAGGGAGAGCAAAGTAGGTCAAGCAGGGGTGATTTGTCAACCAAGACAAAAGGAGTACTATCAGCAGTGCCAATGACATCCTTAGACACTAATGCCGTCATTCCAGCCTAACATTACCCGCATATATACATTAGACAATGACCTCAGGCTTATCTCAGATTCTCAGAATGACTATGAGGCGATTAAACACACACAACAGACAACACATTATGGCCTTATTCAGCCTTTTCTGAAGTATTTCAGCATGGATAAAAAACGTCATATGGACCTCATGGCAGTAATGACTTTATTGATGGAGAATCAAACTTAGTATGAATGATAACAAAGAGGCTGTTGATAGTTGATCACAAAATAAATGCAAAAACAAATGAAAACAATAATAATCTTTTTCTGATACCAAATGATGCTTTCATCAGAGCAGTCATTCAACTGCAAAGCCATTGATTCTAGTTTTAATAAATGAAATATAGTTCCTATTGTTGAAATAAATCAACAATAAATCAAAAGTCCTGTTGGATGTGTTACAAACTCTTTTTAATTAAGCAGTGTTATATTAACTTTTCAAAGCTGACGTGGGCTACCCAATATAAATATGCGCCTGTATTAGAATATTCCCTAAATGCAAATTCCAACCACAAATTGGGCATTTGAGCACAAAATTATTAATAGGAAATGATAATCCAAAGAAGAAACTAAATGGAGGGACAAGGAAATTATTGTACCCAGGAAAGCATCAACAAAAGCAATTGGATATTTTTTTAAAGAATTCAGGAGGCAAAAGACGGTTCCTCCTACATGCCACTCTACTGAATTGGCTTTGGAGCGAACCCTTTTGACTTTGTTTCAATGAGCATACCGGTGTCCTATATTATAAAAAAATTAATCCATTTTTAGGAAACTTCAGTCCGAGCCTTACCAGTGGAATAACCATCAGGGAAACAGTTAGCGATAGAATAGCGTGTCTAGAGACCAGCCAATGCTCTGAGTGATATTTAAAGGAATAAAATTGCTAACCTACTGCTAAGCAACCCCATTAACTATCTCATGACCAATTCGTATTTATTCAGACCAAATTGTATTTGGTTTTTTAATCTCCTTTAAACTCCAGTCATCTGGGATGGGTCTACTTTTATAAGGGTGGAGGTACAGCAAAACTTATGACATCTGAGTTGGGAGAAATGTGGAGCTACATTTTTTGACAACTGGCAATATGAAGGACAATCTGAAGAAAGAGGGGGGTGGAAGAGCACCCCCTGTGCACAACATACTTTGAATCCATCTATGTTCAAACAATGCCTGTTGGCCACGACATACTAAATATCTTCCCTGGTTGATGAAGATCACCAATGAATTCGTTCCATACTCCCACATCTTTCCTATTGGTATTCTACTCACGTCTAACAGATAATCATTTTAGCAAAATCTCATATGTTCTCATGGCCCTTATTACCTTACATATATTACCCTGACAACACTGAAGGCCCTGGAGTAGAACATGTGTTTATGAGGGGCCGGAGAGTATTAGAGTTGATGGTGTTAGGAGGACCATATGTTTGAGTCCCACAGTGAGATTGCCAGGTTTTGCGATCATGATAAAACCTAATTACAGCTTACCAAGTTATTTTTAACTACATGCCTTTGTTTCTATAATTATTTGTACTTTTATTTGTATTTGCATTTGGTTAAATTCTTGACTTTGAAATTTTCATATTGGTAAAGGCACATATGATTTTGTAATGATCTGCCTACCATTTTTTACAACTCATGCAAAAAAAAAATAGATGATCAGCTAATGAACGGATTGCCTTCACTAGAATAAGGTTGAGTTCTCACCACTTGGTATATGAGACAGGTCGTTGGTGTCGGGTAGCTGCTGAGGACAGATTGTGCCCATGTGGTGCCATACAGACAGACTCTCATGTGCTACTTCAATGTCCACTCACTCAATGGTCATGAAGACTTCATGATATATCAGACTGCCAAAACTTAGCATATCTATTTGACTCTGTCTCATTGATTAGTATTTGTGCTTTATGTCATGATGTCCTTAACTGTGCACAATACAAATGACTCTTGATATTTTTCCATTTCACACATTTCACCTGATTTTTTCCTGTATGATCAAATATTCAGCCAAATAAACTAACTAACTAACTACTTTATACAAATGGTCAATAAACTTGAACTTGAACTTGAATGCTCAGTTGACTTCAAAATGAGAAGGTTTTACGAATACAAAACTGGTTTTTCAACAACCACAGATGTTCATAGAAATACTACCTACTATACTGCATTTTTGGTTGCCAAATATTTGGGTATTTTCTCAAAGCCTTACTTAATGTTATGATAGATGAGCCCAAAACCCCATTCAAGTATTTTTATAGATTTATTTTTTAATGTTGGACACCATTTTTGGGCTTTGCCAATCTTAGCTTATAAAATGAAATCATGAAATATGGTTGTTATCAGAAATGCTAGTTACCTATAAATCTTCTTTTTATTTACATGTACATGTAGATTTGTTGATTGTTTAGCAACAAAACAACTGCTCTAAGCGATAATAAGCAAAGGCAGTGATCGCTTCAGGCACTGCTTCAAGGAGGTCACATGTCACTTCCGGAGAGGAAATTACCCTGATTGGTAGAGGGATTCAGACGTAGTGATTACATGAGGACATTGTGGTACAGTGGTTGCTAGCACACTAACTACCAGAAATGTAGCGTAATGCTATTTTGATGGTGTAGTTATTGGATTCATTATCGGAA
Source organism: Platynereis dumerilii (assembly GCA_026936325.1). Classification (NCBI taxonomy): domain Eukaryota; kingdom Metazoa; phylum Annelida; class Polychaeta; order Phyllodocida; family Nereididae; genus Platynereis; species Platynereis dumerilii. The sequence goes on from JAPTHN010000004.1 coordinate 16,500,561, forward strand.
TGAATAGCAATAAACTTTGTACTTTATATACTTTGATAATAACATCATTGCATTTTTATATTTCTAATGAATTTGGGAAGAGTTATTTTGGTCCATTACATGCATTGTAATTGTGCCCATTGTATGATGTATTTCATTTTTTTTGCATGTATTATTACATTGTTCTGCTATTGTAGACTTGTCGACTTGTAAAGTGCTAGGTCATAAACTGCGTAAGGTTGTGACCTCTCTCGATATAGTTGAAACCAACACTGCTTGCGCCGTATAGGAAGAGTGATCGGAAAATGTCAGAGCGACGATCCTCTATTTAGTAGTAATTAATTAGTAGGAAGTCTGTGTGCTATTCCATATACTGTCAATACAACTAGCAACATAAACTTGAAAACACCCAGTGTGCAACAAAAAGATAGAAAAAGAAGTAAAGGGAAGCACTTTTTTCACTTTTTTTCTTTTTGTCGTTGTTAGCACCTGTGCACTAGAATCTGGAGACAATTTGGTTTTAAAATTTTTTTTTTCTATTGAGTTAATGGTTAACGCTGAATCTCTTTGACCAAACTTCTCATTTGATGTGATTAAAAAAAACACATCATATGCGGGACTTCTCGGCCATTTGGCCCTGTAATAAAGGCACAATTTCACAAGCAGATGCACCAGGACTCAGATTTCAAACCTTACAATGTATGGGGAAAACCATTACCATTGAACCATGCTTTTGACATGGCCCACATATTGTAACAGCAGACCCCTGAAGTGCTCAAGGCAAATCCAGGTCTCTCTGGGTCAAGAGAATGCCCTGTCATGTGATCTCATGGTATGTCATGTGACCTGCGGACCTCATGGTTCACATAACTAAACCTGTGATGTCAGAGGACAGAGCAATGTCAGGAAATGATTTCATACTTCTCTTGTTTTGACATTGTAACATAAATCATTCAATGTTTGTGTCAATTTCATGGGCATCAACTTACATGGAAACCTTTTTCACATAACTGACAATCTTAATAATGTAATTCTCGAACAAGGTGGGGAAAATCAGTGACATGAGCTCACAATTACAAAAAAGAATTAGTAATTTTAAGGGAAATACTGCCTGACAAATGCAATTGGAAAGAGCTGAATTATTAGCAAAGTAAAGATGCAGATTATGACTTTGGTTCTATTCATTTGGCATAAGAGAATATTTGCAAAAAACTTAAAGGAACAAACAATTTGTTGTCCCTTTCAAATACAGTGTGAATCCAGTTGGTTTGAATGGTTTCAAATAAATGTCATGTTCTTCATTTTATATCCTATTGACAACCAGACAACGGAACTCATAACAAATACATGGTAGCCACATTTCCAAAAGAAACTAATTAATTAAAATGCACCATGTATCACTCTCTATCAGCTACCTATAAGCACGTTCTATGCCTTGACTCAGAGGCTATCAACTTTTTCATATAACTGACAATCTTAATAATGCAATTCTCGAACAAGGTGGGGAAAATAAGTGACATGAGCTCAAAATTACAAAAAAGAATTAGTAATTTTAAGGTGGCTCGCTACCCACGAAATTACGTCACATGCACATATTTCCGTGTAGCCAGGCAGGCCCTATCTATCGTAGCGTCACCACAGCAGCTGAGCTCTGCAGACACTTTTTCAGGATCTTTTTTACTTTTGAGAATATCATGTGTCGGCCGCTTCGTTTGCAATTTGTGCCACTTCTATTGGGGTTAGAGACTTCTCGTTTTGAGCATAAGATGCGCTATGAAGATGACTATAAACTGCCAGACTTTCAGCTCTCTACTCTTAGTAGAACATTTTTGTAGGCGATTTTCGGCAAGCATGTCTAGTTTCTCAAAAATGACTCTGTAACACAAATAAATGTTTATATCAATTTCCAGGCCCATAGGGCAGTATGTCTGTGTCATTATATTGTTCCTGACTTCAATTGGAAGCAAATGACAAAGAAACAAAACATTCCTATCTCGTCCTTTTTTTTAGCGCCATTGTTCATAAAAAAATTTTTTTTTTCAAAATCATAACTTTTGATCCGAACCCCCAGAAAAATTCTTTAAACTAAATATATCTTTCTGGAATTTTAATCAGCTTTTCCATAAAACTGTCCTCTTTAATTCCATGCTTCATTTAAAAACATAGGATGAATGGCCACTGAATGGCAGGGAAAACTTCACAGTAAAAAAATTAAGAAAAAAACTGAGTTTTTCAGGTTTGCGTGGACTGACTTTCTTTTACATAACCTCAAATATTTTGAAAGAAAGGCTGGTAGCGACCACTTTTGTTTATATATCCTTGCTATAAACTATATTTTGGATCATTTTAAACTATTTTTAAGAAATCCTATCTTGGAAAGTTCACGAGTATCGAGCCACCTTAAGGGAAATACTGCCTGACAAATGCAATTGGAAATAGCTGAATTATTAGCAAGGTAAAGATGCAGAATATGACTTTGGTTCTATTCATTTGGCATAAGAGAATATTTGCAAAAAACTTAAAGGAACAAACAATTTGTTGTCCCTTTCAAATACAGTGTGAATCCAGTTGGTTTGAATGGTTTCAAATAAATGTCATGTTCTTCATTTTATATCCTATTGACAACCAGACAACGGAACTCATAACAAATACATGGTAGCCACATTTCCAAAAGAAACTAATTAATTAAAATGCACCATGTATCACTCTCTATCAGCTACCTATAAGCACGTTCTATGCCTTGACTCAGAGGCTATCAACAGTTCACTGAGGAGTGCAATACATTTAGCCCAATTGCGAGATCACATCCTCATTGTGAATTCTAGTAGACTCAGAGACAGCAATTGTGGCAAGAAAATGGTTGCTCTGAAAGCATTAATGACCGCCAAGGGTGTGCCTGGCCCTATCTGACTCTTAAGGGTCATTAATTAACCCCGAGTTAGGGAGAGCAAAGTAGGTCAAGCAGGGGTGATTTGTCACACAAGACAAAAGGGGTACTATCACCAGTGTCAAGGACATCCAGAGACACTAATGCCATCATTCCAGCCTTATATTGCCCGCATATATATATACATTAGACAATATCCGTAGGCTTATCTCAGATGCTCAGAATGACTATAGGGTGATTGAACACAGACGACAGACAACACATTATGGCCTTATTCAACCTCTTCTGAAATATTTCATTATGTGGATAACAAACATCATTTCGACCTCTCGGCAATGAGGACTTCAAAACCAAATGACAATAATAATACTTTATTTCCGATACCAAATGATGTTTTCATCAATGCAGACATCAAACTGCAAAGCCATGGATTCAAGTTGTCTGTAGTGATCTCAGACGGATCTAAAGAAAAGGGGGGGTGAGTACCCCCTGTGCACATCACCTTGGATCCACCCATGACCAGTCAATGTCTGTTGGCCGTGACATACACTGAATCTCCTCCCTGGTTGATGAACAACACAAATGAATTCCCTTCTCGCTCCCACATCTTTCCTATTTGTATCCTACTCATTTCTAACAGATAATCATTTCAGCAAAATCCCATATGTTCTCATGACCCTTATTACCACACATATATTACCCTGACAACACTGAAGGCCCTGGAGTAGATCATGTGTTTATGAGAGGCCGGGGAGTATTAGAGTTGATGGTGCAAGGAGGACCATATGTTTGAGTCCCACGGTAAGATTGCCAGGTTTAGTGGTCATGATATAACTTAACAGCTTACCAAGTCATTATTTAACTACATGCCGTCATATAATGCTCAGTTGACTTCCAACTGAGCAGGTTTTGCAAGTACTAAACTCGTATTTCAACAACCATAGAAGTTCATAGAAATATTTTTTATTGCATTTTTGGTTGCCAAATATTTGGTGTAATTTTGGATTAATTTTTTAATGCTGGGCACCATTTTAGGGCTTAGCTAATCTGAGCTAATAAAAGGAAATCATAAAATATTGTTGTGATGTGATCTGAAATGCTAGTAACCTATAAATTGTCCCTTTATTTATATGTAGATTTGTTGTTCGTGTAGCAACAAAACAACTGCTCTAAGCGATAATAAGCAAAGGCAGTGATCGCCACAGGCACTTCTTCCAGCAGGTCACATGTCACTTCCGCAGAGGAAATTACTCTGATTGGTAGAGGGATTTGGAGGGAGTGATTACACGTACATGAGGAAATTGTGGTACAGTGGTAACGTTGCTAGCACACCAACTACCAGAAATGTAGGGTAATGCAGTTTTGATGGTGGAGTCATTGGATTCATTATTGGAATGGATATCACTGGACTTTATATACTTTGATAATAATATTATTGCATTTTGATATTATTAATGAACGTGGGAAGAGCTAGTTTGGTCCATTACATGCTATGTAATTGTAGGCACTGTATATGTATGATGTATTCCATTGCATTGCATGACATTGTATTACATAGAGAGATGTTCTGCTATTGAGTGAGTGCTGAAAATCTTCAAACATTTGACTCAATTTTACAATAAGATACTCCAGAACTGAGCTTTCAGACCTTATAATGCATGGGGGAAACTATTGAACCATGCTTTTAACATGGCACACACATTGTAACAGAAGACCCCTGAAGTGCTCAAGGCAAATCTGGGTCTCTCTGGGTCAAGAGAATGCCCTGTCTCATGGCATGTCAAGTGACCTACTGACCTCTTGGGTCACATAAATAAGCCAGCGATGACTGAACAATGTCAGGAAATGATTTCATACTTCCCTTGTTCTGCGATTGTATCTTAAATCATTCAATGTTTGTGTCAATGTCATCGGCATCGAGTTAGATAGGAGACTATTTTTGAATGACTGACATTTTACTTTCCCTTCATAATTATTAGGATTCCCGTTAAGATAATTTTAGCACTATTGTTAGATGCACAGACAACTAAAAAGTCTTTAATCTTCAAGAAACATGTACCCTGACCATATCAGACACAACAGGGCAAGTCAAATTGACAGATTTTGCACTTTACAAGCTCGTGTAGCCCTGTCATTGCACCTCAGCTATTTTATTGTTAAACAGGGATGAGGCCAGGTAATAGGGGTATCAAACAAGCCATCATCCACAGCTATAAGTGCAACTCACACGATGTACATCCGACACAATGAAATTTTGTTGTAGCTGAGTTCCTGCTGCACTTCTAGCTCTGGTTGATGGCTTTTCTGATACCTTATTACCTGGCCTCATCCCTCTTTAACAATGAAATAGCTGAGGTGCTATGGTAAGGCTACACAAGATGCCAAAATGTCAAATCTGTAAATCAGACTTTACGGAATTGCCCAACAGAAGCTCTACCAGGTTTGAAAAAGTTACTGAAACATTGGCTTAATGTCAAGGGAAACACAAAGAAAAAAAAATGAGTGGGCTCCCCATTATAACCATGTAATCTCAAAAGGTTTGCTTTGCAATTTCCTGCATTTATGCTCATTTTCGGACAAGATATATTTCATGTCATTATAGACAGAATTACGTGTCATTATGACAAATTGAGCCGAAATTAATCTGTCAAATTAGCTTGAAATTCCGACATATAGCCTTGATTAATTTCCCTCTTATTTCAAACCACTTAATTTTCTTCTGTCATTAAGGTTGAGAATATTTCATCGGCGCTGCCTCTGCGAAGTTGATTGTGTATTACATGTACCTTTGCACCGTAACTCTCCTAAAACATTGAAAATGAACTTTAGCCGTAAGCAGCAGTTTAATTTTGTTCCTCGACCAAAAAGGTGAGTAGGTCATAACACAGAATGCACACTGTTAATGGCAATCATAGGTTACCATAGGCTACCACAGGCCACTATAGGCAACCATAGGCTATCATAGACAACTACAGTATAGGCACCATAGGCAACCATAGGCAACTATAGGCAATCATAGGCTACCATAAGCAACCATAGGCAACCATAGGCTACCATAGGCTATCATAGACAACCATTGGCTACCATAGCAGGTCATAGGCTACCAGAGGGAATCTAAATGTATAGTAATTGAGGGCTATAAACTTTTTGATCCAATGTCCAAACTAGCGGCTAAATCACCACACTTCTAAATTGGCTACAGACCAACATCCTCCCTCAATAAACATGCCAATGTCCCAATTTTATACTGTTTCAGCACTACATAGTATATCCAATTATCCATTTTTGAATAACTTCAACTTAGACTGGTGCCTGTGGAGTTACTGCTGGTGAAACCAATTCTAATGGAATTGCGTGCTTTCAGCCAGCAATGCTATGAGTGCTATTAAGAGGAGTTAGACCCTTTTTACCAGCCACTAACTACCTTCATTAACACTCACACGAGCAATCCTAATTCACCAATTCCATTTTGCATTTTCCTTTTCTAGAGTTTGTAGACAGATCGCGAACTTGCGAAACCAAAATGCTCAATGCAAGGTCTAAGTTTCAGTTATACATGTAGCTCAGAAAATTTTGAAAATAATGTATTTGTGAAATAATGAATGTCAAACATGAATGGAAAGTCAAAGCACTGCTTTAAACCTTGAATTGCCCATGACAACACTCTGCAGAACTAAAAGATGGTGACAGAAGCTGTCTTGAAAGTGGAAATGTCAAAAAAGCAATGTTGCATAATTTCAGCAGAATCATTACTTACAAATTTCAAATGACTTGTCAGAGCCCTTTATTGCTCAAATTATCACTTATGATAATTCAAACTACGATGAGATGCTGCTTCAAAAACGTATCAATTTTTTGTCTGTACACATCGATTTCTGCAGTTTTTTCTGAAAACAAAACTACCCCCCAAAGCATTGACCATTTTTAGTTAGTTGATTGCTTGCTAAGAATTCTGACGAGGCTCAATGCATGCTAATAATCGTCATTTCAAGCATTTAATGATTGTCCGTTTTGGGTAGCTATATTTGTTTTTCACCACTCAAGTCCCCAGAGTCTTATTCAAACAAAATCACAATTTACATTCACAAATAAATATGTCACCATTACTAGTAGCAATCCACTTATAAAGAATATTTACTCCACTTCAAATGGCACAATGGTTCAAGTCATCCTTGTTTTTTTTTTCAAATATCAACTACAATTTACAAAAGCAACACATTGAGTTTGGTCATCAGCAATTATCTGAGATGCGTTTTTTTTTGTTTGGAATTACCCTTAATCTTTATTTGATGCATGTCACAGTGGGTAATATTCCCGCCAGAAGAATTCTGAGATCAATACTGGCATTGCCCTGAAACAGCCGCTGGTGATAATAAGCCAAGAAGTAGTTCTTGTGAGTGCCACAGGCGGTGCTTTGAGGAGGTCACGCGTCGCTTCCGGAGAGGAAATGACTCTGATTGGTCGAGGGATTCAGAGAGAGTGTGCTCAAGAGAACGGCGTGACAAGTGGTTGCAAGCAGACTTGCAAAGCACAAATGGTATTCTACTGTTGTGGTAAAAGAATCATTGGGTGTGATTTGTGGATTGAATGCAATAGATTAGCTACAGCACAAACAGTGATTTAGGAAAACACTTTTTGTTCAACCCTTTCATTCACTTCCATGCCTTTGCGCCCCCAGCCTTTCGTTTCACTGAATCGTCACTTAAATGTCACTGTAAAAGTAAAAGTTGATCTATTAAATTTAATTAAATCAGAATGTTTAATTCAATGCAGCCTTAATATAAATATAGTAATGACCTTTATGCAATAAAGCAGGGTTTTGGATTAATTTTCCATATTATAGCTCAATTTAAAGTGAATTTCAAAGTGAGCCTGGAAGTGAGAGCATGGGAGGGTGAGGGTAAGAAGTTAAGGGTGGAGAATGGTACTCATTTCATGAAAGGACCAATGAAGTGCTACATGTATGTTGAAGTAAAATTCTCTAGACTGTAATTGACATTTCAATATAAACTAATAGGAGCAAAATCATAGGCGTAGGAGGCAGATTTTGGAAAGTCGATTTTTCATGCAGTTTCAGGCAGAAAATTTCGGGAGTTTTTATTTTTTGGGGCAATTTGGGCAATATCTTGATTATCAATTTTCTGTGTGGTTTATTCAAAGGTTGGCACATATCTGACCTGATTGGCTATTCATTCTTCATGTGTCCAATGTCAAATATATCGATGATATAATATGACGATTATTGTTATTCACTCAGTGTACGAGGGGTTTTCCATAAGTTCTGTCCAACTTGCTGTAACTTTTGCAATATTTAATACAGGAGCATGATATTTGGGTCAAATAATGTTGAAGTAATTTCCAAATGATCCCCAAAATATCAGATCATAGAAATGAAAATAAATGGTTCATTTGTTACCATGGAAACCGAACGTCGTGAAATGCGGCCCAGGGCACTTTTAGATTCACAAGATTCATTATATCATGTCAAAAATTCATTTTTTACCAGGGATACAGGACAAGAAATGTATTAAAAATAATCCCTAACATTTCACAAATTCTTAAAATAATAAACTTGACACATACAGTGCCGCCTGTAAGTATGTGAAACGCATGACATTGCGCCATTGCATCAATGCTTAACATCCTCAGCCTAACTGCTTGTGGAGGCATGAATTTTCATCGGATGAAAGGGAAACAAAGTGGGTCATAAAGGCCGATGTGTGAGGCAAGTGGGATAAAAATAGCAGCCCATTTTCTTCGCTGTAGTCGGAGTTAGGTATGGGTCAAAGTCTTTGATAAGTAAGTGAACCACCCTTCCCTATCTTTTAACATTGGGCCTGCGTTTCACTTACTTATCAAAGACTTTGACCCATACCTAACTCCAACTACAGCAAAGAAAATTGGCTGCTATTTTTGTCCCGCATGCCTCACATATCGGCCTTTATGACCCAAAATGTTTTCCTCTCATGGGATGAGAATTTGTCCTTCCAGAAGCATTTTGATTAAGGATGTTTAACATTGATGCAATGGCACAATATCATGCGTTTCACTTACTTACAGGCGGCACTGTAGTACATTTCCTCTAACTTTATATATCCCTTAAAAAGTCAATGCCTCATTGTCCTCATATTGAGATCACTGTTGGTGTTTCAGAGACTTTTTGTGTCTTACAATGGGTTTTCCATGAGTTCTGTCCAACCTGTCATAACTTTCACTGGATTATCTGCAGAAAAATGATATTAGGGTAAGTTGATTTTGAGGTAATTTGCTAATGATCCCCAAAAAATCTGATCACAAAAGTAAAAATAAATTGTTGATTTGTTGCTATGGAAACCAAAAGTCATGAAATTCGACCGAGATCTTGTTAACAGACACATACTTGATATGTCTTGTCAAATATGTTATTATTACAAGAGATATGGAACAGAATATATTCAAAATATACATAGCCATTTCACAACTTCCTAAACTAATGACTGCAACCCTCTAAATACTTTTTCTCATGTGTTCTAACCATGTCTAAATAAGATACCTCAGTCTTCATGTTAAGGTCTTTTTTGGCATTGTCCAGTCTTCTTTTCTTAGGTCTTCTAACGTGTGTTTTCTTCATTCAGAAAAAGGTTGTTTTTGGTTCTGTCACTCATACTGCCTTCCTTGTATGCATGATAGAATGTTCTTACTTTCTCTGGCAGTTTTTATCCAATTAAATTGAAGAAATATAACGGGTATATATGGTGTCACCCATAACCAAAAAATTGCTAATCTCGCAAAACAAGAGAAACTGCACAGGTGATGGTAAAGTAACTGAGATGTTACGATAATACCAGCTTTCATTGTCATTAATGATTTTACAAATAACTGATTGTATTTCATGAAAGAAATTATGAATATAAAATTTACCTTAATTCAATTAGTCAAAACACAGTTAAGTAAGCAGGTACGGTATTCCATTCTTTTTAAGTGAGCACTACAAAATCTGGGCCGCATTTCATGACTTCTGGTTTCCATAGCAACAGGTTAAGCATTTATTTTTATCTATATGATCTGATATTTTGGTTGTTATTTCAGATTTACTTCAGTATCACCTGAACCAAATATCATGTTTCTACATCAAATCTAGCAAAAGTTATGGCTAGTTGGACAGAACTTATGGAAAACCCCTCGTATATTGCTGTAGCCCAATAGCGATTACCTGCCTATTGTATAATTATACAGCTACCAGTCGTATGCATACAGTTAAAATGCAATTAAGCTCAGGGAAGCATCCAAATATAGCTTCTTCCTCCAATCCCACCACTCATTCAGCCGTGCTCTCAACATGGCCCCACATGGGCACACAAAATGCACAGAAGTGCTCTCAAGTGCTCAGGGCTAATTTGGGTCTCTTTGGGTCAGTGGAATGCCCTGTCAAGTGACCTTGTGGCATGTCATTTGACCTTCTGACCTCTTGGGTCGTACTACTAAGCCTGTGATGTCACCTGATGTCACAATGTCAGGAGGTGATTTCATGCTTGTGCTGCTAGGTCATTGTTCCTTGAGTTCCACAACCATGTTTATGTAGTGTTAAGATGAAACCTTTTTTGTTGATTTGGAAGAGATTTCAGTTTAATTGGAAAATTCTGTAAAGTAGCCTGGATTTGCAGCTTAATAGACTTGATATTTACTTTAAAAGGTTGATCTTGTTCAGCACTTTTGTTTTTTTCTGAATTTGTTTAAAAGACTTTTAAAGGTATTAACTTGACAGAAAATATTGTTTGAATAGTCGATAGTTTGACAGCATAGTTTTTCAAAGCCATTTGATTTGTATGATCAATGGAAGGTAAGACACACAAAATCAACAAAGAAAGTAGGCCCCTATATCTCAGGGCAAAATGGAATTGAAATTTTTCAGAAAAGTGAAAGGCTTCAGGAAAGCAATGAAAGAATATGAAGTAAGTCAAAAAGGCGAACTTCATGTAACTAGACGAAAAAGTTTTCTATTGTGATATTGATGGAATTGATACACAGTCATCTGCAAGAATTATTTAGACTTTTTGCTGGAATACTACTGTTTCCCAACCTTTTGGGGGAGGGACTGAGGCACCATCCCCTCTTTCTCATACTCCCATGGTCTGTCAGCACTGATAATTTTCAGCCCCTTATCACATAAATTGTATAGGTTTTTGCTGCATCCTATATTGATAAATATTGCAATTTCTTCTTCGATATCTATTGCTATAGGTTCTTTTTTGGAATTGTTATTTTCAAAAGGGATCAGGGGGATTCTTGAGATTTATTGAATAGGTGCAGTTTTATTGTATTCCCCATAGGGTGATACCTCATAGAGGAGAACTCGGCTGCTAAAGTCTGATGATAGGCTGAAGGGTCCATTGGACAATGTAATGGATTGGTGATAGAACAATCAATGATTCTATTATCTGTTATCTATAGAAAGCAATACTGACAGAAAGTGTTTCGCAAAGTAGAGGACTTTCCATCTACCCGCGATGAACCAAAATGTGCACCAAAACATTGTTAAAACACGGTCAATTTGTTGGAACCCTTGTATAATTTAGAAAGGGAGAGGAGTAATTATTGTCATGCATACATACAGAGCAGGTAAACTGGTACGATTTGTCCAATATATTGACATGCTTTAGAGATGATCACAGCATTATGTAATGCTTTAAAGGGGAAGATATTAGGGAGAGCATATGTCATTGGAAATGTGATTATAGTTAAGAAATAATTATCACTGCGTTATTTATGTTGATTATGCCTCTTGGTCTATAGGTAGCAAATGCCTTTCAGTGTTCGGAAGATTGACAGATGCAGATGCCTGGAGAGTGACGATGTCAGTGTTAAATGAACCATTCAGTCTTTGGCCTGTATTTTTTACAATTTTTAACCCTGCATTGAGCATTGTGTGTTATTTTTCAGTGTCAGATATGATATAATACAATGATTATTGTTATTCACTCAGTATATATTGCTGCATCCCAATAGCGATCACTTGCCTGTTGTATAATTTTACAGCTACCAGTTGTATGTAGAGTGGTAAAATACCATTTTAAGCATCCAAATAAAGCTTCTTCCTCTAATTCCACAAGTCATTCAGCCGTGCTCTTAACATGGCCCCACATGGGTTGCACAACACACAGAAGTGCTCTCAAGTCCTCAAGGCTAATCCAGGTCTCTTTGGGTCACGAGAATGCCCCGTCATATGACCTTGTGGCATGTCATTTGACTTTCTGACCTCTTGACCTCTCGGGTCGTACTACTAAGCCTTTGATGTCACCTGATGTCACAGTGTCAGGAGTTGATTTCATGCTTGTGCTTTTAGGTCATTGTTTCTTGAGTTTATTAACCATGTTAATGGAGTTTGTAAAGATAAAACAAATGGATATTTTGCGTTGAAATGGAAAGGGTGAGCCAAAAAGGACTAAAACAAAAAAGGACTAGAACAACTCATGCAAAACTTGCATCAAAACTGCCAATTTAGAATGAAAAATAGATACTGAGTGAATTTATTACAAAAAAACAATTTATGTAATACTTAATACATATCATAAACCAAAAGTGAAATATTCAAAGGGAAGCTCTGTCAGCTCTGATAATTTTCAGCCCCTATCACATAAATTTCAATGACATGTGTTTTTGCGGCAGCTTATATTGATATTCCATTTTCTGCTTTGCTATTTATTGCTCTAGGACCGTTTTGGAATTGCTATTTTAAAAGGGATCAGGGGGATTTTTGAGATTTATTGAATAACAGCAGTTTCATTGTATTCCCCAAAGGGTGATACCTCATAGAAGAGAACTCTGCTTCTACACTTTACAAAAAAAAAGGTTTTGTATGGAGCCTTCAAGGGTTATATAAGCTGGTATAGATAAGAAACCCTGAAAGGTTCATTACTCAACTCTAAAAGGTTCCAACAGCAAACAAAAACTCCCACAATGGAACCTCTTTCTCTCAAGTTGGGAGCATAGGGTCCTATCATATGGCCTTCACACCAGGTATTCAACCTTTCAATTTGGTAGAACCCTTAACAAAATTTAGAACCCTTTTTCTGAAGTGGGTGGTTTATACAACCGTTTGCATTAAGAGTGTTGTTTCATTGCATTCCCCACAGGGTGATATCTCATAGAAGAAAACTCTGCTGCTAAAGTCTGATGATAGGCTAAAGGGTTCCTTGGACAATGTTATGGATTGGTGATAGGACAATCAATGATTCTGTTATCTGTAATCTGTAGAGAGCAATACTGACAGAAAGCGTTTCTTGATGTAGAAAAGCATGGTCAACTTGGTATATTTAGAGAGAAACTAAAAAGAAATAACTATTGTCATGTGCCGAAATACTGAGAAGATGAACTGGTAGGTCTTGTGCAATACATTTACATTCTTCTCGATTTATTACCTACTCAACAGGACAAATTCATACTTATCATTGACATTATCTATGTTGATTAAGCCTTATGGTGGATAGGTAGCAAACGCCTCCAGTATTCAAAATATATCCAGATACCCGGTGTGCTTTTGCAGAAATGTTCCTTTATGTCACTAAAGTGGCCCTGTACAATTTTTTGAAAAAATTCCAATGTCTAAGGGTGGCACAACAAGCTTGGAATTTGAGCATAAGGTATTATTTTGCCGTTTCGCGGTTTTCAATAATATTTTCAGTTTTTATTTGATTGACTTATAAATGGTGCAGTTAGATTTATCAGTAAAAGAGCTTCAATTTGAATACCAACATCAATGGTTTCCACTTAGGAGAAGTTGTGTTAGTGCAGTGATATTTTCTTTTTGAATTAAATTGAAATGTGATAAATCTAAAAAACAATGTTAATATGACTTTGGAAACCCAAAGAAGTCTCTAAACTGAGGAAGTGATCTAACACATCATTTGGTAAAACCTTGATGGAATTATAATGTACCGGTAGTAAAAAAAAGACATAGAAGAATGACGTTGCATTGTAGTGAATTATTTCTCATATTTATGTGTATTTGTGGTATATTTGTATATTTGGATATTGTTGAATAGATATTTGAAAAACATTTTGAAATTCTAACTTTCTTTACCAAAGTGTGCCTCATACTTTATTCCAATGGAGATGTGAGAGTTATGCAAAAGTAGATCTTTTAAGCAGTTCATTTCAAACTTTTTTTCACCATTGTCTGAAACTTCCTACTTTGAATTTCTTCAAAGTGAAGAATTTTCAGAAATATAGCTTTCTACCATTCAAATTGAAGCTTATTTTCTTCTAAGAATAATGGTATATGAATCAAATTACAACATCAAATGAAAAGCTAGATATTTGTAACTGCGATTATACAAAACATCACTTTTTGTCATTTTTGGACCAAACTTTGATGCAATTGTGCCACCCTAAGGCCACTACCAATCTTATTGAAATTTTGCAGAATGTCTTTTTACTGGCAATGGAACAACATGGCAAAAGTGCAATAGAATACGACAATTCAAGGGGCAGACGCTGCACCCTAATATCGGTGTTCAACAACAATTCATGTTTTGGTCTTTCACAAATTTTAGCCCTGCATTGAGCATTGTGCTTTTGCATGCTTTAGAACTGTCAACAGAGTCTAGAAAAGGAAAACACAAAATGGAATTGGTAAATTGAGATTGTTCATGCCGAGTGATAATGGAGGCAGTTAGTGGTTAGCAAAAAAAGTTTCATTCCCTTTAATACCACTCAAAGCCTGGCTGGTAGCAAAGCAAGCAATTTCATTGCTGCCAGCTTCACTAACAGTAATTCTACAGGCACCACTCAAAATTGTAATTGCTCAAAAATGTAGTAAGCAGCCAACTAACATTGAGTAGCATTTAAATAACAATATATAGATGTACTCTCTCATTGATTTTCAGTAACTATATTCAGATTGGTTGAATTGCAGTTTGTCCGCTTAAGCTTATGTATATTCACATCGTTATTCTGCTTCAAAACATTAAAACTGAGCTTCAGAGGTTAGACGCAAGTCAAAGTAAATGTAACACTAAGAAATCCTATGTCAATAATAACATGATTTTATGTTCTCCATATACTATACCTGTGTAAGGATATAATAATTTTCTGTACTTGTTGGAGTTATACCTTGGTCACTGTGTTACAAGAAAGGCCCTTATTTGATCATGAAGCGGTGTTTCATGAGGGTGTGGTCACTCATTGGGGTGCAACATGCACTAAAACATTACTAAGTGCTGGAGGAAGGTGGTCACAGAAGTAAGGTCAGTCTTACAACGTGGGGTCTGATAACGCCGGTACCCCTGTATCACAAATAACCGTATTACAGTTTTATGTATCGGTGCTAAAAATGATCCTTACTTGATTTATCACCGGGAGAGGAATCAGAAGTGAACCTGTAAAGTATTTCTTTTGGGCAAGGAAACAGGCTCCGCAGGCGATCATAAGCTGAGAAGAACTTCCCGAGATTGCATTGAGAGGCACTTTGAGGAGGTCACATGTTCCTTTTGGGAAAGGAAATGCCTTTGACTGGTCAGGGGATTCTTGAAGGACATCCAAAAGGACCTCTAGATCCAAAAGGAATTTGAGGCAAGTAGGTGGTCAGAAGTACAAAATCTGGGGTTTTACAATTATAATGTTAAACTTTCAATTTAAAGAGCCTTATCAATTCCTCTGTTTATTTAGCTAGTGATATCTCTAAGAATGCATTTAGATAGGTGATTTATTCAGTTAAACTGTAATATTTGCAAGTGGACCGGACTAGATTTGTATTCTTTATATTAATGGAAGTTGGAACAAAAAATAATGCACAATATAACTAGATTTCTGAAGAAGGAAAGACAATAGGAAATATTATTTCAACAACAATTTAATTTATAAAAAATCATCTTGGTGAAGTTGATAACAAATAAAGTTTATATGAAGAAAAAATGGAAGCAGGATTTTTGCTTTTGGCGAATGTCTATACAATATCATAAAAAGTGTTTACTATGAAAAGTGGGAGAGATACATATGTACATCCTTCAAAAAGAAAAAACCTTATCAAACGCACTTCACAAACTCTATTTGCCATATTTTCTTCACCTTACTATAAATCAAAAGTGTTTTTGTTGCTGTCTGTATAGTCACTCCTGAAATTGCTAATTTCAAAGGATTTTTATGATTTATGGAGGAGCTTCTGTTTAATTTTTGGAAAATCCACCGGAGAAAAGCAAATGCCAAAGGGAAGATATTTCTCAGAGAACTCAAGTGCTATATTCCGGATCGGAGATTTATGGGTATTTTGACCCATTTTGAGCATAAGTGAAAGATAAATCATTGAATATCTTATCTGTAGTGCTAAATTGTTAAGGAGTAGTTGAAGTGGACCTAGGGTCTGTCTCTGAACTGGTTCAACTGAGGAATGCAAAATATATGCAAGTGGAAATCTCATTGGGATATTTACGGATGTTGAATTTGTGACTTCTTTCAACTATGAGTATGAGAGTATGAGTGTCTGTGCTGGGTAGGTAAGATCCCTCACTTCTGATGTTTCTGTACCCTGTAGATAACTCTCACCCTATCTAGAAGCCTTAAGCCAATCTGTCGAATGGAGAATGGCAATTATGCAATTTCCTGCTTGAATAGATTAAATGTAATACATAGAGATTTGTCAAATCTCAAATTGTTATAATTTATTTCCATTAGTTGAGCAAAAGCAAATCAGAATGGTTTTGTCCAAGTAATGGTGTGAAACAAGGAGGTGTGTTAAGTCCAACTCTGTTTACTGTGTATATTGATGGTATGTTATGTTTGTTAGAGGAGTGTAAAATAGGTTGTAATGTTGGAAACAAATATTGTGGAGTTATAGGCTACGCTGATGATGTTTTCTTATTGTCACCGAGTCAAACAGCAATGCGCAAAATGATTAGGATTTGTGAATCATATGCTGCTGATTATAAGATCAAATTTAATGGTAGTAAATGTCAATCTATTGTGTTCAAAAATGGTGATTGTAAAAGTCAGCCTGAATTTAATATCAGTGATCAGAAAGTTGTTTGTGTAAAAGAGATAATTTATCTTGGTTATACTATTACGGGTGATAGAATGGATTCACTTGTAAAGCCAGTGCTTTCAGATTTTAATAGGAAGGTTAATGCTTTTATCGGAGATCTTGATTGTCTAACATCAGAAGTTAAAGGGTCGTTATTTCAACAGTATTGTACGAGTTTGTATGGTGTAGTGTTTAGTCAAATGTATCATCCGGATGCAAACAAGTTAAATGTTAACTTGCGCAAAGCTATGCGGCGCCTATATAAACTACCTTGTAGAACACATTGTGGCCTTTGCAAGTTATAACTGATCTCTTACCTATTCATGTCATGATAGATATCAAATTTCTCAAGCATATGTCTACGGTTTAATCATAAAAATAGTGTTGTTAACTGTGTGTTTACATTATTTAATGGTCTTGACCAGTCTATTATGGCAAGAAACTATAGATTTATTTGTAGGAAATATGGAATTAGCCCAGATTTTGTGATGAAGTCTAGTCCAAATGTTATTAGTCAAACGATAAAAAAGAAATATTATTCGATGGTGCTAGAAAATTACAAACATATTGGCGTTCAGATTAAGAACTTGTATTTATTAGAGATGCATTATGTGAGGAGTTTAATTTAAGTTATTCAGAAACCTGTGATATAATTAATTTTTTAGCTACAGGGTAATCTATTTTATTTTAGTTTTATTATTTTTATTTGTTTTTAATTTTTTTTCATTTGTCTTTTATTATGTTTGTTTCTAATTATTTTGTAACTGTATATTTTATATACGAATGAATATTAATAATAATAAAGCTGGGCAAAAATAATTATTCCGGTTTACTTGTCTCCAACAATTCGGGAAATGTTCAAAGAAGTCAACTACATGTAATTGTATTTTTTGTGATTGTTCAGCTTTCTGAAAAACATTTGCTTTTCAATTTCCTGCATTTATTGACGTCGATAAATGCAATATACTTTAAATGCCTTCAAAAGTAGATTGATATCATGTAATTATGCTCTTGAAAAATTTCATATATCCCTCTGTCTAATTAAGCGAAATCAAATTGGCCAATTAAATGTAAGATTGTGACATATCATCTCGGCTTGATTAATCTTGCTTGGTATTTTTGGAATCCTCATCTCATTTATGACTTAAACAATTTTTAATTGGTATGTCCATGATTCATCTCATTTTGACCGAAGGAACTAGATGTGGAGTATAATATCCTCAATCCAAAGCTCCGGGGTGGTGAATTAACTCTCACAAATTTTAATACCATAATATGAACAATTCACTAGTGATGTTAACTGAATAAAAGTTGTTAAACTGTATTGGTCAATTCTTCACTCATTTAATTCAACATCTTTTTTCTAAATGTAACGTGTACATGAATTGACAGCGATGTCAGAGGTTGACTCCAATGATGAAAACCCTAATTTTCCACCGACCATACTTGTAGTAAAATGACATCATACAGGCAACCACAAGTAGCCAAATGAGGGAATCATGGTTTAAAGCAATTGGGTTCTCCAATGAGCTGAAGTGCCCAATAACCTAACGATAGCTCAGCTAAAATTCCGCCCAGCCAAATTGGCTCTAGAGTGAAATGCTATCTCAATGGTCTGCCAGTCTGCCTATTTCTGCAATAGAGGCCCTAATGTCGTTTTTAAGCAATTACAGTTTAGAATTGTGCCTGTGGAATAACTCTTAGTGAAGCTGAAAGCAATGAAATTGCTTACTTTGCAACCGGCCACGCTATGAGTGGTATTAAGGGGAATGAAACCCTTTTTATCAACCACAAATTGCCTCCATTATCACTCACATGAAGTCATGAACAATCTCAATTTAACCATCCTTTTAGTGCTTTCCTTTTCTAGACTTTGTTGACAGATCTAGAACATGCAAAACCACAATGGTGAGTGGCTAAGTGCAGGGCTGAATGCTTTGTGATGATTATTGGTTAAATACTGACGTATACATGTCCCTACATTTCAAACAATCTATACGTTGTTTTTTTTTACCATGAATTGTTACAATTACAAGAGCTTCTACAGTTATGAGAACTTCTCATTACCAGTTTTTCCAACAAACTACTTAAGAGTGCAACCCAAAAAAATTGACCTAAATCCCAAGCCCTCAGGAAGATGCTCCCTCTCCCATAAGGGACCGTTCAGAATTTATGACTGGGGGGGTGGGAGTTTTGCTGGAACTTCCTGTCAAAAATTGATACCCCCCCCCTTGAGTTTCATGCGGATTTTTAGTACCCCACCCTTAGGTTTCACGCGTATTTTTGGTACCCCCCCCCCTCGACATACAAAGCAATAAACACATATACACTGTTATACAAGGCCACACGTACAGATTCGCGTCATTTCGCGGACTTTTGAGTGTAAAAAGTCAAAATAAAATGAGTTTATGCGTGTTTTTTAACATTTTTTGTTTGTTAAAATTTCTTACCCCCCTCCTTGGAAGTGTTTTCAAAATTTGATACCCCCCTTGAAACACGTGTGAAAAGTTAGTACCCCCTCGGCCAAAACTCCCTTCCCCCCAGTCGTAAATTCTGAACGGTCCCATAATGCCTTCTATTTCCAGCTCACACTCACAGTAAATCACTTTCAACTGTCTAAAATGTGGAAAATTGACTATAAACTCAGCTTTGTTATTGGAAGGTTGTTAGTTTGTTCATGTAAAAAGCACTTTTTGATAAAATAAAATAATTCAATTTAGACAGACATAGACATAGATTTATTGGTCACGAAAATACATGAAATTTGTTTGTGATGGCATACCAGAATTACCAGATGATAAATGAAGTGAATAAAAAAAAAACATTAAATTTAAAGAGTCTATGATGAAGAATTCAAGAATCTAAGAATTCAAGAATCTAAGTGAGACTGGCACAATTTACTGTTGCTACGTCACTGGCAAGCGGGTGAAAGGAAGAGTATAAGGCATGAAAGGCGTGGAAGCATTGGGGCCTGCTCATGTGAGAATCTGCTTGAAAATTATATTGGGCTGTAATGTGGAAAATTGACTATAAACTCAGCTTTGTTATTGGAAGGTTGTTAGTTTGTTCATGTAAAAAGCACTTTTTGATAAAATAAAATAATTCATCTGCAGAAATTTACTGTTGCTACGTTACTGACAAGCGGGTGAAAGGGAGAGTATAAGGAATGAAATGTGTTGAAGCGTTGGGGCCTGCTCGTCTGAGAATCTGCTGGAAATCATATTCGGCTGGACTGTAGCGTTTTATTTTAATCTGGTTGGTTCTTGCATCACAGAAATTAATGAAGTGAAGCTATGACATATATAATATGTTGCAGGATGAAAAGAGATATACATTTCGTAACTGCTTTAACACAAGCATGGTTCTTCAGGAGAAGAAACAGTTCTTTCGGCAAATAACAGGATCCTTGATTTTAAAATCTTTGAGCAATACCCGTAAAAGTAGTATTTTCCAATAGACCCAAGAGTTTACTGTCACTGTCAGGTTTCAGCAGCTGAGTTCTCTTGTATGAGGTATCACTCTTTGGGGGATACAACGAAATTCCGGCTATTCAACAAATCACCAATGTCACAAAGAGAGCCTTTTCCTTTTTAAAATAGCGATTCCAAGAAGATCCCTGAGCAATAAATAGTAAAGCAGACAATGGAATATCAATATATGCCGTGCAAAAAAACGCACCAAATTGATGAGATATGGTGTTGAAAAAGATCAGTGTCGACTGAGTTTCTTTCGTGAGATATGAAATTCGGAAAAGAGACAGCCTATTGATCTTTTTATCAATATTTCATTGGATTTTTATTTATCTTAATGATGTTATGTTAAGACTTCCATTTATCAGAGATCATACTGAACGTTATCATTTTCCATATTCTTCTCTTCATAGATTTCGACAAAGGCGTTCTTTGTTTCACAATTTGCCTTTGTTCAATCCTAATGTCTGAGTTCACCTATGTTTCTGTCAATTTTCCATTAAAGACATTTTACTTTTGTTAGCTTCTTGTTTCTACTTACTTTTATTTCCCAAAGTCATAAATTCTTCTGTGTAATATTATCTGTTTTGTTGTCACCTGAAGGGTCTCTCACATTTAGGAATAACTCACCCTGTCAATAGCGTTTGTCAAACTTTGCAGACAACGATCGAATAGAAGAAGACAGTTCATATCTCTTTTGGCCAAGCAGGCAGTTCAGGTGTTAATGGGTCAAAATTTGGTAAAGCTGAAATTCTTGTCTCCAGTGTCTCAGAGCAATTCACACGGACATGAATGTACATGCAATGTTCGTGATGGTCATTTGTTTTAGAGCAACATATCAGCAAAAAATTTGGCACAGAAAATGTGTGGCAGACTACTTTTATCCCTTCCAAAAATTGAATTATAGTGCCCTACCCCCCTGAATATGGCCTGTCTCCACTAGCATCTTCCTTCACAAATCAACTCAAATAATTTAACTTGTCACCTTAATCCACCTCATTTGCACCTCAAATTGAACCTTGACCAACAACCTTTCAAATTCTAAAACCAGTGGCTTAATTGATATTGTTACCCAACAACAGGGGGCTCTTGTGTCTTTGTCTCCAATCTCATGTCATTAACGTCACACCCAGTGATTTTTCTCATAAAAAATCAACCGATAAACATTTTTTAATATCACTTTAATTTTGATGACCTTTAGGAACCCTAGCAGCTGACTGAATCAGCTGCAAGTCCATAAACTGCACAGAATATAGATAATTATGCTATTTATACCAAAATGTCAGTTGTCCTATCTAGATTTGTCATTAACAAACGCCCTCCTGGCTAATTTTGGCAATGTATATCTGGTCAAAAGTCACTCTGAAACTGGCTTTGGTGTACACAAGTCTTAATGTAAGCCAAAATTGGCATCACATAATGTATTCACTGGTTCAAGGAAATATTAGTTTTAAATTGTCATTAACGTCACATGTCATTAACGAACATGGTTTTAATAGACTATGTGTGATTCTAATGGCAGTTTTGGCGCTATCACTCTAAAATCCCAATGGAAGTGACACTAGTCATTGGCAAATGTGACGTCACATGCATTTTGGAAGTCCTGATTTATTTGCACAGTTGCAGCAGTAGGTATACCACCTCAGTAGGCTTCCTGGGTGCAGCATACATATAAAAACAATACAATTTCTTACATTTTTCCAATAATTTTTGTACTTATGATATATTACTAACTAATATGCACAATTAAGAGGCTCAGGAGTAATTTACCAGCCATTAGTGTCACAAGCGTCATATTTTGTCATTAACGTCACGATTCACAGGTCAAAAATAGCTAATTTTGGGGCGTTTATTGCTTGATTTGAAGTTTAAACATAGGCTGCGCAGCAGCAAACCTTCAGCGAATAACACCTTTAGAAGATTACAATAATATCATAAAATTGGTGTGTTTACGAAATTGCTTATAGGTATGCAATAGCGGTCGAGTAGTGGCCTTGAATTATCTCTATTTGCCCGCTGCCCTGCCATCTTCCCATCTGCTTGCCAGGATTTGTAAAATCAGGAAAAGGCCTTATATTATTAGACTAATTTATGCATGTTATGGTATAGTTTCATGCATGTACAAAGTATAGCTTATGAGGTGTCGGTTGAAAACCAAAAAATATAACTCTGTTGTAATTTTCTGAAGTTTTTCTAATGATTCATAAAGTGTTATACGCATCAAAAAGCACTGCTACATTGTATACGAGTAGGTGACTTGTTTAGAAAATTGCATTACTGTATATGCAATTGTAGGCAAGTTTTGGCTCTGATATAAAATTATTTTAAATATTTTTCTCAATATTACACTATAGAATAGCCATCTGTCAGACCATGAAAAGGCACAAATAGACCATATAAGCCACATGTGTACCAAACTTCATCCATATATATGGAATAGTGACCGGATGTTGGGCCAGAAACAAAAAATAAATTTTTATTATTTTTTTCAATATTTCAAAAAGTATATAATATTTTCCATCAGATCTTTCAAAAGGCACAACTGGACCATATTGACCATATGTGTACCAAACTTTATTCATGTACATGCAATAGTGACCGAGTCTTAGCCCAAATAACAAAAAAACATGTTTTTATATTTTTTCTCATCTTTTCAAAGAGTACAGAATATCTGACAATGAGACCATCAAAAGGCACAACTAGACCATATAGGCCACATGTGTACCAAATTTCATCCATGCACATGCAATAATGACCGAGCCTTGGCCCGGAAACGAAAAAAAAATAATTTTTATATTTTGTTAATTATTTCAAAAAGTATTTAAGATCTATTCATCAGACCATGAAAAGGCACAACTAGACCATACAGGCTAGATGTGTACCAAATTTCATCCATGTACATTCAATAGAGGCAGAGTGCTGGGCCGGAAACGATCTATCCGCCCGCCGCCCGCCGCCCGACCGCCCGCCCACCCACCCGCCCGCCCGCCCGGCGGACGGACAGCATTTTTACCCAAGTGATTACAATACCTTCTTCGAACTTCGTTTGCTGAAGGTAAAAAGTGTTGCATAGGATCTTTTTTCGCAGGAATCATTTGGCATGTGTACAATTTAGTAACTAAATAGAATTTGGTGTGCTGAAATCAAGTAGTGTGAAAGAAAAACTTAATGGAAGTGTAGAAAAAATGAAAAATGTAATTATTTGCCATTTATTTTGATTGTGGTTGCTGTCAGGCAGATAGCAATACTCTTTTTATTATAAGATTGTTCTGTCTGTACCTCATACTACCTCTGCATTAGTGCAGGTGGTATGAATGTGTTAATTTTAAGAAATATAGGGGGTTTTTACAGCGTGATGTTAATGACGCCTAAAAGCAGTACCCACGCATTTACCTCCACTGCACATAAAAAACTGTGCTTCCGGAACCTTGGACATCAAAGTACAATGAAAGGTGATTGTTTTACCTAGCAAAATAAATCGAAAGGAGTTCCTTTAAACCTGCTTTCAAATCAACTTTTTGCCTGACTGAAATTTCACCGTTTTCAAATTTTGACCCTAATATGACTTTTAAAACCTGCTGAAGTGACAGTTTTGATTGACATGATATTGAGTAATATTCATTTAATGTTCGAAAATTTGGTGTTTTAGAAGTGAAACCAGTGACACATTACATTTCAGTTCAATCACACTAAATTATATAAATAACTAATATAATAACTTAATATAATAAATATAATATAATAACATAAATGAGCTTAATAAATTATATAAACAACTTATAACTAATTAATTTGATGCTAGACCATAAACGTTCTACATTTGGGATAACTTACATCATACCTGATGTGCTGAGTGGTATTAAGATGTTTGACATTTTCTGAGTATGCTCCAGATAAGACAGATGCTATCCCTAGCAGAAATATCAACCTGTTATTTATAGATCTTAGGAAATTTAGGATAGATCTTCATTAGATGGACTATATGTAATAGAAGAATGAAAGTGTGATGCATTACATTGTTTGTTTATAAATCTCTGGTCATTGTCCGACTTGATTTGGGCTGACAGTACAACTGATGATTATGGAAATCTTTGTTCATATCCTGATTATATTCTTAACAGAAGACCTAAACTCATGATTTCAAATGATCTATGTTCTGTTGTTTTAGCTTTCTCTGTCATGAGACAAATTATTTAACTCTGTTTTCATTTTTTTGTTACCCTCTTGCACTCCAACATGCAAGAATCCACACACCGAAATATATCAAACCATTCTGGCTGCAAGCTCACAGTATCCTCTTGGGACCAGCTGTATATCATAATCAAAATCAAATGGAGTTTCAAACGAAAACTTAGTCAGTTGAATGTTGACTTAGAATTCTGGTCACACTCAGTAGCTGATAATAGCAAAAGTACATGCAAAGTTATGACATCATCATAACATGTGCTTCATGCTAATTAGTTTTCTGTTGGCTTAGGCATATCACTTTCAGCAGCGCAATTAGCTCAAAGTGGGTTTTAAGGGGGTTGGGTAGTTTAGGTGTAATATTATCAGGTTTTGTTTGCATGAGGTATTTGCAATTCATCACAATTCATAGTTAGTGTCCAATAGGCAAAAACAATATCTCTCATGTCAGGTATGTTCCACTTAACTGCCCATTCTCTTCAATGTTACCGTATATAGATTGTCTGTGGAAACAGAGGGTTGACCCTGATGATGAAGGCCTCTCATTAGCCACTAGCTGTTTTAGGCAGTCAAAATTACTGTCACTAGCTGTTTTAGGCAGTCAAATAACTTCCTACAGGCAACCACAAGTAGCCAAATGAGAGAATCATGGTTTAAAGCAACTGGGGCCCTCCAGTAAGCTAGAGAGTCCAATAAACTAATGATAGCTTAGCTAAAATGCAGTTCAGCCAAATTGGCTCCGAACTGTAATGCTGCTTCATTGAACTGCCAATATGCCTATCTTTGGCAATTTCAGCACTTACTCCATTTTTGAGCAATTACAGTTTTGAGTGGTGCCATTGGAATTACTGTTAGTGAAGCCAGCAGCAGGTAAATTGCCTGCTTTGCGACCAGAAATGCTGTGAGTGGTATTAAGGGGAATGAACCCTTTTTACCAACCACTAACTGCCTCCATTATCACTTGGCATGAACAATCTCCATTTAACCATTCCATTTTGTGTTTTCCTTTTCTAGACTTTGTTGACAGATCTAAAGCATGCAAAAGCACAATGCTCATTGAACGGACTGACCTGGCAAACACACACGTTCTTTCTGCCTGTGAGTGTTCTATCTAGTTCACAGCTTTAGTGTCTAATAAATGGTCCATTGTGTTATTGTTTTGCATGGGTATTGTATCTATATTAAGGATAAGGTGATGCAAGACATATCAGAACTAATTGTTCCTACTTAAAAAAGTTATTATGGGACATCTTCGAATACCAAGAGAATACAAGGACATTTCAAGTAGGTAAAAGTAGGAAGTGATTCAGGAGTAGTCAAAAGGTGTGAAAGGGTAAAGTAGTGGCTGATTCTTCCTTCCTGCTAGGGTAATCGTACTTTATTTTGGGTTGTACTGTACATTGGTAGCTGTCTAAATGGAGTTATTAATGTGGCTAAGGTTGTTGTAAGGAGTCAAACGGAGAAGATTTGGGGAGGAGAGGAGAAAAGAGGGCAAAATAGGTAAACAGAGGACTTCGACAGAAAATTTTCTTGCTTTATTTTGGTTTTACTTTAGTTTAGAAAGATTGACCTCGCTGTACACTTCCCATGCCATTAAGCAGCTGGAGAAATAATACAAAACAGTGGGAGACGGCATACTTCTGTTCACAACAACGTGTGACATTGATGGACTTTATGGTTAGACCTTAATATTCAATGTTTTTAGCAACTTAATGTAGTACCTGAGAACACATGGGCACTTGGAAGCAGAAGGATTCTCAAATGCTCCAGATTTAATGTGAACTCAAACTCTCTGAGGGTCAATGCACGAACCCCTGTCATGTGCCATATGATGGGGCCAGATGGTCACATAACATCTGGCATAACATTTCTTAGCCAATAGTGTCAAAAAATGTTCCGAAATGGTTTTCTGTTTACGTCATTATAACACTCAGGAGAGTGATACCTCTTGTTGGAGACAGGCAAACAAAAGGATTATGCATCTGTGTCTTACTCTAAAATCAGTTATGACAAATCAAATGGCCTTCTCTTGATCATGACTAACCAAACAGACTCTGTGTTTCCAAGTTGAATGTAGAGAAGATGATACTTCATCAGCTATCATGATCAGAATTGCCATTTTCATAGTGCAGCAGTCCGATCTTCTTGAATATCAAATTGCCTGTCTGTAATAAATTACTTACTTGCAATAAACATAAAAACATTAGCTCATAGAGCTACTGTGAACAATTTTATTCACCTATAACAACTCAAAAGTGTTTTTGTTGCAGACTATATATTTATACTTTAAAATTGTTGTTGTCTAGAGGGATATTCATGATTTATAGTGCAGCTTTAGTTTCATCGTTCCAAAAAGCCAGCAGAGAATATTTAAATGCCAAAAGAGTGATGGCTCATCCGCTTCAATCGGGAGCTAGAATGATGGGTATATTGACCTGTGAGTTAAGTAAGTAAATGAATAGCTCATGGAGATCTATTGGTAGAGAGGTACATTGTAAAAGAGGAGTTTCAGTTTAGGTTAGGTTAAGGTCATCCCACGCATGGGTTGAAACTCTGCATTAAAATATAATATCATGTCAGTCAGCACTCAGGGAGAAATTCCTGCTGGATTTTGTTTGACCTGTAAGGTGACAATTTCGTAATATCTGAAACGCTTTTATCTCAAAGTAGGTCAAATTGGATATTTAATTGTTTGCGAATTCTCTGTAATTATGCTGCAATCCGAAAACAATTACATTTCAATTTCCTGCTTGTCTGGATCTCAACAAATGCAATATATTCTAATTGCCCTGAAAACTTAATTGATATCATCTAATAATACTCTGGAGAAATTCCATATGTCTCCTGGGAAATTGGCCGATTAAATTTCAGATTGTAACATATCATCTCTGCTGAATTAATCTTGTTGAAGACATAGGGTATTTTTAGAACCCTACTCTCATTAGCGCTTAGCAAATTTTAATTGACATGTCCATGATTAATTCTATTGTGACTTAAAGAGCTGTCAAGAGTATAGAATGTCACTATTCTCAGGCTGGTAGCATGTCTGGTGTTGCGGATAAAACAATTTTAAGTGAGTATGTGCACATTTTTTGAAACCAAATGTTATGATGATGTCATATCAGCCACTGATGACCTACAGGAATTCTCATTTAACAATGGAGTGACTTTGTTTGCACACTACAGCTTCATAGTGTGTGTCAGTTCTTCTATGTCTAAGAATAGGAGCATCACCAAGGAAAACGAGATGAATTTTAAATTAATACCCATTGAAGATGTACACATAATTATGTTGTGATGCATTTTGTTTAAGTGTTGGCAAATACTTACTGTAGATATTAATTCATCGTAATTCATCACTTATAGGCCATGTCATGCAGAGGCTATTTCTAGGGCTAGAAATAACAGGTTGACATTTTTACAAGGGATAGCATCTGTTTTATGAGGCAAAGAGTATACTTGGGAAATGTCATACTTCTTAATGCCACTCAGCACATGGAGCAGTGCTAATAGCGGGGCAGATTTGTCATGAATAGGGGAGTAATAGTGCATTTATACATAGAAGCATGAAACTTGGCACACATTTCAAAAACGTCTTAAAGAAAATATTTACATAGGGAGCCACTTCAGATTTGACCTGGTTGACCCATGGCAGCCATTTTCCAAAATGGCGGCTAATTATCTAATTTTCCTGCTTTCTGTGAAGTGCCTACACTTTGAAAGTATGAAAACAGTGCTCATTATTCCTTCTGCTGATCTAAAAAACATTTTGGAAAATGGCTGCCAGTAGCCACCTAAGCTAAATCTGAAGTGGCTCCCTATCCAAATATGTTTGTATAGATGTTTTTTAAGTGTGCGCCAAGTTTCATGCTTCTATATATAAATGCACTATTTTTTTTACATACCTGCCCCGCTATAACGCTTATCCCAAACGGAGAAGGCTTACGTTCTAGTATCAGAAGATTTGGCTGAGCATCAATTATATTGTTTTAAGGCACTGGAGTTTGGGAGTAAGCATACAGTGTTAACACCTTAAAATACATCGATGCCTCATTATCCTGCATTAATTGGAAAAAATTATGTCTTTAAATCTAAGTTAATCAATTCCAACACTTTAACAGTTGAAGTTCGTGAAAACATGAGAAGTCCTGGCCAAACAAGAGATTACATACAGTGTCATGAGAGGACCAGACGATATTACTGACAGACATAACTCCTTTCATTTATCCAGCAAACCACTCAGCCATGCTTTAAACATTGTCCCACATGGGCATGCTGGCACTCAAGTGCTTATGGACAATCTTTGGGTCAAGCAAATGACCTGTCATGTGACCTCATACACGTAGCATGTCATGTGGTATCTTGACTCTTGGGTCACACTACTTTGCCTGGAATGTCACTACACATGTTTTAGTTTCGATGTCTTTCATGCTGTTTGTTCCTTGTAATTGTTTGACTTTTAAGACCACTGGAATGTAGAACAAGCACAATGACAGAGTAAATGATTTCTAAATCTGAAATACCCAATTAAATGTATGACTTTGGGGAATACAAAGTAAGTTAAAAAAGAAGCCATCAGAAGAATAATATTTTTAATGGGGAAGAATGTAACAAACACAAAGAACTCAGTCCTTGTGACTAAACAATGGCAAATGGAATACAACATTTAAACAACTTGAACAAAATTCACAAAAACAAAGAATGGCATAATCGGATATAAATGTTTGTGTATGTCATTGAAGCAAAATTATATAGTAAAACATTCAGAGGAAAATCCAGAAGCAATCCCTTTTTTTGATATAGTAGGCCTACATTTGTCTCATGAATGAAAGAAACTCCCTCAGCACTGATCTTTTCAACACTATATCTCCTAAATTTGATGTGTTTTTTCTTGCCACAGCCTATCCCTGCCGGGTATAAGATGCAAAAATCATAGGTGACATGCTCACACCTTCAACAGCTAAAAACTCCTCCCCGAGCAATGCCACTCACCTAAACTGTCCACCTATCCTTATTGATCTATCCTCTCCTTCTCATAACAGCATATAACAGTGAAACAGCTCCCTTATTTACATTTCCTGCCTCTGCTGTTTTTCCCCACCAGGGGCGCATGAATCTCCATCGTAGTTCACTGACTGCTCACGCCAGAGGCTGGCGCCACCGTCTCTCTTCCCGCCAAAACCATCCACACACTCCAATGTGGCCAGGTTCATGTTCAAGCACAATCTTATAGCAGACGACTCAGTGCAAGCGACTGCGTGTAGGATTTGACAATGAGCCAAAATATCACTAACGCTTTTTCATCACCAATACTTCCTGAAATCCATCCACATCTTTTCGCTGCTCATGCATATTCTCTACCTTTTCAATCAAAGCACATACTTTCAGACACACTGCAGATTTTTATCATTTCCCAGTCAATATTTCCAGTGCCATCACTGGGAATCAACCTCTTCATTTACACATATAGTGTGGGGTCGGGGGGGGGGCTTCATTCCCCCTAAAAATGTCCCTCATTGGGTATATCTAGTTATTGATATTCCATTTCTGCTTTGCTATTTATTGCTCTAGGATCTTTTTGGAATTACCATTTTCAAAAGGGACGGGGGGGGGGGGATTTAGTGATTTATTGAATAGCAGCAGTTTCATTGTATTACCCTAAGAGTGATACCTCATAGACATAGAGGAGAACTCAGCTGCTAAAGTCTGACAATAAACTCTTGAGTTTATTGGAGAATATTTCGATTGGAGCTACATTAATCAATCATGACATTATCTTAAAGAATATTGTCAGGAAGTATCTCACAAACTAGGTATAGAATATCTACTTCTGTCCCCAAAAAACAATTTTCTATGATTGTTAGATTTCGTTATAAAATAATATGATAACATTTATTTCTTGAAATTGACACGGGAGAAAAATAACTAATGGAATAGATATCAGTAGATGATGTAGCAGCTGGATTTCTCTTATAATTATGTTGACACACTCCTTGGATTCCCACAATTTCATATAATGTTTTGAATGTTTTAAAATATTTAGGATTATATTACAGCCGAATGTGGTAGAAAGGGCAATTGAATAGTTAACAACTGCATCGCCTGTTCTGCTGAACAATTTCACACTCATCACTGCATGAGATTAACAATGAGTAGTTCTAAGTTTTAACAACACATAGACCGAAATTGGAAAATACATACATTTTAGAAAGAAAACAGATGCAGAATCCTTGAAAATTAAGTTTCAAGAACCATTCCTCAGGTTGTTCAACTCACCATTCACTAAGCATTGAGCTTTTGCATGCTTCAGATCTGTCAACAAAGTCTAGAAAAGGAAAACAAAAAAAGGAATGGGTAAATTGAGATTGTTCATGCCAAGTGATAATGGAGGCAGTTAGTGGTCGGTAAAAAGGGTATCATTCCTCTTAATACCACTCATAGCATGACTGGTTGCAAAGCAAGCAATTTCGTTTCTGCCGGCTTCACTGACAGTAATTCCAGAGGCACTACTCAAAACTGTAATTGCTGAAAAATGTAGTTAATGCTGAAATTGCGGAAAATGGACATGTTGGCAGTTCATTGAGAGAGAATTACAGTCTGGAGCCAATTTGGCTAGACAGCATTTTAGCTAAGCTATCATTACTTTATTGGTCTCTTGAGCTTACTGGAAGACCCGATCGCTTTAAACCATGATTCTCTCATTTGGATACTTGTGCTTGCCTGTATGAAGTCATTTCACTGCCAAAACCGGTCAGTAGCCAATGAGAGGTTTTCGTCATTAGAGTCAACATCTGATTCCATTGTCAATATATGTACATTGAGATGTATTTCAAAGTGAGTCAAGAAGTGAGCAGTATATTTCTATAATTTCCAGTTAACTCTGTTCAATATAAATCTTTATTGATATGAATTAGTCGAATTACATGTAGTATTAGAACTAGTAATTAGCAGAATTACCCATATGTTTACCTTTACATATCTGAGAATTTATTCAAAGCACTAGGGATGTACAGTGAAGACATTCAAAACCTTGTGCAGCTAGATCTTGGGATCCCAATGCCAAATGGAATGATTCAAGGATATATCAATTAAAAATTTGCTGAGCCCTGATGAGATGAAGATTCCAAAAATACCAAGTAACATTAATCAAGTCAAGGTGATATGTCACAATCTCACATATAATTGACCAATTTAATTCAGATATCAATCTATCTTGAAGGCATTTAAAGTATATTGCATCTTTGAGGTCCATAAATGCAGAACATTGAAAAGTAAATGTTTTTAGAATGCAGAATAATCTCAGCATAATCACCCCAGAAACAAAAATATGCTGTCTCCTGCATCCCCAGCAGTTGAATGGAATTGGGCGGACAATGGGCAGTGCACAGCGTGGTCAATCGTGTCAAATCTCTGGTTATTCTGGGACTTTTGGAATAATGTGGATCATTTTGCAGTTTCAAACACAGCATGGAAACTCTCAAAACCTTGCCCTGCATCTTAAAAGAGTTGAACTGTAAGCTCAGAATTGTCCTGTTCCTGGGTGAGGAATTGTTACATGCCCGACCTGACACACTAATGTTTAGCCTCTCCAAGAAAGCATTAATACATGAAATCACAATAGTACTAAAAAAAAGTAGGACAAAATTATGTCAGATCATAATATTATGTATTGACCTGTGATGCTTGGAGTTCAGAGGGATACCAATAATCATTTTTTCATTACTATCATTACATAATGTATGTTCATCTGGAAAAATATAGAACAATTTATGGATCACTAAAGCAAATGAACCAGTTAGGGCACTTACTATGTAATGTGGTGAATTACAAATATCTAATGCAAACAAAACATGATAATATTACACCTACACTGCTCCATCCCTTTAAAACCCACTTTGGGCTAATTGAGTTGCAGGAATGGATATGCCCAAGCCAAACCGAAAACTAATTAGCATGAAGTATGTGTTATGATGATGTCATTACTTTGCATGTTTTGTTGTTATTATCAGGCATTGAGCCTGACCAGAATTCTCATTTGTCAATCAACTGACTTTGGGTGCCCACTGAAACTCCATTAAGTCATATTAAAAAGATGCTTAATTACGAGGTCTAACTGGGAATTAAGAAGGGTGTATTGGTTTTGGATAGGCCTGGTTTTTTGTTTTCAGATAACAACTTTGACAATTACAGGAGTTTGAAGGTGATACAAAACAGGGTGCCTGCATTAAACTAGTATGTCATCAAAAAGAAAGATTAGAGTTATATTGAACCCATTCTAAGTTCTAAATTGACTTAACTATCATTCTAAGCTCAATATATGAAGACAATCATTTTATAAATAAAAACAGATAATGTTTCATGCTGTGAACAACCTTGTGTTGTTTACAAATGAAGCATAGCAAGGTTTTCCTTAATTAAGTTTAAGTCATGAAAACAATTAAACCCACTCTTAAAATTATGAAAAACATGCAATTCTGTTGCTTGGAAGTGTACACTATACCTATAATCTCTCAATTTATGATCTATAACTGCAAGATTAATTTGCATACAATTGGCTGACTTACTAGCTAAAAAAGATGAAATAACTGCAGACATTTTCATTTTGTATACTGGTAAGATGAACATTTAACTGCACTTCATGATGATTAACTTGATTCATCAGTATATGTCATGTTGTGATGAAGTTAGTGCCACTAGAGCTAGAAATAACAGGTTGACATTTCTACAAGGGATAGCATCTGTTTTATGAGGCAAAGAGGATACTTGGGAAATGTCATACTTCTTAATGCCACTCAGCACATGAAGCAGAATCATTATGGTACTTATCTCAAATGAAGAAGCTTCCTAGGCTCCAGGTCTAGTATAAGATGAGCAAGAAATGTGTCAGTTAAGAATTTTTGGATAATGTTATGTATCATTACCATTAAAATGCCAAATTTACCTGAAATTTGTTGTAAATAACAAAATTATAATACACTCTAGAATTAGATGAACAAGAAATGTGTCAGTTAAGAATTTTTGGATAAAAGTAGGTGTCATTACCATTAAAATGCCAAATTTACCTGAAATTTGTTGTAAATAACAAAATTATCTACTCTACTTGAATCAAATCTAGAATTTCGAAAAAGATATATGAAAATGTGAATCCACTTGACCAAACGACACTTGAGACAGATAATAGATGATAGCTACTGATAATTTTTTTATGACTTCTTTCAGCTTTGCAGGAAGCATCGAGAAGCCAAAAAAATATATAAAGTGTGTTTGTGGTAGGATTCTGGGTATCAGCTGTTTAGCTTGCGCTTGCTGTAAAATTCTCAAATCAATCTTAATGAGCTGTATCTGGCCATATTTTGATGACATCTCACCTAATATAAAACTCTTGAACAGTCTAGAATCCTGGTGAAAAACACCATAAACAAAATCATCTGCGTTTAACCCATGGTGACTTGGAAACTTACTTAGCCTGAGATATACGAGTGTTTTGGTGCCCTGGGCCACATGCTTGAGCTTTAAATTTCCAAGCAGCAACGGGTAATTTTTGTTTTATAAGATAAATGTGCCATGTAGCACTATACATTGGTTACTTTTAAAAAAGTACCGCGAAGCAGAATGGATTCAAATTGAAGTGTTTAAAAAAATGAAAAACAAAAGGAACCCTGATTAAAGTTCTGATATATGTCATTGAATCAAAATGAATGGTATTCAGAGGAAAATCTTAAAACTATTCCTGTTTTCTATATCATACCTCTTTAAAATGCTCCCTCTGCATTGATCGTTTTCAGCACCGTATTTCATAAATTTGATGCGCTTTTTGCCACAGCCCATATTGATATTCCATTTCTGCTTTGCTATTTATTGCCATAGGATCTTTTTTGGAAATGCCATTTTCAAAAGGGAAGCTGGATTTTAGTGATTTATTGAATAGCAGCAGTTTCATTGTATTCCCCAAAGGGTGATACCTCATAGAGGAGAACTCAGCTGTTAAAGTTTGAAAATAGATTCTTGACTCTTTTGGAAAAATATTTCTTTTGGTGTTGGATTAGTCAA
Organism: Platynereis dumerilii; assembly: GCA_026936325.1. NCBI lineage: Eukaryota > Metazoa > Annelida > Polychaeta > Phyllodocida > Nereididae > Platynereis > Platynereis dumerilii. Next base: position 16,535,125 of record JAPTHN010000004.1, read on the forward strand.
TGATGACATTATCTGTTAACGAATATTGTCAGGAAGTGTCTCACTAACTAGGTATAGATTATCTTCTTCTGTCCCCAAAGTACCATTTTCTGAAATTGTTAGATTTCTTTATTAAAAAAATATGATAACTTTTATTTCTTGAAATAGACACAGGAGCAAAATAACTAATGGAATGGATATGAAGAGATGATGAACTAGCAGGATTGGTCTTGTATGTTGACACATTTTCTGGATTCTCAAAACTAGTTATATTTTTTCGAATATTTTCAAATAAATAGGATTATATTGCAGAAGGATTTGGTCGAAAGGGCTATTGAATAGTTAAGAACTGCATCAACTGTTCTGCTGAACAATTTCACACTCATCACTGAATGAGATCTACAATGACTAGAAGTTTTAACTCATGGTAGAACAAAAGTAAAAAATACCATTATTTATAAAGAAAACAAATGTTGGATCCTCGAAAATCAAAGTATTCAACAACTATTTAAATTCACCATTCACTAAGCATTGTGCTTCTGCAAACTTCAGACCATTTAAAAAAGACACGAAACGGAAAACACAAAATGGAATAGGTAATTTGAGATTGTTTATGTCGAGTGATAATGGAGTCAGTTAGTGGTTGGTGAAAAGGGTTTCATTCCCTTTAATGCCACTCATTGGGTGGCTGGCTGCAAAGCAAGAAATTTCATTGCTGCAGCCTTCACTAAGAGTAATTCTACAGGCACCACTCAAAATTGTAATTGCTCAAAAATGTAGTAAGCGCTGAAATTGCAGAAAATAGGCATATTGGCAGTTCATTGAGAGAGAATTACAGTCTCTAGTCAATTTGGCTGGACGGAATTTTAGCTTAGCTATCATTAGTTTATTGGACTTTTTAGCTAACTGGAGGACCCCAATCGTTTAAACCATGATTTCCTCATTTGGATACTTGTGGTTGCCTGTATAAGGTCATTTCACTGCCTAAAATTGCCAGTGGTCAATGAGTGGTTTTCATCGTCAGAGTCAACCTCTGATGCCACTGTAAATAATGTAACATTGAGAAGAATTGATAAAGTGGGTAGTGTAGTGACAATTGCATTTTTACAATTTCAGTACGCTCTGTTCGATATAAACCACTACCACTCTAAATTACTCATATTTTAACCTTTACATTTGTAAGCATTTATTCAAAGCACTGGGGATGTTAAGTGAAGATAATCAAAACCTCAGCTAGTTCTTGGAACATAATGTATATGGAATGATTCATGGACATATCAATTAAATTCTGCTGAGCCCTAGTGAGATTAGACTTCCAAAAATACCAAACAACATTAATCAAGTTGAGACTATATGTCACAATTTCACCTATAATTGGCCAATTTGATTCAGATTAATTTGACAAGGAGACAAATTCATTTTTTCGAGAGTATAATTACACGATATCAAGCTATTCTTGAAGGAATTTAGAGTATATAGCATTTGTTGAAGTCCATAAATACAGGAAATTGAACAGTAAATGTTTTTAGAATGCAGAATAATCACAACAAAATTACCCCAGAAACTGAAATATGCTGTCTACTGCCATTTCCAATATTTGACAAGCATCTCCAGCAAGTGAATGGAATTGTGTGGACGATGGGCAGTGCACAGCATGGTCAATGTTATCATCTTGTAATTTGAAACACAACATGGAAACTCTCACAACACTGTCCAACATCCTGAGAGGGATACACTGAGAGGGATACACCGACCTACAGCCTCTCCATTGAAGCATTGATTCATGAAATCCTGATAGTACTTGCATTGAGATGAAGGGTAAAACAATGGCAGATCATTTGTTCTGATCTCACCTGCAACGCCTGGAATTAACAGGCATATCAATATATTTTTTTGGAAGAAGAACACCTCTACAAGCAGCATACAAATTCTTTACAGTATGTTTGCTTCAACATTTCTTTACTATCAATACATAATCTACATTTATCTGAAGAAAAAAGAAGCTATTTATAGGACACTAAAGTGTATGAACCAGTAAGGGCACTCACTCATGCAAACAAAACCTCATGATATAACCCCAAAATTACTCAACCACTTTAAAACCCACTTTGGTATAATTGCGCTGCTGAAAGTGATCCGTTCATGCCAAACAGAAAACTAATTAGCATGAAGTATGTGTTATGATAGTGTCAATACTTTGCGTGCACTTCTGTTATTATCAGCTACTGAGCCCGACTAGAATTCTCATTCTACAATCAACTGACTTTATTTGGCAGCTAAAAGTATATTATGTGTTTTTAAAAGAGGTATTTTTTGTCCACACTTTTAATTATGACGTTTAACTATTCCCAAATGGGTACTGTGACTTGGAATTTGAAAGGGTGGATTGCTTTTGGATCTGTTTGATGGTTTGATTTTTGGTAGGCCTAACGGCTCAAGTCCAATATACGGATAAGAAGTTCCTGAGGGACTGTTTACTTCATAAAATCATTGCGTCACAACCGTTGTCATGACGTCACATGGGGGCTGCCGCCCCCACACCCCGCTGATTGGTTGAAATTGTTGTTGTGATGACGTCATCAGCCAAACAACACCCTTATTGTTACACTTGGAACTATTTGGTCCTTATATTGGACTTGAACCGGCCTAACCACAATTGACAATTATTAGAGTTTCAAAGAAAAATAAAATAGGATGCCTATTAGTATTGATTATGTTTGGTAAAAAAACATAAGTAAAATGTGCCCCATGAAAGAGGAAAAACAATGCCAATAATAATATATTTTTAAAAAGGGTGTGAATGAAGGCCTTGCTATGTACATGATTGTATCAATAACATCTATCTTCGCCAATGTATGTCATAAATGCACACAGTCATATTGTATGATATCCGGCTTTTGGTCAGACGAATATTTAACTACGGTTCTTGATGTATTATCAAGACTCATCAGTAATAGGTCATATTATGCACCAGCTAATGCTCCAAGAGCTAGAAATAACAGGCTGACATTTTTACAAGAGATAGCATCTGTTTTGTGAGGCAAAGAGGATACTTGGGAAATGTCATACTTCTTAATGCTACTCAGCACACGAGGCAGAATGGTGCTTATCTCAAATAAAGAAGCTTCAGGTCTAGTATAAGCTGAACAAGAAATGTGCCCGTAATAACATTTGGGTGAAAAGATTGGATGTCATACATGTGTCATTACTAATAAAATTCCACATCTACCATTCATGTATGGTAAATATTAATATTACTCTCTATTGGAATCAAATATAACATTTTGATATAGACATGCAAACGTTAATCCACTTGACCAAACAACCACGGATAGTGTCAGGAGAGGCACAGTTTATATCTGATTGCTACTGACACTGATTCTAAAGTATTTGGTCAGCCTTGCAGGAAGCATCAGGAAAGAAAATTTCAAAAGAGTGAAATTCTTTTCAATGTATATATTATAAAGCATGTTTGCTCGTAGCAGGCAGTTCATCAGCTGTTTAGCTTGCGCTTGCGGTATAATTCTCGAATCAATCTTAATTTAGATGTATCTGGCCATATTGGGATGAAATCTCACCTAATATAAAACTCATGAACAGTCTAGAATCCTGGTGAAAAACACCATAAACAAAATCATCTGCGTTTAACCCATGGTGACTCGGAAACTTACTTAGCCTGAGATATATGGGTGTTTTGGTGCCCTGGGCCACATCTGCAGCTTTGAATTTCCAGACAGCAACAGGAATTTGTTGCTTGATAAATGCGCCATACAGCACTATACATTGGATACTTGAAATTGTGCTGGGAAGCAAAATGGAATCATATTGAAGTGTGTAATTGCATGTTTTGCAGAAAAGGTAAATCGATACAAGAAGTTAATACCCTTGGAGAGATAGTCTACAAATTCTTGTATGATCATTTTTGCACTATACAAATTAGAGTATTTGCCAAATGATAAAAATTGCACACACAAATAAACCTTGCTTCTTCACAATGCTATATATTCAGTGATCATAGCCACACTTTGACATCATATTTTATTTAAGACAGCAACAAAAAATTAGTTACCCGTCATTTTTCCAATCAGCTCTTTCTGATCTTGAGCAGATCAAACTTCTGATGTATGAATGAAGAACAAATTTCCTGTGCCATGTCTGGTAGTATCTGTTCTGATTCAACTGCTTGTTGTATTTATTGATATAACAATCAGAGGTTGGCACATGGCTTGCTCATATTTGTATTAATCAAAATTAATATTATTGGATTGTGTGTGATCCATTGCTATATGGTTTGACAGTACAGATTTTTAGGTTATTGACCAGTTTCAGTTGTGATTGTTCAATGTAGAGCACAATAAAGGAAATTAGTACTTCTCCAACACATGTTTTACATACATTTGTATGTAAAACAACAATGTTATACCCAAGTAGAGCTCTGCTGATTTCATTATCCAGGGTTGATGTATTGCAAGAAAATGCTTGCATACTTTTAAAAATGAATGAAACTCCCCAGTCCATGTAGGCGGTGTTTAACAGTTATGGTGTATAGTAGGTACGTGTCACACAGCATTAGCAGTTTCCATAATTGTTGCTTTTATGCAGACAGAGTATACCCAAATTATGCATCCATCACACTTGCCATATATATTGAGGTACAGTGTACCAAATTTATCTCGAAATCCCACCTCCGGGCTTGCAAACCCTTGTACAAGTGTCTGACTGTATTGGTAAGTAAAAGATCCCTTGAATTTTGAGGAATCCCCCTTTCTTTCCCACTCATAAGTCAAACCTTGTGACAGACTGAAACTGGCCTCAGAGAGCTGCACTTACTGTGTCAATATATCTATTCATCTATCAAGCTATCTGAAATTGTATTGTTTATTTTATCATTGATGTAGCAATCAGAGACTGGCACATGGTTTGCTCATATCTGTACTAACCAAATCAGTATTATTGAATTGTGTATGATCCATTGGTGTGATATGTAGAAATCACCAGGTTATTGACCTTTCCTATTTTTTGGTCACAGACATTAACGTTAAACCAAATTGGTATTTCTCCTGGATATCAAGAGACATACAGTGACATAATTAGTTGGAAATTTGGTGTTATGGAAATGAAAAAGAGCTACATAGTTGGACGAGGAGCTTTATTTGGAATAATCAACTGGTATGAAAACAGACTTCATCGACAGAAACAATTCTCCTTTATACATCTTAGTGTTTTTGGTATATAACATTTTACTTTCCAGATGAATTGACTCTCAAAGCTGAATTAATTTTCTTCATAATGTGGTAACGAGAAATAATTGCAAAATTAAGCATATTATGATGAAAAAGTTTTCTTCAGAATGACTTTTAACATTAAATTTACAAGATCTTATTATAGTTAATCTTTCGATATGATATGTGCAAAAACCGAAAAATTACGCTGAATTTTCAATTTATATAAAAAGCCCATTTTTTCTTGAATTAAGGCCCGGTTAATGGTATTTAAATTTTTTGGTGTTTGGCAGAGGTTTTTTTTGGGATAATAATAGCGGGCATGCAATCAAATTAGCTACTTTGCTTCAGTAATTATGTCTTATGTGTTGTTTGAACATGCAACGTGCTCAATAGACAGGAAAATGATTCCTAAATCTGAAAGCAAAATAAAAAATGCACAGAAGAATTTACAATTTCAGGGAATGAAATGATACAAAGTAAGTCGAAACAAGGGCTGCAAGAAGAAAAATGTCTGCAATGGAGAAGAAAGTAACAAACACCATACGATCAAACAAGGACAAACAGAAAACAAAAGGAGAACAAAAGGAACCCCCTGATAAAAAGTTCTTATAGATGTTATTCAAGCAAAATGAATGGAAAAACATCCAGCAGAAGATTTGGAAGTCATCTCTTTATTTCAATGCCATATCTCATGTAATAGAAATCCGTGCACTGATCTTTTTCTGCACCATATTTCAGAAATTTGATGTGTTTTTTGCCGCTTCCCATATTGATATTCCATTTCTGCTTTGCTATTTATTGCTCTAGGATCTTTTTTGAATTGCCATTTTCAAAAGGGAAGGGGGATTTTAGTGATTTATTGAATAGCAGTAGTTTCATTGTATTCCCCAAGGGTGATACCTCATAGAGGAGAACTCAGCTGTGAAAGTCTGACATAAACTCTTGAGTATTATTGGAAAATATTTCGATTGGTGCTACATTAATCAATCATGACACTATCTTAAGGTGGCTCGATACTCATGAACTTTCCAATATAGGATTTTTTAAAAATAGTTTATAGCATGGATATGTAAAAAAAAGGGGTCGCAACCAGCAGGGACGGACTGTCGGCATTTTGGGCCCCGTGGCAAAATAAGGCAATGGGCCCCTACATCCCTACCGTAGACATTATTTCCAATTAAAAATAAAAATACTACAGATCTAATTTGGCAAATTGATAATATTAGGTTAGGGGCCTCCACATGAGAGGGTTCTGTCCTTTTCAGTTGGTGTAGTTGAAACACATAATCATGAACCTGACAGTGAAATTGTGCTCTTTTCTTAATTTTTCTTTTTTTGACATCTTACATGGGCCCCCCTGAGTGGGTGGGCCCGTGGCAGTTGCCACTTTGCCACATAGGCCAGTCCGCCCCTGGCAACCAGCCTTTTTTTCAAAATATTTGAGGTTATGTACAAGAAAGTCATTTCACGCAAACCTGAAAAACTCAATTTTTTTCTTAACTTTTTTACTGTGAACTTTACCCTGTCATTCAGTGGTCATGCATCCCATATTATTCAATGAAGCATGAAATTAAAGAAGACACTTCAATGGAAAATCTGATTACAATTTCAAAGAAATATATTTAGTTTAAATGGCTTTCCAAGGGGGTCGGAATCAAAATATTGATTTTGACAAATTTATTTTTTTACAAACCATGGCGCTAAAAAAAAATTGGCGAGATAGGATTTCTCATTTCTTTGTCATTTATTTCCAAATGTTGTGAGGAACAATAAAATGCATAAGAGAAGGTTTCCTACCGCGATGGATTTTGATAATTAAATTAATTTCTATCTCAAAGTTATTTTTGAGAAATTAGACCTGCTTGTCGAAAATCGCCTGTAAAAATGTTCTATTCTGAGTATCAATCTGAAACTCCGGCTGTATGTAGCCTACTTCATAGCGCATCTAATGCTGTAATCGAGAAGTCTCTAACTGAAGAAGCGATTTTCATCCTTATACATTGAAGGAATGGCTCCCTCTCATTGGCTGAGAGAGGGTGATGTCATAACAAACGTTTATGATGTCACAGGTGATTGTGGTGATGTCACAATGGTGACATCACACACCAAAGTGAGGCTGATGGCTTTCACTCACATTTTTCTCACATTTCTTTGATTTAAAAGTAATTTTTACCATGGAAATATTTGTGAAATTGCTTTCAAAAGTAGTGCCGTCAGCAGTTAAATATATAGGCTATCCAAATCCAAAATTTCATCAAATTTAGATAAGAATTGTTTATTCTAGACCAATTCTCCCGATACCATGTCAAAATCTGAAGATTTTGAATGGGACGACCCATGACCCATGCTCCGCATGGGTCCCAGGGCTTACGAGAGATAGGGCCTGCCTGGCTGCGCGTGAATGTGCGCAAACTACCACTTCGCATGAGTAGCGAGCCACCTTAAAGAATATTGTGAGGAAGTATCTTACAAACTAGGTATAGAATATCTACTTCTGTCCCCAAAGAACCATGTCCTAAGATTGTTAGATTGTAAAAAAATATGATAACATTTATTTCTTGAAATAGACATGGAGGAAAATAAGTAATGGAATAGATATCAGGATAATGTTGAACCAGCAGGATTGGTCTTATATGTTGACATGCTCCTTGCATTCTTACAACTTCATGCAATTCTTCGAATTTTTTCAGATAAGCAGGATTATATTATACCCCATAATGTTTACAATACCACATGAAAAAGCAGTGGATATATACCATGTGGTATTGCCTTGTATACTCAATGGTTTGATCATTGTTGATGATGTCATTGCATTGTTTACCATTTTGACGTCATGGCCATGGTGACGTCACAACATTGTGACATCATCAGTTGAGCTGCTATCTGTGCTCTGATTGGCTGAGGCCACTGTTGAGTATAGTTCACCTGAGTGAAGTTCAGCTTTCTTTGGAGTTACATAATGGGGTATAAAAAAGACCAAATGGTTGTATGGTGGTATTTTGAGATGTACTCCCACTCGTGAAGATATCCTGAGTCCTCTGTACCCACGAGTGCGTCTTCAACTTGTGGAGTACATCTCAAAATACCACCATACCCATTTGGTCTTATTATAACAGCAGAATGTGGTGGTAGAAAAGATAATTGATTAGTAAAGAACTATGTACATACATAACCTGCTTTCCTGAACAATCACACACTCATAGCTGCATCAGATCTACAATGACTAGGCCTGTAGAAGTTTTCACTTATGGTAGATAGTTTTGACCCATAGTAGATCAATCATAGAAAATACCATCATTTTGCAAAGAAAACAGAAGCAGGATCCTTGAAAATTAAGTGTTCAAGAACCATTCCTCAGTTTGTTAAACTCACAATTCACTAAGCATGCTGCTTTTACATGCTTTAGATCTATCAACAAAGTCTAGAAAAGGAAAACAAAAAAAGGAATGGGTAAATTGAGATTGTTCATGCCAAGTGATAATGGAGGCATTTAGTGGTCGGTAAAAAGGGTATCATTCCTCTTTATACCACTCACAGCATGGCCGATTGCAATGCAAGCAATTTCGTTGCTGCCGGCTTCACTGACAGTAATTCCACTGGCACCACTCAAAACCGTAATTGCCTAAAAATGTAGTTAATGCTGAAATTGCAGAAAAAGGACATGCTGGCAGTTCATTGAGACAGCATTACAGTCTGGAGTCAATTTGGCTGGATGGCATTTTAGCTAAGCTATCATTAGTTTATTGGACTCTTTAGCTTATTGGAGGACCTCAGTTGCTTTAAACCATGATTCCCTCATTTGGCTGCTTGCGTTTGCCTGTATGAAGTCATTTCACAGCCTAAAACAGCCAGTGGCCAATGAGCCATTTTCATCACCAGTCAACCTCTGATGTCACTGTCAATTTAACATTAAGAAGAATTGTTGAAGTGGGTAATGTAGAGAACAGTGTATTTCTACAATAGACTCTGTCCCATATAAACCATTATCACTGTGAATAATTCATGCTTTTAACCTTTACATGTGTAAGCATTTATTCATAGCACTTGGGATGTAAAGTGAAGATAATCTAAACCTCAGTTAGTTCTTGGAACATGTATATGAAATGATTCATGAACATATCAATTAAATTCTGCTGAGCCCTGGTGAGATGAGGATTCCAAAATTACCAAGCAACATTAATCAAATTGAGACTATGTGTCACAATTTCATGTATAATTGGCCAATTTGATTCAGCTTAATTTGACAAGGACACAAACTACATTTTTCAAGAGTATAATTACATGATATTAATATACTCTTGAAGGCATTTAGAGTATATTGCATTTGTTGAAGTCCATAAATGCAGGAAATTGAAAAGTAAATGTTTTTAGAATGCAGAATAATAAAGACTAAAACATACCACTGGAATAGTGTGGATCATCTTGTTCAAGTTCAAGTTCAAGTTCTTTATTGGAAAATAATTACTTAGCAAAAATATATAAATCATGTACAATTATCAACAATCAAATTTTCCTTAGTCAAGATACAAAAAAATGTATATTTTGACGTATGATTAATATTACAAATATATTTTATGTTACATTGGCTAGAACTTCTAACATACTTGTAATTTGAAACACAGCATGAAAACTGTCACAACATTGCTTGGCATCCCAAAAGGGCTGACCTGCACGTAAACCAGTGTTGGCTATATTGTTATACTCCTGGCCTGTTACACTGAAGTTTAGCCCCTCCATGGAAGCATTGATACATTAAATCCTGATAGTCCTTGAACTAAAGTAAAGGGTAAAATGATGTCAGATACCTTGTTTTGACATTACCTGCAATCTCTTAATATGTTTGCACCTTCATTGCCTTACTTTTAATGCATGATCCATATTTATATGAATAAAAAATACAAAATTATAGAACACTAAGGCGAATGACCCAGTTAGGACACATATTATTCGACTGCCAGTCAAAACGGCGATAAACCAGAACGGCTATTCATATATTTACAGACATTACCAAAACGGCGATGATCAAAGTCCAAAACGGCGATGACTATTTTAGTTAAAAAATCAACTTAGAAAAGCTTCTTTCAACAAAAAAACGTCTGATATTTGTTACTTTGCAGCAAAAAAGTACACATCCAAGATATTTGTTACTTTGTAGCAATATAACGTCACATTTTTGTTGTCTAATTTGACATGTTATAATGTAGCTAAAACTTAGTAAATGTGTAAAACATGATAAAATGTAACAAAAAACGTAACTAAATTATCTTTTTGATTACGGAAATGATACTGGATAACAAAATGTATTGTATTAAAGTAAAATTACCAAGTTTTCAAGCTATTTCTACCGAAAATTGGTGAAATAGCCGTTCTTGTTTTCTAGTAAAATTTATCATCGCCGTTATGGTAAATATATGAATAGCCGTTCTGGTTTATCGCCGTTTTGGCTGCACACCTATTATTCAGTGTGGCAAACTGCAAATATCTCATGCAAACAAGACCTGATAATGTTACACCTAAACTACTCAACCACTTTAAATCTCACTTTGGTCTAATTGCGCTAATGAAAGTGATCTGTTCAAGCCAATCAAAAAACTTACTAACATGAACCACATGTTTGGATGATGCCTTTGCTTTGTATTTACTTTTGTTATTATCAACCACTGTCCACTGAGCCTGACCAGAATTGCCATTCTACAATCAACTTGCTTTTTTGGCAGCTAGAAGTCCATCATGTGTTCTTAAAAAAGGTATTTTTTGTCCGCAATGTTAATTATGATGTTTAGCTAGTCCCAAGAGGGTACTGAGACTTGGAATTAGGAAGGGTGGATTGATTCCAGATTGGTTTGATGGTTTGTTTTCTGGTAATCACATTGACAATCGTTAGAGTTTGAAGGAAAAATAAATAGGGTGCCTACCAGTGTTGATTCTGCTATGTAAAAAAAAAAACATTTGTAAAATTTGCCCATGAAAAAAGAAAAACAAAGCCAAAAGTAATTTGTTAACAAGTGTGTGAATGAAGGCCTTGTTATGTACATGTATTAAAAACAATTGTATCTTCACCAATGTATGTCATTAAGCACACAGTCATTGTATGATATCAGGCTTTTGGTCTGACGAATATTTAACTAGGGTTCTTGTTATGTTCACATGACTCATTAGTGAAAGGTCATAATTATTATGCACCACCTAATGCTTCAAGAGCTAGAAAGAACTGGATGACATTTTTACAAGGGATAGCATCTGTTTTATGAGGCCAAGGGGATGCTAGGGAAATGTCATACTTCTTAATGCCACTCAGCACATGATGCAGAATGGTACTCAAATGAAGAAGCTTGAGGTCTAGAATGAGATGAACTAGAAATGTGTCAGCTATGACACATTAGGTGAAAAAAGTTCACGTAATGTGTCATTACCCTAAAATGCCACATTTAGCTTATATTTATTGTAAATAACATTATTACACTCTACTTAAATGAAACCTAACATTATGATAGACATATACGAAAACGTACGTGAACCAACTTGACCAAATAAGACCATGGACATATAACAGATGATAGCTATGATTTTTTAGACTTCTTTCGGCCTTGCAGGAAGTGTCAAGAAGCCAAATTTATATATAAAGTGTCTTTTTGGTAGCAGGCTGGGCATCAGCTGTTTAGCTTGCACAGTTTATGCATAATTCTAAAGTCAATCTTAATTGAGCTCTATCTGGCCATATTTGGATGAAATCTCACTTGATGTAAAACTTATGAGCAGTCTAGAATCCTGGTGAAAAACACCATAAACAAAATCTTCTGCGTTTAACCCCTGGTGACTCGGAAACTTAATTAGCCTGAGATATATGAGTGTTTTGGTGTCCCCGGCCACATGCTGGAGCTTTGAATTTCCAGACAGCAACAGGGGAAATTGTTGCTCGATGAATGCACCATATAACACTATATTTATATATACTGGATAGTTGAAAATGTGTTGATAAGCAAAATGGAATCATATTGAAGTGTGTAATTTTTTTTTCCAGAAAAGGTAAATCGATACAAGAAGTTTATACCCTTGGAAAGATAGCTATACTATTGTTTCCTTATGCCTTATGCATTCATCTTGCAGTATGTGTATTTGTGTTACAGTGTGGCAAGCTGGCCATCTTCAACGATCAGTGAGCATAACCTATGGAGACCATTGGCACCAGGCTACTTGTTTATCATAAATTACACAGGTGGGAAATAGAGCACATGCTCATGTTCAGGCATTCGATTTTACAAATAGGCAAGTAGTTATGCTAATGTTTTGATGTCTACAAATTCTTGAATGCTCATTTTTACACTACACAAATTAGTGTATTTGCCAAATGCTAAAAAGCGCATACATGAATATACCTTACTCTGTCACAATGCTATATCTTCAGACTTCAGTGATCATAGCCACACTTTGATATCACATTCCTGTTTTATTTAAGATAGCAAAAAAAATAAGTTACCAATCATTTTTCCAATATTTTTCGCTCTTTTGATCTTGAGCAGATCTAACATCTGATAAAAGAATGTGGAACAAATTTCCTGCGCAATGTCTGGTGGTATCTGTTCTGATTCAACTGCTTATTGTATTTATTGATATAACAATCAGAGACTGGCACAAGGCTTGCTCATATTTGTATTAGGCTTAACCAAAATCAATATTATTGGATTGTGTGTGATCAATTGTTATATTGTTTGACAGTACAAATTGACCTGTTTCAGTTGTGATTGTTCAATGTAGAGTACAATCAGGGCCGTATCAGCACATTGTTGGGCCCGGGGCAAACTGTTTCTAATGGGCCCCCAGGCACGGACTGGCCCCGCAGTGGGCGCCAGAGCAAAGTCGTTGGCTGGCCCCTGTCATCACAGTGGCGTAATCTCCAATCCAGCATTCTGAGTTAATTTGTACCTCGATACACCTGCATCAAGAACCACAGTAATTGAAGAATTGTTTTATCTGCATGATATTATATGAAATAATGAATAGAAGAATATAAAATAAGACTGCAAGAAAATCAGGAGGGAGACCCTTGGACTCCTGCTTTATAACGTTAATTGATGGGGCAGATATTGTCGGATTCAAGAGGGGTGTAGGGGCCTCTGGGGCCCATGCCCTTTTAGGTCCCAAACAAAATGTAAGTGGAATGAGGACTGAGGAGGGCCCACATATATCAAAAGACATCTGGGTGCCTCCCTGTCTACCATATTGGCATGGGCGTAATTTGGTGGGGGTCGGGGGAGGACATGTCCCCCCCACATTTTGGAACCAGGGGGACATAATATGAAATGTCCCCCCAACTTTTTCGTGTGAAAAAGACAGACTGAGTTATCTGAGGATCCGTCGGCCAATTCCGACCGCTGACGGCCGTGTCCCCCAACATTTTCCACGATACTTACGCCCCTGCATGGTATTGGGAGATTAAACTGAGCAAGGGGCACCTTACTTCTTTCTTTATTAGCTTGTCAAGCTCTAATTGATGATATTTTTTTATAAGGCCTGAAATTCAATTTAGACTTCTAAGTCTTCTACATTACTTTTCATAATTCTGGCTTTTTTAAGGTTGCTGGTGGGCCCCCTCAGGCTGTGGGCCCCAGGGCATTGCCGTCCTGCCAATAGGGCCAGTCCACCCCTGGGGCCTCCCTTACACCCCAAAAGCACTCTAAATTCTGAAAATATGTTCTCGCGTAAGTTACCCGACGCACTTTCTTTACTGTCGCAACTCTTTTCAGGTTCATCATGGGCCCCCCTGAAGTCATGGGCCCAGGGCAAATGCCCCATTTGCCCTTTGGTTAATACGGCCCTGAGCACAATAAAGGAAATTAGTACTTCTCCGACACATACATTTGTATGTAAAACAGCAATGTTATTCCTAAGGATGGCCCTGTTTGTTTGATTATCCATGGCTGATCTATTGCAAGTAAAATACTGGCATGCCTTTACTAATGAATGAGACAATTTATTGCAAATAAAATATCCTCCCCAGTTCATGTAGGCAGTGTTTAACAGTTATGGTGTACAGTAGGCATGTGTAGCACAGCATTAGCAGTTTCCATAATTGTTGCTTTATGCAGACAGGGTATACCCCAGATATGCATCCATCACACTTGCCATATATATTGAGGCACAGTGTGCCAAACTTATCTTGGAAGCTTATGTTCACTTAGTGGGCAAACCCCCAAGGGACACCATTGGCACTAGCTTATTCTGTGTTACATATGATGTTTCGTGAGTAAGGTTGTTTCACCAAAGCAAAAAGCTATCCGAGGGTCAAGAGCCAAGAGTATATATTTAGCCTTTTCGGAATAAATAATATGTGACGTATGTAAGATGAAATCAAAATGGGTGCGTCCTAAAAAAACAGATTTTTGAGTATGTGTAAATTTTCCTTCATAAATGTACATCAGAGAGTGTGACATTTTGAATCTTCATAAGTACTCTATCATGTACCTGCACAAAAGCAGTGTCAATGACCTGTTTAGTTGGAGATTGAAAGACAACAAAGGAGTCAGTAGAATTACTATGCATTGTGGTGAATCGCAAACATCTAATGCTAACGATGCCTGATTATATTACACCTAAACTACTCTATGCCTTAAAAAGCACTTAGGGCAATTTGAGCCACTGTAAGTGATATGCTTAAACCAAACAGACAACTAATTACCATGAAGCACGTGTTTTGATGATGTCATCACTTTGTGTGTACTTTTGTCATTACACGCTACCGAACCTGATCAGAATACTCTTTAAATAATTAGCTGGCTTCGTGTGCCTACTAAAGCCTTGTTGTGAGTGAATATGAAGGGTATTTTTAACATCAAGGTCCAAACTTTTAATTATGATACATTGCCCGTCCCAAGAGCATGCAGCGAACTTGCAATTAGGATGGTTGGATTGGGCTGGGTTGGTCTAACGGTTGCCTCAAAGAAAATATCATGATTTTGTTGTCAGTCGCAGGAAAGAACAGCTGAAAACAGCTGAAAACATTGTTTTTTTAGAAACATTGATCTCTGTTAGTTCAAATGCACAATGAAGTGTTGCCACAAGGCATAGGCGTACGTCGCACGTGATTTTTAGGGGGGCGAGCGACATTTGCCCGAATTTCAAGATCAAAATTGTATACTATTTCTAATGAAATTGCCCGGAAATCATTAATTTTCAAAAAAAGAATTTAATTATCTGCCCAAATTTGTTGGCCTTTTTGCCCGAATCTTACTGTTTCCCTAACTTTGGGGGGGGGGGTGACCGCCCACCTGCCCCCCTTCGATACGCCTATGCCACAAGGTAACTGATACAAGTTGCTCTTTAAACAATACATGTAGTATAACAAATGCAAGTTCTATTGCATAGATTCTTCTCTTTTCTGGTACCAAATTTTAAAAGAATTTTGTTGCATCAGCAAAATTATGGAAATCAATTCAAGCAAGATATACTGTGTATATCAATGGAAAATTATGGCTCTATGACTTTGCATTGGTATGATGAATGCACATCTGTTGTAAAAGCAGCCATGGATCTTGGTATGGTATGGTATGGTAAAATTTTATTTAACGTCGTTTTAAAATCAAGTGGTAACGCAGTACCCAAGCATAGCTTCTGAACGACAAAACAACAATTGAAATGAATCACAGAAAAACAGTATTATAATACAATTATGATACTATTTTAACAAGTTGATGATGAGTAATATCTACAACTACCTATTACTAAATAACTAATTCAATTTCTACCTGTTTAAGAGTATCTCGAGGCAACATAAAGAGTAGCACCATAGTCAGGTACATAGCAATTCATAATCTTTAGCACCTAGTATGGTAAACAAATTGTCACTTTCACACATATATACATACAGTTGGTTCAAACGTTAAGTGTTCAATGTCATTAATCACCATTAATAAGTGTCCATACCAATGCTTTTATACAAAATTGGCATAAAATGTCCTTTACTCGTACACAACGGAAAAGGAAAACAGAAAGTATGAAGCATGGACCAGCGGTAACCGCTCAATGCCCATGCAACACATTCAGTATTCCCCTTTATCCGCATGTACTAATAATGATCTTAAGTGCGATATATCATTACATGTTCGGATTATTCAATTAAAAAACAGCAAATCCAACTTCAAAAGTTTACAGAAATTCAAAATTGCTTGCATTGTCTAAGTTCAGTAACCAGGCATTGACAGCAGATTTGAAGCTTTTGAGGTTCTCCAAATTCTTTATTTCTATGGGAATAAGCGACCATAACTTTGCGCCGTAGTATCTGAAACTCTTTTTGCCATAACTAGTTGTAGCATAATTTGGAATGTTAAAGCGGTTATTATCTCTCATATCATAATTCAACTCCCTTGATGTGAAGAGACTTTGGAGATACCGAGGACCTATACCTGTTTTTATTTTGAACATTTGAATGGCAACCTGTTTTATACATCTTTTTTGTATGTTGAGTTGTTTTTCATATTCACAAATACTTTCATAGCTCATATCATTGTTGTTCGAGACTAATTTTAGCGCTCTTTTGTTAGTTTTTTCTAGCTTTTCAAGATTAGACTTGCTTGAGAACATCCATGCAATTTGACAGTAGTTAAAATTACTGCTAATGTAGCTATTATATATTGTTGTTTTACAGGACTTATCGAGATTTAGTTTCATACGTTTTAAAGCATTGATCTGTTTACTTGTTTGGTTACAGACATTGTCAATGTGGATATTGAAGTTTAAGTTTGTGTCCAATTCAATTCCTAGGACATTTATAGATTCAGTTGCACATATTTCAGTATCATTCACTTTTATTTTGTGATTTATGAGTGGTAAATGTCTACTAAGAAACATCAATTGAAATTTTTCAGCGTTAGCTTTCATCTTGTTGAGTTTGAACCATTTTAGAGCATCACTGCAATCTTGTTGCAGTTTATTGACAACTTCTGAAACTTCCTTGCCGGTTGAGCTGAGAGTATTGTCATCAGCATAATTATAGATACTTGAATTGAAATTGTGATAAAGAAAGTCATTAATAAAGATATTGAACATCAGGGGTCCGAGAATTGAACCCTGGGGGACGCCCTTGATATTTGTGACCCAGTCAGAGTGAGTGTTCCCAATTTTTACTCTTTGTTTTCTATTTGAGAGGTATGTTTTTGTCAGTTGGCAGGCATTTATGCTGAAGCCATATGCATGTAGTTTTGCAATTAGTAATTCATGCGACATACAGTCAAAAGCTTTAGACAAATCTATCGCTACAATTCCAGTGATTAAACCTTTATCTAAGGATTCTCGCCAGTCTTCAGCCATTTTTATCACAACGTCATTGCATCCAAAACCTTTTCTAAATCCTGACAGATATTCATGGAAAAGTGATTCCATGTGTTTTTGAATTTGACTAAAAAGAATTTTTTCAAGAATTTTTGAAAGAGCCGGTAATAGATTAACTGATCGATAATTATCTTTATTGAGTTTGTCTTTCTTTTTGAATAACGGGGTTATATTAGCCATTTTCATTGTATCAGGAAATGTATTTTGTTGTATACACATATTTGATAGTTTAGTCAAAGGAGCAACTATGTTTCTGTGAGTGTTTTTTATGAACTTAATAGGTATATCATCATAGCCAGAGGCTTTTTTGCTAGCCAGGCTCTTTATAATCTTGCTAACTTCGTGTTCCCTTACTTCTTTAAATGCAAACCCTTCTTTCAAGGGATTAATATACTGAGTGATCATTTCTATGCTGGGATGGTTTTTGTATTTTTCAATTGTTTCCCCAATTGTTATGTTTCGGTCATCTCTTTCTCCTATGTCAGATCCTATGTTCTGGAAGAAATTATTAAAGATGTTGCATACTTCAGCTGTGTCAGTGATTATTTTGTCTCCTTCTCTAAGTGGAATGTTATCAGATTTAGTTTTAGAACGAGAGAACAGTGGTTTAACTGCCTTCCAGAAGTCTTTGTTTTTAGTTCCGCCTTTGCTTTTCTCTTCAAAATATTTTCGCACTTCATCCCGTTTTATCAAAGTGACCTCATTTCTATGCTTTCTATACATTGCAAATGCACAGGCAGTCCTACTTTTAAAGAATTTGTTTCTACACTGGTTACGAATAAGGATAGCCTTTTTCAATCTCTTAGTCATGCAATGAAAGTGATTTTGTTTGATAACTTTTTGTTTTTTAGGCGCATGTTTGTCAAGAGTAGTTATCAATATATTTTGTAATGTTTGCATGGCACCATTTACATCTTGTTCATTTGATATCAAGGCATGTAAGTTAAGTAAAGCAAGTTCTTCATTAACCTGGTTATAATCTATGTTAGCAATCTTCCTGTGGTAAATAATTTTACGCAAAGGCAGTGGTGCATGTATTTTTAAGATTCCGCCAATCAGATTGTGAAAGTCACTAATGCCCGTATCTATGGAGAAGCCTTTTATAAATTTACGACGTTTAGTGACTAACATGACATCAATAAGGGTTGATTGATTAGATTTATGACATGTTGGATCAGTTATAATGTTTGTTAGATTAAGAGTTGGGCATAAGTTTGACAATGCGTTTTGATGATACATGTTGAAGTTTAAGTCACCTATGATTATTACATGGTCATAACTATCAAATATCTTTTCACATGTTTCTTGAAATATCTCTTTGAATGTATTTTGGTTTACCTTTGGATTTTTATACATACCAAGAAGTATAATCTTGTGGGTGTTTACAGTCAATTCAACCGATATGCATTCCATATCATCTTTACAAAAGTTTATAGGACCTATAGTCGAGGGTATATTCTTAGCAATGTAGGCTACAAGGCCACCACTATTAGATTCCTTATCCTGTCTATACATTACATAGTTTTCTACTTCAAAGATGCCATTTTGGAAAGAGGAATCAATTTTTGTCTCACTTAACACAAGAGCATCAAATCTGCTGTTTGCCATTAATTTAGAGATTTCTTGAAACTTTAAACGCAATCCATTTACATTCAAGTGACTTATGATAACATTATTTGGATAACTATTCCTTAAAAGCTTGACCCTGTCACTTCTAATTTCTGAATCGCAATGAGCATTTCTAATATTTTCAAAGTTAATTCCTTGTTCATTGTTCCTCAGTAGACTAATGTCAGCTTCATTCTGTATCAAATCTTCATTTATATCACTATCCGAAACATTCTCAATTTCATTATGGTTACTAGAACTATTGTCTGTTTGCATTTCAGCTTCTTCAATATCATTTAACATTTCATTTTCACATATATAATATGAACTTTTCAAAAAGTCATTTGAAGTCACACTTACGGCCGGATTATTTCCATGGCCGCTTTCCTAGTATGAGTTGTAGTAGGCCATACTCCGGGGAGCAGATCGACGGCAGGCCTTCTGTTTGTGGCCTTGCGAGCCACAGTTGTAGCAGGTCATGTCTGTTCTCTGGCGACACTGTTCGATTAAATGACCTGACTCACCGCATCGGTAACATTTGGGCTGGTGAGAGCGAGTAGCCCACGTGCGTTGGTGGTAGTCACGTTGACGATAGTTACTTTGTCGGTAGGTTTGTCTGGGGTTGGTGATTGGCTCTTTTCTTGCGCGGTAGATCATCCACATTTGTCCTAACATGTTCAGCCCCTCACCATTCTTTCCACGGCCCCAAAATTCATGTGCGGTGTCTTCAACGAGCTCTTTTTCACCGGATTCTTTTAAGAACTTGCGAGCTTCTGGACAGATGGCAAATTTTGCACGAATGATGTTGTCCATGACATCAATCTTTTTCTGTTGCCACAAGGAGTCAGTTTGAATGCTGTCGCCAAGTCGTTTTGCATGGATGCCGGTCCTGCTTCTTTGAACAGCTGAAGCTGTTTTTCTGTCATGATGGTGTCTAGCTTTGTAGTAAACATAAGCTGCTTCACTAGTAGCAAAGTGGATGTCATCCATGATAAGTCCCTTCACTGGATAAAAGTTCGACAGTGGACTTTCATGACCTTTGAAGAGCAGCTTTTCCGAAGTTTTCTTGTATCTTTGCTCGGTGTAAGCTGAGTCACATCTTTCTTTCACTTTGATTTCGGCCTCTTTGATCAGGCTGTCTACTCCTTCTTTTGACAAGTGCAAGCCATCTTTTACGAGGAATGACTTGTTTGTGCTACCATTCTGGAGCAGAAATGTTTGGTCCATGTCAAGGAAGGTGTCACTATCGTTTTCACACATTTTCTTTAGGTCGGCATTCGTCTTTTTCAGTTTCTCTGCAAGGTCTCTGTCTGTTCTCGGGAGAATGCTGCAGACCACAGATTTTTCAGTTTTCTGAGCAGTGGATACCAGGAGGGCCTGGTAGTCTGTGACGACTTCATCAGCAGACTTGCTTTCAATGTCTATTGAGCCCCCAACAATAGTTATGTCTTCGAAACGTTTATCGTTTACAGAGAGCGGTCTGCAACTCTTGGATTGATGCACCTCCTTCTGCAATGATCTCAACGTTTTGCAGATTGTCTGGGTCAATGTTTCTCAGTAGGCTGGTTCCAAGCAGTAAAGAGGGCATTGGGGGGGTTTCTGGGACCTGGGCTGGGGGAGAAGCGTTCACCGTGTGAGAGTCCTCGAGAGTCTTTCTTGCGTTTTCTTTTGAGTCAATTTTAATGTCATTGAAGCTTTTCCTTAAAGACTCTAGTTCAGAGGCAATCTTTTTCTTTTCCTCGGTTTCTGTCTGGAGTTGATTTTGCATGCTGCGGACAAGGTCCATCAGTTCCTTTTGCATAGCATGCATTTCAGATATTTCTCTCTTGAGTTCATACACATTTTCAGGCAGGACTCTGCACTGAAAGCAACTCCATATTTGGGCAGTGTCCTCTTTTGCCACTGAGACACATCCTGCGTGGTGCCACACACAGCAGATAATGCACCTAATCATTTCATTACTGTTCTTTTTCTTGGTTTTCACAAGGCACTTGTCTTTCAAGCAGTGGTCAGGTGAGGGGTTTTCAGCAGCCATTTTCAGATGTGTCTGAAACTGGAAAAATGTGTATTGTTACGTTTTTCTATATAATAGCAGTCAAATACATTTTCGTTTGAGTGTCTGAGAAAAATGATCAACTAGTTTGACATGGATTAAGTGGTCCACTAGTTTGACCTTTCTTTTCTACACACTGGGAAATCCCCAAATCTGGCAATCTGGGGAATCCCCTAACCTTGGTAGCCTATATTGCTACTTTATTTCAAGAGTATTGGGAAATCCCCTATTTTAGAAAAGCACTTAATTCACAACACAGGTTTTATTCACAATACGACTTGTCTTACACAATTGCTTTGAAATTGGTTTTATGATATAAACCTAATTTGAATCAGATAATCTCAGCTTAGTTGTAAATTAATTAGTTTCACTGTTTATTTGCGTGAGCGATATTAGCGGTAGCGGGGTAGCGGTAAAACTTTAATGCAATAAAACTCGATTTTCCCAACAAAAACGGGACCTAAACTTAGAACAAACTACGTAAATATGCTCTAGATGAGCTTATAAACAAGATACATCAAGTACAAAGTGCCAGAACAAGTTAAAATAAGTGAACTTAGCTTGTTTTCATCAGACGATGTTGAATTGCTTGTTGCCCCTCTGGCCCCCTGGACAGAAAGCTTGTTTTTCTCCAATATATGGCAAAATAAGCATTGGTAAACCGACTAAACAATGGAAATTTATGTCAGAAAGTAATGCCTCAAGGTCTGATTATGTTTTGTTAATTTCTGAACAGCAACAAATTGACTGACCTAATTTTTCCCCAAGGTATGAGACAAGTTACTGCTCATATATTTTATTAAAATTTCAAAATATTTTGAAGTGAAAAAAGCATGCATAAAATCCATCAAGACAATGACAATCAAGTTCAGACAGTCTGGGTGCTGATTTCATGTGGTATGTGAACAACTTAATGGGCCAATGTCTTTGAACATGAAGATGACCATTGAGAGCAATGCAGCCTATCGGTCAACATAATGATTGCATAAGTAGGAAATAAATGGGACCTATCTGCAAAACAAGAAGGCATTTGGTCAAAAAGGTCGATTGCATCTCAAAATTAATAAAGACAGAGTTATGTTGAGGGTTACAATCATAGTGGACATAGCTGTGAGCAAGCATAGTCAAATACATTTTGCCTCAACACAGTCTGATGGCCTCCAATGCAGTAAAAATCTCACTTTATCTGGTTCCAAGTACTACAGGTATTCATAACTCATCTAAAATATCTTTCTCCTATACTTCATGAAGCCATAAGAGGTGAGGCCATGTTGGTGCAATGTTCATTTGTTAGTACTTGTTGTCAGCTATGTCCCTTGTGTCCATAATTCTCAGCAGAACTCTTTCATTGTTAATTTGGGTTATTTGTCACCTTACTGACTAAAATCCACTCTTGTCTGGCAGACAGCCTCCATCCACTTCCCACATGTGCAATGATTCTGTTGACCAATTTGCCACATACTTCCTCGTGGTAGTGTATATAGTTGTGGCTGTTAGTTTTCACTCAGCTGCTATGCCTCACCATGGCACTATCATTGTGACCAGTCATAACAAAGCAAATACTTGCTCAATCTTCATCAATTTTTCAGGAATTATAGTCTGCACACAGTAGCAGGTGCTCTGATGACAATTGTTGAATGAAGGGATGCTACATGATGACTATACGGAAAATACTAAATTAGTTGAAATTTAAGCATGTAATCAGGTCTGATGCTATATATGTCATTTACATGATAGTAATACTCACCAAAGTGTCTGAATGTGTTAAGTGCCAATCAAATTCAGCATTCATTGCAAAATTATAAATCATAGAGCTACGTGTATAGGATCATGCTATCAAGTTGTATCAATTGGTGACAGTGACTGCTTATCCTACAACTCTTCCTGTTACATTGATTAATTCTATGACAGATCACGAAATATTCCATGTTTCAATAATAACAATCTACTGGATGACCTCGTTGACTAATGACTTGAATATGAGACAAAGTCTATCTTGCCTAGCCAGGAAATTAATGTCTAGCTTTAGAATTTGCTGGTGACTGAAGTAAAATGATTAATGTTCAAGCAAATAATTAGTCTTTTCCAAATAATAATCATAGCTTCAACATCAGTCCTTCCCGGCATATACCCTTATAAGGAAATTTGCCAAAAAAGTCCAGTTTGGAAAAACTTTTTTATAACACAAAATATCTAAAAACAGCAACCATTGTGCCTTTAAACTGTCTTTACTCATCAAACAACATAGCAGCTTGATGTGCAAATGGAACATTATGGAAAAAGTTCAAATCATTTTGTCGTCAGGTAGAACAGAGGATTGGCTTAGAGCTTCCGACCAGTGCTAACTGTTTGAAAAAGCAATGAAATGACATTGGAGTCATCTGAACAGTTAACTGTATCTAACAGTTAACTGTTTTATCATAGTAACAGTCTTAAGGCTATTCAACATTGTTGATTAAAAATAAATCCAGCACATCAAATTATAACAGTTTTAAAAAAGCTCTAGATGGATACTGTTCTGAAGATAGTGAATTGGCAGTCCTTGCTATATGCATCTTATAGGGTATGTTTCCTTGAGTCGGACACTTAGAGAAAGTGACCTGGAGTCTGAAACTTTTTGCGGGGCTGACCTGGCTAAATGAGATCTTCCATACCATTTTATTTTTTACCAATGTGTAGCCAAAGAAGTCCTTAAGCCACTCCAAAAGTATCAGCAGGATATGAACAACTTAAGTTTGTTTTTAAGCAGCTCTACAGATGGGGTAACAGCCCCGTTTTTCTGATTATTTTCTGTCCGAAATTCATGAATTGTAGTGAAACTTGTCAAGTTGAGGGTGTCCTTTCTTGGGGAATGGGTTTAATCTGAACTAAGTTTGTGTCACCCCTACTTGGGAATGTCCTCAAACTGTGTTGACTTGTAATATGAGCCTTCTTAATGAATGGGAAGGTCCTTAAACTACTTTATCTGAATTGTCCGACTCAAAGATACATAGGCGTACGGCGCGCACGATTTTTAGGGGGGCGAGCGACATTTGCCCGAATTTCAAAATCTAAATTAAATACCATTTCAAATGAAATTGCTTTGAAATCATTAATTTTCAATGGTTTATATGTAATCATCTGCCCGGATTTTTTAGCCTTTTTGCCCGAATCTTACTGTTTCCCAAACTTTTGGGTTAGTGATCGCCCCCCCCCCCTCCGATACGCCTATGCAGATAATCGCTGGTCAACTTTGTTTCAAGGAATGAACCACATACTGGTTTTGAAATACTAATTTGCAATTTCCTGTTTGAGTTAGTCAAAACGCATAATTTGAGGCACTATTTGCCAGTCTGTAACCCATAGGTCGAGCAGGACATTACTTTTTAAAAATATAGATAATGTAGGTGTCCGACTTAAAGAACCTCACAATATCTGAGAAGATGACGTATTATCCAAACCTGATAATAATATACAATACTAGAGGATCCCCATGCTTCTTGGAATAAAGAGATAGGCCTACAAATGAGTAGTAGTGTGCAGTATTGTGGTTTATCATTTTGGCCCTGACGTACGTTGCCCTCCAATGTAAATGGATGATTGGACAGGTTTTGGCGTCTGGTGAGTGGAGGATTACGAAAACTACTGTAGGTGCAGAACTGATGGATGTTAAGTACTGTAAAAATCTGTAAAGGAAGAGTAAAGAGGAAGATTGATGTATGACATGGCCTGATCCATGGATAATTGCGGATTCCTATGCAGAAAGAAAAATCAGCCAAAATGCTTTTAAGATTTCTACTATGGATTAGGATATATAGATTTAGGCAGTCGATAGGGTAAAGTAGAAAGGATTGAAATTGTGTAGTTTTGTTAAGTTGGTTTGTAGTGTCCTGATTTGTAACAAAGAACGTGTTTTGTATAGTATATTTGATGCCTCCGTCTTCTGAGCCCAGGGAGAACAATGCACTACCACTGTTGCCGCCACGTGAATAGAGCTGTGTGGAGAGCATACATGTGTGGATAGGGTGTTACAAGTAAGAGATAGTTCTGTAAAGATAAAAATCTGTAGAAGTTTTGAAAAGATGAAGATTGATGTATAGCATGGCCAGATTGATCAAGAATTGGTGATTTGTATACAAAAAGAAAATGTGAGCAAACAACAAAAATATAAGATAGGATGTTGGACCTCTTACGGAAAATAATTGTCTGACAACCATCATGATTTGCGAATGGTAAAAAGTTGCATTAGAGTGTTACATCCAGGCATAAAGTGCTAGAAGATATCCCAGTGTAAATGATCACAAAGTCATACAAGGTTGTCATAAACTTTTTTTCCTGAGGTTTTGAGTAAGCACCCAATCATATTCAGACTGGCGTGCCTCTACAGAAGCCATACTGCATTAACCCTTTGGGAAAGATCTGTGGGAATATTTAGAGTGTCGACAAGGAAAGATAGGAGGGGATAAAATGGATGTATTCTGACTTAAAGAAGGCAGGTTCATTTGAAAGTCTATCTAGCAAATCCAGCAGCAGACAGCAATTGCAAGATGTATTTAGATTCCTCCGAGTTCTCTTGGGAATTCAGGGGCTTCCAGAGGCTCAGTGTTGGATGGCTGATTGGGGCTTTACGTCCTGTATCTATGCACTTGGTAAGCTAATTAGGAAAGGATTAGGACACGGCAATGAGACCCAGAGGTTGAATGTAGAGTGCAGAGAGTTAAATACATGTTATGATTGAGAAAGTTGATGGTGGAAGGATTGATGGGAAAGACATATAGTGGTATGTAGTAATCTCAGGCTGCATTATTTTGCACCAAATATACACGTCGTACAGGCTTTTCATGGAGTATGCAGATGTCTCTGTGGAAAGGTGTGTATGAGGATTCCAACAAAGGGAATATACTCTGGAACACAGATATCAAAGTTGTAATGGTTGCTGATTTATTAACTAATAAAAAGACTGCATGTTTATTTCATTGAAAAGGTTTAAGAAAATGTCATATGACTTGATTTTTCACTGAACATATAATTCTATGGCAACTTCAGACAATTAAAAGTGTATAAACAGTTTCCATAATTGCTGCCTTTATGCAGACGGAGAATACCCAAGATATGCATCCATCACACTTGCCATATATGTTGAGGCACAGTGTGCCAAACTTATCTTGGAAGCTCATATTCATTTAGTGGGCATACCCCCAAGGGACTCCATTGGCAATGGCTTATTTGGTATTACATATATACGCTGTTCCTTGATTGTAGTCAGAAAATAGCTATCTTAGAGTCGAGAGGATATTGTGACCAGATATATTTTGTAATGCCATTTTGTTTTACCTGTATGGGTTCAAACCATGGGCAGAGATATGTTAATGTACACCGAATACATTCAGTGGACCTTCAAGAGCAAAGTCCCCTATGTATTTCTTACAGATGTGATGTTAAATTGGCTTCTTCTTTTATCAGTGTCCAACTGTCCATCTTGATTATCTATCTACTCTGGTATTTTTACTAACCAAATCGATATTATATTGAATTGTGTTCAATTTGATAATCTGATGTACACAAGACACCAGATTATTAACCTGTATCTGTTGATTTTTTTCATTGATATTAACAACAAATCAAATTGGAACTCTCTCTTATGGATATTGTGAGACACAAGTAGTGAAATATTTTAAAATCAGGAGACACAAACAAATCTCCCATTGGACTGTTCAGAAATACAGTGTACATAGGCGCAAAAGTGGGAAAATCTGTACGGACATTTGTCCAAGATGTGCATAACATATATATAACATCATGACATTGTATATGTATTTGAATCTGAATGGTTCTTCAGATAGCTGGGTAGAGCCATTAATTATTTTCGCTGCAAAGTTAGAAGCTCAATACATCATGTGCATGCATAAAAAGACCTGTTTATTACCAGGAACATAAAAGCCAATGAAGCAGTCAGTATAATTACTGTTGGTTGTGGTGATTCGCAAACATCTGATGCCTACAAAACCTGGTCATGTTACACCTAAATTACTCTCTGCTTTAAAAAGCACTTAGGGCCAATTGCGCCACTGAAAGTGATATGCCAAAGCCAAACAGAAAACTAATTATCATGAAGCATGTGTTGTGATGATGTCATCACTTTGTGCGTACTTTTGTCATTACACGCCACCAAACATGATCGGAATACAGTTTCAATAATCAGCTTGCTTTGTGTGTCCACTAAAGCCCTATCATGAGTGATTATGGAGGGTATTTTTAACATCAGGGTCCGCACTTTTAATTATGATGCATTGCTTGTCCCCAGAGGATGCAGTAAATGTGCAATTAGGATGGTTGGATTGGGCTGAGTTGGTCCAACGATTGTCTCAAAGATGTTCAACGTGATTTTCTTTGTCAGTTTCAGGAAAAAATAGTGAAAGCATTGCGTTTTTTAGAAATGCTGAGGTCCGTTAGTGGCAATTCACCCGGAAGTGTTGCAACACGGTCACTGATATAAGTTGTTCCTGAAAGAACACATGCAGTATTACAAATGCAAGTTCTATTGGATAGCTAACTCATCCATCACTTCTCTCTTCTGCTAAATTTTCAAAGAATTATGTTGCAACAGTAATATTCTTGAAATCAATTCAAGAAAGATTCACTGTGTATATCACTGGCATGTTTGTGGCTCTACATCTTTTTGTTGGTATGCTGTATGCACGTGGGCTGTAACCTGCCGTAGATCTTAATGGACAGAAATCAAGTTTGATGTAAGACTCTTGAGCTGTCTGGAATCCCAGAGGAAAAAAGCAATAAACAAAATCATCTCCATATACCCATGGTGTCTTTGAAACTCTCCTGGCATGAAATATATGAGGATTCTCATCATCAGGCCCAGGTGTTGAACCATCAAATCCTGTGATATATATATAGAAAATTGTCGCTCAACCAGTGGCCCATGCAGCCATATTGCAACAAGATTGAGAATGAGAAACTTGTCGAGGTGCACATTTTTACTGAAGTGTATGAAAGCAATGATATAAGAAGAAAAGGTTATATTGTACATAATGTTCTATAATTTAGGGAACTAAAAGATAAAAAAGTCTGTAACATCTTGCAAAATATTCACAACAGAGAATGCCTGTGACCTATATTAACCATACTATACTTATATATATATTTGTGGCATACTGTGTCCAGCGTACCTTGGTAGATCATATTCCTTTAGTGGGCATATCCAAAGGGAGGCTAATCAGCCCATAGGTTATTACCTTAGTCTGTGTTACATTATGATGTCACTTGAATTGGTTATGCTTGTTGTACAGGAGCAAATTGCTTTTTGTGAGTCAGCTAGACTGGCATTGTTACAAAATACATTTGCATAGTCTTGTATGGAGAATCGGAGCAGATAACATTTTGATCTTTTGCGTTTTTTTGTCTGTTAAAGTAATATTGTACGGTTTAATGACAAGATCTAATGAGACAGTAAAAAGCTTACCTATTTTACACAACCATACACCAGCCTCTTGTCGATTACGAAAAGTAGATTTAAAACAAATATAACATGACGTCAACAGGGAGATAACATTTTCAACATTCACATCATTTTGAGATATGTTTAAGATCAGAATAGTATATTATATACCTATAATTAGATGGAAGTCAAGTGCTTTGTCTGTACACAGCCATTCAATGGCCAGTCAGAGAAAGGGCTAAGTGAGAATTGCCAAAATGTTGCTCTAAAAATTGCCTTTCTAATGAAATGCTAAAGATCGATAGGATGTTAAATAAAATCATCGATCGATACAAAGTGGTCATTCTGCAATTGGCTTCAACCAAATATAGGTTGTTTTCAGTTAGTGGAAACTATGCTAGAACAATTTTGGACCAACATGTAATCCATGTGAAGCATGAAACAACTTTGTCACCAGGACTAGAAGGTATAAAGTTTCCAAACTAATCAATAGCTCTCACACTGTAATGTTTGGCGCCTCATTCCTGAGATGACCTACTTTTTAACTATCTCCATTATTCTACGCAATATTGTTGTTAAAGGAAATCTTATTATACAAACAGCATTCATATTTTCACTTACGACTGAAATAATAATGCCATTTCTAGTTTTGAGAGAATCCAATAGACATCTTTTCTGAGAATCGTTATCTCAATGATGAACCAGAGAGTGACAAATACCTTGATACAGTACAACCCAAAATAAAGTACTACTAGCAGGAAGGAAGAATCAGCCACTACTTTACCCATTCACACATTTTGGCTCCCTCCAAATCACTTCCTACCTTTATGTACTTTAAATTACAATTTAAAATGGCATTAAATTTACATTAAGCCACTACCAATTCAAACTTCAGCACTCCCATTGTGTTTGATTTCTTTGATATCGTGCCCCTGTGCTAATTAAGAATTTACCTATGGTAAATTCTATTTATAATCCCCCGCCGCTTGCGGGGGATTATATTGATATTGTTCGTTTTATTATTATTATAATCCCCCGCCGCTTGCGGGGGATTATATTGATATTGTTCGTTTTATTATTATTATTCTTATTATTATTCTTATTATTCAGCTCAGGAAAACTGTGATTACTCCAAAACTATTACAGATACTGTCTTGTAAGTCAAGGGTAATATGCGACTCCATTGCGTGCTACATTACACGAAATTTCATGATCAAATTTCATGACGCTTATGAGTTATGAGGAAAATATGAAAAAAATTTCCGGCGCAGGTTTCTCAGAATCTAAGCATAACTGAGACCTGTTGATTTTTTGTAAGATACATTGACAAAGTCTCCAGTGCAGAAAGGCGTCTCATGGAAATTTCATGAATAGTTTCAGAGATATGAATTTTTTAAAATTGGATGTCATGAAAATTTTCTAAAATTTTTCTGGAAAACAGGGAAGGAATGCTCGTAGAAAGCTGAAAATGGGTACACTTACAGATGTACCCTAGTGTACAAACTTCACAAAGTTACGGACTGCTCGCACAAACGGTCTCGGCGCTACGGACGTCCAAAAACCCAATTTTCAAGTGCTCATATCTCGGTCCCTATTTGCGCTACAGCAAAGTATCACATATCACAAGAAAGGTCTGTTTCTCAGCTTTCCAATGGTGTATAGCATAATAGTGTCAGACGCCCGGCGTAGAATCGCGTTGGACATTGAAAATTTCATGTCACTTTTTGCGCCTATAAAACCTTTTCGGCTCAAAAAGTCGATGAAATTCTTCATGTACGTCCATGAATATTTTATGTGGGATACCCATATCAGAACTCCATATTGTCCCCAAAGATCAATTACCTACATCAAATAGCTTTTCCTGGAGAATATTTTGAATTTCAAAATTGAAATGTACATTGCTCCGCTTCTGGTTATTCAAATTTCATGAAATTAATACCAAAAGATGCGTAAAATTATGGCCTCTACTGTCCTCCAAGGAAATATACCTCCTCTGAATAGCCAATTTCAAATAAATGATTTTATATATTCAATTATAACTCATGAACTATTGTTTCAGATCACTTAAAACTGAATGTGCATGTTGCTAATTTTTTGCCCTATTTTTTGGTATAAGGCCATCCTCATATCTCCAATAGTTTGCTGGTAAAATAAAGCTAAAAAAATTATTCACAGATGCATGTAAGTCATATACTGTCTCACTGCCACCTTTCCCAGCAGCTGACCTTGTGCCTGCCACGACATTTCATAGGCATATGCACCAGCAACATTACTACGTTCATACATGGTATGAAGAATTCATCATCACGGATATGAACTGGAAGGACGGAGTAAGCAGGGCAGGGGAGATAAGGGGGGGCGCGGGGGATTATCCGATATTGCCGTACGGCAATATCAGTTATACTAGTTATTATTATTATTCAGCTCAGGAAAACTGCGATTACTTCAAAACTATTAGAGATATTGGTTTACAAGTGAAGGATGATATGCAACTCCCGTGCGTGCTGTCACTCACAAAATTTCATGATCAAATTTCAAGACACTTCTGAGTTATGAGCAAAATACAAAAAAAATTTCCGGCGCAGGTTTCTGAGAACCTAAGCATAACTGAGAGCTGTTGATTTTTTCTAAGATACCTTGACAAAGTCTCCAGTGCAGAAAGGCGTCTCGTGGAGATTTCATGAACACATTTCAAGATATGATTTTTTGAAAAATAGACATCCCGAAAACTGGCCAAAATTTTTCTGAAAAACAGGGAAGGAATGCTTGTAGAAAGCTGAAAGTAGGTACACTTACAGACCTACTCTAGTAGGATAATCTCACAAAGTTACGGACCGCTCGGACCTACGGTCTCGGAGCTACGGACGCACAAAAACCCAAACTTCAAGTGGCCATATCTCGGTCCCTATTTAAGCTACAGACTAGTTTCACATATCACAAGAAAGGTCTCTTTCTCAGCTTTCCAATGATGTATAGCATTATAGTGTCAGACGCGCGGCGTAGAATCGCGTCGGCCATTGAAAATGTTATGTCATTTTTTAGGCATATCAAAACGTTTTCCCTCAAAAAGTGTATGAAGAACTTCATGGATGTTCATCAATAATTTATGCGGGCTACCCAGGTTGGGCCTCCATATTGTGACAAAAGGGAATTTGGCTAAATCAAATACTTTTTCCTAGAGAATTTTTTTAATTTCAAAATTGAAACGTAAATTGCTCTGGTTATAATCGTTCAAATCTCATGAAATTAACACCAAAAAATGTGTTAAATTACGCCCTCTAGCAAGCTACAGGGATATCTTCCTCTTACCTTTAACCAATTTTACATATAACATTTTATATATTCAATTATAACTCATTCATTATTTATCAAACTCAATTAGAACTGAGTTGTCATGTTCCTAATTTTTTGCTCTATTTTTGCATGTAAGCACAGCTCCATAACTTGCATGGTTTGTCTACAATAACCCATTAGGGTTAGGGTTTCACCTACCATTCACTGCAAATGTATTGCTTTGAGGGTGGTACCGCTAGGCACCAAACTGAGGTCTCCACGCCAAGCGATGTCTGATTTCAATATATGAGCCTCTTCAAGAATTCATCATGAAGGCCATGAACTGGTTGAAGGGAGTAAGCAGGGCAAGGGAGACAGGGGGGGCGCGGGGGATTATCCGATATTGCCGTACGGCAATATCAGTTATACTAGTTATAATCCCCCGCCGCTTGCGGGGGATTATATTGATATTGTTCGTTTTATTATTATTCTTATTATTATTATTCAGCTCAGGAAAACTGTGATTACTGCAAAACTATTAGAGATAACAAACTGAAACCTCAAACACAATATGTGACTCTATTGCGTGCTACTTCTTGCGAAATTTCTTGATCAAATTTCATGATACTAACGCGTTATTGAGAAAATAAAAAATCAATTTCTGGCAGCGTTTCCAGGAGAACAAAAGAAAATTGGGCTTTGCTGATTTTTTGTAAGATACCTTGACAAAGTTTCCAGTGCAGAAAGGCGTCTCATGGAAATTTCATGAATAGTTTCAGAGATATGAATTTTTCAAAATTGGATGTCATGAAAATTTTCCAAAATTTTTCTGGAAAACAGGGAAGGAATGCTCGTAGAAAGCTGAAAATGGGTACACTTACAGATGTACCCTAGTGTACAAACTTCACAAAGTTACGGACCGCTCGGACAAACGGTCTCGGCGCTACGGACGTCCAAAAACCCAATTTTCAAGTGCTCATATCTCGGTCCCTATTTAAGCTACAGCAAAGTATCACATATCACAAGAAAGGTCTGTTTCTCAGCTTTCCAATGATGTATAGCATAATAGTGTCAGACGCCCGACGTAGAATCGCGTCGGACATTGAAAATTTCATGTCACTTTTTGCGCCTAAAAAACCTTTTCGGCTCAAAAAGTCGATGAAATTCTTCATGCACGTCCATGAATATTTTATGTGGGATACCCATATCAGCCCTCCATATTATCTCCAAAGATCAATTACCTACATCAAATAGTTTTTCCTGGAGAATTTTTTGAATTTCAAAATTGAAATGTACATTGCTCCGCTTCTGGTTATTCAAATTTCATGAAATTAATACCAAAAGATGCGTAAAATTATGGCCTTTACTGTCCTCCAAGGAAAAACACCTCTTCTGAATAGCCAATTTCAAATAAATGATTTTATATATTCAATTATAACTCATGAACTATTGTTTCAGATCACTTAAAACTGAATGTACATGTTGCTAATTTTTTGCCCTATTTTGTGGTATAAGGGCATCCTCATATCTCCAATACTTTGCTGGTAAAATAAAGCTAAAAAAGTTATTCACAGATGCATGTAAGTCATATACTGTCTCACTGCCACCTTTCCCAGCAGCTGACCTTGTGCCTGCCACGACATTTCATAGGCATATGCACCAGCAAGATTACTACGTTCATACATGGTATGAAGAAGTCATCATGACGGATATGAACTGGAAGGACGGAGTAAGCAGGGCAGGGGAGATAAGGGGGGGCGCGGGGGATTATCCGATATTGCCGTACGGCAATATCAGTTATACTAGTTATTATTATTATTATTATTGCAGTCAGGAAAACTGTGATTACTACAAAACTATTAAAGATCCTGTTTTACAAGTCAAGGATAGTATGCGACTCCATTGCGCGCTACTTCATACGAAATTTCATGATCAAATTTCATGATGCTTATGAGTTATGAGGAAAATATAAAATAAATTTCCGGCGCAGGTTTCTGAGAACCTAAGCATAACTGAGACCTGTTGATTTTTTGTAAGATACCTTGACAAAGTCTCCAGTGCAGAAAGGCGTCTCGTGGAGATTTCATGAACACATTTCAAGATATGATTTTTTGAAAATTGGATATCCCGAAAACCGAACAAAATTTTTTTGAAAAACAGGGAAGGAATGCTCTTAGAGAGCTGAAAATGGGTGAACATACAGATGTACCACAGTGTACCAACTTCACAAAGTTACGGACCGATCGGACAAACGGTCTTTGCGCTACGGACGTCCAAAAAGTCAATTTTCAAGTGGCCATATCTCGGTCCCTATTTAAGCTACAACAAAGTTTGACATATCACAAGAAAGGTCTGTTTGTCAGCTTTCCAATGATGTATAGCATGATGGTGTCAGACGCGCGGCGTAGAATCGCGTCAGACATTGAAAATTTGTTGTCACTTTTTGCGACTACAAAAATGTTTTAGGCTAAAAAGTCAATGAAGTTCTTTAAGGATGTCCATGAATAATTTTTGTGGGATGCCTAGAGCACGTCTCCATACTGTATCCTAAGGAAATTTACCTACATTAAATAGCTTTGGCTAGAGAAATGTTTTACTATCAAAAATGAAATGTAAATTACTCAGCTTCTACTTATGCAAATTTCATGAAATTAACACCAAAAATTGCGTTAAAATATAGGCCTTCCACTTGCATAAGGACATTTACCTCACACAAACAGTCTATTTTACATAGACAATTTTATATATTCATTTATAACCCAGGAATTAATGTTTCAAATCAGTTAAAACTCATATGACATGTTGCTAATTTTTTGCCCTATTTTGTGGTATAAACACATCCACCTATCTGCAAAAAAAAAAATTCACAAACTTTTAACAGATGCATGTGGTCTGCAGTGGGTACCATCCTGTCTCACTGCCACCTTTTGCGCCTAATCTTATTGAACAGTCCAAGCAGCATCACAAGTGTCAACAAAAAGATGCACAGTCTAATCATCACATTTGAATAATATATATTGTACATTGAAAGGGCATGTGTAAGAGTTTGCCGACAGGGTTTTATAACCGGTATTTGTGCTATAAACTTATTAGACCAGACATGGACTACAGTAATGTTAAAATGTGCACTGTTTGAATAGAAGTTCATCCCCCAAAAAGCAGGCCACAACAAATACACACAAATAATGGACATGAATTGAAAAAGAAGAGTATGCAGGCCTGGGGGTCATACGGGGCCCGCGGGGGATTATCAGATATTGCCGTACGGCAATATCAGTTATACTAGTTATTATTATGTTTTTTTCAAAATGGACTTAGGTCTTTGAAAGTGTTTTCAGTTGATAGGTCAGTGGTTGGGTATTACGTAATTGGGTCTTTTGATGTCATTTTCACAGTTGTCTTTTTCACAGAGCCGTTCAAAGTCGAAAATTAGTAAACTTTAAAGGCTTATAACTCAAAAAGTATTTAAGATAATAAGTCAAGAGTCCAAATCCTGTGATAAAAAGTTGTTGTCAACATTTTGTTCACTGGTCATACGACAGTTGGTCTAACGGGTAAGGGGTTATTGACACATGAGCTGTTTTCAGTCTGTCACTGAGATGTCAAGTTATGTAATAGATAGGAATATGGTGATGGTGGCTAAAGTTTGCCAGTATCTGGGGCCAAGGTCGACTGTAATATCATTGGGATTGATGCAATATACTTTGAAATATGGCAATTTTTCAAAATCGAGTGTTCAGAATTTAGGTGGAATTGTAAAATCTCCGTGAAGGAGTAGTCTGAGGTGATCAAAATGTATAATCAACTACCCTTAACTTTACCCAAAAAGACTATATTGACCAAAAAATTTGGCCTATTGGTCATATTGAAGGTGATATGAGCCATTAAAGTTTAAAAAGTTGAAGTTTTGAAAAATTCTGAAAATTATGTTATTTTCCACAAATCCTCTTAAATCTTTGAGGTATACTGGTCACTAATATGGTTATCAAAAGCCCCCTATTAGAATTGTTTCATATCCTCAACTAAATTTGTAAAAAATTGTGAAATATGTTACTTCGCGACTTACATGACATTTCCATAAAAGATTTAATTTGAGTGGGAAATATCACTCCTACAGCTTTCTGTAAATTAAATGACCCCCTTCTATCACATGCTGGCAACACATGAGCACATTTATTTTCACCTGTGACAATTTCTGCAAGGTCAAATTTCAGGTCAAAGATGAAATGAAAATTGATCATTTTCCCAAATGATTTTTTTTAACTACCAAGGAAACTTCCAATTTTTCTCATTTTAATTAACAGTGTTTCCTGAATTGTTTTGGTCAATTGTGGTAAACAGCAAGTCTGTAGCTACAGGCAACTCTGAGCAGTAAAGGTCGAAAGGTCAAAAAATGACCTGACGGTCAGCAGAAAAATTCATTTTCACATGATGCAGGTGAGCCATCTTCACACTCCAACACAGGCTGGCCGCATAAATTATCATACATTAGCCATATATGGAGAGCTCTTCTGGCCCTCTCAGGTGACGGGGCCAGTGTACATTACAGTCGTATGGTTATATACATATTGCAGTCTCAAATGACTGAGTCAGGACTCGGAGTCAGGACTCGGAGTCAGGACTCGGAGTCAGGACTCGGAGTCAGGACTCGGAGTCAGGACTCGGAGTCAGGACTCGGAGTCAGGACTCGGAGTCAGGACTCGGAGTCAGGACTCGGAGTCAGGACTCGGAGTCAGGACTCGGAGTCAGGACTCGGAGTCAGGACTCGGAGTCAGGACTCGGAGTCAGGACTCGGAGTCAGGACTCGGAGTCAGGACTCGGAGTCAGGACTCGGAGTCAGGACTCGGAGTCAGGACTCGGAGTCAGGACTCGGAGTCAGGACTCTGTGTCAGGCCTGAGTCACAACTGTGAGTCAGGACTCTGTGTCAGGCCTCTGTGTCAGGGCTAAACTCGGAGCCAGGACTCGGAGTCAGGACTCGACTCAAAGTGAGGACCTGGAGTCAGGATTTGGAGTCAGGACGCGTAGTCGGGACTCGGAGCCAGGACGCTCAGTCAGGACTCGGAGTCAGGACTCTGAGCCAGGCCTCGGAGTCAGGACTCGGATGCAGGACTGCGAATCAGGACTGTGAGTCAGGACTGGGAGTCAGACTGAGCATCAGGACTCGGAATCACGACTCGGAGTCAGGCCTCTGAGCCAGGAGTCTGAGTCAGACATCAGAG
Organism: Platynereis dumerilii; assembly: GCA_026936325.1. Lineage (NCBI taxonomy): Eukaryota > Metazoa > Annelida > Polychaeta > Phyllodocida > Nereididae > Platynereis > Platynereis dumerilii. The sequence goes on from JAPTHN010000004.1 coordinate 16,572,239, forward strand.
AAAAGAGCAGCATCAGGCCTCAGAGTCAGGGACTCGGAGTCAGGGACTCTGAGTCAGGACTCTGAGTCAGGACTATGAGGCAGGACTATGAGGCAGGACTCTGTTTCAGGACTCTGTGTCAGGCCTCTGAGTCAGGACCCGGAGTCAGGTCTGTGAGTCAGGACTCGGAGTCAGGATTCTGAGTCATGTCTCGGATGCAGGCCTTGGAGTCAGGACTCAGAGTCAGAACTCTGATTCAGGACCCTTACCTAGGACTTTGAGTCAGGACTCTGAGTCAGACCTATGAGTCAGGACTCTTGAATCACGACTCTGAGTCTCGACGCTGAGTCACGACTGTGGGTCACGACTCTGAGTCACGACTCTGAGTCACGACTCTGAGTCACGACTCTGCGTCACGACTCTGCATCACGACTCTCAGTCACGACTCTCAGTCACGACTCTCAGTCATGACTCTTCAGTCACGACTCTTAGTCCGTGTTGAGTCGAGACAGGAGGCTGAGGAAGGATTTAGCATCAGCAGTTGAAGTCACAAGTCTAAGCCAGGAGTCTGAGTCAGTCATCAAAGAAAAGAGTCTGCGTCAGGAGTGAGATTCAGTAGTCTGAGATCTGATCAGGAACTTGATCGGGATTCAGAGTTGGAGTCGGAGTCAGAGTCGCAATCATGAGTCAGCATGTGTTTGTCAGTCCGTCAGTTTCATCCATCTGTCCCTTTGTCTGTCCATTTACAAGCAAAGTTTAGTTAAAAGTAAAGGTAAATTCTTTGTAATTGTCCGTGATGACAATTACCGTGTTCTCTAGTTGCAATTATATTTCCAGCTATCTTAATAGAATTCTGAATATGGGGTAAAGTTGTGGTGAGTAGTCAGTAATTGTAAGGAGACTTTGGGTGGAGAAAGGAGGGCAAAATAGGTAAACGAAGGACTTCTGACAGAAAATGTTCTTACTTTATTTTTGGTTGTACTGTAGCTTTTGAAACAAAATTATTTGACCTACATGCACGAGGACTGCATCCATAGGCATTATCTGCACTTCTGCACAACAACTACATTAAACCATTATTATACTCATTTCCCACAGAGTAATAGGGTCACACTATCAAGTAGCATCAAATGGTGACAGTAACTTGTTATCGCACAACTCTTCTATTACATTGATTAATTCTGTGACAGATCACGGAACATTTCATGTTTCCATAATAACAATCTGCTGGATGTCCTCTGTGCTCAATGAATTGAAAATGAAACAAAGTCTATTTTGGTTGGACAAGAAATTAATGTCCAGCTTTAGAATTTGCTGGTGAATCACGCTGCTTATTTACTATTTTTCAAAGAGAATTTTCAGCTAATATTTTCAACAGCCACATCATTAATTTTCGGCATAACGCTCATGCCACTTCTCTGCGACTATGACTGATTCTAATATGCAAAGAATAGATTGTGTCCTCTCGTTTGGTGAATATCGGCGTTATATTGTAAAAAAGAAAATGTAAGCTAAATGTGTTCAAACTTAGCAAGTTCTTTTTATAACAGGAGATAGCCTACCAAGAAAAACAGCAAAAACTGTGTTTTAAACCATTTTTGCTCATAAAACAACTTGGCAGCTTGATGACCTAATGGGATTTTATGGAAAGGCTTTCTCCTGCTCCCAGGTTCAATTCTTAGAACATTATAAGAGCAGTCGGTTGAATGCTGTTCTGAAGAGAATGTGAATTGGCTATCCCTTTTGTTTGCCTATTTTGAGATGTAAAAATAAGTGGATTCCTCTCTTTTTATCATAAAATTTATCAATATTTGTGACTGGTAACTGGAAAGACTTTGCTTTTGAGTGTTGCATTTTCGAAAGTGTAACATGTACTGTCGAGTCAACAATACAATATATATGTATATGGCAAAGACCTACAAAGTAAAATTGTATTTAGGGCATATATGGTAGAGGATATCATACTATAAAGGATGGTAAAGTCATACAAGGTTGTCATATACTTTTTTCCTGAGATTTTGAGTAAGCACCCAATCATATTCAGACTGCCGTGCCTCTGCAGAAGCCATACTGCCTTAACCCTTTGGAAAAGATCTGTGGGAATATTTAGAGTGGTGACAAGGAAAGATAGGAGGAGATAAAATGGATGTATTCTGACTTAAAGAAGGCAGGTTCATTTGAAAGTCTATCATAAAAATCCAGCAGCAGACAGCCATCGCAAGATGTATTTAGATCCTCCAAGTTCTCTTGGGAATTCAAGGGTTTCCTGAGCCTGAGTGTAGAGTGCAGGGAGTTCTTATATGATTGAGAAAGTTGATGGTGGAAAGATTGATAGGAAAGACATATAATGATATACAGTGATCTCAGGTTGCATTTATCTGCAACAAATATTCCCACACGTCTTACAGGCTTTTCATGGAGTGTTCAGATGTGTCTATGGAAAGGTGTGTATGTGGGTTCCAACAATGGGAATATACTCTGGAACATAGATATCAAATTAGTAATGGTTGCTGATTTATTCACTAATAAAAACACTTCATGTTTATATCATTGAAAAGGCCTAAAAATTTCATATGACTTGAACATATACTGAAAATATAATCCCATTAACATTTGAGCTAAACCTCAGGTCACATGATCAACCCAGTTGCCAGCTATAAACACCTGCCACAGGCATGTCACTCAACCAAATGATCCCCCTATCCTTCTTTTTTGGCCTCATACTTCATATGGGAGCCCACAATCGTGTAACTCCCCTCTCATTTCTGTTTCCCCACTCCACCACTCATCTCCCACTAGGAGTGCATGAAACTGCATATTCTCATATTTAACTCCTCCACAGAGGGAGCCACTTCCAATAACCATTTTCCCACGGGTGGCAGCACCTTACGCAACAGGCACATTGTCCATATGATAACCTGCCAACCTGGCTATAATACATCTCTCATTGCCCTGCATAATCCAGCAAACATCTCCCTGCCATCTACAGGAGCATGTCAACAATTACCCATTTACAATTTTAAAGCCTTTTCAACTTTAAACACCTATAACTCACTCTAACTTCCAGGTGTCCTTAAAAGATTTCCCTACTTTAATGACAGCCTCAACAGCATCACTTCACCATAATGCATTGCCAAACTTATTTATTTCACTAATGGGCATTTTCTAGTGCTATATATGACAACTTAAGACAATTACAAGCATATAAACAGTTTCATAATTGATGCCTTTATGCAGTCGGAGTATACCCAAGATATGCATCCATCACACTTGCCATATATACTGAGGCAAAGTGTGCCAAACTGATCTTGGAAGTTCATATTCATTTAGTGGGCATACCCCAGGGGACTCCATTGGGAAATTTCTTATGTGGCATTACATATATGCCGTTCCTTGATTGTAGTCAGCAAATAGCTATCGGAGAGTCAAGAGGATATTGTGACCAGATATGTTCGCCTTTTGTTGTATAATAATATGTGTTTTAGTGCCAACTTTTTTATACCTGTATGGGTTCAAACCATGGTTGATGTACCCCAAATATATTCAGTACACCTTCAAGAGCAAAGTCCCCTATGTATTTCTTACAGATGTGATGTTAAATTGGCTTCTTCTTTTATCAGTGTCCAACTGTCCATCTTGATTATCTATCTACTCTGGTATTTTTACTAACCAAATCGATATTATATTGAATTGTGTTCAATTTGATAATCTGATGTACACAAGACACCAGATTATTAACCTGTATCTGTTGATTTTTTTCATTGATATTAACAACAAATCAAATTGGAACTCTCTCTCATGGATATTGTGAGACACAAGTAGTGAAATATTTTAAAATCAGGAGACACAAACAAATCTCCCATTGGACTGTTCAGAAATACAGTGTACATAGGCGCAAAAGTGGGAAAATCTGTACGGACATTTGTCCAAGATGTGCATAACATATATATAACATCATGACATTGTATATGTATTTGAATCTGAATGGTTCTTCAGATAGCTGGGTAGAGCCATTAATTATTTTCGCTGCAAAGTTAGAAGCTCAATACATCATGTGCATGCATAAAAAGACCTGTTTATTACCAGGAACATAAAAGCCAATGAAGCAGTCAGTATAATTACTGTTGGTTGTGGTGATTCGCAAACATCTGATGCCTACAAAACATATTTCACCTGAACTACTCTATGCCTTCAAAGGCACTTAGGGCCAATTGCGCCACTGAAAGTGATATGCCTAAGCCAAACAGAAAACTAATTACCATGAAGCATGTGTTGTGATGATGTCATCACTTTGTGTGTACTTTTGTCATTACACGCCACCAAACATGATCGGAATACAGTTTCAATAATCAGCTTGCTTTGTGTGTCCACTAAAGCCCTATCATGAGTGATTATGGAGGGTATTTTTAACATCAAACCTTTAATTATGATGCATTGCCTGTCCCAAGAGGATGCAGTGAACATGCAACTAGGATGGTTGGATTTGGCTGGGTCGGTCTAACGGTTGCCTCAAAGATAACAATATGATTTTGTTTGTCAGTTTCAGGAAAAAATAGTGAAAGCATTTTTTTAGAAATGCTGAGGTCCGTTAGTTGCAATTCACCCGGAAGTTTTGCAACACGGTCACTGATATAAGTTGCTCCTGAAAGAACACATGCAGTATAACAAATGCAAGTTCTATTGGATAGATATCTCAATCATCACTTCTCTCTTCTGCTAAATTTTCAAAGAATTATGTTGCAACAGTAATATTCTTGAAATCAATTCAATAAAGATTCACTGTGTATATCACTGGCATGTTTGTGGCTCTACATCTTTTTGTTGGTATGCTGTATGCACGTGGGCTGTAACCTGCCGTAGATCTTAATGGACAGAAATCAAGTTTGATGTAAGACTCTTGAGCTGTCTGGAATCCCAGAGGAAAAAAGCAATAAACAAAATCATCTCCATATACCCATGGTGTCTTTGAAACTCTCCTGGCATGAAATATATGAGGATTCTCATCATCAGGCCCAGGTGTTGAACCATCAAATCCTGTGATATATATATAGAAAATTGTCGCTCAACCAGTGGCCCATGCAGCCATATTGCAACAAGATTGAGAATGAGAAACTTGTCGAGGTGCACATTTTTACTGAAGTGTATGAAAGCAATGATATAAGAAGAAAAGGTTATATTGTACATAATGTTCTATAATTTAGGGAACTAAAAGATAAAAAAGTCTGTAACATCTTGCAAAATATTCACAACAGAGAATGGCTGTGACCTATATTAACCATACTATACTTATATATATATTTGTGGCATACTGTGTCCAGCGTACCTTGGTAGATCATATTCCTTTAGTGGGCATATCCAAAGGGAGGCTAATCAGCCCATAGGTTATTACCTTAGTCTGTGTTACATTATGATGTTCCTTGAATTGGTTATGCTTGTTGTACTGGAGCAAATTGCTTTTTGTGAGTCAGCTAGACTGGCATTGTTACAAAATACATTTGCATAGTCTTGTACATGGAGAATCGGAGAGCATAATATTTTGATTTTCGTGATTTTTTGTCTGTTGAATTAATATTGTATGGTTTAATGACATGACCTAATGAGACAGTAAAATGCTTACCTATTTTACACACCAGCCTCTTGTCGATTACGAAAAGTAGATTTGAAACAGATATAACATGACATCAACAGGGAGATAACATTTTCAGTAGTCACATCATTTTGAGATATGTTTAAGATCAGAAATAGTATATCATATACCTATAATTAGATGGAAGTCATGTGCTTTGCTTGTACACAGCCATTCAACAGGCAGTCAAAGAAAAAGTAAAGTGAGAATTGCCAAAATTCAGCTCTAAAAACTGCCTTTCGAAATGCTAAACACCAACAGGCCGTTAAATAAAGTCATTAATCAATATGAAGCAGTAATTCTGCAATGGGCATCATTCAAATATAGGATGTTTTCAGTTATTAGAAACTGTGCGAGCACAATTTTGGACCAACATGTAATCCATGTGAAGCACTAAACAACTTTGTCACCAGCACTAGAAGGTATAAAGTTTCCACACTAATCAATAGCTGTCATACAGTTAGTGTTTGGTGCCTCATTCCTGAGATGACCTACTTTTTATCTCTATTGTTCTGCGCTGTATTGTTGCTAAAGGAAATTTTTATTATACAAACAGCATTCATATTGTCACTGATGACTCAAATAATCCTGTGATTTCTAGTTTTGAGAGGATCCAAGAGACATCTTTTCTATGAATAGTTATCACTATGAGGAACCAGAGAGTGACACATACCTTGATACAGTACAATCCAAAAAAAAGTACGACCAGCAGGAAGGAAGAATCAGCCACTACTTTACCCTTTCACACCTTTTGGCTCCCTCCAAACCACTTCCTTTATCTACTTTAAATTACCTTTTGAAATGGCATTAAATTTACATTAAGCAACTACCAATTCAAACTTCAGTGCTCCCATTGTGTTTGATTTCTTTGATATCGTTCCCCTGTGCTAATTGCAATCATATTTCCAGCTGTCTTAATAGAATTCATAATATGGGGTAAAGTTGTGGTGAGTAGGCAGTAATTGTAAGGAGATTTTGAATGGACAGGAGAAAGGAGGGCAAAATAGGTAAACGAAGGACTTCTGACAGAAAATGTTCTTACTTTATTTTGGGTTGTACTGTAGCTTTGAAACAAAATTATTTGACGCACATGCACGAGGACTGCAACTATAGGCATTATCTGCACTTTTGCACAACAACTACATTAAATAATTTTTTCCTCATTTTGCATAGAATAATAGGATCACACTATCAAGTAGTATCAAATGGTGACAGTGACTTGTTATCCCACAACTCTTTCTATTACATTGATTAATTCTACGACAGATCACAGAACATTCCATGTTTCCATAATAACAATCTGCTGGATGTCCTCTGTGCTCAATGAATTGAAAATGAAACAAAGTCTATTTTGGTTAGACAAGAAATTAATGTCCTGCTTTAGAATTTTCTGGTGAATCACGTTGCGTAATTACTATTTTTCTGTGATGAAATTACTAGTTTTCTGTGATGATTTTCAATAAGATGTTTAACTACAACATCATTAATTTTTCAGCATTACGCTTATGACAAGTTCTATGTGACTATAACAGATTCTGAAATGCACAGAATAGTATGTTTCCTGTCTATTGTAATGGCATATTTGCACAGTATTTCAATGAAAATATTTTTCAAAGGGTGGTCGCGCTTAGCAAAACCTTTTTACAACATGGAATACGAAACAAAACATCAATCGCTGTGCCTTTAAACTATCTTTGCTCATCAAACAACTGAGCAGCTTGATGGCCAAATGGAATTTCATGGAAAAGTTTTCTCTTGCTGCCTCGTTCAATTCTTAGAACATTTATCTTCATAAGAGCAGTCTGTTTAGAAAAGAATGTGAATTGCCAGTCTCTTCCATGTGCTGGTATTGAGATGTAAAATAAATTGGACTCCCCCCTGTTTATCATTACATTTATCAACCTTTGTGACTGGTGACTGGCAAGACTTTGCTTTTGAGCGTTGCGCTTTCGAAAGTGTCACATATATGTCCATGCCTACAATGTACACATATATGGCAAGGACCTGTAATGTAACATTGTATTTTGGGTATATATTGCAGAAGATATCCTAGTGTAAATGATGGCGAAGTCATACATGGTTGTCATATACTTTTTTCCGGAGATTTTGAGTAAGCACCCAATCATATTCAGACTGGTGTGCCTCTACAGAAGCCATACTGCATTAACCCTTTGGGAAAGATCTGTGGGAATATTTAGAGTGTCGACAAGGAAAGATAGGAGGGGATAAAATGGATGTATTCTGACTTAAAGAAGGCAGGTTCATTTGAAAGTCTATCTAGCAAATCCAGCAGCAGACAGTCATTGCAAGATGTATTTAAATTCCTCCAAGTTCTCTTGTGAATTCAAGAGTTTCCAGAGGCTGAGTGTAGAGTGCTGGGAGTTCTTAAATGATTGAGAAAGGTGATGGTGGTAAGATTGATGGGAAAGACATATAATGGTATAGAGTGATCTCAAGTTGCGTAATTTGCACAGAATATCCCCACACGTCTTACAGGCTTTTCATAGAGTGTGCAGAATTGCATATGTTTCTATGGAAAGGTGTGTATGAGGGTTCCAACCACGCATATATACCGTGAAACAAAGATATCAAGGTTGAAATGTTTGACGATTTATTCACTAATAAGAACACTTCATGTTTATATCATTGAAAAGACCTAAAAAATTACATATGACTTGATCCTTTACTGAACATACAATTCCATGACAACTTAAGACAATTACAAGTGATAAACAGTTTCATAATTGATGCCTTTATGCAGTCGGAGTATACCCAAGATATGCATCCATCACACTTGCCATATATACTGAGGCAAAGTGTGCCAAACTTATCTTGGAAGCTTATGTTCACTTAGTGGGCAAAATCCCAATGGACTGCATTGGCAATGGCTTATTTGGCATAACATATATGCCGTTCCTTGGTTGTAGACTGCAAATAGCTATCAAGAGTTGAGAGGATATTGTGACCAGATATATTTGCCTTTTCTCAATAGTAATATGTGTTGTAGTGCCAACTTTTTGTCACCTGTGCGGGCTAAAAGCATGGGCAGAGATACATTTCTGTACCCTGAATATATTCAGTGGACCTTCAAGTGCAAAGTCCCCTATGTATTTCTTACAGATGAGATGTTAAATTTGCTTCTTCTTTTATCAGTGTCCATCATGATTATCGATCAACTCTAGTATTTTTACAAACCAAATCGACATTATATTGAATTGTGTTCACTTCGATAATCTGATTTGCACAAGTTACCTGATAATTAACCTGTTTCTGTTAATTTTGTTCACTGATATTATCAACAAACCGAATTGGAACACTCTCTGATGGATATTATCAGACACGAGTTGTGAAATATGTTAAAGTTTGGAGACACAAATAAATCTCCCATGGGACTGTTCAGAATCAAAGTATATATATACATATGCACAAAAGTGGGTAAATCCGTACGGACAATTTTCCAAAGTGTGCATATCACAACAGGACATTGCATGTGCATTTTAATTCTGAATGGTCTTAAGAAAACTGGGGAGAGCCATTAATTATTTATGCTGCGAAGTTAAAAACTCCATAGAGGTGCCGTGGCCTAGTGCATAAGGTGTTCGCCTGGTAACTGAGACGTTGCAGGTTCGACTCCCACCCATGGCACGGAGGAACTGAGCAGATCCTCCATAACTCTTTGCTTCTCTTCACCCAGGCATAAGTGGGTACTTGGCTATAGGCAGCGATGGCGATTGTAGAGTGACTTAGCATTGTGTGCGCTGGAAACGGCTGCCGGGCTGTATACTCCCCGGGGAGTTGAGAAAGGCTCATGCTTGAACAGGCCTGCCAAGGGTGTAATTGTAAAGTCTGTTGAGACTGACTTCGTCGGTGTAATGGACTATAAAAAAGTCTACATTTACATTTACATTAATACATCAAGTGCATGCATAAAAATACCTGTTTACCAGACTTAATGCCAATGAAGCCGTAAGTGCAATTGCTATTGGCTGTAGTGAATCGTAAACATCTAATGCCAACAAAACCTGATTATATTACACCTAAACTACTCTATGCCATAAAAAGCACTTAGGGCAAATTGAGCCACTGTAAGTGATATGCCTAAGCCAAAAAGAAAACTAATTACCATGAAGCAAGTGTTATGATGATGTCATCACTTGTGTGTGCTTTTGTCATTACACGCCACCGAACCTGATCAGAATACATTTTCAATAAAAAGCCCTATCATGAGTGATTATGGAGGATATTTTTAACATCAGGGTCCGCACTTTTAATTATGATGCATTGCTTGTCCCCAGAGGATGCAGTAAATGTGCAATTAGGATGGTTGGATTGGGCTGAGTTGGTCCAACGATTGTCTCAAAGATGTTCAACGTGATTTTCTTTGTCAGTTTCAGGAAAAAATAGTGAAAGCATTGCGTTTTTTAGAAATGCTGAGGTCCGTTAGTGGCAATTCACCCGGAAGTGTTGCAACACGGTCACTGATATAAGTTGCTCCTGAAAGCACACATGTAATATAACAAAATATGCAAGTTCTATTGGATAGATATCTCAATCATCAATTTTCTCTCCAGCTACAATGTAAATGTTCAAAGAACTATGTTGCAACAGTAATATTATGGAAATCAATTCAAGAATGATTCACTGTGTATATCACTGACATGTTTGTGGCTCTGCATCTGTTCGTTGGTATGCTGTACACATGTTAGTTGTAACCTGCAGTAGATCTTAATGGACAGAAATCTTGTTTGATATAAAACTCTTGAGCTGTCTGGAGTCCCAGAGGAAAAAAGCAATAAACAAAATCATCTCCATATGTGTTGCATTTGGCAAGAAGGACACACAGTTGTTAAATCAAACAAAACTTGATGGTAAGGCTGTCAGTTGGAGTGACACAGTTAAGCACCTAGGGAATCACCTGATGAGTTCGCTTTCTGATGAAGAGGACCTTCGCATTAAGAAGGACAAATGCTATTTGTGCTCATTTTAAAGTTGAGAGTAAAACACTATACCGTCTGTTTGACAGTAAGTGCTGCTCCTTTTATGGCAGCCAGACCTGGGACTTTAGCAGGCCATACATGAAAAAACTAGAAACTGCGTGGAAGAAATGTGTCAAAATTGTGTGGAAACTCCCCCGAATGACTCCCACAGAAATTGTTTTATCTCTCTGCAAGAAACCCTGTCTGATGGATCAGCTTGGGGTAAGATTCATGAATTTTATCAAAACTATTGATAAAGGAGACAATCTTTTGCTGAAACTTGTCCATCGGAACAGTATCATATATAATGGACTATTGAAGAGAAATTCTGACTATTTGGCCTCTCGTTGGAACAGTAACACTCCATAATTCAATTTCAAGCCGAAGGAGCCACACATAGTGGAAGAACTTGTTGATATCCGTGATGATATACTGGAGGTGAAAGACTTTAATAAAGCTGAAACCAATTTCATACTTAATTGTTTGTGCTCCGGCACCATTTAAACTAAATTTTTCATATATACCCTTTCTTTTTGTAATTGTACTAAAGTACGAATAAATGCTTATAATAATAATAATAATATACCCATGGTGTCTTTGAAACTCTCCTGGCATGAAATATATGAGGATTCTCATCATCAGGCCCAGGTGTTGAACCATCAAATCCTGTGATATATATATAGAAAATTGTCGCTCAACCAGTGGCCCATGCAGCCATACTGCCACAAGATTGTGTATGAGAAACTTGTCGAGGTGCACATTTTACTGTAGTGTATGAAAGTAATGATATAAGAAGAAAAGGTGTTCTATAATTTAGGGAACTAAAAGATAAAAAAGTCTGTAACATCTTGCAAAATATAGACAACAGAGAATGCCTGTGACATGTATTAACCACACTATACTTATATATATTTGTGGCATACTGTGTCCAGAGTACCTTTGTAGATCATATTTCTGTAGTGGGAATATCCCAAGGGAGGTTAATCATCCCATAGGTTATTATCTTAGTCTGTGTTACATTATGATGTTCCTTGAATTGGTTATGCTTGTTGTACTGGAGCAAATTGCTTTTTGTGAGTCAGCTAGACTGGCATTGTTACAAAATACATTTGCATAGTCTTGTACATGGAGAATCGGAGAGTATAATATTTTGATTTTCGTGATTTTTTGTCTGTTGAATTAATATTGTATGGTTTAATGACATGACCTAATGAGACAGTAAAATGCTTACCTATTTTACACCACCATACACCAGCCTCTTGTCGATTACGAAAAGTAGATTTGAAACAGATATAACATGACATCAACAGGGAGATAACATTTTCAGTAGTCACATCATTTTGAGATATGTTTAAGATCAGAAATAGTATATCATATACCTATAATTAGATGGAAGTCATGTGCTTTGCTTGTACACAGCCATTCAACAGGCAGTCAAAGAAAAAGTAAAGTGAGAATTGCCAAAATTCAGCTCTAAAAACTGCCTTTCGAAATGCTAAACACCAACAGGCTGTTAAATAAAGTCATTAATCAATATGAAGCAGTAATTCTGCAATGGGCATCATTCAAATATAGGATGTTTTCAGTTATTAGAAACTGTGCGAGCACAATTTTGGACCAACATGGAATCCATGTGAAGCACTAAACAACTTTGTCACCAGCACTAGAAGGTATAAAGTTTCCACACTAATCAATAGCTGTCATACAGTTAGTGTTTGGTGCCTCATTCCTGAGATGACCTACTTTTTATATCTATTGTTCTGCGCTGTATTGTTGCTAAAGGAAATTTTTATTATACAAACAGCATTCATATTGTCACTGATGACTCAAATAATCCTGTGATTTCTAGTTTTGAGAGGATCCAAGAGACATCTTTTCTATGAATAGTTATCACTATGAGGAACCAGAGAGTGACACATACCTTGATACAGTACAATCCAAAAAAAAAGTACGACCAGCAGGAAGGAAGAATCAGCCACTACTTTACCCTTTCACACCTTTTGGCTCCCTCCAAACCACTTCCTTTATCTACTTTAAATTACCTTTTGAAATGGCATTAAATTTACATTAAAGTTGCCCAGAATGATAAAATTCTTTGATAAATATTGGTGGTTTCAAGTGCTGAAAAATATAAACTCGTGATCTCTAACATTTTTGAGAAATTTATTGAAGGGTTTATTTGATTGAACATATTATTCAGTTATTTCCTTAACATTTTCTTGATAGTGCCTCCCACCTCCAGCACATCCATCAAAGATGACGTCACAATGACCATTGTTTTCAATATATTGTTATAAGTTAACAAAATCACACAATGGTGATGACGTCACAAAGTTGAAAGCAAGCAAACTAGTGATTTTTTTCCGTGCGTACCCGAAATAAATCTAAGGGTCATTTGGGGCATATATTAGGTCATTTCAGCTGGAAAATAAATCTCAAAAGCTAAGAAACTTTGCAGACTAGCCAGTATGGCCACGATACACAATAAAATGTTAAAATTAGACAAATAATTTTCTGAAACTCGACCTATCATTCAGGGTAACATTAAGCAACTACCAATTCAAACTTCAGTGCTCCCATTGTGTTTGATTTCTTTGATATCGTTCCCCTGTGCTAATTGCAATCATATTTCCAGCTGTCTTAATAGAATTCATAATATGGGGTAAAGTTGTGGTGAGTAGGCAGTAATTGTAAGGAGATTTTGAATGGACAGGAGAAAGGAGGGCAAAATAGGTAGGCCTAAACGAAGGACTACTGACAGAAAATGTTCTTACTTTATTTTGGGTTGTACTGTAGCTTTGAAACAAAATTATTTGACGCACATGCACGAGGACTGCAACTATAGGCATTATCTGCACTTTTGCACAACAACTACATTAAATAATTTTTTCCTCATTTTGCATAGAGTAATAGGATCACACTATCAAGTAGTATCAAATGGTGACAGTGACTTGTTATCCCACAACTCTTTCTATTACATTGATTAATTCTACGACAGATCACAGAACATTCCATGTTTCCATAATAACAATCTGCTGGATGTCCTCTGTGCTCAATGAATTGAAAATGAAACAAAGTCTATTTTGGTTAGACAAGAAATTAATGTCCTGCTTTAGAATTTTCTGGTGAATCACGTTGCGTAATTACTATTTTTCGGTGATGAAATTACTAGTTTTCTGTGATGATTTTCAATAAGATGTTTAACTACAACATCATTAATTTTTCAGCATTACGCTTATGACAAGTTCTATGTGACTATAACAGATTCTGAAATGCACAGAATAGTATGTTTCCTGTCTATTGTAATGGTATATTGCCACAGTATTTCAATGAAAATATTTTTCAAAGGGTGGTTGCGCTTAGCAAAACCTTTTTACAACATGGAATACGAAACAAAACATCAATCGCTGTGCCTTTAAACTATCTTTGCTCATCAAACAACTGAGCAGCTTGATGGCCAAATGGAATTTCATGGAAAAGTTTTCTCTTGCTGCCTCGTTCAATTCTTAGAACATTTATCTTCATAAGAGCAGTCTGTTTAGAAAAGAATGTGAATTGCCAGTCTCTTCCATGTGCTGGTATTGAGATGTAAAATAAATTGGACTCCCCCCTGTTTATCATTACATTTATCAACCTTTGTGACTGGTGACTGGCAAGACTTTGCTTTTGAGCGTTGCGCTTTCGAAAGTGTCACACATGTGTCCATGCCTACAATGTACACATATATGGCAAAGACCTACAATGTAACAATGTATTCGGGCATATACGGCAGAGGATATCCTAGTATAAAGGATGGCGAAGTCATACAAGGTTGTCATATACTTTTTTTTTCTGAGATTTTGAGTAAGCACCCAATCATATTCAGACTGCCGTGCCTCTACAGAAGCCATACTGCATTAACCCTTTGGGAAAGATCTGTGGGAATATTTAGAGTGTCGACGAGGAATGATAGGAAGGGATAAAATGGATGTATTCTGACTTAAAGAAGGCAGGTTCATTTGAAAGTCTATCTTGCAAATCCAGCAGCTGACAGCCATCTCAGAATGTAATTAGTATACCTTCTAGCTCTCTTGAGAATTCAAGGGTCTTGAGAGGTTGAATCCAGAAAGATTTTTTCATAATTGTGGATTGCTTTGCTATATTAATCATTGTTCGATGTACTCGCTATAAGCGCCTAGAATAAACCTTGTTGCATGGCTGCATCACATTTTACAGCTTTGGCGTTTTTGAAAGATTATATATGCTATTACATGGCCTAAGAACAAGGTGTAGACATGTTGGTGATGGACAAACATGCTGATAGGCTAACTATTTGGAAACCGTTAAATGTTTCAGTTCATTTTTTCAGTGTCTGCCCTTGATGAATAATTGGATGACTGCAGCTTTACATCGTGTATGTATGGAATTGCTATGGCAACTAGGACAGGAAGAGGACACAGTAATAAGGTGGCAGTTGATTAAAACTGCTATCCGGCAAATCTACTGTAGTGTTGCTTGATGTATTTATGCAATGCACTATACTCGGTTTCCTGTTCAGTCCTCTTCTTGTGGTGAGCTTCGGCACACAGTAGCTCATTCAGCCACACCCCAGATAAACAACGGTCACAACTTTGGAACAGCAGTCACACAGCCTTGACAACTCATGGTCCTTGAGACAACATTGAGATGACATCCTGGTATTGCTGGTCTTGGCTCAAGGTTTGCTCTGACACTCTTCATTCCTGTTGAGAGCATGCTTTGCATTCCCTATGTATTGCACTTTTTTTTTTCAGCATAAAATTTACATTTAAGGCATTTTTCATATGGTTTTCAGAAAAAAACAAGCTTTTGCTCAAGGGATTTTATTTACTAATTGGTATCTTTCTGTTTATTATTTCTTTGATTACTATCAAATCTCATGTTTTCAAAGAAAAATATGCAAATTCTTAGATTTTATATCTTTGACCAGAATAGGATGCTATGGTGCACTTCTATGAGTGTTTAAAAACATATTTAATTTTGATTAATATAAATCTAACATTTCATTAAAAATATATTTATTACGATTCATGATGTTTTTGACGGTGGATATCAAACCTTTTAATAAAACAGCTGTGAACTCTTAGAACAGCTAGTAAAACTGGTTGAGATATTTGATCTAACATAAGGCAGCCTCACATTTGGCCTAACAAAGGGCAGCCTCAGATCACTATCAAATTCCCACCTCACAAACTTAGTGACCGGCATCCACAATCAAAGACCTTTCTGCACTGAACCTTGGCGAACCCTTTAATTCCCGAGGGAGCTTGGATGTATTCCAAAATCTTGAGATGGCTGTCTGATTCTGGATTTGCGACATAGACTTTCAAATGAACCTACTTTCCTTCATTGAAAATACATTTATTTCAACTCTTGCTATCTTTGCTTGTCATCACTCTAAATGCTTGTTAGGATCTTTACTTGCTTTATAACATTGTAAAGATGAGTTTGTGCCCAATAGGTCAGTTAGCAATGTTGGTATGGATTATTTTGATTTGGTTTGATTTATTGACCATAAAGAAAAAGACTGGTGTTCAAAATTGAAAGAAAATTTATAGTTGATTAAATATATGAAATTTTGGTTGGCTGACGCCAAAAGCGTATCTGACATTACAAAATAATTGAGTAAATGGTAGGCTACACCGCGAAAACACTGTTTGTACTGTATATTTCTTGTGTCTTCATTCAACAGGCTTTGAAACAAAATTGTGTATTCAGCCACACACTTGGAATACAAAGGTTCACAACTTTGAACCAGCAATGGGACAATCTTTGACAGCCCCCCCCCCCCCATCTTATTCATTATGATTTTTGATAGCATCAATGTACGCTCAACACATTTTGAAACCAACAAAGTCGCTTTCAAGCTCTGGTATGGAAGCATAACTTCTAATCTAAACACATTTTGAAACCAACAAAGTCGCTTTCAAGCTCTGGTAGTATGGAAGCATGACTCCTAATCCAAACACATTTTGAAACCAAAAAAGTAGCTTTCAAAAGTTTCAATCTTTAGTAGTTTGGAAACGTAACTCCTAATCTTCTTGAATGGGAGTACTTTCTTTGCAAATGCAAAGATAATGAAGATCGTGTGTCATCAATCTTCATCTTTTTCATGAATATCAAAAGTGAATACACTCACCTTAGTAAAAGTTTGGTAACTCCTTATAAGGCTCCTTATCTGTAAAATAACAGAAACAGTATAAGTTAAAGGTGTAGGCCGCAAGAGAACATGTACAAAGAGTACATTCAAGATTTAACACATCTTTTATTTATCAATATAAAGGAGGATTGTGGTAGGCATAATAGTTATCTTGTTTTAATCTGAAAATATGCCACATTTTACAAAACTTTGCGAAATTCTGCTTGAATAAAAGACATGAAATCATATTTCAAATTTAGAAGACAACCAGTGTCTCCAGATATTATTACTTCAAACATAAATGGATAACATATCTGATAGAATGATAGAACACTACTCATCATCATAGGTCTATGCAAAGTTTTCAATCAACAAGAAAAAGTCAAAGAACTGCAAAAGCATTTCGACAGTAGCTGCTGAGGCAAGACATAATTGATCTTTAGCTTCAACTTGAAGGATCTTCTCGAGTCAAATTTTCTGGTGTCGGCCAGTAGACAAAAAAAAGGTGTAATATCAAGCTTTTATAATGCCTACTTTGTAAAAACTGTAGGCAAGCTCAGTGCATTTTTCCATAGGCAGTAAATATGTTGAGTCGGTTGATCAAAGATGGATGAATGAATGGGGCTTTTTGTCCTGTATTTATGCACTTGGCAGGCTAATTAGGACAGAAGGAGGAAACGATAATGAGGCTAAGGTTAAAAATATTAGTGTTGATTTAGTGATATTTGGCTATTTTAGATGAAAGCCGAACTTGGCAGAAACCATTGAACAGCAGTCAAGTCTTTTGAAAAACACCATAAACAAAATCACCTGCACAGTGGCTTGGAAACTTACTTAGCTTTAGATATATGAGTGTTTTGGTGCCCTGGGCCACATACTTGAGCTTTAAATCTCCTGATACAGACAGAAAACTGTTGCTCAACCAATGGTATATACAATCGTGTATGCAAACAATTTCGAGGTGGACATTTAATTTATGTGTGCAGATTAGCTGTTATACTTTTAACAAAAAGGTTGATATGGAACCTTTAATGGTTTTATAAGCTGGTATAGATAATGAACCCTAAAATGTTCTTTACTCTACTTTGAAAGGATTCCAACAGCAAGCAAGACCAACATTTAGATAATCCAGTTGTACTGAACCCCCCAATGGAACCCCTTTCACTCAAGTTGGAAGTTGGGAGCATAGGGTCCTATCACAGGGCCTTCCCACCACGTATTGAACCTTTTCAATTCAATTGAACCCTAACAAATTTAGAACCTTTTTTCGGTTGAGGGTTCTTTATATATATAATCAAGAACCTTTCACGTTAAGGGTGAAGAAGAAAATGAGGAATGGTTGATTTCAAAATATTTGTGCTGTGTGCAATAGAAACTTTAGGCCACACATAATTGATTCTTAGCTTCGCGGACCCGCCGACACAATAGATTACCTGCCGATGGAAAAAAAAATTGAAAAAAAAAAAAAAAATTTTTTTTTTGACATTATAAAAAAAAAATTTTCCACCTTTTTTTTTTGTCCTACCGACCGACCCTAGAAAAAGTGCATTGAGAGGATCCGAGAAGCTAAAGATCAATTATGTGTGGCCTTAGGCCGACAAAGAAAGCCGATATGCAGTGATATATGGTTCTTATGATTTCTTACTGTAATGGCTAAAACAGCTATGGACATAAATTCATTAAATATAGTGATCATGGTATTTTTCTCGTGTTTTTTTTTTTTTAATAAAATAATTATTCACCAATAGTGCTAAGCACTGCCTAAACAGTTTATCCTTAAGTCTCATTGTTATAAGTAGACTGTTGTCAAACAAACTAAGGATGATCATGATGTGCATCAAGCATGCTTAACATGTATGAATATATTTGTGGAAGAGTGTGCCAAACTGGAGCTCATATTAACTTAGTAGGCATACCCTAAGGCAGTCCATTGGCATAGCTTAGTCTGTGTAATATATTATGAAGTTTCTTTCTTGTGCTTGTTTTGGAGGGGCAAATTGCTTTTACGGAGTCAAGACGATATATAGTGATATTATTGCTGAGGAGATTTTATGGCTGAGAATGATTCTTTAATGATTAATAGCAATCATTAACTATCATTTGCGCATTTCGCACCCGATCAATAGACATGCTAGTTTTTTAGTCTCTTTATAAATATGTCCCGCAGTGTTTGCATATGTAAATGCAATTACTGTGACCTTTAAAAAGTATGAGTGTGAGCTCAATGCAGTGGCGGAGCTATGGGGGGGCCTGGGGGGGCCAGGGCCCCCCAAATGGATAAGTGGCCCCCCCACCGGCCCCCCCATTTGAGATTTGAAAATTTTGAAAAAATTATTGGAGCAGCAACAGCCGCTGGAACATGTCATTGTGGCCTTCGCTGGCACTCACTCATACCCAATTTTCTCTTGAATGATAGCTGTCCTTTGAAAAGTTCTGAGGCATTTGATAATTAGTGATTTCATTATTCGAATACATTTAGCAATATCTGTACTGCAGACAAACCTTTTTAGGGGTGAGGGACATTTGTCCGAATATCATGATCTAGATTTAATAATATTCCCCAAGAAATCTCTTTGAAACTATTGATTCTTAATTATGTTTATTTAATTATCTCCCCGAATTGTTTTGCCTTTTTGCCCGAATCTTAGTGTTTCCCAATCTTTTTTGGGGGACCCTTCAGTATACCTACTTATCTAGAGATTCCATACAGCATCTAAAATCAGAGTGTTTTGAGGAAATCTTTCCGTCACTATTGCTCAGTTAAAGAAATAATGCTCCTTTGAAAGTTTTACACTTAAACAGATCTGATTTACCAGAGTGATTTGTACAAACTGCTCAATTTTTCATATGTGCATGGAATTTCCCTGAAGTTTTGGTATTTCTGTCATTTGCACAAATTGCTACTATGTTTTCGGCCTATTTGAGGAGTTGGGGAGATTTCCATCAAAAAGACTTCCATAAATATTCGATTTAGACCTGATATTTTTTAAAAAGGACATACGTACTTATTGCTCAGGAATATACTCAAAACTTGCAAAGACAGTCATGAAAAAAAAACAACAAAAAAAAACAAGAGGGCCATTTCACTGCAAAAGATACTCTTTGTGACACATGATAATTGATGAGGTGTCATTGTCATACTTTTAATATATATCGGAATCATAGAAGCTCATAGAATCTTGTTTCATTATTTTTTGATAGGTCAAAACTGATTCTAGTGTAAGGATGAGATGTATGCTCATTTTTTTAATCAGTCACAAAAGATGGTAAATATTGCTAAGTCATTAGTAAAGAAGGCCTGTAACGCTGTGTCAATTTTTATCCATGTAATGCCGCAAAAATGTCGCAAAAATGACGCAAAAATTCTGCGAAAGGTTGGCCCCCCTAGTTCAGACCCTGGCCCCCCCTTGGCCCCCCCACTCATGGATTTCTGGCTACGCCACTGGCTCAATGCGTGGAAATCAATTAAGCAATTATTAAGCAATAAGTCCATGCCGATTGCAACTTACATTGAAATACTCGGGGGAACTCAAATATGGTCGGTGTCAGTTTAAGCAATGCCAGAACCAGATCAATGGCCTGGTAATTTGTAAACATCAGATGACAAATCAATGGATAATACACAACCCCATAGTATTGATTAAGTTAGTGTAAATATGAGCAAACCATGTGCCAGCCTCTGATTGTTATATCAATAATGCATTACACAGAAGAATAACAACGTATATCTCCTTGCATCATAAGGGAATTGTGAGCAACATTGATATATCAGATATAAATCTGTCCCAGATCAGACAAAGCAGGGAACATACAGTTCATTTGAATAGAAGATATTCTGCAGATGATGGATGGTTAGGAGTCTATCGTAGAGGTTGTTAGAATAGGTTTAATATGGCTCTAATTCTTCTTTTGGACATGGATTTATTTTGGGGAGATACTAACTTTAAAGACGTGTAAGTCCCTACAAAGATGAGGCAAGCTAGATAATTACTTCTCGAAGCTGCTGTCCATCATAGCAATTCATCATAAGAAAATGAAGGATAGTCGCTGAATGCAATGGTGAGAAGAAGAAGATATTATTTTTTCAACGTCTCTATTGAGGAGACATATTTCTCATGCATAAAATTCTTCTCATTACAGCAAATGCCTTTGAAAATTTTCCTTAATGAGGTTCCACATCTTGTGTACCTGGACTGTTGCTTCCCCGGCATCAACAAATACGGTAAAGTAGATGCCAGGGTAAAGAATTGCATAATGATACGAGGTTGCAATCAAGGTTTTTTTTAGATTTTGAATAAACACTCAATCATACATTGGTGGAGCCTTCACAGAAGCCATACAGTATTAACCCCCTGGCAAAACCTGTGCAATATATTTATAGCAGTGACAAGGAAAGATGGGACAGGACTAAATGGATTTCTTGTGATTTAAAGAGGCCAGGTTCATTTGAAAGTCTTATCTGGCAAATCCAGTGGCAGGCAGCCATCTCAAGATGTTTTTAGAATCCACCAAGTCTCTCTAGAGATTTCAGCTTTTCCATAAGTGTTGACTGTGTTGTCTTGTCAGTGAAAAGTTTCTACAAGAATATGGATCCATACACATATTCAGTGTGTGTGGCATTGCTATAGCTACTAAATTGTATGGCCAGCCAGTACTCATACTCTTTTGTAGAGTATAACGTTTTGAAAATAAATTTATATTGAAGTCTTCCTCACTCCGTGTTGATTCTGAAAACAAAGCTGTTTTTTTTTTCAAATATAGTAAATTTCAAAATATTGAAATAATTTAAATCATGCAGTTTTACTGCAAGTCACACTTACTTTTTTTATCATGTACAAATTAAAGGAGAATGCCCTACAAGCAAAATCCCAGAGAATCTACAAAATCCCAGATAATCCTAATCAAGCCAATTAAAATTATCTGCTGTTATTCTCCCAGATTACTTTGACAGGATCATAAAATAGTCTAAAAGTCTGATACCGTTTCTGCTGTTCCTGTAGAGTTCCTGTGAGTGCTATCTTACGATTTTGGCCCTTGGGTAGCTTCAAGCGGAGGATACATTTTTATATCATGACACCTTACATTAATACATGACTCATTCTTATGAAGTACCCCACATCTTTTGATACATATGGCCATTGACAATGATGGCAATAGGCTACCACGCAATAGAAAACTTGTTTTCTTTTTTCATATTGTTTTTTGTTGTTTGTTACATCTGTGGCGTTATGACCTTACAGATCAACAACTACAAAACAACCACATACATGTGTTTCTTTTCCTTCACATTAAAGAAGATGTATTACAATATTGGTCAAGCATAACATTTCCTTTTTATTTTCAGCTGTCATACAATTCAATAACAGAGACTACAACAAAGGAATTTTGGTTGTGTATGCCGTGACATGCAGTATAATTGCTGATCACCCTAAAGTTACATTAAAAAAAAATTCATTTCTGATGTAAATGCCAACTGTCATAATCCTCACTTCATATGAGAAGATGTACAGTGAACCTTTTACTCGAATAAGGAAACAATTTTTTTTGCAAAATTATATACTGTTAGAAGATTGTGTGGACATATAATTTGAAATGTATAATAACTTTCTAGATAAACTTTAGCTACAATTTAGACAGACAAGAAGGTTTTTTACCGCTCTTTGTCTAACTTTCCGACCTATCTCTTAAAGGAACTTTCCAGCTTTCAAGTGCAGTTACAGGCTGTCATCACCTGGCATTTTGGCAGCTGTCCCCAGTAACCTTGACCTTTAAAGGCTTTACCTTAACACACCTGACCTTCTAGGGGTCAGAAAAATTTGTCATAGCTGTTACTGGCTCTTGCCAGAGGAAATGGCACTTTTGTAGGTGCTTGAGAGTCAGACGGTGATCGTAAGACGGCGGTGGTAGATTTAGTCGTGCCTGATTTTTGAAGCAGTCATAACAGTAGTGTTCTTGATAACAAATGCATAAAGGTTACTTTGCACATGCAGATGTCTCCCAACTATGTTTTGTAAGTGACAAAGTAGGCTAACACTACATTTGACAAAGCATCTTTGAATATTGGCTAAATAAAAAGGAAATAAAGAAGCGCCAAACAGAAAAAGGGTTACCTTAAGCTTTATATCATTATATGAGTAATAATACTCAAAAGCTACCTAGTAGTTCTCATGTAGCCGATGTGAGAGTGATATATCTTTATGGCCAGAGCAAGAATAACAAACAATGTTTCAAAGATAACAAACAGAATTTAAAAAATGGTGAAATTCACCAGCATTTTGCAAAGTTAACGGCAATGGAAATACATGTACATCAATCTAAGATGCCTACATACACCCCTCCTTCTATATGTACTTCGGTGTTGGGACCCCGAGAACTCACTTTAGTCCGAGCCCATGGGACATTAAATGGAGGCGGGTTGTATCCAGTGTTCTATGCTGGGGCAACAGAAAGACCCTGGGCATCCCTGAATTAATAGGGTATGTGCCGGACTCACAGTCTTCTCATCTCATCATCATACGGCGGTCGCCTGCCTCGATATAGCCCACCAAGGTGCTGCAGAGGCGTAAAATACAAACAAACAAACAAACAAACAACTTCGGTGTTTTGTCAAGTTGCATCCCACGTAATGCTAGGATGTTCTTTTTTGCATCTGGTGTCACTGTCAACATTTGCTGCAACGCACAGGAGAACACAAATAGAGTACTTTTTCCTTGATTTCAATGAAGCCAAAACCAGAACAGGTCAATAACCTGGCAATTGGTACACAGCAGATGATAAAACAATGGATCATACACTATCCAATAAAATTGATTTGGTTAGTACAAATATGAACAACTCATGTGCCGGCCTCTGATTGTTACATCAATAATACAATAAGCAAGGGAATCAGGCCGTTAATTTCCTCTTGGTATCAGATAGGAGATACAGCATTGACATATGATTTATAGATGCTGAATATCAGAAATAATAACAATAGAGTAATGATACTATAGATATCATGAAAGGAAGCCTACTATGTGATGCATTTATGTAAACCTTAGTGATCCGATAACTTCCTTTATCGTTAAATTAATTATTACAGTAGTGTTTGATCCACAGATGGGGTATTACTCCTTTTTCATTATTCATGCAGACCTTCCAAAGATACCTCATGCAAAATTTTGTTCAGATACCTCAATGGATGACTATCAAACCTGTAATTCTTATGATCAAACACAGTAAAATGGATGGATGATTGGGGTTTAATATCCTGTATATGTATGGACTCTGGTTGACTAAAATAAAAGGACGACATAACAACAAGGCAAAGAATGCCTGAAACCTCTTTGCAACATAGGTTTAGCAACCTTGCTGGAGCTTAAATCGAACATGTGACCAAGTAAGTCTATCTCTTCAGTGACAAAAGAAAATGTCTTCAACCATGTGACATGTTAAAAAGAGACACTTTCAGCTGCCGCAAGCATGGAGAAAACTATTAAAGAACAGTGATGTCACCAGCGCAAGAGGTATAAAGTTTCCTGACCAATCAATAACTGCCAAACTTAGTCATTGTTTGCTGCCTCCATCTGAGTTGACCTACTTTCTAACAATAGCTATTGTTCTATTGTTGCTGAAGAGAAAACAGACAGTTGTATTAGCGTCATTGTCTATGAAATAACAAGCATTTGCAGAGATATATGGGGATAAATTTAGACCTAATTGCAACAGCGGAAGACATTTAGCTTATTTCACATATAAATTGCTTATTTTTGTAAACTAGCCTAATTTTACAAATTGGCAGGGATTGTTTTGCAAATGGCTTATATGGAGAAAAATATTTTGTGATAACAGTTATCAACTTATTATCTGATTTCTTTATTTTAAAAGTAAGATTAAAAGTATCTTACTCAGGGTTAAAATCCTTTATTTCTGAACTCTTAAAATGTGGAATACTTTATATTTTAACACTTTGCAACAAAAAGTAAATTTAAGACTTTATAACTTGGTCATCCCTTCAGTTCAAATTTTCAAAGTTTTGGTTTTGGATTTTGAGTGTAGGTATACATCTCCTGTGTGTGAAAAGCAAATGAAGAATTGCAGAATCGCAAGAAAGTTATTTGGGATCAATGTTCAGACCATTCAGTGAAATAGGTCTATTTCAAGAAACTATGTCAAGATGTGGACCTACAATTGCCAAAAATGGCCCTCATTAGATAATTTATCTGGACAAGTCGCTGTGCACAATCACTAACACTGACACAGGACAATAGATTGCTTTCAGTACTGCATTTTTTCAAAGTATCCATTACTTTATTACAATTACATACATACGCACTGTGGCACTGTTTCCGTTGCAGATATGTTAAAGGGAGAACCAAGGGAAATAATCGCACAGTCACACAACGTTGTCACATAATTTTTTTCTGAGACTTTGAGTAAGCACCCAATCATATTCAGAATGCTGTGCCTCTACTGAAGCCGTACTACATTAACCCCTTGAAAAAGATCTGTGGGAATATCTAGAGTGTTGACAAGGAAAGATAGGAGGGGATAAAATGGATGTGTTCTGACTTAAAGAAGGTAGGTTCATTTGAAAGTCTATCTTGCAAATCCAAGAGCAGACAACCATCGCAAGATGTATTCAGAATATGTTGGTGGTCCCCAGAATATTCCAAGGGTTTCCAGATGTTTAGTCCCAAGAGGTCTTCAAATCTTCAAAGCTTTTTCAGTTTCGGATGTGTACATATTGACAGTAAATTTTTTTTAAAAGTTTCTTAGGTATTTGGTATTTTCAAATGATTTTACAAAATGGAAAATTGGATGAATGTGTGTGTTTAAACATAACAATTAAAAGCATATGGTTTCTTAATAACATCAACATGAGCTGACACCAATTTAATACATAATTTCTAACAATTTTTTTTCCAATACCAATCTCTCTTCATCTCATCTGATTTGCCTTGAATAATTGGTAAATTTGCTTTATTTCATAATATGTACATTTACTTTCTTTCAAATAATTCATATAATGACGCATAGGTATAACAATTATTAATTCTTTTTTTTTTTTTATGGTGGCCTCTCGACAGCGGTAATTTTTTTATCTTGGAGAGGTCATTCATGCCATAATTAAATATATTTCATTTGTTTTTGTAATTGAACTTTTTATCATATTTATAATTGTTGGCAAAATAAATATGTCTGAGTCTGAGTCTTAATTTTGCTAGTGAGCTGTTGGACCTTTGCAAGACAGGCTTTCTCATGTCCAAATAATGATTATAATGATATTGGTAGAGAGTATTGAGTTGGTACTTGATAAGGTACTGATGATATTTAACTGAATATCATAGGAGTTGTTTCATGATAACATCTCATAGAGCATTCTGAGAACAGATCTTTAGGTTAAAAGTAGTGTGTATAAGTTCTGCTTGCTGTAAGAATGTCTTGGAAACCATAGTGCCGGAGATGTTTACGCATGTTTGCGAAACACTCTCTGTCTCCTTCTCCTGTCTTTCTCGTGAACCATGGCACACACTACTACACAGCAGTTTATTCAGACAGACACTAGACAAACACCGTTCACAACTTTGTGACAACATTTGGACAAGCTCCGACAACTCCTGGTCCTTGAGACAACATTGAGATGACATCCTGGTATTGCTGGTCTTGGCTCAAGGTTTGGTCTGACACTCTTTGTTCCTGTTGCAAACATGCCTTGCATTCACTTTATATAGCAGATCTCATTTTGTCTGAATCTAAGACTGAGGTCTCGTTTTTGCTTGATTTATCTTCACACAAACTCAGAAACTGTCGTTACACTGCTTTGTATTATTTTTTGCTACTTTTGTTCAGAGAACATATCAAGTATCCTGTCTCATTAATCAGGTTAAAATATTATTTTAATCATTTCCTTGAAATTGTGTTTTATTTCATGTTTCATCAAAAAATGTGTAAAGAAATTAAATAGGAGTTTATTACCTTGTATGCACAATTATAAATGTTTATACTGCGACATGCTTACTGAGTTTCAGTGCTTGTGCAAAAGAGGTTTCTGTATTATAAATTTGTATTAAAGCACTCTCTTATCTCATTAAGCAATAGTCAGCTGTGAGAGAGAGAACTGATTTGTACTTCACAACAATTTCAGTTCTTAGATCAACTGATAGATGATTGCAATTAACATTATCTGCTGCACATTCTAGATGTACGTGCCCAACATACTAATACTATCAAAAGCCATCCCCGGGGGTTGATAAAGTTCATTATGTGTAATGTACTCACCCGCACAACCATCAAATAGTAGGAATCTGCATCTGATATTATGATGTGGCCTAGATCATTTGACGGATGAATTACAATTATATATCTATATTGTTTAGTCATTCTGTTTTACCAGTACAAAAGCCCCATTTTCATGCCAACAACCAGTATCAATATAAAACTAGAAGGATAGACAAAAATTGAACCATTAGTTCTACAAGATGTGCCCCACTTTCAGGCCACACAGTGAATTTTCCATATAGAACTCGAAAACACTTTCAAGTGACAGCCTTCCTTTTGAAAGTACCAAGTTTTTGCAGCCTCAAACATTCTGTTTATATATTAATCTGATTAGTTCAGCGCGAAGCTGTTTTGCTCCACATAGATCATGTGTCTTGTCAACACAATTCTCAGACAGGTTTCTGCTTCAAAAATGATTCTTTGAGTGAAAAAAGAAATATAAGTTCTTCAAAATCTGTATTATATTATCATTAAATCCTGATGGGTGACAAAGAAAAAGGTGTTTTACATTAACAAGTTTCATGTATTTTGGAGTCAAAATATTGTTGTTGCTCATATTGTCTATGCCTATAATACAATGCCTACAGCAGATTTATTTCCAAAACTAAAGAAAGTTCTTATACACTAAATTGTAAACATACATGAATGTACAGCTATTGAGCGGTAAGTAACGTTTTCGATTATTTGTAGTTGTGAAAACCGTGACCTAGATGTTTATGATTCCCAGGCATCAAACTAAAACAGTAACTCATTTATTGTATCACAGTCAAGTTCTTTATAATTGTGAGCCTGCATTTTTATCTCCTTGAAGAGATTTCAATTGTTCTACCATTGACATGAACCACAATTACATAAGGCATTCATTTGCATATTAAATTGACTTTGGATGACTGCACTATTCTCTCTTCCCCTTGTTATTCAGACTAACTGCCTGTAAACATTTCTGTGATAAAACTGTCTCATATTCAAGTGCTAAGCAGTACATTTAGTACAAAACACACAAAAGGTGTCACTCCCCCAGTGCTTATATATTGTGCAAAGGTCTGAAGGTCGTACTGAGCGTAATCTTTTACAAATGCAATGAATGCATCTTCCCCTGGAAACAAGAGATCCTTGAACGCAAGAACCTTGGACATTCAACATTGCCATCAATCAGAGAATACCTCTGGGTGCTTGGCATACTTGCCTACATTTGGCCTGAGGTCAACACAATAATTAGAATTAGAGCAAGAGTAAAAAGAGCATTTGGAAAAACAGCTATTAATCTGGCAGGGAAACAAATCCATCACTGAGGCGCACTAATATGATGCACCAAATATAGTGTTATATGACAATAGAGATTATGAACATTCTTATGAGAAAGTAGATAATACAACGACTTTCTCTCGATTATCACTCGGACTCGTGTTAATTCAGAGCAGACCTGACACTCATGATATTCATAGTTGTGAATTACACTGTCATGGGGTTTTATTATATAGTGGTGTGTTTCTTCTTCTGCCTACACAACAAAGAATATATATATCATACAAAGGGAAATGTATAAAGTTACCTTGTCATTGTTAGTCACCATACAATTCAATATCATGGACTACAAAAAAGAAACTTATGTTAGGCAATGACTTGCAATATAATACTTTCACTTTAAAGTCATAGTAAAATGTATCCACTCAGATTTAAATTAATAAAGTAGCATAATCTGACTTCATACACATATGAAAAGATGTGAATTTTCAACTTTAATAAACAAATACATCTCTCAAAATGATGTGCATTGTTTTGAGAATTATTGCATTGACACATGATTAAAATCTATAATAACCTTCTGGATATAGTTTAGCAGAAATGATTTTCACTTCTCTTTGCCAAACTTTTCAACTCGTCTCTTAAAGGGACTTTCTGGCTGTCAAGTGCAGTTTCAGGCAGTCATCACCATGGCATTTTGGTAGCTTCTTCAGTGACCTTGACCTAAATAGCGGTCAGAAAAATTTCTCATAGCTGTTACCGGATCTTGCCAGAGGAAATGGCACTTTTGTAGGTCGTAAGACCAAAGCAGTATAGATTTAGTCATGCCTGATTTTTGAAGCAGCAATAGATGGCAATAGTGTTCTTGTTAACAAGTGCATACATAGGCTGCGTAGCAGCAAACCTTCAGCGAAAAGCACAATTAGAAAGGGACACAATTACGCCATACAAGCATGTATATATTTTTCATTATTTGGCAAGTTCACAAATTCGTGGAGGTGTAAAAACGAGCATCCACGAGTTCGCTCATGTATAACATTCGTGGATGTGCTTTATTATTCATTCGTGGACCTGCCAATCCTAACATTCGTGGAGGTGCTACAGGTTTCAGTTTTAGGGTCAAAATTAGGTTTAGGGTTAGTTTTGGCCAAGTTTAGGGCTAGTATGTTCGTAATTACACCTATACAAATTCGTGAATGATAATATTTGACACTTCCACGAATGCAAAATTCGTGAACATGTTCGTTTTTGAAGGTTTACAAATTCATCCACATGCAAAATATTGAAAAATATATACCTCCGTAAAAGTGATGTAAAGCAAGTGTCAGTATATGCAGTAGTGGTCTGGTCTTGGCCTGAAGTTATCTATGCTCTCTGTCCTTTCATAAGCCCATCTGCCTACCAGGGTATGTTGAATGATGGAAAGGCCTAACTAGACTAATTGAAACATATTATGGACCAGTTTCATGCATAAACAAGAAATAGGTTGTGAGCAGAGAGTTGAAAACCAAAAGATATTTATTTGCATTTGTCTAAAATGTTTGTCAATATTTCAAAAAGAAATAAAAATAACTATCAATCAGGGCATCAAAAAGCATTATAACATTATATAGGTGATGTGTATCAAATTTCATCTATGGATATACAATAATGGCCAAGATTTGGCCTGGAAACAGAAATAATGATTTTGATGTTATTTTGTCAATATTTCAAAAGGTATAGAATATCCGTGAATCACACCCACAAAAGGCACAACTTTATCACATAGGTGACATGTGTAACAAATTTCGTCCATGTGCGTGCAATAATGGCCAAGTTTTGGGCCATAAATGAAAAAATACATTTTTTACATTTTTTTTAATATTTCAAAAGGTATAGAATATCCATCAGTAAGACCATCAAAAGGCACAACTAGACCATAGAGGCTACATCTGTAAAAGATTTCATCCATGTATGTGTAATAGGGGCTGACTCCAAGCCCAAAAACCAAAAAAATATTTCTTGTATATTTTTCTCAATATTTAAAAAAAAACTAAAGTTCCATCAATCAGACCATCAAAAGACACAACTAGACCATACAGGCTATATGTGTACCAAATTTCATCCATGTATATGTAATAGTGTCTGAGTTCCGGCCCGCAAACTGTCTATCCGCCCGCCACCGACCACCCGCCTGGCGGACGGACAACTTTTGACCAAAGTGATAGCAATATCTTCTTCAAACTTCGTTCGCTGATGGTATTCGAAGAAGGTAAAAAAAGTTACTTTTTACATACAGATGTCTCCCAACTATGTTATGTTACAAGTAACAAAGTGACACTATATTTGACGGTGCATCTTTGGATATTGGCTGAATAAAAAGGAAATAAAAAGTGTGAAACAAAAAAGTGTTACCTTAAGCTTTATATGAGCAATATTACTCAAAAGCAACCTACTAGTCCTCATTAGTTGAAGTGAGAGTAATATCTTGTATGCCCAGAGCAGGAGTAACAAACAACAAATTTCTATGTGTTCTATTTGCTGGAAGTTCACAGAAAACAAAAACTGGTGAAATTATTCACCAGCATTTTGGAAAAGTGGTTTGCAATAAAATGATATATAATTATGCTAAATCTGCTTTGTTTGAACATTGGAAATGTGTCAAGTTACATCCCACATAATGCTAGAATTTTCTTTTTTCATCTGGTGTTACTGTCAACATTTGTTAAAACATACTTTTTTCTTGATTTCAATGAAGCCATCACCAGAACAGGTCAATAACCTGGCAATTGGTACACAGCAGATGATAAAACAATGGATCATACACTATCCAATAAAATTGATTTGGTTAGTGCAAATATGAGCAAACCATGTGTCAGCCTCTGATTGTTACATCAATAATACAACACGCAAGGGAATCAGGCCGTTAATTTCCTCTTGTTATCAGAAAGAAGATATTTTCCAGCATTGATATAAGATTTAGTGATGTTGAATATCAGAAACAGTAACAATATAATAATGTCACTTACTCAGACATCAATTTATTTTCCCATATTAAAGAAAAGTAAAGACATTATATATTGATATCATCATAGGATTTTTGTCAAGGAGACCTCTAAAAGATTAAGATCGCTGCAGAGAGGCCACCTAAAGACACATTAATACTATAGATGTTATGAAAGGAAGCCTTCAATATGTAAACCTTATCGATCCAACAACTTCATTTCTGGTTAAGATTCAGTTAATGAAACGAGGATAAATTAATTATTAAAGTAGTGTTTGATATACAGATGGGGTATAATACCTTTTTCGTAATTCACACAGACCTTCCAAAGATCTCTGAAGCAGAATTTTGTTCAGATAACCAAATGGATGACTATTTAACCTATAATTCTGATGATAGAACATGATGAAATGGAAGGATGATTGGGTTTCATATCCTGTGTATGCATGGACTCCTGTTAATTAAATCAAAGGGGATGATATAGCAAAAGGGCAAAGAATGCCTGAAACCTCTGTGCAACATAGGTTTAGCTAACCTTGCTGGAGCTTAAATCGAACATAGGACCAAGAAAGCTTATCTCTTCAGTAACAAAACAAAGGATCTTCAGCTATGTGACATGATAAAAAGAAACTCTTCTAGTAGCACAAGCATGGAGAAAACTTTTAAGGGACTGCGATGTCACCAGCGCAAGAGGTATAAAGTTTCGTGACCAATCAATAACTGCCAAACTTAGTCATTGTTTGCTGCCTCCATCTTAGTTGACCTACTTTCCAACAATAGCTATTGTTCTATTGTTGCTGAAGAGAAAACAGACAGTTGTATAAGCATCATTGTCTATGCAAAAACAAGCATTTGCAGATATATGGGGCGATAAATTTAGACCTAATTGCAACAGCTGACGACAATTAGCTAATTTCACATATAAATTGTTCATTCCCGTAAACTCACTTGATTTTTCAAACTGGCAGAGACTGTTTTACGAATGCCTTTTTTGGAGAAAATATTGTATGATAACAGTTATTTTCAACTTATTATTTTATTTTTTCATTTAAATAAGATTCAAATTACCTAAGTCAGGGTTAATATCCTTTATTTCTGAACTCTTAGTATGTGGACTGTTCAGAAATTTAATATCATGCAACAAACAGTAAATAAATAAACAAACCGTTTTGCTGGGCTGCAAGTAAGTTATCTAACTACAGAATTTCCTTAGGACACAATACAAAATGATATTTCATAACGCAAAAGGATGACATTTGATGGTAAGTTGCCTGATTCATACTTCTAGTATCAACCAGGCAGGCATAACCCCCCCCCCCAGCTCCAAGACAATTGAGACAAAAAGTAATAATTTAGAAAGAAACTGTGTCAGGATGCGGACCTGTGTTTGTCTAAAATCGCCTGAGGCCCTCCCACAGCCATTCCCAAGACTGGCACAGGACAATAAATTGCTTTAAATGCTGCATTTTCTGAGGCGAGCATTGCTATAATACACCTTCATACATACACTATACAGTGTATACCACAGCACTATTTCCATAGTAGATATGGTAAAGGGAGAATCAAGGTATAAAATTGCACGGTCATAAAAGGTTGTCAGATACTTTTTTTTTTTCTGAGATTTTGAGTAAGCACCCAATCATATCCAGACTGCTGGACCTCTACTGAAGCCATACTGCATTAACCCTTTGGAAAAGATCTGTGGGAATATTTATCGTGTCGACAAGGAAAGATAGGAGGGGATAAAATGGATGTGTTCTGACTTAAAGAAGGCAGGTTCATTTGAAAGTCTATCTTGCAAATCCAAGAGCAGACAGCCATCGCAAGATGTATTCAGAATACCTTGGTGGTCCCCAGAGAATTCCTAAGTTTTTCCAGATGTTTTGTCCCAAGAGGTCTTCAAAGCTTCTTCAGATTCGGATGTGTACGTATTGATAGCAAAGTTTTTTATAGTTGTTTAGGTAGTTGATATTTTTAAAATGATTTATCAAAAAGAAAATTGGATGAATTGACCTGTTCAAACATAACAATTGAAGGCATATGGTTTCTTAATAACATCAACATAAGCTGACAACAAGGCTTCCATTTTGTCCAAGACATGCTTTCTCATGCCCGAATAATGACTTAAATTATGTTGGTAAACAGTATTAAGTTGGCATTTGATAAGGTATTGATGATATTTAACTAAATATTATAGGAGATGTTTCATAATAGCATCTCATAGTGCATTCTGAAAAAGATCTTTAGGGTAAAAGTATTGTGTGTAAGTTCTGGTTGCTGTAAGAATGTCTTGGAAACCATAGTGCAGGAGATGTTTACGCATGCTTGTGAACCACTCTTTGTCTGGTTCTCCCTGTCTTTCTCGTGAACTATGACACATACTACTACACAGTAGCTTATTCAGACAGACACTAGGCAAACACTGTTAACAACTTTGTGACAACATTTGGACAAGCTCTGACAACTCCTGGTCATTGAGACAACATCAAGAACACATCCTGGTATTGCTGGTCTTGGCTCAAGGTTTGGTCTGACACTCTTTGTTCCTGTTGCAAACATGCCTTGCATTCACTTCATATAGCAGATCTGATGTAGTGTGAATCTCAGGCTTGTTTCTCCTTATTATCATGATTTACTTCACACTAACGTTGAAACTATAGATATATCTGCTTTGTATCATTTTTTGCTACTTTTATTTAGAGAAATTATCAAGCAACATGTCTCATTAAAATTGTAATGACCTCCTGGAAATTGTGCTGTGTTTAATATGCTTTTTTTTTATCCCAGAAAGTTGAAGTGCAACCAAACAGGGGGTAATTACCTTCTTTACATTGAATGCACAACTATAATTTTTTTTTCCTGCAGTGTGTTTACCCAAGTTTCAGTACATGTGCAAAACAAGTTTCTGTGCTATCATGTATGTATGTATGTATGTATCTTTATTGAGACCAGGAAAGCAATGCTTATCTGGCTGGCCTATCGAAAAGAAAACAAAAATTTACAAATATTAACAGAAAATCATTTCACAGTTAAGAAGTTGCTACATACTATTATCCAAAATAAAATACAACACATGGGGACCTAATTTAATCACATAGGTAGGGCTATTATGTATCTTATATATATATATATATTTAAATGTTACATTTAATGATTATATATAAACCTGTCTCTCAATAGGATATGTTCAATACACTTTCAATACAGTAAAATTATCTAAACATGGTGATGTACAGTTGACACAAACATAGCAATATCAGGCCAAAACTACCCTTAGAACAAGCAATAGAGTTTCAATTTTACAATATTTCCAAATTAACAATCAATATCATCCTATACAGCATAGTTGGGAATAGATACATCATAATTCCAATCCAAAAAATAACACTGTGCCTATAATCATAATGAAGTGACATAGAACGCTACAAATTACATGTATTAATATGTACACCAAAGCGTTTGAAGCATACCAGATATCCAATCCAAATTAAAGGTACAATGTAATATAAGACAGTTGTACAGTTACAAAAATATCCAGGAAAGTTACTATACAGTCAGTCTCCCCCAGTAACAAATTTGTAGGAAGGGAGATAATAAATTACACACATGATTTTGTACATCCAATTGCTTTACTGGGAGTATTTAGCTAAGTAAAAACCCTTACTTGCATTTTTTAACTGTGCTGGTGACATGCATGTATGTATTAAAGCACTTCTCTTATCCCATTCAGCAATAGACAGCTGTGAGAGAGAGCTATTCTGTACTTCCCAACAACTTGAGTTCTGAGAAGAACTGATAGTAGAAGCAAACCTTGGTTACTAATGCTTGCAATTATCATAATTTTATCCTCTGGGTCTAACTTGACCTTAACATGATCCTCTTCACATTCTAAGTGTATCTGACCACAATACCAATACTATCAAAAGCCATTACAGGGGGTTGATAATTTCATTATAGGAAATGTATTATCCAGTGCAACCAAAAAATTGTAAGAATCTAATGCTATAGAATGGCTCTATTTGGTAACTATAACAGTGCGATAATACACTAATAAATGTCTGCACTCACAAAGAAGAAGACCAAAATGGCAATTATAATTATATTATTTTTTTTTAATTGACACCAACTATCATATTTGATATAATCGTCATAAAAATTAATTGGTAAATACAAAATCACATAAATATTATGTTAAGAGGTTCCAGCCACATGAGCAACAGCCACAGGAATGCATAAAGCAATTAAAAACATTAATTGTTATTATAATCTACATAAATTACTATGGGTTTAATCATTCTGTTTTACCTGTATAATTGCCGCATTTGACCTCTAGTCCAACGGCTCTATAACCTATGATCCATGCTTGTTTTCTATACTTAAAAAGATCTTTGAATTTTGAATCTATGATACAGTGAAAACCAAATTTCATTATTTCTAATTGTATTATCTTATATAGTTATGACAAGAAAATAGCTTGTCACACGATCCGTCATGCTTTGAAGTTCTCATTGTGTGAGTGGCAGAGGACAGGCTAAACAGAACTAAACAATCAGTCGCATAAGATGTGCCCTACAGTTTAGCCACAGAGTGGATTTTTTTGTAAACTACCCTTACAAAGTCTTTATCGAGAACAATTTTCCTTTGGTAAGTACTTACAAACTATTCTGTACCATGTTCATGCAGCTTCAAAGTGAATACTACAATCTGCTTCATTACTTGACACAGATCTTTTGTCTTGTCAAGAAACTTCACTGACAGGTTTCTGCCTTCCAAAATGATTCTTTGAGCGACAAACAGACCCACAAGTTCAGCAAAAGTTGCGTAATGTTATTGTTGAATCATTATGTATGACAAAAAAGAAATTCCTTTTACACTAAAACGTTTTATGTATATTTGTGTCAAAATATTGTTCATGTTCACTTAGTCTCTGGCTATTAGGACTGCCCACATACAGCAGATTTTCCAAAAGTAAAGAAAGTTATTTAACACTAAATTTTATATGTACATTTCCATTTATTGCGTGTAAAATGTTTGGATCTAAACATGTTAGTATCTCAACCTAAATTTTCATGATTTCCCAGCCATCAAACTAAAACTGTAATTCATGTATCAAAGTCATGCTCTTTGGAGTTGCAAGGTAACATTTGATCTTCTGACATTAAAAGTGAGTAAATGAATCATTTCTGTAGCGTCAATGTCAATGAACAATAATAAAATATAGGGTTATTTGCATTTCAAATGGGAATAGTATGACTGCACTATCTCTATTCTCTAATCCGGTTGGTTATTCAGACAAACCTTCGGTTGACCTTTTTAATATCAAAATATATTCAAGTGCTAAGCAGTAAATTTAGTACAAAACACACAAAAGATATAACTTCTCCAGTGCCTATATATTGTGCAAAGGTCTGGAGGTCGTACTGAGTGTAATCTTTTACAAATGCAATGAATGCATCATCCCCTGGAAACAAGAGATCCTTGAACTCAAGAACCTTGGACATCCAACATTGCAATCAATCACACAATACCTCTGGGTGCTTGGCATACTTGCATACATTAACAGAATGCCTGAGGTCAAAACAAGAATTTGAATAAGTGCAAGAGTAAAAGTACATTTGGAAAAACAGCTATTAATCTGGCAGGCAAACATATCCATCACTGAGGTGCACTAATATGATGCACCAAATATAGTGTTTTATGACAATCGAGATTATGACCATTCTTATGAGAAAGTAAGTAGATCATCACTCGGACTCGTGTTAATTCAGAGCAGACCTGACACTCATGTTCATAGTTGTGAATTACACTGTCATGGGGTTTTATTTTATAGTGGTGTGTTTCTTCTACTGCCTACACAACAAAGAATATATATATCAAACAAAGGGAAATGTATAAAGT
Source organism: Platynereis dumerilii (assembly GCA_026936325.1). Lineage (NCBI taxonomy): Eukaryota > Metazoa > Annelida > Polychaeta > Phyllodocida > Nereididae > Platynereis > Platynereis dumerilii. The sequence goes on from JAPTHN010000004.1 coordinate 16,609,363, forward strand.
TACCTTGTCATTGTTAGTCACCATACAATTCAATATCATGGACTACAAAAAAGAAACTTCTGTTAGGCAATGACTTGCAATATAATACTTTCACTTTAAAGTCATAGTAAAATGTATCCACTCAGATTTAAATGAATAAAGTAGCATAATCTGACTTCATACACATATGAAAAGATGTGAATTTTCAACTTTAATAAACAAATACATCTCTCAAAATGATGTGCATTGTTTTGAGAATTATTGCATTGACACATGATTAAAATCTATAATAACCTTCTGGATATAGTTTAGCAGAAATGATTTTCACTTCTCTTTGCCAAACTTTTCAACTCATCTCTTAAGGGGACTTTCTGGCTGTCAAGTGCAGTTACAGGCAGTCATCACCATGGCATTTTGGTAGCTTCTTCAGTGACCTTTACCTATAGCTAAATACAGCTGACCTTCTAGCGGTCAGAAAAATTTCTCATAGCTGTTACTTTCTTGTCAGAAAGTGGTCGTAAGACCAAAGCAGTATAGATTTAGTCATGCCTGATTTTTGAAGCAGCAATAGATGGCAATAGTGTTCTTGTTAACAAGTGCATACATAGGCTGCGTAGCAGCAAACCTTCAGCGAAAAGCACAATTAGAAAGGGACACAATTACGCCATACAAGAATGTATATATTTTTCATTATTTGGCACGTTCACAAATTTGTGGAGGTGTACAAACGAGCATGTACGAGTTCGTGGATGTGTACAAACGAGCATAGGTGCTCATGTATATCTAACAACTAACACTAGTGGATGTGCTTTATTATTATTTGCGGACCTTTCAATAATAACATTTGTGGAGGTGTTACAGGTTTCAGTTTTAGGGTCAAAATTAGGTTTGGGGTTAGTTTTAGCCAAGTTTAGGGCTACTATGTTCGTAATTACACCTATACAAATTTTTGAATGATAATATTTGACACTTCCACGAATGCCAAATTTGTGTACATGTTCGTTCTTGCAGGTTTACAAATTCATATACATGCAAAATATTGAAAAATATATACCTCCATAAAAGCGATGTGAAGCAAGTGTCAGTATATGCAGTAGTGGTCCGGTCTTGGCCTGAAGTTATCTATGCTCTTTGTCCTTTCATAAGCCCATCTGCCTGCCAGGGTATGTTGAATGATGGAAAGGCCTATTAACTAGACTAATTAAACATATTATGGACCAGTTTCATGCATAAACAAGAAATAGGTTGTGAGCTGAGAGTTGGAAACCAAAAGATATTTATTTGCATTTGTCTAAATGTTTGTCAATATTTCAAAAAGAAATAAAAATAACTATCAATCAGAGCATTAAAAAGCATTATAACATTATATAGGTTATGTGTATCAAATTTCATCTTTGGATATACAATAGTGGCCAAGATTGAGGTATATATTTTTAACTATTTGACATGTACACGAATTAGTAAAGCTGCAAAAACTAGCATATACATGAATTTAGCATTCGTTTAAGTGTGAAATATTGCAATTCACGAATTTGTGAAGCTGCAATTACGAACATTGCAACCTTAAACTTGGCTAAAACTAACTCTAAACCTAATTTTAACTCTAAACCCTAACGATATTACACTTCCACGAATGTTAGTGTTAGCAGATACACGGATGAATAATAAAGCACCTTCACGAGTGTTTGTTATTACATGTACACGAGCACCTATGCTCGTTTTTTCATGTCCACGAATTCGTATATGCTCGTTTTTACACCTCCACGAATTTGTGAACATGCCAAATAATGAAAAATATATACATGCAAGATTTGGCTTGGAAACAGAAATAATAATTTTGATGTTTTTTTGTCAATATTTCAAAAGGTATAGAATATCTATGAATCACAACCACGAAAGGCACAACTTTATCACATAGGTGACATGTGTAACAAATTTCATCCATGTGCATGCAATAATGGCCAAGTTTTTACATTTTTCTTAATATTTCAAAAGGTATAGAATATCCATCAGTCAGACCATCAAAAGGCACAACTAGACCATAGAGGCTACATCTGTAAAAGATTTCATCCATGTATGTGTAATAGGAGCTGACTCCCAGCCCAGAAACCAAAAAATATATTTTTTGTATATTTTTCTCAATATTTCAAAAAATACAAAAGTTCCATCAACTAGACCATACAGGCTATATGTGTCCATGTATATTTAATAGTGGCTGAGTTCCGGCCCGGAAACTGTCTGTCCGGCCGCCGCCCGACTGCCCGCCCGGCGGACGGACAACTTTTGAACAAAGTGATAACAATACCTTCTTCGAACTTCATTCGCTGATGGTATTCGAAGAAGGTAAAAATGTTACTTTGTACATACAGATGTCTCCCAACTATATTATGTTAGAAGTAACAAAGTCACACTATATTTCACGGTGCATCTTGGATATTGGCTGAATAAAAAGGAAATAAAAAGTGTGAAACAAAAAAGCGTTACCTTAAGCTTTATATGAGCAATATTACTCAAAAGCAACCTACTAGTCCTCATTAGTAGAAGTGAGAGTAATATCTTGTATACCCAGAGCAGGAGTAACAAACAACAAATTTCTATGCGATCTATTTGCTGGAAGTTCACAGAAAACAAAAAATGGTGAAATTATTCACCAGCATTTTGGAAAAGTGGTTGGCAATAAAATGATATTTAATTACCCTAAATCTGCTTTGTTTGAACATTGGAAATGTGTCAAGTTACATCCCACATAATGCTAGAATTTTCTTTTTTCATCTGGTGTTACTGTCAACATTTGTTAAAACATACTTTTTTCTTGATGTCAATGAAGCCAAAACCAGAACAGGTCAATAACCTGGCAATTGGTACACAGCACTGTGACAGCAGATGACAAAACAATGGATCATGCACAATCCAATAATATTGATTTGGTTAGTACAAATATGAGCAAGTCATGTGCCGGCCTCTGATTGTTACATCAATAATACAATAAGCAAGGGAATCGGTGCTGTTAATTTCCTCTTGTTATCAGAAAGGAGATATTTTTCAGCATTGATACATGATTTATAAATGTTGAATATAAGAAACAGTAACAATAATTTCATGATACAGATGCAGACTCAAACTCAGAAAACATTTATTTTCACATATTAAAGACAAGTAAAGGTCTACATAATATATTGATATCATCATACGATATGTGTCAAAGAGACCTCTCTGAGATTAAGATCGCTGCAGAGAGGCCAACCTATTATAAGACACATTAATACTATTGATGTTATGGAAGAAAGTCTTCAATGTTATGAATTTATGTCAACCTTAGCGATCCAACAGCTTCATTTCTGGTTGAGATTCAGTTAATGAAAATGGGGATAAATTAATTATTACAGTAGTGTTTGATATACAGATGGGGTATAGTACTGTTCAGATAGCTCAACGGATGACTATTAAACCTTTAATTCCTACGACATAATATAATAAAATGGATGGATGTTTGGGGTTTTATATCCTGTATATGCGTAGACTCTGGTTGACTAAAATAAAGGAGACAACATAGCAACAAGGCAAAGGATGTCTGACACCTCTGTGCAACATAGGTTTAGCTAACCTTGCTAGAGCTTAAATCGAACATGTGACCAATCTTATCTCTTTAGTGACAAAAGAAAGGATCTTCAAAAATGTGACATGTTTAAAAGAAACTCTTCCAGTTGCCGCAAGCACGGAGAAAACTATTAAGGGACAACGATGTCACCAGCGCAAGATGTATAAAGTTTCCTAACCAATCAATAACTGTCAAACTTAGTCATTGTTTGCTGCCTCACTCTGAGTTGACCTACTTTCTAACAATAGCTATTGTTCTATTGTTGCTGAAGAGAAAACAGTAACTGTTATTAGCATCATTGTCAATGCAATAACAAGCATTTGCAGAGATATATGGTGATAAATTTAGACCTAATTGCAACAGCAGAAGACAATTAGCTTATTTCACATATAAATTGTTCATTCCCATAAACTCGCCTAATTTTCCAGACAGGCAGAGACCGTTTTGCAACTGGCTTATATGCAGAAAAATATTTAATATCAACTTATTATCTGATTTCTTCAAAATTCAATATATCTCAGTCCTGGTTTACATCCTTCATTTCTTAACTCTTAGCATGTGGACTGCTCTGCATTTTAACTCCTTACAAGAAAAAGTAGAGTAAATTAACAAACTAGTTTGCTTGACTGCAAATAAGTTTCTAGCTAAAGAATTACCTTATGATGCAATACAAAATATAAATAATATATATGGGGAAAGGTTGCTGGTAACTTGCCTCTTTCATGCTGCTTTGGCAGCAAGTATCAACCAGGCAGGTATTGTCCATGCCCTTACTCCAAGACAATTGTGACAAAAAGTAATAATTTTAAGAAACTGTTTCAAGATGCGTACCTGAGATTGTCTAAAAATGCCTGAGGCCCTCCCACCTCCATCCCCAAGACCGGCACGAAACAATAGATTGCTTTAAATGCTGCATTTTCTGAAGCGTGCATTGCCATAATACTCTTACTTACATACACTGTACAGTATACACCCTAGCACTATTTCCATAGCAGATATGGTAAAGGGAGACCGAAAAAGAAAATAATCGCATAGGCATTCAAGGTTGTCACATACTTTTTTCCTGAGATTTTGAGTAAGCACCCAATCATATCCAGACTGCTGGACCTATACAGAAGCCATACTGCATTAACCCTTTGGAAAAGATCTGTGGGAATATTTAGAGTGGTGACAAGGAAATATAGGAGGGGATAAAATGGAAGTGCTCCGACTTAAAGAAGGCAGCTTCATTTGAAAGTCTATCTTGCAAATCCAGGAGCAGACAGCCATAACAAGATGTATTCAGAATACCTTGATGGTCCCCAGAGAATTCCAAGGGTTTCCAGATGTTTAGTCCCAAGAGGTCTTCAAAACTGAACTAAGTTGGCACCTTGACCTATCCACATGACCAATGGTGGAACCTTTTTTTCAGCCCAGGACCACTTCAGAAACTGGTAGAGATGATTGAGCTGACCTCTATCTCATAAATTCTGCTGATTCGGATGTGTAACATGTTGATAGTTTTTTTTAAGTTGTTTAGGTAATTGATATTTTCAAAACGATTTAACGAAACTGAAAACATGACGAAAGGATGTCTTTAAACACAAGTGGTTACACATGAAATAACATGTGTTCCTGGCAGAGTAGCAGTGTACTGAAATGATTGAACATTTGTTTAAACTCCGCAGTGCCATCTCTTCTCTGTACTGATCCATGCAGGCATGTTTCAACAATTAAAAGCGCATGGTTTTTTAACAACATCAACATAATTATTTGGACCTTCTTATAACAGTCCAAGACAACCAATTCAACACTAAATTATCTGACAAAAGAGATGACTTTGACTTCAAGATTGTCAACTATTCATATCCTGTTGCATCTAATATTCCAGAAAAACCAGCTTATGGTGTATATGCTTCTCGCATCATCAGTTTTGCCAGGGCTTGTAATCATTACAGTGATTTCTCAGTAAGTCACATTTCATTATGTGATTCTCTCCTGAGGCAGAGATATAAATATAGGTTTTTATGCAAACAACTTTGCGGTGTTTACAAAAAACACGAAACAGTGTTTATTAAATATGAAAAGTCCATCGAAGAGATTAAAGAAGAGATTCCTCTCCCGGTGATGGCATGTAGTACTCGTTTTGTGACCGTCAGGTCTCTACCCAGAAGCTCTAGTTCTTAGATTTCCATTCCAGGGTCTTGTGTAGGAGGAGATGGAAGGTTGGACGTCCTTAAAGGCCTTAACATCACATGTGAGTCCTAAGTCTCACACCTCCTTACACCTGACTCTGGTTTGTTTTGGTATAATTCCCCTGCCCTTTGCCAAGTCAGGTTCTGGGATCTCAACACTTTGTAATTCACCAGACAATTTGTTACATTTTTTCTCTTTTAATTTTATATCTAATAAGCTGGCACCAATGCCTCATTTTTGCCGGTGAGTGACCTGTTGGACTTTTGTTGGACAAGTTTTCTCCTGTCCAAATAATGATTATATTGATATCGGCGGCACTTGATAAGGTACTGATGATATGAAACTGAATATTTTAGGAGTTGCTTCATGATAACATTTCAAAATGCTTTCTGGAAACAGATGTTTAGGTTAAAAGTATTGTGTGTAAGTTGTGCTTGCTCTAAGAATGTCTTGGAAACCATAGTGCAGGAGATGTTTACGCATGCTTGTGAACCACTCTTTGTCTACTTCTCCCTGTCTTTCTCGTGAACTACGACACACACTACTGCACAGTAGCTTATTCAGACAGACACTAGGCAAACACCGTTCACAACTTTGTGACAACATTTGGACAAGCTCTGACAACTCCTGGTCCTTGAGACAACATCGAGAAGACATCCTGGCATTGCTGGTCTTGGCTCAAGGTTTGGTCTGACACTCTTTGTTCCTGTTGCAAACATGCCTGGCATTCATTATATAGCAGATCTGACTTAGTTCAAATCTCATGCTGAGATCTTCTTTTATCATGATTTACTTCACACAAACTCCAAAACTGCAGTTATAACCGCTTTGTATTCTTTTTTGCTACTTTTATTTAGAGAAAATATCAAGCATCATGTCTCATTATTTAGGTTTCAATATTATTATATTCACTTCCTTGAAATTGTGTTGTGTTTGATCTGCTGTTTTATCTGAGAAGGTGAATGACAACTAAATAGGAATTAATTACCTTCTTTAGCTTTTATGAACAACTACAAAATTTAATGTGGTCCTCCAGTGTGCTTACCTCAGTACTTGTGGAAAAGAAGTCTCTGCATTATGTTTATTATAGTCTGTCACTTTGATATAGAAAAGGAGTGGACTGTTGCACTGTGAAAACGGCACTTCGTTTGTCATAATGCCAATTATTTGTCATGATCATACCCAATACTTCAATGTTAATTTGATTAAGAAGACTTAACCGGCTTGTTGGTGACAGCCAAATGAAAGGATTACGCGTCTAATTTTCACTCAAAATTAGTTATGGCAAGTCAAATGGCCTTCCTTTGATCATGACTAATTAAACAGCCTCTATGTTTCTCATGTTGAAAGTTGAGAAGATGACACTTAATCAGCAATCATTAGTCAGAAAAAGCATTTTAGTGAATTTTCCATAAACAACTTAAGAAACTTTTAAATTACCGCCTTCCTCTTGAAATTACCAAGTTCATGCAGCTTCAAACAGAATAAAATTAGTCTGATTAATTTGACAAAAAGCTTCTTGCTCCACATAGATCATGTGTCATGTCAACACAATTCTCAGACATTTTTCTGGTTCCAAAATTATTTTCTGAGTGAAAAAGGAAATATAAGTTGAATAAAATGTCAGAACCCTTTACACTTTACACATGAAAAGATGTACAGTGAAGTTTTAACTTGAATAAGCAAACAAATCCTTGTAAAATTATATATTGTTAGAGTATTGTAATGACATATGATTTGAACTGTCTAATAAGTTTCTGGATAAGCATTAGCCAGTATTTAGAGAGGTGAAAATGATTTTCACTGCTCTTTGGTCAACTTTCTGACCCATCTCTTAATGGAACTTTCCAGCTGTCAAGTGCAGTTACAGGCTTTCATCACCCTGGCATTTTGGCAGCTTCTTCAGTGACCTTGACCTTTACTTAAACACACATGACCTTCTAGGGGTCAGAAAAATTTGTAATAGCTGTTACCGGCTCTTGCCAGAGGAAGTGGCACTTTCGTAGGTGCTTGAGAGCCAGAAAGTGATCGTAAGACTGTTGTGGCAGATTTTGTCGTGCCTGATTTTTGAAGCAGTCATCGCGGTAGTGTTCTTGTTATAAAGTGCAAAAATGATGCTTCGTACATACAGATGTCTCCCAACTATGTTTTGTAAGTCACAAAGTAGGCTAACACTATATTTGACAAAGCATCTTTGGATATCGGCAGATTAAAAAGGAAGCGACAAAGCACCAAATGGACAAGGGTTACGTTAAGCCTTAAAAGAGCAATTCTAATCGAAAGTGACTGGCTAATTCTCATCTAGTTGATGGGACAGTAATAATTATTACCTTGTATGCCAAGAGAATTATCAACAAAGAACATATTTATGTGTTCCAATTGTTGACAGTTCACATAAAACAGAAAATGGTGAAATTATTCACCCGCACACTGTAAATTCTGAAATTCTGAGTTAGCTCAAATGATTGAGTGAGACGGTTGCACAATTTGTTTGAGCCTTGATAGCTTGCTGTTTTGAGTTATGATAATCTTTATGCTGTTATAACTTGCAAACAACAAGCTATCTTGGCTCAAACGAATTGTGCAACCATCCTACTCAATCAATTAAGCTAACTCAAAATTCAAAATTTACAGTGCATTTTGGAAAAGTGCTTGGCAATGTAATGACATATAATTATGATAAATCTAAAATGCCAGCTTACACACCCCAATGCTTTATTTGAACATTGGAAATTTGTCAAGGTATATCCCACATAATGATTTTCTTTTTTTATCTGGTGTTACTGTCAACATTTGTTGAAACACACAGGAGAAAACAAATGGGGCACTTTTTTCTTGATGTCAATGAAGCCAACACGAGAACAGGTGAATAACCTGTCAATTGGTACACAGCAGATGATAAAACAATGGATCACACACAATCCAATAATATTGATTTGGTTAGTACAAATATGAGCAAGTCATGTGCCGGCCTCTGATTGTTACATCAATAATACAATAAGCAAGGGAATCGGTGCTGTTAATTTCCTCTTGTTATCAGAAAGGAGATATTTTTCAGCATTGATGCAGTACATGATTTATAAATGTTGAATATCAGAAACAGTAACAGTAATACAATGATGCAGTTTCAGACTCAAACTCAGAAAACATTTATTTTCGCATATTAAAGATAAGTAAAGACATAATATATTGATATCATCATAGAATATGGGTCAAAGAGACCTCTCAGAGATTAAGATCACTGCAGAGAGGCCACCCTATTATAAGACACATTAATACTATTGATGTTATGAAAGAAAGCCTTCAATGTGATGAATTTATGGAAAACTTAGTGATCCAACAACTTCACTTCTGGTAAACGTTCAGTTAATGATGGTGTACAATTCCTTTTTTGTTATTTACGTAGACCTTCCAAAGATCTCTCATGCAAAGTGTTGTGCTTAAGTTGAACATGGGACCAAGTAAGCTTATTTCTTCAGTGACAACAGAGAAGATCTTCTACAATGTGACATGTTAAAAAGAAACTCTTCCAGTTGCCGCAAGCACGGAGAAAACTATTAAGGGACAGCGATGTCACCAGCGCAAGAGGTATAAAGTTTCATGACCAATCAATAACTGTCAAACTTAGTCATTGTTTGCTGCCTCCATCTGAGTTGACCTACTTTCTAACAATAGTTATTGTTCTATTGTCGCTGAGGAGAAAAGAGACAGTTGTATAAGAGTCATTGTCTATGCAATAACAAGCATTTGCAGATATATATGGTGATAAATTTCGACCTAATTGCAGCAGCAAAAGACTATTAGTTAATTTAACATATGAATTGTTCATTCCTGTAAACTCGCCTAATTTTCCATACAGGCAGAGATTGTTTTGCAAATGGCTTATTTGGAGAAAGAATGGCATTTTGATGGTAACTTGCCTCTTTCATACTGCTTTTGCAGCAAGTATGAACCAGGTAGGCATTACCAACCCCCCCCCCCTTGCTCAAAGACAATTGCGACAAAAAGTAATGATTTTAAGAAACTGAGTCAATATGCGGACCTGCGATTGTCTAAAAAAGCCTGAGGCCCTCCCATTGATATCCCCAAGACTGGAACAGGCTTTAAATGCTGCATTTTCTAAAGCGTGCATTGCTGTAATACACTAATATACATACACTATACAGTATACTCCGCAGCACTATTTCCATAGCAGATATGGTAAAGGGAGAACTAAGGTAAATAATGGCACGGTCACACAAGGTTGTCACATACCTTTTTTCCTGAGATTTTGAGTAAGCACCCAATCATATTCTGTCTGCCGTGCCTCTACCGAAGCTTTACTGCCTTAACCCTTTGGAAAAGATCTGTGGGCATTTTTAGAGTGTTGACAAGGAAAGATAGGAGGGGATAAAATGGATGTGTTCTGACTTAAAGAAGGCAGGTTCATTTGAATGTCTATCTTGCAAATCCAGGAGCAGACAGCCATAACAAGATGAATCTGAATACCTCGTTGGTCCCCAGAGAATTCCAAGGTTTTCCAGATGTTTAGTCCCAAGAGGTCTTCAAACCTTCTGCAGATTTGGATGTGCACATATAGACAGCAAAGATTTTTTGAAAGTTGCTCAGGTATTTGATATTTTCAAAATGATTAGGGACCGTTCAGAATTTATGACTGGGGGGTGGGAGCTTTGTCAGAACTTCCCATCAAAAATTGATAACCCCCCTTGAGATTCAAGCGGATTTTTAGTACCCCCCCTTAGGTTTCATGCGGATTTTTAGTACCCCCCCCTCGACATACAAAGTAATACATACAATAATGTCATAGATGTGTCACTTGGATGGTCATGCACACAGATTCGTGGACTTTGGCGTGTAAAAAAGCGTGAATAAACTGAGTGTATGCACGTTTTATTACATATAAGTTTTGTTAATTTTTCCTACCCCCCTTGGACATATTGTCAAAAATTAGTACCCCCCTTGAAACACGTGCGAAAAGTTAGTACCCCCTCGGCCAAAACTTCCCCCCCCCCCCGAGCCATAAATTCTGAACGGGCCCTTATACAAAAATGGAAAATTGGATGAATGGATGTGTTTAAACATAACAATTAAAAGCATACGGTTTCTTAATAATATCAACATATTAAAGTTTCCCTGAATGATAAAATTATTTACTTAATATTAATGCTGTCATGTGTAGTATAATATAAACTTGTGATTAACAACATCTTTGGCTAGTTTATTCAAGCAACTCTTTTATTAAATAATTTATTTAGTTATTTTATGTACTTTTTCTTGATAGTTGCTTCAACCTCCAGCACAGACATTGTTGATGACGTCACAATACCTATTGTAAAACTCTATTGCTACAAGGTAACAAATTCCTACAATTGTGATGACGTCACAAAGTTGATGTCTAGCTTGACTTGTCTTTTTTTCCGTGCGTACCCGAAATAAAATCTAGGGTTCATTTAGTGCATCTATTGGTCATTTCAACAAGAAAAAATAATCATACACCTAAGACAATTTGCACGGTTGCCAACATAAGCAGGCTGCACGAGATAATGTAAAAATTTGATAAACTTTTGGTCCAATCCCAACCTATCATTCAAGGTAACTTTAAGCTGACACCAATTTTACTGGTGAGCTGTTGGACTATTGCAAGACAGGCTATCTCATGTCCAAGTAATGATTAAAATGATAAGGCACTGATGATATTTAACTAAATATTATAGGAGATGTTTCATAATAACATCTCATAGTGCATTCTGAAAACAGACCTATAGGTTAGAAGTATTGTGTGTAAGTTCTGGTTGATGTAAGAATGTCTTTGAAACCATAGTGCCGAAGATGTTTACGCATGTTTGCAGACCACTCTTTGTCTCCTTCTCCTGTCTTTCTCATGAACTACGGCACACACTACTACACCATAGCTTATTCAGACAGACACAAGGCAAAAACCGTTCACAAATTTGTGACAACATTTGGACAAGCTCCGAAAAACTCCTGGTCCTTGAGACAACATCAAGATGACATCCTGGTATTGCTGGTCTTGGCTCAAGGTTTGGTCTGACACTATTTGTTCCTGTTACAAACATGCCTTGCATTCACTATATGGAGCAGATCTCATTTAGTGCGAACTCAGGCTGAGATCTCCTAAAAAAAGTTTTAAATGAATCTTCACGCAAACTCTTCAATGAATGTGACCTGTTTTCAATCCCTTTCTGCAATTGTTTCATAGAAAGTATTGATACTGAATTGTATTATATAATTATTAATCAGGTATCGATATTATTTATCACCTGCTGCAAATTGTGTCTATATTAGGTTTTATCTAACGACTAAATATCTGTTTACTACTTTCATTACATTGCATGCAAAACCATAAATATTTGTCCTGCAGTGTGTTTACCTGAGTTTCAGTGTGTTTACCTGAGTTTCAGTTTACCTGAGTTTCAGTATATGTGCAAAACAGGTTTTACCTGAGTTTCAGTATATGTGCAAAACAGGTTTTATGATGTGTTAATTTGTTAAAGCAATAATAATTTTATCATTCGGGTCTAAATTGCAATTAACATTATCTGCTTCATATTCTAGATGTACGTGCCCAACATACTAATACTATCAAAAGCCACTCCCGGGGGTTGATAAAGTTCATTATGTGTTATTTACTCACCCGCACAACAATCAAATAGTAGGAATCTGCATCTATTATCATGACGTGGCTCCGATAATTTGGCAGATGGACGGCAATTATATGTCTATATTGTTTAGTCATTCTGTTTTACCAGTACAAAAGACATATTTTCGTGCCAACAACCAGTATCAATATAAAAGTAGAAGGATAGACAAAAAATGAACCATTAGTTCTACAAGATGTGCCCCACTTTCAGGCCACACAGTGAATTTTCCATAAAGAACTCAAAAACTCTTTAATTGACAGCTTCACTTTTGAAAGTACCAAGTTTATGCAACCTCAAACAGAATAATATTAATCTGATTAGTTTGGCGTGAAGCTGTTTTGCTCGACATAGATCATGTGTCTTGTCAACACAATTCTCAGACAGGTTTCTGCTTCAAAAATGATTCTTTGAGTGAAAAAAGAAAATATAAGTTCTTCAAAATCTGTATTATATTATCATTAAATCCTGATGGGTGATAAAGAAAAAGATGTTTTACATTAACAAGTTTCATGTACTGTATATTAGAGTCCAAATATTGTTGTTGTTCATATTGTCTCTGCCTATAATACAATGCCTACTGCAGATTTATTTCCAAAACTAAAGAAAGTTCTAATACACTAAATTGTAAAAATACATGAATGTGCACCTATTGAGCTATAAGTAACGTTTTCGATCATTTGTAGTTGTGAAAATCGTGACTGAGATGTTTATGATTTTCCAGCTATCACACTGAAACAATAATTAATTTTTTTAATCACAGGCATGTTCTTTATAATTGTTAGCCTGCATTTTTATCTCCTCAAAGAGATTTCAATTGTTCTACAATTAACATTCAGTGAGTAAATGAAAAATATCTGTAGTGTCATGTCAATGAACCATTATGACATGAGGTGTTCATTTGCATTTTAAATTGACTTTGGATGACTGCACTATTCTCTCTTCCCCTTGTTTATTCAGACTAGCTGTCTATGATAAAGCTGTCTCATATTCAAGTGCAAAGTAGTACATTAAGTACAAAACACACAAAAGGTATCACTCCCCCAGTGCTTATATATTGTGCTGAGGTCTAAAGGTTTCTCTGAATGTAATCCTTTACAAATGCAATGAACACATCATCCCCTGGAAACCCGAGATCCTTGAACCCAAGAACCTTGGACATTCAACATTGTAATCAATCACAGAATACCTCTGGGTGCTCGGCATACTTGCGTGCATTAACAGAATGCCTGTGGTCAACACAGGAATTATAATAAGTGCAAGAGTAAACGTGCATTCGGAAAAACAGCTATTAATCTGGCAGGGAAACATATTTGTCAAAAGCCTATGGTTAACTTTAGAACTGGGGTTAGTTCAGAAGCAAACGAGGATCTGAATAAAAAGCTACTCACTTAATTTAGATGCATATCCAATATTATCCTTCACAGAATTTAAGAGAGTTGTGGTAATATGAAGCAGCAAAAGCACTTTTGCTTGGCAGTCAAGATTATAAATGGCAACTTTTTGTAAACAAATTGTATTCAGTGTTACATATAACATAAGAAAGAAAAAGAAATTGTACTTTTTTCGATTATGGTACATTTTCTTTCTCCATCAAATTTTATATCAAAAAGTTGTAACTCCACAGTATACAATTCCCGTTTCTTTGATATATTTCCTCTTGTCATTCCACACTATGTGTATTCAGCATTCAAAGCTTTTGGCAATCTTTGGACAACCTCTGACAGCTCTGGTCCTTGAGGCAACATTGAGATGACATTGTCACAATGCTGATCCACACTCAAGGTTTTGCCTGACAGTCACTTTTTCCTGTGACAGGCAAGCCATAAAGGCTTGCTTTACTTGCAATATTGAGAATCAAATTGGCACTTTTTTACATTTGATTACACTGCAATGGCAAGACTGCTCAAATGCATTTTAAATGTTCCTCATACACAAATTCCCATGACTTTTTTCTTTCAAAAAATCATTGAACATTTTCAAATGGTATAAATATTCCTCACGAAATATGCTCATTCATAGCTTTGGAGGTATTTTTAATCATTAACATGTTATTTGGCACATAATTACAAATACATAGAAAAAATGTAAACTTGATGAATCCTATTTATAATTTAAAAAATTTGCCACCTTCAAAATGAATTTATACTGATCATTCTCAGAACTGTTTCATAATTACGTAAAATATATCAGCATTATTGAAGTTAAATGATGAATTGACACATTGATTCTTTCAGAGAACAAGACATTTTTGCAATCAATCAGAATTTGATAGAACCTCTTCCATGGTGATCTGAAATTTTCTGGAGTATTACAGATATAAAAACTACAAACCAACGTCATCATACTATGCAAGTCATCCTCTGTTGACAAAATGCAAAAGATCATCAAAAGCATTTTTATGACATGATCTGTCATCTTAGATCAAAATGAGACCTCTTAGATCTGTCCTTTCCTTTTTGCGGGGTGAAAGGGATATATGAAAATGCACCCAAAGACGTGTGTGAACCCTGCAGAAATCCGACACATCTTTGTGTATCCATGAATATCTATTAAAGAGAACAAGCTTTGATTTGCAGCATTCTATGTTTCAATGCGACTTGAAAGTAGACTGCAACTGCGACAGCTGGTCAACAGACTATATTAGTTGAAGTAAATTAATTGAATATCTGTTATACTAAGTGAAGGGCTGTTCGATATCAAACGAAAATATCTTGTTTGTTTGTTTGTGTTTTATGCCTCTGCAGCACCTTAGTGGGCTATATCGAGGCAGGCGATCGCCGTATGATGATGAGATGAGAAGACTGTGAGTTTGGCACATACCCTATTAATTCAGGGATGCCCAGGGTCTTTCAGTTGCCCCAGCATAGAATACTGGATACAACCCGCCTCCATTTAATGTCCCATGGGCTTGGACTAAAGTGAGTTACCGGGGTGAGATTTGAACCCACGCCCTCAAAGCCAGTTGACAAGCGCACTTACCAATTAGGCCACGGGGGAACAATGAAAATATCTTAAACTTCATCTTAGATTATAGGCATTATTATCAAGATGAAGTTAGGAAAATGACCATGAAGAAAAGCAATCAAATCCACTCCTATAGCGCTATAATGCTGCCTTTATTCAAAGAGCTTCGGTTGTGATACCTTGTGAACGGCGCTTCAGTTGCTCAAAATTTCGATCTTATGAATTATCAATAATTTGTTCTGAACGACTTAATTTTACAATTCATAGAGGTTGAAAACAAAACGTAGTGTCAGAAATTGTTCTTCGAAAGACTAGACAGGTTTGTACTATCTTCGAGAGGCCAGCGAGTGATAAAAAAGTGTTCTCTCACAGAAGTCTAAAAAGACACTGCATGAAAAGGACCTCTGAGAAATACATCATCAAAAGATAATGCTCAGAACATATTCAGATATTCTCTGTGTGCTCTTTGATTATATAATAAAAGAATCTCCAACTCCTGAATGCAAGTTATTAAGAAGTCTCATTAACAAGAAGTGATCTTTTCAGGCGTAGACGTATATACATTCATCTAGATCATGGAGATATATCCAAAATTGATTATTTCTTTAAAATGGCTAAAGTTTAAAAAAAAAAGTCGTTCAAAAACCGCAATTGTTTTTTAAGGCTTATTCACCATAACATTCAATTTCGGTCTAGGGAAATACTGTACAGATGTATTGTCTCGAAAGCTGGAGGTTTCAGCTAAAAACAAAACTTGTATGCAAAAACCACTGTTGTTGTTTATATGTAACAAACATTTGGTGTTTGAAAACCATTGTGTCCTAGAATTTTAAAGAGTAAATGAGATCGAATTTAGCACTTGCATTGTAGCTGATAGAGATGTTATTGTCATTGTCATGTATATGAGAAATGTAAGTTTTTTCTATGCTGTCGTAGTGTAATGTCAAAGAAAGGTTCTGATGTCATAGGTGAATTCCCTATCCCCAAGCATTGCAGCATTCGCAATTTCCCAGCTAGTGGTCAATGCAATCACCTCTACTATGCATGGTAGTCTCAGCATGACAAGTCAAAATCGGGTCTGGAGTAGCTTTTGCAAGCAGAGCATTGGAGCCTGTCCACAAATTCTGTCTCACGATTCTCTTGCTAGATGTCAACATGGGATAGATGACAGTCGTAGACATCAAAGTTAACAAAATTAAGCTCCGACTCAGGTTTGCATTCTCAAAGGAAAGATCCTGCGAAAAAAATGTTGGAGCTCACTCTGACACTTAGCTTCATATCGAATTTAGTGAATTAAACACAAATTAGATGATTGGGACTTTATAGCCTGTCTTTGTGCACATTTTAGCCCTTTTGGACAGAAAGAGGACACAGCAATGAGTCAAAGGATGTTTGAAACTGTTTTTGAATATAAGTTAAGGTGCCCCCCCCCCTCCCCGAGAGGGTTCGAACTAGGGCCCTAGCGATTAGCTGGGAAAGAAAGAAAGAATGATATAATGTTATTTCTTACTTTCAAATAGAACCCACATTGAAACTGTCTGCCGAAGTTAATAATTTTCATTTAAATCTAATGAGCTGTCAATAGTCTTCAAACTGGTGAATTTTCATTTTTGGTTCTCACATAATATTATTAAGTAACTTTAATGTAGCAGACATGGGATAAATAATTGATTTACCCTCAGTGACTAAACAGATTAAACAATAGAAGTTTGAGAACATTTAATTAAGGCGAGAAGTGATAATTGCCACTGAGCACATGTTGCTTTGACAAGTATCTTAGATTTAAAATAGCACATTATTTAAAAAAAAAAGATTTTATAATAAAATCAATAGTCTGTGGCAGTGGCAGTGGCGTAACTGGGGGATCTCGAGCGGGGGGCGGGCACCTGGGGTGGGGGGCAAGTGATTCTCTGGGGGGGAACCCATAATACTATTTTTATATTTTAGCCAAGGTTGAAAAGCTCATATGGGAGGGGGGCACCTCAGGGGCACAGGTCCAATATGGGGGGCACGTGCTCCTCATTCCCCCCCCCCCAATTGGGACACCACTGATCTTTGGTGGCAAAGTATATTAATTTTATCCTCTTGACTCTTGCAAAATGACATTTGCATGAGAAAACAAACTATGTGGTCAGATGAGTTTCAAAAGCTTTAATTTATCTCTTTGCAGGATGATATCTTCAATTATACCATTCGACACCTCTGTCAGCCAATCACATTACAGTATTTCAGGGAAATAATTCCCATATTCTTTGTTGTCCAGTTATCCTCTCATGTTTGACTGTTTGTCTCAAGGTATAAGCCAGTTATTCACCATGGGATCAGGAATATGTGTTTATCACAACTCGAGCTAAAGCCCTTGGGTGATAAATCACATATTCCCTCTCCCGTTGTGAATAACCTATACGCATTCACATGCCCAGGTATTCTGGTTTCAGACTAACTGTGACATTCGCAGCCAATGAGGTGTTAATATTGTGACCTCATATTCGCAGTATATTGTGACCTCATGTTCTGCGAATAAGATGTCACAATGTTGTGATTGTCACTTCATTACTGTGTTATCTGATGTAGTTCTACAAAATAATGAAATAGGCCTAATAAGCACATTAAGAACAGAGGATAGTGGTTCACAAAATTAAACCATTTTTTAATGAGAAATTTGCTGCTGTGTCACAATATCCCTATGGGCTCCTTCCATATAAATTGAGACAAGAAAACACTTGTCTCAGATATTAGGACCAGTTGTCAATGGGCTTCCTTCTTAACTGATGTTATGATTTTTATTTATGTGTAGTGATATGATTCCATGTATTTCTGGATAAAAGTCATAACCCCATCATTTATGACTATCCAGGCAAGTGAAACACTGTGATTAAGTCGCCCGCCGGCAATAATAAGGTCATAAGTGCCATTATAAACGGTGGCACTTATGACCTTATTATTGCCGGCGGGCGAAGTACACTGTAAGTAGCACTTATGACTTTTTGGGTTCAGGTGAAAACACAAGGTCCAAGGGAAAAAAGTCATAAGTGGCACTTATGACTTTTTTGTGTTCAGGTGGTAATATCAGGTCATATAAAGAAAAGATCGTAAGTGGCACTTATGACTTTTTTGCTCAGATTGACTTAAATATCCCCATAATTGAAAAGTCATAAGTGGTCACTTATGACTTTACAAAACCGAAAAGTTGTCATAAGCCACTTATGACCTTTTAATTCAAATGAAAACTGACAGAAGCACAAAAGTCATAAGTGAAAATTTAAAATATCCCAGAAACTAAGTATCAGATTTTTATGAAATGTTCAGGAAACCTGCGTAAACAATTTTTCTTTCCAAAAATGAATCAGTGGTAAAAGGTCATAAGTGCCACTTATGACCTTATTATTGCCGGCGGGCGATATGTGTCTCTCCGTATAAGTAGTATATTTCCGGTGTGTATGGAGCTTGGAAAAAAGAGAGAATAAGATATTCCTCCCAGTTGCTGCACTACAAGTGCTTCTAAGGCAAAGTCAATACACCTCTCACACAGCTGCTGTGTGCTGACGAGGCTTCCTTGGGTGACAAACAGAACTACACATGGACTGAGAGCTTACACTTTGACTCTCGTTAAATCCTTACAGATGACACACAAGATATGCTTCTGACACTTCACTTGCACATGTCAAGAAGGATAAGTTGTGTCTTGATGGAAATATATATATCGACACCCTGCATGAGCTTCTATATTGCCAATTTTCCAATACAAAGTATAGGCAAAGTACATCAAGACTGTGTCTTGTGTTGCAAAACATGAAGAATATGAGCATCTTTTTTTTTCACACATGTTTTCGGTACGCAAACACACTATTTTTATCTACATTATGCTCATCTTTCCATACAGGATTACGCATAGATAGTGACCATTTATTGGCTTGATGATCACTTCTTGAACTTCTGAATTAATAAAAGTTCCATTGCGGACACTGGAATTCTGCAAATGTACGTGAGTATGCCAAGTACCCAGAGGTATTCTGTGATGGATTGCAATGTTGAATGTCCAAGGTTGTTGAGTTCAAGGATCTCTTGTTTCCATTGGACGATGCATTCACTACAATTCTGAAATATTGCCCTCGTTGCAGCCTTCAGACCTTTGGACAATATATAAGCACTGCAGGAGTTCAACTATTTGTGTACTTATTGTGTACCGTAGTTCAGCTAGGTTTTTGAGAAAAGAGATGGTTTCACAATAGTGACAATGCAACCTCGGCTCAGTTACAAAACATTCCATTTCCTTTCACTGAATTATCAGCACAAATAGAATGGAATGAAAGTGAATATAATTTTTTCTTCTTTTTTTTCTAAAATCAATAGTTATGGCACTGTCATCTGGTAATGAATAAGGCTAAGGAACACCAGACATGCATTGTCGCAGTATAATGAAATAGAAAAGAGATTTATTCTGGGAGCGAAAATTATGCACACAAAAATTAGGAACTCTGAAATTGTATATATCAACTTTTAAAGTAAAGCAAAAGACATGTAGGTCAGTGTGTTGCTCAAGGAATGCTCTCGAGGCGGCAGAGAGTAAGGGACGGATGGATGATTGAGGCATTATGCATTGTATTTATGCACTAGGTATGGTAATTAGGACAGGAGGAAAGAACATGGCATGAGGCAAAGGATGATAGAAGCAACCATCTAATATAAGAGCAGGTGACCCGCAAGAGCTGGATTGGAACCCTGGAACCAATTAGCGCCAAGAACAAATTATAAAAGGTCTTCCTTTATGATATACATGTATGATAATGTTTTCTATTTCCGAAATGGCAGGTAACAGTAGGTCTGTGTGTCACTCGAGGAATCCTTTCAAGAAGCCAGAAATCTGTCTGAATGGTACAAGGGTCTTGTCAAGAAAAGGAGTATCACAAAAGTACAGTAAGCCACACGGAAGATCTATGAAACCAATGTGGAACATTGTTTCCTTTATCAAAGGACTAATACAAGTTAATCCTATTATCTTGGCCTAGTTTTGCAATGATGGATACGTTCCATTGAGCCTCATGGTAGTCGAAGATGGATGAGGATATTGGAAATCCAGGGATGAATCCTATTCTCTGTCATAATATCGATTCTTAAACTAGTTCTATATCATGACCAATTGGTCTGAGGCACTTGTTTGAACCACTTCTGTCTTTCTCCGAAGATTCGGGGTTTTATACGCTTTTCAGTTTCAGTAACCGATAAATCATGAAGAGTAAAATCCAAGCTCGATATCATGGATGAGAGCTGAATTGATCCATAACTTGATTCCTCATATCTATAATATATCAAATATATGTACCAGCAAGCACATTGCCTACTAATATACCACAAGTGTGAATACACAAGACTACATGTATTTCTCACAGATGCACGCATGTAAAAGTTCTGACATTCACATGTCAAACATCTGATCCTTACCATGGTATCGGATGAAGATACATGCTGATTGATGGAACATGAGGGTACATTATACATAATGAAGTTATTAACCCTCCAGGGTGACTTTGGGCTTGATATTGATATGCTAGTCAGGTACGTCTAGAAAATCAAGCTGATCATGTTAAGGTCAAGCAAGACCCAAAGGATGAAATTATGATAATTGCAAGCATTAGTAACCGAGGTTTGCTTCTACTATCAGTTTGCCATCCCATCAAATCAAATTGTTGTGAAGTACAGAATAGTGTTCCTACATAGATGTCCTTTGTGGATAATAACATCCCTGTCTTTTCTTATGTGGAGATTGATACAACGGGGAACCAAAATAGAATCAATGCAGATTGCTGACAATGGCCATTTTTAAATAATCACAGACGATTTATTCTTGGATAGAATGGGCTGTCTTCCTCTGTTCTAGATGAAATAGGCCGAACACATAGAAGTATGGGAGGGGGGAGCAGAGCAAGTTTGGAAAACAGCAAGATTCGGGCAAAAAGGAAAAATTTGGGCAGAACATTAAATAAATACCATCGAAAATTAATGATTTTGAGACAATTTCATTGAAATAGTTTAAAATCTAGATCTCGAAAATTGGGCAAATATCGCTCCCCCCCCCCCCCAAAAAAAAATCTCACTCACCGTATGCCTACTTGGCCTTGTCTAGTTAGGTCATCGTTGATACCGTAATTCAATGTTTAATTGAATACAAAAACAAGTAATTTCAAAAGGACCTACATAGAAGAAAAGGTGCAAGCCAAAATCAACAAAGATGAATGAGTAGACCAAAATTTATAGTTTGAAATCGTGAAAAGACATTGATATAATTATCCC
Organism: Platynereis dumerilii; assembly: GCA_026936325.1. Classification (NCBI taxonomy): domain Eukaryota; kingdom Metazoa; phylum Annelida; class Polychaeta; order Phyllodocida; family Nereididae; genus Platynereis; species Platynereis dumerilii. The sequence continues at coordinate 16,631,032 of JAPTHN010000004.1, forward strand.
TTTTTTTGAGATAAGAGAAGGAAAAAGAAAAAAATTTTGAGTAACCTTATGCTTCCACTTCTCAAATGCAGCCTTATCCAGTAGAAACACTTTCTTCTTCATGATACTCTTTCTTAGTGCAAGTGTGATGGTAGAATTAACTTGTTAGATAGTTTTAATAGGTACTGAGCACCAAGTGCAGAATTAATGTAATGGCAAAGTTCTCCCCAGAATGATTGTGATCTCATTCTTTATGTTCAAGTGCAAACCATCATACATAGCAAAGATGTATGTCCTTAATGCTAGGATTTTGCTTCTGGTTAGAGTTATGGCTTTGGATAAAAAAGTCTTCAAAGGAAGTCAAAAGTTTCTTATAGATATTGCAGTACTCAATAGCTAGATGATACTCAACACCCTATCAGCGTGTCTCGGCGGTCCAACGTCGGCCCGAAGCTGGTCCGATGCTACTGACATCGGACTGACGCCGGGTCGACGTTGGACCGCCGAGGCATGCTGACAGGGCAACTGCTCACAGATCAATGATTAATTATTTTGGCGCAGCAAGATTGCCTGTTGCCTTAACTATTTCTATGATTTCAAAGATATTCATCATAGCCTGCACATTGTCTCTTAGGCAATTTGCTATTTCAGTTACACAATCTTACAGTATCTAGAGATATTGTAATATCCACAGTGCATAAAAATACTTTAAAACTGTCTGTCTTCTTGAAGTTCCAGGTATTATTTTAATCAAAAGATGATATAAGGTAATCACGTAATCAAAAGGGTCACCTCAGTGTGTATTTCTCAGAAGTTGCTTTCTTTGTCAAGTCCAATGATGTTTTTTGTAGACCAGATAGGGAGTCTTTAAAGGACAGGGCTGTTTTTGATTATGCCTACTGGCACAAAGCTTTTGGTTTGCTCTTTTCATTATATTTTCTGCAAATTTATATTATGATTGGATGATGAATGTCGTGTTATCAAGGTGTCTGGTGGCAGTAACTCTTATATTGATGACACGTAGACAGATTTCCTTCTTGTGATCAAGGAATTGCCTATTTTCTAGAGTCCATGTCAAAATGAAACACTAAAACTGCAAAAATTACAAGAACAAAAGAAATGCAACTGCTTCTATTTTGCAATATCATGTGCTGCTTGGATCACTTTCTGACTGCAACGCACCCAAGAAAGTGGCATTTCCTCTTCAAATTTCTCTGACCCACAGAAGGTCAGCTGTGTTCAGCTAAAGGTCATGGTCACTGAAGACACCTGCAAAGATGCCACGGTGGTGCAGCCTATAAAAACACCTGACAGCTGCAAAATTCCCTTTAGGAGTTGGGACAAAAAGTAAGACTAAGCAATGTCAAGAGCAGTGTTTCTGTTGACGCCGTCCCTATCACCAAAAAACGCATTGATTTAGCAAAGGACGTACATTTTATTGACTATATGCGTCCCCAGGACGCAGTAATAATGGGAAGCCTTTCAAAGAGTTAGGCAATCTAGAATTGCAATCAGGACTTAATTGCACCTAGTTGCTTCTTGGAGTTTTAACCCTAACAAGAGTGCAGTAAATTGCAATTCACACCTATTCTTTGGAGCCACATATGTGAAGGGTGAACTTCCTGGATTGATACCAATTAATGCCATCTTTGGAACGTAAATTCACCTAATTCCAATTTGACTCAGCTTTTAATTCTTACGAATGTCTGGAATTGAACAGTTTTGCTTTCTAACTAAGTCTTTCATAAATGCATTTACTTTATTGCAAATGCTTCCAGTCGTGCCCTTTTATTTGTGCTGCATTGGAGGCAACCAACCAAAATATTACATACAAAGCAGTGATTTGCAGTCTGTAATAGGTTTTCAGGCTTACATTTATGATTGTAATGCTTTTTTGTTACTGCATTTTAAAATGCACACAATGTTACCCAGAGACTGAAATAAGTTTCTACAAGACGAGATTAAGACAGCAATGAGCAGCCATCGCCTAACTCCAGAGGACTCGTAGAGTCTGGACTGAAATAGCAAGTAAAACCAGGTGCTAAAAATATTTGAGAGGAGAATTAAAGTTACCCTGAATGATAAGATTTTCAAGCAATTAAAAAAGCAAAAAGTGATTGTCCTTCCCACAAAGAGGTTTTCCTCGTGCTTAATGTTACAGCAAAGGAAATATGAATGATCACACAAGTTTATGGCTGTTTGAGAATATTAAAAAAAGATGCGACTACTAAACTATGCTAGTATATATATGTTAACTTTATCATTGACATTTGAAGTTAGTTTGTCAAGTGACATCATTGACCATAAGTGACATTATTCATTTACTGACATTTACTTAATAGGCCTACATGTAAGTGATGTAACTGGATGAAGGTTATGGTTCACAGGTCATGCCATTTGATAGATTCTACAGTTTTAACTAAGAATCCCATGTTTATCATGGTGCATAAAAAGGTATCAGTTCAGAGTTATTCAAAATTAACCCAAGGAGAGCTCCTTATGTGACAACTTTCAAGTTGTAATTAGTGATTCCAGTGACATTTAATTATCTAGCTTGAAAATAAAAGTGCAAATGGGACTTCAAAATTATGAAGGGGACTCACTTTTTCTGACATCACTGGGTCCCCAGGACCCACTTTTTGGGCACCCCAGCAGAAACCCTGGTCAAGACACAGTATGAACTCCATTTCTATTCAACTACAGGAACTCTAGTCTAAGTGTATAAGAGTGGATAAGAACTTGAAGTCATATATTTATAGCACAAAAACCTAAGGCCGAGAATAACTCAAAAGTTTGATAAGAAAGTTCACAAAATAACAAGTATCATTGTCAGTATAAGGCATACTTTGGTATACCGCAATCACAGATTTGAATATAATTAGAAGCTCATATTTTATTGTATTGTTTAATTCTTCCATTCATATCATTTGGTTCTGTGTAGACAAACATATTGCAGCCAAGGTAAATGATCTGTGTTATCTGTCATCATAGGCATACAAGTTTGGGAAACATTAAGATTCTAGTAAAATGCTAAAAAATTAAGGCAGAAGACGACATAAATGAAAATTAACAATTTCAAGGCAATTTCAACGGAAATGGTAATAAATTTAGATCTTGAAATTCAGGACAAAAGTTGTAACATTGTGATACAAAGGTGAAAACTGCAATATATTACAAGCTCCAGAAATCAGTGACATTAACTGTTTCTCATATATGTCATTTTTCATAGGCAGGGAAATTCTATAGAAGGTTGCTGATCTATGTCATATTTATGAAAATGGACACAGCTGTTAGAACATGAGTGCAAAAATGTTACAAATTTACACAAAACAGGAAGAAAGAAATATGGATTCCCTTTTGAAGTATTGTGCTCAGTGCCAACGGTTATGCCATATCCATAACAATGTGTGTCACCTTAAAAGGTGTCTGTGTCAAGGATTGAATAAGGTTCTTCTTACACACATGACAATGATCCTTTAACATAACTAGACCAAACATCTGACTACATTATCTAATGCAGGAAACAGAGGAAAGGAAAATGATTGTGGATGAAGTTGTTTTCTGCTGAGACACACATATGAAATCTTACAATCGTTTTACCTGTATAACTTAAAATAATTTGATACCATACCTAACCATCTTAAAATTCATTCAATAGCTTTTCGGCAACAAACTTATAATGCAGATAATGGACATTAATGGAGAAACAGAATAAAAGCTTTAAAAAAACAATGATTATAACAATAATATAGATATCTATCTTTTTCGGTTAAAGCCTTCTACATTAGATTGTATGTATGTATGTATGTATGTTTATGTAAAGGAAACCAGAGAAGTTATTTAGCAACTCTGGCTTTTTTGCTTGCTTTTTATTATTACCACTTACAAAGTTATATTATACAAAAATTAAAATTGTTATTGATGCTAGTTTCGATGTTTTCTGTCAAACCATTTTTTTACTATGCACTCAATCTTCATGTTACATGATGACAAAAAAGACTCAGAATCAATGATTATTCTTCTGCAGACATTCATATATGCTCAAAGATGTGACAGATATCTGCCGAGTCCACACATGTCTTTGAGGTGCATTTTCATATACATTCCTTTCACCTAACAATAAGGAAAGGACAGATCTGAGAGGTCTTATTTTGATCTATGATGACGGATTATGCCATAAAAATGCTTTGATTATCTTTTAGCTTTTTTGGCCAACAGAGGATGAACTCCATATATGGCCAGATTAATATGGTATGAGGGTCTAGGCTGAACCTCAATGTGAGGCGCCTCGCTGGTCCTGAACTGAGACCGCCAATCTATTCAGATTATTCCCTGTCATTCCCGTTTTCAGATTGTGGGCTTAAAATGTGTATTTAAAAATTTTCATAAAAACCACTAAATGGAACTCTTTTTTGTAAAGCTTTCTCTACAAAATTACTGCATTACTGTCTACTTCTAAATTCCCTGGTCCGATTTCATGAGACAACATGTCACAGCTCCTCCAATATCATCTGTACAATTAATGCAATTGCTAAAATTTGGGCAAAACATTGTTGCAATCATTGTAGCCTGTCCACAAATTCTGTCTAAGGATTCTTTGGTGTCCCAGAAACTTCCTATGAGGGAGGTGCACATGCGACCTTAAAGATGATTGACAGAATTTAGGCCAAACTTTATTTGGTATGTTCGTTAAACCGTAAAATTGAGTGTACATGTGACAAGGGCTCATGGTGCAGTAACGCGGCAGCACCAGTACTGATTTTTATTGAGCTGTCATGGCTTCCCTTGGAAAAGGGAGCTCACTTTGCAAGTTGAAAAATGTCACTTATGGTTAATTGAGCTGATGACAGGACCATTTGAAGTGGTCTGATTGCAATTGAGGACATGAACAACAACCAGGATAGTAATTATGACCTTCACTACCTTCACAATTGCAATTAACGGCAATTAAAGGTCGCCGATCGCCGATTTCAATGCACATGTTTACCTCACGGAGCATATAATCAGCAATGAGTGCATTTGACAGGTTGGTGCTCTTCTTTCAATTATGGCACACATTAGTTGATCCAGTTAGAAATAACTTGGATGAGACAGATACCAATTTCAACAGCTTGTGTAGCCATAAATTCATATTTTCAACTGGCAAAACTCACTTGTTTTGTCTCAAGCAGCCATGTTTACCCATCATAATTTTCACAGGATCACTGCCAAGTGCTGCTACGATGGTGCACCATGAAGGGCTGTAAGAATCTGATTATTTCTGCCAATACACCTCAGTTCCATACAATGTTACTTACTACAGCCTCTTTTAAAAAAGTCATTCCATTATTTTCACATCAACATTTGTTAAATAGGCAGGATATTTGTTTAAGTTAGTATGAAAAATATGAAACAGAAAATACCTTCAGGATTACCTCGATTACTCAAGAGACGCTTGATGTCAACATTGGATAGATGACAGTCGTAGACATCAAAGTATCAACAAAATTAAGCTCCTACTCAGGTTTGCATCTTCAAAGTGGACCTCATTGACCTCAATGTGTTTTTTGTTTACAGAAGTTGTTATGGCTATTCCACTACCAGAAAAACAGTAGTGAGACTATATTCTGACCATAACGTGTGGATGCTTCTTCCAAAAAATGGACCTCATTCAATCACTTGGCTTTATATCAAACTGGGTTGAATTAAACCCAATTTGTAGGGGATGGGTGGGTGATTGGGGCTTTATTTCCCATATTTGTGAATTTTTTAGATCTCTTAGGACAGGAAGAGAACACAGCAATGAGGCAAGAAAACTGTTGTCGAATGTTAGTTGAGGTGACCCCCACCAAAGTGGTTTCCAGCGACTGAGATAATACAGAATGATATAACTGGATGCTTACTTTCAAACAGAAACCAAAGCTGAAATGGTCAGCCAAGGTTAATAATAAATATTGTAAGTGTAATCAGATGGAACCTGTATTTGAAATACTCTTTCATTTTTTGGTTCTTACGTATGAGTATTACTGTATATTTCCTGTGTACATGGAGATTGCAAAAAAGAGGGAATATGATATTCCTCCAGTTGCTGCACTACAAGTGCTTCTAAGGCAAAGTCAATACACCTCTCACACAGCTGGTAGTATGTGCTGATGAGGCTTCCTTGGGTGACAAACAGAACGACACATGGACTGAGAGCTTTACACTTTGACTCTCGTTAAATCCTTACAGATGACACACAAGATATACTTTTGACAGTTCACTTGCATGTGTCAAGACTTCGAATATAAAGAATGGTAAGTTGTGCCTTGATGGAAATATACACATGGAAGCCCTGCATAAAATTCTATGTTGCCAATTTTCCAATACAAAGTAAAGGCAAAGAACATCTAGAGTTCAAGACTGTGTCTTGTGTTGTAGAATTCCCCACGCAAGACCAACTAGGAACATACGAGCATCTTTCCTCTTGAGACAACTTTGCTTCACCCAAACACACTATTTTCAAAATTAATTATGCTCATCTTTCTATACAGGATGGCTCAGATAGTGACCATTTATAGGCTGTGGGGATAAGGTCACTTTTTTAACTTCTGAATTAATAAAAGTTCCATTGTGAACACTGGAATTCTGCAAATGTACGCGAGTATGCCAAGCGCCAGGAGGTATTCTGTGATGGATTGCAATGTAGAATGTCCAAGGTTCTTCAGTTCAAGGATCTCTTATTTCTATTGGTAGATGCATAATATTATGTTGCATTTCTGAAATATGACCCTCAGTGCAACCTTCAGACCCTCGGACAATATTTGTGTTCTTATTGTGTAGCGCAGCTAGGTTTTTGAGAAAAAGAGATGGTTTCACAATAGTTTTTTGACATTGCAACCTTGGCTAAGTTGCAAAACATTCCTAGGCTACTGAACATGACACATGCATTGTCTCAGTTATTGAAATTGGAAAGAGATTTTTGTTCATATATAACAAATTAGGAAGGCTGAAATTGTTTGCCAACTTTCAAAGTCAAGCAAAAACATGTGGGTCAGTGTGATTGCTCAAGGAATGTTTTCGAAAGGATATAGAGTAAGGGATGGATGGATGGACTTATGATTAGGGCTTTAAGTCTTGTATTTACATATGTACTTGGTAGACTAATTTAGACAGGAGGAGGCCCAGGTGACGGCAAAGGCTGTATTCAGTGTATTGGGAAAATATTTTGACACTATTGATGCCAAGAACAAAGTATAAATGGGCTCCCTTTCTTTTCGAACACAAGGATCTTATGAAGTCATGATATGCGATAATGTTTTGATTCTGGAAATAGTAGGTAACAGTAGGTCTGTGTTTCACTCAAAGAATCCTTTTAGTAAGCCATAATTCTGTCTGAGAGGTACAAGATTCTTGTCAGGCAAAGAAATATAAAAAAAGTACAGTAAGCCACAAGCAAGTCCTGTGAAACCAACGTGGCATATTGTTGCCTTTATCAAAGGAATAATACAAGTTAATCCTATTATCTTGGCCTAGTTTTGCAATGATGGATGCGTTCCAAGGAGCCTCAAGGTAGTCGAAGATGGATGAGGATATTGGATACCCCAGGATGAATCTTATTCTCTGTCATAATATTGATTCTTAAACTAGTTTTACATCATGGCCAATTTCACTGAGGCGCTTGTTTGAAATACGGTCTTTCTCTAAAGATTTGAGGTTTGATTCGCTTTACAGTTTTAGTAACTAATAGATCATCAAGAGTGAAATCCAAGCTGGATGAGACGAATTGATCCCTAAATGTATTCCTTATTTTTATAATATATCAAGCATATGTACCAGCACACATACTGCATACTAACATTTTGATTGATTGACTTTTATTTTATAGTGACTGGTACAATTAACATATATACAGACATAATCACATAAAAATATAGGTGGTACCCAACCCCTCAGGGGTTCATCTGCCACTTCAAATCACACTCAATAAACATCACCAGGTGGCTATATAAGTTTACATATATAACATTAAAAAAAATACAGTATTACTAGTTATATAAAATATGTTTTCTCTATATATACAGACACATTTTTCCATTGTTTCTCAAACAAATGAATGAATTTTTCTTCCATAGATATATCATTAAAATCAGGAAACAAAAGATTAACGGAATTAAATAACACATTCCTAATTTCTTCATATGCTTTGCAATTACAAATAAAGTGTAGTTCATCTTCTATAGCATCACTAGTACAAATTTCGCAAATTCTCAGATTTAAATGCTCATTTTGGAAACGTCCAGTTTCAATATGTAAAGGTAATACTCCCATACGAAGTAGTGCTAATAAAGAACGTTGTCTTCTAGAATTACACTTTCTGACATAATCTTCCAATGAGAATTTTCATTTGAACTTTACATAAATTCTTAACTTAGGCTTATTATTAACATTCCTAAACCCTTCATTTTCCTGTTTGGTTCTCAGAGCCAATAATGCAATGTCAATGTTTATCAATTCTTTTTGATCAAATTTCTGAGACATATTTATCAAATATAAAAGTTCTTCCATCTCAGAGCTCCAGTTATTCTTACCTAAATTAAAATCCCAATCAAAAACTAATCTGGTTAACCTTGTACTGTTCATCGGTACTATTCTGTTACTAAAACTGTGAATACACAAGACTATTTCTCACAGATACAAGCATGTTACTGACATTCCCGTGTCAAACATCTGATCCTTACCATGGCACAGGATGAAGATACATGCTGATTGATGGTGGAACATGAGGGTACATTATACATAATGAAGTTATTAACCCTCCAGGGTGACATTGGGCTTGATATTGATATGCTAGTCAGGTACATCTAGAAAGTGAAGCTGATCAAGTTAAGGTCAAGCAAGACCCAAAGGATGAAATTATGATAATTGCAAGCATTAGTAACCAAGGTTTGCTTCCGCTATCAGTTTGCCATCCCATGAAATCAAGTTGTTGTGAAGTACAGAATAGTGTTCTAACATAGCTGTCCTTTGTGGATAATAACATCTGTTCCTTTTTCTTTTATGGAGATTGATACAACAGGACACCAAAATAGAATCAAAAATAACGTGCAAGCACTTTAACAGCTGCTTGTATAGATATATAAGTTCAAGTATCTATAATTTACAAATCTATTATATAAATCTATCTATCTATCCATCTATCTATCTATGTATCTGTATGTTCCTTCCTTCCTTCTTTCCTTCTTCCCTTCCTTCCATCCTTCCTTCCTTCCCTTCCTTCCATCCTTCCTTCCTTCCTTCATTCCTCCCTTCCTTCCTCCCTTCCTGCCCTCCCTTCCCTCCCTTCCTTCCCTCCCTTCCTTCCCTCCCTTCCTTCCCTCCCTTCCTTCCCTCCCTTTGTTCCTTCCCTTCCTTCCCTTCCTTCCCTTCCTTCCCTCCCTTCCTTCCCTCCCTCCCTTCCTTCCCTCCCTTCCCTCCTTGTCAGAGCTCCCCAGCAACACTAGCAAAAGTAGGTCAGTGTGACCCAGTTGCCACGATTGACCTTTGACCTCAAGATAGTCAGCCTGTTTGTTTTCTTTAATGATTTTTTCCATCTCAGAGAGGCACCAAAAGTTGATGGAAGCAAGATAATATTCTATTCAGACTGCATGCCAAGTTTTAATGACATAGGTGAAACAGCACGACCAGGGCAGTTGTCATAAGTTTTCCTGAAACTCCTCTCGTAATACAGGCTGCAAGCAGCTGTAAAAATGACCTGTGAGTTAACAGCTACAGATTGCTGTCAAAAGTAATTTTTAGGAGGGGGGGCAGGGGGGGGCGGTCGCCCTCAACCCCCAAAGTTTGGGAAACAGTGAGATTCGGACAAAAAGGCTAAAAATTTTGGCATAACATTAAATAAATACCATCAAAAATTAAAGATTTTGAGACAGTTTCATTGAAATTGTTTTAAATCTAGATCTTGAAAATTGGGCAAATATCGCTCCCCCCCCCCAAAAAAAAATCTCACTCACCATATGCCTACTAGGCCTTGACTAGTTAGGTAATCGTTGATACTTAATTCAATGTTTTTGAGGATTGTTAAATTGAATACAAAAACAAGTGATTTCAAAGGGACCTACATAGAAGAAAAGGTGCAAGCCAAAATCAACAAAGATGAATGAGTAGACCTAAATTTATAGTTTGAAATCATGAGAAGACATTGATATAATTATCCCTTTTTGTGAGATAAGAGAAGGAAAAAGAAAAAGTTTCCAACTTCTCAAATTTTGAGTAACCTTATGCTTCCACTTCTCAAATGCAGCCTTATCCAGTAGAAACACTTTCTTCTTCATGATACTCATGTTACTTCATGTCCTTAACGCAAGGATTTTGCTTCTGGTTAGAGTTATGGCTTTGGATAAAAAAGTCTTCAAAGGAAGTCAAAAGTTTCTTATAGATATTGCAGTACTCAATAGCTAGATGATACTCAACAACTGTTCACAGATCAATGATTAATTATTTTGGCGCAGCAAGATTGCCTGTTGCCTTGGCTATTTCTATGATTTCAAAGCACAAAAATGCTTTAAAACTGTCTGTCTTCTTGAAGTTTCAGGTATTATTTTAATCAAGAGATGATACAAGCACTTCAGTAGATTCTCTGGGTGAATACAAGGTATTCAGGTAATCAAAAGGGTCACCTTGGCTTAGGCGTACGGGAGGGGGGGCAGGTTGGGGCAGTCGCCCCCCAAAAGTTCGGGAAACAGTAAGATTCGGGTAAAACGCTAAAAAATTTGGGCAGGTGATAATGTGAAAACTATTAAAAATGAGTGATTTCCACGCTATTTCTTTTTTAGATTTAGACCGTGAAATTCAGGCAAACGTCACTCGCCCCCCAAAAATTGCGCGTCCCGTACGCCTATGCACGTTGGTGTGTATTTATCAGAAGTTGCTTTCTTTGTCAAGTCCAATAATGATTTTTGTAGACCAGATAGGAAATCTTTAAAGGACGAGGCTGTTTTTATACTGGCAGAAAGCTTTTTGCTTGCTCTTTTCATTATATTTTCTGCAAATTTATATTATGATTGGATGATGAATGTCGTGTTATCAAGGTGTCTGGTGGCAGTAACTCTTATATTGATGACACGTAGACAGATTTCCTTCTTGTGATCATTAATTGCCTATTTTCTATTGTCAACATCAAAATGAAACACAACTACTGCGAAATTGCCAGAACGAAAGCAATGCAACAGCTTCAATTTTGCAATATCATGTGCAACTTGGATCACTTTCTGACTGCAAAGCACCCAAGAAAGTGCCATTTCCTCTTGTAAGAACTTGTAACAGCTATGACAAATTTCTCTGACCCAAAGAAGGTCAGCTGTGTTCAGCTAAAGGTCAAGGTCACTGAAGACACCTGCCACAATGCCATGGTGATGCAACCTGTTGACAGCTGCAAAATTGCCTTTTGGAGTTGGGTGGAAAAGTTAGACAAACAAGGCAATGTCAAGACACTGTATGAACTCCATTTCTATTCCACTACAGGAACTCTAGTCTAGGTCTGTAAGAGTGGATAAGCATTGGGAAGTCAAATATTTATTGTACAAAAACCTGAGACCGAAAGTTTGATAAGAAAGTTCACAAAATAATAAGTACTGAACATTGTAAATATAAGTCATACTTTGGTATACCGCAATCACAGATTCGAATAAATTTATAATTAGAAGCTCATATTTTATTGTATTGTAAAATTCTTCCATTCATATTATTTGGTTCTGTGCAGACAAACATACTGCTGCCAAGGTTAATGATCTGTGTTATTTGACATCATAGGTGTACAAGTTTGGGAAACATTAAGATTATAGCAAAATGCTAAAAAATTAAGGCAGAAGACTACATAAATGAAAATTAACAATTTCAAGGCAATTTCAACGGAAATGGTAATAAATTTAGATCTTGAAATTCGGGACATAAGTTGTACCATTGTGATACAAAGGTCAAAACTGCAATATATTACAAGCTCCAGAAATCAGTGACATTAACTGTTTCTCATATATGTCATTATGCATAGGCAGAGAAATTCTATAGAAGGTTGCTGATCTATGTCATCTTTATGAAAATAGACACAGCTGTTAGAACATGAGTGCAAAAATGTTACAAATTTACACAAAACAGGAAGAAAGAACATATGGATTCCCTTTTGAAGTATTGTGCTCAGTGCTAACAGTTATGCCATATCCATAACAATGTGTGTCACCTTAAAAGGTGTCTGTGTCAAGGATTGAATAAGGTTCCTCTTACACACATGACAATGATCCTTTAACATAACTAGACCCAACATCTGACTACATTATCTAATGCAGGAAACTGAGGAAAGGAAAATGATTTTGGATTAAGTTTTTTCTGCTGAGATACACATATGAAATCTTACAAAATTTTTATCTGTATAACTTAAAACAGTTTGATACCCAACAATCTTAAAATTCATTCTATAGCTTTTAGGCTAGAGACTTGTAATGCAGATAGTGGTGAAACAGAATAAAAGCTTTAAAAAAACAATGATTATAACAATAATATAGATATCTATCTTATCTTGTTGGATGAAAGCTTTCTACATTAGATTATTTAGCAGCTCTGGCTTTTTTGTTTGCTTCCAAAGGTTCATGACTAAAGGTGTCCAACTTGCAATGGTTTAGAACCACACAGATTCCAATAGAATCTATTTTTAGAAGGGTAATTAAAGGTCGTTTGTTTATATCTGGTCAACCCACTAATGGACATTTTGCAAATCTGGCAGATAGAAACCCCATTTAACACTTGGCACCCTCTTTGGAATGTGTAGTTGGAGGTTTTGTATAATCTTTATCAGAAAGTCTTAACCCCTCAGCCATCTTGTTGAGTATACCCCTCAGCTAAATATCTAAAACAGTTTGGTTGACAGTATTCTCCCAACAAAATAATAAAACAAGACTTAGTATGTAACTTTTAAAATTCGTGTACATGTGAATCTGAGCTTTCTTTCCAGTAGTAACAGTTTGTCTTTTTAAGTCTATCTTTATTTGATATTTGTTCTTCTTTTTTTTTTTCAAATAATCCAAATTTTAATATTTACAATTTATATATTGAAAATTCCATTTATGACAAGTTTAAATGAAAAATCACATCATGTCCCTTTGTTGTTACATGCATTTGGTATTATCCTATGAAAAATGTATCTAGTGCTGCTATCAACATCTAGATAAGGATGTGACAAGCAACAGTAAACATACTGTATCATTTAATCGCCCCTCTGTGGTTGGGCCAACTGTCCTGAGATGGTCAGTGGGGGTAAAATTTGAGGCTAAATATAGATTCTACTGGAATCCGTGTGTTCCATAGGGTATTGCTGGAGTTGGATACCTTTAGTCATGAACCTTTGTTGCTTCTCATTATTACCAAGTTATATATTACACAGAAATTAAACATTGATGATAGTTTCGACATTTTCTGTCAACCTGATTTTTTGCTATGCACTCAATCTTTATGTTACATTATGACAAAAAAGGCTACGAATCAAAGATTATTCTTCTGCAGACATTCATATATGCTCAAAGACATGACAGATATCTGCCGAGTCCACATGTGCATGTCTTTGAGGTGCATTTTCATATATTCCTTTCACCCCACATAAAGAAATGAACAGATCTAAGAGGTCTCATTTTGATCTGTGATGATGGATCATGCCATAAAAATGCTTTTGATTATCTTTTGCTTTTTTACCAACAGAGGATGAACTCTTTAGCTGTAATCAAGTTGGTTAGCGATATAATGATAAAATATCTGGCTTTGGATCTTCAATGTTGCAAGACGGCAGAGCATTTTGTTGTTAGTTATTGCTATTCTGAAATAGTACTGATGGAAGGGTGACCTCAAAGACATGCATTCTCTTTAATGTGTTACACGTAGATTGTTAGAAAATACAAGCATCGTCGAAAAATGTGAACATACAAAATTCAACACTGCAAAGACACTCTCTACAAGAAAAGAAAATCCATAGTCAGCGTAAGCGGGCCACCATTTAGTCTAAAGGGGGGTGCTTGGAGTTTTTTTTATAATGAATAATTTCTTGCTCAGTTTTGGTGAAATAATTAAATTCGTTCTGGCCTGTCTTGAAATAAATTACTTTCTTGTGGGGGTATTTTTTGACAAGATGTTGCTTGATTTAGGAATGAATATACAGGCACTTTGCATGCTTGAAATCAATAATAACGGCTTCTGATACCACAAAATACATAATTACCCGCTGAGGAAAATTCCAAGCCCCCCCCCCCCCCGACTAATATATTGTTGCCCCTAAAGCGTCAGCCAAGATCAGCCATGCTCAGATGTCATCTCAATATTTTCTCAGGGAACAGGAGTTGTCCGAGGTGTTGTAATGTTGTCTATTTGTTTGGAACCTTGTTTTGCTAGTGTGAGGCTGAATACACTATTGTGTTCCAAGGCTTGTTGAAAAGAAGAGAGGACAGATACACAAGAGTAGCATAAACATTGAGGTTGACACAGCAAATTGAACAAGCAAAGCAAAACTGACCGCCTCAAATGCTGCAATGATAGCATCTTCAGCAAGATTGTGTAGCAAAATGTAGATTCGATGATAACAGGATGATGTGCTGAAAATTTATTGTGCAAATAAAAGGTTTCACACAAAATATTATGGAAGTCTTCTTTTGCAACATTAAATGGAATTTTCTCCCGAGAGATATAGGCCTGCAGTGTTGATGTGAATATTTGAGTATGAGGTAATCTTCCTAAATTAAAATGATTTAGTCAGATCTGTTACAAAAACAAAATGAGCTTGTTATTGTACCCCATGCATATCATATGGGTAAATAGCATTTGATTGCCGCCAACACTAAAATCGTCCAGCTACAACTTATAGCAATGTCTGATATTTTGAAAGCACCCACTGATTAGATACACAGGCTTTGAGCACATCAGCAGTGCTACACTTCATCAAATATATATCAAACCCGTCCTTCATATGATATCCATGGCTGGCAGATACATTGCAAGTATGTCTCAGTGTTTATCCACACATTTATATCGTCATATCCTTTTTTCCTCAATAGCTTAATATTATATATCACTTCTTCTTCTTATCTGAATGTCTCAACCTTCTCCTAAATTAAAGACAGCACAACAAGTTAACTCACATTGAATCCTTATGGATGACACATGAGCCATTCTTAGACACCTCAATCCCCCATGTGCCTCTCAGGTTACATCTAAAGATAACGCCATCAAGCTCCTCTCACTCTATAATGACATTAGGGAGGTTTTGAGACCTCATCGCCAACTTCAGCAAAACAGAAACAGTACGGATTGCAAAACATCAAACTGTATATAAAATATATCAGAACTTTACAATTTGTTAAGTAAAAAAATCCCCAATGCATATCAAATAATTCCCTATTTTACACTCTTGCTCATAAAAAAGGAACATAGGCAGATGACAAAAAGTTAGTCAACATTTGGTCACGCCATTTCATGATTGGAGCTGCAAACAGACTTTCAACAATTTTTTTGGATTGATTTGGGTCCACTTGGAATTACAAAGCGAAAATTTTATGAATTTGGTTGAGAAAACAATGAAAAAATTCCAAATATTTTTTGCCAACACCGAATGAACTGCTTTGGTTTTAATAAGTTAGTTTGTTGCATCACAATGAGATTCCTAATTCCAGATATCTACAAATGAAGAACATGTAAACACACAAAAATATGAAATATTACTAACCTACGCTGCTCTTTGACAACAAATGAGATTCAATGTAAACATGCAATCAATTCGATGAATAGATATAGCACATTATACCCATGAAAATGGAAATAAACTACAGTGCCGCCTGTAAGTATGTGAAACGCATGACATTGTGCCATTGCATCAATGCTAAACATCCTCAGCCTAACTGCTTGTGGAGGCATGAATTTTCATCGGATGAAAGGGAAACAAAGTGGGTCATAAAGGCCGATGTGTGAGGCAAGTGGGATAAAAATAGCAGCCCACTTTCTTCGCTGTAGTCGGAGTTAGGTATGGGTCAAATTCTTTGATAAGTAAGTGAACCACTCTTCCCTATGTTTTAACATTGGGCCTGCGTTTCACTTACTTATCAAAGACTTTGACCCATACCTAACTCCAACTACAGCAAAGAAAATTGGCTGCTATTTTTATCCCGCATGCCTCACATATCGGCCTTTATGACCCAAAATGTTTTCCTCTAATCGGATGAGAATAATTCCATATACTTGCTTTTACTAAATGTATTCAGAAAGAGGACAAATGGATATATTTTATTTAACAAAGTCAGGGTCTTCATTGCAGTCTAAGAAACATGTTTTTCTACACCCAGCATTTTCATGTTGGTCCTTACAAATGAGTCTCACTGTTACAGTATTTTTCCATTGTACATTGAGAAAAAAGAGAATATAATATTTCTCCAGTTGCATCACTACAAGTGCTTCTAAGGCAAATTCAATACACCTCTCAGACATCTGCTGTGTGATGAAGAGGTTTCTCAGAGTGATGAACAGAACAACACACGGACTGACAGCTTTACACTTTGACTCTTGTTAAATCCTTACAGATGACACACAAGATATGCTTTTGACACTTCACTTGCACGTGTCAAGACTTAAAGGGGTATAAAGAAGGGTTAGTTGTGCCTTGATGGAAATATATATATCGAAGGCCTGCATGAGCTTCTATATATTGCCAATTTTCTAATATGGAGTAAAGGCAAGTTGTAAAATTCACCACACAAGATATGAGCATGTTTCCTCTTCACACAACTTTTCTGTGCCGAAACACACTATTTTTAACTTCATTATGCTCACATTTCCCTACAGACAGGAAAATAAATACTCACCATTTATTGGCTTTAGAGATATGATCACTTTTTTTACTTCTGAATCGATACAAGCTCAATTGCGGACCCTGGAATTCTGCAAATGTACGTGAGTACGACAAGCGCCCAGAAGAATTCTGTGATGGATTGCAATGTTGAATGTTCAAGGTTCTTTGGTTCAAGGACCTCTTGTTTCTATTGAACGATGCATACATTGCATTTCTGAAATACTACCCTCAGTGCAGCCATCAGACCTTTGGACAATATATAAGCACTGCAGAAGTCCAACTATTTGTACACTTATTGTGTAGCTCAGTTTTTGAGATGAAGAGATGGTTTCACAATATTTTTTTGACATTGCTGCCTTGGCTCAGTTACTAAACATGCCATTTCCTTTCGCAGGACTATCAGCAGAAACGAAATGGAATAAAAACAAATTTCAGTATTTTTTTTTTTCACAAATACATTTTAATTGTACTGTCACCTTGTGTTGAATAAGGTTACTGACACCATACAAATATTGTTGCTGTAAAATGAAACTGGAAAGACATTTATTTTATATGGAGAAATATGCACAAACAAATTAGGAAGGCTGAAATTGTACATGTATATATCCACTTTCAAAGTCGAGCAAAGAACATGTAGGTCTGTGTGTTGCTCACGGGATGCTTGAGACGGCAGAGAGTAAGGGATGGATGGTTGTATACCACATATAAGCTTTATGCCTTGCATGCATGCACTTGGTATGATAGTTATGACAGCATGAGCACACAGCAATGAGGCAAAGGATGATTGAAACAGCCATCCAACATAGGCCAAGGTGACGTCAAGAGCTGTTTTTGAACCCTTGACCCAGCGATTGGAAGCCAGAATTCTGTCTGACAGGTACATGGTTCTTGACAAGCAAAGGAGTATCACAAAAGTACCGTAAGCCACAAGGAAGATCAGAGAAACCAATGTGGCATATTGTTGCCTTTATCAAATGACTCATACAAGTTAATCCTATTATCAAGTTTTACAATGATGGATGTGTTCCAATAAGCCTAAAGGTAGCCCAAGATGGATGAGGATATTGGATATCGAAGGATGAATCTTATTCTCTGTCACAATATTGATTCTTAAACTAGTTTTGAATCATGACCAATTCGACTGAGGCGCTTGTTTGAAATACTGTCTTTCTCTAAAGATTTGATGTTTGATTCGCTTTGTAGTTTCAGTAACCAATAATCACCAAGAGTAAAATCAAAGCTGGATGTCATGGATGAGAGCTGAATTGATTCCTAAGTTGTAATTTGTAATTGTAATTTATTTAGTTCATGGCAATAACAAACAGTTGTATAAAGACCATTCACATATATATATATAGCATAGGGATCTTGTATAACTTTAAATGAAGGCATCTGTACAATTGTAAATATGTTGTTTTGCCATACGGCTTACACAAAAGAATAAAATTCCTTATATTTATAATACATCAAATACATGTACCAGCATGCATACTGCATACTTATATACTAAAACTGTGAATACACAAGACTATTTCTCACAGATACAAGCATGTTACTGACATTCACGTGTCAAACATCTGATCCTTACGATGACATCAGATGAAGATACAAGCTGATTGATGGTGGAAAATGAGGGTACATTATACATAATGAAGTTATTAACCCTCTAGGGTGGCATTTGGCTTGATATTGATATGCTGGTCAGGTGCATCTAGAAAGTCAAGCTGATCATGTTAAGGTCAAGCAAGACCCAAAGGATGAAATTATGATAATTGCAAGCATTAGTAACCAAGGTTTGCTTCCGCTATCAGTTTGCCATCCCATCAAATCAAATTGTTGTGAAGAACAGAATAGTGTCAAATAGCTGTCCTTTGTGGATAACAACATCCCTTCCTTTTCCTATGTGGGGATTGATACAACTGGCACCAAAATAGAATCAAAATTGACCTGTGAGTCAACTGATTGCTGGCAATCACAATTTCTAAATTATCACAATCAAATAATGTATCCTTATCAATGGGATGTCCTCGTTGCTAAATGAAATTGGCCTTGTTTAGTTGGGTCATCGTTTATACTGTAGATTAAGTCATAGACCATGGTTAAAATGAATGCAAACACAAGTAATTGCAAAACGACCTATAGAGAGGGAATAAGATTTTGCAAAATCAACAAAGAGCAGAGCTTAATTTATAGTTTGAAATCATGAGAAGACATTGATATAATTACCACTTTTTGTGAGACAGCTGATTGAAAAAAGAAGAAGTTATCAACTTCTCCCAATTTGAGTAACCTTCCGCTTCTCAAATGCAGCCCAATCTGATAGAAACACTTTCTAATTCATGTTACTCCTGTTAGTGCAAGTGTGATGGCAGAATTAACTTGTTACAAACATATTCCTAATAGGCACTGAGCAATAAGTGCAGGATCAATATAATGGCAAAGTTCTCCCCAGAATGATCTTGATCTCTTCTTTAAATTCAAAGGCAAACTTTCATATAGCAAAGCCAGATATATGTCCTCAATGCTAGGATTTTTGTTAGAGTTATAGCCCTTTGGTAAAAAAAGTCTTCAAAGAAAATCTAAAGTTTCTTATGGATATTGTTCTATATGAGACTCAACAACTGCTCATAGATCAATGGTTAATTATTTTTACGAAGCAATAGTGCCTGAGCCTTGGCCATTTCTATGATTTCAAAGATATACATCATAGCCTGCACATTGTCTTATACGCAATTTTTTGTTATCTCATTTACCTCCAATCTTACAGTATCTATAGAAATATTATAATCCCCACAGTACACAGAAATACTTTAAAGCTGTCTGTCTTCTTGAAGCTCGGATAATAATTTTTAATCAAAAGATGTTATAAGGTAATCATGCAATCAGAAAGGGTCACCTCAGTGTGTATTTCTCAGAAGTTGCTTTCTTTGTCAAGTCCAATGACGTTTTTTGTAGACCAGATAGGAAGTCTTTTACAGGACAGGGCTGTTTTTTATTACGCCTACTGCCACAGAGCTTTTGGTTTGCTCTTTTCATTATTTTCTGTGCAAATTATATTTTATGATTAGATGATGAATGTCATGTTATCAAGGTGGCAGTAAGTCTTGCATTGATAAGCATGTTGACAGATTTCCTTCTAGTGATCAGGTAATTTTCGATTTTCTAGACTATAGTCCACTTCACAATGAAACACATAGACTACTACTGCATGCTGCAATTACAAGAATGAAAGAGATGCAACTGCTTCAACAGTTTGGATCACTTTCCGACTGCATAGCACCCAAGAAAGTGCCATTTCCTCTTGTAAGAACTCGTAACAGCTATGAAAAATTTCTCTGACCCAAAGAAGGTCAGCTGTGTTCAGCTAAAGGTCAAGGTCACTGAAGACACCTGCCAAAATGTCACGGTGATGCAGCCTGTAACAACTCTTGACAGCTGCAAAATTCCCTTTAGGAGTTGGGGTCGAAAAGTCAGACAAACAAGGCAATGTCAAGACACTTTATGATCTCCATTTCTATTGCACTACAAGAACTCTAGTCTAAGTCTATAAGAGTGGATAAGCATTTGCAGTCAACTATTTGTAGTTCAAAAACCTAAGGCCAAAAATAACTCGAAAGTTTCATTAGGAAGTTCACAAAATAATAAGTATTGTTGTAAATGTGAGGCATACTTTGTTACATCATAATAACAGATTTGAGTATAATTAGAGCTCAGACAATAGCTTATATTTTCTTGTCTTTTAAAATTGGGAAACATTAAGATTCTGGCAAAATGCTAAAAAATTATGGCAGAAGACTAAATAAAAGAAAATTAACACTTTCAAGGCAATTTAATTTGAAATGGTAATAAGTTTAGATCTTGAAATTCGGGACATAAGTTGTAACATTATGATACAATGGTCAAAACTGCAATATATCACAAGCTCCAGAAATCAGTGACATTAACTGTTTCTCATATATGACAGCTACTATTATACAACATCTTGCACAGGCAGAGAAATTCTATAGAATGTCGGTGATCTATGTCATCTTTATGAAAATAGACACGGCTGCTAGAACATGAGTGCAAAAATGTTACAAGCTTACACAAAACAGGAAGAAAGAACATATGGATTCCCTTTTGAAGTATTGTGCTCAGTGCCAACGGTTATGTCATGTCCATAACAATGTGTGTCACCTTAAAAGGTGTCTACATCAAGGATTGAATAAGGTTTCGCTTACACTCATGAAAATGATCCTTTAACGTAACTAGACCAAACATCTGACTACAAATCTAATGCAGGAATGGTAAAATAATTGTGGGTGAAGTTGTTTTCTGGTGAGATAGTGAGATACATGAATGAAAATCTCAAAATTTGGCTTTTTACCTCTATAAGTTAAAACTACAATAGCTAGCGAACTTGAAATTCAGGTAATTATATAATATTGTGACAACCTGATTCAATGGCTTTTCGGCTAGAGACATGCTATGCAGATAAATGGTAAAAAAGAACATGCGGGTTGCATAATGCAGGTGTAATGTTCTAAAATAGGGTTGCCTTTTACAAATCTTTTTTGAGTCCAGGACATATGTGACAGTTGATTTGAATGTCTAGGGTTATATACAATTGCTGGTCCTCAGGATTTGGCCAAAAACACGCACATAAAAAAATTAATGTTGGCGAGATCGAGACTTTTTCATTTATAAATACTGGGGAGCAACAAATACCAGACTTTAGAAAGATAAAATTGGTATATAGATGGCTTTTATCGTTTCTTACAAATAGAGGATTGGAATGTTATACGTCTTCTTTTTTTTTGCAGCTGTCAGAGCAGCATAATTTTTCTTGTAATGAGATAATATGTCACTTAATACCCTATACATAACCCGAAATATTGCTGCACAACATTATAGATGTTCTCCATATGGATGGATGGATGATTGGGGCTTTACGTCCTGTATTTATGCACATAGTAAGGTAATTGGGGCAGGAGGAGGACACGGCAATGAGGCAAAGGATGATTGAAACAGCCGTCCAACATAGGCCCAGGTGATCCAGCAAGAGCTAGATTCGAACCCTGGACCAAGCGATTGGCGTCCAGCACGCTACCAAGATGCCCTCCATGAAGAAAATCTTACTTTCAAGAAAGAAATGACATTCCAATGGTGCTCCGTCAAATTCACAAAACCTATCTTGCCTTGGAAACAACCAGTAGTCGGGCCTGGAGCACCAAATATATCAGATTTTTGCAAGCGAAAATAGGTATATATATATATATATATATAAAGAATGCCTAATAGTATTTTAGATATACATTTCTTATTTATTAGATATGGGAAATGAGAAAAAACCAAATTTAATCTGTGGTGACTGCCATGAAAACATAATTTTTGCTATTTTGGTTATTTATAAATGAGAATATTTGTCCCTTAATATAGTCTACGTAATCTGAAATGCTCCTACACATCATTGTAGATATTTCCATAAATGAAAATCTTGACTTACAAAAGAGAAAATGCCATTCAGATTGCAAGATCAAGGAGTTCCTCCAATCCACAAAACCCATTTTTTACGGGGACAATCTGTAATCAGGCCTGCAGCAATAACCACCAAACGTTTCAAAGCGAAAATTGGTACATAGATTGCCTGACATGTACACCACATACGTTTTTCTCATTTTTCAAATAAAGGGCTTAGAAAAAGCTAGATCTTATTTTTTCCGCCGTCAGGAAATTGTAATTTCGCCTATTTTTGTATAAAAAATGACTTTTTTTCTCAAAATAACCCATTTATGTATACATAATCTAAAATGCACAACACTAGGGGTTCATGAGTAACAGAAAATCCGATTTTCGATAACAAAAATTATATTTGATAGCAATATGAGGGTGCATCACCCAATCCACAAAACCCATTATATTGTCATAAGTGACCAGTATAATGCAGTTGCGCATGCGAACCTGCACTAAAAAGAAAAAAAAAATGATTCTCACAATAATTTGTGTGTGTATGTATTATAAATATGTATGTATGTTTATTTAAAGGAAATCAGAGAAGCTAAACAGCTTATCTATTATCACAATATCAAATTAAACTTGTAACACATAGAGTCATAATTACAAAGATACCGAGACAGTAAACAAATCTAAAATTAAAATGTCCTGAAAAAGTGTAACACTAAACTTAACCATACACATGTATACAATGAAATTAAAGGTTGTCTGACTATGTAGCCATGCATTTCTCTAAATTCATGAGGTAGCTCTTACCCTTGCTGCATAATAACTAAAATGCGGTTGTAGAGGTCTTAATAGGTATTTGTAGGCTTCCATAAATTTACTTTTTCCAGAAATATGTTGAACTCGTGTTGATTCGCAATCGATATGATGTCATTGTTCAAAGTTTTGCATACAATTTTTAAATCTTTAGTGTAATTTTTGTTCCTTTTTCATCTGCCAGCACATTTAGAAAATGTCTCTTTCTTCTTTGTTGGATCTTCATTTGAATATATATTAGTTCCTTTCAATTTGCATCTGAAATATTACAATTCTCTCTTTCTCCAAATAGAAATCCATCCCATTCGATGAAAGCTCTGTTCATTAGATTTTTTGCAAACTGACAAAAAAGGCTACGAATCAAAGATTATTCTTCTGCAGACATTTACATTTACAGTGCCGCCTGTAAGTAAGTGAAACGCATGATATTGTGCCATTGCATCAATGTTGAACATTCTTAATCAAAATGCTTCTGGAACGACGAATTCTCATCCCATGAGAGGAAAACATTTTGGGTCATAAAGGCCGATATGTGAGGCATGCGGGATAAAAATAGCAGCCAATTTTCTTTGCTGTAGTTGGAGTTAGGTATGGGTCAAAGTCTTTGATAAGTAAGTGAAACGCAGGCCCAATGTTAAAAGATAGGGAAGGGTGGTTTCACTTACTTATCAAAGACTTTGACCCATACCTAACTCCGACTACAGCGAAGAAAATGGGCTGCTATTTTTATCCCACTTGCCTCAAACATCAGCCTTTATGACCCACTTTGTTTCCCTTTCATCCGATGAAAATTCATGCCTCCACAAGCAGTTAGGCTGAGGATGTTTAGCATTGATGCAATGGCACAATGTCATGCGTTTCACATACTTACAGGCGGCACTGTATGCTCAAAGACATGACAGATATCTGCCGAGTCCACATGTGCATGTCTTTGAGGTGCATTTTCATATATTCCTTTCACCTGCAGAGACACAAAAAAAATTAGTCAGGTTTAAGCCAAGACCAGCAATGTTCAGATGTCATCTAAACATTGTACCAGGGAACTGGAGTTGTCAGAGGTTGTTGAAATGTTGTCTCTTTGTTGTGGACCTTGTTTTGCTAGTGTGTGGCTGAATACGCTATTGTGTTAAAAGGCTTGTTGAAAAGAAGAGAGGACAGATACACAAGGGTAGCATAAACATTGATGTTGACGCAGCACATTGAACAAGCAAAGCAAAGGAAAACCGACCATCTCAAATGCTGCAATGATAGCATCTTCAGCAAGGTTGTGTGAGTTCCCCCGTGGCCTAACTGGTAAGTGCGCTTGTCAACTGGCTTTGAGGGCGTGGGTTCAAATCTCACCCCGAGAACTCACTTTAGTCCGAGCCAATGGGACATTAAATGGAGGCGGGTTGTACCCAGTGTTCTATGCTGGAGCAACTGAAAGACCCTGGGCATCCCTGAATTAATAGGGTTTGTGCCAGACTCACAATCTTCTCATATCATCATGATACGGCGATCACCTGCCTCAATATAGCCCACTAAGGTGCTGCAGAGGTGTAAAACACAAACAAACAAACAAATAATCAGCAAGGTTGTGTAGCAAAATTTGGATTTGATTATAACAGGATTTATGTAAAAATATTGTACAAATAAAAAGGTTTCAGACAAAATGGTAGTCTTCTTTTGCTACATTAACTAGATTTTCCTCCAAAGAGATATTTTTAGACCCATTGTTCTTATGTGAAAATGTTGAAGTCAGATCTGTCACAAAAACAGAATGAGACTAGTCAGATCTGTCACAAAAACAGAATGAGACTTGTCAGATCTGTCGCAAAAACAGAATGAGACTTGTCAGATCTGTCACAAAAAAAGAGAGACTTGTCAGATCTGTCACAAAAACAGAATGTGCATGTCAGATATGTTACAAAAACAGAGTGAGTCTTATCAGATCTGTTACAAAAACTGAATGAGACTTGTCAGATCTGTCGCAAAAAACAGAATGAGACTTGTCAGATCTGTCACAAAAAAAAGAGACTTGTCAAATCTGTCACAAAAACAGAATGAGCGTGTCAGATATGTTACAAAAACAGAATGAGCGTGTCAGATATGTTACAAAACAAAATGAGACTTGTCAGATCTGTTACAAAAAAAAAGACACTTGTCAGATCTGTCACAAAAACAGAATGTGCGGGTCAGATATGTCATAAAACAGAATGAGTGTGTCTGATATGTTACAAAAACAGAATGAGACTTATCAGATCTGTTCAAAAACAGGATGGAACTTGTCAGATCTGTTAAAAAAAACAGAATGGGACTTGTCAGATCTGTTACAAAACAAAATGAGACTTGTCAGATCTGCTACAAAACAGAATGAGACTTGTCAGGCATGTTACAAAAACAGAATTAAACTTGTCAGATATGTTACAAAAACAGAATGAGACTTGTTATTGTTGACCATGCATATCGTATAACAAATCTCATTCGATGGCCACCAACATTGAAATCGTACTACTACAACTTAGAAATGTCTGCTATATTAAAAGCACTCAGTGATTAGATAGACAGGTTTGACCAAGACATCAGCAGTCCCGCACTCCATCAAATGTACCTCAAAACCATCCTTCATATGATATCCTTAGTTTTTAGACACATTGCAGGTGTTTCTATCAACAAATCCTCTTTTCCCTCAAAAGCTTGATAATATATTACTGCTACTTCTTTAATATCTGAATGTCTGCAGCTCTTCCTGAATTAAAGATGGCACAACAAGTTGACTCACATCGAATCCTTATGGATGACACATGAGACATTCTAAGACACCTCAATCCCCCATGTTCCTCTCAGGTTACATCTAAAGATAACTCCATCAAGCTCCTCTCACTCTATAATGACATTCGGGAGTTTTCAAGGCTTCATAGCTGACTTCAGTGAATAGAAACAGTGCTGATTTCAAACAGTAACCTGTCTATCAAATATATCAGAAATTACAATTTGTTGAGTAAACAAATCCCCGATACATGCCAATTAATTTCCTATTCTATTTATTGAATATACTTCTGACAATGAAACCAATGTTACATGTTAAAGGTCAGTGCCATACACTTACATGAATATTTAAGAACTTCCCGTAGGGAAGTTCTTATTGATATTGTACGTCTTTATTATTATTCTTCTTATTCTTATTATTCTTTTTCTTCCGCCACATTTTGCTCATTCCTTAAATGTTAAATAACTCCTGACCTAATTATTATTTTCTCATAAAAAGTCAAAAACTATTTTGACACTGTAAAATTCCTTCTATGCCGGGAATTACGCATCGGAATTCCGTTTTACATAGGAATTACAGGCGATCTTCACAAAATATTTCCGATTCCGATTTTGTGAAAACTGTCGGTCAGAATTTGATGAAATTTTTCCCTGTTAATCTGTAATGGAATGTGCAGTGCAGAAAGGAGCCTAGTGGTAATAGGGTGAATAGTTATGAAGAAAAAAAAGTTCACAATTTTAGCAAACCGGAATTTCAAGGGGTGATGTCATGAAAAACCATGATTGAAATGTCAGATTTTTATGTCCTTACAGGAATTGTTAGTACTACCAGGGTATAGTGTCTGTGCAAAAGTATGGCATCCCAGGTCCAATACTTTTGCTGCCACAGGGCCTCAAAAGTCGAACATTTGATGGGCTGTATCTCCCTTAATATTGGTCCTAGAAACAAACCAGGGACATTTTTGGAAAGCTCAGAATGTCAGCTTTCCAATAATGTATAGCAATATCCTGTACCACTTCTGGTTTAGAATCGCGGTGGACATTGAAAATTTTATGTCACTTTTTGGGCCGATAAAAATGTTTTTGGTAAAAAAGTGTGTGAAGAACTTCATGGATTTTCATGAATAATTTATGTAGGATACCCAGGTTGGGCCTCCATATTGTACCAAAAGGACAATTGCCTAGATCAAATACTTTTTCCCAGAGAATTTTTTTAATTCTAAAATTTAAACGTAAATTGCTCTGCTTATAACTGTTCAAATCTCATGAAATTAACACCAAAAAATGCATAAAATTATGCCCTCTAGTGTGCTACAAGGATATTTTTGTCTTACCTTTAATCAATTTTACATCTAACATTTTATATATTCAATTATAACTCATTAATTAAATATCAAAATCAATTAAAACTAATTTGACACATTCCTAATTTTTTCCTCTATTTTTGCATGTAAGCACATCTCCATAACTCTGATGGTTTGTCTACAACAAGCCATTAGGGTTAGGGTTTCACCTACCATTCACTCAAAATGTATTGCTTTGAGGGTGGTACCGCTGGCCAACACACACTGGTCTCCATGCCAAGCGATGTGTGATTTCAATATATATGACTGTATACTACATGCCCTACTGCCAGATTTACGTTTTTGCCAAGTGAAACAGCTTCAGCATGGAAGGTAAGGGGATGGAAGGGGAGCAAGGAAGGGAAAGGATTGGCAGGGAAGGGATTGCAAAGAAGGGATTGCAAGGAAGGGAAGGGATTGGAAGGGAAGGGAAGTTCTTCCTTTAAATTGCTGTGCAATTTAGTATACTAGTTGTTATTCATATTTTGCAGAAGAGTACAGGATGAAGAGTCGCTGAACCTGATACTGATATGCATAGGGTTTGAATGCAGTTTACTAGCTACGAACAATGTCGAACATTCAAACCCTTAACTTGGCTAAAAAAAACTCTTGCCCAAAGTGTGACCCTAAACCTGAAATATGTAAAACCTCCGCGAATGTTAGAAAAGAAAGGTACACAAATGACTAACAAACACAAGTGCTAGTAATTACACATACACAAACATGTTTGCTTGTTTATTCATGTCCACAAACTCATACATGCTCGTTTTTACACCTCCCTATATTGGTGCATATGTCAAATAATGAAAAATATGTGTATGCAGAACCCAAAAAAAATGGAAAGCTAGTAACAGTTATGACGCTCAAGACATCTTTAAAAGGTCAGCTATTTTTGGTTGAAGGTCAAGGTCACCAAAAACACCTGTCAAAAAGTCAGGGTGATGATAGCTAGTAATTACACTTGACAGCTGCAAAATTCATTTTGGTCTTGGGGTCAAAAAGTTAGACAAACAAGACAGGGTCAGTACACTGTATGAACTCCATATCTGCTAGACAGCGGTGAGTCTGTCTCAGTACAAAAGGTACAAGCAAAGCTTAAACTTGCTGTCCACTATATGTCCGCACCTACCTCAACCCACGTCTTTCGGGCCAACTTTCTGTTACTAAGAACTCAATCTTTAATGATACCTCATGAAAAAAATGCTCCAAATCAAAGATTATTCTTCTGATGATATTTGTAGATGCTCAAAGATGTGTTAGATATCTGAAGGGTCCACACATGGCTTTGAGATGCATGATCATATATCCTTTTCAACTAACAAAAAGGAGAGAGCAGATATAACAGGTCTTATTTTGATCTATGATGACGGATCATGCCATAAAATTGCCTTTGATGATCTTTTTCTTTTTTGTCAATGAAGGATGAACTGCGCAGGTATGATCAAGATACGTAGTGGTATCATAATGAAATATCTGTTTCTTGATATCTTCAAAGCTTTCTGAGAGAAAATATCATCTAAACAGTCACTAGAAATCTGAAAAACTACTAACCTGTGTTGCTCTTTTGTGACAAATTAGATTCAAAGTACGCATGTGGTTTGGCAAAAATATTTTGAATATAAAGTCATAAAAATGGTCTCCAGTTACGACACAGGCCAGTGAATAGGTGTATGGGAGGAGGGGCATAGGGGTGTTTGCCCCCCCCAAAAGTTTGGGAAACAGCAAGATTCGGGCAAATAATTTGGGCAGATGACTAGGTAAAAACTGTTTAAAATTAGTGACTTCCAGGCTATTGTATTTGAAATGGTATTAAATTTAGATCGTGAAATTCGGGCAAATGTCGCTCGCCCCAACCAAAAATTGCGCGTCCCCTACGCCTATGGCCCAGTGTTTATCCATTCAGCTGTGTCAACACATTATTTTTTCCCCTACAAAACCTTATATGTCTGCCTCTTCTCAGAATGATGTCTGACAGGCAATAGCTTCTCCTTAAATGACGATGACACAACAAGTCGACTGACATTAAATCCTTCAGGATGACACACAAGCCATTCTTTAATAAGTCAGAAGTCAGAAGTCAATAAACTTTTATTTGCCAAAAAAATATAAATAAATAACTAGTATTCAACCTTTAAAAAGGTTAGGCAATGATTCGACCTCAAATATATGAGTAAAACAAATTACTTGAGACTATGTCGGATTATTATGGTAGAGACCCTGTAAGCTGAAGTTTCTACTTATATTATGTCGTAAAGTAGACACACTTAGCCCATGCAAAATTTGAAGAAAATTGTCCATGTCAATCACAAGATATAGCCATTTACCCCTTTTGGGGGTTACTACCTAAAACCGAAACTGTTCATCCAGTAACATCCATTAAGTACAAGCCTAGATCCAACATAAACTTGACATTCCATTTTAAACAACCAAATTCCTCAAAATACGTATTTACCCCCCTTTGACCTTGATTACGAGGGTAAATTATCCTATACTGTAACGTTTTCTCTTTTAACATGTGCCTG
Organism: Platynereis dumerilii; assembly: GCA_026936325.1. Taxonomy (NCBI): domain Eukaryota; kingdom Metazoa; phylum Annelida; class Polychaeta; order Phyllodocida; family Nereididae; genus Platynereis; species Platynereis dumerilii. The sequence goes on from JAPTHN010000004.1 coordinate 16,660,704, forward strand.
AGTCAATATCCCATACGTGTGCAAAATTTGAAGTAAATCGTCCATGTCAGTCACAAGTTATAGTCATTTACCCCTTTTGGGGTTAATTATTAAAAACCGAAACTTTTCATCCAGTAACATCCATACGAATAACCTAGACCAAACGTGCAACTAATATTCCATTTTAAACAACCAAGTTCTTCAAAATATGTATTTACCCCCTTAGAACTTGATTACGAGGGTAAATCACCCTATTCTGTGAATTTTTTCCTTTTAGCATGTGTCTGAGTCAATGTCACAAACGTGTGCAAAATTTGAAGTAAATCGTCCATGTCAATCACAAGTTATAGTCATTTACCCCTTTTGGGGGTAATTACCCAAAACAGAAACTTTTCATCCAGTAAAATCCAACCGGATAGCAGTAGACCAAACATACAGCTGATATTCCATTTTGAACAACATAACTCCTCAAAATATATATTCACCCCTTTTGGCATTGATTACGAGGGTAAATACCCTATGTTGGCAATACTGTTAAAATTATTTGTTCAATATGTGCCTGAGTCAATATCCCAAACGTGTGCAAAATTTGAAGTAAATCGTCCATGTCAATCACAAGTTATAGACATTTACCCCTTTTGGGGGTAATTACCCAAAACAGAAACTTTTCATCCAGTAAAATCCAACCGGATACCCGTAGACCAAACATACAGCTGATATTCCATTTTGAACAACATAACTCCTCAAAATATATATTCACCCCTTTTGGCATTGATTACGAGGGTAAATACCCTATGTTGGCAATACTGTTAAAATTATTCGTTTAATATGTGCCTGAGTCAATATCCCAAACGTGTGCAAAATTTGAAGAAAATCGTCCAGGTCAATCACAAGTTATAGACATTTACCCCTTTTTGGGGGGTAATTACCAAGCTTCGGGCAACAAGGATTACATAATACAGAAACCATTAATATTTTACCAGACTATCATTGAAATCCTTTCATTAAAACCAAAGTTTTACAATGTTTTCACTCTTGGGGCAAAACACCCTATTTTCAACACCCCATTACATAGTTACCCCTTCACATAATCAAAATATAAAATATCACTTACCTTGAATGGTTAGTCAGGCTACCTATTAGTGAAAGAACTGAGTTTCTAGCATGCTTAGTTTTTCTGGAAACCTGTGCAAACCTGTTTTAGTCAAATTGGGGTAATTACCCCCTTACCCTCAATGCACAAAAACAATAATGGGTTACAAATGTTGGGATACCTGTTTATATATATATTCCAAAGTTTCAAATTGATTCTTGTAATATTAAAAAAGTTATTCCACTTTTAAGTTTTCCAATTTTCGACTTTGAGATGACCTGTGACCTTGAGTTCAAGGTCAAGGTCAACCATCTTCTCCCAAAATGAAGTACTAACCATGGACTATATATGTACCAAGTTTCAAGTCTCTAGCACAAAAACCTACTGGCCAAGAAAATAATAATAATAATAATAATAATAACTAGAGACCGGGTAACCGCGAAGCGGTGACAAAACTTCACCGCCTATAATCGGGGTGTTATTGGTACAATGTAACTAAAGTAAGGGTATTAGGTTATGGGTCCGACTCCAAGCAATCTTTCAGAGCCACTTTCAGCCCTCAAAATCAATTTCCTGTGACGGGGCGATTTTTTCTTGAAAAATGCAAAAACGGAGGTTTTTGGCAATTTGGGGGCTCAGAAATGATGCGATTTTCATCATTTTTGCAGGAAATGCTGCTCTGCTAGTGAGGATTAGTAATGTGTCAAGACATTTGGCCCGAGTACGTTCAGGTTGATTCTGACCGGAAGGCCCATTTTCCTATCTTTTAGCATGCGAATGCCGTAATGGACCCACATAGGCCTATGCAAAGGCCTAGAATCACAAAACCATGCAATTCTAGGGGGAAGGGGTCCAGAAAGGCATTAAACTGCCACCGGCACCCCCACAATGCGGTGTTTCAGCTTTTCCCGCCAAAAATATGCGGTTTTTCTGTTTTGACCTGTTTCCGGGGCAATCCCGGTCCATGTCACAGCCATAGTGATGCTAATCTACTCCATTCTAACCAATTTCCATGCTATTTACTGGCCTGCAGCCTCAACTTCAAAGTTCACCTGCATTAAGTCAGCCAATCACAGCACAGCTTTTTGTTTACTGCGGGACTCGAAACCATAAGACATGTGTCGTCTGCTAGAATGGAGTCTTCTGCAAGTATTTCAGCTTGCAGGTTGCTTATATAACATAGAGAAGGCTTGAATTAGGTATATTTTGGCTTTCTACAGTATTAGACCACAGGAGTTTCAGCAAAAAGCATAATTCAAAGGGGGGGGGGTGCACCGTAGGATAATTGCTGGTTTTGATGACGCGGTCAATATTTAAAATTATGTAACTGCATAACCAAACATGGGATCACCACAGTTATAACTTACAGCACTGGCCCGGCCACCAAGCCAGCTTTTGGCCTCATTTTGAAAACCCTGGGGCTTACGGTTTCTGACATCTCGTGCGACAATCGCTTAGTACTAAAAATGGCCGTAGCCATCTTGGACCTGGACCTGCGTTTTCGGAAGTCTCACTTTGTAACTTGCAAAAAGCATGTGGAACCTAATAAAAGTGACAGAAACGAAATCCGGGCGTAACCGGATGAGATTTGGGCATTTCAAAAGTATGGAAAATCTGACTTCAAAGTGCTCTGCGACCTTGAAAAATGAATCAAGGTCGGCGAAACCGGGTGGGTGTCATACGGGCATGGTGGGCTTCCTTCATGAATTTTTTGAAAATTTTTCGAGGACCTTTTTTGGAAAGTACGAACGCAACTTGAATACTAGAGACCGGGTAACCGCGAAGCGGTGACAAAACTTCACCGCCTATAATCGGGGTGTTATTGGTACAATGTAACTAAAGTAAGGGTATTAGGTTATGGGTCCGACTCCAAGCAATCTTTCAGAGCCACTTTCAGCCCTCAAAATCAATTTCCTGTGACGGGGCGATTTTTTCTTGAAAAATGCAAAAACGGAGGTTTTTGGCAATTTGGGGGCTCAGAAATGATGCGATTTTCATCATTTTTGCAGGAAATGCTGCTCTACTAGTGAGGATTAGTAATGTGTCAAGACATTTGGCCCGAGTACGTTCAGGTTGATTCTGACCGGAAGGCCCATTTTCCTATCTTTTAGCATGCGAATGCCGTAATGGACCCACATAGGCCTATGCAAAGGCCTAGAATCACAAAACCATGCAATTCTAGGGGGAAGGGGTCCAGAAAGGCATTAAACTGCCACCGGCACCCCCACAATGCGGTGTTTCAGCTTTTCCCGCCAAAAATATGCGGTTTTTCTGTTTTGACCTGTTTCCGGGGCAATCCCGGTCCATGTCACAGCCATAGTGATGCTAATCTACTCCATTCTAACCAATTTCCATGCTATTTACTGGCCTGCAGCCTCAACTTCAAAGTTCACCTGCATTAAGTCAGCCAATCACAGCACAGCTTTTTGTTTACTGCGGGACTCGAAACCATAAGACATGTGTCGTCTGCTAGAATGGAGTCTTCTGCAAGTATTTCAGCTTGCAGGTTGCTTATATAACATAGAGAAGGCTTGAATTAGGTATATTTTGGCTTTCTACAGTATTAGACCACAGGAGTTTCAGCAAAAAGCATAATTCAAAGGGGGGGGGGGTGCACCGTAGGATAATTGCTGGTTTTGATGACGCGGTCAATATTTAAAATTATGTAACTGCATAACCAAACATGGGATCACCACAGTTATAACTTACAGCACTGGCCCGGCCACCAAGCCAGCTTTTGGCCTCATTTTGAAAACCCTGGGGCTTACGGTTTCTGACATCTCGTGCGACAATCGCTTAGTACTAAAAATGGCCGTAGCCATCTTGGACCTGGACCTGCGTTTTCGGAAGTCTCACTTTGTAACTTGCAAAAAGCATGTGGAACCTAATAAAAGTGACAGAAACGAAATCCGGGCGTAACCGGATGAGATTTGGGCATTTCAAAAGTATGGAAAATCTGACTTCAAAGTGCTCTGCGACCTTGAAAAATGAATCAAGGTCGGCGAAACCGGGTGGGTGTCATACGGGCATGGTGGGCTTCCTTCATGAATTTTTTGAAAATTTTTTGAGGACCTTTTTTGGAAAGTACGAACGCAACTTGAATACTAGAAATCGGGTAACCGCGATGCGGTGACAAAACTTCACCAATCATATAATTATTGGCAGTGAAATTTATGTGAGAAAACACAGAAATGATATTGGACATGAACTTGAACATGAACATGAACTCGCACATGAACTTGTACATGAACTTGTACATGCAATTGCATGCGTCTTGCACATGTTACATAACACGCAATATCACACAATATCACATGCAATATTATGCAATATCAAATGTAAAGTTACATGTAATGTATTAAACATACAATATCACTTGCAATATCATGCAAAATCATATCACATGTAATATTAATTTATCACCTGTAATTTTGCATGTTACTTAGAATGTACATAGTATGCACAGATAATTTTGGAAGTGCTTATAAACTATCTGTCTGTGGACTAGTTGTGATGTGACAGATGGTCAGCAGACAGATAAACCCTTACTGTAACATGTCAATCGGTTTGTGGCCATACACTGACTGATTCGCTGACTAATTCGCTGACTGATTTGCTGACTGATACACTGACTGATACACTGACTGATACACTGACTGATACACTGACTGATACACTGACTGATACACTGACTGATACACTGACTCATACAAAGATATTTGACCAAAAACATGTAATTTTGAGGGTTGGGCGTTCTTTTAAACCATCAGAGTTACAAAAAAACATTCAGAGAATGAAAACTAGAGGAAAATTTGAGCTTGCCGAATATTATATACAGAAAATAACATGGACCAGTACATGGACCAGTACATGGACCAGTACATGGACCAGTACATGGACCAGTACATGGACCAGTACATGGACCAGTACATGGACCAGCGCATTGACCAGCGCATTGACCAGCGCATTGACCAGCGCATTGACCATGCATCAACCAGTACATCAACCAGTGCATCAACCAGTGCAGCAACAGGAACATCAATCAGTACATCAACAGTACATCAACCTTGGAATTTTAGGAATGCATTGGCTAAGATACTTCTAGTCCTGAAAACAAATAGAAATGACTGCAATTTCTGAAAACATACATTTTTCAGGGTGTGGCGATCTTTTTAACCATCAGTGATACAAGAAATTGTTCAAATATAGAAACTATAGGAGAATTTGTGTTTTCCAAATCTATTTTCAGATTCTCCGTAACTTTATTAGGACCGGAGATACGGCCGATTGAAATTATGGTACAATTCAGAAATGTGGACTTCAGAAATTTCTGAAAAAATGTAGTTTTTCACTTAAAATTACTCTAGAACCAAAACGGTTCAATGGAAACATATATAACTTGGCAGGATTATGCGAACGAAAGATGAAAGTATGCTCAAATAGCTTCATTGAAATTAAATGATTAATTCCTTGTCAAAATGGTGATAAATTGTGAAAATTTGACAAAAAACATGAAATTTTCAGGGTCCGGCGATCTTTTAAACCGTCAGAGCTACGACAAAATGTTCAGAGAAAGAAAACTAGAAGAGAGTTTGGCCTTTCCAAATCTGTTTTCATATTCTCTGTAACTTAATTAGAACCGGAGCTACAGCCGATTGAAATAATGCTATAATTGAGAAATGTGAAAAAATATCGTAAATTTTTCCCTAATTTTTTGACCTTGTGACCTTTACGGTCTAACGTAGGTTAAGCCGATTACCTTGAAAATGTATACGATGCCTCTAGACTATTGTAGCAAGTATGTGTGACATTTTTGTAACAATATTTTGATTCCTTGCCTGTGTAAAAAAATCAAATGTCAAAAAAGTAAAATTTTTCATCATGTTTGACCTTGAATTTGACCTTGAAAATAAGTTTCTAGGTCAAAACAAATATTATTTTCAGAATCACGATGGAAAAATGGGGGGATCAACTAATTATTGTAACTCTCTCGAATCGATATTTCCATGTCAAAAACGCAATAATTTGTCAATTTTTAACATTCTCCGGTTTGCGATATTTGGAATTTTGTAGAAAATTAAGGTAAAATGTTAGAGGAATTTGGGTTGCATATTCTAAATGCACATATTTTTGTCTGTAAACAGATAATATATCAAGGTGATATCATAAAAAAAACATAATTTTCAGAATTTTTGAAAATAAGCACTTTTTGCACTTTGAAGAGCCAAATGACCTTGAAAAATGAGGTCAAGGTCAAATTTGAAGGTGGGTATGGGGGTTTTAGGGGTATCTTTGGGGGGGTTCACTATACATTGTAATGGCCTAAAATCGATATTTCAGGGTGAAATTACCAAGGTCACTGGTTTGGATGACGCGGTTGTTATTCAAAATTACATAACTCAATAACAAAGCATGACATCGTCACAAAAATAACTTCTTACCATGGGCCAGACATTTAGGCATCACATTGCATCAATTTTGATACCGTGTGGCTCACAGATTTTGCTATCATGCGTGACAATCTTCAGCAGTAAATATAGACCTGTGCATCTTTGACCTTGACCTACTTTCTTGAAATTGGGTCAGATTATGTAATGTACTTGTAACACTTAGAACCTGAGTGGAAAATGAAATACGCACGTAATTACCTGTGATATGCTCTTGAGAAATATATGAAAAAACGAATTTTGAAATGGCCTGTGACCTTGAAAAATAATTCAAGGTCACTGAAACTGGGTCAGTGTAATAAGGTCATGTAACACTATGTACCTGATTTTTTTGAAATTTTTTTGAAGAAATTTTTCGTACGGAAAAATAAAAATAAAGAATAATAATAATAATAAAAATACTTACGAAAACAAGAAACTTCACCTATGTAATAGGTGAAGTTTAACTAGGGTCCCAGGGGACTTCAACCTTAAAAGGTCAAAGGGATGATTCGACATTAAAACATTCGATAATATGCGTAGAATAAGGTGGAAAACCTAATACTCCATTATCAACACAATGTTATATTAAAGCCTTCCGACTAAGATTTATGGTGTAAATCGTCCTCTAACATCAAAAATTTACTTACATCATGTCCGCAGGACCACATAATAAACTTACGTAAAATTAGAAGACAATCGTCCTAGTCAATCAGCAGTTATAGACATTTACCCCTTTTTGGGGTGATTACCTAAATACGCATATTTTCATCCCTAACATCCCAAGTGTAGAGGCAAGGAGTAACCGATGCCAAATGCACCTTTTAAAAACAAGTATTGCTCAAAAACCATAATTACCCCCTTCATTCCTGATTATAAGGGTAAATTGCCCCATTAAATCAAATTTGCTCTTTCATTATGTCCCCAAACCATGATATTAAGCATTTGCAATTAATGAAGAAAATCGTTCAAAACAATCAAAAGTTATAGCTATTTACCCCTTTTTGGGGTAATTACTTAAAACTGACAAATTTTATCCTCAAACATCAGTAATGAAAAGGCAAAAACCAATCGATGTGAAATACACCATTAAAAACTTCAGTACTGTTCAAAATACACATTCACCCCTTTCGACTCAGATTACGAGGGTAAATTACCCCATGAAATCAAATTTACACTTTCATCATGTCCCCGTGTCCAATTGGTAAACCTGTGCAAAATTTGAAGAAAATCGTCCATGTCAATCACAAGTTATAGCTATTTACCCCTTTTTGGGGGTAATTACTTAAAACTGACAAATTTTATCCAGTAACATCAGTGATGAAAAGGCAAGACCCAATCGATGTCTAATACACCATTAAAAACTTAAGAACTGTTCAAAATACATATTTACCCCTTTCGACCTTGGTTACGAGGGTAAATTACCCCATGACTTCAAATTTACACTTTCATTAGGTCCTCAAGTCAAAGGAGTAAACTCTTGCAAAATTTGAAGTAAATCGTCAATGTCAATCACAGGTTATAATCATGTACCCCTTTTTGGGGTAACTACCCCAAAACATCTTTTTTATCTTATGATATGACTCTAATTCATAAATACCATATACACTCCAAGTTTCATCAAATTCCCTCCATTCAAACCAAAGTTAAAAAATGTTTTAACTTTTTGGTCAAAACACCCATTTTTGAAAGTCCTGTTACTCAGCAACCCCTTATGCAATCAAAATATAAAAGGTTTCTTACCATGGATATTTAGTCAGGCTACCAATCACAGCAAAAACTGGGTCTCTAAGTGAAGTAGTTTTCTCTAAAAACAGGAGCAATTGGTTTTTATCAAATTGGGGTAAATACCCCTTTTTCGTCTCATCAGAAAAAAAAAATTCTACTCACATTTGTAGAGAACCACTTTTGTATACATATATTTCAATCTCATGTCTGTAACTATAAAATTTAATGAGTTAATCAACTTTGAAAATTTGAAAATTTTGACTTTGAGATGACCTGTGACCTTGAGTTCAAGGTCAAGGTCAAATCTTTTCTACCAGAATGAAGTACTAACCATGGACTATATATGTACAAAGTTTCAAGGCTCTAGCTTCAAAGTTAACTGGACAAGAAAATAATAATAATAATAAAATAAAAGAAAATAAGATGATTCTCCATTTATGTCGAATCATAATAATAACTAGGGTCCCAGGGGACTTCAACCTTAAAAGGTCAAAGGGATGATTCGACATTAAAACATTCGATAATATGCGTAGAATAAGATGGGAAACCTAATACTCCATTATCAACACAATGTTATATTAACCATTAAAATACACCATTAAAAACTTAAGAACTGTCCAAAAGACACATTCACCCCTTTCGACCCTGATTACGAGGGTAAATTACCCCATGAAATCAAATTTACACTTTCATCATGTCCCCATGTCCCAATGGTAAACCTGTGCAAAATTTTAAGAAAATCGTCTATGTCAATCACAAGTTATAGCTATTTACCCCTTTTTGGGGGTAATTACTTAAAACTGACAAATTTTATCCAGTAATATCTGTGATGAAAAGGCAAGACCCAATCGATGTCTAATACACCATTAAAAACTTAAGAAGTGTTCAAATTACATATTTACCCCTTTCGACCTTGGTTACGAGGGTAAATTACCCCATGACTTCAAATTTACACTTTCATTAGGTCCTCAAGTCAAAAGAGTAAACTTTTGCAAAATTTGAAGAAAATCGTCAATGTCAATCACAAGTTATAATCATTTACCCCTTTTAGGGTAACTACCCCAAAATGTCATTTTTATCTTATGATATGACTCTAATTCATAAATACCATATACACTCCAAGTTTCATCAAATTCCCTCCATTCAAACCGAAGTTAAAAAATATTTTAACTTTTTGGTCAAAACACCCATTTTTGAAAGTCCTGTTACTCAGCAACCCTTTATTCAATCAAAATATAAAAGGTGTCTTACCATGGATATTTAGTCAGGCTACCAATCACAGCAAAAACTGGGTCTCTAAGTGAAGTAGTTTTCTTTAAAAAAAGGAGCAATTGGTTTTTATCAAAATGGGGTAAATACCCCTTTTTCGTCACATCAGAAAAAAATATTCTACCCACATTTGTAGAGAACCACATTTGTACACATATATTTCAATCTCATGTCTGTAACTATAAAATTAAATGAATTAATCAACTTTGAAAATTTGAAAATTTGGACTTTGAGATGACCTGTGACCTTGAGTTCAAGGTCAAGGTCAAATCTTTTCTACCGGAATGAAGTACTAACCATGGACTATATCTGTACAAAGTTTCAAGGCTCTAGCTTCAAAGTTAACTGGACAAGAAAAATAATAATAATAATAATAAAATAAAAGAAAATAAGATGATTCTCCATTTATGTCGAATCATAATAATAATAATAATAAAATCAAAGAAAACAAGATGATTCTCCCGATAGGTCGAATCATAAATACTTTAAAAAAAAAGAATAATAATAATAATAAAAAAATAAAATAAAAAAATGGCAGGAGACCCCCCTAAGGCAAGAAAATGCCGCTAATGGTGGGCCACCTTTGAGACACCTGGAGGAGACATCAAGCACACACATAGAACACAGGTAAGTGAGAGCTATAAGATAAAAAATTAATTTTGGCAGACATAACAATTGACATTTGAGCATTCACTACTGTAAGAGTTAATCATCATTTCCTTAACTGAATACTTGAAGCTTTCCATACAATGAGAATAAATTCTTATTCTAAAGAAATCACTTAATGCATTATAAAAAATTGGAATTTTGTATCTAATAGCTGACATGGCAAAGTTATGTTTCACCCTAGGGACATAGAAATTATTTCCTCTTTTAGTAGAATAATTATGAACTGTGGATGTTTTTCTAAATAAATCATTTTCTATGAAATATGCCGGTAACAACCCATTCTCAAGTTTGAAGCAGAATTTGTAACACTGCAGTGCACATAGATCAGTACATTTTAGAACCCTCAACTTCTTAAAGAGAGGCTCACTGTGAGCATTATATTTACTCGGTGTAATTGCTCTAATTGCTTTTTTTGCAAGGCCAGCAACCTGTTTGCCCGATTTTCCCAACTTTAGTATAGCTCCATAGGTGAGATAGGGAAGAATTAAGGAATTGTAAATATTCAAAAGTATCCTTGTAGGTAAGAATAATTTCAACCTATTTAATATGCCTATTGTTTTAGATATCTTTTTCGATATAAGCTGCTCATGACTTTTCCAGCTTAAGTTTTCATCAATCATAATACCTAAGAAATTAAACTCTCTTACAAAATCTAATTTTACTCCATTTATTGATATACATGGAAAGTTAACAGATTTTTGCGGCATTCGAAATAACATAGCTTTAGATTTGTTACAATTTATAGACAATTTGTTCGATTTCATCCAATCTGACACCTTTGCTAACTCCTCATTTATAGCAGTATCTGCACACATATCCTGACATTGAAAAGTATTCAATGTGGCACTGAGGGTTGTGTCATCAGCATACACAGTGGGATGAAACAGGTCACTGGCCTTGCAAAGATCATTGACATAAATAATAAATAACAAAGGGCCTAAAACAGAGCCCTGGGGGACACCTGTTTTAAGTTTCAGATAACCAGAATTGCAGTCATTGAATTCAACAAATTGTACTCGATCATATAGATAACTTTTAACTAATTGTACAGCATTATTGTCAAAACCGTAATATCGCCCATTATAAATCAAAATTTCATAATCGATGGTATCAAAAGCCTTTGATAAATCTAAAAAGATACTAATTGGTATATTTCCATCATCTAAATCCATTAAAATTTTGTCAACTAATTCAATTGCTGCTAATTCAGTCGAATGCATATTTCGAAATCCATACTGACTTTGATAAAAAAGGTTGTTTTCCATAAAATAACTGTATATCTGTTGATGCATTAATTTTTCAAAAACTTTTGATATACTTGGTAACAAAGATATAGGCCGATAATTATCAAATATATAGTCAATACCTTTTTTATACAAGGGAATTACCTTAGCTATTTTCAAAGAATGAGGAAAAATATTATTTGTCACACATTGATTAAAGATTACAGTTAGTGCATCTGCTATATCACTTTTAATAAACTTAAGAAGCTTATTAGATATTCGATCCTCCCCAAAACTAGTTTTTGGTTTTAGACTGTCAATAACTTTTATAATGTCTGCACGAGTGACACAGGAAAATTTAAATGAAGAACGCACTTCTCTGGTTAAGTAGTCTTGAAAATTAGTATTATCTGGTGAAGTAATTTTGTTTGCCAATTCAGGGCCAATATTCACAAAAAACTCTTTAAATTTATTTGCAATTATCAAAGATCTTTTATGTTAACATCATCAATAAGGAAATACTTAGGGAATTCTTTTTTATTATCAGACTTATTGATAACTTCTTTTATAGTACACCATGTTTTCTTCATGTCATTTCGAAATTTTTCAAAACATTTGAAATAATACATTTTCTTCGCGTTTCTAATACTTTTTCGTAGTATTCGATTATATGTCTGTAAATTTAATTTTTTCGTTGGATACAGAGGGTGGTGAGAAGGTAATGATTTTAGTGAACTATATAATTTATCACGGTATCTAATTGAGATGAGAATACCTTTAGTTATCCAACTGCATTTTTTGTGTCTATATTTATCAAAACGATACGTTTTAACGGGAAAGTATTTATCCATACCAATCATTAGAATATTCTTCAATTTCTCATAATTTAGGTTCGGGTCAGCAGATATTTCAGAGTTGAGTTGTTTCATCACATTTGAGTTTTCCAGGTAACTTTTAAAGTTAGCATTTGAATGAGACATAACTTTAACATATTTTATAGAGGCCTTATGGCAGCTCAAATAATCCAAAGTGATAAAATATGGGAGGTGGTCTGAAATGTTTTTTACCAAAATACCCGATGTTGTTTCAGAGAAATAATTTGCGATCTTAACAAAAACGTTATCAATGAGAGTACCATGACGTTCTGTCAGGCGTGTTGGAAAAGTAATTTTTGGTATATAACTTAAAGATAACATAGTTTCAAAGAAATTGTCAATATAGTTAATACTTTTAAACTTTAAAAGATCCAAATTAAAATCACCAACAAGTAGAACATTTTTATGAGATTGAAAACGATCAAGAGTACGAGTGATTTCAGTAATGAAACTTTCAACACTATCCACATTTGTTCTTGGTTGCCTACTGACCAATGCCTCACAGAGACAGGTAGTGATATTGATATGAAAAACTCGTCCTTGGCTATTGTTAATTTTAATTGCAACGGTTTTAAAGGATCCTATGGAGGAATTTTAAATCTAATGAAAGATAATGACTGTTTGTTTTTATGTGAGACTTGGCTTAAACCATGTGAATTGAATGCTTTGTCGAAAGAACTGAATGGTCTGGGCTACTGGTGCAATTTGAAGTCCAGTATTGACCCAGAACTTATTCTGGCAGGAAGACCGTATGGTGGAGTGGGTTTCATCTGCAAGAAAATTCAGGGTATCACGTATATTCCACTTCCTTGTGAAAACGATAGAATAATGGCTGTGCAAATTGTGATTGACAGCAAAGTGTGCCTTACTATAGTTGGAGTGTACCTGCCTTACCATGATGGCTCTTCTAGCCAAGCCTTACTGTATAGTGAGACACTTGAAGACATTCAATGCATAATTGACACTAACGATCCATCTCCAGTCCTTTTGCTGGGAGATATGAATGCCTCAATGCCTCGATCGGAAAAATTGACAAGACAGTGGTATCGCTCTCATCCCTTTACAAAACATAGTTATTTAATGTATGAATTTATATGTCAGAATGATTTTTATTCTTGTAACTTTGACTGTGACAATGGTGCTAAGTATACATATCAAAAAAACGGTACTAATTCATATATTGACCATGTATTTATGTCTAGATATGCTCAAGACAGGGTTATTGATTGTAATGTATTGTCTATGTCTGATGTTGTGAGTGATCACTTGCCGATAAAAACCACAATTGCTGTGCAAATGGACAGTGGAAAAATTGACTCCAATCCTCTGCGGTGTGCTGCTCCAATCTACCCGAGAATTGACTGGTCGGATGTGAAACAGTGCCAATCTTTTGCATCAGCTATAGAAGTTTCTGCTGGAACTCTGCCTGTTGTTGATGTAGACTCAGTCCAGGACTCCGATGCAGCCAAGGTGAAGGTGGACGTAATGTGTGATGCATTGAAGTCTGTGATTCATGGTGCAGTTCAACAAGTCCTAGATAGTAGACAAGCATCATACCGCGGGAAGCACAAGAGAAAGCACTGGTGGAATGATGACTGTCTCTACAACAGGGATAGACAGCGCTTTTGGTTCGTGCTCTGGAAGGCCGCAGGAAGACCGCGGACTGGTCATGTTTACTCCTGTTATAAGCTGGCCAAGAAATCATTCCGCAATGCTTGCAGACGGGCCGTGGACACTGGTATAAGTCAGACTTTCAGACAATTGGACACTCTCCGTGGACACCGTAATCTGAACAAGTTCTGGAACCTGGTAAGACGGAGCAAGTGTGCTTATGGTTCTACTGATTCCGACATAAGTCTGGACACTCTGCAGGAGTACTATGGAGGGAAATTCGACTATGATCACAGCAATGATACAGAAACTGTGTGTTGTGCTGAGCAGTTAGTTCGCCAGAGATACAAAGAAGTGCAGAGCCATGTGAACTCTGATTTTATGATGACAGAGGACATGCTCAGAACCTATATTGGTCGTCTTCGTAGTGGATGTGCGGCTGGAATTGATGGCATATCAGCGGAACACCTAAAATGGTCACAGTACACACAAATTGCTCCTACTCTGTGTAACATCTTAACTCTGTGTATCCGATTTGGAATTGTGGGGGAGTCTTTTATGAAAGGTCTGTTGATTCCATTGTTGAAGAAGCCTAACATAGATCCATCAGTGGCAAAGAACTATCGACCAGTGGTGATATCAACAACTTTTTCAAAAGTTCTGGAGATTCATTTGTTATCAATGTGTGGTGAGCACGAGTTTCATGATCTGCAATTTGGATTTGTGAGCAGCAGAGGAACCGCCATGGCCGTTTCGATGACAAGTGATGTAATCGACTATTGTGTCAGTAAGGGATCTCCAGTTTATGTGTGTGCTCTGGATGCCGAGGGAGCTTTTGACGGAATACCCCACTCAGTCATGTTCTCCAAAGCTCTTGATGTTATACCTATGATATACTGGCGTCTCTTGATATACTGGTACAGTCACCTTGTTGTGTACATAAAGTGGGGAAGTAACATCAGTCAAGAGATCACCATCAAAAAAGGGACTCGCCAAGGTGGACTCTCATCGCCATTTATTTTCAACTTGCTCTACCAGGATTTAGTAAAAGATCTCTCTGGAATGAAGTGTGGAATCTCACTGGGTGACACTACTTATAACCTGTGTTGTTACGCGGATGACCTGCTGCTTTGTAGCTTGACGATTAGTGGTCTCCAACAGTTGATCTGCGCAGCGGACAAGTATATCACCCAGCATGGACTCCGGTTTAACCCGCAAAAGACAACGTGTGTGACATTCGGAAGAAGCAAATTCACCAACCGGAAATGGCATCTCCAAGGTACAAGACTCGCCGAGACATCAGAAGTGAAGCATCTTGGTGTGATATTGGCGAACGACACCCGCAGTCATGCTGAGGCTCGGATCCAGGCTGCCAGGAGAGCCTTCTATTCCCTTCAGGGTGCAGGTTTATGTGTCAACGGCAGTGATCCTAGTACTATCTCTTATCTTTATACTGCAGCTATTCGTCCTGTCCTGACTTATGGTCTCGAATGTATTTACCAGAATAATACTGTTATGAATAATGTTGAGGTTTTACAGAGTAAGTTCCTTAAGACTGCTCTTGGTATAAAATCATATTGTAAAACAACACCTCTGCTTCAAGCGTTAAATATTGAGCGTGTACATACTTATGTCAACATTCAAAAGTTGTCCCTATTTAAATCAATGTTTTTCTCAACTTCGCGAACTAGTAAACTCTGTAGATTTTTAATGGTGCAAGCTTTACAAGGTGCCTTATCTAGTCAAAAAAACCTTGTCTCATCAGTCCTGCAAATTTGTAAAGAACAAAATCTCTCTCTTGTTAGATTCCTTGGTGAGAAACGTTATAAAACCCACTGTAAGAAATCTATGAAAGTACGACCTGCATGTGGCATTGCAGACAGTGTCAAATTTTGTTTATTTAAAAGTTGTGATATTTTAAGTGTTAACAACTTGTTACTGCCATTCTAGTCGTTTTTAATCATTTACTGCTTTTGTCTTACATGTATAATGATTGCTTTTATCATGATGTTTCTTTTATCTGTGTATATATATATATATTTACATGTTCTCTCCTTTTGGAGGCTGAATAAAATCAAATCAAAAAATCAAAATATGTTACCAAGGATAATTTTGTTTTGGTTTAAAGCTGATGCTTCATTATCAAAAATTTCAATGAACATTCCATCCCATAACTGGGACTGTTCAATACAAATAGTCTGGAATCTAAAAGACTCGTGAAGATAAATAACAACACCTCCATGTGCACTGCAGTGTCTACCTTTGTGAATAAGGTTGAAACCTTCAAGCTGTAATAAAGACATATCGTTATCATCTGTCATCCAGGTTTCTTGTAAACAAATTGCACTAATTGTTATACCATTATCTCTAAAATGTTCTAAATATACTTTCAATTCACTAAATTTTGCATTTAAAGACTGACAGTTTAAACTGATTATTTTAAAGGAGTGCTTCTTACTTTGCATCAATTTAACAAAACTTTCATCATTGTAATAAGGGGAGGGATTAAATAACACTGGGGTTTCATGCTCATCACCAAAATTAAAATTGTCATCCTGTATCTGATTAACCAAAGAATAAGTGTTGGGATTATCAAATAAATTATCAACTAGGGGCATCATAGTTTAAAAATGAAGTACAAGAAATAAAGAACATGTAAATCATGAAAGTAATATTCTATGCCTTTAGTCAAGGGATTACCGTCATGTACTTGCTGGTATAGCTTCACAGTTACCGTGTTCAGATCAGTGTGCTTGATGTCTCCTGAAAAAACAAAATTGAAAAAGATGAGAAAAAAATAAAAAATAAAAAATAAATACAATGTAACAGATTAAATGGGATGCCATACTCCCCTGTGCACTGTAGGCTGCATCTAAAGATATCGCCAATAAGCTCTTCACACTCTATAATTACATTAGGGAGGTTCTGAGACATCATCGCAAACTTCAGTCAGATAGAAGCAGTATTGATTGCAAGAAATAACTGGTTGCTGAAATATATTCTTTCATGTTGTTGTGCTTACTAATTTCCTTTAACTATATCTGCAAAATAACAAAAGATATCATGTCATCAGATTTTTAAAGAAGCCCTATTGGTAGATTTCATCCATATCTATACATAACACACTATTTAAACTGAAAAATTATCTAAATTGCTTTGCTTGATGTGAGAAAATCTGTGTGCAAGCATTTGTTACCAAGGTTTGCTTTCACTCTCAGTTGTTATCACATAAAATTAACAGCAACTTTGCTCTCCAGTGTCCTCAGTCTGTAAATGTCTTTTGGTAACTGAAATATCTACCGATACATATAATATATGTATTGGTAGATATTTCAGTTAATATATCTCAATCAAAATTATTGTTTTTATATCTGCATATATCGTATGTCATTCTAAGATACTGAGAGACAAATTTACTTGATTCTAAAGGTCAGACAATAGCAAGTATGACTTATTACTAAGACTGGATTCAATACAAAATTAAAAAATAGTGTTACTTAGTATACGTGTATACTTTCTGTTTGTAATAATGAAACACTACACAGAAAGACATGGATGCAAGCATGTATATTTGACATATGTTTAAATGTAAAATCAATGAAAAAGCCACTTATTTTTGGACAAAGGTGCAGCATGTCAAAAGCAATCTGTTGGTGTCAAAACAATATCTTGTGAGTCATCTGTCAGGATCAAACTAAAGACAAAGTACAAAGCTCTCTGTCAGATTCGGTTTCTGTGTATGAGTTGTAAATCTTCTTGCATGAACAAAAGAACATATATGCTCATCTGAAAGTTTGAAATACAACATACTGTTCAAAGAAAGTATCAGCAAAGCAAATTGGCCTTTGACAATCGCTATGTCTGATGTCAACGCCTCGACAGGTGACAACCTTGCACATCAAAGCTGCAACAAAATTAAGCCGCAATTTAAGAGCGCTGCTTCAAAGCTGACTCTGATGACTTTTTTATACACTGGCATTTCCTATACATATATACGGCTTCTTTTTTAAATTTTACTTTAAAGTTGGGCTTGCGGCTCAGTTGAATAATTTCTTTTTAAGTTCTAGCAATAGGAAAAAGCACTTTGCTCATTTAGTGAGTTGCTTCACTATATTTCAGGTACTACCGAAGCAGTGGATGCATACACTTTTGTGGATCTCTGCACTCAAGAGCAAGTTTTCGTCCTGAGACAAACTTCTTTAAACTCTGGTCATCTTTGTTGAGAGCCTGAGAGGATTTGGCAAAAAATATTGATCCAGAATCTCAAAGAACAGGAATTCCCTGAGGGAGTTGGCTGTGCACTCAGTATGTCACTATCCTCTCATGATTGCTGCTGACTGCTGTGCAGCTGTAATCGTGCCATGCTATTTGAAAGTCGCTAATATCCACAGGGGATAAACTGGCCTTGCTCTAGGGCCATACTTGAAAAAAGCGAGCATTGAATAGTGTATTTGTGGAGCTTCAAGCCAATATGTTTAGACAAGAACTGTCTGTAGACAATACAAAAATTGTCTTGAGACTTAAAATCAATGATCTGAAGATAGATTAAGCACTTTGGGCCAGTGAAACAAGGTGTACATCTCTGGTCTTTGTTCTGCATCCTATTCTGTCACAAACATGGTGACTGTGTAGATCATGTTTGATCAGATCTAACTATTAAAAGAAATTAATTCATTTTCAAACATTTGAAGAAGCACATGCTTGATATGTCTGTACCTCCAGCGACTTTCCTCATGGCAGAAATACACTGTTCAGATTAACATCAGCATCATCTATATTTTTAAGAATGCTGAACTTCCTCCCGGCTATAACTTTTCTATAACCCTTCTCAAATGACATTTATGCGATTCTGTGGCCCAATCAGATTGGTCAAGACCTAATATTCAGCAATGAATGGAGGGGTTCATAACATGAATCATATTCTCTATGCTTGATTCTAAAGGTTAAGATATTGGCAGATTGGGTTATATGTCTGGGGGCGAATGGATGAATCTGCAGATATATATCATAATAATCATGCTGTATATCAAAATCTTGACAATCATATCTTGCAAATATGATTAGGTGAGACTTATATGCAATTATATATATTGTGGTAACAGCAGAGTGTCATCTATACACCACCTTCAGTTACATCTATGCACTGGAAAAGGTAATTGTTTATTTTTAACATAAATTGTAGGAATACCTATTAGAAAAATAATTTTCGATTGTGCACCCCAGTAAAAGGTTGGTTAAAAAAAGAGTCAGCTGGTGTTTTTAATAAATTTGTGCTTCAACAAAAGTCTCTCTGAAACAGATGATATTTTTGTCTTAACAACACTGAATAATTTAATTTTATAGAAGGTCATAATCCAATTTTGGTAAGGTGAACTTTCAATATCCTGTCTTATGTCTCAATTTTGGTGATTACCGAGGACAGGCTAGACTATGTCATGACTAGCAAACAAGCAGAGCAATTATCAGAGATTCGTTGAAGGATTTTGATTAGAAAGTTAACAGCAATTAAAAGAAAAGTGAAACATAATGGGCCCAAAATAGTTAACTAACATCATTTGTAATAAAAGTTCACTTCTGAAAATCAGAAATCACTGTATTAGATGGGAGAACAAAAGAAAAATACTAAATTCAGATTCAAAGCTATGCCTGCAAAATACCAGATAATTGTGGAATAGGGTATCAGAGACTTGTCAGGCTTCCTAGAGATCTTCAGAGAGATGTGTTCTAGACAGCAGCAACAAGACAAATGACACTGCTGCTAGTCATTTCGCCGCCAGGTGGACGCACTCCGGCTCCCTCTGCCACACTCTTTCCCCTTTTCTTTTTGAGACCTCTTCTTTATTAGAAAGTTCAACTTAGAAAGACCAACTTCTTAGACCGATACATAATCATATGTATACCAAAGAGATATATCTTTAACAACAAGACTCCGTCTCCAGCCATCTTCACCAAAGATGCTCTTGCAGGCAGACACAGACGACCAACTTTATTATTTCTGCAGACAGCAACTCAAAGTTCCAAGCCACTCAACTACCATTCAGATACCGATCTCCGTCAGTCAATCTCCAGTCTCATCATGAGCTATCTTGTACTGTAGTATCCTTCCTCCTCTAGGGCATCTTGAGCTTCTGGATCCCATCCTTAGCAGTGG
Organism: Platynereis dumerilii; assembly: GCA_026936325.1. NCBI lineage: Eukaryota > Metazoa > Annelida > Polychaeta > Phyllodocida > Nereididae > Platynereis > Platynereis dumerilii. The sequence goes on from JAPTHN010000004.1 coordinate 16,680,728, forward strand.
CCGGATCTTCAGAAATTCCCACTCTCACAGTAACTGTTATTACTCCTCTCAGTTAATGATTCCACTTCTCTCCTCTCCCCTCTTCTTTCTTCAAGGCCATCTGTACACTTCTTTTCTACATGGGCGTTTCTCCGAACACCTTCAACACCTGAGTCCTGCACAAACAATTTACTTCAGCATTGTATCTCTCCAAACTTAACAGTATTTACATTCAGTATGTACATTCAAGTTAACAAACATTAATGTACTTCCATTGCCAGACTTTCGTCAATCTTGTGGGCATTTTAGTGTTTACGGCCAGCAGGGTGAACATTCAGATTGTCTTCGGGGTTCTCCGGCCCTCCTCTCGCCTGGTCCGATCTTCTATAATCATCATAGGAGCGAGATCTTCCTCCTGTGTAGTGCCCCCTATCCTCAGAGTAATTCTGTCTTATCTCTTCAGGATGATGGTTATGTTGAGGTGAATAACTTCTTCCATGACCATCACTACTTCTTGGAGAATGGCGTCTGCTGTCAGCTTCCTCCCTGTCATCATATCTATCATGTTCATGCCAATTTCTGGAGTCTGAAGGATGTCTATAAGGAGAATGGTCTCGGCAGCTCCGAGCCGCTGATAATCTTCTATCTCTGAAGGGGCAATCCAACATCAGATGCCTTGTATCTCCACACTCCCAGCATTTTCGATTCTCATCATAACGTCTCATGGGTGATGGAGATCTACGTCTCCAGTTACATCTCCCGTCGCACCAGTCGTCGCCACATACTCTGCAGTAAGTCCTCACAAGATTTGCACAATCTCTCGCCATGTGGCCTCTCCCACCACACTCGTAGCAGTCTACGCTGCCAGCCGTCTGCATAGCTCTCACTCCCGGAGGATCTTCAGAAGAAACCTGCTTAGGCCTAGCAGTGTATTTCACCCCCATCCGCTTGTAGCTGGCCTGTGCCATTTTCACGGAAGAAACAGCTTCAGCAATGGTTTGTGGATTCTTCACATTTAATGCAAGCCATGAAGAATTGCTGTCCTTGCATCCCTCCAAAAATTTCTCCACTGCAAATAGTTGAAGTTGTGCCACTGTTGTCTCAGGAGGGTATGCATCCATCGTCAAGGCATAGACACGGTCCGCAAAAACTTCAAGTCCTTCATCATCTTTTTGTTTCACAGTAGAGAGATCTGACCGCATTACTGACTTGGTTGCTGGGTCAGCCGTCCCAAATCGCTCCTCCATAGCCCTGCAAAGTAGCCCGAAATCTTTGATCACATGTTTAGGCAAATTCCTGTGGGCCGTCAACCCATTACCTTTCAGCGCAGAGGTCAATTTAAACAGTTTTTCGTGGTCATTCCAACCACCAGTTGACGCCATAATGGAGAACTTGTGATACCAGTTCTCCCACTCCCCCACTTTTCCTTCGAAATTATCAATCTTCACTTTGCTTGGGGCTAGTTGGTAGTCAAAAGGATCTTCTTCCCAGTTGTTGTCGGTTGAGATTGTTTTTCGATGTTGCCGCTCTCCGGCGGTATTCTCCTGATCCTTTTCGTTACTATTCTTAGCATCCGGTATCTTCACATCGTGCTTCTTTGTTCCATTTTCATCCCGGTAAGGGACTTCACTGCATGAGATGGCAGCACTGTTTGGTGCTTGACTACGAGCACCGCTTCCAGGCAAGTGTATGGGTGTCTTGCTCCGAGCACCCCCGAAAACATCCGATAATGCCGGTCCCTTAGAGAGTAGATGTTCCTCAGTGGTATCACTAGTCCTCACACGAAGATCCAAAGCATCCACTTTATCAGCAATGTTCTGAATCTGAACATCATATTTCTGGAAGGCCTCCTGATGGTCACATTCCTTTCGCTGAAGTTGTCGGACTTGAGAGTTAGTAGTCTGAGTCACTTCCTCCAGGCGTAACTCAATCTTCTGCTCCAGCTCATCAACACTCTTCTGATGGATCTGCATGATGTTCTTCAGCTGTTCATCCTGACGATCCATCCGCTCGAACAGCAGTTTAAAGGCCGCTTCGGCATCAAATGGTTTAGCAGCAGCACCATCAGGGTCTGTTTCTTTCTTCGCAGTGGCTCCACCCAGCTCATCAGCTTCAGCATTCTTCATTCCAATAAATTCAGCAATATTTGAAGTAATGCGACCTTCTTGATGCATTATCTTGAAGTCATCAAGCTTGACATGGTTAGCACAAGACATGAACTCCACCCATGATTTGATGGTACCATGGTTGTTCAAGAATTGCAGCAGTTTTGCAGCTGAGGCTTCCCCCACTCCTTTGATCTCCAGTAATTGTTCCTTTGTCGCTTTGTCCAGATGGAACGACATTGTTGAATGGTGATTGTTTCACACACTTGTAACTTAAAGTTGACAAAATGGGGTCAAATTAATCCAAAAATTAACAGGCTCTGTTGTCAATCTGAAGTAATATAACTGGACTACGCCGTTATCATAAACTTCCCCTTAATTTGAATTAATTGAAGCTGCTCAACAACCGGCTATGCAGTTAAAATGACTATATTGAAAAAATAATAATAATAACAGTGCTACGCCGTTATCATGAATTCAAAAACCCTTTTTTTTTTTTTTTCAATAAGACAAAATACAAATATTGGTATTAAATCTTAAAAATGTGCTTCAAATTCAGCAGCATCAAAAGTTCTTCAATCCAATTAGGAACTGACCTGTTCAACTGTAAGTTGATAAATAATTAACTGATAGCAAATTGTCAATTGAATCCAATGATTCTTGTTAGCACTCAGTCAGAGTCAGTAACACAGAGTTATATATGCAGACCAATTATAGTACTTAGGCTATATAGGCCAATATAACAGTGCTACGCTGTTAAATAATTTTTTAAATATAAATTTCCAAGTGACAAAAAAAAGATTAATTGATAAACTGGAATCTTGGAATTACGTTAAGTTCACTTCAGATCAGCAACTCCACAAGTTCAATTCAACTGTGTGTAAATGTTTGAAACAATTGATATCAGAGTAATTGTCAATTGGAATCCAGGAATGCAAGTTGGACAGGTGATTTGAATGTTCACTTCCTTCTGCTTGATTTGTTGCAACTGTCACACCTGTGTGTTGTCAAATTTCAAAATTTATGACAACAGATAGTAGGCTTATTAGCTGAGATTTCAATTCAAATTTGACTCCGATGCAACCGTCGCTGACACTTGTAATTAGTTAGATTCAATAAGCATTCATGAATGTCATACAATTATATATAACAGTTCTAGGCTGTTATTAATTAATCAAATTTTTATTATTTTTTTTTTTTTTCAAAAATGCTTCAAAGTTACTCCTAGTCTGGGAGCCAAGAGCTCAAAAGTGCTTTATTTAAGGATTTGGCTCACCCCGAAAGAGGGATGGACAATCTATACATCGTTGGAATCGCGAGATTCCCTAGATTATGGAACTTGGGGATGCAGTTAAGAAAAGTGGTGCAATTTTTCACAAATTGGTTACCATGGCAACCAAGTCATAATATTTTTACACTCATCATTACACTAGTAAAATGCATTTTTTAGGGATTTAGTCCATAGTTAGACTTCATCAAGCCAACCTGGCATGTACTACCTCAATTACTAATTTTGATGGACATGTGACCTTTTTGGTCACATGACCATACTGACCACCATTTGAGGTCAAACCTCAGAAATAAGCATTTTTTCAAGAGTTCATACAGTATTTTTAACCGCTGTAGCTACAATAATGCCAGTATGTGGATAAATTTAGTCTCACTGGAAAGCCCTTGGTATAAGCTTCAATCTCACAATTTATATACATATCCATGGAAACTGGTTGCCATGGCAACAAAGTTTGAAATGACACAAATTTGACTTGAAAATTGGAAAATTCATTTTTAGGGATTTACTCGACAGCCAGACTTCATTCAACCAAGCAGGCATGTACAACCATAATTAGGCTTATTATTGGTCATGTGACCTTCTGGGTCACATGACCAAGGTGACCACAATTCAAGGTCAAACCTGAGAAATTGACATTTTATTAAGATTTCATACAACATTTTCTACCACTGTAGCAACAATAATTGTGCAATATGTACAAATGTGGTCTTGTTGGATAGCCCTTGTTATAAGCTTCAATCTCACACAAAATTTATATACATATCCATGGAAACTGGTTGCCATGGCAACAAAGTTCGAAATGACACAAATTTGACTTGAAAATTGGAAAATTCATTTTTAGGGATTTACTCGACAGCCAGACTTCATTCAACCAAGCAGGCTTGCACAACCATAATTAGGCATATTATTGGTCATGTGACCTTCTGGGTCACATGACCAAGGTGACCACAATTCAAGGTCAAACCTGAGAGATTGACATTTTATTAAGATTTCATACAACATTTTCTACCACTGTAGCAACAATAATTGTGCAATATGTACAAATGTGGTCTTGTTGGATAGCCCTTGTTATAAGCTTCAATCTCACACAAAATTTATATACATATCCATGGAAACTGGTTGCCATGGCAACAAAGTTCGAAATGACACAAATTTGACTTGAAAATTGGAAAATTCATTTTTAGGGATTTACTCGACAGCCAGACTTCATTCAACCAAGCAGGCTTGCACAACCATAATTAGGCATATTATTGGTCATGTGACCTTCTGGGTCACATGACCAAGGTGACCACAATTCAAGGTCAAACCTGAGAAATTGACATTTTATTAAGATTTCATACAACATTTTCTACCACTGTAGCTACAATAATTGTGCAGTATGTGCAAATGTGGTCTTGTTGGATAGCCCATTTTATAGGGTATCATTACTAATGTGATGTGTTTAAGTATCCATGGAAACTGGTTGCCATGGAAACAAAGTTCAAAATTACACAAATTTGACTTGAAAACTTGAAAATTCATTTTTTAGGGACTTATTCCTCAGCCAGACATCATTCAACCATCCGGCATGTACAACCATAATTATGCATGTTATTTGTCATGTGACCTTCTTGGTCACATGACCAGGGTGACCATAATTCAAGGTCAGACCTGATAAATTAAAATTTTTAAAAGATTTCGTACAACATTTTCAACCGCGGTAGCTGCAATAATTGCACAATATGCACAAATGTGGCCTTGTTGGATAGCCTATTTTATAGGACTTCATTGCAAACCTAAAGTGTATAAGTATCTGTGGAAACTGGTTGCCATGGAAACAAAGTTCAAAATTACACAAGTTTGACTTAAAACAGGAAAATTCATTTTTTTAATGACTTACTCCACAGCCAGACTTCAAATAAAAAAACTGGGCTTGTACAACCACATTGCACATTTTATTGGCCATGTGACTTTCTTGGTCACATGACCATGCTGACCACTACACAAAACCTTGGAAAATTGCATTTTTTGAAGATTTTATTCAATAACATTAGCTTTTGTAGCAACAGCATTTGTGCTATGTACACAAATGTGGTCGTGTTGGAAGGCCCTTTTCATAGGGTTCAACCTTGCCCTTGTACCCATGTTCACTGGTTGCCATGGCAGCAAAGTTCACTAATTTGGTAATAATTCTGCATCAATATAAAATAATCCAACAAAGACTAACATTAATGCCCATATGTTTTCTCATTATTTACAAAGTGCTCTAAATATTGACGAATACTGAGCCTAAATAGAAGAACGCCAATCGATTTTCAGGCTTTTATTTATTAGTAGGCTTCATGAAAAGATGAGCCTCATAGATTCACATCATTGGCTGACATCATAGATTGTCGCCATCGCCTGATATCATCGCCTGATATCATCGGCTGATATCATCCAGTGATATGACATGTCACTGACTGATGTCATCCTGTGATGTAATTGACTGACCGACATCACTGACTGCCTGACGTTACTGACTGACGTTACTGACTGACGTTACTGACTGATGTCACTGACTGATGTCACTGACTGATGTCAATGACTGATGTCACTGACTGATGTCACTGCAGACATCACTGGCTAATATCATTGACTGATTTTGCTGGCTGATGTAAGAGCTGACAGCACTGGCTGACATCACTGACACCGACCCCATCATCGGCTACATCATCTACTGACATCACTGACTGATTTCACAGCTGAAATCACCAGCTGATGTCACCAACTGATGTCACTAGCCTACATCACTGGATCAGGCTGACGTAACTGGCTAACATCACGGACTGACATCATTGGCTGACATCAATGACATCATTGGCTGATATATTTGGCTGACATCACTGGCTGACATCATTGGCTGACATCACTGGCTGATTTCATCAAGTGATGTCACTTATTGACATCACAGACTGACGTTATTGGCTGACATTACTTTCTGACATCACCAGCTGATGTCACCAACTAACATCAGTGGATTACATCATCAACTAATGTCACCAACTGACATCACTGCCTGACATCATTGGTTGACATCACAGGCTGACTTCAATGGATGACATCACTGGCTGATGTCATCAACTGAGATCACCAACTGATGTCACTTCCTGACATCACAGACTGAAGTCACTTTCTGACATCACTTGTTGACATCACCAGCTGATGTCACCAACTAACTAACTAACTGACATCACTGGCTGACATCATTGGCTGATATCACTGGCTGACATCATTGGCTGACGTCACTGGCTGATGTCATCAACTGACATCACCAAATGATGTCACTGGCCAACATCACTGGCTGACATCACTTACTAATATCACCGAATGACCCTACTGGCTGACATCGACTTCACAGGCTGACATCACTGGCTAATGTCATCGGCTGGCAATACTTGCTGATGTCACCAGCTGATGTCACTGACTGACATGATTGGATGACATCACCAACTGATGTCACTAGCTGACATCACCAGCTGATATCACCATCCTTAACCCTAACCCTGCCTTCAAATAAACCAACTGGGCTTATTCAACCACAATTGCATATTTCATTATCATGTGACCTTCTGGGTCAAATGACCATGCTTACCACTATTCAAGGTAAAGCCTTGGAAATATGTAATTTTGCATCCAACGAAATTATTTGGAAGAACTTATGTAATCACTTGCGTAAAATGTTGTTTGTCCGCCGGGCAGATCGGCAGGCGTTCGGGCGGTGGGAAGATAGGTTGTTTCCGGGCCTGTGCTTGGCCTCTATTGAGTGTTCATGGATGACATTTAGTACACATATAGCCTGTATGATCTAGTTATGCCTTTTGATGGTTTTATTGGTGGATATTAAATACTTTTTGAAATAACTAAACAAATATATATAAAGTATTTTGTTTGTTTCCAGGCCAAGACTCAATGACTATTGCATGTGCAAGGATGAAATTTGATACAGATGTGGCCTATATGAAGTTGTGCCTTAAGATGGTCTCATTGAGAGATATTCCATACTTTTTGAAAATATGTATTACAATTTTTTATTTCTTTTTTTTGGCTAAGACTCACAATTGCATGTACATGGATAAAGTTTGGTTCAAATATAATATATGGTCTAGTCGTGCCTTTTAAAAGGTCTGATGGAGAATATATACTTTTGAAATATTAAAAAAAAATAATAATAATAATTTCTGGCCCAAGACTCAGTCACTATTGCATGTACATGGACAAAGTTTGGTACACATATGGCTTATATAGTCTATTTGTGCCTTTTCGTGGTCTGACTGGTAGATATTCTATATTTTGTAATATTGAGAAAAAATCTTTGAAATGATTTTTTTTTATTTCAGAGCCAAAACTTGCCTGACATCATTGCAAACTTGTGATATTTTGAACTTTGTTTCCATGGCAACCAACTTCCATGGATAGTTATACGCATTTTAAAAGTGTGTAATGAAGCCCTATAAAATAGGCTATCCAACAAGGCCACATTTATGCATATTGTGTAATTGTTGCAGCCATCGCGGTTGAAAATGTTGTACGAAATGTTTTAAAAATGTTCGTTTCTCAGGTCTGACCTTGAATTGTGGTCACCCTGGTCATGTGACCGAGAAGGTCACATGACCAGGGTGACCACGAATAACATGCATACTTATGGTTGTACATGCCTCGATAGTTGAATGATGTCTGGCTGAGGAGGAAGTCCCTAAAAATGAATTTTCAAGTCTTCAAGACAAATTTGTGTAATTTTGAACTTTGATGCCATGGCAACCAGTTTCCATGGATACTTGAACACATCAAATGAGTAATGAAACCCTATAAAATGGGCTATCCAACAAGACCACATTTGTACATATTGCACAATTATTGTAGCTACAGTGGTAGAAAATGTTGTATGAAATTTTAATAAAATGTCAATTTCTCAGGTTTGACTTTGAATTGTGGTCACCTTGGTCATGTGACCCAGAAGGTCACATGACCAATAATAAGCCTAATTATTGTTGTACAAGCCTGCTTGGTTGAATGAAGTCTGGCTGTCAGGTAAATCCCTAAAAATGAATTTTCCAATTTTCAAGTCAAATTTGTGTCATTTCGAACTTTGTTGCCATGGCAACCAGTTTCCATGGATATGTATATAAATTTTGTGTGAGATTGAAGCTTATAACAAGGGCTATCCAACAAGACCACATTTGCACATATTGCATAATTATTGTAGCTACAGTGGTAGAAAATGTTGTATGAAATCTTAATAAAATGTCAATTTCTCAGGTTTGACCTTGAATTGTGGTCACCTTGGTCATGTGACCCAGAAGGTCACATGACCAATAATATGCTTAATTATGGTATTACAAGCCTGCTTGGTTGAATGAAGTCTGGCTGTCGAGTAAATCCCTAAAAATGAATTTTCCAATTTTCAAGTCAAATTTGTTTCATTTCAAACTTTGTTGTCATGGCAACCAGTTTCCGTGGATACGTATATACATTTTGTGTGAGATTGAAGCTTATAACAAGGGCTTTCCAGTGAGACTAAAGTTATCCACATACCGGCATTATTGTAGCTACAGCGGTTAAAAATACTGTATGAACTCTTGAAAAAATTTTTATTTCTGAGGTTTGACCTCAAATGGTGGTCAGTATGGTCATGTGACCAAAAAGGTCACATGACCATCAAAATTAGTAATTGAGGTAGTACATGCCAGGTTGGCTTGATAAAGTCTAACTATGGACTAAATCCCAAAAAAATGCATTTATTAGTGTAATGATGAGTGTAAAAATATCATGACTTGGTTGCCATGGCAACCGATTTGTGAAAAATTGCACCACTTTTCTTAACTGCATCCCCAAGTTCCATAATCTTGAGAATCTTGCGATTCCGACGATGTATAGATTGTCCATCCCTCTTTCGGGGTGAGCCAACCGCCCATTTTTTCTCCTTGGCTCCCAGACTATCCCTTAATTAGGTGCAATCTGTGTTCAGCTTCAAACGTTTAATCTAATGATGCTCAAAATGTTCAATTGTGTGACAGTTCAGTCACCTTGAATACACACACAGTGAAACTCAATTATTGACACTGTTCAGTCTGTTTTGTTGACAGCTTCTGAACTGCCACTTCCTCACGATTGCAATCAACATGCAACAGCACTTCACACCTTGTAAATCAGCTGGTAATTGTCAATTGAAAATGCCAGTAACTTCCAATCAACACAGATATCCTACTGTGCTCAATAACGATTGTAATTGTGTTAATTATGGCAATTAAACTCAGTCCAAACACTCCAAGCAAGTGACATTAACTGCACAATATTTTCGCGCCACTACGACGTGCGAAAAATGACGTATCTAAGGACGCTAATGGCCTATAAAGTGACGAAAATACCTCCGATTTTCTCGAAATTTTCCACAGAACGAATTGTGATGATGATATATCCTTTTCTAGCAATATCTCATCCTTGTCGCCAATGTGGAATAGGGTATCAGAGACTTGTCAGGCTTCCTAGAGATCTTCAGAGAGATGTGTTCTAGACAGCAGCAACAAGACAAATGACACTGCTGCTAGTCATTTCGCCGCCAGGTGGACGCACTCCGGCGCCCTCTGCCACATAATACATAATGGAAGCTTGGTACACTTGATTTACCAGTTAATAGAAATCAAAAAGATTAAAGTTTATCTCTCTAAAATAGAATAGAATAGAATAGAATAGAATAAAACTTTATTTAAAGTCGCCACATAAAATATCAAACAATAGCTACAAGCTAATTAGCGACACTAAAAGCAAATAAATAACAATTAAAACACTAAAAACAAGCACACACTAACAAAGAAGATCAACATGTCATCAATTAATATCACAGCTTGTACATTTACATGATGGTCCATCCCATGTGGCCATCATCTTCTTAAATCCATTTAAGTCCATTTCCGATTTGAACCTTGCAGGTATTTGATTCCAAATATGTGGTCCATAGTATGAAAATGTTCTCTTGCCATACTTAATTAGCGCTGCCCTGGGGGTGCCCCCCTTGGGGCAAGCTCTCTGTTTCGTAAGCAAGATTTTTTGCACACACTGAAATGTTCACATTCTGGGCCTAATTTTCTGTAAAAGCTACTGGGCCCAAGCCACCACTTCCAATGCCCTTATTCACATGTATGTTCATTCATGTCATAAAGTGTGTCCTAAAGTCTTTATTTTTGCATTTAGTGTCCTTATTGTGTCATTTATGAACAATTTCTCCTCCACCACTCTGACCAATGTCTTCACACACGCTCTCCCAGCGTGGATATGGCTGCCAGCTAGACTGCATGCTGACTTATAAGTGTCAGCTTTGAGGGGGGCACTCTCTTTCAATTCAGTCAGAAATGTTTTCCAGCCTTTTGGATGGCAATTGTCCACTATTCAGCAGTTCCAAATGTTTTGTCCATTTTAATTCAGTGTAGTACCAAAAAGTTGATTATGGCTGCAAGATAGCCTGCATACATGACATAAAGTGTCAGCTTTGAGGGGGGCACTCTCATGTCAATTCAGTGAGAAATTTTTTATAGCATTTTGGGTGGCAATTTTACACTATTCAGCAGTTCCAAACGATCAAGTTGTGTCCATTTGAATTCATAGTATTACCAATAAGTTAATTTCACAATGCATATACCCATATAATTACAATATTTAATGTATGCACTGTAGGCCTACGAGACTAGGGGGTTACTCTTGCTAATTTTAGAGAATGAAGTAACAATACAGCTAAGCTGTTTTACAATTGGCCCCAAGAGTATATAAAGGGTCTAAATATATCATGGGATCCCAAAAACAAATCAACTGAATGTGCTGATATACATTAGGCCTATGGTGCAAATTGAATTTTACAAAGTTTTGACATAAACCTAGGCCAATCTGGATTTTTCTAATAAACAAATTAAAACTTGATTACTCCACATATCCCCCTTTCTTCTAGCTCCCGGGGACAAACTGATTTTGCTGCAGAACCCAAGACATTGCCAGTTGATGTCGGGGGGGGTGGGAGGTTGTCAGGATAATTAGGCAGTCTACTGGAGGTGGGGTGCTGACATCCATTCGAGGTGGAAGTGATAGCTTTGGACATTTTAATCCTGAACGATACAGTACATTAATAAATATACTAATTAATTAAACAACACAAGTGCATTTGATGTTATACTGCAGTAGCGGAAAGACGTGCATTTCATTTTTATTGAAGAAGAAGAAGATAGACATTAAAGTAACACCAGGCAGGAAATTTCCCTGGCTGCTTGTTGGCCTGCTCTGCTAATCTCTCCCGCTGTGCTGTCAGGGAGAGGAGCTCATATTAGAAGGTACAGATTTTCATAAAATTTAATTATAATAACAACTGCTCATTTTATTTATTACTCCACATATATTCCCCTTTCAACAGTCTACCTTCTGAGTCTAACTTACAACATCAGTTGTGCCACCATAGAATCACCACATATAATTTTATGACTCTGTTATTATTGTATGTTTGTTAACAATGGCTTAAAATCTGTGTTTCATTTGCTAAGTTAGGGCAGCGCAACACTCATCGCCTGGCGATTAGTACATGTCTAGTTTTGTAGAATGTTGGTTAGGGTGATGCAAAAAAGTGAAGTTTTGAAATGTTAATGGGGCACCCCCTGAAGTTGTTCCAATATATGAAAAAAAAATTCAGTAAAAATTTGAGCTCAATCGGACAAAAATTAGAGGGTGCTACCGCATCATGAAAATTAACATTAGTATTCAATACAAAAATATCCAATATTTTGGCATGTAGCGAGTTCAACTATACCTGGTGCACCAAACCAATGTGGCATGGTCATAATTTTTGGGTCTGGTTGTCAGAACAGCGGATCAATACAAATTTGGATTATTTTTTACTTCTCCATGCTGCTACCACCAGACTAACGAAGATAAAATAGTCAAAATATACCAAATTCGCGGTATTTAATAACATTGCGGGTTTTAATGTCACATGAAAGTAACTTCAATAGATGGAGCATTAAAAGAGCTTTAATTTGAATACCAACACTGCTATATTCTGAACATCTGACCCCATTGAATTAGGTTATTTGTCATTAACAATTAGGGAACGTTCAGAATTTATGACTTGGGCGGGTGGGAGTTTTGCCGGAACTTCCCGTCAAAAATTGATACCCCCCCTTGAGATTCATGCGGATTTTTAGTACCCCACCCTTAGGTTTCACACATATTTTTAGTACCCCCCCCCTTTCGACATATAAAGCAATACACACATATATACTGTTATACACGGCCATGCGTACAGAATCGCGTCATTTCGCGGACTTTTGCGCGTAAAAAAGTCCAAATAAAAGGAGTTTATGCGTGTTTTTCAACATTTTTTCTTTGTTAAAATTTCTTACCCCCCCTTGGAAGTGTTGTCAAAAATTAATATCCCCCTTGAAACACGTGTGAAAAGTTAGTACCCCCTCGGCCAAGCTCCCACCCCCCCCCCCAGTCATAAATTCTGAACGGTCCCTTATTTGCGAAAATTCCCAATATTCAAGGCAATGCTGTAATACTGTAGAATACAGCAACATAGTAATGTTGGTATTCAACTAATAGCTCTTTTCCTGCTTAATAAGATGGTGTAACTTAAATTTGTGTACCTTTATTCCTAGTTATGTTATTCAATACCACGTATAACCTTAATACTGTAAAAATCGGGCAAAATTTGTTGCTTTAAGAGTGCCCTGTAGCCTGAAATGACCAGATATTGGCAAAATATGAATGGATTTGTGATGAGAATAGTGGAAGGCTTAAATAAGAAAAAAATTACAAACACTCTAGAGGTAGGTTAACTACCTTCACCCATCACCCATAAAACTAGGATTTCGCCCATATCAATACAATGTTATATTTCAAATTGCGGTAGCACCCTCTAAAAATTGTCCGATTTGGCCCAAATTTTTACAGAATTTTTTGTTCATATATTGGAACATAACTGTGGGGTGCCCCATTGAAAATTCAAAAATCTATTTTTTTTTGTGCAATCTGCATCACCCTAATGTTGGTACTTCTAATTTTAGGACATCCCTGAATTCATAGTTAGTTTCTTTTCTTATTACCATATAATTCAAGAACTCAGGATTCATACGATGGACACACTTAAAAACTTCAATAGCTAACAAACGCAGCCTTTCTATGTGTAACATACATCTTTTGGTGCTACTTAGCAGTTCATGGTATGTACTCTTGTAATCATTTGTTAAATACCTTAGTGCTTTTTCTTGTATCTTTTCAACAAGCTTTATAGAGGATTTTCCACAGAAATTCCAAACCACTGGACAAAAGTTAAAGCATGACATAATGAATGCATTGAATAATAATTCTTTTTCATTCTTGCCTAATACGTTTTTAAAACGATATAGCACCTTTAATTGCTTTGATGCTTTCTTGCACAATGTTCGAACATGATCATCGAAGTTCAACTTGTTATCGATTTTCATCCCCAGTAACTGAACTTCTAAAACCTGATCAAGGGTCAAGACTATACCAGTAGTATGATGTATGTAATAGAGGACAATTAACAGTAAAATAGAGGCTGTTTAAATCAGCTCAAAACTCATACCTTTCTATTTTAAAAACTAGTCTTTTGTAAATTTCTATGTATTCACAATGAAGCTTGAGTAATTTATACTATGACAAGCTAAATATTATCATCTTTCCAGTGCGTTGCCTCCTGCCGGTAATAACATGCACAACGTAATTTCCAGTGCACATATTTACTATACGTATTTGTATCCCTTTGGAATAATACAGGAATCCGTAATAAGGAAATGCAAGTGATGCTTCCTATGTGATAGTGACAATTTCTCTTCTGTTATATATCATTGAATTGCTCATCCATGTTTCATGATTCAAATGTGCTTCCTGCAGGTCTCTGACATATCGGTTTTGCAGGCCTGTAATCAAAGACACATAAGAGCCTTGTTATTGTCATATACATCACTTATAAGTAATAAAGGTCTGACGGAAGTACACCTATTTGTGAGCAAATCCAACATAAAAGTATGTATGATATGTGGTAACTGCGCTGACCCTTTACCATGTTTTGTCATAACTCAGTCATAACAGATTGGACAAAAAGATGTGGTAGGCTGATTAGGATTGGACACAGCAATGAGGCTAGGGATGATTGAAACAGCCGTCCAACATAAGCCCAGGTGACCTGGCAAGAGCTGGACTCAAACCCTGGACCCAGCGATTGGCAGTCGAGCATGCTACCACAAGATCAACCCTCGATGCATGCAGGAGGATGAGAATTTTGAAAGTCATTTACTTGTCAATATTTATTTATTTTTTGCTGAATCATTAAAGATTTCAAAATGTTTTTGTTAGAAGACTGGTCAATTAAAAAAGCCTGTTTCACAAGGATAAAAAACTCTGAAGAAACTTCTGAAGATCAGGCTTTAAAGTCAAATGTTAAAGTTTGCACTAT